>BTHU01000015.1:46836611-49236611 GCA_036184795.1 Tokudaia tokunoshimensis
TCTAGAGTTCATTTATTAGCTAGGCAGGCCAGCAATCAAGGCCTAACAATCTTTCTGTCCCCACCTTCTGAATACTTGAATTATATATGCTCACCCCACCACTGGCTGGCTGTTTTTGCATGTGGGTTCTGGGGATCAACCTCGGTTTTCATGATTTTACAGCAAATGCTTTGCCATTGGAGCCACCTCTCCAGCTTTCATCCATTTATTTAAATTTCTTTGGAATCTAAGGAGTGAGGATGTGTAAAATGTTTCTCCTTATGCCTTATTTGTGAGAGACAGAATATTTTGTATATATAGTGCTAAGGCTATGGTTAATATAAGCATCGCTGCAGAGTTTGTAGAAGGATTAGACTCCTTATATATCCTTATATAACACCTGAATAGCAATAGTGGAATATGTTATGGTCCTTCAAGTGATTAGTCATATATTGAGAGGTTTTTAGGTCATTGAGACTGGCTGTGTGAACACACAGGCCTCAGTCTCTTTTTGTCTTTCTGTATCTCTCTGTCTCTCTGTTTCTCTGTCTCTGTCTTTCTCTCTGTCTCTGTCTTTCTCTCTGTCTCTCTCTGTCTCTGTCTTTCTCTGGGTCTCTCTCTCTGTCTGTCTCTGTCTCTGTCTCTCTCTGTCTCTCTCTCTCTCTCTCTGTCTCTCTCTCTCTCTCTCTCTGTGTGTGTGTGTGTGTGTGTGTGTGTGTGTGTGTGTGTGTGTGTGTTTCATTCTCCCTCCATACTTAGTATTGATTTGAGCAGTTTTCTCTGACACATGTGTCTCACTGAAAATCCAAAGCTTGGAAGCTGCTTACATTTGGATTGTATCTTCTACAACTACAATCTAAGTAACTTCTTTTCTTAGTAATTTAATATGTCTCAAGTGTTGTACTTCAGTAATGCCAAGACAATCAAACTAACCACTTTATCAGTGTAGGTAAGTATATTGCATTTAGCATTTCAGTTATATATGTATATATATAATTTTAAAATTAATAAAACCAGAACTCAATTTTTTTTTATGTTTTTCTTCAATATGTCAATTGCTTTAAATCTGTTCCTCACTAAATGAAAGAAATGTATTTGAATACCAAAGTTATTTGATAAAAAATTATACAGTTATTGACTGTAGTGTGAAAGATTATTTCTTCCTAGTATTCCTTATGAAAATAAAATTTAAAAGTCAGAGAAAATAAGAGACCTGTATAACTGTAAATGATATGTTTCTGTTGATAAAAGGAGCCAAATATGTATTTACGTTTTTTAAAATTTCTTTTCTCCCAGCAATAAACGAATGTTAAAGTAGCATATACTGAGTTTTCAATAGAACATGTTTTGCAAAGTCTCTGTAACAAACTGCTTAAAATTATTTTATAGTCACGTATGTTGGGAGTTTGGGGGACATGGGATAAAAAACCTGGTTGAAAGTGGAAATTTTGTGGAGGGAGACATCTAAGCAAGCAAAGGGAATACTGATGGAGTGCAGACAAGCAGCTATAGACTCCAGTTCACTTCTTTTTTTTCCCATTAATTCATTTATTTATTCATTTTACATCTGGATAGTGGCTGACTCCCACTCCTGGTCCCCTGTCACACAATTCCTCCTTCATCCCCCTCTTGTTCTTCTCTGAGAGTATGCTTCCCACTGGATAAATCCCACACTGGTGGATGCACCTAGCCCTACAGTACGCTTCTGATACCTGTAAAGGGAGAGGTAATGATGCTGGGTTGGGAGAACAGGCCTCTGATAAAAGGTTTTGCCCAGAATTTGGAGGTTCCAGAAATGACATCATAGAGGAGTCCCATATTTCCATGGAAAGGTCTAGTTATGGCCCTTGGGTGCTCAGGGAGAATCGACCACTGAGGTGAAAAAGAATTGCAAATTCTAACTCCGCAGCATCTGGGACCGCCCTTTCCAGAAAGTTAGTTCTTGAATAGGGAGCAATCTCACATCTAAGTCACATAGGCTTGGAAAACACAAGATCAAATAAAGTTAAGTAGGCTTTTTCATAAGCTTTCAAGGTGTCCATATGATTTTTCAGAATTTGAGATGGAAAGCTACATATTGCATTGTTTTGACAAAGATTGGATTGCCCAACCCTGTGGTGAATGACAGTATTTACTACCACAATTCATTCTGCACTATATATTAGGGGACATTTGTTTAAGATACGTTAACTGGAACTTGTGAAAACTGAGTGATGAGCATTGACCCTGTGCTGGTGAGTGATGCCATCACCTCCATTACTTCTGCGTCCTCTCTGTGCCTTCCCTCCCGTAGAGATTTTATTCCATTAAATTTCATATTCATATAGTCCTTGCTTAAGTAAACACGTGTTACCACATCTGCATGGACTCACAAATAATACATCATTTATTTTGTATGTATTTAGGCTTTCAAGAGGTAATGTTCTAGTATTTGCAGCCCTCTGCACCTTAGTTATATTTCTAAGGTTTATCATTGTTTGGGATCCCTAATGTTTTTTATTTTTAGTAATACACATTATTTACATTTTTTCTTGGTCATTATTTTTCTAGCATGGTTAAGTTAGATCATGAACTATATTCTGCTGAAAATTTTCATGTATTTGCAAATCAGTCCCTTTCCTGTGTTTGCTAGGTGAGCTGGCTAACATTTTCTTTAGGATTTAGTGTGTGTGTGTGTGTGTGTGTGTGTGTGTGTGTGTGTGTGTGTATGTGTGTATGTGAGTGTGTGTGTGTGTGTAGTTGAGTGAGAGTTGGATAATCATTTTTCCTCCTGTCTTTTATCAGCTGACAAGTTATTCTTGCTTTATAGATGGCATTTTAGAAAAATCCCCATTTCACTGTTCTTTGGAAGTGTTTGCAGGTGTTTGGAATGACTGTCCTTTGGAGTTTTGAAATTGACTTTGGAAACTACTTCTTTTACATTTTTTCTTTTTTATTATTATTAATCATTCCATTCATTTACATCTCAAATGATATCTTACTTCCTGGTTACCCCTCCAACATTCCTCCATCCCACATCTGCCCTCCCCTTTGCCTGTATAGGAGTGCTTCCCTACCTACCCACACTCTCATGCCCCACCACTCCAGGATTCCACTACTCTGGGGCCTAAAACCTTCCCGGAATCAAGGGCCTCCACTAAGTTCATAGCAGCCTTATTTATAATAGCCAGAAGCTGGAAACAACCCATATATCCCTCAATAGAAGAATGGATACAGAAAATGTGTTACATTTACACCATGGAGTACTACACAGTTATTAAAAACAATGACTTCATGAAATTTTCAGGCAAATGGATGGAACTAGAAAATATCATCCTGAGTGAGATAATCCAATCACAAAAGAACACACATGGTATGCACTCACTGATAAGTGGATACTAACCCAAAAGCTCAAGATGCATATGATACAACCTACAGACCATATAGAACACAGAAAGAAGGAAGATCAGGGGGCGGATGCTTCAGTCCTTTATCGAGGGGGGAACAGGACAATTGTGGGAGATGGAAGGAGAGGGGGACAAGGGAGAGAGAAGGAGGAAGAAACAAGGGTGACAGTGTCAGAAGCTAGAGGACATGTGAGAGAGATACAGAGGGTCAGGAAATCGAATAAAAATAGGTGGTGGTGGGGTGAGGAACTGGGGATAGCCATTGGAGGGTCCCAGACACCACAGAAAAGTGAGGCTCCCAGGACTCAATTGTATTGACTTTAGCCATAATGTGCAGAGAAGGGGGAGATAGAACCTGTAGAGACCACCTCCAGTATATAGATATGGTCCCTGGCCGAGGGATGGAGCCACCCACCCATCTCAAAGTTTTTTAACCCACAAATGTTCCTGTCCAAAGGAAGAGCAGGGACAAAATATGGAACAGACACTGAAGGAGGGGCCAACTGTGGAAAGGCTCCACTTAGGGATCCACCATGACTGCAGACACCAATACCTTATGTTGTTGCTGTGGTCAAGAGGGGCTTGCTGAGAAAAACCAAGAGTGGCAGTTCCTGGGGAGGTCCAGCCAGCAACTGACCATTGCAGAGGCTGATGCTTGGAGCCAACCATCAGGCTGAATTCAGGAAACCTGGTGGGGGAGCTGGCGGAAGGACTGGAGGAGCAGAGGGGGATTGCAACCCCATTGGAAGAACAACATAGGCTAGCCTGACCACCTAGTTCTCCCAGAGAATAGACCACCAACCAAGGAGTGTACTTAAAGGGATCCTTGGTTCTTTGGAAACTTTCTAAATTGGAAATCATTAATTTAAAACAGGATTATCTGTTGAGTCAACTTACTTAGTAGAAAAAAAATCTGTCACATAAGTGAATGATAATTTTTTTCAAAATTTCTACCTTGAAAAATTTTAAATTTTACTTAGTATTATTTGTGTGTGTGTGTGTGTGTGTGTGTGTGTGTGTGTGTGTGTATGTGTGTGTGTGTGTATGTGATGAGTATGGGCCTGTGTGTGTGGAGGTCAAAGGCCACCTTTGTTGATGGGATTCTCTCTATTAGCATTCCCTAGGTTCTGAAGACTGAACTCAGGTCATCATACCGGGAGACAAGCACCTTTATTTGCTGACATATTTCCAAATTCCAGTAAATTTTAATTAAGAATATTTGCACACAGTTCATATTGGTAAACTCATATTTTCAATGGCTAAATATTCACTCTCTCTTCATTATATTCTTCACTCATTTTTAGTTCTTCCTTTTATTCATCTCTGTTAAGATGTATATGTGTGTGTGTGTGTGTCTGTGTGTGTATGTATGTATGTATGTATGTATGTATGTATGTATATTGTGTTTTCTTTTTCTGAGAATGCTAAGTAAGCAGCCTGTTGCTTAGTAATAGTCAGTTCCCTAAAGTTAAATAAATTATTTTCAATAATTTTCTTTATTTTATAAAGTTTTGAGACTTTCCTTTTCCATTCCTCCTCTTCCCCTCCAAATATTATCGTGTTCCCCATATGTCTTCTTAAATGCATGACCTTATTTTAATATTTGTTACACACACACATACACACAACCTCTTAGATTCTAGTTAGTGTTGTTCATATCCATATGTAATTAAATCTGATAAAAAGGTAACATATCAAACGGGTCATCCATGGAGAACAATGATTATCTCTTTTAACACCAATTAAGTGAAGCAGAGTGAGGCCCTGTGAGATTCTTCCACCAACATTAGCATGCCAACTGGTGGTATCATTATTCAGGTATTGCTTAGAGGACTGTATTGTTGAGATTTTATATTCATCTTCAATTTAAATTTCTGAAATGGTTGGGGAAGACATTAAAAGATGGAAAGACCTCACATACACAAAGATTGGTAGAAACCCATCTTGTGCAGATAACCATCTTACAGAAACCAATTTACCAATTCAAAATTCTATAAATTTAATAAAAAATTGAACAGCATTCTTTACAGAAATAGAAAGAAAACCCTCCAAAATTCAAATGGAATCACAAAAGACCCCAGATAGTCAAAGCAACCCTAAACTGAAAGAAACAAACAAGCCTACTCCACACAAAACAAACAATGCTGAGGGACATATCTAATTGCAAGGTATATTATAAGGCTACAGTAATAATAATGTTACTATCACAGAAATGAACATGCAGATGAAGGGAACAAGATAGAAATCCCAGACAGCTACGGCTGACCATTTGACATTTAATAAATATGATAAAAAATATACACTGAAAATATATTCATCTTCCATAAATAGTCCCAGGAAAACTAGATTTAAACCTGGAGAAGAATCAAATTAGGTTTGTACCTATCATGCTGAAGAAAAACTAATTCTAAGTGGATGAAAGACCTAAACATGAACCCTGAAACCCTGACACTGTTAAGGCAAACATAAGCAGTATCCTGCAAGATGTAGGTGTCAGAAACAACTTTCTGATTAGGAGTAGATTTGCTTAGAAATTACAGCTGACAATTAACACTAACACTAAAAAGGTTCTTACAGTTAAGAACATTTTGTTCTTTTGCATTGTTTTAATTATGCTTTATATATATTTATATATACACACTTCTTCATATGCTGATCATTGTGAAGTCGCAGGTCAAGGTCTTCTGCCATCTGATGAGTTTCTCTTTGTTGGACCATTCCCCTTGTGGAAGGTAGCGAGCAGAACAACATGTAGAGGATAAGGGATTATAGGATGGGAAGCAGGCTCAAGCTATTTTTTTACTTTCCTTTTTTTTTATTGAATATAATCTTCATTTACATTTCAAATGCTAAAACCTTTCCCATTTCCCCCCTCCCAACCCCTCCCACCGCCCCTTGCCTCCAAGTATATGCCCCTCCACCCAACCCACTCCCACCTCCCACCCCCTCGATTCTTTAGGAGGAACCTTCTCTAGTGGCAAACATTCCTGAGGGCACAGCATCTATCTCTGCATAAAGTCAGAGCCCTCAGAACCTAATCATCTCTTAAAGCTCCCACTTCTACATGTGACATTCAAGACTAAGCCATCATCATTAACTTCAGAAAAACTGTTCAAGATGTGACACCTTCCTTCTGTTTTCATATACCTTGATATTCTTTTTTATTATTTCTGTTCAGTTTTTCCCTTCGAAACTTAGTTCATTTCTATTTTAGCATCAGTGATTCATAATATTCACTATGATATTTAATTTAACTTAAAATTTTAATACCACAACACAAAATTTGCTTTATAATACTTTTATTACTACAAAGATAGAGGAACATTAATTTACATTATCATTTCTTCTTAGAAGGATTATTGGCTATCTATTTATGATGTTAATGGGGGGGTTATATTAATTTGCATTTCTCAAGGTTCAAATGAAAGATTAAATGGCCTCACCGCTTCAGGTACAGCACACTTAGTATGTAAGCATGAACAATCAGAGATCAAGACATGAATTAGAACTTTAGAGTATTTATCAAGGTCATAGAATGTTCTTGGAGGACATACCTTCTTTGTCCTAAGAATCTCCCATTAGTTTCCACCACTTCTAGATTCACAGCACATCCTAAGGCCAGTAGCTAGAACCAAGACTTTTCATGTGAACCTGTGGAATTACCCTTTCACAATGTAGTATGGTGAATGCTGTTGAGTATTTAGGATTTTTAAAAGAAATACTACAAAAGTACATTTTTTCCAGATTTATATAATCCCTCTGCAATTTTCCTTATTTGCTATCTCTTCCACCTTTTCTTACCCCCTCTTCCTTTTTTCTGTTTTTGAGAAAGTCTTTGTGTATTCCTGACTGTCTTGAAACTCACTCTGAAGTCACAAACTCAGAGATCTCTGTTCTCTGTCTCCCAAGTGTTGGTATTAAAGGCAAGTACCACCACACTTGGCTTCTGTCTTATTTCTCATATTGTGTATTTGGAGTTTTTTTTCTTTTTACTGAAGCCTGGGATTTTATGAAAGGCCTTTGGTGACAGGTTCTCTCTTATAGTTTATCTCTAAACATCTTTATTCTACCCCTGCTCCAAAAACAATATTGTAGCCATAGATCTTGCTGTGTTGACAAATGTTTTCTATCAGAAACTTTGAAGGTGATATTTTTCAGTTGCCTGATTTCCATTTTTTTTGCTAAGAAATCTGTTGTAAGTCTACTACCATTTCTTTGTCAATGGTTTCTTCCTATTGTCTCACTAATTTTAAAACCACCATCCTTTCTCTATTTCTTCTACACACTCCAAATCTAATATAAATGTTACATGCCTGAGCTCATTTTGCATGTCATGTGTATGGTTACTTGCTGATATTTTGCAGCCATTATTCATACAGGTATTATAGGGTGTCCATTCTTTCTGTTTCTTCACCCTTAGTTGAAATATGATGTTTTAATTGTACAATTGTATTGTCCCGTGTTTCACAAATCTTTATTTATATCTTCTATGTTGCTTTACATGATCTTTAGTGCTGAGCTCTTGGCTTGATTTTTAGATGCATATCCATGTTCACATAATGTATAGTTTCCCCTTTTAATCAGCACATTCCAGTATCATTTTATTAAAATACATGCCGAATACATGTATACATGCCTATGTGTGTATATATACGTTTGCAAAAGGACCATTCAGTGTCACAAGTTCCATTTTGCCAAATCACCCTATTATTGCCTCTTTTTCCCCAATGATGCATTTATCGTCTTAAACATTGCACACATAGTTGTTCTGTAAGATAGTTCAACGTAAATCTATTGCAAATTATTCATGCTGACTCAGTTATTTTTCCCTTCATACGTTCAGCTTTTTTTAAGTGATGCTATTGCCAGACCATACTTTGTAGTGTACTTGAGTTCCGAATTTTGACAGTTTTCCTTCAGAGAGGATTCGCTTTCATGTTGATAGGATGTGGAACTCAATTCAGCCATTCCTCTTCCATGGCCCCTAACTCTTCTCTTATCCCATCAAGACTGCTCTCCTAGCAATAAGGAATCTTCTTTAAGAGAGCCTAGTATACCAGACTGACAGCTGTAGTTTCCTTTAAAGAAGGTGTGTCCATGCATATGTCTTTGTGTAAGTCATTTTTGAGAATAAAATTATGAAATTACACTCTTATTTTTATGAGACTAAAATTTTCTTCAAAAGTAACTATCCACACCTAGTAATCTTTTGAATGATGAATCTTTCAAAATAAATATCTTACAATCACTCTACAAACGAAAAGAACTATTCTGCACCAACAATATTAAGTGTAACTTTTCATCCATAAATAAGAACTGAAAAGAAGTTAATACAACCACAAATTCCTTAGATTTCATTTTGGATGTGACAGATAAGGTATTAGTTACTAGGATGCAAATTAAACCAAAGGATTCACAATCCAACATCAAAAGCTGAGATAGAACCAGAGACAGAGAGTTACAGAAAATATATTCTTGAATTTCAATCTGTTGAAACAATTTTCCTAAAGGGTCTTAGATAATGTATCACAGGCACTTTTGTCTGATCATCTAACTTAAAAAGAGACAGAAGGAGAGAGATCAGAATGTTTACATGGATGTGAGTCAAAGCACCCATTTCATGATATAAGCAAATGACTTAAATATTCTCCACAAGACCCAGATTTCATTTGATTCAGAGACAAATTCCTCACCATATGAAAATTCTTAAACAAAGAAAAATACTTTTTGCATATGAATTTTATCAAAACCTTTTATTTACCATCAAAGGATGTACATAGACAAGTTACTGGCCACCTTACCATATCCATTCAGGTGAGTGTCTGTTTCTTTACAAATCCATATCCATGTCCTCAACATGAATTACTCTGGGATATTTTTTGCCATTTCATGATGTCTTTCTGCAGTTCACATTTGCCTCCTACTTAGCTCCTTTAGACAGTTTTGCCAATGTGCAGGTGTTAAAGGATAGGACAGAATGAATAAATAGCACTCCACTTCTGGAGACTAATTAATATTGGATGATTATAATCGGACATTCATCAACTGAGATTAAGAGAATAATGTTAAGAAAAGTCCAGGATAGTGAAATAAAAACATGTCTTGATAAATGTAGCTACTCAAACTGGTTAGTTTCTATTAGACACAGAACTGCTAATGTCTTTTAAACTTGTTATTTTCCTTGTAAGTTTTCAGTGGTGTAAAAATATCATACCATGTTTCCATGACAAGTGACATTAATGGCGGAGGACTCGATTACTTTTATTTTTTTTTAAAGAAAAGTCAATCAGATGACTGCTTTCTCCATAGTTACCCTTCAGTTCTGCAAGGCAGATAATCAGGAGATGCTCTCCAGGCCATTTTAATACAAAATACACAGCTTAGAAAACCCCTCTAAATAATTGAAGGTAACCATTAGGAGCATAGCCAACCAGTCTCTTAATGGAGAGGCCTTGAGAGACACTAGGAATACAACTTCTTTGAGAAGTCCAAGGAACATTTGGTGGTTTATAATTGATTTTTCTGGGCAGATCTCCTTTTTTTAATTTCAAGTAGTAATTATATGAGCATCATTAATAATGGCTGTTGCCAGGGACTTAGCTTTACTTTTCAACGCAAAAATTATATTTGGCCATAGAGACTTCATAATTATTTCTACTTATTTGAGATAGGATACAGATTTAGGCTTTTTTTTCCTCCTCATTTGAGAATCTAAGATACTTAACTCTCCCCCTAAGGAATGTGGATAATAACAGCAGAGCCGGGAAATGAAGAACTTACTACACACCACTCACTATGCAGGAAGGCTGAAAGAGGTTTGCTTTAATAGTTTAACTCCCAGAGCATTTCCCTATAATTATTTTTTCCACAAAATTTGAAGGTCTGATGCATCTTTTGAAGATGTTAAGTACTTCTCTAAATTAGAAATGTAAGGCATTTTCTAAAGGAAATTTCTTTTATAAAGCTAAATGCTGATTAACAATGAGAAAAGATGGAGCAAATAATATTACAGGGTTCAGAAAACTGGTTGCTGAAGCAACACAGGCTTTTGTGTTGAGTAGTTTTTATTAAGATGCATTCAATGTGTATATAGTTTCAAAGCTGGCAAGTTTGCAATGCAGGTTGTGCATATACATACATATACACATACATGCATATATTCATACATATACATACATACATAAGGATACATGCAAACACATATATGTAAAAAAAAATGATAAAGAAAATAATGCTATCAACTGGAGAGTCAGGGAACATAGAGGGTATAGAGGGAGAGTAGCTATAGTGGGAGAGGCTGGAGGTAGAAAATGGAAGGGCAAAGTGATGAATTATTAATTGTATTTTAATTAAAAATGAATTACATTATATTTAATTATATCAAATAAAACAGACAGAGGTCACAATTTTTTGCTAAATGATTTCTTTTCAAACACACACACACACACACACACACACACATATGTATATATATATGTATTTATGGAGACGGACAGAGAGAGAGAGAGAGAGACCGAGGGAGTCAGAAGCAGACAGACATATGGAGAATAAGAGCAAGAATTTAAAGAACTAAATGTTTTTTTCTCTCTTTTCTCCTGTCTTCTCTATCTCTACACATCTGTCTTCTTCTCTCTCATAGACACACACATATAGATTCATGCTCTGATCTTTTGGCAAATATTTCCATACTATGGTCTGACACATTGATCTACCAATATCTTCCTATTCAAGTGTATAGCAAAGCACTTACTTGTTTTTGATTCTATAACTCATAATGACCTTCTAGAATATCAAATGCATTATTTTTAAATGATTATGAAGATATATACATATATATGTACCTATAGATACATATATGCCTATCTAATCATATTTAGGGATTTATTGTTTATATAATAATAACTATTGTTCTATGCATATTTATTATCTAATAACAATTGTAGATAGAGAGAAGAATACCCTGTTTAAAAATAGGGTATTTTGCTTTCAAGGAATTCAGTATCCTTTAATCACTAAAATATATTAAAGGTTTGCAAGACAACATAAATCTTAGAGTTGAAAATGTGATCCAAAATACAAGAATTTTCTGCTTTACTTTTATAAAAAGTACTATGTATGAATTTGTTAGGTTGAGATTTTACTTGGGTTGCCTATTTCACTTATTATTTTAGATACTGAAATCATCCTACATGTGTTATTTAAATAGCATGTCTCAGTATTTAGAACTTAAAAGATCTCTCTTCTAGGTGAAGTTAAAGTGGATTAACAGAGAAATTCTGAACAATAAGATGGTTTTACCACTGAAATCCTTTAGAATTTAAAAGAAATCGTGAATAGATAGCATTTTCTTTATTTGGAAGCCAAACTGAAGCACCATATATTACTCCCTTAAGTCTGATGTAGTAGATAGCATCCAAGATTGGACCCCAAGATCCTCAACTGTGGTATTCACACTCATATGCAACCACCTTTCCTATTATGACACAATTAGATTCCATGACCATGGTTAAGGGACTGTAGTCCTTGTCTCTTGAATTCATGCTCTCAAGTATAATCAGAACTATACAATAAACTAATGAGGATTCCTACTGATAATAACTGATGTGAGCCTAAGGAAAGATTCCTAGCTTCTGAGCCATTATGTAGCCTATGGAATCTTCAGTCAAAGTCATCTATCTCAGCTACTTGTGAATCCCTGATCCTCATATATTCTATGAGGAAGACAATGCTGTCCTAAACAGTCAAGTTTTTTGATAATAGATTATGCAACATTAGGAAACAAGATTTTCAGTAGATTTGAAAACAAGGATAAAGTTTAGTATATTTTTGTATAAGGTTAGTTTATGAAATCACACCATTAATTTTCAGTAGGAAGCTTGAAGAGCACTGGCTTTTCATCTGATAAATTTGCACTACATATGTTTCTACTATTCTGTGTTTTTCTTACAAATGCAAGCATGCACTTATGAACATACATGGGCACACATATGCATATTAGTGGTACTTTTTTATATAATTCTGAGAAGGCTCTATGACCTTGACTCAGGAATCTCTTTTGTAAAGGAAATACTTGATCATATTCTAAAATACAGACCATTTCCAAGATATCTGTACTTCCATGGACCTTTAATGGGAGAACCAGGCAGATTAGAGTGATGGAGAGAGGAGGGTAGGTTTTGCCTGTCCCACATGCTTTGCACATCTTCCATTGGAGAACACAGATGAAGAGGAAGAAAGGGACCACTTAGCAACATATGAGCACAGGGGAAAATTTCCTGAACCAAACACTATGGCTTATGTTCTAAGATCAACAATCGACAAATGGGACTTCATAAAATTGCAAAGCTTTTTTAAGGCAAAGGATACTGTCAATAGGACAAAATGACAATCAACAGACTGAGAAAAAATCTTTACCAATCCTACATCCAATAGAGGGCTAATATCCAACATATATGAAGAATTCAAGAAGTTAGAATCGAGAGAAACAAATAACTCTTAAAAAAGGGGGAACAGGGCTAAACAGAGAATTTCCAACTGAGGAATATCGAATGGCCAAGAAGCATCTAAAGAAATGTTCAACCTCCTTAGTCATCAGGGAAATGCAAATCAAAACAACCCCGATATTCCACCACACACAAGTCAGAATGGTTAAAATCAAAAACTCAAGAGACAGCAGATACTGGCGAGGATGTGGAGAAAGAGGAACACTCCTCCATTGTTGATAGGATTGCAGCTAGTACAACCACTCTGGAAATCAGTCTGGTGGTTCCTTAGAAAATTGGACATAGTACTACCTGAGGACCTAGCTATACCACTCCTGGGCATATACCAGAAGATGCTCCAATATGCAATAAGGACACATCCTCCACTATGTTCATAGCAGCCATATTTACAGTAGCCAGAAGCTCAGATGTCCCTGAACAGAGGAATGGATTGTGGTGCATTTACACAATGGACGACTACTCAGCTATTAAAAACATTGACTTCATGAAATTCTTAGGCAAATGGATGGAACTAGAAAATATCATCCTGAGTGAGGTAACTCAGTCCCAAAAGACCACACATGGAATTCACTGACAAGTAAATATTAGGCAAAGAACGTGGAATACCCATGATACAACTTATTTACCACAAGAAGAAGGAAGACCTAAGAGTGGATGCTTTAATCCTACTTAGAAGGAAGAACAAAATAATCAGGGGAAGTAGAGGGTAGGAAGGACTTGGAAGGAAGAGAAGAGGGGGAGGAGAAAAAGAATGGAAGAATCAGGTATGGGAGGAGATGGAGTTGATGTACAGAGGGTCAGGAAACTGCACAGAGTTGTGTTCTAATGGGGAATGGGGAACTCCAGGTAGTCACCAGAAAATCCCAGATGCCAGGAAAGCAAGAGCCTCCCAGGACACCACAAGGATGACATTAGCTAAAATACCCCACAATGGTGAGGGAGAACCTGTGGAGATCATATCCAGAGGTTAGACATAGCCCCTGGTTTAGGAATGGGGCAACCTGCCCATCTCAAAAATATTAACCTAGATTTGTTTCTGTTTAAATAAAATACAGGGACAAAGAGTGGAGCAGAGACTGAAGCAAAGGCCATCCAGAGACTGCCCCACCTGGGGATCTGTCCCACATGCAGACATCAAACCCAGATACTATTGCTGATGCCAGAAGTGCTTGCTGATAGGAGGTTGATACAGCTATCTCCTGAGAAGCTCTGCCAGATCTTGACCAATACAGTTGCAGATGCTCACAGCCAATCATCAGACTGAGCACAGGGACCACAAGGGAGGAATTAGGGGAAGGACTGACGGAGCTGAAGGGGTCTGGCATCAATGGGAGAGGAAGCCCTTGATCCTGTGAAGGCTTGCTGCCCCAGTGTAGAGGAATGCTAGGGTGGTGAGGCAGGAGTGGGTAGGTGAGTGGGAGAGCACCCTCATAGATGCAGGGTAAATGGGCATGGGATAGGGGGTTTTTCAGAGGGGAACCCAGGAAAGGGGATAACATTTGAAATATAAATAAATAAAATATCCAATTAAACAAAACAAAATAGAAGGGAAAAATCATTAATACATGAAAAATAATTTGTCATAGGTAATATTATATCTCCTCAACTGTTAAATCTTAAGTTAAAATCTTAAAAGGGGCGGTGGTACACGCCTTTAACTCCATCACTCAGGAGGCATAGGCAGTGGGTCTCTGAGTTCAAGATAAATAACCCTGCTCACTGCCCTCTCCAAACCCCAAATATTAAAAGGAAGAGTGAAGATCTTGAATCATAATACAATCCATGTTATTATCAGAATATTTAATCTACAGGTGCAACTAATTATTTTTCATTTTTATGTTTACAATATGTATACATTTTAAGTTTATATATGTATACATTTACATATATAACTTGTTGGAATTTTTGTCTTATCTAAATGTTAATTGTTATATATTTTAAATGTTATTAATTCATATGTTAATGAAGTGATTGTTGATTTAAAATTAGAATGCCATTTTGATTTAAAATTAGAATGCCATCACATATTTAAAAGGACATGTTAAAACTCCCTTAAGGAAAAGTATATCATGCTATAGGCTGAATTAGTTGTTTAATGTACATCTGGCTATTCTACAGTTTACAGACTAGTGACTCTCTTTATATTCATAAGGTTTGATTCCACATCATCTAACAAGAGCAATAAATATCTTGATGATCCTGCTTGTAGCTTGAGTAAGCAGCATTCTGTGTGAGCAATAAAAATTTATGGAGTCCCTGGGGGAACTGTAATCAAGCAGGTGTTGATATTTATACTAATACCAATATTGGACAATTATGAATATTATGTGTACTATATTCAGACATAATAGGCAGTAAGTGAAAAGATTCATGCTTAAAACTTTAATTTAGTTCACTCTGCACAAATAACTTATGTAGTTATTATAACGTCTTTTCCTAAGAGGTGAGGAATTTAAGGTCTGGGAAACAAAAACTGTTGTCACCTGGCAAATCAACCTTAAAATCGGAATTTCGGGCAAGGTTTGTGTGATTAAAGATAATTGTCTTTGATTCTCAAGGAGCTAAAGAGGTATTTAAAAATAATGTAATATATCCATTTACATTTTGTATGCCAGAAATTGAAGCAAAACAGTTTAAAGGTTTATGTAATGTCTGAAGCATTGGTCATTGAACTCTCCAGTAAATTTTTCCACTGATTTGCAACTTGAAATCATACAGCTTTTTCTTTACAGGTGTCCAGTGCCTTATTTTTATAAATGTCAATGTAAATCAATGAAAGGAACGTCAAATAGCAAATGAAATGCAAAAGAGAAGAAGCTAGAGTCAAGCAGCATGTTCTGTGACTGCGTGCTTGTTCATCACGGTTGCCCACTGCGGCCTGTTGGTTGTTGAGGTCTAGTTGTGACCATGAGTTCCACTCTTTTAGCCAGTAGCTGATTCACTTATCCCAAAGTGAGTTAATGCAGATAAATCGCCCTCAGGAAACATTAGTATTATTTTAACTTTGTAATCATTCAATTTACATTTTAATACCTAGTTCAGATATCCAACTCCACTCATGAACAAAAACGTCATGTCATGGGTTAGAAACATGCAAATATTTTAGTGTTGCTTTATTTTTAGAACCATTCTCGGTTATTTACACAGAGAAAAGGAGGTGAGGCAGAATGAGTACTGGACTTGCAGCAAACAAGAGTTTCTTCATTCCAGCATGACAACTTTACTAACTTCATATATGTTGCAAACGCTACCCCTTAGGTTTCCTTTTAGTGACACAAACTATGAATCATTCTACAGCACAACACACAGCAGTTCACATGTTTCTTCAAGGATATATTCATTACAATGTATCTTTTAAAGTTTCTACAATTATGGACATATTAATAAATGTACTTAAAACATACAAAATATACATGTACATTCACATATCCCATTACATGCACAGATATGTCCCCCAACACAGAAGCACTCCTCAGACACCGTAGCACACATGTACATACCCCTCAAGCACTTTTAACAAAAGCATTTATTGGAAAAGAATATTTCCAAAGTGGAAACTCCACTAAGTTTATGATTGGCTATCAGGAAATTTGCTGTTCAACATGGCTTTCTCTGCAGTCTGTTTTATCTGCTGAAGCAACTCTAGGAACAATTACTTCACCTCTTCCTTTTTAATTAGATATATTCTTTATTTACATTTCAAATGTTGTCCCCTTTCCTGAAAATCCCCTATCCCATCCCCCTCCCCCTGCTCACCAATGCATCCACTCCCACTTCCCTGACCTGGAATTCCTCTAGCCTTCTCAGGAACAAGGGTCTCTCCCCCCTTTGATGTCCTACAAGGCCATCCTCTGCTGCATATGCATCTGGAGCCATGGGTCCCTCCATGTGTACTCTTTGGTTGGTGGTTTAGTCCCGGGAGCTCTGAGGGTACTGGGTGGTTCATATTGTTGTTCCTCCTATGGGGCTGCAAACCTCTTTAGTTCCTTGGCTCCTTTCTCTAGCTCCTTCTTTGGGGACTCCGTGCTTAGTCCAATGGTTGGCTGTGGGTATCCACTTCTATATTTGTCTGGCACTGGCAGAGCCTCCCAGGTGACAGCTATATCAGTCTCCTGTAAGCAAGCAGTTTTTGGCATCTACAATAGTGTCTGGGTTTTGTAACTGTACATGGGATGGATTCCTAGGTCGGACAGTCTCTGGATGGTCTTTCCCTCAGTCTCTGCTCCACACTTTGTCTCTGTATCTCTTCCTGTGGGTATTTTGTTCCCCCTTTTGAGAAGGACCAGAGTATTCATACTTTTTTCTTCCTTCTTCTTGAGCTTCATGTGATCTGTGAATTGTATGTTGGGTATTCCTACCACTCCTGGGCATATACCCAGAGGACTCTCCAGCATAAAACAAGGACACATGCTCTAGTATGTTCATAGCAGCCTTATTTATAATAGCCAGAAACTGGAAAGAACCCAGATGTCCCTCAACAGAGGAGTGGATACAGAAAATGTGATACATTTACACAATGGAATACTACTCAGCCTTTAAATACAATGACTTCATGAAATTCTTAGGCAAATGGATGGAGCTAGGAAATATCATCCTGACTGAGGTAACCCAATCACAAAAGAACACATATGGTATGCACTCACTGATAAGTGGATATTTCCTCACCTCTTAAAGGAATTTTTTCAAAGCTTCACATGTTTTGTTCTCTCTCTCTCTCTCTCTCTCTCTCTGTATACACATTATATATGCATATATTATATATGCATATATATTATATACACACATTATATATGCATACATATATTATATATACATATGTATGAATATATATAAATAATCATAGATGTTAAACTAATAGAAGGCAATGTTTCTTTTCGGTACATAGATTCATATATACTAAGTAACTGATTCTAACCATAAACGGTACTGGCTCTCAACATGCAAAAGCATGGTTATACTTCGAACTGCACTTGAAATGTGAAGTTTCTAACTACACAGTGCCTCAGACAACAACAGTAAGGAATTAAAGAGGTTGGCGGCTAGGCTGCCCAGCTCCTTAGAGTCCTGGTGGCTCTTCCAGAAGATGTGGGTTTGATTCTCAGCATCCATGTAGCAACTCACAATCCTCTGTAATTCCAATTTCAGGCAATCCAATGCCCTTTGGCAGTCTGCATGCACTTCAGACACATGAGTGATACACAGACACCCATGTAGACAAAATAACCATGTATATAAAAGAAAAGTTTAAAAACTTTTGAGCATTAGGTAACACGCTTTAGTTGGTTTCGCTTTTATTTATATTAAAAATACTAAAACTAATAATACATTACATAATGGCCTTTATTTTTATTGTAGAATATAAAGATGCTTATTTTATATATTTAACTTCCAAATGCAACATTGTACTTCCATAAATTACCTGAAGACAAAATTTGAGCTCATGGCAATACTATAGCAAACAAATAAAAAGCTTAACAATGGGGAGGATTTGTTTATGTGTTACTAAAGTAGATTAGAAATTTAGAGTGAGTTTGTACAGTTTCTATTGTAATTTTGTTATTCCTTAGAAAAAGTGTTCTGAAGCATGGGAATGTAATAGAAAATCATTATTTTTTACGTATTGTAAAATTACCATGATTTCTGGTTTGTAATAGTGTAAGTGCTTTATATGAATATTTCTAGTATTCTTCCTATGATGTGCTGTCACAGGCAGCCTCTGACAAGTCTACTGAGGTCAGCAAAGCTCCACTATTAAATCCAGAGATGGGAAAGCATTGTTTTCTTTCTTTCACACAAAAGTAATTTTTAAGAGGAAGTGAATACTTTAAATTGCAGAGGAAATTGAGTTAAGTCTTTTGTTCTTATTTTTAATGCATTTCTCTTTAACCTCACATTTAAATTTTTTGTTTTCATTAAAATCCTTGATTATCTTATTTTTTTCCTTATTCCTGTTTCCTTTCCCCTTGTATAGCAAGGCAGTACATGATATAAATAATAAAGTCATGCAAGAATGGAATTTCAGGTTTAGAAATGGACTTTAAAAAAAAAAGAAAAGAAAAACTCATCAAAAGTAAAAAGAAAATTCGTGGAAGTGACAAGGAAGCAATTTACAAAGCATTCGTCTAGGGACCTGGAAGGAACTCCTTGTTCTGTTAGCATGTGTCATTGATTTAAAATGTAGTGTTTAAAGGTCATGATATATAGCGAGGTAGCTGAAGTGTGGTAATATATAGTCTATGTAGTTGTATGCTAGAATATAGGACTAGTCTGGTGACTCCGATCTATCCAGTGTTCTGTGCCATCCCAGACATAGTAGACAATATATTACTTCATTTTTATAGGAAAACAGAATGTATCATTTGATTCTCATTATGTTTACAATCTTTAATTTTGTCTGTAGATAGATATTAATCTTTTTAGATCTATGCTACATTAAAATAAGCATTCAGGGCGTATGAGAAATGCCTCTGATTTCCTATCCTTTATTATAGAAGCCACAGACCTTGACTGGCACTAGCAAGGAAACAATCAATTTCTCCTAAAACATTTTAAAATTAATTGTAATGGAATTTTTTGGAGTACTTTAATTAATTTTGTTTTGTTTTTCCTGTTTTGGATGTACCAAGTCTTTAATACTAAATTATATGGTATAAGTTTTCTTTTAAAAAAGTTTTCCTCAAACCAATGGTGGGATACTGTTTTGACTTTTGATTTTAAACCTACAACAACTGCATAAAATTTGTATCATTTTGTGTGTGCATCGTCTCTAATCATAATGAAATAGTACACACGTCCTTTCAGTGTCTGTTTTGTTATGTTAACATTATAGAGATGCTGCTGAGGCTAAAGTTTTAGCATCAGCCACAGTCTTTTTCACAACAAAAATCTCTTCTCTAGGTACAGCAAGGACTCCCTGGACCACTAAGCCAGATAGGGTTCCATGGAGAGTGTGATGTTTTCAACACAACACAGAAGTTAGATACAGAATTTCTGTAATGAGTGTTTATATCAGGGCATTCCCTTGATGTTTATTTTCTTCCAGGTAATGTTACTGCAATTAGTACCAAATGCTCATATCCAGTCTCTCTGCAGTGGACCTTACAACAAATAGGATATGAAGAAAAAAAGAACATAAAGACTTGGTCTACTGGCTCAACAATTATGATGTTATTTATAGTTTTACCTAAACTGATTTGGAAACCCATTTATCATACTTTGTTTTAGTTCTGATATTATACTAATTTTGTAATATCTAATGGTCCCAGACACTTACTACAGCCATATAAGTTAATGTGTATTCCCAAAGGTTTATGGCAATTTCCCCATTATCCATACTTAATAGAATTTAGTAATAGAGACACAGATTTTCTAGAGATATACAACTTCAAGAATCATACACAGACCAGGATGACTGGCGTCCACGTATAATGTAAAAATGCAAAATCTCATCCTATTATCGCACACTTATCTGCCCAACCATATGAATCATAATCTGCATTTCAATGAGAACTCCACCTGAGCAAGAATTTCTACTTCATCTTTATCTGTTGCTGCTATTCTTAAATCCTTGTACAAGACTGCACTTAGGTTTAAATCCAAGCTTATATTAAGGTTCACAAAGAAATGATTGAGTTGGGTAGCTAGAAGAGAAGGATGATGTAAAGAAAAAGGACTGTGCTTCTTTACCTAAGTAATAGATAGAGGTTACAGAAACCTTCCTAGAAATAGGGAAAATTTTATCAGAGTGAAAAAAAATGAAGGAAAATAAAGTGGTAAACATACATCAATTAAAAGAGATTTTAATGTTGATTATTGATATAAGAATTGCTTCATTTAATTTTACAAAAGGTATGATATATATTATATATACATATACTGATTATATATATCACTGATTTTATATCTTTAGAAAAACAAAGGGCTATTTATTCAATGATCATGTGTGCAAAAATTTACCTACAAAAAATAAAATAAGCACAAAGGAAGAAAGAGGCATTGTGAAGAGTGTGATACTGGGCTGTATGTGGCTTTCATAACACATCCAAGACCCTACCTTCAAGGTGATGTCAAGTCACTCCTGACTGGTACGAAAATAGCTTCAATAATGAACATTTTTCTGCAAATCTTTTCACCTCTTCACAATACTCTTCTCAGGGTCATGAAGTTATATATTTTTAATTAATGTTCCTACAAAGCTGTTTCTCTGTTTGAATGAGAGAAGAGCTACTTTCTTATAATACAATTGCAGATGGTTATTGATCATCTGGATATGAGAAATGTTTCCTTTCTCACAGTGAACTTTCCTAAACAGAGTCAAAAAACCTGCTGACTGGTCAAAATTGATGAGAGCCCTTTATGAAAATAATTTCCCAGTCAGTGTCTTTAAACACTGATTGTAAGAATAATGAACTGTTGTAGGGGATTCATGTTGGCAAGATGAGCTACCAGGTGGCCATTAGTGGAACTATATAACACCCTGGTGACATAGGCATCTTTTATTGCTGCCATTTTTATGGATGCAAAAGGGCAACAGAGAGTAATCAGCCTTTGGCCTCAGGGAAGCTACACAGTCAGCATCAGCAAAAGCCTGGAAGTTCTGAGTGTCTACTGCGATGCAGGAGAGCCTGGCCAGCCATTCCAGCCATCTGCCGGATATGCCGAAGCTGCTCGTGGCATGGTTTTTCACTTGTTAGCGGATACACATCACGATGCTTACTTCAAATGGTTGGTAAGAAGTTTAGTTATTACATACTCCCAAACTCTTCTTTGTAACTGATCAGCATTTATTGTCTATTAACTATTAGTTACCTGCCTGTCTCTGTGGTGGGGATAAAACAATAAAAAAGAAATCCTTTCCCTCTTATATTTTCAGTTTCATTATCAACATGACCTTCTCTAAGCTTATGGACATTTATGTGTGAGTCTTTCTTATGAACATACATCTATTAAACACACACACACACACACACACACACACACACTATCTCTCATCTCTGTTAGATACTATTTTATAGTAAGCAAATGTTTCTCAATTTCCAATAAATGAGTTCTAAACAAAAAGCCATTTTTTCCAATTTAGCTATAATCTGACTGAAAACAATAAGCCCCTATCTGCCTATCACTGATTGAAGTTTAGGGATGTAAAGAAAATGATCTAAAACCTCATAAATGATTTAGGAGCATCAGATAATCATAGATAACCCTAAGGCTATTTTTGATAGTCACTGATTTTTAAAGCATACTCTGACCATTTATTTGGTGAAATAATAACCTCAAACAGCTGGTAATAGGATGCGTGTCTGAGGGAAATTATTAGGTCATGCAGGTAGAGACCTCATAATGACACTTGTGTTCATATTAAAATAATCTCAGAGAGCTTCCTTGTTCCTCTACGGTGTGAGGACATGGGAAAGATGCTATCTATGAAGCAGAGAATGCACCCCATAATACACTAAGTCTGCAAACTCTGGACTTCATTTACCAACTATAGTCCAGTGGTTTATAGCCCATACAGTCTATGGCATTAGATTATAACAGCCCAAATGTGCTTAGAGAAGCAAGAACACATATGTAAGAAAGAAGTATCTTGGGTAGAAATGCAAGAAAAACAGAGAAGGGGACAAGGGAGAGGGTGAACTAGGTGTGTGTGGGTGATGGGTGGAAGTTAGTATGTGATAGCTAATATGAGCCAAGCAGTTAAAAGTAGAAAGAAAGACAACAGAAGAATGCTATGGTTTTAATATTTGCATTATAGTAGCACTAGAGGCTCAATATAGAAAAGGTACTTCCTTGTGGTCAACAGAGTGGGATCTACTGCTGATGTGGGTAGGGACTTCACATAACAAGCTACACAAAGCTTTATATGAATAAAGGGTAATGTTCAACATCCCCTTTCCATTTTTCCTTCCATTCTTCTCATAGCATATCTTTTCTCTGCGAGCTGAAGCATTCAGGTACCACCTTAGAAGTATTGACTAGGTGCTTAAAATTTTGATATAGTTATATGAAAGAAAATAGGACAAATCCATCAAACATGGAAATAAATATAGGTGAAGTAATTTTATGACAGCTAGAGGAGGAACACATTTTGACAGCCAGTCAAAGAAAAGACATAGATTGTTGTAAGTAGAACATTAAGGGAGATTGAGAGGATGCAAAAAATCAGAATATAGAGAAGTTTTGAAGGTTCCAAGGGATTGATGAGGTGGTTTCGTTCTGAATTGTGGTAGGACTGTAGACAGAAAGTCCTTTCCGATAAAGTAACAGAAGAAAAAAGAGGAAGAATGTATTGCCAAAGGAAGGAGAAGTCATTCTTATTATAAAGTAGCAAAGAACTGGTCTAAGTTATGTTCGTGCCTGTAGTATGTAGAAAGTAGAATTTAAGAACAGATGAATGTGAATATTTGGTGAAGAAATATATGAGCTATAAAACTTTGGCTGCTTTGTGGCTTCTTTTCGCTACATATTTTAAATTCATAAAAAGAAATGATATAAAAGTAGAATTTACAATCAAAAGGGAAACTGAATTTAAGGACTTGAAGGATTTTCAGACTGGTCACATAGTAAAGAATGAAAAGCACTTCAGCAGATGACACAAAGGGTATAGCCGAGCAGGTGGCCATCTACCGGGAGAATAGTATGGATAGACTGATGGCAGAAGCTATGCCTTAGGACAATGTGATAATAACCCCAAAGGCAGGTAGAAGATTCCAGAGAATACTTCTGTCTCATTATTGGGGCAGAAATATGTAGAAAGGAAGTATGTCAAATAGAGACATCAAGCGTCTTCAGGAGACTAGGGATCACATAGATGTCCAGGAAGGACCTAGTCAAGTCTTGTACAAACTTTCTTATTTATAGAAATAAATTTTTAGCCTATATAAATTGCTTGACCTCAGTTATGTGTTACAGTAGCATAAAATTAGAATAAAAGAATGGTTAGTTTGGTGTAGAATAGAGAATGTGATCTTTTGTGACTTGAAATTGTGATTTTGCATCATTTTCAGATGATGGGAGCAGATAGTATCAAGGTAATATCAGCAGGTACTCGCCATAGACTCTAACTCTGGATGGAAGAGAAATCAAAACCAAAATAAGAAAAGTGAACTTTGAGAAGCTTCATGATTTTCCTTTAATATTAGCAAAGTATTCACTTGACTTAAATAAAAATGAAATACTTTTGATTGTGAAAAAAATAAAAGTAAAGCTTCGGGAGTATAATTAATTCACTAGTTATGTCCAACAAAGTAATACATTTGGTTTCTTTATTTTACTCTCAGTATGCAAATAAATATTCACACACATGTATGCATGTACAAACATACATGAGCATACACAGAGAAAAAGATATTGATATCTACATCTTCAATCTATGTATGTATGTATTATACAATTATCTATCATCTATCTATCTATCTATCTATCTATCTATCTATCTATCTATCTATCTATCTATCTATCATTTATCTAATGTATCTAATCTATCTATCATCTTTCTCTGTAGAGAGAAAAGTCAGATATAGCCACAACTCGGTTTTTCTTATTTTAGAATTTAAAAATATTTCAACTGTAAGAGATTACCTTTACCAACTCGTATTTCATAGGTTAACAATAGCAGAAAACAGAAAGACAAAAATCAAGACTAGGAGCTGGAGGTGTAGTTCCACAATATGTTTCTTGCATAATAAATATATGAGCCTCTAGATTTGACACCCCCTAATATAGCAAAAGGATTTATGAAATAAAAGTTAAGTTTTGAGATTACATCAATCTTTGCACCCAGAGGCCTATGTTTTCTTCTAATAAGTCACATTCTGTGAAAAAGGATGCTGATAACAGCTGCCTGTTACTTTATTTCAGGTATTTGTAGATAACTTGCATTCTATGCAAATTAACTTCTTTCTTGATTTACCAAAGAATATATTGTAAACAACCAGAATCTTACAGAACAGCCCAATCCCTGGGAGAATAGTAGAAATCTGCATCAATTATAGACATCAAGACAGAGCATCTTTCATATGTCATCTAAATTTCAGGGCACTAGTACTAAAACCTAAAGAGAGCCTGAATTTTGACAAAGAGCCACAGATACGTTTTCCATGTTCTTTGAGCATTTTCGTACCTCTTCAATAGTCTGTGTTCCAACAAATCACTCGAACAATCTCTACTTCTGCTTCTTCCCATTCCCTTTGTTTGAATGGCTTAAATCTGCTAAGTTTTTTCCAGCCACCCATATGCTTCTCCTAAACTTTAACTGGAACCACCTAAGACACATGCCTTCTTTGTCTGTAGAGAATGGTCTCTGAGAAGTCATTCAGACTCCAGAGATTGCATGGATTCCCATGAGTTTGATAGATATCTTCCTCTTTCCTCCTGCTCTCAGTCTCAGTTCTCTAAGAAATCATCTTCACTTAATCATTTGTACACAAAGGTTTACCTCAGGTGCTTATTTTGCTCATATAATTACCAATAACAAATACAAAAACTATTTATGGCCCACGCCATGTCTATTAGTACCTATGTACACTTACTACAATCCTCTTTCTTTTTATCTCTGTCCAAATTTCTGAGTCATTTTACCAATAACCAGCAATTGAGACAGACTTGGGTACCTTTCTTCTGAACTATCTCATTTACATGCACATTTTTACAAAAATGCACTCATATCAGGGAATATTTGTATTCTAAGAAGGGATTACTTATGATTTTTTAAAACTAAATAGTATTTAAGCTACCACTAATGAAAAAATATAATTTTAATAGGTTCTACTGTAAGCTTTCCCAGTCACTACTTAGAAAATTATTTTCTCAAGATAAAAAGCTATGTTACAGATGTAGATATATAAAATATAATTTAGCATTTGAAGTTATAATAGAGAAAATACAAGTCAGTCATTTTATGTTTTAATTGCTAGATCATGATACTTTTACATTTTTGATTCTTTGACTAGATATTTTATTTATGAAAAGAAAAGCCTTTTCATGTTCATGCCATTCTCCCATGCTGCTGTTCTGTTATTCTTCATTAGAATAAAGGCTAAGAATATTTTCCCAAGGCTCATGTAATTGTTTTTTCTTTTTAATACTGATTTGGTCTCTTTACCTATAGGTTTGTTTATAATTAATCTTTACAACCACAAGAAAGTTGGTACATTCATTTCCATTTTGGAAAATGTGACTTTTTTAAATAAAAGAGATGTATTGACTTTTTTTTTCTTGCCAGAAGCATAATAAGAGACATAATCACAACATGATTTAGAAATCTTTGGCTCTAGCTACATATTTAATCTATTATCTCTGGGTTATTAGCATATTCTATAAAACAAATACTTTTAAAAAAGATTTTTCCAACTTCAAAGTAAACTTAATAAGGCATAGTAAAAGTCAATATAGAGGTCATGTTAATTACTAGAATTTTGAACCAATGGTTTTCAGATTTTAAATTAAATGAACATACCTCTTTTTTTGCTGATTAAGCCTTATGTTTATTTGGAAATATTGCAGGTTATATCCAAATTCAAATCTGTAAAGTGCAAATGACCATAAAAAAAAAGCCAGTGATTTTTCTCTGTGTGAAATATAACACAGAATACTTTCCAAAACAGAAATGTTTTAATTTTGGAAGGTTTGAAGGTTTGAAGGAAAGCATGTTGCTTTTTGGATAAACAAGTATTATGAGTACATGAAGATCTGTTACACACAAACACACACACACACACACACACACACACACACACACACACACACACACACATTTTCTTTGACTACATGCTGCAGGCTGTAACATTTGCAAGGGTAGCCCATGAATATGAACTGTCTTTCCCTTGATCCAAATTGCATTTCTCAGCAGTGAAATGGGTACCATTTCTATGCCTATCCTGGATTTCTTTAGGAAAGACTTAAATGTGTTTATGATTTTCTCCTCTCAGACTTAGAAAATTACAGTTCACTATGTACTGCTTTAGAATCAGTGGACATTCTTGCTGGACAGCAAGTTGTAGGGAAATAGTTTATCTTCCAAAGGCTAGATCTCCAACTCTTTCACCGAACATCTTTAACCAAGGAAAGAAAAATGGTTATCATAGAAGATGAGACTGAATGGTGAACTTTTAGAGTACTGAGGAACCTTGACACAAGCCAGCATCTCTTATTTGGATCCATTCATTTCTTCTGTAATCTATTATGGAATTATCTATGTCTACTCTTTCCCTTCCTATTATGAATAAAGAGATTAAGTTTCAACCACTGGGGTAGTCTTTTAGTTTCATACACCCCGTGGATCCTATACACACATGCCAGCTTATATCTATATTCCTTTTTGCCTACAAACTTGTGGTCGGCCACTTCAATTAATAAAACTGCAAACCTTGAGTGGGAAAGTTTAACTATCACTTTGTTCTGATAAATTCTAGAAGTAAAGGTCATATTTTTCCTATAATAAATGGCAGGATATTATATGCAAATCTTACCTTAATTAAAATAATAATAATTTGAGTGTTGCAGAGCACACTCAGTGGTTAAAAACACTTCTTTTTATTGTATAATTCAAATTAATTTTTATGTATGATGTTTATTACTTTCAGAATAATAACCCAACATAGAAAGATATATTTTCAATTTAAATTGTAATTTTCTATTGCTAAATGGCATATTCTACAGACAGGAATTAGTCCAAGATATTTTGTAGCATACTTCACGCCTTTTAAAGTTTTACTATTGTGTCTTTTATTAGATATATTCTTTATTTACATTTCATATGTTGTCCCCTTTTCTGGTCCCCCCCTCCCCGAAAATCCCCTAACCCATTCCCCTCCCCCTGCTCACCAATTCACCCACTCCTGCTTCCCTGTCCTGGCATTTCCCTATACTGGGGCATCGAGCCTTTTCAGGACCAAGGGCCTCTCCTCCCTTTGATGTCCAACAAGGCCATCCTCTGCTGTATATGCATCTGGAGCCATGGGTCCTTCCATGTGTGCTCTTTGGTTGGTGGTTTAGCCCTTGGAAGCTCTGGAGGGTCTGGTTGGTTGATATTGTTGTTCTTCCGAATCATATACATCCTTTCCTTCATTAAATTCTTCCTTGTGCTATTCTCTCCCCCTGTTGACATTTTTACCATAGCTATTGCATGGTCATTTCTCATATGTTCATTGCACTAGTGTTACAAGAAACAGAACTATTTAAAAACACTTATTTATTCACTTTTATATGTTAAATGTTGGCCTGGATGTATGTAAGTACAGAACATGTGTTCCAGTTGCTCTGGAGATCAGAGAGGTCATTGATTCCTTGGAACTGGAGTTGTGGATGGTTGTGAGTCACCATATAGGTGCTAGCATTTGAACCCTAGTCTCTGCAAGAATAAGAAGTATTTTTACAATTTGAACCACCCAGCAACCCCAGAGCTGGTGGGGATGGGAGGCCCTTGGTTCTGTGAAGGCTAGATGCCCCAGCATAGGGGAAGTGAGGCAGGAGTGGGTGGGTGGATGGGGGAACGCCATCACAGAAAGAGGGGGCAGAGGAGGTGAGACGGGATTTGTGGAGGAGAAACCAGGAAGGGGGATAACATTTGAAGTGCAAATAAATAAAATAACCAATAAAAATAATTGAGAATAATTCAAATTAACAAAATTAAAATTTCATTTTTAAGTGAAGTTGGTCTCACTAGCTTTTTATAAAATGAAATGGTTGACTTGAATATAAAGATCACATTTAATCAATTAATGTTGATTAAATCATCACATTTAATCAATTAATGTTGCTTAAATCATCCTTTCCAAACTATGGTGGACTGTGATGTTAAATTCATTGGTAAAAGATCCGGGCTTCCCACTCACTTATGTTACAGCCTTGCTGTTCCTTCTCAACAACACTTTAGACAAATTTAGAACAATGAAACTATAAGTTGAAGACATTATCAATTATCGCTATCTTATAAACCTTCCTAGAGTAGGACCTGAAAAACATGAGCATCTGTTACCTTTTACCCTAATGTGGCATAAAACAAGGTAAACTAATGAAGAAGTTATGAGCTCAATGAGATGTTAGAGAAGAGTCAAAGACACGGTGATTATGAAGTTAGGCTGATGAAAAGCAGATTTTTAACCTGAAATACTGTAACAATATATAATGTAAAAACATATACATGTATGCATGCAAACGCTGTTTTTAGGAAGTGCTAAATGAGACCTACTTTCTCATAGTACTTGATCTCATAGTCCAGAATGGCTCCATTGGAAAATGCAGGTGCTTGCCATGATAGGGCAAGGCTGTTCTGGGATGCCCAGTCTTTCCTCATCATACCAATCAGAGAAGGTGCTATAAGGAAAGGAAAGAATAATTAATTAGTAGAGATAATATTCCATCATCTAATATATAACTCTTCCAAAAAATATGCATTCCTTTTTGAAGAGTATCCCAATTACCAATGACAAACTAAGGAAATGGGCTTACAGTACATTCCACTCAAGTTAAAGAGATTCAAATGCTTAGAAAAACCATTAAGTATTATAGAAAATGCTCAAATATTCCAAGATGAAAGGCAGAGCTCATTGCCTGTGGCTCTGTAAAGAAAGAAGTTTTTCTTCAAATTAGATTTGGTTTTGGGATTAATAGGAAATCCAGTGTATTTGTCTCCTGTTTTTCCTATGATCTATTCCCTACCTTAGGAAACAAACTACATGATTACAATAGTGTGTGGAAGTGTTCCTTTCTTCTTGAGAGATCTGAGTAAGAGAAATACAGCCCCAAAATACTGAGTGCTGATTTTATGATGTAATTTCCCAGAGGAGCCATTTAAAGTGGCTCTAAAAGGTGGCAGTTTAATTTAAGAAGTCAAAAGGAAGGACCCATAGAAGTTATTACACTGCTTGTATTAATGACTTTGATGGCCCAGGTATGGTCTTCTGATGAGAGATTGTTGTGAATTTGGAAGTCTTTTTTAAAAGAAATTATGATACTGACAATTTTGGCCCAGAGGATATAAAGAAGTAGAAGATATATTTAAAACTCTGGTTGTTAGAAGAAGATTAAGATTTGACTAAAATATGTTGACAAAATGACATGTAATTACACAAATCATTAATTTTTCTATTATAAATAAAGGCACTAATAGATAATGTAGAAAAGAAGAAATGGCACTTTGGATTATCCATTATTTAAAGTGAGATACATTTGTTATTAAACTTATCCCTATGGAAAACTATTCTACTGTTTTTACATTATAGTTTATAATGTATTAGATGGTCATTGAAGAATAAATTGCAAATTCAAAGAAAATCATAAAAGCTGGAAGATGATCAATATCCTACAATTGTGAATATGCTTTTCACATGTACATGAATTAATCTATGGCTAATTTTCAGCTTAATATAGTGTCATAAATCAGTGAATATTATACTCTATTACATTTTGCTCTTAAAGTCAACCATATAATGGTTGTGGTCACAACATTATAGAATGACTACGAAGTAAAATATATGTACCATTTTTTTTTTCGGTTCTAGTTTTCCAGTCATTCATTAACGACACATTACTTAATTTTTAAAGTCTCATGTTATACTTCTATAAAGAATACATTAAAAAGTTCCTTAATTACATAATTTTATCAATTTAATGTCCACTAGCTGGGGCGTGGTTCAGCTGATAAAGCACTTTCTTGTAAGCACAGGATCTGAATTTGATTCCAAAAACCATACTGTTTTAAGAGAGGTATAAGCTTTAACCTCACTGCTGGGAATGCAGAGACAAGACATTGAAGCTTACTAACCAGTCAGCCTGGTTGGTGAGCTCTGGACTTATAGGAGATTCTTTTTGGGAGGAGGTAAATAATCATCCTGTTTGTGACAACCAAGGTTGTCTTCTGGACTCTGCCTTTGTGTGCATACATATGAGTATATAACAGTATGCACCCTTACACAAACACATAATCACATGTACTCAAAGATGCACACATGCATGCACATAAATAAATACGTAAGTAAAACAGACTTTGGAGAATTAAAACTGTGCTAATCTCTAACTCCTCTTCATTTGTGCACAACACTTTGTATGTAAACTTGCAAATGTTACACAGCTTTCTATATCCAACTGGAAGCAATTCTATTAATTTTTCAATATATTTGCTAACTTTAATCACCCTTTAGCCAGTCTGTAATAATTACTAAATATTTGATTATGTTGATGTGTATTGATATTTTTCAGTGTTGGATATGCAAATTTCTAATACTGTAGCCTTGGAATATTTATTTATGAAAACCAATTTGACACCGTTAAACTTTCTATTGTGTTGGATTCTTACTTATTTTACTTACTGGTTTGGATATGTGTTCTCAAGTGATCATACCACAGCCCTCAGCAGCTGGAACTACAGGTGCATTCCACAAGGTCCTGCTTGTTAATTTTATTTTCATTGAGAAAAATTGCTCCACATAATTTGAACTTTCTGAACCGTGTTGAGCATTAGCATACTGCTTTTGAAAATAGTTGCATCCATATACCTTGGGCACCCATTATAAACAGTTAATGAACTGAAGCTTAGCATGTGAGAAACTATTTACAGCTTACTGCACCCCTAATACTGCATTTTATGTTTCACAAAAATCATCATTGTATGGGATTTCACTGAAAAATGAAGCTTTAGTAGATAAACCTTCAATCACTTGTTTGGAATATACTTAATGAGTTTATTATTTAATGTTCTAGGTTATGTATCATCTGTAACAAGCACACTGGGATAACAGAATATTAATTTTACTAGAATACAGAGCAGAAAACATACCATAATTATATGTATTCATCAAGGAAAAATGATTTAGGATACAAAAGGATAACTCCTTGTTTATTTCTGCTTAAGAGAAATCAGTTCTAAGTGAACAGGCAGAGAAATATCTTATGGAATTTGTCACAGTAGAAACTGTCAGAACTACTTGAAGACTCAAGCGGTGCGTTCTGAGTGAGAATTATGTATTCAAGAGAGCTTTCTGTAGAATTGGATTTCTGGCACACCTTCATGCTTAAAACTTCAAAGTGTTAGCTTTGACCTTCAAAAAAAATGATTGTTAAATAGATTACTGTTGCAGTTCTAGTTGATGGTGTGAACTTGGGAGAACAGAGTCTAAAAATGAAGTTGACTAAATCTCATGCAATAGGTAACTTTATTCAGAGAATAAGACAATTCATACTTTGAGGGTTAAGAAGATCACAAGATTAAGGTGTTCAATCTCAAGGATAAACCGTGTACAACAAAGACATAGACACATATGAATAACAACAGTAGAAGTAAACACACTCTTATCTGCTATACCTGGGTGGAGCATGAAAACATATTTCAAGAATGATTATATGGTTTTTCAAGAAAATGTAGTCACAAGACTTGTCTTGTTTTCATAAGGACTCAATTCACTTCACGTTCTAGAACTGGATTCTGACAGATTACCATGTTCTTGCAAGCAGTTTTAATACAAAACCTTCTGATTAACTACGTTTAGTGAATATTAAATTGTTAAGTAGTATGTGACAATTTTGGTGAAAATTATATGTAGAATTAGCAAAAATGAAGCCCTTATTCACAAATACATGAGCATTATTTGCTTAAGTCTATACAGGTACAGTTGAAAACATATTTCAGTTCATATATTTGCTATTAAGTAGGAATTAATCACTTTTTAGAAAAAAGTTACAAGGGGCCATGTAAACTGTCTTCTTCAGATCTCACTAATTTACAATATGTACAATGCTTCCATCTTTTAAGATGAGTAGCTGAAGCTAGGAGTACTTCTACATTTGTGTAAAGATACTTGAAGGTAAGTTTCAATAAATAAAATGTCAAGTAAGAATTTTAAATTAACATTGTAGCTGAGAGTTTCTCTTAACATTCACTCTGGTTTAGTGGAAAGTGTTCAAAATTAGAATCTAGTTCAGAACCATAAAGAGTGAAACAATGTCACAAATAACCTTACAGCTTTCGAATGTTATTTTACATTTACTGCCATTCAAAACCACACTGTGAATAATTATGAAATGTGTTACACTGAGAAGTTTATCAAGATTTTTGATATATTTAATGTGTTTATATATATATATATTAAATGTAAATTATAGCTTTTCATCAAATGTAAATTATAGTCTAATTAGAAGGAATGATGGCATATTTAAAAAATTATATTGAATATTATTAATTTCCATTCATATACTGATCTTACTGCTAGTATCAATATATATTCATTTGGCTGTGGGCTCATGTACTTGCTGGTATGTGTTGAGCATATATTTATGTGTATATTCAAACAATATTTGAATAGATTTTATATACTATTTAAATTTTGTTTTCATCAGTGTAGAAAGTATATAATTATGTGTTTCATGCTACAGCAGTTGCATTAACGAGTAGACAACTTTATTAGCCTTGCCATTTCTTTCATGAAATATCTAATTGTAAGGCATTTTTTGAATGAGTTGGTGTCTTCCTGAGACCTCACCTTTGGTTCCAGATCTGAGCTCACAAGTACTCATTCCCTTTTCTAGCCTGAGATCATGTCTTTTTCCACTCCATCTCTCGTTTCTATTCCTCATCCTCTGAGCCTGCCTCCTCCTTCATTTATTTGTGTATGCCTCTTGATCTCTGTCTATCCACTCCTCTTCTTCAGCACTTCCAGGAAAGACTTAAAGTATGAGAAAAGTTTAAGAAAGCAGAGTCAGCAACACCATGAAATGTCAATAAACAGAATAGACCGGGACAAACTCATCTGAACAGAATTTTGTTCGCAGCTGTCTGATCCTTTCTTCTCATTGCTGGGGAACCAGTGCACATCACTGCAAAGCAAAAAGATGTGCTGTTGCTTCTTGCTGTGTGTGTTTTGCAGAGACATCGTGATCAGTACTATGATCTTAATGATGGAATGTGTTGATTTGATACAGATCCATGACCGACAAATTGATGTACATATATCTCTCTATAATTCTGAGACACCGTTCTTAAAAGTTTGGGTCTTGTTCTGTAAATATTTATTCAACGTTTTATGCATTAAAGATAATGAGTCCCCACCATCCTCACAATATATGTCTTGTGTGATTTTGCTTTGATGTATTTCTCTTTGTAATCAGATTTTAATGATAATATATCGTTATATCCTTTTCTCATGTGGTTGAAATCTGGTTATGTGTTTGAACTATACTCACGAGGCGTACATGAAGAAGAGTTGGCACTTTATTTTATGTTCTCCCTAGTTTATTTCTATTTTTTATGTCCAAGAGTAACACAGTAGTGTGCTAAACCAAATGGTGGATGCACTAAACTGGATAATAGCTCCCAAATAACACATTACAGTCCCTGGGGCCTGGGAACGTTTTGGAAAAATACTGCTTTAAAGTTTTTATTTTTTGTGTTTTGTTTTTTAAGATAAGGATTTTGAAATGAGAAAGGAGTTAGCATGGTACTCCAGATGTGCCCAGTAGTCACAGAGGACTTCATAAGAGAAAGGGCAAGGGTCACAGGCCAAGGCTGATGCCTGTTCAGACTAGAATCAGCAATAGATTCCTCACAGGAGCCTCTAGAAGGCCCAGACTATCTGACATCTGGATTTTAGCCCTGAAAGATTTTTGTGTATTTCTCACATCCAGAACTGGGGAACTAGGAATATACATTGTTTTAAGAATTGTTGTGAAACTTTGTAGTCATAGTAAAACCAGAGAATTTACAAGTCAACACAACAATATAATACAGCACAATAAATTTTACCAACTCAATGATGAATATATCTTCAAAGATCGATTTATTTTTATATGAATTTGGGATTCCATTATGAAAATTGGGTATGTTTTAAAAGAACAGTTGTCCAGAACAGTAGTAGAATAATGTATCTGTGCCTTTATCATTTTAAAAAAGTGTTCTCGGTCTGTTTCTTTTTCAAAAATTGGGATACTTTGCATAGATTTACATTATAATCTTCTCTGCTTTTTTGTACCATAGAGATATCTTCTTCATACCTCCCTAAGTTATTTTCAAAAATTTTTCCTTGAGTTAATTGTGTTAGCAAATTTTTCACGCTTTTATCTGTGATTTTCCAACATTTTTCCAATGGAAATAATGAGCATCAAATGCCAAGCTTGTCCACAATTGCCATTGTATCCTGCAGAACCGTGGTGACATTGACTATTGTGTGGAGATACTTGCACAGATCACTCAGAAGTTAGGATATGAGAGTGAACCTAGTGGAGGAAAAGTGGGGTGGAGAGCTAAGTGCTGTGGTCTCCTGAGCCTGCTTGAGGAATCCTAATCCAGCTGTACACAGCCCGAGATCTAAAGTGGCTCCAAGCAAAATGGTCAGACAGTTCAGTGGACCCAAGCTGAGGGCCATGGCTGCTTTCTCTGTGTGCAGGGAAATGACCCTGGGCGGTCAACCCCCTCCCTTAAGAGCAAGCAAATTAGATTCAATAGGACAGCGTGTATAATCCTGTTTAGTCCCTGATTGTATAACCGCACTCTTAATGACTTAAAAGTTGTATATAAGTTTTTGTACCGAGCAATAAAAGTTAGATCTGCACCCTAATGCTGGTCTATGGGGTCTGAAATCGCTGTGGGCTCTGTTTACACCACCCCCTCCATTTCCTGGTTCTGGTTCTGACATCGTGAAAAAAAGTTTACGTTATTATCGGTAAATAGAAGCACTTAATTTTATGCCATGAGTTATCTTTGAATTTGTTTTCAGCACATTCTGCATATTTTTAATTTCTTTCATTAGCTCTGGGACTAACGGTTAGTTTAATACAGCTTGTCTTTACATTGTTCTTTTCAGTAATGTTTACCATATATGTCTACTGGTTATACTACTGGGTATAGATCCAGGGACACTTGAGAAACTGTTTATATGACAGACATTATTAAAAACCAGTTTCTTTGAACTATACGAAAAAAATGGTATCTACCAATTAGAGCAGTCAGAGACTCTCTGACCTTCTTTCTACTTTCGCGTTTCAATGGAACAATATTTGTTACCCTAAGACTTTTTTTGTTAAGAATTTAGCATAGATAGCTTTCCAAAGCTGAGAAACTGACCAAGCCAAAAAGAAAAAATGGAGAAATAGAACCTTTCCAGCTTAAAAACAAATCCTTTACGTATTAGAGTAAAACATGTTATTATAGTCAAAACCAGATTGTTTCTTTTTTCTTTTGTAAATTAAAAGACAATTACATTCCATGTAAATGGATGTTTGCTTGCATATCTGTGTATCATATGCTTCTCCAGGCCCTCAGATGCCAGGGTAAATTGGTACTGGAGTTACAAGCTGCCATGAGGGTCCTGGAAATCACACTTGGGTCCTCTAGAAGAACAGACAGGATGTTGAAAAATGCTGAGCCATCTGTTCAGCCCCTCCTTAATATCGTTAAAATAAACTATCTTATTTCAAGAAGTTAACGAAACATCGTCTTAGCCCATAATTAGTAATACCATTTCTTTTACTTATTGGATATTTTATGTATTTTTTTTTCAAATGCTATCCCCTTTCTTGGTCCTGTCTCCCACCCCCTAAACCTCCAATGCCCTCCTTCTTCCCCCTGCTTCTATGAGGGTGCTCCCCTGACACCCACTCCCCCCTCCATGCCCTGGCATTTCTTAAAAACAAACGCATTTGTAAATGGTATCCACAGACATGCGGCTCACAGATGAGTCATCAACTGTTAGTCTGGCTCTATACTGACATTCTTCAATTTATATAATAATATGAAATTGCAGCAAAAGCTAGCTAACAAAAATGGACTTAGTATTTTAAGAGAAGAAGCTTTATGAAAATTATACTTGTAAGTGCTATGGATTTGCTTCCCGGGTATATCAAGAAATAAAATATCCTTTCTTGCCGCACCCCTATGGTGCAAAAACAGACAAGAAAATTAGAGTCATCTTTCGGCACTAGAAAACAACCAGTGGATGTGTCCTCGGGCTTTTTAGAAGAGTTCGCATTTAAGAGACTTCCATTCATACATGAAATAAAATAGCAGCAATTACCATTTTCCCCCTTTAGATAGAAGAAGAGACCAACTTAAGACTGCTTTGATCACTTTGGATGGAATTGATCTTGTACTTCTGAGCTCCTAAAGCATTCACTCACTGTTCCTTTGACATCTAGAAATTGACCACCATCATCCAGCAATGTGGCTGCACACCCTCCTTTAGAGAATTTGCAAAACCATATTGGGCTGTACTTCCAATTTCCTATGCTCCTTCTAACACACTAAACCATCCTCTATACAGCATAACCATGTAGGGCCAGTTGTCTTTACTCTGTAAAGGTGAAGAATTAGTCTGGAAATAACTGACCCACAGTCAAACACCATGTGAAAAGTGGATAGCACTCTAAAGCAATTAGTTAGAAATTCCATTTCAGCCTTCACAGTATCTCTAAAACCTTGGTATTCTCATGAGACCTGCTTTGCTGCCACACAAATAGACTCAATTACCTTTATTTAAGTGTTTCTTTTCTACTAAATCCTGTTCTGGGACTTAACTAAGGAGTGTCTCAGAATATTTTGCTATAAATCCTTGGGGTCACATGAGAACTTTTCAGATGATTTATATGTTTTATGTATATAGTCATTTTAAAGAAGTAGAATTAATGTGAGTATTAATGACAAAGATGGAAAATAAAAAGTCCTTTTATAATGCTGACATAGGAGCTCAGTGTTAAATATGAAAGGCATTGCATTATAATTCAATTATATATTATTCAAATCCATTTAAGTCAGTTCCCATGTGTTTGACCATTATTTAATGATTCCATTTGAAAATAAATATTTGATTAAACAGCAAAAACAAACATAATTCTCAGTTAATTATTGCAAAACCATACATTATATTCAGTGAAAAGCTTAGAGGAAGTATGGGAGCATTGCTGGCACTTATGATCAAGGGACAATGTTACATATGTAGAAAAATGTCATAATGAATTATATGAATTTTTATGCCAACTATAAATGCAGTAATAGTAATGAAGAAAGAGAAATGTCCCAAGGATCGATTTTTTTCTAATTCTAAAACTTCACCCAGTCCCAATTCCTTCACATCTACAAACTAATCTCATCTCCTTTAAGGACTCCATGATCAAGACTCCAGAAAGCCAAGTAACCCTATTAAAAATGGGGTACAGAGCTAAACAAAGTGTTCTCACCTGAAGAATATCTAATGGCTGAGAAGCACCTAAAGAGATGTTCAACATCCTTAGTCATTAGGGAAATGCAAATCAAAACAACCCTGAGATTCCATCTCACACCAGTCAGAATGGCTAAGATCAAAAACACAGGAGACAGCAGTTGTTGACAAGGATGTGGAGAAAGAGGAACACTCCTCCTTGGTGGGATTGCAAGCTGGTACAACCACTCTGGAAAGCAGTCTGGCGGTTCCTCAGAAAACTGGGCATGACACTTCCGGAGGATCCAGCTATACCACTCCTGGGCTTATACTCAGAGGCTTCACCTGCATGCAATAAGGACACATGCTCCACTATGTTCATAGCAGCCTTATTTATAATAGCCAGAAGCTGGAAAGAACCCAGATGTCCCTCAATGGAGGAATGGATTCAGAAGATGTGGTATATCTACACAATGGAATACTACTCTGCAATTAAAAACAATGAATTCACGAAATTCCTAGGCAAATGGTCAGAACTGGAAAATATCATCCTTAGTGAGGTTACCCAATCACAAAACAAAACAAATGGTTTGCAGTCACTGATAAGGGGATATTAACCCAGAATCTCGGAATACCCTAGACACAATTCGCATATCAATAGATTTCCAAGAAGATGGAAGGAGAGACCCCTGGTCCTGGAAAGACTGGATGTAGGGGAATGCCAGGACAGAGACGTGAGAGGGGGTTGAATGGGGAACAGAGAGAGGGAAGGGGGCTTATGGGACTATCGAGGAGGGAGGAAATGGAAAAGGGGAAATCATTTGGAATGTAAATAAAAAAAAACTTAGAAAATAAAAAATAAAGGAAAAAAATAAGAAAGAAAATTTAAGTGGCAGAAGTCTGCTTTATTTCATAGGCAGTGTAGGGCATGAGAATTTTCTCCAAGATTCCATATATTGTTTTCCAAATAATCTAGTTGTTAAAAGATAAGCCAGAGTTATTGTGTTTTTATTTCATTGTTTTGGGCAATTGGAAGCTACATGTATAATACAGTGTCACTTGAGCAGAGTTCCAGGAGGTACAAAAGTTTAAAGCGGGAAGATGTATTCATTGTGTTGCCCACCAGACGGGTTGGTTTGGGCATATGGAAGTATTCCTGTTGAATCAGTAGAGACAGAACCGCACAGTTGTTCTTGTTCTTTCACTTAAGAGATAGCATGAGTTGCCAGCATTGCTTCTGTCTTGAGTGGTAAGGGGAAGAACTCGTAGGCTTTGCTTAGCACAAGCAGCCAGGTGCTTCCGCTGCTGCCTTGAAACATTCATAGCTTCCTGATGATTTTGCTCTCATCCCTGATCAATTAGTAAAGCAAGTTACCGACATGGAGCAACACCTGGCTGAGCGCTGAGTTTCCTTCTCATTTTCTCTAGTTAGTAATTGTGGCGTCAAAAGCATTGGCTCAAGCGGAGTGGCTCTTTTCCCACATTGGCTGTTAGCTCATCTAGTACATATGCTATACTTTCTTCCCCGGATTTCTGTGATGGCTTTGTTAACAGAACAAATGGCATTGCTTCTTACTTATTACGCAAATTGAAGGATAGCAGAATTTTTAAAAATAACTGTCTTCTGACTACTATCCACAATATATAGTATTATAACTCAATGCAAGATTGCCTAGTGCCTCATTTAAAATGCCACATGCCATGGTTGCTACAAAATCTGAGTGAAATTTTCTTGGTGGAAAATAATCATAGCTTAAACTCAATTTAAGTTCTTTTTTAGTCTAAATTCACAGGGTGAGTTTATAGAAGCAAGAAAAACTGGCTATTTGAGAATTAATATATTACTCATGCAGTATGAATGCAAATATAAAAACTTAATTTTTAAAACATAACTTAAAGGTTATAGATATTCAAATTATAAACCAGGGGTTAGGTAGCAAGCGATGGAGAGCATGGAAACAGCAGTATCTGCCATGTACATACACGACATTAGTTTAGCCAAGCCTGCCAATCAACGGATTACAGCCAGAACTGTTCAATTTGGCTAACACCTATGGCATAAAATTTTAAAGGATTTTGATCTCTATTCTGAACGTATATGCTATTTTTTCCTTAATAATTTATAATCATGGCATTTACTTTATTTTTGTGGTCTATTTTGATACCAGGAGTTATTATTAATTTTTTTTACTATTTATACACTGTTGTTTATATGTATGTTTTTGATATTTTTAATAAGATTTACTCTAGTTTTCATTGTGTGCATGAGTATGTGCATGTGACTATAGGTTCCTCTGGAGGTCAGAGGTGATAGGCAGTTGTAAGCGACCCAATCCGGGTACTGGGGACACATCTGCAAGATGAGTATGTGCTCTTTTTTACTTTTAATTAAAAATAGATTTTAATATAATATATTCTGATTATAGTTCCCCCTCCCACAGTTCCTCCCATATCCTTCCTCCCTTCCCACCTATCCAAATCCACTCCCTCTCTCTCTGTCTCTCTCTCTCTCTCTCTCTCACACATTAGGAAAATATATGCACAACTAAATAAATACATAAAATAAAGTAAAATAAAACCAAACAAATTAGAATAGGACAGAACATACAGAAAATAGAGATAAAAGCACAAGAAACACAGAGCCTCAGAGACATGCACAGAAATTCTGTAGAAGCAGAAAATATGAAACATATATAAGCAAAAATCTATAAGGTAAAACAGTCCCAGACAAAGAAATATGAAACAAAAATTCTCCAAAACCACCATGAGTTCATTTTGTGTTGGCCATCTACTAGGGGACATGGTGTCTACCATTAAGTGAGGTTTGTATACCCAGCAAGACTCTGTTGGAGAAAAGTAATTTTTTTCCTTTGTGAGCAGTTGTAAGTTGGGGACAGCTTATGGTTTAGAGGTGTGGCTTTGAGTCCACATCCCCTCTCAGATCCCATCTGGCTTAGACCTCTGCAGGCCCTGTGAGTATTTTTAGGCAGAGCTAATGTCTCACCTCCTTTGACTGGTTCTGTAGTTTGTAGTTGCACTGAGCAGGGAAGACAGGGAGATGACTGGGACGTGACAAGGATAGAGCCTGTCATCCTAGAGTCAGAGGGAAGCCTCTCACCAGCAGAAAAGAACTCAGGCATAACCCATGTTTGCTGTAAAGGATGTTGACATGTAGTTAATATTTCTTTTATGAATAGGTATTTTCTATTAAAATAACAGTGACCTAGGCTGAAGAACCAGGTGTGTATAGCCTTGTGAAGAGTCTCATACCTTTTATCAGAATTGATAGAAAATCTCAAACAAAAGTGTTTATAGTAAAGATATCTTCCCTACCTATCGCTGTGGGTTAAACCTTTACTTTATGGACTGTAGTCCTGTCAAGTGCCCTCGGGAATCATCCTATCATAGGACAACGAGTCCAGATCCAACCTATTATTATTATTATTATCATTACTATTATTGCTAGTAGTAGTAGTAGTAGTAGTAGTAGTAGTAGTAATAGTAGTAGTAGTATTACTATGAGCTGGGTGTCTCTTTTGAGGAGTCAGTACCAACACTTAGGGATGTATCTGCTGTTCTTCTGATCACCCATTTTCTCCTGATCCTCGTGGTTAAGATAACTATAGTTATCTTCAACTCTGCTTCATAAACTCGCTAGTCCTAAGATACTTTCCAATGAAAATCGACAAACCCTAGATTTGTCTAAGTTAGGGTACTCAAAACTTTTGCGACCTCATTGGGTTTATAAAACTGATATTGGGAGATGTGACTTCTTAACTTGTACTCAAAATGCTGACAAAATGAGTTCACTATTTAGGTAAGTCAAATACTTAACTGGCTATCAGATTCTAAGCTGGTTTACATTCTATAGTTCCTGATTGCTGGATATTTGTTCCTAGATACCTATAATGATGATTCCTCATTTGGAATTATACTTCTAGAAAAAAAACAATAATAGAGAATAATTTTCTCAGATCGGTTTGAACCTTAGTCTCTACCTGTCAGTATTCTTAGTTGTGTATTCAAATCAGTTTTGTTGCTTATTTTAATAGAGACAATCTCAGTATATGATCAAGGTTGTCTTTGAATTCTTGTGCTCAAGGGAACTCCAAAATTTGCTTTCAGAGAAGCTGAACTAGCAGTATATGCAGCTGCGCTTGGCCAAGTTATGAGAGAGAGAGAGAGAGAGAGAGAGAGAGAGAGAGAGAGAGAGAGAGAGAGAGAGAGAGAGAGAGAGAGAGAGAGGAGATACAGAAGCCAACATTACATGCCCTCCTAAATACTCTCTGTCATATATTTTGAGACACTTGTCTCACTGAAACTGGTCCTCAGTGACTACTTAGCCTTGCAGGATAGGCAGCAGCAGCCTGTCCCCCTCTGCACATCTCCGGGGTTATAGGCACACATCACTGTTTCCAGCTTTTTACATGTATAATGCGGATGTGAACTTATGTTTTTATGTTTGTACAACAAATATTTTACCAGCTGGGTCATTCATTCCTTCAAGTTGAGTTGCTAAGGGATTTAGAATATGCTACTATGATGAGTTTAGTTTTTCTAGTATACCCATCCCCCAAATGCATGCAAAACTTCTCTTATCTGCTCCAAAGCAGAGGCTTTTCAAATAATTCAACTGCCATGATTCCCTCCCCAGGAGTTTAACAGCTAAGGAAGATTGACTCCAATCACCAGAGGAAGTCAGCACCAGGACAGGAAATTATCTGAGCAGTATCTCCCATCTATCTAGCAGAACAGCTATTTGTCTCTTTTAACAGTCAACTGTTTTCTCCATCAGATTGTTCTCTCCTCCCCTTTCCTTGGGAAGATGGCATGTAATGTTCAAATTCTAGACACCCAACTTTGAATCACATTTTTTCCTATAGATTTCTGTCTCCCTATGTGAATATCAATGCATCTTCATTCTTGCTAATTTGCAGGTACCAAAACACTGAGCCAAATGGATAAAAAGGTCTTTTTCCACAACAGTTTATTCATATTGTTTTAAAGTTATGTATATTGGTGTGTGTGTGTGTGTAGATATGCATACATATAAATGACAGTGCTCATGAAGCTGGAGTTGTAAACAACTGTGAGTGTTGGAAACTGAGCAGTGTGCACTCTGAATGCTCAACCATCTCTGTATCTCCCAACAGTCCCGAACCAATGGGGATAGTTTTAGTGATAATAATACAGCTGATGACATTTTAAGTGAGACTGAAGTCTGAAAACAGAACTTAGTAGATGTTTGTGTCTATGAATGAGTCTTCTTAGGTAATGTACAATGAAGTTAGATGAAGGCAGATTGGAGGGGTAAAACATTCAGTTAGAGCATGGAACTTAGGGAACAAAAGATTTATAGATCTTTGAGACAAGCTAGTCTGATTCCTCAGCTTCCTTTTTTTTTATTTTCTAAGTTTTTTTTTAATTTACATTCCAAATCATTTCCCCTTTCTCATTTCCTCCCTCCCCGAAATGCCCATAAGCCCCCTTCCCTCCCTCTTTTCTCCATTCAACCCCCTCTCGTTTCTCTGTCCTGGCGTTCCCCTACATCCAGTCTATCCAGGACCAGGGGTCTCTCCTTCCATCTTCTTAGAAATCTATTGATATGCGAATTGTGTCTAGGGTATTCCAAGATTCTGCTTTAATATCCCCTTATCAGTGACTGCATACCATGTGTGTTCTTTTGTGATTGGGTTACCACATTAAGGATGATATTTTCAAGTTCTGACCATTTGCATAGGAATTTCGTGAATTCATTGTTTTTAATTGCAGAGTAGTATTCCATTGTGTAGATATACCACATCTTCTGAATCCATTCGTCCCTTGAGGGACATCTGGGTTCTTTCCAGCTTCTGGCTATTATAAATAAGGCTGCTATGAACATAGTGGAGCATGTGTCCTTATTGCATGCAGGTAAAGCCTCTGGGTATATGCCCAGGAGTGGTATAGCCGGATCCTCTGGGAGTGTCATGCCCAGTTTTTGTAGGAACCGCCAGACTGCTTTCCAGAGTGGTTGTACCAGCTTGCAATTCCACCAGCAGTGGAGGAGTGTTCCTCGTTCTCCATATCCTTGCCAACAACAGCTGTCTCCTGTGTTTTTGATCTTAGCCATTCTGACTGGTGTGAGATGGAATCTCAGGGTTTTGATTTGCATTTCCCTAATGACTAAGGATGATGAACATCTCTTTAGGTGCTTCTCAGCCATTAGATATTCTTCAGGTGAGAACTCTTTGTTTAGCTCTGTACCCCATTTTTTAATAGGGTTACTTGCCTCTCTGGAGTTTAACTTCTTGAGTTCTTTGTATATCTTGGATATTAGCCCTCTGTCGGATGTAGGGTTGGTAAAGATCATTTCCCAGTTAGTTGGTTGCCGCTTTGTCTTTTTGACAGTGTCTTTTGCCTTGCAAAAACTTTGTAATTTAATGAGGTCCCATTTGTCTATTCTTGATCTTAGAGCATAAGCTATTGGAGTTCTGTTCAGGAAATTCTCCCCTGTGCCCATATGTTCAAGGTTCTTCCCTAGTTTCCTTTCTATTAGTTTCAGTGTGTCTGGTTTTATGTGGAGGTCCTTGATCCACTTGGAATTGAGCTTAGTGCAAGGAGATAAGAATGGGTCAATTTGCATTCTTCTGCATGTTGACCTCCTGTTGAGCCAGCACCATTTGTTGAAAAGGCTATCTTTTTTCCACTGGATGGTTTTAGCTCCTTTGTCAAAGATCAAGTGACCATAGGAGTGTGGATTCATTTCTGGGTCTTCAATTATGTTCCATTGGTCTACATGCATGTCACTGTACCAATACCATGCGGTTTTTAACACTATTGCTCTGTAGTACAGCTTGAGGTCTGGGATACTGATTCCCCCAGAGGTTCTTTTACTCTTGAGAATAGTTTTAGCTATTCTGGGTTTTCTGTTATTCCAGATGAATTTTTGAATTGCTCTTTCTAACTCTATGAAGAATTGAGTTGGGAATTTGATAGGGATTGCATTGAATCTGTATATTACTTTTGGCACAATGGTCATTTTTACTATATTAATCCTGCCAATCCATGAGCATGGCAGATTTTTCCATCTTCTGAGGTCTTCTTCAATTTCTTTCTTCAGAGACTTGAAGTTCTTGTCATACAGATCTTTCACTTGTTTGGTTTGAGTCACGCCAAGATACTTTATATGGTTTGTGGCTATCGTGAAGGGTATCATTTCTCTTACTTCTTTCTCAGCCTGCTTATCCTTTGAGTATAGGAAGGCTACTGACTTGCTTGAGTTGATTTTATATCCGGACACTTTGCTGAAGTCGTTTATCAGCTGTAGGAGTTCTCTGGTGGAGTTCTTTGGGTCGCTTAAGTATACTATCATATCGTCTGCAAATAGTGATAGTTTGACTTCTTCCTTTCCAATTTGTATCCCTTTGACCTCTTTTTGTTGTCTAATTGCTCTAGCTAGAACTTCAAGTACTATATTGAAAAGATATGGAGAGAGAGGGCAGCCTTGTCTAGTCCCTGATTTTAGTGGGATTGCTTCAAGTTTCTCTCCATTTAGATTGATGCTGGCTACCAGTTTGCTGTAAATTGCTTTTACTATGTTTAGATATGGGCCTTGAATTCCTGATCTTTCCAAGACCTTTAGCATGAAAGGATGCTGAATTTTGTCAAATGCTTTCTCAGCATCTAATGAGATGACCATGTGGTTTTTTTTCTTTGAGATTGTTTATATAGTGGATTACATTGATGGATTTCCTTATATTGAATCATCCCTGCATCCCTGGGATGAAGCCTACTTGATCGTGGTGGATGATCATTTTGATGTGTTCTTGGATTCGGTTGGCAAGAATTATATTGAGTATTTTTGCATCGATATTCATAAGAGAGATTGGCCTGTGATTCTCATTCTTTGTCGGATCTTTGTGTGCTTTTGGTATTAGTGTAATTGTGGCTTCATAGAACGAGTTGGGTACTGTTCCTTCTGTTTCTATTTTGTGGAACAGTTTAAAGAGTATTGGTGTTAGGTCTTCTTTGAAGGTCTGATAGAATACTGCACTAAAACCATCTGGACCTGTGCTTTTTTTGGTTGTAAGACTTCCAATGACAACTTCTATTTCTTCAGGGGTTATAGGACGGTTTAGATGGTCTATTTGATCCTGATTTAATTTTGGTATTTGGTATCTGTCAAGGAAATTGTCCATTTCCTTGAGATTTTTTAGTTGTGTTGAATACAGGTTTTTGTAGTAGGATCTGATCATTTTTTGAATTTCCTCAGTTTCTGTTGTTATCTCTCCCTTTTCATTTCTGATTTTATTAATTTGGATAGTATCTCTGTGCTCTCTGGTTAGTCTGGCTAAGGGCTTATTTATCTTGTTGATTTTCTCAAAGAACCAACTCCTCGTTTTGTTGATTCTTTGTATGGTTTTATTTGTTTCTACTTGATTGATTTCAGCCCTGAAGCTTTACAATTTTATGAGGTTCCATTTGTCCATTCTTGTTCTTAAAGCATAAGCCATTGGTGTTTGGTTCAGGAAATTTTCCCTCATGCCCATATGTTTGAGGCTCTTCCCTACTTTCTCTTCTATTAGTTTTAGTATATCTGGTTTTATGTGTAGGTCTTTAATCACTTGGACTTGAGCTTTTTACAAGGAGATAAGAATGGATCGATTTTAGACTTCTACATGCTAACCACCAGTTGAACCAAAATAATGCAAGAAAGAAATGAACTCTCTGCACAAATGTTTTAGAGAATGTTCTGTGGAAGACAAGTTGATGCTTTATTTAAATGAATAAGCATTGTTGGAATTCTCTATATCATGTTAAATTTGCATCAATGACCATTGTTAATCTGTGTCATCCATATGCTATTGACCGCTAAATGTGCTAGAAGTCAAAACATATTATTATAAACTCTAAGTTGGGGAACGTGTGTTTGAAATGAACAATCTTACTAACATTCATTTCCAGTTGTGCTTGATTTAATTCTGTAAATCATTACAAGCCAAACATGAATGTTAATATTTCTACATGTATACTGCAAGTGTTTTGAAAGGTTTTCAGAAGTGTATATAAATAGCGCAATAAAATTCTTTTGCACTATCTGTATGTATCTGGTTTAAAAGTGAACTTTCACATGACTTTAGAAAGTTCATTAAAGAGCCCATAGTTCATTTCTATATAAATATATTAAGCGTATTCTTATTAATCTTTACATGTCATGGAATAATCTCCTAGTTCTGGTTCAGACCACTAAACACTGTTAAGTGTCTTAGAGTTTTCCGACTTCAAATTTAGTGTGATGCTTTCCCTCAGTTCATGAAACACTAACTTTGCTGGAAGGGCAAAACTAAATGGACAGCTCTGTTTGTAAATGTTAAACCTTTTAAAGCCAGCTTCCCATGTAACAGAGGATGGCCTTATCTGGCATCAGTGGGAGGAGAGGCGCTTGGTCCTGTGAAGACTTGATGACCCAGTGTAAGATAATGCTAGGGCAGTAAGGTGGGAGTGGGTGGGTGGGTAGGGGAGTACCCTCATAGATGCAAGAGGAGGAGGGATGGGATAAGGGGTTTGCGTAGGGGAAACCAGGAAGGGGAATAACATTTGAAATGTAAATAAATAAAATAATCAATAAAAATTAAATAAAAACTTTCAAAATAGGAACAGGTAATTTTCTGTTTATTTTGATTACGATTTTCTAACTATACATCAGTAGGATTCACTATCTTTCTTCTAAAGAAATTCCAAAACTAAAGCTCACACCAAAAACTCTGAATGGGAACTGTACTGCATCTATAGAGTACCTTCATAAAGTCTGTTCTAATATGTAATAGAATTGTTGGTCCATCTCTGTGTAAATCATTAGATGGAAGACTTGATGAACAGTAAAACTAAATCTGTTTGAGATATTTTAAAGAGAGCATCAATGGAGCACTCCTGGATATGCCCAAGTCAGGGTGCGTCCTAAGAGCTTCAACAAATAACCTGCTGGGAAATTGATCTCCTAAGACTCCTTAATGCCTTTAAAAAAAATCCCATTTACTTCACTTTAAAACTTCAAAGTCTTTCTTTCTATTAATTATCACATATACTAAAAAATCACAAAGAACAAAATGCTATGGTTTATTCATCTAAGCATGGCATCTAAACACTAAGTTACAGCAAACATGGGAACGTATTGAAGCAAAGGTCATCCTCTGTCAAGCACAATCCCAAGAGGTTCTTCTTTTAGCAGAGAACTCATGAATATTTTATCTGAACACTTCCATAAGCTTTCTGTAAAAGCTGGGTTTCTTGGCATTTACTGGGGATGTCAAAGCAGGTTCCTGTAATTTAAATCTTTTGGTAATATATTTTTTCAGACTTTCATTGAAGTCATACTTATCATCCATACAACAGTTTGTCTGAATTACATGTTTCTGAAATCTTTACACTCTGGACATCAATACTGTGCAAAATAAACTTGACTTGTAAATAGGTATTACTTTTATTCTTAACATAAATCATAGGAATAAGGAAACCCAAAACAACAAATACTTAATTCTCTTTATCTGAATGATGGGATGCGTTGTCCATCATGGCTCAGGTTCCTTATTCATGCTCATCCCTCTCTTGGGTTCTGAATGGTGAAGGAATTGTTGGCTGATCAAGAAAATTTAACCACAGCTCACAGCTCACTACCGCTTCTTTAGCTTAGCCAGGCAGAATGATTCGTTATTTCAAAATTCTTCTGAAATTTCTGTCTTCACAAACTACTGCCTTTCCATGGGGTCTGTCAGCAAATACTTGTAGCCTGTTCATATTCTGACTGGCAGGAACTCAGATGTTTGTATGAGTTTCGTGTTCTTATTCCTGATAAGGAGGACAGAGGAAACAAGTTGTAGCAGCTGTCTCTAGGAAGTGAATTCTTCTCTATGTGTGATGTGGCTTCCTTGAAAGAGGTATATAAATAGTATTTTAAAAATTCAAATCTGAATGTAGGCTTTCTTGATTCCAGATTCTGTTTTACCACCACAACTCTTGGCAATTCAGTTACATTTTTAGTTAATTTTCACATTAAGATTTGGAATTCTATGATCATCCAAAGAATAAGTTGTTGAACATCATTTAGCTAGATAATCTCTATATAAAGTTTCTGGTTCTTGAAATATTTTAAGCATATTTAACTAACTGGATATTTTTCTCAATATTATGTTGAGTAGTCTCAGAAAATTTATATAATTGTTCATAATGCAAGTTTTTATATTTTGTTTTCAGTTAGCTCACATCTTCTTAATAACATATCCACTAAAATTTATTTTCTTTGTTTAACTTGGTAGGTACCAGTTAACTAAAAGTTTTATATTATAGGAGAGGTAATATACAAAAAAAAAAGTTTTAGAAAAGTAGATTTCCTGTGCTCAGATAAAGGTGACCTTGCTTTATATTAACTACAAAGAAGAAAATGTCAGTCTTGAAACAACAACTGACTAAACTGAAGAGTCAAACATCTATATGTAGAAGCTGCTTTTACCCTCATAATTAAAAATATGACTCGGAATACCCTAGACAAAATTTGTATATCAATAGATTTCCAAGAAGATGGAAGGAGAGACCCTGGTCCTGGAAAGACTGGATGTAGGGGAATGCCAGGACAGAGAAGCAAGAGGGGGTTGAATGGGGAAAAAAGGGAGGGAAGGGGGCTTATGGGACTTTTGGGGAGGGAGGAAATGGGAAAAGGGAAATGATTTGGAATGTAAATAAAAAAACTTAGAAAATAAATAAAAAATATGACTCTAAAATTATTATAATGCATCTTGGCTGGTAATCTTTGAAGATGTGGCATTATGAAGCAGATGTTGCTTAATGACTACAGATTTCCTGCAGATTAATGGAAATTAAATTTTTACAATTACAATAAATGTCTATATAGATAATTTAAAATTATTTATGTCTTCTTAAATTATAATTTTAAATACTCTGTGACTAGAGTATTGAGTTTTCAGATATGATTTACTTAATATTTGAAATATATCAGGAAATCCTGTTTTCTTTAGTGGTAAATGACTAATGCATGTCTCATGTACATCTTCATGATACATTCCTTGGCAGTCTCATGTATCTTGGACTGTTTTCATTTTGTGTGAGATGTCAGTTGTATGAGCTTAAAAGTCGGGGAGGGAAGGGGGCTTATGGGACTTTCGGGGAGGGAGGAAACGGGAAAGGGGAAGTGATTCGGAATGTAAATTAAAAAAATAAAATAAAAAAAAAGTCTTATGGCACAAGATCCATAGACTTTCTATCTGTGATGTTACCAGATACACTAGAAAATTGCCTCTGTCCTCGGGTGTGATGGTCTCTGATAGGACAAATCTCCCTCCACACTTCCTTAATGTAGGAAGTACAGAGCATAGGATAGGATGTCAGCTTTAAAGAAGTAGTGGCATGGGTATTTTAATCCCCCTTCTAAGAGGAACTCACAGCCAACCAATGGACTGAGCAATAGAGGTCTCCAATGGAGGAGCTAGAGAAAGGACCTAAGGAGCTAGAGGGGTTTAAAACCCCACAGGAGGAACAACAATATGAACCAACCAGTACACCCAGGGCTCCCAAGGACTAAACCACCAACCAAATAGTACACATGGAGGGACCCTTGTCTCCAGCATCATATGTAACAGAGGATGGCTTTGTTGGACATCAATGAGGGGAGATGCCCTTTGTCCTGAGAAGGTTCAATGCCCCAGTATAGTGGAATGCCAGGACAGGTAATTGGGAGTGGGTAGGTTGGTAAGGAGTGGAAGGGGGATAGGATAGAGGGTTTTCAGAGGGGAAATGAGGAAAGGGGATAACATTTGAAATGTAAATAAAGAAAATATCTAATAATTTTTTTTAAAAAAAGAAGTAGAATGACTACTAAGGAGGGACATGTGGACACAGGAAAGAACAGAAAGACTAGGTACCCTAAGTCCTTGCCCCTCCATCCTTAAGTTTTCAAAGTTGCATTCTGACTGTGTTAGCTTGAGCGTTTGGGGATGAAAAATATGCTTAGACAATAAAAGAAATCATTAGCCACATTCTATTACTGCTATCATTATGTTTGCATCAGTTTTGTGTGTTCTCAACTCAGGATGAGTGTTTGAGAAAGGAGACAGCTGCCTGCATCTCTTACTTTGATTTATCTTGCAGTTTTAGTTGGCTTTAGGTCAGGAGTAAACAGCTAGTTAAAATTATTCTCTAGAATCCTATCCCTTTGAAATCCCTGCTGCTGGTTTATTCTTTCTTTCTTTATTATTTTTTCCTGGACTTTATTATTTTTTAAAGGATCTTTGGAGCAACTTCTATCTGTGCTGTCTGGAAATCAGCAGTTTAGTTCACAGGTTAACAGTCATTCTTCTCACAATCAGCTCATGGATACACCAGAAGTCCAGTTCAGTAGAGACTGGTTAGCAACAGTGGTGACACTACCTAGTAGAGACAGCCAGGCCTTGGCTCAAGTCAGCAGGAGGGACCAGCAGGAACACCAGGAGAAGTTCTAGCAGCTGTGCCTCTCTCAGGGAAACAGAGATCAGCGAACACTTGAGACCCACAAGCGTTTCATAGCTAGCTATACCAGCAAGCCAAGCTCTGCCTCTGTTACTCTGTGGAGTCCCGTTTATACCCTCCAAACAGCTCTTGTCTCAGCACAGGTCTTGCCTCAGCATTTGTATCCAATCGGACTGAGTCCTTGGAAGCAACAACAAACTGCAGAACACCACTAGAGGGGTTTTGGTGTGTTTCTCTCTATGGAGTCCCGACAAATGCAGCTCAACTATGCAATGTAAGGCAAACCAATACATGCATGTCTTTAGCAAAGAATCTTTTATCACTTGTCCTTTCATATGCTTGCTTTTGCAAAACATCCTCTCTCCTGTGTCTGCTTCAGTGAAATTTTCTTTCACGAATCTGCCTTAGCCTTTCACACTCATGTCCACTTTAAGAAAACGTTCCCTTCACATGTTTGCCCCAGCAAATCAACTTTCCAAAGAACCCTTAAGTTTTCACTTCACATATACACCTGACTGTGACACTGTGGTAGTTTGATAGGAATGGCTCCCCATTAGCTCATATATTTGAATGATCAGTCATCAGGGAGTGGCTATATGTGACAGGGATTAAGAGGTGTGATCTTGTTGGAGAAAGTGTGTCACAGGGGTGAGCTTGGGGGTTTTAGAAGCCCAACATAGGCCCAGTAGATCCATTTGCTTTTTGCTGTCAGTGGAAAAAAATATAGGACTCTCAGCTATCTTTTCAGCACCATGTCTGCCCATTGGCAGTCATGCTGATAATGGACTAAACCTCTGAAACTGTAAGGAAGCACCAATTGAATCCTTACTTTCATAACAGTTACTGTAGTCATTGTATCACTTCATAACAATAGAACACTGACTAAGATACAGACATTTCTTAAGTGGTTGATTAATTTGAGAAGATAAAGAAGTACACAAATAAGAAGCATTGTCTAGGATATATATATATGTATATATATATACATATATATATGACTTGTGCTGAAAAAATGTACTAAATCAAACAAAATGTATTCATATACTATACCTACCAAATACTAATGGTAAAAATTTTTTCATTGTGCAGACAGAACAGTTATTCAAGGTTGTGATGAGGTCCTCCCATTTTTCTAGAATTCTCTTAAGAAGAACAAGGTTTCTCTCTCCTATGAATTTCTATTTTCTGTTTTATCATTATTACTAAATATTGCCATAGGAACCTTGTTAACTAGCATGCCATGTGATTAATTTCATCTATCATCGTTTTATGTCTTTTCTTCTCATTCCTACTTTTATTAATTTATTTCCTTTTAGTTTTTGAGATTATAATTACATAAATTTCCCTTTTCTCTCCCCAAACCATTCTATATATCCTTCTTTTCTGTCTTTTTAACTCATGGCCTCATTTTTTTTAAAAACTTGTTACATGTATCTATGTTTGTTTTTTATGTATGTAAGTCATTTAACTCTTTTTTCATATTAATTTCCTTTCTTATATCATGTTTCCCCAATGAAGTTAAAATGTATCTTTTAAATATTATAAACATTTTACTCTTCTATTCCATTTAAAAATTTTATGTTGAAAGTATAGAGGAATTTCACAGGTTTGAATTTTTTCATAACTTCTAATATCATAGTTCTTTTCTTGAATCTGAAATATTTGTAATTGGTCATACAGTGACATTTACTGTTGTTAAATATCTTTTTCTAAAGAGGAACAAATAGATTTATTAAGGAAAAGTGGAACTTCAGAGAATAGGAGTGGTACTAAATATTTTTCACATGAAAAAATAGCCTTAGGGTTTGACCATGTGCACTACAGTAGAGTACTATTTGTTCATATACATATATAATATATATGTATATTATATATACTATATACATAATATATATATGAAACTTATATATGTAATTTGTGTGTATATGTGTGCATATGTGTGTGTGTAATCACAGGTTCCATTTGCCTATTAGGTAAAGTACTAGGAAGACAAATCTCAAACATAGGGACTCAACTTTTAATAAGCACTGTTTGTCAGATTAAACACCTAAACACTGGTAAACAATGTTAAAGTCAATTGATAATGTTAGACATCTGCTGGGGTATACTATAAGTCTTTATTGTTAAGAAACCTGCCATGACTTTTCTGTGAATGAGTTACTCAAGTGGTCAGTTAGGCCATTGAATGGCAGCATATACAACTTTTACTTGTATAGGGCAATTGGGAGCAAGGAAATGCCAGTCAAGCAATTACTTCGCTGGCAGCTTACTAGAATGTACTGAAGACAGCCTGACTGTTATGGACACTTTATTCTTACTCTGAGAACATTCCAGTTCCAAAGATGGTTTCAGTGAAGTTTCAGAGTGCCTTGCTCAGTCATATCATGCAAGATTCCTGCACTGGCCTTGGAAGATAGCATCCCAGAAAAGATGTTTCCATGAACTTCACTTTAGTGCTCCCCATAGATACTATCACTCAAATTGAGGGGTGAATCCTTTCTTCAATGACTCAGCATGAAGCAAATTACTGGCAGAACTTGTGCCACATCAGCTATAAATTAACCCTTTCCAATGCCATTTCCATTACTCCTTCCTCTATATAATCAAACTCTTCAGCTCATGCTTTAAGTCAACCTAAAGACAGCCTCTATGTTGGCCAACTTTACACCCAGTGAAAGTCTCTATCCAGTGGTCTTTTCCTACCTACTTATGATCTTTATAAGCAGAGCACTGTGAGATGATAAGAGCCACAGTATCATAGCAACAAGACATAGGCACAATAATAGTAGTGGGAGTAACAGGGTAACCAAAGAACTCTGGGGTCACTGTCTTTGTACTGGGGCACAAAGGCAGTGAAGATGATGAGGAAACAAAAGGCAGTTGAAGATACTGCAACTCCTGATTTTACGAGGAATTTCTGGGAGCTGTCAAACTTGATAGCTGAGACTTCCAACACCTGAGGCTCAAGAGCTGTGAATCTAATGGTACTGGCAGCTTAGGAGGTCTAATCTCAGCTGGCACTAAGGACAGCCAACTGCTGCTGATGTGAGTTATTGATCAGAGCCAAAAGTGTCACCAGCAGCTAAGTGCCCAGATGGTGGCAGTCAGAGCCCAGAACAGTAACCCTCTCTCTTCCCTGAATCCCTACCTCTACAGATCTCTGACTACCAAGCCCTTGGAGTCATAGCCTCTAGTTGTCAGGGCTTAAATCTATAAACCTCTAAGCCTGTCACCCCAGCCCATAAACATTTAGCACTCCAGACTTTTTATACCCATACAATTCTTCCTCCCTTACTCAGAGTTTCCATCTGAGTAGAGCAAAGGATTTCCATCAACTCATTGGTAATCTGTTTGTGTAAATGGTAGGGTTCTTGGTTTATTTCCCTCAGATGTAGTTCTACCAATTATTCTTTATTCCCATTCGTTGGGTTTCTTAATAGGAGAGTATGGAGTTTGTATCATGGAATCATAAGCTATTATTTCCGTACTTGTCTCCAGCCTTGCCTCCAGCATAATTCATCATTCCCTGACATTGTTCTTTCAACCTCCTGATTTGCTTGAGAAAGTAAAATAGCACAGTGATTGTAGAATGCCATGATGCTGGCAATCGTCTTGCTATCTCAATATGGACCATACCAGTTCAGAGATCTGGCCAGCTTCCTGGTGTCAACTTAGCATTCTTCAATCAGAATCAGACAGTGGGAAAGACTGAAAGTTCTTTAACTCCAGAAATAAAGCAATGATAAGATTATTTAATACTGTTCTGACAGACTTGATCAAATTCTTCATTTTTCAAAAAGCCACTATGAGGAGAAATTGGAACACATGGCTACAGACTATTGGATTCCCTGACCTTCCATTCAAAAGTCTGAATATTTTATTTTGAATATTTGCATGCATGGAAAAAGTTCATGTAGTTAAAGTAATCCCGTGCTTTACATTTTCTAAAATTAATGTATTTGGGGAAATTCGGATTCCATTTATCTTATTATTTATATTCATTGCTATTAGGACACATTATGAAAAGTTTGTCCTTATTTTAGTAGACTTATATAAGATTAAACTATAAAATGTAAACTTCATGATTAGATGGGTTTCTATGTACTTCATTTGTCAAGCTATCACTGTCATCAAGAAAATTGATAATTTTCTCTTGATAGAAATTTCTCTTGCCTCTTTTACAGTCCATTTCTCCCCCAGCACTACTAACCCAGGGAAACTAGTGATATGATTTCTTCACTATAGGCTAGTTTTCCTCATATTAAAAATTATGTAAATGAACAAGATAACATATAGCTGTACAACTTTTTTAAGATTAATAAACTGTGATTTATCCATGTTGGTGTGACCATTATCTAATTAGATACTGAATAATATTCCTTTTTAATATTTTCAAGAGTTAGCTTAATATTTGTATCCAAGGTCCAAATATTTATAAAATGTTTACTTTTTTTTGGGATGTTTGTTTCTCAGGTAATTAAACTGGGAAAGGTCTAATAAAAATTATCAGCTATATCCATCCACAATATTAACAACCAACTACAAATTGTATTGGTTACTGGAGGAGAGGCTGTTTTTAAACACATGAAAGATGTGGAAAATTAAAAGTAGCCATGTGAATAGAATAAATCCTTAAGGTTAGGAATTATGGAAAATATTTACAAATCCATTGAAGTAATTTTGGCTTTGGGAAATGAGGAGTTGGAGAAGTTAACAAAGCAGGACTATGGGATTCCTAGTAGATATGTGATTTGAGGTTGTTAATGGTGAAAGAGGCATAGAAGATGGGGGTTCTGAGGCAGTGATTAAGGGATTTAGAAATTCACTTACAGATATGTGAATCTGGAAGTGAGAAGTGATTTGGTATATTTAGTGCATTGTCTCAATTTATACTTGAATACTTTGGAATCTGCAATAGGCTTGAAATGTAGGAATTATTGAGCTGAGGAGAAATCCAAGTAGCTGCATTCTTCCCACCATCCCCACAAAACCAAAAGGTGTTATTGGAGAGCATGTTTTGATCTTTGCATAACTTTCGGAGTTTTTGCCAACAGTGAGAAAAAAGTGTCGATGTCACCGGGAAGTTAACTGTCACCATTTTAAACTGAGAAATTGCCTTTAAGAATTATATATGTAACAAGTCTTATCTTTTTCCTAATAATTTTTCCTTTCAAGCCAAGAATACAAATGCCCTATTTTAAAGAATCAGGCAAAGAATATTTTTTTGAAAGGAAGAAACAAAAGGGCAGAGAATGAGATGGATGGTTCATGGCTTTTAAATTTTGCTACAATATAAGAAGTCTTAGAAATACTAAGGAGAATATTAATAACAGATCAGTTCAGAATCTAATGGCATCTTCTTTTAGAAATGATCTCTATTTCAAATGGCATTACACTGTTTCAGAAGCAGTATTTCTTATGAGACGACTTCCTAAAAGGCTGAAGAGTTACAGATTGATGAACTCGAGTAACAAGGCATTCTTGGATCAATTTTCTGTCTTCAAAAGTAAATGACTTGTAAAATAGTGTTCTAATTTTATCTTATGTTTAAAATGACTTACTTTATATATTAAAACAAGAAATAGATATGATCACAAGAGCTGAGAATTTTTAAGTTTTCAAATGCTTAATTTACTGGGAAAGATGACAGCTGCCAGTCTGTTTCGAGATTGTCCTTGTAACTGATGTCTTCTGATTAGCCTACTATTATGATACTGAATAGTAGGCATGGGAGATCATATGTATGGTGTATTTGTAGAATCTCAAAAATAACAGAAAGTGGAAATCCTTTTCTCACAAAAATGATTACACCTAAACTATATTAGATAATTCATAATAATTCCTTATGAAAATTTGAGTGTTTATGAGTACATTTTCCTTGCCAAAATTAAATTACAGCGTGATTATTGTCATAAAATGGAAAAGACATTCTATTTTCCATTTTTAATGAAATCCACAAAATACTCTATTCTTAAGAAGCAAATATCAAGTATAGCTTTTACTCATCATTAAGTTTTATAGAACAAACAAAAACATACCAATTTAATGAAGACAATAATACAACCATTTACTGTTTAGAAGTAGAGAGATGTGAAGAACTTGGTATATATTTGTATTGTACATGCATGCTCATGTGCATGTGCATGCATGAACACACATACACATGCACATACACACATACACACACACACAGAGCCACATATACATACAAAAAGTGCAAAGATTCTTCCTACAAAGAAAACTCCCTTTGGTAAATTCCTTAACTCTCATTCTAGCAATTTTTACTCAAAAAAATAAATCATTTACTAAACTGGCATATATCTTATAATAATATTTGCATATATTTATAATTAACATGTTTGTCAATCAAAAAGCACCAAATAGATTATTTATAATATAAATAGTACTAAATATGCAGTATATAATGGTATTTTAATCATTTTAACTTTTTAGACAAAGTCTCACTATGTAGCTGTGAGACTAAGCTGGCCTAGAACTTCTTATATAGATTAGGTTGGCTTGAACACACAGAGGTCTTCCTGCTTCTGCTTCCCAAGTCCAGGGATTAAAAGCATATGCCTCCTTGCCTGTTAATAATGAAGTATTTAAAATTTTGTGTTTATATATAAAATGAATGCTATACCATTGGATAATATTTCATTTGTAACTATTCCAGAAGCAACTTATATTCCCTTAAGAGTTAGGTCCTTTTCAAATGATGACTATTAATCACAACGATGCATTAAATATTGCTCTCCTTACAAGTTTTGCCACATGGAAGTTTTTGTAATTAAAAAATAATAATTTATTTTATATCTCAACTGCAGTTTCTCCTCCCTCCTCTTTTACCTATCTCTCACCCCTGACACATCCCCCCTTCCCTGCTCTTCATCCACTCCTCTTCCTTATTAACCAGCCATAACCAGGGCATATCAATTTGCTGCAAGATTAGGCAACTTCTCTTTTATTAAGTGTAGAAAAAGGCAACCCAGGAGAGAAAAAGGGTCCCAAAGTAAGGCAGCTATCAGAGACAGCCCTTACTCCTACTGTTAGGAGTCCCACAAGCAGACTGAACTAGACAACTAAAGTGCATGTGTGGAAGGCCTAGGTCAGGCCCATGCAGGCTCCTTGGTTGGCAGTTCATTCACTGTGAGACCCTGTGGCCCAGGTTAGTTGATTCTGTGGGTTTTCTTGTGAGGTCTTTAACCCCTCTGGCTTCCATAATCCTTTATCTTCCTCTTCAACAGGATTCCCCAAGGTCTGCCTAATGTTTGAGTATAGATCTCTGCCCCTGATTGTATCACCATAAAGTAAAGGATAACCATGCTACAATCCACACACCCAAAGAAGCTAAGTAACAAGGAGAGCCCAAGGAGGGTACAGTGACTCTGACTGAGATGGCAAATAGAATAGACATTGTGGGTGAATGGGGAAAGAGAACTGGATAGAGCTGGGGTGTGGGGGACGGAACAGGAAGAAGCAGGTGTGGGAGGATGGAGTGAAAGAGACCTGGGAGAAACAACCAGAATTGGAGGCATCTCTGAGACAGGCTAGAAACCTAAGGCAATGAAAACTCCCAATAACCAAAGGGGGTGAGCCTAGCTAAGACTCCTAGCAATGGAAGAAAGGGAGCATGAGCCAGTCATATTCTGTAACCAGGAAAGACTTCCAGTGGAGGGACTCGGACACCAACCCAGATACAAAACTTTGGACCTGCAATATGTCCTATTACAAGATGTGCTGGGGTAAAGGTGGAACTGAAATTGTGGGAGAGACTTACCAGTGACTGGTGCAGCTTGAGACCCATGCTGTGAGAGGGAGCTCTCCTCTGACACTTCCTGGAGATCCAGGAGTCAGAGGCTGGATTACCCAGAGACCCAGGATAGAAACCAAACAAACATAAAAAAATCTGAATGATATTCTGCTATACTCATAGATTGGCATCTAGCCCAATTGTCATCAGACAGGCTTTACCCAGCAACTGATGGAAACAGGTGCAGACTCACAGTCACATGGGAATTTAAAGGATGTAAAATTTTCAAAAGGGAACTGCTAGATTTGCAAGAAGGAAGGCACATATCTTCATACCTGGCAGTTCTCTGAATGACTGAATCAAGGATACACATCCAACAGTGTGTGTGAATGGGCTTTTCTTACACTGTAGACCATGGGATTACTTGTAAGAAATACTTTAAAGGCATCATGTAAATCTTGAATTTACCACACACATGTAAACTTATACTATATTAACTGCAATTACTGAAATATTAATTTGATTATGGAAAGACTTTGGGATCAATAGGTCCATCCAGTTAATATGAGTTTCCCATGACTTGAGCCTAAGTTCAGCAATAGAGATAACCAAGCTTGTTAGTTTGATCCCAGAACCAAGTGAATCATTTTTCCAGTGGTGAAAACGCCTAAGAAGAAAAATGGACTCCAGGCAGACACACTTGTCCTATATCTCTTCTCCATTTCCTGTTAGCTGCATGCAGTCTTGCCTCTGAAATTCAGATTAGCCCTTGAAAAAGGTGATTGTAATTGCAGTCTTAAAATTCTGCTCCAGATATAAATCAGATAACATTCATAATTCACATAGCATAGTGCTTAGCCAGAAAGAGTACTAGGCAAAGTTAATTTGTTATAGAATAGAGTTGGGCAAGCTGTCATCTCTAATGCAATAAAATATAATTTAACATTTAGTATTTGATAGCTCCATGTTCTGTTATTTTCATTTAAATTCTATAATATCATCTAAAATATTTTATATTTTGTATATTTATATATAATCTAAAAAATATTTTCAGATCTCAGAAGTCTTACTCTTCCATATGGTTTTATCTTACATGGTATATAAGTTACACACACACACACACACACATATATGAATATACATACACACACATATATCTGGATACATATATATATATATATATATTTCTGTATTTGATCTGTGTGTTTTTATTGTATTGTGTAGCATGAACTGCTTAGGAATGTGAATTTGTCTATAATTATATCCTTTTGATATAGTCTTTTCATCTGCTAGATCAACTGAAGAATAGGTAGTGATCACACAACTTTTTAAAAAATATTTACTAAGAGAGTTTTGGATGAAAAGTATTTGTTATCAGAATCAAACCACTTTCACAAATGAATGAGGTCACGGGAGTCTCAGTGTGGAAACCATTTATTACAAGTAGTAGACTGTGTGCCTCAACACTCAATTTAGTTTGAGTTTTCTGTCAAATCAGCTACAAATGCTATGTAACTAAAAGTAACTATCTGGGCAACAGAATGATAAGAGAGTTATTCACTGGTGCACTTGAGTTTCAATATCAACAAAATGTTTCTTATTCTTTTAGGCATTATCAACAATAAAATATTAAATATAATCTCTTATTTCCAAGAGATTCATTCTTTCTAGAAAATAGTTTGAACATTCAACCCTAATAGATTAGTTTTATAGGGTAGAAGCCTGGAGCTAGAAGTAATATGCACTGAAATGTAAATTTGATAACTGGAGATTGTATAGTTGGGTATTATTTCTGACTCACAGGACAGACATAATTAGTTATAAGTTTGTAAATGTTACAAAATTCCAGAGGAGTTGTACTAGACATGAAAAGTTTCACTGAGTCAGTAAGAAAGATTTAGAAATCATGGAGTGAAAGCTGCAATGTCAATGGAATACTACTCAATTATTAAAAACATTGAATTCATAAAATTCTTAGGCAAATGGATAGAAGTAGAAAATATCATCCTAAGTGAGGTAACCCAATCACAAAAGAACACACATGGTATGTACTCACTGATAAGTGGATACTAGCCCAGAAACTTGGAATACCTAAGATACAATTCACAGACCAAATGAAGCTCAAGAAGAAGAAAGAACAAAGCATGGATACTCTGGTCCTTCTTAGAAGGGGGAGCAAAATACCCACAGGAGGAGATACAGAGACAAAGTGTGGAGCAGAGACAGAGGGAAAAACCATCCAGAGACTTCCCCTCCTAGGGGTCCATCCCATATACAGTTACAAAACCCAGACAATGACTGTGGATGTCAACAAGTGCTTGCTGACAGGAGCCTGATACAGCTGTCATCTGGGAAGCTCTGCCAGTGTATGACAAATACGGAGGGGGACATTCTCAGTCAACCATTGAACTGAGCACAGGGTCCCCACGGAGCTGAAGGGGTTTGCATCACCATAGGAGGAACAACAATTTGAACCACCCAGTACCCCCAGAGCTCCCAGGGACTAAACCACCAACCAAAGAGTACACATGGAGGGACCCATGACTTCAGATGCATATGCATCAGAGGACTGCCTTGTTGGATATCAAAGGGAGAGGGGTCCTTGATCCTGAGAAGGCTAGATACCCCAGTATAGAGGAATGCCAAGACAGGGAAGTGGGAGTGGGTGGATTGGTAAGAGGGGGTGGGGTGGGGCGGGGATGGGTTAGGGGGTTTTGGGGGGGCGGAACCAGAAAGGGGGACAACATTTGAAATGTAAATAAAGAATATATCTAGTAAAAAAAAAGAAAGCTGAAATGTAAATTGCATTATGATTAATGTGGGAAGCAGAGGGCCATGCAATTCATTTCCTAGTCTTCTGCAGTTTTGTTCATTTCAGTAACTGGTACTCTTTTACTAAATCAAGTTATGACCACTCTTCTCTTTAATTGTTGATTTTTAGTATATACTCAATGTATACTATATTGATTATACTGATTTATAATACATATATATTCATAAATAAATAAATATAACCTGCTAGTCTGTATGATATTACATGAATGTAGATGTTTTCAAGGCTGACTATTTGGTATTGGATGTCCATAGATATGATTTCTCCTGCTCTCGGTATTCCTTAGTTGCTTGTACTTTAAGGGTGAGTTCCGTGTCCATGTTAGGATGGCTATTGTTGTCATCCTTGTTCAGATCAGGTTAAGGCAGAGATGTTGGTTACACTTCAAGGGTATCGTTTCTGATATTTTTAGAAGACACAACCTCACAGCCAACTCCTTAGTTCTCTGGCTCTTAGAATACTTCTGTACCCTCTTCCACAGTGTCCTTACCTTACTTGGAAGACTTATGAATTAACCAATAGTCTTACCGGGTTTTGATGCTTATGGACCTGAACAATGGTCAGCATAGTACTATCGCCTGAAAGGTATAATAGTGGCATTCATGCCTTGGCAGAAAACAACAACTCTTTAACTGGATTTAAAATCTACTCATAAGAAGGAGATCCTGGCTGTTTCTGAAACAGAGCTCCCTACCCAGCAAAAGGGAAGTAATGGACTTTGAGTAAGAACTGACAACTGCTACTTCACTAAACCAACTTTTCCCTAATGGCATCCTAAGTTTGTGTCCTTATACACAGAGATATCTATAGTTCTCACTCCCCATCTAGCAAACTTCTCTTTGTAATAGGGTGATACAATTACAGAATATCACAACTAGTTAGAATGCAGAATTGTGGAGTTCAGTCACAGCTGATACAGGGTTTTATAATTTTAAAGAAGTTAACTCATTAATAAAATTGGAATTTCAAAGAAGCCTTTATGTTTAATTAATCATCGTGCTGAGAAGCTGTATTTCTTAATAAATAGCAATATAGATTAAATAAATTCTATGACTTTATTTCATTACCTTGGTTAGCTTTAACTGTTAAATATTATTCATAAGATAATAAAAACATTAATTATTCATTGTATAATATTAGTATTCTATAGACCTTCAGATTTTAAATTTAGTAAATTTACACATATGATGTATTATTGACATCATCTATAATATTAGAAATGTATATATGGTAAACTACATCTCTGCTGGAATTATCCTTATAATATTTAGTAGAAGTAGGAAATCTCTCATTTCTCCCAGTCAGTGTAAAGAGTCACTTTCTTCAAATAATAAATACAGGAGAATACATAGAAATTTAAGTGTTTTCTTGCTGACATTATCTGACATTTGTCTCAGAAAAATAGGTAGTTTTGGCATTTGATTCTTTATAGATTATTAGGCAAAAGCTTGGAATATTCCAGATGGGTTCAGTGTTTACCAACATATGGTAACGTTGTCAAACAAAGAACATGTAAATCTCGAGCTTAAAAGTCAGCACATTGAATTTGCAAAAGTCCATATGAATTATTTAGGAAATGTGAAAGCAATGCTGTGTTACATAAGACAGCAAGTTAGCTTGCAGTGAGTTCCGTGATGCTCTAGTGGGCATGCTGCCCGGCATCTAATCTCTGCCCTTCTTCATATTAACCATATTGATTTTTAAGAGATTTTACATGCATCTTTTAACTTGTCTTCTTTGAGGCAGATGTTCTAGTTATTTGTCTTAACCTGACATTGTTCTCTAAAATACCCCAGATTCCTCCCTCCCGAAAGCAAGACTACTGTGTCAGTCAGGTTAGCACTGGGAAGCAGATGGTGCATTCACATTGAAATTAACCAGGAAGATTTACACTTTTCTTTCTTATTGATGTTGTTTTGCTTTCCCTTAAAAGGCATAGGCAAGGTATAGGAGAACCACAGGATAACCATGCAAAAAATCAATAAAAATATATATAATGAAAATCTTTTACTATCTTTGAGTTTAAGGGAAGGAGGTAAATAAGAAAGAGGGAAACAGGAAGAATCAGAGAAATCGCATGGAAGAGAGTCATCCAGAGATACAGACAGACAGAAATAATCATGTGTGGAGCAAGCCAAGGGAGTAGGAGATAAACATCTGGAAGTCCTCTCCTCCCTGCCCTCCAGGGTAGTTATTCAGCAGCCCAGAACACACTTTCTCTCCCTCTCTCTTTCAGTTTAGTCTGTCCCTGTCTCAGTACCTCACAGCCCCACCCACCACACAGGGCTAGGCTAGAAAAATGTCGATCATTCATACTTTCATGGTAGTACATGCAAGGTTCTTTCAATATACCTGCACTTTTATTACTCCATATAACATCACAAAAGCATATGCAGGTTAAGAGGGAGGTTCTAGAAAAAACACCGAATCACATCTCAGTGCCTCCGCTAACCAGCTCAGGTACTTTAGAAACTTTCTTTTTTGTATATTACAATCTTTATGAATCTTAAAGAGATTGCAAAGATGTCTCCTCCTGTTGTGAAAAGAGGATGTGATAAGTCAATACATTAATTTTTCCATCTTATTGCTTATTTATTTATCTTGAGAGCATGTCTGTATAGGAAGGAAGGGAGAGCATGCATGTGCCACAGGAGTTGGGGTCACAAGACTACTTTCGAAGTTGATTCTTTGTCTCCACTGCGTGGGTCATGGGAACTGAGCTCTGGCTAAGTAATTTTGGGCTTGGTCAATTATTGTTTCCCACTGAACACTCTCACTAGTCCAGGTCAATAAACTTAAAGTCTCTCATATAGAGAAGTAAACAACTTAGAATCAGGAAGTCACCGAGATTAAACAAAATCCCCAAGACCTGTCTCCAAAGTCACAAAAGTATTTAACCCTTCCACCCAGTCTAGCTATCTGCAAGTCATGTAGCTGTCAGGAGTTGTACCTTAGGTTGTCATGGACGTTTTGGTCATTGTCTTTTGAGTCTTCTATGCTTCTTTCTGTATCTCCTTATCCACACTTCTGCAAGTAATCCCAGTAAGCTATTTTTTTTCCCTCAAGTTGGTTTTGGTAGGAGATTACTTTGGTCAGTCATGAGTTCTGTATTAGGGGTTAAGTTGACAATGTCTACATTCTTCCCCAAGAAAAGGCCACACAACAGATATCAGTCAGCACACAGTTTTGCTATAGTTAGGAAAGCTTCAAATTTGTCTTTCCAATATAAGATAAAAACAGCAATGCCAGACTGGATTTCCCTGCCTTATTGAGAGACAGTCTGCTAAACTTTATATATATATTTCTATAACTGTCATAAGGGAGAAATTTTATGGTGCAGTTGTAAGTTTGAATCCAAAGTATAGCAATTAAGGGTTTTATTCCTTGGAGTGAATGTATTGCCTTCCAGGGACCGAGATTCTGTTTTAACTTGCAAAATATAGTTTTTGAAAACAAACAAGGCAAAATAAAACCTCTAAAGATGATAACAGAACAAACAGAACAATTCTGGCAGGAAAAAATACCGAAGTATGCTTAATTTACATCCAGTTACAAACCATTTCTGTGAGACCCATAGGATCAAACAGTGAAACCTGTGTTATTAGCACTTCAAGTGGAGAAGTGAAAATATAGTCTATTGAGATGCTATGCCTCCATCAAAATATTTTCTAATGATGATTCTATGGTAGCGTTTAGAAGAAGCAGAACAACATAGAAACTGAGGCTCATTTACTGAACTGTCAGTTGCTTAATGAAAGAAATAGAACATTTTTAAAGTGCTTCTTACAGGAAACTCAATCTCTTATTGTACTAATTGAAATACGTGAATGTGATTATGCTTTTGAGACAAAAATTCAACAAGAAGGCAGTTGCCTTTTGAATCATTGAAAACTATATATTTTTTTACTTTCACAAACAAAATTGTTATATCAAGACTTAGGAAAATAGCTCTTGTTACCCAGTTATTAATAATATATTAATTAACTAATTGATTTTTGCATTTTGAGGCAGACTTTCTCATAAAGCTCTGATTAACTCCAACTCCCTTTGTAGGGAAGTCTAGCTTTGAATTTTTGATTCCTGTGCATCTACGTCCTGAAGGCTAGGCCAAACTGTTGACAAAATATAGTTTTCACATGAGATTCTTTTGTCAATAGTATTTAGCAGTGTCTCTAAAGTAAAAGATCTAAACTCCCTTTTATTTAGAAACTCTGTTCAGCTTGAATACAGGTATTTTCCTGGAACACAGAACACAAATACTATTCATGGTAATTTCAAATGAACATCTCAAAATTGAGGCTTTAATTTAACTGTTTTGGTGTGGTGTTGAAATGGAACCCAGAGCCTTGGACACACTAAACAGGCATTCTACTTTTGAGCTGCATCCCAAGCCTCCAAGAAAATCAGGCCTATTTACTTTTAAAAGAAACCTGAGCTAGATTTAAAGTACTTATACATTATTTACAAGGGAGGCTCACAGAGGAATCAGTGCCTTTAGAGTTGGCTTAAAAGCACAATTACAGATTTTGTGTTAATTATTCATATAAATTCAATGCTTGGATTGCATAGAAATAAAGTATGTTTTTATTTGAAACTTTTTGCATATTTCTTTAAAATATGATTCCAATCAGGAAGATTAAATTCTATCCTTGAGATTCTGCAAGTTGCAACATAATTCTGAGGACTTTATCACATGAAAAATAGACTCATTCCTATTTTTTTCCTATGCTTCAAATTCACCCTGCCTTTTTGATGTCTTCTGAGATATCAGGCAGAGGAAAATGCTACATCTGTAAGCTTTTAAAGAAAATAAATCAATAAACAACAAAATTCCCCATAACATCAAAAACTTGGTAGATAAAACAGTCTATTATATCAGAGTCTAATTAGTCTTATACAATTGTTGGTAGACACTAGAGTCCCTTTGACTTCCTCTGTTTCTTTATACTTTTTTTCAAAAATTTTTTGCTAATTCCAGACTCTCATGTTTATAGAGCTTTACTAAGCCAAAAGAACAACCCCTCCAAATTCCCTCCTGGAATGAATAAATTACACTCACACAAAGAAAAGATCTGCAAACATAACCATGATTTCTTTTTAAATCATTTAAGTAAGTAAGTAAACTACTCCCATTTTAAGCACAGGCTTTGTTCTTCCATCTAGTATTATGAAGCAATCTTAATGAGTGGTCACATGCCCTTCTTTACTGTCAGGGTGAATAAGGCATATTTGCAGATTTAACAATTATATTGAAATGAAAACAAAATTAATACTTTGACTCAGTAGTTATTCTATCAATAGGATTTTTAAAATTTATTTAATATGCAAATGATTAAATGTAGATTTACTTAATCTACTAGGTTCTTGTTCTCATTTTGTAAAATAGGTTGTATCAAGAAATGCCTAAATGATGTTAACAAAGCTTATCATGATTATAAAGTTCATAAAAAAGGAGAATGCTGAAAATTAAATTTTATGTGTCATTGAACTTTATATACAAATATATTCTGAAATTATGACTTGACACTAAAATATGCAAATAAAACATGAATCTGAAGTAATAAATGATATGAGAACCTTAATTATTTTATGTTCAGAATAATTATTATAAATAAAATATATGGAGTTTTGTTTGAATAATAAGAATTTGAGATATATTTTTGTGAATTTATCATAAATCCAAACTTCAGGAAAATTATTTTAAAAATATATAAGAGCATTTTCTAAAACAAACTGACTGGCAGTGCTGAATATCATCAGTCTCTACCAATTTCAGTAGCAAATCTTACACAGCCATTATTCCTGTGAAAATGAGACAGATCTAAATCTCTGCTGAACACTAATGTATTACACTATATCATACTTTTTACTAAATTGTAATTAAATGACAGTTTGTGTCGAAAATTGTGCAGTTTACCAAAAGCTAAACAAACAAATTAAAATGGCCCCAGGTTCCAAAAAAAGTAATGAACATGGCAGCCTTATGTATTGCTGTATACTCATTGCTTATAATATTACCTGAGCTAGTATGTCATAGATGGCTACAAAAACATTTCTGAATGAATAAAACCCTTCTTTAATCAGCTTCTTGGCTTCCTTGTGGGACGTTGCCTCATTTAGTGCCAACATAGCGTAATGATTTTTAACAATATCTGTTGCAGGTACCCAAACTCCATCTCATGATGAGTGCTACATTTCTGCTTTTGGAGGCAAGTGCTTATGCACCTGGCACCCCGCACAGCATGGCAGTTTCCTCCTCAGTGTTAAACAGAATTGATCACTTGATCGTCTTTTTTGCAAAATACCCAAGCTGTTAGATGGAGATTACTTTGGGGATGTTATTCTAGCTTAGCAGGTGAAAAAAAAATCATCCATTTATTTAGTAGTTTCTTACTGATGGTTACAGCCACTCTAGGGACACCCACTAATGAGGCAAACTGCCTAGTTTGTGCCAAAAATGATTCATACCTATGAAATTATAGCACTGTTTACAAAGAAAGAATGAGGATTGTACTGAATGTATCACAACAAAGAAATCCACGGTCTCCATTGGATGAAAGACATAGCATGGTGTGTTACAAGTACAGTACTGGGTAAATAACTCAAAAGGGTACATTTGATCTATGGAAGGGATAGCAACGCTTCCTACACTTTCCCCATGAGCTTCAGTGAGCTAATAGGGCCACAAGCATCATAGAAATACTTAGGAGTGGGTAGTGGATATGGGCTAAGAAGAAAGGGTGTGGATAAGCAGAGAGAGTGAAGATTGAGAAGAAAATGAAATACTTTTGCTTGCTTAATTAACTTTTCTTTTGTGCAAATAATCATCTTATCTGAAATTATATGCTAGGTAACTAATTCATTTTATTTCATTTGGAGTATTATACATCATCTTTTAAATGAATTTTATCTCTTAAGATACTGGTCCGATAATTTAAAATAAATAATGCAGAGTAAAATACATGCAGGCATAAATATAATTATGTTCATATGTGAACATAATTATATTTCTCATAATGAGAAATGAGCACTTCTTTTCTAACAGCTACTCAGAAAAATAGAAAGAGAATATAAAAAAAATCGAGAAAAACGAAAATTTCAAACACTAAAAAGGGCTATTAATATAAGGACGATTATGCTTATATAATGGAGTAGAAGCATGAATTTTGTCTTCTCATCTACAAAATATCTGCTCTGTAAAATATGTTAATGATCAGCTTTGAAAACACATGTATATACAAGTAACATTATACGAACTGAGTTTGTTATATTTATATATTAGGAATATCTACACATCTCTCAATATACACATACACATATACATATACACGTTAATGATAAAGCAATGCAAGGAGTCATTATGACATATTTATAATAATTAATATTTACATTCTTCTTTTACTTCAGAGCCCAAACAGTTTTATCTCTCATATATCATGAATAAAAAAGGGAATTTCAGTCTATTCCTAACAGGTTAACATTCATTTTAGGAAAACTTAGGGAACTTGTCTTATATATAAACACAGTAGTTATGAGATATTTTTTCTGATCCTTGAATATCTACTTTAATTGCTCCCAATATCAATTTTGCTTTGAAAATTTAAACTGAGGAACAAATTGTTTCCATTTGTTGTTGAAATGCTTTGTCATTTTAGGAATGGAAGAAATGGTTTTGTTACAGAGGTTATTTTTACTAATAATCTGCCTCACTTGACATTTTGACAAGAATTTAAAAATGTGGAAACTTAAAAAGCTTCAACACTTCCCTCAAACTGACACCAGTTGAAGTGTGTCCTCTTGGGTTGCTAATTATTACCTCATTACAAACAAATGACAGCATAACAAAAATACCAGGGTCATTTGTAGTTGAAAATTACATCCATATTGCTAGGAATTTAGGGTTTTTTTGGTTGGCATGTTTAGCCACTGCTTTAAAGCACTAAATAGCATGATTCTAGTTGCCTCTGAGTTGGCCAGATTCTATTTTTATATACGAAATCACTGTGTGAGAGTGAAGAGGGCATGCCAAATGAGTTTTTCCAGCCCGTTCCCACTGTAGCCACTAACATCTTTCAATCGACAAATTGCACTTTGGCATGAACAGAAGGATGGACATCTGCCATTATTTTGGTCCCTAGTAAAAGAACTATGAACATATGCAGTATGTTGTTCAGTTTTAGTGCCCAGGGGTGGCAGGTTTAATTGTACTAAAATGCCAAAAACTGGATGGCAAGTTGAAGACCAAATAAGCTCAGCAGGGGATGTAGAAGGTCATTTAGCAAGGATTTACATGCCAGGTTGTATTTCTACCACATCTCATCTTTTAGTTTCATCCCTCAGATTACCTTTGCCTTCCTATTGTTAACCTTGACTAATTAGAGTCTGTTATTATGAAAAAAGCCAGATTAGATGCTTTTCATTAGTGCCTCAAACACACAAAAAATTATCTCTAGAAAAAGAAAGCATGATTTTCATATGATCGTGAGACAAATTTTATCCTGTTCAGAAATGGAACAGGATGCCTTGAAGGTGAGCAAGCTCTCTATCATATAAGTGTTTAAGCTGAACCTGATCCATCTGAATAATGTACAATAATAAAAAAATGAAGAAAATGATGGGTGGTATAGAAGTATGCTGACATGTTTGTTAATGTGTTCTTGAGAGTATATACATATATTGCACACAAAATATATCCATACAATGTTAAGATAAATATATTCAAGATGATGATGATGATAATTATTATTTTACTGTGCCATTTCTTCAGTATTTTTCTTGGGAACATGTCACAAAATTGAAGTCTATAAAAGAATACTTAATAAAAATTGCAAAGGACAGATCTCTTAAATTATTTTATACTGTGTTTATTGTAGTTACTTATTATTTATATAATTAAAACTTAAAATTCAAAATATTTACATCCCTGATTTGTGGATTCAATGGGAAAATAAGACAATGTTATTCTCAAGAACTTATAGGTCAACTTTCTGTACTGGTCTAACTTATTACGGTGCTTTGCCAGATCAAGCATATTTTGGGTGCCCTCAATCCTATGACTACTGCTAAAGGCTGCCAAAGAGCTCTTCAAATTAGGTAGCATGCATGGTGGTCTCTGAGTAGCTTCAGGAGCCTGTCCTCCTTTACCTTGGAGAATAGCATAAGTTCAGAGAATCACTTTATTCAATAAGGTTTATGTAGCTCCTCTATTCCTATCTGGCAATACTTAAGTTATTAAGTATTAAACTTAATATTATTAAATTATATAATGATTAAAATTAATATTTTTAAATTATAAAATGATGAAATTTATTGCATATCACTTAAACTTCTCCCTGTTAATGGTTTTTGATATGAGTTCTGACTACATTTAAGGGCAAAACCAACAAAGCTCTCTACCACAGGTCAGAAGAAACACTATCAGAAAGACTTCCCATACTTTCTTGTTTTCTTTGTAATAATGATGGGGTAAATATTTTCAAAAATTTTAACTTCCACTTTTTCTTTGAATAATAATTGTATCTTCTATGTGTTTCACTCCTTTTGAGTTTTATTATATGTGGCCAGAGAAACCAACACTGAATATCTAATTTCTCACAAGTTATAACTGCCATACAACTCTGGAAGAAAAACACTGTTCACCCAAGTCATTTCCCTTTAAGGATTCCTTTTTCCCAGTCTCCAACACTCTCTGCATTGCTGCCTGAAACTTCATTCCAATAGTCTTACCAATATCATTTCAATAAACATCCTACACATGACTACTGTCATATTCTCCATAATTACATTTTCCTCTAGCATCCTGAATTAACCCTCAGGAGAATTTTTTACTTTCCCTTCACAGAAACATGGCCTCTTTTAAGCAAGCACCTCAAAACCCTTCTGGTATCATCCTATTACCCAGTTCTACAACTGCCTTTATATTCTTTGTTATTTGTTACAGTGTTGCCTCCTTAGTACCCGTTCATGGTACAAATTTATATTTCTCCTCTTTAGCTGTTATGTCCTAGTTCCATAGACCAGGTGACTTCAGCTTCATTTTTTCCTTAAGGTTGTTGGAAGTATGAGGCCAAGCTTGCTGACTGATTGGGTTTCTGGGTAAGGTCTCCTTTCTGATTTAGGATTATTGTTGTCTCACTGAATCTTTTCATACAGAAAATGTAAATAGTGTGGAAATAAGCTCTTCTGTTTCTTTTATTATAGGGACACTTAATTAGTTTATTAGATTGTCCACTCTATAGCCTAATTACATGATAAAAACCTTACTTTAAAATAGTAAGAGTTAGCCGTTCAATACAGGATGTTGGAAAACACAGATACCCTTTTCATAGAAAATGGCAGAGACATTGTAGACTATGTCTACCATGAAGACGCTACACACTACACACTACAAGAAGCTATACACTACCATTGCATTTTTATGACCTTGGAAAAATGCAGTGTTATTTAGGTAGAAAATAAGGTATTGGTTACCAAAACTAGGCATAAATAGATGGAAAACATCTGAAACTGTCAATAGTACTCTCTATATTGATTTTGCTTATGCTTACATCTTTATCAAAACTCACCAAATTATAAAATGATGAAATTTATTGCATGTCAATTGTAGCTCAATGTTTTATTTAAAAGTTCAGTTGACCTAGAGGTTGAAGGTAAGTCCCTATTGTTGAAGGCACATATGCTTAGACAGCCTAGGACCCAAGGAATCTGAGCTGAATCTGACCTGAAAGCCTCTTCTTTAAAAACTGGATGTTATGGTAACAGAAGATGTCATGAAAGTTTCTGGAGGGACATAACTAGTTATAAAATCTATGCACTACAATAATCAGCATAGCAAAAATATTCCAAAGTATACAATAATGGTTTGCCTACTTTAGTGGTAACCAAATCCTCTCTAATAGGATTCAAGGACCACTCAACAGACAGAAATTATTCTTGGGACTGGAAACTTATCCATGTGCCCTGGGTTGGTGAAATCATGGCTTTTGGAGGAGAGCCTACAAATGCCACTTTAAACCAGCATAATTCCTAACCAAATTGTAAATATTTGTCCTTATGTTAAAGAATAAGTATAAGTCTCATTATCAAAGAAAAATCTCTTTGTAACAGGTAGAGTCCGTTCCCAAACCCAACAATGGGTCAAAATGCACATAATAAGTGATCACATGGTTCTCAGTTCTGATACATTTATAATATGATTTATGCTGCTCAGTCTCAGGGATCATAGTGTGTGTGGTGGGGGATAAAAATATTAAGAGAAAAAGGAACGGGAAGCTTGGTTTGAGATTGTGCCTCATGAAAAGGTCACAGAAGCTATATACATGAAGTCTCGCCCGCATGACTACTTAAATAAGACTTGAACAAAGATGACACCAATAGATATGCTAACAGCAATGGGGGAAGGAAAGGGAAATTATTTAATTATTTTTTAACTTAAAAAAATTAAAAATAAATAGTTGGTTGAGAAGGCTCAGCCCTAAACATGACATTTATACCACTCCCTCGAAGGATCAGGAACAGGAGGTATATGTGAACACAGAAAAATGAAAAAGATGGGTGAATAGCTAAAAACTGCTATCCTCTAGACTTGATACAATCATTGCAACCCAGAACCATTCGTAGTTACCTGTATTGAGTAATATCAACATTCAGTCATAGATGAGGAAGAGGCTCACAGGGCCCTGTCATTACTGCTGAACTATTTCTTGATAGTCTCGGAGAAGAGGAATCATTGTCTTCATGGTGTGTCCATTGCCAAGCCTAGGAAACTTCAGTGATTAGCTCCAATCCAGGGAAGTTTGACACAGAAGTTCCAGGTCAAACTTCACATGTCACAACCCAAAATGAATTGATAAAAATGTGAGAAAAGAGATTTGTACGGAAGAATGATGGGGTAGACAGTATAGGTGAGGAGGGACATGGGAGAGGAGTGGGAGTGAGAGTGGTGTATGTTGTGTACATACATGAAATGGTTAACAAAAAATTTTATAAGAATTAAAATAGGAACAAGACATATTTAAAAAGAAAGCTCAGATGTAGGTTTCTAGGTTTGAATCTTATAAGGACAAGACTATATTTTAATAATTTTAAGTAAACATCAAAACATGACTTTTTTAGATATTTTTTTCTTTTCACATTTTCCTCTATGTTTGGCTTCTTTCTCTATTTATCAAATACCTTTGATATGTCTAGCGCTAGCATGATACTGCTTGATTATGTCATCATTTTTGTCTTATACTGTTTCACTGTTCAGAGTTATCTACTGTCTTTCTTGCTCTTTATGTATATATCTCTATTAGTCAATGGATTTACTCTTTAGTAATATATCTCCAGAAAGGGATTTTCTTATGTTCATATAAATATATGAAGGCATGGGATACATAGAGTTACTTTGAGAATGAGACTCTCTCTTTTAAAAATTAATCTTTACAGTCTCATCAAAGCAAGTTTAAGCTTTTGATTTATATAATCAAATGCTATATCTATGTAAACATTAAATTATATATAAAACACTGAATTATAAAACATTATACATAATTTAATATATGTATTAAACTTGAAGAAAAATACTAACATTTTTGTTTGAAAGTACAAGAACACTACCATAGCATGTAAGTGTCCCTAGCAGCTATATTTTTAATTTATTTTCCTTTTCCTTAATCTATTCTCTCCCTTTTCACACAGAAACCTTACAAGTTCTATCTTGTTTTAATGACATACCATGCCCATTGCTGTTGGTTACTATGTGAACATGGTAGATTTCAGTGATTCTGTCAGTATTCATGTAGTTAGTGGTAGGCCAAACCATTTCAGGTCCTGGCAAAACCAAACAAAACCTTAAGATTTATCTCTCATGCTAGTGAATGGCTTAACTGAGAAATTTGTTTGGAATTTCTGGAAAACTTTTTTTTTTCATACTCTTAAAAGAGGTAGAAGTAAAGTATTATAGGTTGAATTTTTACACCTCCTCCCAACCCCATTCATATATTGATTTCTCTTTTTTTCTTTTATTGAATATTTCCTTTATTTACATTTCAAATGTTATCTTCTCTCCAGGTCTCCCCTCTGGAAATCACCTATCCCATTTCCCCACTCCCCCAGCCTCTATGAGGGTGCTCCCCCCACCCCCAACCCATTCCCACCTTCCCACCCTGGCTCTAGTACAACTGCATTTAGATAGAGGTGGTAACATGGCAATAAACATCCAGGAAGATCAGAAGGTGGGGCCCTAGTCTAGTAGGCTAGTGCTTTTATAAGGAAAGGAGATACGACACTACATTCTGTTTCTATGGGGAAATTCTTCTGAGAACACATGAAGAAAACCACTGTCTATACCTGAAAAGAGAGGCCTAGCTAAAATACAAATTTTCTGGTACCTTGCTAAAGGATGTATAGCTGGCAGAAGGGGTTGCATCACCATAGGAGGAACAACGATATGAACCATCCAGTAGCCCCAGAGCTCCCAAGGACTAAACCACCAACTAAAGAGTACACATGGAGGGACTCATGGCTCCAGATGCATATGCAGCAGAGGATGGCCTTGTTGGACATCAATGGGAGGAGAGACCCTTGTTCCTGAGAAGGCTGGATGCCCTAGTATACAGGGAATGTCAGGACAGGCAAGCTGGTGATGGGGGATTGGTGAGCAGGGAGGGGTGGGGATGGGTTAGGGGATTTCGGGAAGGAAACCAGGAAAGGGGACAACATTTGAAATGTAAATAAGAATATATCTAATTAAAATAAATAAATAAATAGATAAATAAGAAAAAAAGAAAGAAAGAAAGAAAGGAAGAAAGGAAGAAAGAAAGAAAGAAAGAAAGAAAGAAAGAAAGAAAGAAAGAAAGAAAGAAAGAAAGAAAGAAAGAAAGAAAGTGTGTGGTCTATGTACTTGTGTTTTCCAAGATAGACATAGTAAATTAACAACAACAAGAATGCATATAGCTCCTCCAAGCTTCTAGATGGAATAGGATGATGCAATGACAGGAGCTTCTGTGGTTTCCTGAAGTCCTCAATGAATAGACTGAGGGTCAAGTCCATAGTAGTTTGGCTGGTTAGAAGGACTAACCTTTTTCTGATCTTATCTGGGGAGACTTACACCTACACCCTCTTCCTGAGGAAGGTCATGTAGTTCTTGGCAAACCTACAAGTTCAACTTCCTCTTTCCCCAATAAGAACATGCCTAACAAGAACCTGGGATTCCTGGGAAGTCTCTCCATGCAAATGAGGCATTCCCAGAACTTTAAACTCTAGCCAATAATTTACATTTACCCTGAAAACTCCTTCCCATCCTACAAGTTTCACATATAGCTCTTGTCTACTCCAAATAAAGTATATGTACACAAACTGTTTCACTAAAGTTTGTCTAAGAAAGCTGGATATTGTCTAAGAAACCTGTAACACTAAAATCCTTGGAGTAGCCTGCCTCTACCCTGACACTCTCAGCTGGACTGGGATTCTCCATATCCCACCCGTTCATCCCTCTCTGGGCTCCTTTTCATCCTTCCATCCTGATGTGCAGTGGCATCTGGACACCCAGTTGGAGAAACCTAGGACTACAGCTGGTGCCTAAAGAAAGATTATGATACCATAGAATGTGGGCTGATAATTACACTGAAGTCTTAGGTCTACTGAGCCTCTCTCCTTAACATCCTTCATCCTATCACTTCTTAGATCTTGGCCAACTCATGCCCCAAATGACAGAATTCTAAGGACAGTGGCAATGATGATTCCAATTGTAAGTTGCTTATTGCGGATGCACCTTCAGGGACTCTCTCTTTAGATTTTAGTCTTGTCTGCTGCCTAATGACCTTTACTGTTTGAATATTCACTTTATGCCATGCTGTTTGGGACAAGAACCTTATTTGTTGAAGTACTTGTCCTTAATAAGCCATAAGTGACTTCAAAAATTTTTATGTATTTTAAAATTACATTTGGAAGAAAAATATTTAGATTAGGTTGAGTGTTTCACATAGTCCCCAAACTCTGTGACAACCCACTTGGCTTTCTTTGGCTCACCTGTGACTCTTGGGAGAAAGAAGGTTTGCTTTTTATACAGCTCAATAGGAGCCAAGCAATTCAGAGTTCTGTTACATTGTAAGGGCTTCTGTGGCATCAGTGAAGGCCATCTGTTCTCCTTATGGGCCTTCCACCCATTTGGAATATGGGCTGCCTTAAGTGTAGCAGGGTCATGACTTGTCATGATCTAAGAAGCTTTGACCTCTTGCGGATCTCCATATGTGTTGTTTCTGCTAGAGTTCAACAGCCTAGGGGCTGAGACTTACAGGGTTGAGTTCTTCCTAAATAATAGGAAAAAGCCCATTTATATTTTTAGTTATCACAATTATGATCATATATATATATATATATATATATATATTTTTTTTTTTTTTTACAAAGTCCTCAGGTAGTTTGCCTGTGGTCGATATAGGAAGCAGAAGAGTCAAGATGTAAACTCAGATTACCCAAGCCTACATTGTTAAATACCTCAGTCTATTATTATCATAAAATACTGCACCATATATGAAATGTTAAAATACTATTGCTTTTCTTCTCTCCAGAATGAGGTTAAAAGAACTTTAAAGAGAGATTGAAAAGGAGTGGGGAAAGAGGGAGGGAGGGAGGGAGGGAGAGAGAGAGAGAGGGAGAGAGAGAGAGAGAGAGAGAGAGAGAGAGAGAGAGAGAGAGAGAGAGAGAGAGAGAGAGAGAGAGAGAGAGAGAGACAGAGAGAGAGACAGAGAGACAGACAGAGACAGAGAACACAGAGGGATAGGCAATTGCAGACTTGATTAAGTCCTTGACCTTGAAGAGTCATGGATTGAAATGTTAGAGCAGCATTCTAGCCTGCTCTTTCAATCCTTGTAATTTTGGTAGGACTACACATCACAAGCTTCATTCCACTGGCTAAGTGATTGAGCTAGGAGTGGATATGTTACTCTATCCTAGACAATCAGAGATTGGTCAATTGCTGAAAATGGTGAAATGCATGCCCCATCTCTCATGTGAGATTAGTAAGGAAAGCTGATTTAAGACTCATCAGTAGATAGCCACATTCATGTTTTAATTGCAGAGAATCCATGTTTACCCATGTTTAGAGAAGATAATCAAGATCAGAACATATTCACAGTGGCGATATAGCTGTGATTCCAAACCCCAGGTTGCCTAGGGATGACATATTTCTCACTGTAAATCTTGATTATATGAGACGCCCCAGTACTCATTCTTTTAGCCTTGTCCACCTAACTCACATCCCTTCTTTGTCAATTTGCAACTGAAAGTATATTGAGTATAGTTCACCTCAAGAATTGAGTAGTAGAATTCACATTTTGACCTTGAACCAAAATTTCTAAGTGATATAACAAATCAGAAGGTGGACAAAAACAAAATTTCATGTATTTGACAGAAGGTTTCAAGTCTCTCTGTCAGTAGTGACACCTAGATTTAGGTGTAATGGCTCTGGTAGTATGTAAGTCTCTAAAACTAAGAGATGGCTAGTTTGAGTAATAGTAGATTTGATGCCCTCAGGGAAGAACATAGTTGAACCACAATAGTGTTCAAGGATAGGCTCTGGAGGCATTGACTATAAAGAATACAAAAATATAGTTGTCAGAATAGACAATCTGGAAGGAATTAAAATTAGGTTGCATTTTTGTGACCTCACAGGTGCTAAAAACCTTTATCTGAGTCTCAGTAAACATCCAGCTTGAGGCCTTATAGATTAGATCATGTGTATGGTTTTAGCTAGTTTTAGTTGCATCCTACCATAAAGAGACACTGTGATTATAACCCAGTTTTGATTCCACTTGCACAACAGCCAAACTTAGGTGAGCATGCTGAGTCGTACCATGCAATGGGTTATGCAGGTAGAAGATCCTAGGAGAGAAACTTCCAAAGGCCAATAGGTTTCATTTGTTTGTTTAAAGCAACTGTTATCTAAGTAGTTGATATCTCTCTGGTTCTCATTGCTCACTTGCTCTCTAAACCAAATCCAAATAGAGGTTTGATGTCTTTCCTTAGAACTCTGAGAACTAACTAAAATTATCAAAGTCCAAATAGAAGTTCTCATTTACGAACCGGCCCAAATGTTTATGGTTATCTAGCCCACCCACTGCAATGCTAAATCAAAATTTCTGTCTGTTTTCTCTGATTCTATTTTGATTCCAGTCATCATCAAGTCTACTGATTCTTAAAAGCTGCTAATGGGGAGGGCATTCACATGTGAGAAGCCACAGTATTCTCAATGGTCTCAGAATAACAAGATAAATACTGGTGGAATTACTGTGCCTTCTGGGAAACATCTATCAATTTATTAATTTATTATTCCATTTTTATATTATTTTAATAACTTACCCTTATGAATATAGTGTTTCTTATGGTATTGGAGGAAAATTGGTATATTTTTTGAAGGTAAACTCACTTCTGCAGTTATAACTTAAAACAAATAGACACTGACAATCCTTAAATTCAGTTTCATCTCTCGTTACCATAGGTGGTAGGATAATTGATTAAATATATGTTGTGTTTATAGTACTAACTGCAGTTTTTTAAATATGGTAGCAGTGTTATGATTTTTGAAATTATTTCCTGGATAAACTTTTACATGATAAAATAAAAATATTTTGGCACTTTTTCTATTTAAGTTGGGGAAGGTGTTCACATGTGAGAATTTATGGGGAATAAGATTAGAAAGAGAAATGAAATAATATGTTAAATGTGCAAAGTGAGGTTTATCACTCCTCACTATAGTGACCATTTCTGCTCCAACATTCAGTGACAAGGACCTCATGAAAGAGGAATCCTTTGAAATAATTAATGTCCTTAAAAGAGATTGGAAACATTTTACTCTATCCAAAAGAAATAGGATAACATTAGGCATCAGTAGGGCATACGGAAGGTTCCCATCAAGATTCCAGTCTACAGTACTTATCTCTTAGATTTTCCAAAGCCCACTTTTGTGTGAAATATTTGTTGTTTACATCACAAAGTCGTTGGTATTTTGCTATAACAGCAAAGTTCATATGAACTCTGTACTGAGATGGGAAATACTTTTATAACAATAAAAATGTGATAGCAATATTAGAACTGGACAGAGAATAGAATTGGATTGGTAGAATTTTGAGATTAAGTGACATAAATTGTTTATATGCATGTATAAATGAATAAATACTGACATAAAGAGACAGATGATTCCTCCGAGAACCAAGAAAGAATAAAGCTACAGTGAGCGTGTCCTCACTTTTCAGATGACATCCCAATGTGGATTATCCAATGGGGGCACTCTTACCACATTCTCAATGTTAGAAAGCAAAAGATTGGAGATACTCCGGCACTGCATTGTTATAAATTCTAAGAGGCTGGAAATTTGCTGAGTCTCACAGACAGAGATAATAATACTCCCTCTCCCTAAGGTCACTTGAGACTTAACACAGATATCCTTCCCTGTACTCAGTCTGTTTGTTGAATCTGCCTTTAAGAGAACAATGTAACAACCAAAACTACTTGTGTTTTCTATTTAGTCAACTTTTGAAAGCTAGGCTAATACACAGCTGTAATCTTAAAGCTCCTGACCCACAAGAAATGCATGTGTGTATGTATCCTATGGTAATAAATCCTAGGATCAGACAAAAAAAAAAAAAAAAAAAAAAAAAAAGAAAGCGACTTATAGAATGAATATTTGTTATAAATACTGAAAATAACATATTGGCATTGCTTGATAGAATTTCTTTGTTTAGGGCAGTTAGGGTTAGTCGAGTGAATGACTTAATCCCTTACAAAATCCTCTTAAAGTTTTGTTTAGCATATTCCCTATTCCTTCCCCCATGTGATATTTTATCTGCTGTTCAAAGGAATACAGAATAGAAGCACTCTGTTAAGGACACATAGTTACAGACACAGGGAAAAGTTCATCAGACAGCATTCACACAGGTAGATTCAGACAGGTAGAAAATGACACCACACACTTCGACACACACACACACACATACACATGTAGAGAATTTAAATCCGCTCTTGCTTTTGGATAAATTATACCAATAAGCAGTGCTTTGAAATATATTTTATTTAATGCAATACTCACATGCTGAGTACTCATATGCTATTATTAATAAGTTCAAGTGGACACAAGAAATGTTTTCACATGGAGGGAAAGAAGAAAATAGCCAAAGTTTACATGATCTTTTAAAGGCTCTGATCCCTTTAACAAGAATAAATTGGCTCTTTAAGGACATACCTTTGAAAATACCATAAAATGAGGAATGGATGGATTTAAGAAGGTAGTAGAAATAGAAGGCATTCTTGTGATGTCTCATACAGAAAGGAGGAACACTAGTAGAAACAGGAAGAAAAGCTATTTTGGTTGAAGAATTGTGAAGAGATTGACTGTATTGTGTTCATTTGCTGCTGTTTGATGGAAGAGAGAACTTGTGAATAAAGTTGAAATGTTTAGCTAAGACTTCTTTTTTTTTATTTTATTTTCTAAGTTTTTTTTTATTTACATTCAAAATCATTTCCCCTTTCCCGTTTCCTCCCTCCCCGAAAGTCCCATAAGCCCCCTTCCCTCCCTCTTTTCCCCATTCAACCCCCCCCTCGATTGTCTGTCCTGGCATTCCCCTACATCCAGTCTTTCCAGGACCAGGGGTCTCTCCTTCCATCTTTTTAGAAATCTATTGATATGCGAATTGTGTCTAGGGTATTCCGAGATTCTGGGTTAATATCCCCTTATCAGTGACTGCATACCATGTGTGTTCTTTTGTGATTGGGTTACCTCATTAAGGATGATATTTTCAAGTTCTGACCATTTGCCTAGGAATTTCATGAATTCATTGTTTTTAATTGCAGAGTAGTATTCCATTGTGTAAATATACCACATCTTCTGAATCCATTCCTCTGTTGAGGGACATCTGGGTTCTTTCCAGCTTCTGGCTATTATAAATAAGGTTGCTATGAACATAGTGGAGCATGTGTCCTTATTGCATGCAGGTAAACTTCTAATCACATTATTGAAGATGTGTCATAGTTCCACCTAAATTCTTGCAACAAAATGCAATGGGAAAGAGAAAACTGACAACGGAATTCAATCGAACCAGAATGTGAGATCTGAAGAGTTATAATACTAATATTTCTGCCAAAAAGAAAAAAAAATAGGGTAACTTATTTTGAAGAGAGCAAGAAACTATGGCTAAGAGAAAATAAAATCTCTAAAGATTATAGATGAAGATAAGAATCTATTCATCTATTTCAGCAGTAGCCAGGAATAGAGATGGCGTTACGGCAGCCAAGATGCTGCCAAATCAGACTAAATTCTTGGATTTCTCAAGACAAACTACACTAATTATTTGGCTGTGAACTCATGTGTACTATTCTTCAAAGTAAGAAAGAGGAGTCTCAAAAGCAATTTTGAAGTTACTGGGAAACTCAGTTCAGAACACAGGCTTAAAATATGCATGCCTGGGGAAGGGGGAGGCTACTTCCAGCTCAGTGTCAAAGGTTATAATTATCAAACAAATACAGAGAAGCAACAGTGTGGGCAAGACCCCAGTGAGTCAAAATCAGGACTGATCAACTGAACCCAGAGGTGATACTGGGAACCTGAGGACTCAACATCAAACTAAAGATGGTCAATCTGTAGATGGCCTATGCTCTAGTGGAATTGTCTGTGCTAGGTTTTGAAAAGATCACTTATTTATTATTTAGTGTGTGGGGCACTCCAGCTTGTGAACAGAGGTCACAGAACAACTGGGAGGAGAGCAATGGGTTCTTCCCTTTCACCATGTGCATCCTAGAGACCAAACTCAGATCTCAGCAGGTGGCTTTACAAATTCAGCCATATTGCTAAGGCTGTATCATTCTGTTGAATCTCTCTTCCTTCATATAGATCTCTTTTTGGAAAGAGTGATTGTTCTCTACCCATATAGTATGTTTTCCCACTATATTTTGTTCCAGTTTCATAGCTAAGAAGGAATATAACTGGGGAAGAATCATATCTTGAGTGTTTCTCATTTCTGATTTACATGATATACAGATAAGGTTTGTACTTTAGAGTTTAGACCTTATACACAAAGGACTTTAAGGCTTGTGGTATCTTTTGGTTGGTTGGAATAGTTCTACTTTGATGTTAGAGGCATATAAGTTTTCAGAAATAAGGCATGAATTGCTATGGACTGAACTGGTTCTTCAAAATAGTAATCTGTTGATATACAAGTCCTAGCTCCCCAGGTGATAGTATCTGAGATGGGACCACTGAGAAGTTTAGGCGAAGTATAAAGATGAGGTCTTCCTAATGTGATTAGCTACCTTGGAAGAGAAGAGGTCAGAGGACTACACTGTAGTTGCTGTTTCTTTTGCCTTGACTTCCTCTAATCTTTCCCTTCCCCTACCCTCTCCTCTTATTCCTTTCCCTCTTTGTTCCCAATGCTATGCTGCAGGGAGAAGGGAGCTATCTGCAACACATGTAGTGAGACCTTATCAATATCTACTGCAGTTGTCATCTTAATCATAGATCTTCTACTATCCAGAACTGTGAGAAATTAATGTTGAGTTTCTATGCTGCCCATTTTATGCCCCAAACTAAATATGTATACATTATTCAAAAATATAGATTGTCTAATTGCCCACAAATTAATCTAAACAGACTTAAGAAAATTGAGATAATACAGAATACTTTTTCTATTTATAATAAGATCATATGAGAAATTAGTAGGCACAATATAGAAAAATAAAGAAAATAAAAAACTTTTGAAAAAAGTCAATAAAATTACACACAGACTACTTTAAAAAATAAAACATTAAAAAACATTTAAAAAAATAAATTTTAAAACTTTAAAACTACAATTTATTTAATATGAAGCATGATGTAAGAGACTGGCCAATTAGCAGCATATCTAAAGTATGTTTATTTCATAACAAAAGAATCTTCAGCAGGGAAAAGCTAGATATTCTATGATAAAACCAAATTTACACAATATCTTTCCACAAACCCAGCCCTGCAAAGGATAATAGGTGGAAACCGCCAATACAAGGAGAGAAACAACACCCAGGAAAAAACGAGATAGTAACCCTCTTGCATCAAACCCAAAAGTAGATAACCACTCAAACATAAAGATAGTGTCAAGAATAGCAGGTGGCAATAATCACTATTCCTTAATCTCTCTTAATATCAATGGTATCAATTCCCCAATAAAAAGACATAGACTAACAGACTAGATATGTAAACAGGACCCAGCATTTTGTTGCATGCAGGAAACGCACCTCAGTGTCAAAGACAAACACTACCTCAGAGTAAAAGGCTGGAAAACAATTTTACAAGCAAATGGTCCCAGGAAACAAGCCGGAGTAGCCATCCTAATATCAGATAAAATTGACTTTCAAACTAAAGTCATCAAAAAAGACACAGAAGGACACTACATACTGACCAAAGGAAAAATCCACCAAGAAGAACTCTCAATTCTGAATATCTATGCTCCAAATGCAAGGGTACCCTCATTCATAAAAGAAACTTTACTAAAGCTCAAAGCACACGTCGCACCTCACACAATAATAGTGGGTGACTTCAACACCCGCTCCCTGAAATGGATCGTTCAGGAAAGCAGAAACTAAACAGGGACACAGTGAATCTAATTGAAGCCTTGGACCAAATGGAACTAACAGATATATTTAGAACATTTCATCCTAAAGCAAAAGAATACACCTTCTTCTCAGTACCTCATGGTACCTTCTCCAAAATCGACTATATAATTGGTCACAAATCAGACCTCAACAGATATAAGAAGATAGAACTAATTCCATGCCTCTAATCAGATCACTATGGAATAAAGGAGGTCTTCATGGCAACAAAAACAACAGAAAGCCCACATACACATGGAGGCTGAACAATGCTCTACTCAAGGATAACTTGGTCAAGGAGGAAATAAAGAAAGAAATCAAAGACTTTTAAAATTTAATAAAAAATGAAGGTACAACATACCCTAATTTATTGGACACAATGAAAGCGGTGCTAAGAGGAAAATTCATAGTCTTGAGTGCCATCAAATATACACTAGCAGCTTAATGGCACACCTGAAAGTCCTGGAACAAAAGGAAGAAAATACACCCAAGAGGAGTAGAAGGCAGGACATCATCAAACTCAGGGCTGAAATCAATCAAGTAGAAACAAATAAAACCATACAAAGAATCAACAAAACTAGGAGTTGGTTCTTTGAGAAAATCAACAAGATAGATAAGCCCTTAGCCATACTAGCCAGAGGGCACAAAGACAGTATCCAAATTAACCAAATCAGAAACTAAAAGGGAGAGATAACAACAGAAACTGAGGAAATTCAAAAAATCATCAGATCCTACTACAAAAGCCTGTATTCAACACAACTAGAAAATCTGGAGGAAATGGACAATTTCCTAGACAGATACCAAATACCAAAATTAAATCAGGATCAAATAGACCATCTAAACCGTCCTATAACCCCTGAAGAAATAGAAGTTGTCATTGGAAGTCTTCCAACCAAAAAAAGCACAGGTCCAGATGGTTTTAGTGCCGAATTCTATCAGACCTTCAAAGAAGACTTAACACCAATACTCTTCAAAATATTCCACAAATTAGAAACAGAAGGAACACTACCCAACTCGTTCTATGAAGCTACAGTTACGCTAGTACCAAAATCACACAAAGATCCGACAAAGAAAGAGAATCTCAGGCCAATCTCTCTTATGAATATCGATGCAAAAATACTCAATAAAATTCTTGCCAACTGAATCAAAGAACACATCAAAACGATCATTCACCACGATCAGGTAGGCTCATCATCCCAGGGATGCAAATAAGGAAGTACATCAATGTAATTCACTACATAAATAATCTCAAAGAAAGAAACCACATGGTCATTTCTTTAGATGCTGAAAAAGCATTTGACAAAATTCTGCATCCTTTCATGTTAAAGGTCTTGGAAAGATCAGGAGTTTGAGGCCCATATCTAAACATAGTAAAAGCAATTTACAGCAAACCAGTAGCCAACATCAAACTAAATGGAGAGAAACTTGAAGAAATCCCACTATAATCAGGGACTAGACAAGACTGTCCTCTCTCTCCATATCTTTTCAATATAGTATTTGAAGTTCTAGCTAGAGCAATTAGACAACAAAAGGAGGTCAAAAGGATACAAATTGGAATGGAAGAAGTCAAACTATCACTATTTGCAGATGATATGATACTATATTTAAACGACCCAAAGAACTCCACCAGAGAACTCCTACAGCTGATAAACAACTTTAGCAAAGTGGCTGGATATAAAATCAACTCAAGCAAGTCAGTAGCCTTCCTATACTCAAAGGATAAGCAGACTGAGAAAGAAGTAAGAGAAATGATACCCTTCACGATAGCCACAAACAATATAAAGTATCTTGATGTGACTCTAAGCAAACAAGTGAAAGATCTGTATGACAAGAACTTCAAGTCTCTGAAGAAAGAAATTGAAGAAGACCTCAGAAGATAGAAAAATCTGCCAAGCTCATGGATTGGCAGGATTAATATAGTAAAAATGACCATCTTTCCAAAAGCAATATACAGATTCAATGCAATCCCCATCAAAATCCCAACACAATTCTTCCTAGAGTTAGAAAGAGCAATTCAAAATTTCATCTGGAATAACAGAAAACCCAGGATAGCTAAAACTATTCTCAAGACTAAAAGAACTTCTGGGGGAATCAATATCCCGGACCTCAATCTGTACTACAGAGTAATAGTGTTAAAAACTGCGTGGTATTGGTACAGTGACAGGCATGTAAATCAATGGAACAGAATTGAAGACCCAGAAATGAATCCACACTCCTAGGGTCACTTGATCTTTGACAAAGGAGCTGAAACCATCCAGTGGAAAAAAGATAGCCTTTTCAACAAATGGTGCTGGTTCAACTGGAGGTCAACACGCAGAAGAATGCAAATTGACCCATTCTTATCTCCTTACACTAAGCTCAATTACAAGTGGATCAAGGACCTCCACATAAAACTAGACACACTGAAACTAATAGAAAGGAAACTAGGAAAGAACCTTGAATATATGGGCACAGAGAATTTCCTGAATAGAACTCCAATAACTTATGCTCTAAGATCAAGGATTGACAAATGGGACCTGATAAAATTACAAGATTTCTGTAAGGCAAAAGACACTGTCAAAAAGACAAAGTGGCAACCAACTATCTTGGAAATGATCTTGACCAACCCTACATCCGTCAGAGGGCTAATATCCAATATATACAAAGAACTCAAGAAGTTAGACTCCAGAGAGTCAAGTAACCCTATTAAAAAATGGGGTACAGAGCTAAACAAATTGTTCTTACCGAAGAATATCTAATGGCTGAGAAGCACCTAAAGAGATGTTCATCATCCTTAGTCATTAGGGAAATGCAAATCAAAACAACCCTGAGATTCCATCTCACACCTGTCAGAATGGCTAAGATCAAAAACACAGGAGACAGCAGTTGTTGGCGAGGATGTGGAAAAAGAGGAACACTCCTCCACTACTGGTGGGATTGCAAGCTGATACAACCACTCTGGAAAGCAGTCTGGTGGTTCCTCAGAAAACTGGGCATGATACTCCCTGAGGATCCTGCTATACTACTCCTGGGCATATACCAAGAGGCTTTACCTGTATGCAATAAGGACACATGCTCCACTACGTTCATAGCAGCCTTATTTATAATAACCAGAACCTGGAAAGAACCCAGATGTCCCTCAACAGAGGAGTGGATTCAGCAGATGTGGTATATTTACACAATGGAATACTACTCTGCAATTAAAAACAATGAATTCACGAAATTCTTAGGCAAATGGTCAGAACTTGAAAATATCATCCTTAGTGTGGTAATCCAATCACAAAAGAACACATATGGTATGCAGTCACTGATAAGGGGATATTAACCCAGAATTTCAGAATACCCTAGACACAATTCGCATATCAATAGATTTCTAAGAGGATGGAAGCAGAGATCCCTGGTCCTGGAAAGACTGGATGTAGGGGAATGCCAGGACAGAGAAGCAAGAGGGGGTTGAATGGGGAAAAGAGGGAGGGAAGGGCACTTATGGGACTTTCGGGGAGGGAGGAAACGGGAAAGGGGAAATGATTTGGAATGTAAATAAAAAAACTTAGAAAATAAAAAAAACATTTTTAAAAAATTAAATTTTAAAACTTTAGAACTACAATTTATTTAATATGAAGCAAGATGTAAGAGACTGGCCAATTATCAGCATATCTAAAGTATGTTTATTTCATAACTAAATTATCTTCAGCAGGGAAAAGCATCCCAATTATTTATTCAATATATTATATCACTGAAATAATATACATACAAATTATGTGGACTGACCAAATTACATTTGTATACATAGGATATAGCAATAGTTATAGAAATAGAACCCATGAATTTGAGAGAAAGCAAGTTTTGGGGGAGATATTCAGGCAGCATTCTCTTAGTTACAAGAGTTTATGTACTTTTGAAATTCTATTTCTTTGGAAGAGTTCCTATAAAACTTGAGCTTTTATTAATGGAAATTTTATGAATAGTAATTGTAACTTAAATGCATGCAAATTGTATATTTCCTATATCTGAAAATAAATCACTCTATTCATTAGAAAAATAAAAGAGTTGGTATTCATAGTTTAAAAGCTTACCAACAAATGACTTCCTGGACAAAACAGTTTCACTGAAGAACTATACCAAATATTTGAAATCCTGATGATGATTTTTCCCAATGTTTTCCAGGAGTATTCATTGAGAAGAGGTAGGGTCATAACTATATTCATATATTTGGAGCTAGCATTATCCAAATACAGAGAAAAGACAAATACAGTAAGACAAATTATAAACTCCAAGCAGCCATTTGCTAAAAGCATAAATACAAAACCATTTATCCAACTATCTAAAAGGTCTTGCTGAATTCAGTAGTGTTAAAAAAATTACATGTACCTCAAGTATCATTTATACCATAGATAGAAGACTGGCTTAGTGTTTGTAACTTAGTTCATATCTACAATAATAAACAAAAAACCAAAATCACATGATTATATCAAACAATATGAAAACATATTTGACAAAATTCATTATGAACTCAGATCATAAGTAAGTCAAGTTATGGGGGAATGTCAGGACAGGGAAGCAGGAGTGGGTGGGTTAGTGAGCAGTGGGAGGGGGGATAGGATAGGCGGTTTTCAGATGGGAAACGAGGAACAGGGATGACATTGAAATGTAAATAAAGAAAATATCTGATTAAAAAATGGAAGAAAAAACTAAGTAAGTCAAGCATACCTACTTTCACTACATTTATTCAATAAAATAATAGGAGAGCTACTCACTCCAATAATAAAGAAAAAAATGCCCAAAACACTAACATGAAAATAAATAAAATATAAGTGCCATTGTAGAAAATCATAAGTAACATACAAATACACATTCACACAAACACATACACATTCCCTACCCCAAACCTCCATACCAAAGACCACTAGTTAAAGGAGTTTACCAATACTGATGGGATATGAAATAATATTTCACATTATCAGAATGTAAATTAAAATCATTATATCATTCTAGGATATAATTTCAACTGTGTCCAATTGTATAATTACAAAATGAGAAATGTAGAAAGTAAGGTAGACATCCAACAATATTTACAATTAAGCCACCTTAAAATGAAGTGCTTACATAGCTTCAGTCTTAGTTAGGGTTCTACTACTGTGAACAGAAAGCATGACCAAGGCAAGTCTTACAGAGGACATTTAATTGGGGCTGGCTTACAAGTTCAGAAGAATAGTCCATTATCATCAAGGTGGGAGTATGTCAGCATCCAGGCAGGCATGGTACAGGCAGAGCTGAGAGCTCTACATCTTCATCTGAAGGCTGTTAGTTGAAGACTGGCTTCTAAAAAGCTAGAACAAGGGTCTTAAAGCCCAAGCCCACAGTGACACACGCACTCCAACAAAACCACACCTATTCCAACAAAGCCACACCTCCAAATAGTGTCATTCCATGGACTAAGCATATACAGACCATCACAGCTACATGTGCCATTTATAGGCTTACATGATAAAATGTTGATTAAAAATATCAAAAGATGCCTAAAGGGGTGATGCTTTACATTCATTGCTAGAAAGACTTATCACGATACAAACTCAACATTCTAAAGCTGATCTGAGGAAGTAATTCTTGTCAAAGTAAAAAGTATTTTGTAACCACAAACAAGTTCATTCTAAAATTTATATGAGGGTTTTATACCCTAGAAATATCTTTGAAAATCTTAAGAAAAACGTGGTAAGAGAGAACCATCTCTCCTGGGTAACCACATAGGAAGGCAATCAAGACAGTGTGGTACTGGATACAGTGCATATAAAAAGTCATTAAACATCATTTAGAACTCAGAAACACACTCACATAATCATGCTCATATTAAATTCTTAAGAGTATGTCACTGTTGTCTTGGTTGGCTTTGAATGTGCTGCATTATCTAGGCTGGCCTTAAAATCTTTATCATCTTACTGCTTCAGTCAGTTGAGTATTGAGATTATAGGAAGGTGTCACTATCCTCAGTTGTGAAGTAAGTTTTGTCAAAAGATAAGACAATCTAATGAAATAATGTACAATGTAATTTTCTAACGGATAATGCTGAAATAAGTAGACATCACATGCAGAAATAAGAGCTTGGCATAAACCTGGTACTGTATTTAAATATAGACAACACACTATACAGCTTTAGGGAAAAAAAGGTATTGAAGGAAATACCAAGACTTTAGGATTTCAGACTTGGCAATGACCTTTCATATTTGACCCAGTGCTCCACAAAGGAGTCAAATGACAGAATCGAAATTTTTTGTTCTGCGAAAACCCATTTAGTAAGGATACAAACAAAAGCTACAGATAGACAAAGATATCTGGACTCATATAAATGTTCAAAGACTCATATTTAGGATGTCTAAATATTTCTTAGAACTTCGTGTTAGGAAACCAGCAATCAATTTGAAAATGTAAAAGGGTCATGAAAAGAGGTTCCATCAGTGGGGAGTACAGATGGTAAACGGGCTCCTGGAATTACAGTCAACACCATTAGCCATCAGGAAAATGCAAATTACAATCACAACTATATAGCTAAACACCTAGTGTAGTCTCAAAAATGGAAAAAAAAAGATAGTGATGGCACTAAATGCTGGAAAGGAGTCAGAGAAGCTGTGTCATGCTATTCACATGTGGGTGCTTTAATGACACAGTCACTCTGAATTGATTTCTACAATTATTAGTAAACCTACACATATAATTATCATAAAGTTTAGAAATTTTCCTCAGATCATTTATCCCTTTTATTAAAAATAATCTGTGAATAAATGAGTTACCTAATAAGTAGAATCAGCCAAGAAGTGTCTACAGCATATGAATGACAGAATAAGCAAATGTGTTCTTATGTGATGTAGAATGTCATTCTGTAGTAAATACAACAAACAACTACATCAAGAACATGACATAGAGTGTAAAAAGGTAATCCCTAAAAATTTATATTACATTATTTTATTTCTGACCTAATTTTAAAAGGTTATTTTAGAAATGGAAGATACATTAATATTAGTGAGTGATTAAATCTAGGAGAGAGGAGATAGAGGGATTTGGTGATAAAGGAAAATACTAGGGATCCTTGTGTCGCATATGCAGGTGATACATTTTTATGGCGTGAGGGCAAATAAAAAGTCAGAGAAAGCTCAATAAAATTGATGTGCTGCAGTAATGTAAACAGCCCAATAACATTACATTATTGTTTGGTAAAATGTTGCCATTTAGTAGGTAAAAGGAGAGTTTATTGATGGTCATTGTTGTCTAAGAGACTTCCAAAGATTAAAAGGAACTGCTTTTGCCCTTGTTTGTCTGCTAGAGGTGGCAGGTAAATTACTATTGCTGAAGACACCACCCATTTTGGACACAGGGAACTGAGGGCTTTTAGAGCTGGAGCTAGCTTGAAAGCCTCCTCTAAGGACTAGCTTGCATGGCTTTAGAAGGTGCTTGCAACTTTGCTGAAGTCGTTTATCAGCTGTAGGAGTTCTCTGGTGGAATTCTATGGGTCGCTTAAGTATACTATCATATCTTCTGCAAACAGTGATAGTTTGACTTCTTCCCTTCCAATTTGTATCCCTTTGAGCTCTTTTTGTTGTCTAATTGCTCTAGCTAGAACTTCAAGTACTATATTGAAAAGATATGGAGAGAGAGGGCAGCCTTGTCTAGTCCCTGACTGTCAAAAAGACAAAGCGGCAACCAACTAACTGGGAAATGATCTTTACCAACCTTACATCCGACAGAGGGCCAATATCCAATATATACAAAGAACTCAAGAAGTTAAACTCCAGAGAAGCAAGTAATCCTATTAAAAAATGGGGTACAGAGCTAAACAAAGAGTTCTCACCTGAAGAATATCTAATGGCTGAGAAGCACCTAAAGAGATGTTCATCATCCTTAGTCATTAGGGAAATGCAAATCAAAACAACCCTGAGATTCCATCTCACACCAGTCAGGATGGCTAAGATCAAAAACACAGGAGACAGCAGTTGTTGGCGAGGATGTCGAGAAAGAGGAACACTCCTCCACTGCTGGTGGAATTGCAAGCTGGTACAACCACTCTGGAAAGCAGTCTGGCGGTTCCTCCGAAAACTGGGCATGACACTCCCAGAGGATCCGTCTATACCACCTGGGCATATACCCAGAGGCTTTACCTGCATGCAATAAGGACACATGCTCCACTATGTTCATAGCAGCCTTATTTATAATAGCCAGAAGCTGGAAAGAACCCAGATGTCCCTCAACGGAGGAATGGATTCAGAAGATGTGGTATATCTACACAATGGAATACTACTCTGCAATTAAAAACAATGAATTCACGAAATTCCTAGGCAAATGGTCAGAACTTGAAAATATCATCCTTAGTGAGGTAACCCAATCACAAAAGAACACACATGGTATGCAGTCACTGATAAGGGGATATTAACCCAGAATCTCGGAATACCCTAGACACAATTTGCATATCAATAGATTTCTAAGAAATGGAAGGAGAGACCCCTGGTCCTGGAAAGACTGGATGTAGGGGAACGCCAGGACAGAGAAATGAGAGGGGGTTGAATGGAGAAAAGAGGGAGGGAAGGGGGCTTATGGGACTTTCGGGGAGGGAGGAAACGGGAAATGGGAAATGATTTGGAATGTAAAATAAAAAAAAATAAACATAAAAAAAAAGAAGGTGCCTTTAAGCTTTCAAAAGAGAAATACAAGTAATATTCCTATGCAGATATGATACCTATGTGCCACAACAATCAGCCTGGCAACTATAACCCTAAGTGTGCAAAATAGTGGCTTGCATACTTTGGTAATAACGATTCTCTAGTAAAACTTAAGACTTGCTCAACATATGGGAACATTTGAAAATGTAAAAGGGTCATAAAAAGAGGTTCCATCAGTGGAAAGTACAGATGGCAATCGGGCTCCTGCTACTCCACATCTAGCCTCACTAACCACACTCAGGGCTAGTGACATGATAGATCTTGGAGGTAAACCTACAACTGTCTCTTTACTAAACCAGCATAATCTCCATCTACATTCTAAATACTTGTGTTTTTTTTTTAAGCTCCAATCTTTGTTTTGAAATTTATTTTTTATTTTATTTTTTTACTAAATATTTTTATTAGATATTTGCTTTATTTACATTTCAAATGATATCCCCTTTCTGTGTTACCCCTCTGAAAATCCTCTATCCCATCCCCTCCACCCTGCTCACCTCTCTCCCCCTCCAATTTCCTGACTTGCATTCCCCTATTCTGGGGAATCGAGCCTTCGCAGGATCAATGGCCTCTCCTCTCATTGATGACTGAAATGGTCGTCTTCTGCTACATATGTAGCTGGAGTCGTGGGTCCCTCCATGTGTACTCTTTGGTTGGTGGTTTAGTCCCTGGGAGTTCTGGGGGAACTGGTTGGTACATATTATTGTTCCTCCTGCAGGGCTGCAAACCTCTTCAGCTCTTTGGGTCCTCTCTCTAGCTGCTTCATTGGGGACCCTATGTTCATTCTATTGGTTGGCTGTGAGCCATGGGTGTTTTGATCCACTTTCCCACAAGGATCAAAGTATCCACATTTTGATTTTCCTTCATCTTCAACTTCATGTGGTCTGTGAGTTGTATCTTGAATATTCTGAGCTTTTAGGTTAATATCCACTTATCAGTGATTGCATACTGTGTGTGTTCTTTTGTGATTGGGTTACCTTACTAAGGATGATATTTTCTAGCTCCATCCATTTGCATGTGAATTTCATGAAATCATCATTTTAATAGCTGAGTAAATATTCCATTGTGTAAATGGACCACATTTTCTGTATACATTGCTCTGTTGAGAGACATCTGGGTTCTTTCCAGCTTCTGGCTATTATAAATAAGGCTGCTATGAACATAGTGGAGCATGTGTCCTTATTACATGTTGGAGCATCTCCTGGGTATATGCCCAGGAGTGGTATAGCTGGGTCCTCAGGTAGTGCCATGTCAAAATTTTCTGAGCAACTGCCAAACTGATTTCCAGAGTGGCTTTACCAGCTTGCAATCCCACCATCAATGAAGGAGTGTTCCTTTTTCTTCCCATCCTCTCCAGCATTTGCTGTCCCCTGAGTTTTTGATCTTGGCCATTTTGACAGATGTGAGGTGGAATCTCAGGGTTGTTTTGATTTGCATTTCCCTGATGATTAAGGATGTTGAACATTTTTTTAGGTTTTTTTTTTTTTTAAGCCATCCAATATTCCTCAGTTGAGATTTCTTCATTTGGCTCTGTACCCCATTTTTTAATAGGGTTATTTCGTTCTCTGGAGTCTAACTTCTTGATTTCTTTGTATATATTGGATATTAGCCCTCTATTGGATGTAGGACTCCTAAAGATCTTTTCCCAATCTGTTGGTTGTCATTAAAGGCTAGGTTCAAAACCAAAAATATAAATACGTGTTCTTATAACCACAGGTAAGTGTAGTCTTCACTTCTCAACAAGGAAACTCCCCTTTTTATCTATATTCTTTATTTACATTGCAAATGATTTCCCCTTTCCAGGATCCCCCCTCCCCGAAAGTCCCATAAGCCCTTTTCCCTTCCCCGTTCCCCAGTCAACATCCTCCTGCTTCTCTGTTCTGGTATTCCCCAACACTGCTGCATCAAGTCTTTCCAGTATCAGGGAAAGACTTCCTTCTTCTTGGGAATCAATTGATATGTGGATTGTGTCTTGGGTATTCCTAGCTTCTGGGAAACTTCCCTTTGTGATCAATAGAAACTACAACCAAACAAAATGCAGAATTGTAGAGCACAGTCCCAATGGATGTATACACACACACACACACACACACACACACACACACACAAACACACACACACACTTATTCCTAAGGCTCAGGGAACTTTGTGCAAGAAGTTGGAAAGAATATAAGTGACAGAGATCAGGGCCTTTTTTTTGTGAGATTATGTGCCGTTGTAACATCCAAAGCTACACTCATAAAAATCTCACAGACATGGCTGCAAAAATGCAAGTGAATCATGACAATAACAGTATACATACTAAAGTGGATATGGAAAGGACCACAAGGCATTCAACCACACACAAAGAACTACAGGCAACTAAGTACTGCCGACACTGGGAGAAATAGTCTTCCCAGGGAAACACAATTGGTTATTCAAAACCAAATTGCCATCCTGAAAACAAGAATCTGTGTATTCTTATTATTGCCTATATATTCACAATAGTTTTAATAAAAATACCATCTAAATCTAGAATGACCATTTCTAGCATTTTTTGTTTAAGTAAACATAATAAAGTCTTCAGAAAAATGTTATTTATACTTAATCTGAATTGATTTTAAAATGAATATTAAAAATGAAGTTTGTCATTTTCATCATTCAATTTGTCTATATATTAGCAGTATAACATAGTTTATATAAAAATAAAGCCATTCATATGTAGTTTCAGTTCACATTTTAAAGCAAAAGTAAATTTTCTTGAACACAGAATTCATAGCTTTGTGAAACTGGGAGTGTATATCAAGGGACGGCTGAGTTATTTTACTAGAAAGGTCTAGAAAAACTGTATTTAAGCATGCTCAATATTTGTTTTTTGAGACAAGGTTTCTCTGTATAGCCCTGGCTGTTCTGGAACTCACTATGTAGACCAGGCTGGCCTCGAACTCCTAAATCTGCCTGCATCTGCCTCCCAAGTGCTGGGATTAAAGGCATGCACCACCACTGTACCCCAAGAGCTCCCAGGGACTAAACCACGAACCAGAACCAAAGAGTACACGTGGAGGGACCCATGGTTCCAGCAGAGGATGGCCTTGTTGGACATCAAAGGGAGGAGAGGCCCTTGGTCCTGAGAAGGCTACGTGCCCCAATATAGGGGAATGCCAGAACAGGGAAGCAGGAGTGGGTGTATCGATGAGTAGGGGGAGAGAATAAGGTTTAAGGGATTTTCGGGGCGGGGGAGGGGAGCCAAGAAAGGGGACAGTATTTGAAATGTAAATAAAGAATATATCTAATAAAAAAGAAAAAATTAAGAAATCTCAATATTCAAGAACACAGTTATTATGTAGGTAAAATACAGGCAATTGGTTTTATTAATGGATTTTTATAGTAAACAATGTAATTTACTTATTGAACATCCCTAGTTCATTCAACAAAGAGTTGAGTTCAAAATGATATAAAATTTCCAGGCTCAGTCTTCCTAGTATATAAAAAGAAAAAGGCTGACTCCTCCATTTGCAAGAACTCGTTTACAGTGTTTGCAAGTTTAAAGTCCACACCTGCTGAAAAACTACTCTATAATAAGAGAAGTATTGATATAGGCCCTTGAATCCACAGGGTTTTGCCCCTCAGCATTGCACTGAGGAGCTTCCCTCGATCTGTTAGGCAATTCTAATGCAAATTAAGACATCTTTCACATTTAGTTTCTGAAAATGTGCAATGAGGAAAGTCATATCCCTTAGAACTTTCCTCAGATTTCTAGGATGTTCTACTATTCCAGCAGTTCTGCACTTTGTCACAATTATTTTTTCCTTTACTGTGGGAAAAGATTTTCCTGTTCTGGGATGTGTACTTCTAGTTTCTACCAAGACTGCTTGACTGAAGATTAAAAAGCTAGGACTTTTATGAAGTGCACACATTTCTGCCTTTTTATCGAAGGTAAGGCTCTAATGTTCTTGGTTTCTAGGGGCGCACCCTTAATCCAGTTTTCTCCAAGAACTTAGCAAGGGAAGTTATATCCCTAAGATGAAGTAATTTTCACATTCTGGGTAGATGATTTTTCTGATGTAGGTTTTTTTTTTTTTCCTCTTATGTGATCACTCAATCATTCAGATTTCAGGGGTCAGAATTATTTAATGCAATATGCTGATATATGAAACAAAGCTAATTGACAGAGTCAGAGTGTTCTAACACCATGCACAGTTTTCACAAAGATTTTTTTTGTTTTTTGGGTTTTTTTTTGTAATTAAAAAAATTTTATTAAGCCTCTGAATGGACTTTAGCGAAAATCTTTTTTTTTAATTTTCTATATTTTTTTATTTACCTTCCGACATTCCGAATGATTTCCCCTTTCCTGTTTCCTCCCTCCCCGAAAGTCCCATAAGCCCTCTTCCCTCCCCCTGTTCCCCATTTAGCCCCCTTCACAAATGTTTTTAAATCAGTTACCTTTCCTTGAGTAGAACATAGTCATCAGACTCTCAACACTGGAATTAGGACTGAAAGAAGCCTATGTGAATGTTTCTAGCTTTTATTATACTTATGAATTAAAGTTTTTATGCTACTATAAATTTTCTCTGAATGATAATTTTTTTGAATACAGTGAATGTTGCTTAAAATAGCTGTTAGTATTTTGCTATTGTCTCAGCTTAGTAATGTCCTTTTGTACATAGTGTGTCATATATGATATATTTGATAGTTATATGTGTTCATCAACCTGCTTGAAAATCTTAGTTAAGTCAGTTCTAGCTCATGAAATATTCTGTAGTAATGGAAAATGTTTTCCATTTACATAATGTAAATGGAATAAGTGCTTTGATGAGCATAAATGAGATAACAGGGAATCCCTGGGAGCTGAAAATTTTATTTATTTGTTATAAAATAATGAAATGTCCATAGTTGATCATCAGAGAGAATATTGAGTTAAAGGTAAAAGTACAAAGCTAATGCTCATCTGTCAGCCTTTTCAATACTGCAAAAATCACTTGAGATTACTTGAGACAATTAAACACAGCTTATAAGGTGAATTTATTGAAGGATATGGTTTTAAAGGTCTCATTCCATGTTGTGTATCTTCCTTGTAGGCCTGAGGCAATGTGGACATCATGGTGGCAGGAATAAATGGAGGGAAAAACTATTACCTCATAGTTGCCAGGATACAGAGAGCATGAAAGAGTGTCACAGAAGTGGCCAATGAAAGACATAGGTCCAAAATCAGGCCTACTGTGGCCTAGACACTGCTACCCAAAGCTTCCAGTACTTCCCCAAAGGAAGACGCCATCTGGGACCAACTGCCCAACTTATGGGACTATGCAGTTTTAATTTTAAAGTATAATGGAATCCATATTCTAGAATAAAAGTTTGAAACTATCTTTAGATCATAAGGAAATAAATATTTATTCATTGGTAAAATAGGAGAAGATATAAAAAATTTTCAGAAGCCAAGGGGAAGAAGATGGAAGTGGGAAAAGAATGTTTCTATCACCACTGAACTCACTGAGTGTTAATAACTAATTACTGTAGACTTTAGCTAGATTTGAAAGCAGGATTGCTGGAGATAGAATGGAAGAAGTTAGACAGATTGGACAGTGCTCTACCTCTAGGGACATCCCGATCTATTGATTCCTTTTTGAAAATAGGTCTCAATATGTACCTTAACCTGATCTTGAACATACACTCTTCATGCTTCACCTCCAAGGTGCTATGACTGTAGACTTGTGACATCATGGCTGTCTGTTTTCTGGAATTGTCTATGGTTGTCACAGGTTGATTGTGGATCCCCCACCAACTGATATATTAAAGCCCCAAGTATCAGGTCCTCAAAATACATTTTGCAACAGCATCTCTGAGGCAATAGTTTACTTAGATTGAAAGTCATAGATTGTTTGCCCATATGAGGATATATGCATCTATATATTTACATTGAGATTACAGAGGTTTGTACACATAGAAGTCCTATGAGGATACAGCAAAATGGGTGCCATCTCACAACCAAGACCAGGCTGCAGAGAGAACCAAAGCTACCTCTGCTCGATGTTTGAATTCAGTCCTCTAGGAAAACCAGAAGTAAACTTCTCTTGTTTAACATAACTGTCTGCACTAATTTTTTCATAATTACCCTAGCATACTGTCTTAGTCAGGGTTTCTCTTCCTGCACAAACATCATTACCAAGAAGTAAATTGGGGAGGAAAGGGTTTATTCAACTTACAAATTGCTGTTCATCACCAAAGGAGGTCAGGACTGGAACTCAAGCAGGTCAGGAAGCAGGAGCGGATGCAGAGGCTTGCTTCCCCTGGCTTGCTCAGCTTGCTCTCTTATAGTACCCAAGACTACCAGCCCAGGGATGGCATCACACAAAATAGGCCCTCCCCATTTGATCACTATTGAGAAAATGCCTTACAGCTGGATCTCATGGAGGCACTTCCCCAACTGAAGCTCCTTTCTCTGTGGTAACTCCAGCTTTTTGTCAAGTTGACACACAAAATCAGCCAGTACACATACTAATAGCATCATTAATTATTCTTCACACGAACTCTTTATCATCACACATCAATGATTAGAAAAAACTGTAGTTGGACCTATCCAGGCTACCATTACTGGACTGTAGTTAACCAAAAGTGACATTATTTGGAAAGGGATGGCTGAGTTTAAAAATTGTGGAATATGAACACTCACATTTAATTTTTGGGACATTCATTTCATGTGTGTGGGCAAATGACCTGACATATCAGTTTAGATTCAACTAATAATTTTTATTTAAAAATCTTTAAGATAGTTGTAAATAAAAATACTCTTATAAAGAGCCCAGTGTAAGTGGCACATGCCTAGCACATAGGAGGCTGAGGCAGGAGAATTGTGAGTTAGCCTGGGATATGTGGCTAAAACTTGTTTCAATGACGGTCATTCCCCTAAGAAAAAATGGAATGTGTCCTAGGGAACTGACAAGTGATATTCAGAAGAAATGTTTTTTCCTTGCTCTCAGAGGTTTAGATAAATATTAGAAGCACAGATAACATTTTGGTTGCTCCTCTACATCCTCAGACATCTACTTGTTGGAATCTGCTAAGATAAAGAACTTGGAATACACAGGAGCACGCAGGGAGGAAGCAGCGTAAAGAAAAGTTTGAAAGCTTGCAGTGGGATGGGATGAAAAGGTATTTGGCACTCAGGTTTCTGTCGCTGTGGAGGACCATTCAGCCACCTTCAGAACCCAAATTTTCTTTTGTAGCAGAAAAAAAATGACTTCAGTTCCCAGACCAACTGAATGACAAACAACTTCAGATTTACATTTCAATCAATATGTCATTGAATCTTCTTATTTTAAGCGGCAATTTCCAGTGGCTACACCATATCTCAATTCTCTTTAAACCTTTTATGCGTCTGCTAAAGTATCAGTTTGTAATTTCTCTTGTGCTTTCAAACTGTGTTTGTTCTCCCTGTGGTCTCATTGTGGGAACACTCACATTCTTTCCTGTTTTATTCTGCATAGAGTCAATACAGACCATTTGTTCTGCAATTTTGTCGGACCTCTTAAAGTATCTTTTATATGTGGTGGTTTGAATAAAGAATTAATACCTGCATTTGGGGTGGGGGGATACTGCTACGTATTCTAGAGAGCAAAACAGTTCTAAATATTTCACAAGTTTCACCGAGTGTTTTCTTTGAAAAGTCTCTTGGCAGAAATAGGCCTGGCGCTGGTCTATATAACCATGGCCATTTGACATGCAGACTAATCAACTAAGTTTTTCTTCACATACTGTTTCCTTATTTCTCATATCCAAGTAACTACGTTGTATTTTTAGTTTAATCTACATGTTTGTTCGTAAGATTTTCAGATACATATTTGGTTTTGTCCTATATTTTCTATAAATCTCTTCTCTCTCATGTTTTTTTGTCAAAATAAATTTATTCTAAACAAAAATAATGAACTTACAAAAATATTCTACAGTTATAGAATAGAAATTACATCTCAGATTTAATGAAAATTTTTTTTTAAAATTCTATGTATTGTTTGAATTCTTTTTGTGAGACATAGATTTTGCCATAGACATTTTCAGTAGCAAGGAATTAAATGCTTACATAATCTATTCTAGACATCTGGAGGAGACTATTTTGTTCAAATTTATATATGCGGCTCTTGAAAGTTCGTTTTCAAACTACAAGGGAAGATAATACCCTGAGGAGCTTAATTTTCTTTGTCATCCACCTGAATATCTTCAATTAACATTAATACACATGCTAGCATAAGCACATCTGCTTTGAATATGTAAAAGACAGTAGGATGGAAGGAAAAATCTGATTAGTTAAATAAAACACTGTAAAGTGTCATTATGTAGGCCAGCTCTCATTAGGGAAACTGTTCTTCTCTGAATCAAACACCATAATTAAAACATTAAACATTCTTTAAAAACTTGAGCTTTTCCATTGAATTAAAAGAAAAATGCCATTAAAGATGTAATTGTATTTTATTACAATGACTTAGTTTTAAGATAGTAGAAACATTTAGAGTCCTAAAATTACAGGAAAGAAATATCTCAGTGTATACGATACCATATTAGAGTAACAATTTTCAGTCACTAAAATCACATTCATCAGTACATGAAATGGAAATCATTTCATTATGCTTTCTTTGATTAATTATTTTCTTTTTCTCAGTGCTAGAAATAAACCACAGACATTGTACATTCTAGGCAATTGGTTGTAGGGATCCAAAGATGACACCTTCCTACCACACACACGTTCAGCTACACCCCTAGGTTGTAGTTCAATCTATTTCTCAGAAATTATTCACTATTCAGTTGATATTGTTGTTACTGTTTCTATTATTTTAAGGAAACTATAAATGTCATTTTGGAAAATCTAATTAAGGGAAACAGAGACACTTATTTTAAGTGTTTGGACAGATCCAATTTTAGATCTTTAAAATTCCGTTTGTTTTCCATTACAGTAGAAAAGGGAAGAAGAAAAGATAATCCAAAGTATCTACTTTAAAATTTAGATAGTATAATCCATTAAAAGATGAAATGGCATAAAGGCATTAAATTTTATAGAATCTTCAGTTATTGGTAAGTCTGTTACTATATCTATCATTCTACCAACCACTAGAAATTCTATAAAAGCAATTGTATCATATACATTCCAGAACATATTCAATGAAAAGTACTTATGAACTTAGTATTAGAGCCTGAGTTGAGAAATTATTGGCATCTGTAGCCCACAGTGACAACCCAATTTACTTCTTTGATGGAAAAAAAGAGCAATCTGGAAATCCCTGGAAAAATATGTATGATAACTTGGTGCTGAAGTCATTTCAACATCGATGACTCCGTCCTACTGCCTCTAATAGATAAGTAGTAAACCATGTCTAAGTTTGCTCTTCCCAAACAATAAAAGCACTTCCTCAAACCTGACATTTCCACAGGTGGTGAATCTTAGATGAAATCATATGAAATGTCAAAATGAAGGCAGAAAAAAATCAATAGTTGTGCAGATGAAGCTGTGTAAGGTCAATAATTTTATAATGTTTGTGACAGGCCACACATGTTTTTTTGTGTGACTATTTTTTAATGTGCAATAACTCCAAAGCACCAAAAATTAATTTTTGAGATGGAATTACTTCTTGACATGGATGTAATTAAATACATAATTTGCCCCCCTTGAAATTGTAGTAAGACATGGTAAGTGAGCTGTCCCATCAAGGGCCGATTTTTTTTTTTTATGTCTAGGAAAAATATCCCTTTGACTCAAATGAATATCATTTCTCTGTATTTTTTTTTAATTCGTTATTGTCTCCCAAGAGAAGTATAAGTACGCTTGCTCCTCCTCAGACTTCACATAAACACATCACTTAAGGTGTCTATGCAGGTATAAAGTAACATACAGTAATTCTGGAAGACTCTATGTGGGAAGGAAGGACAGTGATAATTTCTCTAATTGCTAAGACAGGAATTAAAAACTACCTACCCATTAAATAAGCAAAGCCGTGGTTAAAGAACACCTTATGAAAAGTGGATTTCCCTGGAAGAAAGAAAGCTGAGATGTAGTCAAGAAATAATGACAATTTCAAATCTACTTCTCTAGGAAAATGTGAAAAGAAGCATTCTCTGGATAGACAGTAGATGTTGAGCTCTAACCAGAATATCCATTTGCTTTTGTGTGAATTAACATTATGAGATCTTGTATATACAACTGGGCCACTGCCTCTAAAATGCTAATCAATTTTAATCACGTTAAAGGGCTCTAAGCCTCTAAGCCAAAAGGTTTTCAGTGAAAGGCCATAGCAGCACCTCAGGTTAGTTATGACCTTTCCAATACCATGAAATATATTTATTAACTCTCTCTCTCTCCCTCCATCTCTCTCCCTTTCCCTCTCCCTCTTCCCCCCTCTCTTTTCCTCTCTCTCTCTCTCTCTTTCTCTCTCTCTCTCTTTCTCTGTGTGTGTGTGTGTGTGTGTGTGTGTTTTCATGTGTGTGCATAAGTGCACTTGTGTAATAAAAAGGAGTGCTTCAGGAGTCCTTCTATATTATTCTATGACTATTCTCCTTTGAGAAAAGTTAGCTATCAGTTTTTGGAGCTTTGTCTGAAAGCATATAAACCTCAAGAAATCTTCCTACACCAGAGGCCCTGTGCCTCACTCATGAACCTTATAGAAAAGAATTACACACCAGTGTTTGATGACATACTTATTGATTGAGTATTGGGATATAAACTCTCGCCCTTGGCTGGAAAACAAATGTTTGTGACTACTGCTCTACTTCACTAGCCACTTACATTTTGAGTTACAAAATCACATGTAAGAGCATAGCTATTGATTGTTCATTGCCAAATGGTCAGGCCAGAAAACTTATACAGGTAACATTATACCCAAAGACCACTGAACAGATTATACTTAGAAATTATCTATTTATTTCTATCTGTCTGTCTGTCTGTCTATCTATCTATCTTTCTATGGATCGATCAATCTATCATATATCTATCATCCATCAATTATCTATCATCCATCCATATATTCAAATATACACACAGTAACAATTAATGAAAAAAGAGACCATGAATTTGAAGGGGAATGAGAAAGATTACATGGAAGTATATGGAGGGAGTAAAGGGAAGGATGTTCGCATCCCTACTAGGCTCTGCCCACAGTTACTTGGCAATAGCGAAGTATGCCTGACTAGGTGTAAAAGGGGATGCTTGCCCCCTCCTCTTTCACTCTTGCTCTCCTTCCCTTGTTCTCTTGCTCTCTTACCCTCCCTCACCACGTCCCTTCTTTCCATATAACGCCCCCTCCTCTTCCTCCTCCTTTTCCTCCTCCTCCTTCTCCTCCTCCTCTTCTTCCCTGTTTCTCTCTGTCTCTGTCTCTCTGCCTCTGTCTCTCTATCTGTCTCTCTCTCTCTGTCTCTCTCTCTCTTTCTCTCTCTCTCTTTCTCTGCTTTTGTCTGTCTCTTTTACCCCCTCAACTCCCCTCCCCATGCCCTAAATTAACTCTATTCTATACTATACTTGTTGTGTGGCTGGTACCTCAGGGGGAAGGGCTACCTCAGCATGGGCCTGCAGAGGCACCCCCTTCCCCCACACCATACCGAACCTTCCTCAAACATATCCCTTTCTTCTTTTTCTTTTTATACATGACAAAGGGAGAAATGTTATATTATAATGAAAACAAATAAAGTGTTGGCGAAATAAAATAAAACTCTGAATTTTATATCCCTTGATGGCATAATCCTGCTGTAATAGGAATTTGTTCTCCCAAACAGATACTCTTGGTTAGGGTTTCTAGTGTATTGATAAAATACCTTGACCAAAAGCAAGTTGAAGAACAAAGTATTTATTTGACTTATACTTTCACATCATAGTCCATCACTGAAGGACTTCAGGGCAGGACTCAGGCAGGAACCAGAGGCAGGAACTGATACAGAGATCATGGAGGGATGCTGGTTTGTTCTTCAGACTGCTTTCTTATAGAATATAGGAGTACCGGCCCAGGGATTGTATTATACAAAATGGACTGTGTCCTTCCCCTTCTACCACTAATTAAGAAAATGCCTTACAGCTAAATCTCATGAAGGCATTTTTTTTTCCAATTGAATTTACTTCCTTTCCAGTTATTCTAGCTTGTGACGAGTTGACTTAAAAGGACACAGCACAACCTACCCTTGTAAACTTGACAAGCAAGCACACCATTATTAAGCCGCAACTTTTCCTTTTATACTTATCCTCACATTACTATGAACATCCCAATATGAACCACTCCAAATTTTAAAAGTCTGACAGTCTTTAAAAATTCAAACACTTAAAATTTCAGTCTCTTTAAAATTCAGAGTCTTTTAAAATTCAAGTTATTCTCTCAAGCGTGGGCCCCTGTTAAAAAAAAAATAAACATTTCCTTACTTCAAGAAAGAAAAAACAAACTCCAAAAGTATAAATAACTCACTGTTTGATTATCTATGATACACTCATGGTCTTCTGTGCTCCCCCAAACCCTTGAAAGGTCGAGGGTCACTTCTCTGTCTCCACATACACAGATTGCCTCCAAGGCTCAGTCAGGCTCTCTTCCATTCTCACTGTTGTCCTGGTTATCCCACAATAATGGTATCTCTAAAATACTTGGGTCTTCTGCAGCAAATGTACTACACTTTCACCAGTAGCCACTTTTAACACCCCTGACACCTCATGCTCCTCTCCATGACCCCTCATACCTTCAGAACCAGTACTACCTGGTTGCACGAGGTACAACCCTGACCTACTTCTGGAGTACACTTTCTGTGGGAGGACCGGAGGACAACCTTCGCGGCAGCTTGCACCTCGGTGGTGTGGGTCTGCTCTCAGTCACCACACATCTCTTGTCTCCAGCTCATCAGCATCAATTGTTCCAGAAAGGCAAAGATTTGACTGCAGTCGTTCTGGTTTTTTGCTAATCACAGCTGACTCTTCAGCCCTAGTTGAGGAGAACCACAGAATCTTAATTCAAAATAGTAAATGGACCAGAGAAGATTCTTCGTGGGCTCTCAAGGTTCCCTCTGGATTCTCACAATCTAGGCCTTGTGCATTGCTCTCAACATTATCATGTTCCAAGCTCTCGAAGAAAAGCTTCCTATGCTTGAACACTCAATGGTTTTTCTAGTCCAAAGTTCCAATGTCCTTCCACAATCTTGCAAAAAAAAAAAAATCATGGTCAGGTCTCTCACACCAACAGCTCACTCCTGGTGCCAACTTGTCTTAGAGTTTTTATACCTATGGTGAGCTATCATGACCAAAAGCATACTGGGGAGGAAAAGGGTTATTTTCCTTATACTTCCACATCACCGCCACTGAAGGAAGTTAGGACAGGAACCTGAGGCAAGAGGCTATACAAAGGCCATGGTGGTGAGGAGAGGTGCTGCTTACTAGCTTGCTTCCCCAGAGATTCATTTTATAGGACCCAGATCCTTTTTGCTCAGGGATGGTACCACCCTCAATAGGCTGGATCCTCCCCTGAAAATGGAGGTATTTTCTCAACTGAGGTTCTTTCCTTTCCAGTGACTCTAGCTTCGTCAAGTTGACATAAAACTAACTAGTACACAGACCTACACTCTAGGTGATGCAAGCCTCTCAATTATTTTTCCATACACCGATCACTCTGATTTTCAGGTTCTTGGGCCCAATGCAAGCCTGACAAGCAATTTTTAGAATAGCTTTCTGTAGGTCTTAAGCTTTAGTCTTCTAACTGGTAAATCAAATGTGATCCCCTGCCCCACTTTCCACTTAACTGATTGTAGCCATCAGTCCTTTTCCAGCTAATAAGAGTCCTGCTCTGAGGTTGGTACTTTGCCAATCCTTTTGCCTTGTGCATGTGGGAACATCCATCACCACAGTTCTAGGAAGTGTTGCAGAGCCAGGAGTCTCTTACCTAATTATCTCAACTCCCACGACCGCTACCTGCTTCTATTTGTCCTGAAGGATTCTTTGAATGACTGTCAAAAAACTGCATAAAGAATAGCTAGGATTATAATTGGGCCATAAATTAAAGGAAAAGTACTAATGCATACTAAAATCCCCAAAGTTAAGTATTTAAAATAATTTGCTATCAATTGAAAATTACCAGCTGAAAACTATTGTAAAAAGGAGGAAAACAAAAAGACTATACTATCCAGAAGAAATTCTGATATTTATTATCATGATTACCATGTTTAGAGAAGAGAGAAAATATCTTTCCCATGGAATTAGAAGTAAATACTTAATATGGAGTTTGTAAGGATATCCATGTGTCTGGTTATGAACAAAGGCAAAGGGAAATAACTGGTTTATGGTTTGCTACTACTTCCTATAGCTGAAGCTTTGAAAGATCAGAGTGGGCACAGAGAACACAAAATGAGTCATCTTTAGTAGCTTTTATCTTTAAGTTCAGGGTGTTCATTTGTCTCTTTCTTAGTAGCACATTTGGAGGGAAATGTTATTAATAGCTCTTTGTCTATTGTGATGTTGTACCATTTAAAATCATTTAGCAAGTATAGCTCAGCCATTTAGAATTTACAAATGACAACCGGAAGCCATTAGTTATATGCAAATATAACTTAAATATATAGTCATCAGCTATATATTTAAGGAAAGACATTGCCATAAGCAGTCTGAATCGACTTTACAATAATTCTGATATTTATGAAATTAGAGCATCAGGAAATAGCATTATGTCCATGGAATTTTGTTAAATTTATGTTTTAACAGACTTATGAAAAGATGCAAATAATGGTGGAAAAAATGTAAGGTATGAAATAGAAGGACCACCTGTGGAAAGCTTCAGAGTCAGTGATCATCATTCCCTTGTGTGAGCCTTAATTTTTCTAATCTCTGTAATGGGTCTAGCAGATATTTGATCAGTTTGTTCAAGCACTACTTGATTTATTATTCAATAATATTTTCTTGTTTTGCTCTGTCCTACTCTGCTTATGACTTTATGCAAACAATAAAATTTCACCAGTGTCCATCTCTTCTCCAGTTTTCAGTTATTTTTAATAATTTGTACAAATTAGAACTATTACATGATTCTTAAGTTATATATTTATTTGTGACAATAGGTTGACTATTGTTTCTGTAATAACCATCAATTTTCATCATTAAATTTTAACTATTTTCTATATAAAATCTGCCTTGCTTTATTATTCCTTTTCTTTTCTCTTTGGTTTATTTGGGTTGGGGAAGAGGCTCTTATATATCCCATTTTGGCCTTGACTCATGGTCTTCTTACTATATTACAGGTATGCACTGTCATGCCCACACTGTTCTTTAGTTATATCTCATGATTGTAATGTTTATTAATTTTTTCTTGAGTCCTTTACAAACATTTCAGAATTTGCCCTTTGATAACGGTTGTGATTTCCACTCACATTACTTGTGCTTCTGCCTCCTACATTCTGAGATTATAGACTTGAAGGTTGAAGATCAATCTTGTGTTGAAAAACAACCTTTTTTATTTTTTTATTTTTTTTACTAAAATATGCCCCTTTATTAATTATGTATAGACTAAACACATGAGATCATGGTTTGTATTTAATATCATGTGTATAATAGCAAATGGATTACAAGTAAATTAAACTTGCTAATGTGGCCCTATTTCATTTTGTTTCTTTTGACATTAGACTTAAAAATTTATGTGAAAAGATGAAAATATATTTAATCAATAAATACACACAGGTAAAATAAGTATAAAATAAGTATAAAATAATCTTTCTTTGGAATAAGTAACATAAGGATATATTTTTTAAATTTTAATGTCTACTTTTAAGGACATGATATATGTAAACATACAATTCTGGTCAAAATGGTATATCATTGAACTCTATCAAAATTCTAGGACATAATACAATCTGCATCCTTTAAGCGTCAAAATTATTTTTAGAGAGTTTACATCTCCTAGACCAGGAGATGTTATTCATATTAGACATAGTCCTCACTCAAATAAGATGAACATATCTGTGACATATACATATTTGGATCTTTTTACAGAAAAAATATGTTAATTTTAAATTATCTTTATCTTTTGAAGTGTTTCTTTTAGTGATCTCTTCTTGTGAAGATCCATAGAATGAATCTGATTCCTGAGACTGACAGTGAATAAGAGAGTCAGTGTGTGGGACAAGAGACCTTGTGGTTCTCCAGACTGGTGCTGTAAAATCACAGATAACATGAATCTACTGTCACCTGATTTTATGTGAGTGTAGTGCCCGGATTTGGCCTACAGAAACTAAAACATCTGCTTTTCCATTCCTTACTAAAATGCCAAATCTTTTAATGGCAGACTCCATTTTAGAGAACCAGACATAATTTTGAACTCAGGTAAACTCACAGGCTGACACCTAGTTCTAGTTTCCAAGTTGCCCCCAACAAAGCCTGAGTCTAAATCCAGTCTCTATTTAATCCCCATCAAGAACAGAGTTTCCAGGCTACACCCTCATCAAGATTAGTGTCTCAGGGTATTCCCCTGAACAAACGTGCATGCCAGATTACAAGTCCAACCCTTTCCTAATGACATTAATGAAGATAGGAGCAGAAGTTAAGTTTATGATATGAATTTCAGTACCAGTCAATTATGTTAAAGATTTATTTATTTATTGTATGTATAAATACACATACTTTAACTGTCTTCAGACACACCAGAAGATGGCATCATATCCCATTACAGACAGTCATGAGCCACTAAGTGGTTGCTGGGAATTGAACTCAAGACCTCTGGAAGAAGAGTCAGTGCTCTTAACTGCTAAGCCATCTTTCCAGCCCTGAAGAAAATCAACCTTTATGATATAGCTAGCATTATCTAGGCTGGAACACAGGCAAGCAGGCAGGCAGGCAGCCACGCATCACGCATATCACACAGACACACACATACACACACACACACACTCACACATACACACACACACAGACACATATGTGTGCATGTACACACATACAGAGGAAACCTAAGGGAAATGACCTATAAAATTGGTCTACAAATGAGTTCATATATTACATAGATCAGATTCTAAAAGTGTAGCCAACAAGAGTAAAATTAAATGAATGAGAATTAGTCAATTTAGAAGGCCTTCATGGCACAGAGAAGAGTAAAAGGATAAATATCATAGTACTACCTGGGGATCCAGCTATAGCACTCCTGAGCATATACTCCAACATGAAATAAGGACACATGCCCCACTATGTTCATAGTAGCCATATTTATAATATCCAGAAGCTGGAAAGAACTCAGGTGTCCCTCAACAGGGGAATGGATACAGAAAATAAGGTACATTTACACAATGGAATATTACTCAGTTATTAAAAAATGACTTCATGAAATTTGCAGGCAAATAGATCTTGAAAATATCATCCTGATTGAGGTAACTCAGTCACAAAAGAACTCATATGTATGTACTCACTGCTGAGTGGATATTAGCCTAAAAGTTTGGAATAGCCAAGATTCACTTCACAGACCATATGAAGCCCAACAAGAAGGAAGACCAAAGTGTAGATGCTTCAGTCCCTTTTAGAAGAGGGAACAAAATACTCACCAAAGGAAATATAGAGACCAAGTGTGGAGCAGAGACTGAAGGAAAGGCCATTCAGAGACTGCCCCACCTGGAGATCCATCACATATACAGTCACTAAACCCAGACATTATTGTGGATGCCAAATGAAGTGCTTGCTGACAGGAGCCTGATATTGCTGCTGTCTCCTGAGATGCTCTGCCAGAGCCTGACAAATACCAATGTAGAAGTTTGCTGCCAACCATTGGACTGAGCATGGGGACCCCCAATGGAGGAATTAGAGAAAGGACTGAAGGAGCTGAAGGGGTTTGCACCCCATAGGGGGAACAACAATATGAACCAACCAGACACCCCAGAGATCCCAGGGACAAATCACCAACCAAAGAGTACACATGGAGCGATCCATATGTACAGCTGCACATGTAGCAGAGGATGGCCTTATCTGCCATCAATGGGAAGAGTGGCCTTTGTTTTTGTTTTGTGAAGACTCAGTGCTTTGGTGTAGGGGAATGTCAGGGCGGTGAGGTGGGAGTGGGTAGGTGGTTGAAGGAGCAACCTTATAGAAGCAGGGGGAGGAAGGATGGGATGGAGGTTTCCTGTGGGGGAACTGGCAAAGGGAATAACATTTGAAATGCAAACAAATATCATATGTATGTATATATATATATATATATATATATACATATATATATATGGATACTTCAAAATTGTGTACTCCATTAAATTAGAAAATCAAAAATACATAGATATATTTCTTCATTCAACCAGAGGACTACAGATAAATCAAGACTATATTGACAATTGAAAGAGACCTATAGCAGAAGAGGGGATTGGTAGAGTTGCAAAATGGCTTCCTTTTTATAATGTCATTTTTTTGTTATTTTGTAAATGAGCTTCAACTAAGAAAATGTAATTTACCCCATCCTTTCCTTGTGTCTTCACAGGCAGACTCAAAAATAGTTTTTATAGCTGGTTTCCATATTCTCACATCATTTATTTCCAGAAAGGCACTTTTTAACATAAGGCCATACATTTGTGAAGAACAAGTTGAATACCTTATACCATCTGGAGATTGACTATAAAATTAGATAAAACTGAGTTCAAAGAACTGATCATCTGTATTTTCAGATAGGATAGTCACACAGTGACATTGACAGATTAAACAACGGGTAGCTATTTTAACCCTGTGCCTTTTTTAGTTTTACTGTGGCATAATTCACAACTATATATGTATGACTGTAAGGTACACAATATGATGATTAATATACAGGCAGGTAGTGAAATGATTCTCATACATGATTTAGTTTGTTACTTTGTATAGAGGACTTTTTACTAATGATCTCATTTTAACTAAGATGTTACATATTGTATTTGAAAGAACAGTTTATTATTTCATAAGAAAAATGTTAAACAAAAATTACATTGAGAAAGGTTAGTTAACTATATTTTTTATTTTTGTGTGCAGTTTAAATCCACTGCTATTTTTCTTAAAATATTTATACAATATATATTATCATTTTCCTCAACCAATTCTAAAATCATTCCCATATCCAAATCCATATAATTTTATCATCTATGTCTCTCCCACTTTTAAAAAATCCACAAAACAAAAATTAAATTTTTCAAATAAAAAAATCAATAAGACAAAAAAAAATGCCAAAACCAACCAAAAGTCCCTTGTTTTTCTCTCCTCCTCTCACACATACATACATTCTCTCTCTCTCTCTCTCTCTCTCTCTCTCTCTCTCTCTCTCTCTCTCTCTCTCTCTCTCTCTCTCTCTCTCACACACACACACACACACACACACACACACACACAAATGGGTTTTGTTTTGTATTGCCCAACTAACTATTCTGGAGTTTGGTTGATATACACAGTGGTACTACTTTGATGAAATCTGATTCTCCATGAACCAGCAGGTATCAATTGCAAATAACTCCTCAATTAGAGCTGGGGCCATATATCCACTTCTCCATCTCAATGCAAAGAACTAGTCTGGCTTGAACTTGTATAGGACTTATGTGTGCTGATACAGTCTCTGTGAGTTCAAGTATTACATAACCTTGTCTTTTAAAGTCTTTCTCCCTCCTCTTTCACACTGATTCTGAATCTTGAGGTGAGGGGTTTGAGGAAGACATCCCATTTTTAAGACTGAATGTTCATGCCTTCTGCACATTGTCCAGTTGTGAGTCTCTGTGAAGTCCCATGTAGTATAAGATGAAATTTGTCTGATGAGAGTTGAGTAAGACCCTTATGTATAGGTATAGCAGTATGTGATAAGGGGTTACTTTATTGCTATGTTCCTTTAGCAGAATAAGAAGAGTAGTTTTTCCCTATGACCCATCAAGTCTCAGGCTCTTGGCACTTTATCAGTATCAGGTATGTGTTTCATTTCACGGAAGTGGGCATTGTTTTGCTATTCTCATTACCATTTGTGCAACCACTGCATTAGAATATTATCCAGACAGTTTACTGTTGCAGGCCACAGGGTTTATTAGCTGGGTCATACTGATGGCTATGTTTCTCCTCCATTAATGTTTAGTATACCTTCCAATACTAAGAACAATAGTCAAAAAGGCTTGATCTTCTAATTGGGTGCCATCTGGAATTCTCCATGTTTTATGACATTAAGAGTTGGATTCATCAATAATGCTGTACCACTAGGTTGTGGTGAGTAACCAATAACCTTTGCAAAGCCTTTGATTATGTGATTCCATTAAACACCATTGGCCAATAGCTCAATGAGATACAACCTACTTCTGTCAGTGGAGGTTTTATTTAGCAGTCTTGGGTGTCTAGTTGGGGCATTGTCTTCCCCAATTTTGCAATGACTCCATTTAGATTATTTTTTTTTGATATAGCATTAGAAAAATATTACTATTACAGTATAAATAATATAGTATTTTATTTTCTCTCTATATATATATTTATATTGATATATATATATATATAAATATATATATATATTTACATTTCAAGTGATTTCCCCTTTCCCGTTTCCTCCCTCCCCGAAAGTCCCATAAGCCCTCTTCCCTCCCCGAAAGTCCCATAAGCCCTCTTCCCTCCCCCTGTTCCCCATTCAACACCCTCTCGCTTCTCTGTCCTGGTATTCCCCTACATTCAGTCTTTCCAGGACCATGGGTCTCTCCTTCCATCTTCTTGGAAATCTATTGATATGTGAATTGTGTCTTGGGTATTCTGAGATTCTGGGTTAATATCCCCTTTTCAGTGACTACATACCATGTGTGTTCTTTAGTAGGTTTCAATATGCTGTTTTTCAAAAAAGCCTTGACTGTTTGTTTTTTCTTCCTATATTCTGTTTACCTTTCTCTCTCATTATTGCCTTGCTTTTCCATCAGAGAAATGATAATTAAAACAACTTTGGTATTTCAACTTACCCCAGTCATAATGACCACTATGAATAAAACGAATGACAGCACATGCTGACAAAGAGGTGGAGTAAGGGATCACTTACTGCAGGTTGAAGTGCACCCTGGTGCAGCCAATGTGGAAGCTTCTCAGGAAACAGAATTGACATAACTCAAGTTTCAGCTATTCCATTTGGGCATATACTCAAAGGACTCTGTATCCTGCTACAAATATACTTGCTCATTCATGTACTTTACTGCTCTATTCATAATAGCCAGAAATTGGAAACAGCCTAAATATCCATAAGTGGATGAATGGATAATGAAAATGTGGTCAATTTGTAACAATGTCATATTCAAATGTTAAGAATGAAATTATAAAATTTTCAGGTAAACAGATAGAGCTAGGAAAAAATCATTCTGAGTGAGGCAACCAATACTCCAAAAGGCAAGTATTGTGTGTTTTCTCGTCTATGTAGACATTACATTTTGAAGTTTACAAACATATGCTGTAATTAGAAAACCCACAGAAGTTAAGTACCTACTAAGGGGTTGTGGGAAGGGAAGATCTCACAATTAAACCTTTCTGGGAAAAAAAAAAAAAAAAACAAAACAAAACAAAACTCCCGATACAGATAGATTCGCAGTAGAGTTCTGTAGAGTTCTATCAGGTGTTTAAAGAAGAGATACAACCAATCTTTCTTAAACTTTCAAAACAGCAAAAATACAAAAAGATCATGAGTAAACTCATTGTAGGAAGCCAGCATTATTCTAATGACAAACCCATTGTGATTAAACAAAACAAAAGCAGCTTCATACCTATATCCCAAACATAGATTCAAATTCATCAATAAAATGATAGCAAACTAAATAACAAAATGACCATTAATCATGATCAAGTTGGTTTTATCCCATAAATGTAACCTTGATCCAATATATATAAACCAATGAATGTAATAAATCATATATATACATAGACAAATATCAATGATGATTATAATAGAAGCAGGAAAAAAAACCTTTGACAAAATCCAACCCTACTTTCATAATTCAAGTCATAAATAGAGTGGGCCCACGGGGAATGCGTCTCAACACAATAAAGACTATTTATGACAATATGGTAGCCAACACTCTTATAAATGGAGAAAATATTGAAGTGATTTCATTAAAATCAGAAGTGAGTCAAGGCTATTCACTACCCCCACTCCTTTTCAATATAATGCTGGAAGCATTAGCCAGAGCAGTAAGGCAAGAGCAGAAAATTAAAGTGAAATGAACAGAGAAAGAAGATCAATTATTCCTGTTGGCAGATGATATGGTATTATATACATAAGAGATTCCAAAGATTTCAACAGAAAAATTTCAAAAACAATAAATGATTGCATTCAACAAGCAGGTTACAATATCAACATTAAAACCAGTAGTCTTTCTATACACAAGCAAAATAATATACTGGAAAAGAGATTATAGACACACTCCAATTTACAATCATATCAAAGAAAATGAAATAACTTTGTTTGTTCAAAATTGACATAAAACTAGCCAGAATAGTTGATCCCCTTGTGGACTTTATATACAAGTACATCACTGGTAAGCCAGAACATTTCCTTTTCAATCATACCCAAGATAATACACTGATAATTACAATGCAATAGAAAACATTTTACAACTTTAAAAAAGTCCCCTAGTCTTACAAATGCATATACTTTAAAAGTTTTCTCTCTTTAAAATAAAACTGAGGTCTCGTATTTTTATTGTGAGTCTAAACTTCTTACTATATAATAAGATGGCTGAGCCTATTCTTTTCTAATGAGAGACAGAAAGGGATTGGATCCAGAGAGGAGAAAAGGTGGGTGGAGATGTGGGAGACAAGAGAGGAGGAACTGTAAGCAGGGTATCTACTTTCAAATAAAGAAAAAAAAATACAGCACAAAAACACTTTCATTGAGGAGAAGACCAAGGATCTGCAAAAATGTTTTCAATAAATTGAGCTCTTACGCAGAATGACAAATAGAAATGTTAATAACCTCTCTATCTCAAGGACAAATTGATGGGTGGAAGGTAGACAATTATACATATATGTCTGCAATATCAGGTATTTTTTAATGGAAAATCCTGGGAATTTATTTATTTCTACTTTACAAAAGTGGGGTTAGTTTAATGGTGAAATTTAATTCTGATAAAAATTAAATTTATTTTAGGCACTTAATATTTCAGAACCTAATGAACTTTTGAAGTAGGCTAAATATTATCTTTGTATAATATAAATTAAAACCCCAGCAAGAAGGTTAGGGCAATAGCTACGTAGGTAAAGATCTTACCTTATAGGTTAGATGACTCGTGTCTGATTCCTAGAACTCATAGAAAGATAGCAAGTGTGATGTTTGGTGCTTATAATTCCAGCATTGGGGAGGCAAGACAGGAAAATTCCTACAGTTTGCTGATCAGTCAGGCTAGCCCAATAGATGAGCTATGTCTCACGTCAACATGAAGGGAATGTTCTCTGCAATAGTCAGTATTTTATGCTATGAATAAAATAGTGTCACCTTTTCTACAATCTTAAGAAAATCCCAAAGCCAGAACCAACCAACAAACCAACCAACACAACAAACAAACAAACAAAAATCCCTAAACTTGGATCCTAAAAATAAACAAATATGTTCAATACTTTCTTATTTCAAGAAAGAAGAACCAAGGCATAGTAACTATCAAATCAACACAAAACTGAAATCTAACTTTGTAAATAACTCCTAGTTCAAGGTTTGGAATCCACTTATAATTATTTAGGCTCCTCCAAAGGGCCTAAGCCACTTCTCTGGCTCCACCCTCTGGAGCACACCCATTGTCTCCTAAACTTAGGCTGTTTCCACTTGAAACTGCTGCTTTCTTGGCAGTCCCATGTCTGGCATCTCCAAAATGCTTGGATCTCTCGTAGCTATGCTGCATGTTCATCAGTGGCCTCTACTGGGCTCTTTTCAATGGTTCCAGCCCTGCAACACAGGGCCAAGCCTTAGCAGCTCTCCACGACCCCTTCATACTTTCAAAACTAGGAGCATCTGGGTGACTCCTACATTACCAAGTTGAACTGCCAGCTGAAGGTCCAAACTTGGTTGCTTCTGGAACAGAGCTTCTCTGTGCTCTAAGTTCTTCCCAGAAGACTTCATCTCAGCGATACTGATTTTTCTTTATCACCACCAATTTCACTGCTCCAATTGCTTGTCATTTCTAAACTCCAGCTGGCTGACCAACATCATTATCCCAGAAAAATAAAGGTTTCATTTTAGTATCTTGTTGATCACTGCTGATTCTTCAGCCCCAGCTAACCAGCACTACTAATCTGTAACTATAGATATAGTCTTTTTTATTTACTTATTTTTTTATTTTTTGGGGTTGGGATTTTTTTTTATTTTCTAAGTTTTTTTATTTACATTCCAAATCATTTCCCCTTTCCTGTTTCCTCCCTCCCCGAAAGTCCCATAAGCCCCCTTCCCTCCCTCTTTTCCCCATTCAACCCCCTCTCGCTTCTCTGTCCTGGCATTCCCCTACATCCAGTCTTTCCAGAACCGGGTCTTGAAGAGACTCTTAAATTTCTTTCTGGAACTTCACAAGTCAGGTCTCCATTGTCTTCATCACTGTCAACAGTCTCGTCCTCTAAGCAACTACAGAACAGTCCACTGAGTTCTCAACACTCAATGGCTTTTTTTACCCTGAAGTTTTAAAGTCCTTTCACAGTTCTCCACAAAATAACAGGGTCAGGTCTGTCACAGCAACACTCCTTAATACTGGTACCACTTCCTCTTAGCTAGGATTACAGTTCCTGTGATAAGGCATCATGACCAGAGCAACTCTGGGAGGAAGAGTCTATTCCTCTTCTGCTTCACAGTTCATCATCTAAGGAAGTCAGAACAGGAACTCAAGCAGGGTAGAAATCTAGAGGCATGACTGATACAAAGGTATAGAGGGTTTTGTAGACTGGTTCCCTCCATTTGGCTTTCTCAGCATATTTTCTTGTAGCGCCCAGAGTCGTCAGCTCAGAGTGGTACCACCCGCAATGGGCTAGGCCCTCTCATGATGGTGACTAATTAAAAGAAAATACTCTACAAGTTTTTCTGCTTCCGCATTAGTCTTCTGGAGGTGCTTTCCCAACTGAGATTCTCTCCTCTCAGAGGACTGTGGCTTGGGTCAAGTTGACCTAAAACTAGCCTGAAAAAACTTAACCTAGGAGGCAAAAAAACCTCTACAATAAAAGCTTCAAATCTCTGAAGAGATTTAGAAAGACACTAGAAAAATCAAAAGAAATCTCATGTTAATGAGTTGGTAGAATTAATATTGTGTAAATGAGCATCATATCAAAATAACAGATTCATACTATATTCCATGTCAATCCATTCAAAATACCTAGAACATTCCTCACAGAAAAATAAAAAAAAAAAAAATCTTAGGATTTGCATGGGACCAGATAAGGCTTCTGAGAACATAAGCAGTCCTGAGAAAAAAGAATATTGAATGTATTGCTATTACAAAGTTCAAGAAATATTAGAGTTATTTTATAATAGATGTAATATGGTGCTAACACAAAGACAGGCATGTAGACAAATGGAACACACCAAGACCCAAGCATGAGTACACATAACTTCAGCCTTTTAATATTTGATAAAGATGGCAAAAACATATGCTGGAGTAAAGAAAAATATCTTCAAGGAATGGTGCTGAAAAAACTAGATGTTCACATATAAAATAATGAAAAGAGTTATGCATCTATCAAATTGCATAAGACAGGCCCTACTCCCTAGATGAAGAACTGCAACCAATGACTGTTGAGGGAAGAAGAGTTGTTCTTAGGAAGAAGGCCCTTGATAGGTTATCTGAGTTTAAGAGGTCAGTCCATGTATATGCAGGCAATGTTAGTGGGGCTCAGAAGGACACACACACACAATAATTATTAAAGGGGCCATAAATTTTTCAAAAGAATCATGGGGAAAATGAATATGAGGAGCTAGAGTATGGAGAAGGAAGGGTATAAATGATGTAAAATAATAAAAGTGCTCATGTGAAATTCTCAGAAAATTAAAATAAAAAGGGTATTGTGTATAAAAACCTATTACTTCTTTAGTTCTACAATATTTAACTACATAATTTGTATGTTGTTGATTTGTTAGGTTACATGGTTTCAGACAGTAGTTGAATATATATAAATGACATGCAAGTACTATGGGAGAAATTGGACTTATAATATGAAAATAAAAATTAATCAAAATACAAAATATTTGGTCAAGTCTTCACATGAACTATTTAGTTATCTAAAAACACATCTACAAAATGCTTTCATTTATTCTTATGAAGAAAGATGTTTGCACATTAGATTATATCATTAAAATGTCAAAAGATCAAAATGGATAATACAATAAATATGGATCATTTGGCACACTCAAAGCCTGATCTCAGCAATTGGGACCTATTTGACTTGATGGAAAAATATTGCACATTAGTTTTCTTACTTATATTAAGGAAAAATTCATAAGTCATAACAATGTTTTGAGAACTACATTAGTCTATATTTATAAAAATAAAAACCTGAAAGTTGCTATTAAATAATAAGTATATTTGTTATTTACTTACTCTATATTCTGTACTCGGGGATCTTTTAACTAAATTATAGAAAACAGGCAGACACTTTGACATAACTCAAATGAACATTTTGAAAACTGAATAAACAAAACAGACAATATTTAAAGTCAAACCATGTTTCCTAACTAGAATTTGTCATCTTCTATTTTAGCATCCCTCGCCAAGGCCTGATAATCTCCAAGTAATAGGATAAGATAGACAACTGTTCTTTGCTAGAACTGGAAGCTGTTCCGGGGATCACCATTTGGATGACTAGAAGCTGGCAACTAGAGTATCAAAAGCTGCTCAGGACAGTTTATATTTTATACCTTCAGGATGGTCAGTGTTCATGTATTACAAGCAGTGAGGCTTCCAGTGACTCTTTTTGAAAGGGATAAACCATTTAAGGATTATCACAAAATATAATCTTTGAGAATATCATGAGAGAAATCCCAAATGTCAGGGAAATTTGGCAAAGAAAACAGTATTTTTTTCTCAGCATCATTATGCAATAGTTACAAAAGACAAGCTCATATTTCAAGTCAACAGGTCCTGAGATCTCAGTGACAAGCTGTCTTGCCCTGAACTCTGTCACACTGACAATCCAGGAGATCATCAATAATTAAAGAGACTATCCAGTCACTACAGAGAATAAACAATAAAGGAGTTCAGATTCTGGGATAAGATAAAATTCTCCTGATAGTCAAAACTGCAGAATGGTGGATCATGAGCACGAATCTCTCTCTCTCTCTCTCTCTCTCTCTCTCTCTCTCTCTCTCTCTCTCTCTCTCTCTGTGTGTGTGTGTGTGTGTATGTATGCAAGTAAAAATACAAATACTTCATCAAATATAAGCCAGAGCCATTATTTGTAGTATGTACAAACTCTGAGGCATTGGAGCTTGCTGTTTTATTGTAAAATCAAGATCAGTATTTCACAACAAACTGCCTTTCATTCAAGGTGTTTATCCAAGGCATCCACAGCTATTTCACCTTCACTAGAGTTACACTTGCTACTGTTGGCACTTACAATGTTCTTGAACTAAGATGAGAAGTGAAGTTTCAAGTATTGCAGTAATGGGTTTTCTATTGGCATTAAACCAACCCAAGTTCTCAAGAATTCTTGGCAGTTTTTTCATTTATTTTAGATTTTTCTAATAAAAAGATAGTATGCTACAGACATGATGGGAACTCAGATGATTTTTATATCTAATCTTTACAGTTATAAATATTTGCTAAACCTTAATTTTAAGTCCAGATGTTTTATCTAATTTGAAAAGTTCCTCTGAAAATTCAGAGTACAGATATTGTATATATATTAATGGCATCCTAGTTTTTCCATTATCCTGTAAGAATGAAACAGGTGGCTAATAAATTAAACAGGGACACAATCTATAATTAAGTAGGTTCAGTCCAACCACGCTGTTCCCTAAAGGCCAGGTGTTGTGCATGAAATATGTTGAAGTAAAGGTCTTTTTCTAATAGACAGAAGTGTATAAAAGTCAAACAATTTCTATACTGTGCTTGGAGAAACCTGCATGTGATTAGGCAAGAGAAAGAGTTATGAAATGAATCTAACTCTTGCTACTTAAGTAGAATGAACATAAGACAATATACATAATTCTGGAAACAAAAATAAAACCATACAAGCACATTCATTATGCATTTCATCTTTGCCCTGTGCATGATGAACTAATGAATGTTCACTGTTCTTAGAATATCCTTTCTTGATAAAAGAAGTTGCAGGGAAAATACCAAACTACTATTCTCATATGATTAGCTCATGTCCTTTAGAAAGCTTTCTAATATAAAACTATTCCTACTACTTAAAATTAAATGAATATTAAATGTTACTCAAAAAGCAATGTATTTCAGTGCTTGCTGCATTGGACTCCAATCTATAGTATACTTTTATCTTTGCCTGAGTGTGAGAGATGTATATATATATATATATATATATATATATATAAAAATAAATAAACTATTGGGTATATTAGCATATGGTAATATAGTCTTCAAACAGAAAAACTATAAAGTCTGAAACATAAAACACATACAGACCCAGACATACACAGCACACACACACACACACACACACACACACTTTTACTCACACACACACACACAGTCAAGTGTTCATGCACACTCACACATACATACATACACACACACACACATTGTGCCAGGGGATTAGATCTTAAGAATAAGTGAAGATTGGTGGACTACATAAGTCCCATGTCATACTAAAACAAAATTCTGTAGAATCATTATTTCAAGACACATTCTATTTTATAATAATAGAAAAAACTTTTATAAGAGAAAGACATGGCAGTTTTTAAGAGCTGTAAATTGAAGTAATAGATATCAATTGCAAATATAAAGAAAGCTGGATAGAATAAAAGTGTAATGTTTTTCTCTAATTAAAAAAGAAACTTGTGATATAACTTTCATTTCTGTTTCAATTTCTTAGTCAGATTCACTGGGATCAATGGTTATACTCATGTTCATAGAGCATTATTGGAGAAGGAATACTTAAGAATCAAATCAGTCAAAATATTTCCATGTATATATGTGGATTGTAATAATAGTTATATTAATAATTAATAGTGAATTCATATTTAATATATTTAATAAATAAAGTCATATTTAATATTTCCAGCATTAATATAAATTTTCTTCTATTTATAGATTTGATTTTTAAGATAAAAGTAAGAATTCTTAGTATATTAAAGGCAATTCCATTGTGTGCCAAGGTTAAGAAACCAATTTAAAGATGAACTCAAAAGAATAGTTCGTTTTAAAAAGGAATTGTCAAGGGAAGCAGCAGTCTTTACACTGTAAATTATTTAGAAAGTTCTCCCAGATCTTAGAAACAGCATTGAAGAGCAAAGCAAAATACAGAATTGCTCTTTCTTGTGGCACATGGATAATTGCTAGCTAACTTTTGCTTTGCACTTTGGAGAAATTCCATAATAGTTACTATGAGATTGATCTGTAGAAGTCCTAACCCTGTCACTCCTCCCAGAAATTAGCTGTGAAACTATATTATACCCAGTCATCAGGCTAGAGATGCTCATTACTGAGAATACAGGTGACAATGGTAGATATGTGAAAAAAGTCTTGGTTAAACACTTAAACAATCAGATGAGGACAATTGTGTGTTATATATATTGAATCCATATTCTGTAAAGAGAAATGAAAAGAAGTAAAATAAGAATCCAATTTTTTTACAACCTTTTAAACATTGTTACTCAAACAACATATCAAAGATCAAAAAGATGCAAGGGTTTTGAAATATAAATATGTTAATAGGCAAAACCACACAAATAGCTTCTGCTGTTTACAAGACAGGTAAACACTTTTGTTCCTATCTAAAATGTTCAAGTATATTATTAATATCAAGAAAAATTGCAAAGTGAATGGAACTTTCATTATTAAAACTCAGAGACAGAGAAGATATTCATATCAATATTTACATCAATATAAAAATCAAATTAATAGAAAGTCAAAAAAATAGTTGTCAACACAAAGTTTTATTAAGAAGTTACCACAGATATGTTCCAACTACTTGGTAAAACTGAAAGTATAGCCCTAAAGATTCAGTCATTAGACTCATATGTTGGCTGTAATTAACTGGATTCAAGGTCCACTTAAGCAGGATGGAAATCATGCCTGGAAACCTAGCCATAGACAAAAGGCTGGTGAAGTCGTGGATTGTTTTCCCTCTACTTTAACTAGATCAGCATATTTCCTAATTACATAATATTTGTAGCAAGTTGTAACCATTACAGTAAACCACAACTAGATACAATGTAGGTATCCTTGGGCTGTGGGGAGCCCAGACTGGAAGGATACATCTTCAATATAAGGCACCTAATGCTCAGAGTAGAGGACAGAAAGATTGTAAGAGAGACTCAGGAAGTTGACTTTACCAAATGGTGCTGGTCTAATTGGATGTTGACATGTAGAAGAGTGTAATATATCCATAACTATTATCCTTCACAAACTGAAGTAATGGATCAAAGACCTCATCAGAAAACCAGATACTCTGAACCTGATAGATGAAAAAGTGGACAATAGTTTAGAATGCATTGACATAGGAGACAACTTCCTGAACAGAATAACAATAGTGCAGGTACTAAGATTGCCAATTAACAAACAGGACCTCATAAAAGTGAAAAGCTTATGTAAGGCAAAGGACACCATCAATAGGACAAATTGACAGACTTCACATTAGGAAAAGATTTTTATCAACTCCACATCTGACACAGGTCTAATACCCCAAATATATAAAGAACTCAAGAATCTAGACATCAGTGAACTAAATAACCCAACTAAAAGTGGGATATAGATCTAAACAGAGAATTCTTAACAGAGGATATCAAACGGCCAAGAAACATTTAAAGAAATGTTCCTCTTGATTTTGCATCAGAGGGGGAAAATGGAAATATTCAATTCCTTAGCCATCAGGAAAATCCAAATCAAAACAACTTTGAGATTCCATCTTACAGATTTCATCTAGGGAAGCCATTGATCTTGTTACCTCTACTTTACTAGATCACTTTACTGTCCTCATGGCTAAGATCAAAACCACAACTGATAGCCCATGCTGGAAAGATTAGAGCAAGAGGAGTACTTCTCCATGGCTGGTGTGAGAGCAAACTTGTACAGTAACTTTGGAAATCAATATGGTGGTTCTTCAGAAAACTGGTAATAGATCTATATTAAGACCCAGCTATACCATTCCTGGGAATATATTCAAGGGATACTCCATTCATAATAGTTTTGTTCATGATAGCCAGAAACTTGGAAACTACCTAAATATCCTTCAAACAGAGAATGAATAAAGACATAGTATCACATTTATACTATATAACTCAGCTGTTAAAAAATGACATCATGAAATTTACAGGCACATGGATAGAACTGGAAAAAAATCTTCCTGAGTGAGGTAACTCTGACCAATAAGGGCACACATGGTATGCACTCACTTAGAAGTGGATATTAGCTTTAACCATTAAAGGATAACCATTCTATTATTTCAGGTATGATGTGGAAACCTAGTGCAAGGAACACTCCCTGGAATCTCAGAGGGTGACCCTAGCAAGACTCTTCATAATGCATGATACAGAGTCTAAAATAGCTATCTTCTGTCACCAGGTAAAGCTTCCAGTGTTGGGACTGAGACATCAACCCAGCCACAAAACCTTTGATATACAATCTGCCCTGCCTGCAAAACTTGCAGGGGTAAAGATGGCACACAACTTGTGGGAATGGTCAACAAATGACTGGTCCAGCTTGTGACCAGCTACACGAGAGGGAGCATATCCCTATAACTGCCTGGAGGGCCAGGATCTAGAAGCTGGGTTAGAACCTAGGATAGAACCAAAGATGACATTAAATATAAAAAAAAATCATTAAAGAAAAAAGTCAATGAACAATAATAACAGCAACAACAAGAACAACTGTGTCTCCCAGAAGTACTCACTTAAATAAGAACTGAGCAATGACAGTATCAATAAACATATTCTTAAGGAAAGGGAAAATCTAATGAAGTCTCAACCCTAACTAAAAAAAATCTATAAGCAATTAATGACTGCTGAGTGGCAGAATTAGCCTCTCTCATGAATGAGCCACCTAATTAATTATCCATATGGAATGGTCAGTTATGAAATCACACACACATAACCACAAAAGTGGACTAATCAGGTTGCATATGGATTTGCATAGCTGTATATATATGCAATTATAATCAAAGAAAAGGGGCCATCATTTGAGCAGGAGGAGAGAGTTCATGGGTTTGGTTGGAAGGTAGAAAGTCAATGGGGGATGAAGTAATAAATTTTAATTAAATTTAAAAAAAAAGTAAATAATGACTTAACTATAAAAAATTAAAAAAAATAATTTTAATGAACATAATAAAAATTAAGTGGTATGTTATATTTACCATAGAATACATGCATAAATATGTATGTATCTATATCTATGCCTGTCTGTATTTATATCTATATCTATATCAATATGTATATTTATATCTCTATATACTTATTTATCACTTTCAAACTAAAGTATTCTCTGTTTCATAAGAACTACTTATTATATATGAATTAGCATATTAGTTGTTTTCCTGGTATGCAAATTGAGAACTGATACATCTGTATTAATTGGTGAGAGAAATTTAATGGTCTCATGGAATTAGTCCTTTTGTGGTTAATAGCAAATATAATTAACTGTGATTTTTACTGAAGACATAAATGTGGCAGAGCTTACTACTTCCGGAGATTGAAGGGTTTTTTTCCCCCCTATGTTCATTGGTGTTTTGCCCACATGTATGTCTGTGTGAGTGTGTTAGATTCTCTAGAACTGGAGTTACAGAGCATTGTGAGCTGTTATGTGGGTGCTGGGAATCGAACCTGGGTTCTCTGCAAGAGTAGATAGGTCTCTTAACTGCTGAGCCATCTCTCTAGCCTGAGTGAGTTTGCTATTTTTGTTCTTTTTTTTTATTGGATTTTTTTTATTTACATTTCAAATGTTATCCCCTTTCCTGGTGCGCCCCCTACCCCCCCCAGATACCTCCTATCCATCCCCCCATCCTCTGTTTTTATGAGGGTATTCTCCCACCCACTCCTGCCTCCCCGCCCTGGTATTCTCTTACACTGGGGCATAGAACCTTCACAGGCCTCTCCTCCCATTGATGTCAGACGAGGCTACATATGCAGCTGGAGCCATGGGTCCCTCCATGTGTTCTCTTTGGTTGGTAGTTTAGTCTCTGGGAGTTCGGGGGTCTGGTTGGTTGATACTGTTGTTCTTCCTATGGAGTTTCAAACCCTTTCAGCTCCTTCAGTCCTTCTCCAACTCCTCCATTGGGGACCCGTGCTCTGTCTAATGGTTGGGGGCGGGCACCAGCCTCTGTATTTGTCAGGCTCTGGCAGAGCTTCTTAGGAAACAGCCATGTCAAGCTCCTGTCAGTAAACACTTCTTGGCATCCACAATAGTATCTGCATTTGGTGACTGTATATGGGATGGATCCTCAGGTGGGGCAGTCTCTCTTATGTCACATTATTTAAAACTTCTCCATGACACTGAACCTTGACTTTAGAAATTAGTTTGCCCTTAATATTTGGATGCAGTTGTCATGTGTTTGAGGATTAATGGCCAATCCAATAGAATATAAGAAGTGCCTGGGGTACAAAACTAAAATATAAAATCAATCAATCAATCAAACAAACAAACAGACAAACAAAGTGGTAGGAAACACAACAGTTGAAAATATAAAGAGAATTAGAATTTAGAACAACATTAAGCTATCTAAGTGAAAGATGACTTTTCTTAAACAATCACAACAAAGTATTCTGTTTATAGCAAAATTTCTGTTGGTTTATTTTAATTATGCTATGATTACACAAGTTTTAAAAACAATAAAATGAAAAGTAAATGTAGACTTTGGGAAGAAATGGTGAGATGTTTTTTCCCAAATAGGTGTTGATTTTAATGGAAACTAAACTTTTATATCTTACTTTAAATGTGTAGAAATATGTTTTGGATAGGTCTTTATTAATTTACACATATACTGTCTGTAGACTGTGTGCTACCTAGTTTCTCTCTCGATTTGGCATATGATAGCATCATTTTGGAAGGGGAGTCCTCAGTTGAGAAAATACTTCTACCAGATTGGCTTGTGGGCAAGTTTGTGGGGTATATTTGTTGATTGATGATTGGATGGACTTAGTCCCATTTCCCAGAAATTGGTAGTCCTGGATGTTATAAGAATTCAGTCTCTGAGAATCATGGGGAGTCAGTCAATTAGTAACATTCCTCTATGACTTCTGCTCTAGCTCCTTTCTCCATTTTCCTGTGCTGAGTTCCTATCATTTCCTCCTTGGATGTCTGACTGGTACTCTGCAATGTAAAATAGACCCTTTTCTCTCATGGCCATTTTGTTTTTTTACAGCAATAGAGACGCCAGCTAAGACAGTGCTACACCGAGAGTTTAGCAATGAGTAACAAAATGTGCAATTCACAATTCCTGAACACAAGCTATTTCTTTAAGAAGTAGCATAAGAAACAATGGAAAATTTACATTTCTATGTAAAAAATAAAAAGCTTGGAGTAAAACCTTAATTTACAGTCAATTAAATGTGCTTTAGTTTCAATTTTGAGTTGACAGTTTGTGTTGAGAACAGAGGCTTGCCCAAATTTAAAACTCAGTCACAGTTTGGATAACATTACAATGATTACAAGAATGCAACAGGATTCCTTGCTAACTATTGTGGTAGCATACAAAAACTGGTAGCCTTCCTGGATAGAAATGGCAAACATATCAAAAAAAAAAAAACTTGGAGAAACAATACTGTTCACAATAGTCTTAAAAAATATCTTGGAATAAATTAGCTAAGGATGTGAAAGTCTTGTATAATGAAAACTTCAAGATAGTGAAAACTGATTCCAGTTTTACTGAGACACCAGAAGATGGAAAGGCCCTTATGCCTATGAATTAGCAGGACTGAATTCTGAAATGGCATTTCTGCTGAAAACATCTATATACCATCAAAATACCAGTGCAATTCCTTATATAAATTGGAAAAAGTAGCTTTAGATTTCATATGGAAACATAACACCGAGGAGAGAGAAACAGCCTTGAAAAATAAAAATATTATTGGATGTATCACCATCTCAGATTTCAAGTTATGACAGAGTAACAGTAATAAAACCTGCATTCTAGTGACATAAAACAGATCCAACGGTTGAAAGAACAGAATTAAGTATTCACACATAAGCCCACATGAGTAAGCCAATTAATTATTAATAAAGAAGACAAAAGATAAGACTGCATTTCACCAAATGGTGCTGGTCAAACTGGATAGCTAAATGTGGAAGGATGACACTTGATCCTTTTTATCTCACCCTGAAGAAAGCTCAACTTCAGATGGATGAAAGCTGTCAGCATAAGACCTGATGTCCTGCAACATTTCTATGCAAACGGAATCATAAACCAAATTATGTTTCTGGCACATACATTTTCTTCTACGTTTTCGAATATCTATTTCAAATCTAAACTGCAAAATGGGACAAATAAATGTTCAGATTTCCTTCTTCATTCTCTTTTTTGGTGGCCTAGTCTCATAGACATGTGTTTTCATTTGTTGAATGTTGTTGTCTGCTGATTTAATGTTCAAGTAAGTAATAGCAGAAATCCAAAACACAGTATTTTTTTATTGTGTTTATATACCATTGGTTGATTACTGTCTAGTCAAATTCACCTTTCAGCAAGAAAATCTGTTAACAGAATGGCTAATTGACTATGTGCTGACCTTGCCAGTTTTTTTTTATATCCTTCATTTACTTGATAAGAAAACAAAGGAACTGTTATAAAACTGTGCTTAGAATAGCAAATGTTTACAATTATTGAATCACAATTGGCATAGGCATTTTTTTATCTGTTATAAAATGTGGAAGGAACTACATAACCATACATTTATTGGAAAATCCTAATCACCCACATACCAAGCACTTAAATACATGCCACAGGATAAAAGTTAATACATATTTTCTAGTTTTATGATTTATTTATAACTCTTAACATATTATTAAAACCTAATTAATTAACTGCAAAAAATCCAAGACTTAAAATGGAGTGTTTTTCTTTTTGATGTCTTGCTTTAGTATTATATTGATTTGGTTAACTTGATTTATTTAAGGCTTACAAAAATTTGGCTATAGATCCAGTTTCACTTAAAGACGTTCTCTATTCTCATCATAATTTTAAAAATTAAAATATAATTCCCTCCCATGTGTCTTTGCTCTCCAATTCATGACTTCTTTTTCTTTATTTTTTGTTGCACATATATTTTGTGTTTTTTAATTATCATTTTACTTATTCATTTTACATCCTACTCACTGTCCTCTCCCAGTCACCCCTTCCCACAATGCTTCCCCCATCCCACCTTCCCTTCTCTAACCGTGTGTCCTTCCACCCCCCAGATTCCCCACACCCTGATAGATACTGGCACATCAAGTCTCTGCCAGGCTAGGTGCTTCCTCTCCCACTGTGGCTAGACAAGGCAGCCCAGCTAGAAGAATATATCCCAGGGACAGGACGCAGCTTTTGGGATAGCCCTGGTTCCTGTTGAATAAACAGCTTTGAGCATCTTGATGTGGTGCCGAGAACTGAGCAAGAACAGTGCCATCTCTTAACTGCATAGCCATTTCAGCCACTATTTGACAAGATTGCTTTATACTTTTTATTTTTTCTCCTATGAAATTTTGATACATTATCTAAAATAAGAAGCTTATTTTTGAATGAAGCAGAGGTTTTTTTTTTGTGACATTATACTCGTCAGTTTTTTAAAACTATTTCATGTCAGTGATTGTGTAACTGACACTGCACAAATCCTAAGGAGATTTTTCTACTTCCATATTGCTATGTAAATGATAAAAATCAATCTTCTAAAATTTACTGAGGAATCTTTGAATGGATACTTAGATTTTACTATAAAATCATAAAGTTCGTCTGGAACTGCCAGTTCTATGCTTATAAGTATTATATGCACTCTAAATGTTAATTTGTACCATTTCTTCCTTATTTATTCTCTCAATTTCATTTTAAATTTTGATTTCAGTGTGTTCTCCGTCACAGTTGATTACAGTCACAGTGATTGATTGGCTGACCCTTTTTGTCAATCAGCTATGGTCTTGAATTACACATCTCTTTCTTCTGCTCTCACGTGCATTATTATTTTTAAACCCATGTTGACCTCCTTCTCACAAATTTTCTTGTTCTTTCTTCAAAAATGTTGAGTTTAATGTTCTCAGTTTTAGTTTGATCTTTCTATCTGATTCTGCGTGTAGGTGGTACATTTCATGCTGAGCTAATGCAGGCCATCTTGAATTTTCATACAACTCCCAGCTAAGACATGCCAGAGAGCACTTGCCTCATGGAGTAATGCTAACTTTGCTAAGGTACAGCCCATCTTGCTTATGTTATAATTACCACTTTACTTATATAATTTACTTATGATACAGCTTGACGTGATACTGTCTGAGTATGATCTGGTACTTATTATGTAGGTAGTCCTGAATTTGAAATTCATTTTCCTTTACTTTCTAAGTATGACAATACAAATGTGTGCTGTCACCCCTGGCTTATTTTTTTATTTTCATTGAATAAGTTAGTAGGATATTTTGAGAAAATATGGATATATTTTTTCTCATCTTTCCTTTGTACCCCCATACCCCAGGGTGGAAGGACTTTCACTATCCTAAAAGACTTTTGCTAGGAGGTTCTACAGTGGTGACATTCTAGCACTTTATTTCTTCTTATTTATTGCAAAACATTCTTCTATAAAGTTGAATTTCCCTTTCCTCTACATTAGAGTTTCATATATCTGTTGTTTCATTCCAGAAAACATGTGTTTTATTCAGGTGGTTATTATATGATGTTACAATTATTTGGGTTTCATCATAGTTGTGCATTGCAGTGTGTTTGTGCCTTAGTTTTGCTACTGAAAATAACTCAGGTTTTAGGGAAGTTAAACATATTACTTAGGAACAGCTAAAACCAACCAAGACTGAAACAATGTAAGCTAAAACCGTTTATGTGTAACTAGCCTCAATAGATTCATCAGCAGCATTTCAGCCAGGCTTTCGAAGTGTGGAAAGATAATTTAAGTGTTCTGTATAAAACAACAAATTCTGTGACAGACTTGAGCTTGAAGCTTTTGGAAGTTGATTTGGGTCATTTGGTATATTGGGTGATTCTGGCTGCAAGTGTATAAACAGGCAATTTAGGAGTACTTAGAGTGGGATGGTTTATATTGGCTTTTAATTTGACCTCACCTAGAATCATGCTGGAGACAAATCTCTGAGCAAGTCTGTAAGAGAATTCCTAGCCTTGGTCATTTGTGGTGGAAAGATTCACTTTAACAGTGTCATTCAGCGAGCATGAGACAGGAACTGCGTAGAAACGATAAGGCAAACTGAGCAATCATTTACTCCTATCTTTTATTTCTTAACATCAGATGCAACGCGACCCTTCTATGATCTAGCTGAGGTTAGTATCCTCAAATTGTGAGCCTGAATAAACTCTTTCTTCTTTCTCTTGCTTCTGAGGAGGTATTTTGCCACAACAATAAGAAAAGGAACTAAAACAAAGAGTAAAGATAATTCTGTTTTAGAAGTGTCTGTGGTCAGCAAATTTTTGGAACAACTAGGGGATCCACGAGATTTTTTTTTTCCATGATTATACTGTCAGTGTCCTATCTGGATGACCTCAGGGCAAGTTTCTTAATCTCTACCATCAGCTTCCATATTGAGCCAAGTGACTGGGACTAAAATAAGACAGTCTGAGAGACTCTCTTTTGTACATCTTTCTGCTCCCTGCTAGATATGTCCCATAGCCGACTGCATTGCTTCATAACACCTGAGCTTACTTGCCTCCGCATGCAGGATGCCTGATGATTGAGAAGCACGTAAAACCAGACACACTGAAACCAATAGAAAGGAAACTAGGGAAGAACTTTTAACATACGGGCACAGGGGAGAATTTCCTGAATAGAACTCCATTAGCTTATGCTCTAAGATCAAGAATTGACAAATGGGACCTCATAAAATTACAAAGTTTCTGTAAGGCAAAAGACACTGTCAAAAAGACAAAGCGGCAACCAACTTATTGGGAAATGATCTTTACCAACCCTACATCCAACAGAGGGCTAATATCCAATATATACAAAGAACTCAAGAAGTTAAACTCCAGAGAGGCAAGTAACCCTATTAAAAAATGGGGTACAGAGCTAAACAAAGAGTTCTCACCTGAAGAATATCTAATGGCTGAGAAGCACCTAAAGAGATGTTCATCATCCTTAGTCATTAGGGAAATGCAAATCAAAACAACCTGAGATTCCATCTCACACCAGTCAGAATGGCTAAGATCAAAAACACAGGAGACAGCACTTGTTGGCGAGGATGTGGAGAAAGAGGAACACTCCTCCACTGCTGGTGGGATTGCAAGCTGATACAATCACTCTGGAAAGCAGTCTGGCGGTTCTCAGAAAACTGGGCATGACACTTGCGGAGGATCCGGCTATACCACTTCTGGGCTTTACCTGCATATAATAAGGACACATGCTCCACTATGTTCATAGTAGCTTATTTATAATAGCCAGAAGCTGGAAAGAACCCAGATGTCCCTCAATGGAGGAAAGAATTGAGAAGATGTGGTATATTTACACAATGGAATACTACTCTGCAATTAAAAACAATGAATTCACGAAATTCCTAGGCAAATGGTCAGATCTTGAAAATATCATCCTTAGTGAGGTAACCCAATCACAAAAGAACACACATAGTATGCAGTCACTGATAAGGGGATATTAACCCAGAATCTCAGAATACCCTAGACACAATTCGCATATCAATAGATTTCCAAGAAGATGGAAGGAGAGACCCTGGTCCTAGAAAGACTGGATGTAGGGGAATGCCAGGACAGAGAAGGGAGAGGGGGTTGAATCGGGAAAAGAGGGAGGGAAGGGGGCTTATGGGACTTTTGGGGAGGGAGGAAACAGGAAAGGGGAAATGATTTGGAATGTAAATAAAAAAAAATTAGAAAATAAAAAAAAAGAAAGGTAATTACAATGTATAGTACAGAAAGTACATGATCAAAAAAAAATATAGAGAGAGAAGCACGGATCAAAGGGAAAAGGAAGGCAGTTAGTGATATGTTCTCCTCACAGCATCTTTACCTTCCCATAGCTTTCTGAAGCTGCAATTCTGTGTGATTGCTTCTTTGATGTGGGCCAGTCTGCAATCCTGCAGAACCATCAAGGTCCCCAGTGTTGATTGAGCCTTCTTGTTCTTTTAATCCTGCCAACTGCTTTGCAAACAGTCTTTTCATTAAATTATTGTTAGTTAATTACTTTGTATGTGCTCTTTGGTTATTGTCAGCAGCCTGGCCTACTCAGAATACCACAAACGGGAATGTAGTGAGGAATGTACAAATGCCAATGCATATGAAGCCCTTACAGTATCCTCATAAACCTAATATGTACAAATGATGATCCTGATAATGCCATTATTGTTGAAACCACCATTAATCCCATTTACCAAGTTTCAATCATCGTGGCCTTACTTTTGGATATTGTGTGTGAGTGTGTGTGTGTGTGTGTGTGTGTGTGTGTGTGTGTATACACATATATACACATATATATGTAATATACATATATGTATATATCTATATATCTATATCTATATCTCTCTCTATATATATCTTTATGCTCCATGGTGAAAATGGTTATAGGTATAATGAGAGATTAGTTGAGGTAATAATCACACTAGATTAAATTAAAAATGTTGTTCTGCTTCATTAGTAAGAAAAATGAGTGAATTTATGCATGGACCGAGAAATGCAAGTTAAAAGGAAAAAGAAAAATAAAGCAAATCATAATATAAATGAAAACGATATTCATCCTTCTCTTTGGCATGTGTGCTTCTTTTTACCTCTGGGGAAATGGTAAGTTTTTTATTTAAATGGATAATTCCACTAAAAACCTGACCTTGAAGCGTTTCCTGTTCCATTTCCCTCACCCTTTAAATTAATCATTGCAGTTTAGATCATATCTCTACAGCTTATGAATAAAGTCCATCTCCTATTTTATTTAAATGTTGCCTCTTTACTGTCATCTGATAATATCTAACGTCTATCTGTCCTCAGTACAAACAGTCCCAAAGAGGACGTGAGCCCAACTTTAAAATATCCTTAAAATAGTCAAAATCTAAGTAATTTAGGAAAACAAAAAGTATGGATGTGGCAGTCAGAGCCTTGGTTGGCAAAGTTTAACCACTTCATCTCCCATTGTTGGAGGCAGGAAAATATTGTTGTCCTGAGATATAGCCAGTGTGATCATAGTTACATTTTAAACAGTAACAGAGATTAAACTTAAGACTGTGTCTTTGAGACTAAATCCCAGAAATTTTTGTTATGGGAACTTTTATTTTATTTCTTTTTTTATTAGATATATTCTTTATTTACATTTCCAATGCTATCCCCTTTCCTGGTTTTCCCCCCAAACATCCCCCCTCCCTCTGTTCACCAACCCACCCACTCTTGCTTTCCTGTCCTGGCATTCCCCTATACTGGGGCAATGAGCCTTCTCAGGACCAAGGGTCTCTCTTTGATGTGTTATGGGAACTTTTAAACATGTATTCCCAAGGGTAAATATATTTATAAAATTATGGTTTCTCATGCTTCTGAAACTCATGAATTCTAAAACCCGGTGAATACCTAGAAGACAGGAAAGCTGAAACAGTTTAAAAACATATATCTATCTATATCTGTATGTATATCTATCTATATCATCTCCATTAGTTCTCAAATGTGAAAAACACAGAACATTGAGCTGTGTAGTACTAATAGTTATAAAATCCCAGTGGGGACATTGGAAATATCCCAAGTCAAGCTCTGATTTTAATAATATAGGGGAAAGTTTGAAAATTGAAGATCATTAAGAAAGTACCCCAGGTACAAGGAAAATGTTGTGATACTAGAATCAGTGAAAATCATTATGTTCATTGGATTTCAATGTTTTTTATGCTTACTCCACCTATAAGTTTTAAGATTATTTGACTTAAAAAGCATCAGTAATGATTATATTATTTGCACACCTAAACTCTACTATGAACTACTCTCAGGACTGTATCCATGTGATTGGGTTTAATCTTTGCAGCAGTCCTTTGTGGTGGTTAATATTTTCATCCTTTATTTTACAGAGAAGAATTCTTTAATTAAATTACCTTTTTTAAAAACAATAGTCAGACCAATACTTTCATATTTTCATCTCTAACTTATTTCAAGCGACTTTGGCACATATACCTTGTTCATAATCATTTCTACACTTTTATAGGATGAAAAACATCTAAAAATTAAATACTGTTTGCTTCAATATCTCTGACCTTTCCTCTTAAGGAAATTTGGGGATGAAAATGTCATCCATGACTTCAGTAAAAATCATTGCTCAATATTTACTCTCTCTTATATCTTTCCATCCTTGAATCCTCCTTGATCATAACCAGTTTTCATTGATTCTCTGCTTGGCTTCCTGCCTGTGATGAATTGTGTAACTAGATTTGGAGTTTCTTGTAAAGTGCTCTTTCATTTTGCTTAAGCTACACCTGATTTTAAGTGACACCTCCACTGCTCTGACCTGCTCTGCTTTAACGTTTCCTTACTCTCTGTACTTGAGCATTCTGACAGCTCTCTAAATCTCCTTATGATGACTTATTCTTTTATATATATACATATATGTCACACTTTTTAAAGTAATGTTGATTTCTTATAAAATTAATAGTTTTGGTAGGGAGCATTCTAAAAAGGTAGACTCACATCGTGACCACAATATTAAATCATATACTATTATCAATAGATTAAATCATATGCTGTATCTATACATTAAAAACATACAAAACTCTTTGTAATAGTCATCTTTCAAATATATTGGATGTAAGAGCAAAATCAAGATAGATGCCTCGACTATCTATCTATCTATCTATCTATCTTCTATCTATCTATCTATCTATCTATCTATCTATCTATCTATCCATCTATCTACTATCTATCTATCATCTATCTATCTGCCTATGTATCTATCTATCTATCTATTTTGGTATAAATATTTCATTTATTAAGATAGGAAGTAGATTTATAAATGACCTTTGACTATTGATTTGAACACCAGGCTATCAGATTTATTAAACTATTTTCCACATGTAGAAATTTAATAAGCAGATAATCTTTTCTTTCCTTTTGTTTTTATGTCTATTTGCTTGTTTGTTTGGTTAGTTTTTCTGAAACAAGGTCTCACTATGTAGCCTTGGCTGTCCTGGAACTCACTATGTAGAATAGGTTGGTCTTAAAATTAAAAAGATATGTCTGCCACTGCCTCCTGAGTGCTGGGTTTAAAGGCATGAGCCACCATATTAAGCTAAGCATAAAGTTATAGACATTTTATTACCCTGTTTTTTCATTTTGTACTGGCCCATTTTTGAGAAATTTTAAAATGCCAGGATGACACCCACTGAACAAATTTGAAGGTGTATTATTGCATTAGTTGTTGGGGAAACATTGTCTCATGCATACAGATTATCATCATCCTTCCTCAGGCAAGGGTCTGAAAGATCTTTTACCAAGAAGATATTGTGGTGTGGTGGCTGAGTGAGAATAGCCACCATAGACTCATATATTGAATGTTTTGTCCCTAGTTGGTGGAACTGTTTTGGAAGGGTTAGAACGTGTGGCCTTGATGGAGGAGGTGTGTAAATGGGGATGGGTTTTAAAGTTTCAAAATCCTGCATCATTCCCAGTTAGCTCTCAACCTCTCTGCCTGGTGCTCGGAGATGAGATATCCTGTTCAACTTTGATGTGATAGTTTTTGTTTTAACATTGTTTCCTTTCTTTCTTTCTTTCTTTCTTTCTTTCTTTCTTTCTTTCTTTCTTTCTTTCTTTCTTTCTTCCTTCCTTCCTTCCTTCCTTCCTTCCTTCCTTCCTTCGTTCCTTCCTTCTTTCTATTTTAAAGAGTGAATGAAAGAATGAATGGAAACCTAGACACCAGTGTAAAAGTTAACAACTGAACTGCCACTTATATATCTGGGAAAGGAAAAACTAGTTTTCTCCAATAGAATCAGGCACCGCAAGGAAGTCTCAGAAGTAACTGATGAACATATGATGGACTCCACAGTGTTTTTCTTGCTTTTATTTGGTTACAGATCAGTGTTTGTTTTTGGTTTTTGGGTTTTTTGGGGTTTTGTTTTTAGTTGTTATTTTTTTTCCTTTTTTCTGTGATTTTATTTTGTTCTTTGTTTTGGGGTTCTTTTTTTTTTTTTAAAAAAAGCTTAAAAGTTGGATGTGGATGGAGGGAGGCAGGACCAGAAAGGACTTGGGGGAGGGAAATAATATGATCAAAATATATTTAAATAATAAAAATAACAAAAAAACCACAAAAGAAATAGGGAAAAATGCTCATTGGAGAATATACATTAAATATGTGTAAAAGTTGAGACATATAGAAAATAAAATGTAACTTAGCCATTCAATCATGTGATATTTTTAAAGTATGCAAAATAAACAAATTATATGCAGCTGCTAAAATTTGTGAAATTATACAATATATACTATTTCTTTAAAAATAAAACAAAAAGCAAACAAAAAACAAGATATGGGACTGAAATCAAATAAGAAAAGAGAATCTGGTTATATGTCACCTTTCCTTCCAATCCTGGGAAATCCTGTAGTGTGCCAGAGGCTTATGATTTTGGGGTTGGGGCAAGAGCCTTATGTATGGAGTTAGATCCAGTCCCAATAGCTTGTGGGAGTACCAATTATGATCAAAGTTGGGTTTTTACTCCTCAACAGGAAACTACTTTTTGAAACAGATGGAGACCATTACAAAGCTAAAATAATGACCAAAAAAAAAAAAAACTCCAGTAAAAACAAAAACATATAAATAAACAAACAAACCTCATCAGAATGCAGTTATGGGGCTCAATCCTGACAGACAAATCTAAAACAAACTAACTAACCAACCAACTAACGAACAAACCAACCAACCAAAAACCAAACCAAACCTGAGGTTCAGAGATCATTGCTGAAAACAGGAAAGAGAGACTTATAGTAGCCAGAAGATTAGGGAGTTTTTTGTGGGATTGTTTCCTAGGAATATGAGAAGCCACATCCATGAAGTTTCACCAACATGACTGACTAAACATGCACTGAACAAGGACAACAATAGATATGTGAAAGTACATAGAGATCAAGTCTCTGTCCTTGAGAAGTAATAATGTATTACATGACACAGAAATCAAGTATCTAAAAAAAAAAAAAAGAAAAAAAAAAGAAAAAAAGAAAAATGTTGATGAGACCTCAGTCCCACAAAGAACTTCAGCAAACCAAGTTCTCAGAGCAGGAGAAATAATCTTCCTTTGGAAAGAGCAAAACAATTAGTTATCCGATTACCAAATGGCCTGCCCCTGAAAACATACATTCAAGTACTATCATATGGACTGAGAAGGTTGTATTTTTTTCTTTAAAAATATGCATGTATATACATATAAATAGATTCATGAAACAAAAATTAATGAAAAAGAGGCCATAAATTTGAAAGTGCCAGGAGGAAGCACAAAGGAGACTTCAAAGAGAGGAAAGGGAAGAAGGAAATGATGATATTATAATATGAAAAAAGAAGTAATAAAAAAGAGAGGTAGGAATCACAGCCCTAAAAAGAAATGCAATGCATTGCTGGAAACTAGTAAAATAAGGTCAGATTCTGAAAACGAATTAAAAAATCAGATGTGGACAAAACAAATAAACAAGAAAAAAACAAAAACAAACAAAATAACTCCCAAACAACAAAAACAGCAACAACAAGAAGTAAATTTTATTCTGCCAATATAGTACAGTTCTATGTTGATGATTGTAGCTTCATCAAGGACATTGCAAAACAAATAGGAGATATAACTCATTAAACTAGGAGTCAAGGCTTTGATTTGCATTATTAAAAAACAGGATGATATTTTGCAACACCTAAGAATACATTGTTACCATATAAGCTATAGTCAATAGTCTGAATAAAAGAGAATAAGGAATAATAAAAAGCTGTGCTCATCTGGGCTCAGACAGTGAAGGAGATAGTTTAAAATCATCAAAAGAAAACTTCCTACATGTGCTTTTGGTGAGGGATGGCCCCCAAAATACTTTAACGAAAATGTTGGAGTTGAGATCACTGATTCTAGGTTCCTCCAGAGAGTCAGCATCCTCATTTTGACTTGAACAATTGTTAAAAATATAGAGAGATATGGAAAGTTACAGGTTAATAGATGCAAATGCCCAGGTGACTATTATCCTTGGAATTACAAGGGAATGTAGATTTGAGTGATTTGGTGGCAGAAGGTAGGTATGTGTTCATGTGTTCCAAGACTTCATATATGATGATTAGAGTTTGTGACAACAGAAAATAAATAACTCTTGGATTGGATTATGAGATTGTATAACTTGTCTGAGGCTCCTACTTGTGTCTTGCCTCTTGCCCAGGGCAAGCCACTTGCTTTTGGGAACTGGACAGTCTTTGATAGCTGTAACACTGCAAATTATTCTTGAGCTAAAAGGGTCATTTGTATTTGAATGCCTATCAGCAAACTGGATGAAGTTAAATATTTCAGTTACCAAATACTCCAGATTCACGATGATACCCAACTGGTAGTCTAACAAATTTACAAGTCCTATAACCAAATAGCTCGATTTCAAGTAAAGACCATTTTGACCCCTTTTGTGGTTATTTGTATCTCAAAATTCAAAGATATGCCTGCAAATGACTAAGTGTCCTAGACTCATATAATCTACCATTTTGTCAAAATACCTGAAACTGGTTATTTTTATAGAATAAGGTTTATTTAGCTGACAAGTTTAGAAGCTGAAAGTTAATGATTTGTGTCCCTGTTTGTTAAGTGACTGATAGGGAGTCCTTGACAGTGTCACATATAACAGGTAGCCATAAACATGATTAGTACATGCAGGGAGATACTATTTTATAACAGCTAGCTTTCATAAGAATTAATTCAGCTGTTGAGACCCCATCAATCCTCTCTAAGAGTAGGCCATTCAAGGTCTTAATCATCTTGCAAACTGCCTCACCTCTTTGAGAATCCACTACCTCCAAACATTATTACAGTGAGGAATGTGTTTCTATCACATGTACTCTTGGTGGATCTACTCAAACCATATGCAAACTATAAGATAAGGGCATGCTTTATTGGCTATTCTATGCAACTAAAGTAAGCCAGTATCCATTAGGTTATGGCCCCACTTGGATGGCATATGGATATTTCTTGACAATAGAATATAAACACTATGCCAAACTAAGTGCTACAGGCCAAACTATGGACTGTATCTATGACCATGTGAATAATAGTTTTGACCATGCTTTGCCATGTTGTTACCTTTCCATGTAATATTGCTTAGGACCTAGGTATCTGGTGATATCAATGGCAAGTAAATGAGTAAACTATAAAGAGACCTTTTGTAGTGGCACAGACTATATAGTGTTTGCTACATGGAGTGGCCCAGTACATGTCACGCATGTGGATATTCATGGCAAAATGTTTTGGAAATGAGATAACTTGAGCTTTTACACCTCCCAGCAGACTGATGTGCAATGAGTTTATAACAATTACCTGCTGGATAAATAAATACCTGAGCCATGGAAGTCTATTTAAGAATCAGTCAATTTCACATTCAAATTACAAACTAAACACACAACAGTGCCCAGTAACCCTTGTCAATTACATTTATGTCATTCAACAATAAGAACCTGGGTCTCAGAGGATGGACCAGCTGCCATGAAAGCATGAGGGAGGGCTAGATTTTTAATCCTGGCACCTATGTAAAAAGCAAGGCTGGTGGTAGACTTCTGTCCTCTTGGTACTTGGCAGCAGAGACAGTAAGATCCTTAACGTTCATGTTCTATAATACACTGTGCCTCAGAAAATAAGGTGCAACATGACTGAGGAAGATGCCTGAAGCTCGCTAGTACACACACACACACACACACACACACACACACACACACACACACATGAACACACACACACACACACCACATACATATTCCAAACACTAAGACACATTTGGATCTGACAACATGACAACCTAAATTTACTTGGCCTGGTAATAAGGGAACCATTGTGCTTCACTGATATTGATACCTGCTCAGACTTTATGAACTTTCCATCTTTCACTGCTTGATAACACCATCACTGGTGCTTTTTATGATTTTTTTCCCTCAGACAGTTACATAAAGGAAAATAGAACCATCAGACATTTGAACAGTTAATTATAATACCAACTGAGAAAAGAATCCAGGACTAGACACTAATTGGATGGTACCTCCAGCTGACCAGTGTGGTATGGAAACTAAATATACCATTCTAGTGCAAGGTAAACATAGTACTGCAGTGAATACTGGGGACTAGGGTGATTGGCAGGAGTGGAAATAGACCAGAAAGACTGCAATCGTAAACTTTCAATCTTAGAATGCTCAATTATTCCTTTCCTGGTTTCCAAATGAAGAATACAACTTAGGACTATCATGTAGTTCTGGTTGCCATATTAACCAAGAGAGGAATTCCTGATTCTGCTCTGAAACTGAAGCTTTTCCTGGTTACCATCTTTCCATGTGATTGTAGAGGATGAGGGATAAACCTGAGGAATGCCAGAATGTTGGGGTCTTTCTAGTAGTAATGGGTGTCCAGTTTGTGAGACTCTGACCTCTCTTCCTATATTAAATAGTTGACACCAGTAAAGGAGGTATATGAAAACAGGATAATGGGTGTCTGATGTGATAATTAAGATGGAGATTTAGAGAATGAAGTGCAGTATTTGAATAGTAGGTAACTCATGTAATGTAATAAACATCTTTCATGGAAAGTATGAGAAATATGTGAGTGGGTTTGTATCAAGTCAGTGAATCTCTGATTGTCAAAATATAATTGTTAACCACCCTATGGGCTGTGGTTGATATCAAATATTGAGAGGTCCCTCTGTAGGAGTTTAGCAAATAAAGCCACAAAATATACTAAAGCACAAGGAGAGGTCTCAGAATCTTGCCTAACTGTTTGAATCACATTTGTATCCATTATGAGTGTGATACAATCAGGCCTTGGGCATATGTAAACACAAAGCATTGGGAGGTGCCGTGACTCCCATACTTCTATATCCTTTTCCCTTTCCTCATCTTGCATGGATATTTAGTCTGTGGCTGTAACAACACCGCTCACTCTTTAGAATACATATAGATTTATTCATCATACCTCACTAACTAGAATCCTCTCTCTGAAGATTTAGAACCCACCTGACATTGACAAATCCACATGAGTACCATGATAAACTACTGTAAACATGGAGGAGCCTGATCTGTGAATAAACATTTAATAGTACTGAGAATGCACTGGTACCAAACACTGGGTCCATTTGTTTCTGGTAATCTGTAAAGATTTTTCACCTCGCTGTCAATATTTGACTGAGCTCAAGGGAATAAGTGTCAGTAGAAAAGCAACTCAATATTTTATAGTAATTATAGCCTCTAGGAAATTCCTTTATTAACTTATAAGGGCTTTGTTAACTTTATAAACTTTAATACTCATTTTCAGAAGCCCTCTCTATAAAAATTAAAGAGTTGCTTGTTTAAAATAAGCCATTCATGAAATTATAACCTTTTTTGTCATGGAAAAATATTTGTTCTTTTTACAACATAAAATTACTAAATTTCAAATATGATTATTCTTTTGTAAAAGCAGTTATTTTACACAATATAGAAATTGTGCAATGGCTGTGTCAAAACAATGATTTTAATCCTTACTCTATCCTAAAGAAAGCTATGGAAATCAAAATAAGAGAAGTGAAAGGTGTTGTTAATAAATATTGTTTAAGGAGTGGCTATTAAAATGAAGATATGCAAATAACAGAAGCGTCTTTAAATAAAAAGTTATGGAAAATAACATTATAGACATTTACACACAGTAATCTCATATAGCCTTGAAAAAAGAGGTTTTGTCATCCATTATGGTATAGATGAATTTATGCATCATTGTGCCTAATTAAATACAATACAGATGCCTAAAGAAGATACTGCATAAGCTCGTTCTGTCTATGAAGATGTATAAATAAAGAGAAAGTTCTAATAGACAGAAAGCAATTACTAGATTACTACACCTAGTTATTAAACCTAGTGGTAATTATAGAGAGAAAAGTAAGTTAAAGGCTACAAATGTATATATAGATAAGTAGTAGGGTAAATTTGTCTCTAGATATAGCACAGAACATGGAGAATGGAGACAGTATTCTCTAGCATATTTAAAATCACTACAAGTGTGAATTAAGGTGTTCTTACTATACATGTACTTATTATGGAATGGGATATATTTAGCTTGTTTAAACTCAAGTAATCATTTTATCATGTATGTGTATGACTGTGTGCCTTTAATTTATATGTATGTATAGTAAAGAACATTTAAAGAAGTAATGTTTACTTATTTTCTGTCATTTATAAATAGCTGAAATATGCAATGAGTTAATTGGCTTAGCATACATTTTATAAAGTTAATTTAAAAGTTTTACAAATATAAGACAAATTCCTGAGGATTTTATATTTAAAAGAATTCAACTTAGGGACTGAGGAAATATATTACTTAGTAAAGAACCTTTTGCAAATGTTTAGAATGTCAGAATCCATGTGCAATAGGCTACAGGAGGTGGGGCTTAGATATACTTAAAGCTCATTGGCTAGCTAGATCAGACCAATAAATCAGTTTCAAGTTCAGTAAGAGACCCTCTCTCATAAATCAGGGTAGATGGTGATTTTATACCAATAGTTACTTCTGGTCAGTACTCATATTCATACACACGAAAACACACTCTCACTAGCAAGTGCACATGCCAAATACACAATAACACACACACACTCATACACACACACACACACACACACACACACACACACACACACACACGCTCGCTCTCTCTCTCTTTCTCTCTTACACACACACACACACACACACAGAGACAGAGAGAGAGAGAGAGAGAGAGAGAGAGAGAGAGAGAGAGAGAGAGACTTCAATTTTTCAAAGTGAAGGAATATAAAAGGATCAGTAAATTGTTCTTTATTCAATATATGTATTTTTATGTTGAAGAGCAAATGATCATTCATTAAACCTGTCTTTCACAGTATTAATGCTTCAGCTTGTTTAAGACAATCCAGGCTAACATTTAGATTAATATTACTATTCATACTAGTTTCTCTGTCTCTTTGAGAAATCTCTCAGTTTGGCATAAATTGTATTGGTCATAAGAGTCATTGGTCACTCATATTCCACCATCATTATTATCTAATTTTCACAGGGTAGGAGACTAATAAGTGCCTGGATTCACAAAAATGTGTTCTAGAAAGGCTCTGTGTTTCTAAGTCCTTGATGGGGTCTATATTCAGGCATTAGTAAGGATTGGGCAAATTAAACTTTAGCCAGAGGATACTCTGGGAATTCAGAGAATGTCTGATGTGATTTCTTTGGACACTTCTTATGATGGTGTTACATATGATGTATATTGTGTCTATGAGAGAAGAAATGTAAGAAGAGGTGAAAGCACTCTGCATTTTCTGTGGAGATATCTTTCTTTGTTACTGTGTTATAGATTCTTATGCAAACACTCTAGTGGGGCAATGCTTTTCATTATTTTAGGTATGAGGAAAATAGAATAAATGACATAAGTTCTGGTGTATTTTTGATTAATTTTGTTCATAGTAAAATATTTTAATTCAGCTATAAAGATTTGAATGTACATCTGTCCAAAGAGTAGAAGTCTCTAATGTCTTGTGTTGTCTAAGGCAAATTTGACATGCTTAATAACAGGAAGTATATCTTCTGGAACAGAGAAAAATAACAGAGGCAGAAATATGCTCTACATTGAACCAGGGTTATGTGTATATTCATGATATTTTTGTGGCAAGACTGATAATGTAAGTTTAAAATAGAAAGTCTTTTAGGAGGATTAAAAGATTTCTTAACCTGCAAGGACAAGAATGATGAAAGTAATACCCTTAAGGACATTCTTTACCAACATATACTGAGGCTCTTTAAATATCTGCAACTTGGGGACTTGTAGCTGTGTCAGCATTTGTAACATTGTCACTACAAATAGAGATAGTTGGTAAAACTCTTGCATTAATTTAGAAATTATTTTGACAGTCTCTTTAGTTTTCTTTTTGAAGTAAATCTGAATGTTTATACTAAAAATTTTATCATTATTTTCCCTTTCTGATTAGTAGGAATTTACTGACAATGCCTAGAATACCAAAACTCAATCTTTGGAAAATTTTAAAATGCATTCTATCTTTATGTTATGCTTCAATTATGAAATTAGCATCCTGTCAAACAATCCATATCCTTTAAAAATACTTTAAGTAACAGGAGATGTTATTTAAAACTACTTTTTGACAATGACTTCTGAGCTTGTATCTGTACTTCAGTAGTGTACTTGCATCACTACTTCAATGGCATGGATGATTACCCGATGTTTCTCCCTTGTATCACTTTGATTCACCCACCAGGAATGGAAAAATGCAATGACACAAAGAACAGTGTTCCCTTTCCTTAGTCATCTTGGATTTTGGTGGAAGAAAATGATGAGCTTCCAACTCTTATGGTAGTTGTGTAGTGTGTGGTAAGGGAGGGAGACTTATAGCTATTGTCAAGAAGAGAATGGATCCTGGAAAGGTTGACAAATGGGAAAAGGGAAAGAAAAGAGTCAGGAAGTAAACAGGAAAAAAGAAAGTAAGAGACATTAGAAAGCTTCTATAAACATTAGTGCTCTGAATAGTCTCTGTTGAGTTGAAACAGAACCTAGAGACCAGAAGCTGGTGTTTGCCTCCCTGGTACTCAAGTCAGTCTGATGGGCTGCAGAGGCAGGGGTAAGGAGTGGAGGACATTGCAGGAGAGATTTTGGTGATGGAGGTGAAGTTCAGTGAGGAATTTCATTCACACAAGACCCAAGAAATCAGAAAATATGCCAGGCAATTCCTGTGCCTTTTAGCATTGTAGATAAGTACAGGGATTGTTCAAAGCAGAGAGACATTTAGCACTGAAGATGAAAAGGGATGCCTGATAATTAACACATGGGGAGAAAGCCAAGAAAGGGCAAAGGATATAATAAAGGGAGAGAAGACAAGATAGGAAACTAGCTTAAGAGTTCAGCAGACCTCTGCCATTTGTGAGGGTGGAAATTTATTCTGATAAGTGACTTGCATGGATTTGGAATTATGGCGAGGACCCATGGAAGAGAGCAGAGGGCGCTGAGATCACTGGGGCTCTATGTGATACCTGAGCATCTCCACTTGGTAGTTAGAAACTCAGGACAAAAATTTTGTTGTCCTGATTAGCACAAGTATAACTATTAAGTTTTAAAAAATATAGAGAAGATACAAGAATCATGAGAGCTACTCAAAAGAGTAATATTATAATTTAACTCTTATACTAGTCTTTCAATGACCACATGTTTCCTAAGGACAGAATGCTCTTGAATAGTTGTTGATGCTTAAAAAGAGTTTCATTATTGCAACATGAAATTCACCATTCCTTTAAAATTTTAATAGGAATATAATTATTATTATCATATTAAAGCACATAAAACCATGTTTCTTTCTCCTATATATTCACAATTTAATTAATTTTCCTGTTTTTGTGATTTTATTAGTATTAAAGTATTAAAGGACATGGGCATATAAAGTAGCTTCATAATGTCAGTAACAAGTTTGTAGTAATTTAAACATGTAATTCCTTTTCACAGTGTCTGAGTTTTATCTTGCAATCTCTGCATGTATTAAATAGTATGTATTTTGAAATAATTTCTAATTAGAAAGATGAAAGCTTATTTCTAACTTTTTATTTTCCCTGTTTACTTATGAAAGTACTTTTTGTAAAATATATAAGGAGCTTTAATGTCTTCATTTCATGTGTATGTGTTTTGATCTATTCATACCTTGACATTTAATATGTTGCATTCTCATTTATTGATTATCAATAAATCAAGATTACATACACAGAAAAAAATCCATTTCCATACTGTTGCAAGATAATCCTTGTAAAATTGTGCTGTTTAGATTTATTTTTGTCTTCTTCACAATTATGAGGGCAAGATGACTTAAGATTTTAAAATCTTGCTTCTTTTAAAAGATAATTTCTAATTATTTAGACCTGTTTTGGCTTATAATTTGCGATGTAGATAGATCAGGCTAGCCTTGAACTCACAGAGATCTACCTGCCTTCTGTGTTTTTAGATTAAATAATTATGCCATCACATTCTGCTAGTAATTCCAGAGCAAATAAAACTTGTCTAAATGTTTTTCTAAAACTATTGAGTGTATACAATTGTATAATGCACCCATACATTTATATGTCTATATAACACATATGCATCTATTTATATATATCAGGAAGCTTTAAGTCCATGAGGCCTACTTGAAATATGATTACAAGGGGAAGAAGATAGATAGTCTCAGACCAACATACAGTAAAAGTAATGTGATTGTCCAGTTGGAGGGACGTGGGAATAGTTCAGCTTTTCATGTGAAAACATGTGCAATATGTTTAAATTGCTAAATACTGTCCTTTTGAAATTGAAAGTTTCTTCTTATTTTAACCCGTTTTTGTTTTTTTTTTGTATCAAACTTTTAATTTTATTTTTTTTTATTTTAATTTTATTTTTTTAATTTACATTCCAAATCACTTCCCCTTTCCCGTTTCCTCCCTCCCCGAAAGTCCCATAAGCCCCCTTCCCTCCCTCTTTTCTCCATTCAACCCCCTCTCATTACTCTGTCCTGGCGTTCCCCTACATCCAGTCTTTCCAGGACCAGGGGTCTCTCCTTCCATCTTTTTAGAAATCTATTGATATGCTGATTGTGTCTAGGGTATTCTGAGATTCTGGGTCAATATCCCCTTATCAGTGACTGCATACCATGTGTGATCTTTTGTGATTGGGTTACCTCACTAAAATCTGGTATGGATGGGCCAGCAAAGGTACCTGCTACCAAACAAAGAGGTGAGTTCTATTCCTGGAACACACTGGTGTAATGTGAGAACTAAATTCCTTAAGGTTTCCTTTGAACTCATCATACATGCATGTGTGCATGTGTGTGTGCACATACACACACATATGAGTAAGAAAATACAATATAATAAATATGATTAACTCAGTTGTGCATTGTAGATTAAAAGTATGAGGATGTGTTGAACTAGATTAAATCTTTCGGGTTCAGGACATCAGACCTTGTACTATTGTATATTCACATGGCATGACATCATGGAGAATGGTTTGATGTGTGCTCAACATTTTGCGATACAAAACTGCTTACTATTTCAAATATGAATAGCTTACTAGTATATTCCATATCATTTTCCTAGAAAATTACAGATAATATAATAGCAATGTTAAAACATAAAATATAGATATAGATACTCAGAGAGAAAAACATAGACACAGACTAATACATACATACATACACACACACACACACACATACAAAATCATGTGTATATGTGCATGTAGTTGTGTATGTTTGTGTGACAGTGTGTAGTGTGATGACCATATACTCAAAATAACAACTCTTTAGCCTGCCAAACACTTTCTTCAAAAAAAGTAGAATTTCAGCACAAATACTGATTTATCACCCATGTAATTATCATCATTGATACTTTTTCTCTGAATCTCTCCTTCAAGTAGTTAAGTGGACAGATTAGCTAAAGATTCCTGGGGAGGACACCACAAGCCAGCTGACTCAACATTTACTTTCTGAGGTTCACTGTGGACGTTCTCTGTGGTTAGGACAAAAGGGCATCAGTGTTCTTTTCTTTCTTCTTTGAGTTAGAGATGATAATGGCACCAAAGCTCACAAATGAAGTCCATGCTTGTGGATCATAGTTTGTTTTTTGTTAAAAGCTTAGGACCAAAATAGGCAGGCATGGGTGTTGTTGATGTTTTATTGATCTTTGTTTCCTCTGCCTTGGAAATGGAGGGGCAGCTTGTAGCTGTGCAATCTTGGGAAAGGGAGAGAGCATTGTGTATGAAGCAGAGACCCAGAAGCATTCTGTACTCACTCAAGATCACTATCATGGAATGATCTTTGTAATCTTTATATGAAAAAGGGAAGTTATTTATTGCATGAGTCCTTGGACGGTTCTCTAATAGTCTTAGTCAATCCCATAGCTGACTGCTAGAATTAATAACTCATCTGCACCTTCTGAAACTTTAGGCATGTTTCCCTGAGACTACTATATTGCTTAGAAAACAAAGGCAAGCAGGGATGTTTGTTCTAATTAAGAATGGGAGAAGACTTCTCTAATTCTTAATTGGGTCTTGAATTCTCCCAATTTAACCTTCTCTTGCTGTCTCAGATTGTTTAATGCATTTTAGACTAAAAGATTTTTAACTTCTTACAATTATTTCCACACAGGAGGAAAACAAACAAAAAACTTCCGAGGGCAAGTTAGGTTAACTCAACTTTAAAATAAGAAGTTAACATGTTATTTATAAAAGATTCTCATTTATTCATTTATTTGTTTTTCTAATCAACATTTTTGTATGTTAATTAAATAGTATATAATGTACTCTAATAGGTGAATAAATCTTTTGTTTTATTTCCTTCCTTTCTTTGTATTGCTCAAAGGACATTACTGTAATAAAGGTTGGACTTGGACAGGCATTATATATATAATATATATTATATATTAAATTGGATTATATTTCTTTATTTTGGTGAATGAAAGAAAGTATGTCTATCAAAAGAACCAATTTATCTGTGCTCATAAAAAATCAAAAACTTTTCTAAGAATACAGTTTCCATAAAAAATAATAAAGTAGATAAATATAGTGCATTTGTTAAAATTAGCCCGTGATATTGTTATTTAATTACTTTTAAAAATCATTCTAATGTTTACAAGTTTAGAAGCCTATATTAACAGAAAAAATACAAACACAAATATACTTAATGATTTTCACTTTGAAACAGTTTAAACTCATATCTCTACATTAAAATAACACATTGCTGTGATTATAAAGTATTGACTCCAGGTGTGTCTCTGGCTGCACTTTAAAGCATCAACTCTTTATTCCTATTTATTTTGTTTGGGGAGTGTAATATATATTGAGCGTATGCCTCCGTGACTTTATCCAAATCATTACATGGGTATCTCTGGTGAATTGCTTATTTCTGGGCTGATCTTTAAAAGTATGAAAGTCAAATTTGTAATTGTCACTTTTCTCTTTTAATTGTATTTGTTCTGTACTTTGAGCACACACTGAACTGATTTTTCAGGAATTTATGTTGCTTAACAAGACAAAGTTAAGAAAAATAATATGTAGTGAATCTTCAGTCTTTTTACTCTGATGGTTCAAATTGGTACATCACCCTTCTCTATATTATAGTGGCATATCTAGACTTGCAACATATTTCCTTAATTCATATTAAAATATACATATATTCATGTATTTATGCAAAAGTACATAGTACTTCCCTTATGCCTTAGCTAGACAATATCAACAATTAACCACTTAATGAAGGTTAAATATCTTAACTATACATTTTGTCTTCATTTCCTTTTTTTAAAAAATAAAATTACTAGTTGTCATTCACTGTTCAGTGGAATTGGTTCTTACATAAGCTTTTAGAGGAGGGTTTTTCAACCTATGGGTCATGAACCCTTTGGGGTTCACATATCACATATCCAGCAATATCAGATATTTACATTATGATTCATAACAGTGCAAGAATTACAGTTATGAAAAGTAATTCTATGGTGGAGGGGGGGGTCACCACAGCATGAGAAAGTGAATTCAAGTGCCACAACATAAGGGAGGTTGAAAACCACTGCTTTAAAGGTTTTTTCCTTCTGTCTCCTATTTTTTCTATGCGAAAACTGAATTTTAGGCAGAATAAGCACCTTGCCAGATTTCCCTCTTGTAATTAGCATAGATGGTCGTCGCCCAACCCCCATCTACCCAACTTCAAGTCTGCTGTTCTTTTAGGTGTTATTGAGAGGTAGCAGCTAAGGAAACAACCAATTAATACACTGGATATAGTATGCAGATCCGGGTAGAAGATATCCTTTTGTCTTTCTGCTGATGCAAAATTGAGGGGGATCACGACCCTATAGGAAAAATTAGGTCAGCTGGCCGGACCACCCAGTGCTCCCAGGGAGTAGACCACCAACCAAGGAGTGTACAGGGAGGGCTCCAGGGCTCCAGAGACATAGGTAGCAGAGAATGGCCCTTCTGACATCAATGGGAGGGGAGGCCCTTGGTCCTGTGGAGGTTTGATGCCCCAGTGTAGAAGGATTCAGGAGGGGTAGTGCAGGAGAGGATGAGTGATTGGGGGAGCACCTTCATAGAGGCAAAGTGGAGGAAGGAGAGGGAGGTTGTGGGATGGAGGGCTTGTGGAATGTTAACTGGGAAATGGGATATCATTTGAGATGTAAATGAACAGAATGATTAATATAAAAAAAGAAAATAGCTAAAAAAGAAAATGCAAACAAAAAATTAAAAAAAATGAAAAACAAAAACATAAAAGCGAACTAAGGAGTTTTTCACTCATATATGGGCTGTCAATAGACAGAGAAATAAGATTCTGTGTTTTAAGCAAAAATAAAAATATTACTAGCTATGTATTTCAAAATGTCAGATTGTAAAGCAAAGCAAAAGAAAACAGGCACCCAGACATTTACATTCATTTGTGTATTGTTTAGTGCTACTTTATGTCACAAGAATACTCTGAACTGTCACATTGGGAATGCATGGTCCAAACTCATCAAAATTGTGTGTGTGTGTTTCTTAAAAGAACAGAGATTCCATAAGGGCATGTGAAGAGATTTAGAATCTTCCTATATGGAATTGTCTCCCTTTTATTTGTAATAATGAAGCTGTCACATTTATGACAGATATGGATAAGGGTTCTTGTGCACATAATACAGCCAATGATATTCCAATTTCATCTGAGTTTCTGAAAAAGAATTAAGTAATCAGAGCTATATACCTGTTCATCTATTACATTTGCCTCCTCTGTCTAACAAAACATACTAGACTCCTTTTCTTTGTATTTTATTTATTTTAGAGAGAATCTTTCTGTGACCTAGAGGCTGTCTTCAAATTCAGCATCCTACTGCTTCTACCTCCCAAGTGGGATTACAAACCTGTGTGGGCACACTTGGTCCATATTTGTCCTGTACAGTTTGTGTGTTATAGTTATACTACAAGATTATATGACATAGAATTTTTAGCATATAATATTCTATAGCTTAAATTGTTTGATCTACATTTTAATAGCTCATTTTACATATTTATTTAATGTGTGAATTTGTTTTTTTTTTTTGTGTGTGTGTGTATGTTTGAATACATGCCACAGTGCCTATGTAGAGATTAAAAGACAGTAGGGGTCAGGTTTCTCCTATTATGTAAGTTGTGGGAACTGAACTCAGGTCATTAGACTTGGCAACAGTGTCTTTAGCCACTGAGACATCTGGTCACCCTAGATCTTTAAATTTTAGTAAATTCAAATTTTTAAAAATTTCCCACTGAAACTGATTTCTGAATATAACAATATGCTTTATATCTTCATGTAATTTTAGCAGGTTCTTCTGAGAATAAATTTATTTGCAAGTCATTTTTCTTTTTTATTTTATTAGATATTTGCTTTATTTACATTTCAAATGGTATCCCCTTTCCTCATTACCCCTCCAAAAATCCCATCACCCCTCCCCCTGCTTACCAACATCCCCGCCCCCACTTTCCTGACCTGGCATGCTCCTACACTGGGGCATTGGGCCTTCACAGGACCAATGGTATCTCCTCTCCTTGTTTGAAAAGGCCATCCTCTACTACATGTTAAGCTGGAGTCATGGGTCCCTCCTTTAATTCAGTGGTTCTCAGCCTTCTTAATTCTGTGACCAATTGATACAGTTCCTCATTATGTTGTGACCCCATCCATAAAATAATTTTCTCTGTTACTTCGTAACTGTAATTTTGCTACTCTTAATGCATAGTAGTGTAAATATCTGGTATTCAGGATATCTGATATGCAAGCTCTGTGAAAGGTTTGTTCAACCTCCAAAGGGGTTGTGACTTACAAGTTGAAAACTGTTACTTTAATTAGAAAGCATTTTACTAAAATAAATCAATAAATAAAATAAGAAAAAGGAAAATAAAAAAGAAAATTTAGTTTAAAATTCTATTGTTTATTTAATTATATTTTTAATTAACAAAATAGTGAATTTCATCTAGGGGCTAGTCACTATATATCAGGCATTAAGAATTCATAAGTTTGCTTTATTTGTAGCTATGAAGTGGAAATTATTTAGGTTTTCTATGAGAGCATCCTTAGATACTTCTTTAAAATAATTTTTTTTTCCTCAGAAATACATCTTTCAACCTGTTTATTGTGCACTTATGTTCCCTGTTGTGGTTGGTTCCCTAGTGACACTGTAGAGAAAGATGGTGGGATCAGAAAGATGTGGAACCTGAGGGCAAGTCATGGCAGATTTAATGACAGGAATACTGCTGGTGTCTCTGAACAGATTAGGTCTCTCAGGATTGGCTTTGCTTCTACAAGAGTGAGCTGTCATAAACGACTAAGCCTGGTCTCTCAGCTTCATCTCTGCCATGTGCTGTCTTCTACACAATGTGTTCAGCAATCTTGTGTGGGTATCCTTTATGTGATGCTAAATGCACTGTTGTGAGTAGCATGAGGTAACTAGATGTAGTCATATATTATATATTATATATATAATATATATAATAAAATACTGGTTCTATGCATTCTTGTTGTGGTTATATACAACTTGACTATACATGGTATTTTATAAAAATGCCTCAAAGTGTCAAAAGGCATTTGAATTATATATATATATATATATAATCCCACCTAGGGATCCATCCCATCTGCAGACACCAAACCTGGATACTATAGCTGATGCTAAGAAGTGCTTCCTGACAGTAGCCTGATATACATGTCCTCTGAGAGGCTCTGCCGGAGCCTGACCAATAGATATGAATGAATGCAGACAAACATCAGACTGATCATGGGGACTCCAATGAAGAAGTTAGAACAAGAACTGTAGGAGCTGAAGGGGTTTGCAACCCCACATGAAGGACAACAATATCAACCAACCAGACCCCCTAGAACTCCCAGGGACTAAACTACCTACCAAAGAGTACACATCGGGGTACCTATGACTCTAGCTGGATATGTAGCAGAAGATTGCCTTATCTGACATCAATTGGAGGGGAACCCCTTGGTCCTGTGGAGGCTTGATAACCCATTCTAGGAGAATGTTAGGGCACTGAGGTGGGAGTAGGTGGTTGGGTGGGGGAGCACCCTTGTAGAAGCAGGGGGAGGGAGGATGGGATAGGGGCTTATCCAATAAAAAAAAAGAAAAAATTGATACAATAGATAGCTCAAAAGCCTCTGTATAGTAGAAACAGTGCATGATGGTGACTTGCCATATTCTACACCCTGATGAAATCTGTCTGAATCTTTAAATTCCAACTTCAGTTTTAGATGTGTTGGGGGATCAAGGCCCTGTGTATAATAATAATCCATATTTTTTTTATTTTAACAGAGTATTTCTAGTGTTCAATAATAAGTATAGCAATAGGATGGGAGTTAATAATTTATGATTGAATAATTTCCTTTTAGTTAAGAATTGCTACTCACTGGCACTATTTCAAAAGAATGTCTTAATGGTTAATAAGTCATAACTTGGGAATAAATTAGTTACAAATTACAAAAATTCTGATTTGCCCATAATTTATTAGCATTATGTTGATATCAATTTCTCTTATGCTGCTTCAGATCCCATACCAGGAAAATGCCAAAGTAATATTGTATTGGATGCTATAGTGTTCAAAATATAGTCTGATGCCAGCACACTACTGCATCCTTCCTAACGTTCACTTAAATTCCGAAGTTCAGGTCTCTCCTGAAATATTTCCTTAATTACTGTTAACAAACATTAAGGCAGGTAAGAACTCAATTAAAGAAGCCAATGTCCATTTAATATCTGAAGGCAATGTGAATCATAGATTATAGGTACAGAAAATATATGAGAATTATTTAATGACCTTATGATTTATATCATCTCTATGTTTTAAGGTCATTTCATTTAAAGTACAATTCTTTAAACTCCTGTCTCATGGAAAAAGTTGACAGGATTCTAATATCCAGTCAATATGGGTAGAGCTATGGTTATAAACCATCCACTACCTTATCCTTCGTGAGGGAACCATGGAGCATGTGATGCTACTCATTAATGTCTTTGATTTTGTGTAACAAACTATTCTTGGAAGAAGTTCACATACCTGGACTCACTAATCCAGATGTGACATCTGCTTCTACCCCACCTTTTCACATAAACTAATAGTTATTTGTACATCTCTATTTTCTAATATTTCCTCTGGGCATTCTGTTAAGGTAAGACCCAGCTTTATGATGCCCTTTCCAATCAACATCAGACTATTTGTTTCAGGGTAGTCATTAACTTTCTGCTGCATTTGTCACACTTAATTTGAAATTAGACACACAAGATTATTAGAGACTGGTTGTGTTGTTTGCATCTGGCTGAGGCAGTAGCCACTGGCAGGCATGATTTATCACTCTTCATTTCTGTTCCTGTGCCAATGATTTTAGTTCCTAAATATGATGACTGACATTTATGGACTTCAAACTCAAAGTGAAAATAAGCTACAGTTAAGAATTCAACAGCTCAGATCAATAGGGAAAAAAGTCTTATAACTGTGTACCCTGAAATTAAATCTTAAGGGCTTGACCAAATATTGCTGAGAGTTCAGAGAGAGTTCTCTGTATAGACAACCAGTATTCCATATGGCTGCATAAAAATCTCTATCAAAACTACGCTGCAGAGTCAGGTCAATTTGTTCCTTATTGGGAACTATGTTTCTCAAAATCTTTCTTTTTAAAAGAACATTCTAGAATAAGCTCCTCCCTCTCTTTGTTTGCTTGGTTTTTTTTTTTTTTTTTTTTTTGGAGACAGGGTTTCTCTGTGTAGCCCTGGCTGTCCTGGAACTCACTTTGTAGACCAGGCTGGCCTCGAACTCAGAAACCCGCCTGCCTCTGCCTCCTGAGTGCTGGGATTAAAGGCGTGCGCCACCACTGCTCAGTGTTACTCTTCTCTTTGATATTCAGATTTCTTTATCTAGAATGGCTTATACTTGAGAAAGGACAAAATGTTATTGTTACTAAGACTTTGACTTCTATTGTGCAAAATTATCTTCTAAATGGCATAAGCATAGTTCTGCATTTTTCTTTTCCTTTTGTATTGGATATTTTATTTATTTACATTTCAAATGTTATCCCCTTTCCTGGTTTCCCCTCCAAAAAGCCCCTATCCCGTGGCCCCTCCCCGTGCTCAACAACACACCCACTCCTGCCTTCCTGTCCTGGTATTCCCCTATACTAGGGCAACCAGCCTTCTCAGGACCAAGGGCCTCTCCTCCCTTTGATGTCCAACAAGGTCATCCTCTGTTACATGTGCAGCTTGAGCCATGAGTCGCTCCATGTATACTCTTTGGTTGGGAGCTCTGGGGGTACTGGGTGGTTCATATTGTTGTTCCTCCTATGGGGCTGCAAGTTCCTTCAGCTCCTTGGGTTATTTTTGTAGCTCTTCCATTGGGAACCTTGTTCTCAGTCTAATGGTTGGCTGAGAGCACTCACGTCTGTACTTGTCAGGTACTTGCAGAGCTTCTCAGGAGACAGCTATATCAGGCTCCTGTTAGTAAGCGCTTGTTGGCATCCACAAAAGTGACTGGGTTTGGTGAGTATATTGGATGGAATCGCAGATAGGGCAGTCTCTGGATGATCTTTCCTTCAGTCTCTGCTCCACACTTTGTCTCTGTATCTCCTCCCATGGGTATTCTGTTCCCCCTTCTTAGAAGGACCAAAGTATCCACACTTTGGTCTTCCTTCTTCAACATCCTTAATCATCAGGGAAATGCAAATCAAAACAACTCTGAGATTTCACCTCACACCAGTCAGATCAGCTAAGATCAAAAACTCAGTTTACAGCAGATGCTGGCGAGAATGTGGAGAAAGAGGAACACTCCTCCATTGCTGGTGGGATTGCAAGATTGCAAGTTGGTAAAATCACTCTGGAAATCAGTTTGGTGGTACATCAGAAAATTGGACATAGTATTACCAGAGGACCCAGTTTACCACTCTGGGGCATATACCAGAAGATGCTCCAACATGTAATAAGGACAGATGTTCCACTATGTTCATAGCAACCTTGTATATAATAACTAGAAACTGGAAAGAACCCAAATGTCCCTCAACAGAGGAATGGATACAGAAAATGTGGTACATTTACACAATGGAATACCACTCAGCTATTAAAAAAATGCTTTTATGAAATTCCTAGGCAAATGGATGGAACTAGAAAATATCATCCTGAGTGAGGTAACCCAATCACAAAACAACCCACACAGTATGCACTCACTGATAAGTGGATATTAGCCCAGAAGCTTGGAATACCCAAGATATAATTCACAGTTCTGCATTTTTCTAATCAACCCCTGACTCTGGTATACATTTTGACTCTAAAGATAAGGACACAAGGATTGGGGTTTTCCAGTGACCCTGTTAGAGACAGATGGTCAGATTTTGTACTTCCTGGTGGTGTAAGTGTAATGATTCCTCATTTGTCACTCCTAAGGTTTATGGAGCCATTTAGGGTAAAGCTCTTTCAGGATATATTCTACCATACGTCTTTTCATTTAAGAAATATATTTAAATCAGCATGCTATAATTTAATATGTCATGCAAAATAGACTTTTAATTTTTACTTTACAGCCTTGCTTGCTGTGTTAATATCATGTTTCTAGTTGAGTGCAGCCAAAGAGGTTGACCATACTGTCTTTCTTAATTATAGGATGAGACAGAACGTGATAGTCACATATGAAGGCTTAATAAATGATTGTTTATTCATTAAGCGTACATTTACTAAGTAACTAAATGATGTATAGTAATGTTCAAGTCCCCAGGGGGTGAATGAAATCATAAAGTACATGGAGAAGTTTTAGTCCACACAGAGCTAAGAGTCGATAGCTGAATATTTAAATTATATTAGGAAAGAATTCCCTTATGGACTAAACTGATGAGCTCAAGGGCATAAACAAACTACTATGGAGAAAGATACACAGGCTTGATCTTAACAAATAAACATAAGATTAAACAAATTTAAAAAATATGAGGTTAAAATAACAGATAAAATGAGATAAATAGGAAAAAATGAAGAAATATTGTTGTTTCTATGCCTAAACAAAGAAAATTGTCCATACTTATTTATCTTCATTGTAAAGATGCATATTTTTATTTTTCCCAAAATCCCCAGGATTTTTATTTTTAATAAAAATCTGCCTTTTTTAATCACTAGGATTAAGTGATATGGACTTAGACATTGGGGTAAAGGACCACCTTTTAAAAACTACTGCACAACTTTTGTCCTTATGGATATTTTCTGGAATGCTTAAAGTTATCAGATAAGCTCTTTACTGTTAAAACCTGTATGGAATGCTAGGACAGAATTTCAGGATGTGGGACGTTTTAACTAAAATTTTTAATATTTATTTTACTTTCTACATGCGTCAATGTGCATAAAGTATGCACTTATGTGTGAGAATGCCCACAGAGGGAAGAAGAGGGTGGAAGAGGGTGTTTGATTCCCTGGGGATGGATTTAGAGACAGCGATGACACTCCTGATGTGGGTGCTGGGAATTGAACTTGAGTTGACCACAGGCTCAGTGCAGGCTCTTAACTGTGAAGCCAGTCTAGCTCCACTAAGGAATTCTGGCAGGCTATGTAAGAGCATCACTTTGCTTTATTATTTTCTTCCTCCTTTGAAGCTTTAATACACTATCTAAAGTTATAAACTTTGCAATTTTTTGAATGAAACAGATTTTACTTGTCCTATGTCCACTGACACTGACTAGCATTTTCTAAGTGCTTAATTGTTTTTGCTTTCTTTTGTTTTGTTTTTGTTTTCAGATTTATTGACCTTTATTTTGGTGCCAACATATTCTCTTTTCTTCCTTATTAAAATCTATTAATTCACTTTATACCACTTCCCAGTCCCCCCCCAAAGTTTAATTGTAAGGCATTGCACAATTAATAGGTAGTACAAGCCATATCTGATCTTTACTACTTTCCTGTATTCTTCAAATGACATAAATCTGTCTTAAATTTGCAAAGGAATTCATCTTTTACACCAACTGAGCTTTGGTAAAATTTTCAGTCTAATACAAATTTGTCTACTTTTAACTTCCCTATGCATTAATTGATTCCTGGGTTTTGCTAGAAGCTTATAATATTTTGTACAGATCTTCAAATTCTATGCACTTAATAATCATATTGTACTCTGAGTGTTAGTTTATACCCTCTGTATTTGTGTTTTTTCTCTACTTTGTCTTCACGTGCTCTCTCTTCTTCCTCATTGTTGATTTACAAGTGACTAGCTGATGCTTTCCTTCACAATCTACCAAGCAATTGTTTTAATTTTTGTCTGTGTTCCTTTTGTTTAAAAATGCATTATTTGTATTCTTTCATCCAAGTTAATGCTTTCCTTGTATGCCTTTTCTTGTTTCTTTTAAAAGAGGAGAGCATGACAGATTCCTTGCAGCTAACATTACAGGTAGTAGTGACCCTCCTCAAGTGGGTGCTGGGAACAGAACTCCAGTATCCTGTGTAGCAGGCTCTCCTAACTACTAAGCCTTTTCTCCAGTCTTTTTATTCCTTCTTAGTGGAGGTGTAAGGAAGCATTGGATATTTATTTTTAGATTACTTGGGTTTTAAATTTTCATCGGACCAAAATTTTTCTATTTGTATATACAATTGAATTTAAATATTAAAAGACTTCATGTGGAGTCATTGAATATAGGAATATTCATCCTATTATCTTATGTAAAATTTTCATTTTGTTGGTAAAGACTCTGCTGTCCAGAGAGATTAAATAACTTGCCTGAATTTGCACAGCTGCCTAGCGGCACTTCGGGGATTAACTCAAGGGTTGATCACATTTTGACCAGCTGTTTCCTGATGCTACATATAGCTAAAGTACTGAGAGTATCCACAGAAAATATAATGACATTATGAGTTATAAATCCATGAGTATGCAGATGGTAAATAGCAGACAAAATTGTGTACACAGGATATAAAAGTTAGAACCCTAGAGATTCATAAAAGCAAATGGACAATGATTACTCCTATCTGCTCTCAGGGCATTCCTGCTTTGGTTACACAAAAGAAACAGTGCCTTCTGCATTCTGCAGGATCATGAATCTATTAACTATGTGCTTGTTATTGCATATTTGGTGAGCACATTGTACCATAGGGGCAAGTATGTTGTAGTAGTAAAACAATTTCTGGTTTGACTTTGCATATGATATAAATTCTGTGTATGTGTTGATGTGTGTATATGAAAGCATATGTAAATATTCATCCACATTCTCACTTAATTCATCAATTTATTTAGCAACTAGTTGATAAATATATCTTATGTGGCAGGTGCTGTTAGGATTTGGTGACTAAGTAATTACTGGCAATATGTAGAAAGGATTGACATATAACCAAAATAAAAGTTTCTTTTAAAGTACTACAATGGAATAAATAAAAAGAGGTATAAAACATCTAGATGTGCTAGTACTGTTCTGTAATCGCAGTATTCAGGAGGTGGAAGAAGGAAGATCACTAAAAGTGTGAGCTGATCTGAACTACATGGAATTTCAGGCCAGCTATGATACTTTATAGTAAGATGTTTAAAAATAATAAAAGTTATGCAGGTCAGATCATGGAGGATGTTGCAAAGGTTTCAGAGAAATAGTAGTAATCCTATAACTTCAAGAAACATTGCCACACGCAAGAAATCATTTCAACTATGAAATGACTGTGTCACTAATTTGTCAGGCAAAAATTCAGAAGACTGTGTATGCAAAACTTTCCAATCTCTTAAAAAGAATTTTGTAAATGTTATTTTCATTCTGTAAACATATCCTCCCATCTTACAGATAAAAAGTTTCCTATCTTTGTTGTTGATAGTTAAAAACTCTTCTTCTTATTTGTTGGTGATCCTTTAAGATATGTAGACCACATTCCCAATTTAAAATAGCATGCTAGACTGATACTATCTTTTTTTCATTAGTTAATTATTTTACTTATTTACATCCCATATGTTGCAGAGTTCTACCCCCACTTTGCCTCTGAGAGGTTGCCCAACCTCACTTCCCAGGGTATCCCCACACCCTGGGCATCAAATTGCTATAGGATTAGGTGCACCCTCTTCCACTGAGGCCAGACAAGAGAGTCCTCTGCTATATATGTATCAGGGACTTCAGACCAGTCCCTGTATGCTTTTTGGTTGGTGGCTCAGTATTATCTTCCTTTCAGAAAGCATGTGGTGATATGGGGACATGTGACCAGGGAGGTGGCCTGGAGCAAGAGTGTGATTGACATGTACCCCAAACCCAGCAAATCTCCTGAGATGACCAGAAGAAGGTAGAATTCAGGGCTGCTCTCTCTCTCTGTTCATAGCATAGGTGCTCCTGTGTGTGGCTTGGCATGACTTCTACCTTCCCACCTCTGAGAACAATCGCATACTCTGTGGCCAGATTACAGGTTAAACTTCCTCTTTTCTCTGAAAAGAACCTGCCCTCTAGGTTCTTAGAATCCCCTTTATATAAATGAAGGATTCTCAGGCTTCCAGCTAGCCAATGACACATATTCATCTTGGAATTTCTACCCACTTCCGAAATTTATATAGCCTATGTTTGCCCCAAATAGAATGAAGCTAGCTCTCTTACTGAAGTTGATCACAGACATTAATCAATTCACAGTTATTCATAGCAGTTCAAACCCCATTTCCCATAACTCCCAAGCCCAGACTCTTATCTCTAATCATAAGTCATATGAGGACTTTGGCAAAATCACTCTCTGAACTGATAAAAATATTAAAAATTACAATACACACACACGTACACTCATGTGCACATGCACACAAATCCACAAGTTCAGTTAAATAAGAAGACTATTATTGTTTAAATGTTCATTTCTGAGTTTTGCCAATAGAATTGTGTCCTTATTGAATAGTATGAAATACTGATGTTTTCAAAGAATTTCTAGTTTCTTTGTATTGATTATTTTTCTGCTGCCTTGGCTGACAGTTATTTTTCCAGCTCACCATGTATTTCATTTAATTTTAAAAAGCTTTTGATTTTTTGATTTGTGATATTTGTACTTTCCTTTGTTCTACATTTGTACCTATATCTACTTTAATCTTGTTTCTAAGGAAATTTTCTGAGTTAAGGAATTCAGTTTGAGTTGTTTCATATAGTAGTTTTGCTTAATATGTAGTATTCATTGATATAAGCTTTTCTAATTGCTTTGAAATATAGTCTCTATGCTTTGAAATATAGTCTTTGAAATATAGTATATTTATTTGTACATTCAAATATTTTAAGATATATCAGTGGTCCCTTTGATTGGAAGCTATTTTGTTCTATTATTAGGGGAACAAAATGAATTCTGCAGTGTGAACTAATTATTTGTTAGCTAATTTTGTTTAATCTTGTTTTTCATGTTTTAACTAAATGTTCCTAATTTATGTTCAAAGTCATCATGTCCAAGTGGATAAACACTATCTTTATATTATGTAACAGCTTTGTTACCGTAGAAACATCTGACATTTTCAAAACCTAGCACAGTTCACAGTTTCTTAATGTGTTATGCAAGGCCTGCTACCAAACTAAGAAAGCTTTCATAGGAAAAGTAAGCACGTATTCAATAAAAAATTTCTCCAAAGTGAAAGTTTGAACATAATGGAAAGGAATTTCTTATACCAATCTAGTACAGCAATATCACATTTGCCTTTTCTTTTTTTTTTATTTCCTATATTTTTTTATTTACATTCCGAATGATTTCTTCTTTCCCATTTCCTCCCTCCCCAAAAGTCCCATAAGCCCTCTTCCCTCCCCCTGTTCCCCATTCAACCCCATCTCTGTTCTCTGTCCTGGTATTCCCCTACATCCAGTTTCCAGGACCAGGGGTCTCTCCTTCCATCTTCTTGGAAATCTATTGATATGTGAATTGTGTCTTGGGTATTCTGAAATTCTGGGTTAATATCCCCTTATCAATTCAGAAGATGTGGTATATTTACACAATGAAATACTACTCTGCAATTAAAAACAATGAATTCACGAAATTCCTAGGCAAATGGTCAGAACTGGAAAAGATCATCCTTAGTGAGGTAACCCAATCACAAAAGAACACACATGGTATGCAGTCACTGATAAGGGATGTCAATTATATATAGAACATTCAATACCTATAATAATACCTACTCTTCTATACCTATAATCCTTAGGTTTGGTCTTCTCATTGTGTCCTGAATTTCCTGGATGTTTTGGGTTACACGTTTTTTGCATTTTGCATTTTCTTTGACTGTTGAGTCGATGTTTTCTATGGTATCTTCAGCACCTGAGATTCTTTCTTCCATCTCTTGTATTCTATTGTTGATGTTTGCATCTATGACCCCTGATTTCTTACCAAAGTTTTCTATCTCCAAAGTGGTCTCCCTTTGTGATTTCTTAGTTGTTTCTACTTCCTTTTTTAAATCCTGGATGGATTTGCTCAGATCCTTCACTTGTTTGTGTTTTCCTGTATTTCTTTAAGATATTTTTGTGTTTCCTCTTTCAGGATTTCTGCCTGTTGACCTAAGTTCTCCTGTACACATTTGCCTTTTCTATGTAGTGTTTAGACCATGTATAGAATCTGAATGCTTGACTGTCGTAAATTCAGTCGATTAACTTAAAATGAACTAACCTGATAAAGCAATGCATATTGCCAGCAGCAATGACAGAAGAGCAGAGCCATCAAGGCGTTGGTCATCATACATGGAACTACATGATTCTGAGTTTACCCAACTGTTTTTCAGTCCTGCTTTGGACATTATTTCCTTACTATACCCTGACTCCTCTCTTCTGGAAAGGTAATACATATACAGTGCCATTGTGTGTTTGAAGTATACAATATATTTTGAAATTTACAAGGGGTTAAATTAAGAAATTACATTTAATCTCAGAATTACATCAGACTTCTCACCTGAGACGATGAAAGCTAGAAGATCCTGGGCAGATCTCATACAGACCCTAAGAGAACATAAATGCCAGCCCAAACTACCATAACCAGCAAAACTCTCAATTACCATAGATGGAGAAACCAAGATATTACATGATAAAACCAAATTTATACAATATCTTTCCACAAATCCTGCCCTACAAAGGATAATAAATGGAAAACGCCAACATGAGAAGGGAAACTACACCCTAGAAAAAGCAAGACAGTAATCTTTTTCCAACAAACCCAAAAGAAAGAAACCACACAAACATAAAAAGAACAACAAAAATAACAGGAAGCAACAATCACTATTCTTTAGTATCTTATAACATCAATGGACTCAATTTCCCAACCAAAAAACATAGTCTAACAGAAATATTTTTCATGTAAATCTTCAATTTTATCAGACAATGTCTATAATTTTACTTTCAATCAACTTAGGAATATTTTTATACCTTCCATTTTATCTGTATAATTTTCCATGAAATAATCAGTTTTAACATGTTTTTCTATTTATTTCTTGAATTTTTTCAGAAATATTTTCCTTATAGATCTTCAATTTTATCAGAAAATGTTTACAATTCCACTTTAAAAAAAACTTAGGAGTATTTTTATGCCTACCATTTTATCTGTATAGTTTTTCCATGAAAAACTCAATCATAATGTGCTTTTTATATATTTCTTCAATTTTATCAGAGATATTTTCCATGTAAATCTTCAATTTTATCAGAAAATGCTTATAATTCTACTTTCAATCAAATTAGGAATATTTTTATTCCTACCAATTTATCTGTATAAATTTCTTCAATTTTATGAGAGAAATTTTCCATGTAAATCTTCAATTTTATCCGAAAATGTTTTTACTTCTACTTTCAATCAATTTAGGAATATTTTTATGCCTATCATCTTATCCATACAATTTTTCATGAAATGATCAGTTTTAACGTGTTTTTCTATATATTTCTTTAGTTTTATCAGAAATATTTTCCTTGTAGATTTTCAATTTTATCAGAAAATGTTTATAATTCCACTTTCAATTAACTTTGGAATTTTTTTTTATTTTCTAAGTTTTTTTATTTATATTCCAAATCATTTCCCCTCTCCCGTTTCCTCCCTCCCCGAAAGTCCCATAAGCTCCCTTCCCTCCCTCTTTTCCCCATTCAACCCCCTCTCGCTTCTCTGTCCTGGCATTCCCCTACATCCACTCTTTCCAGGACCAGGAGTCTCTCCTTCCATCTTCTTGGAAATCTATTGATATGCGAATTGTGTCTAGGGTATTCCGAGATTCTGGGTTAATATTTTTGTGCCTACCATTTTATCTGTATAATTTTTCCATGAAATAGTCAATCAATGTGTTTTTCTATATATTTCTCCAATTTTATCAGAGATATTTTCCATGCATATTTATACAATGGACTACTACTCAGTAATTAAAAACAATGAATTCATGAAATTCTTAGGCAAAAGGGGAACAGGGGGAGGGAAGAGGGCTTATGGGACTTTTGGAATGTAAATAAAGAATATAGAAAATAATAATAATAATAAAAAACATGCATTGAATTATCAAACAAATTGATTAACTAAAGCATATACAAACACACAAACATACACTACCACCTTGTGTGTGTGTGTGTGTGTGTGTATATGTATATGCTTTAGTTAATCAATTTGTTTATTATGTTTTGGAAGATAATTTGCTGAATTACTTAAGGACAATTCAGGCTGAGTTGCAGTTTTCAAAATGAACACACCAAACCATAAGTGCAAATAGCTCCATTGAGCTTGCTATGATTATTTCAAGAGCAAGGCCTTCTCTTCTAATTTAGTAGGAATTTTGTACAGTATTTTATAAGTATTCATGCAGCTAAACATTGACATCAATAACTGAAATCTATGCACTAATAGTCCATCATAGAGTGAGTTATGGGGCAACTTTTCAATATTTGTTTGTTTTTATTCTTTTAGTACTAAAATTTTACTCAATGCTCATAGAATGAATGTATGGTCAAAAATTAGACTTTATTTCATAAAATAGACAAATGAGATATCATACCACTATTTAATCATTATATTTATATAAATATTAAATAATGACATATGTAGTGATCTCTCAAGTATTCAGTTCTTTAAAATAAATATTGAATCAGATATCATATACATTATATATTTAGTTTAGTCATTTGTTTTTTTAACTTAATATGAAGACTTGCTTTTTAATCTTAGAGAATAAAGTGTTTTTAGTTTCTCTGTATTTGAGCACTGGTGCCATGTTTCAAACATGCATGTATAGCTCATAGTCCCAGGTCATTTCATGTTGTTGAGAAGCATAAAAGTATAAAAGCAATGGTATCATTTCAGTGTGTGTCATGGCCAGTTGTACTGTATCCTCAGTTTATAAAGGATTTCATTGCCAGCTTGAATATCTTCATAATCTTCATCTTTTATAGACATGTTTTATAAGTGTAATGGAATGATGGAATGTGCATTTAAGTCTGGGATCCAGGAAAGGTTTAGTGTTCATTCATCTCACAAACCTGAACAGAAGGTTCTTTCTGTCATATCTCCCTTTTGTCAGCTAAGATGTCTTCTAATCCCTAGTGTTAGATTTTTGGTTGCTGCCATACCTACTTTAGTGTAAAAATATATTGATCTCTTGAAGAAATCAAGACCACATGCTTGGTCTACTTCCAAATTCCAGTGAGAGAGACAGACATTATGCAAGTGATCTCAATCAGAACTGTCATACACATGGGGTGTGTGTGTGTGTGTGTGTGTGTGTGTGTGTGTGTGTGTGTGTGCGCGCGCGCGCAGAGAGAAAGAGAGGAAGAAGGAGCAGGAGGATAAGGAGAAAGTGAAAGAGGAAGAAGAGGAAGAAGAAGAGATGGAGAATATCATTCTCTGAACTCCTTGTAGGTACTGTATTTTAGTAAAAACAGATTTCTTAGAGGTAGTTTGAGTAAGATTATCCCACATAAATTTATGATATTTGAAACATTGAACTCCAGTTGGTGGGTATTTTGAAAGGATTCAGAGGTATGGCCATGTTTGAGAAGGTGTTGCTGGGAGTGGGTATACTGGTCAAATGACTCCCATCACCTTCAGAGCAGTCTCTCTGCCTTCTGCACTCTCAGTTGTTTCTTTTTTGCAATGCCTTTGTTCTGCAATTATTTCTTCTAACCTTCCCTCTGAAACTGTAAGACTAATTTAAACACTTACTTTTTAAGTTGTCTTGGTCAAGATTTTTTTCACAGTAACAGAAAGTACCTAACACACTCACTCAATCATTTGCAAATTAATTACACTTTCCAAGATGGGGTTCTCAAAGACAGATAGAGCACCAGAGGTCCTCTGTGTATTGAAAACGAAGCTGGGATTCTGAGACAGCCTTATTTCATTTAACTATGGAGTTCATTCATCTTGTGCCAGTATCTTTGGGATACCTTTAGGGTAGTTGTAAGACCTAGAGAAACTCTTATTCTTCATTTTAACCTTATGTGGTTTGTATTTCTTAGCTCAAATTCCCTGAGACACTCATAACGGTAAAGGTGATTATAGAAATATGAATTGTACAATTTATACGATTTTTTATGTGAATTAAAAGTTCTTATACTTGCATTTAAAACTGGTTTGAACAATATAGAGGTGAATTGGAAACTTCATGCTAATAATGTGAAGTTCAATCATTTGTGTGTATAGTAGAATCCCTATGATAAAACAGGAGAAAAATAACAGGCATGGAGCATTAAAGTTTCATTCAATTATGGTTCCTTGTCTTTGCTTTGTAAGCAAAGGGTACAATGTTTTTTGTTTGTTTTGTTTTGCTTTTTTTTTTTTTTACTGTGAAGTAGAGACTACATAGGTGGTACAAATTGCTTCCAAATCATAAGGATATGCTGATGAATATGTAGCAGGAAAACTCTTTGAACTAAAGATGCTATATGGAATTTTATGTTGATTAAAAGATCAGTAATTAGTTTTTGAATGATATAATTGAAAGATATATGGCAAGTCAATGAATATTACACTTATATTACTGATAAGGCTAATATTTACATTGAGTATGTATTTATGAATTCTTGAATAAATTAATGTGCTTTCAACTTTATGATTATTTACCTCAAACTATTTCAAAGCATTACCTCAAATATTTCAGAAAATTCAACATTAAAACATAGTAATCAACAATAATCAGAGATGAATTTGTTTTTGATATCAATCAATTTTTATAAATAGTTTAGTCATAAAATCAAGGTGACTTTTACTTTTTAAATAAAGATTTGCCTTGGCATTGCTAGCCATTTTCCTAGGCCATAGCAGTACTTTATATTATGTGGCAGGTAAAGAAAATTCAGACTACAATACTATTTCACTGATTTTCAATTTAGTTTGCCATCTATTACCGTGAATCACTTTCATAGGACTCAAAGCATTTGGTTAACTAATCTTTACTGTTTTTTAATCTGTACAGACAAATGCAATGAAAATTACTAACATATGAATAAGAGAATCAAAACAGCCAGAAGGTCTTATTATTTTAAATTAGAAAAAATTTATAGTTCTTTTTCTTACAAAAATGCAAAAGAGGAAATACTTGATAACCGTAAAAGTCAGGAGCTTGAATAAAATAAAGAATAAACATGTTTCCTTAAGAGAAGAAGAAAGGATACCTATATTAGAAGCTAGTCTGATCTTGCTTATAGATAACCTTTTGTTGTAAAGTCAGTAGTCTTGGCACTGAAGGAATTAATGCAGGTAAAATTAGGTGTTTGCCAATGAATGAACATGCAATAATACTTTCTTGTTACTTTCTAGACACTATGCTCGAATTTAAGACTTTGCCCTTTAAGTGACCATTTTCTGCCATGGTCTTTTATATATTCAGACATTTCTCTTAGATTCACAAGCTACTCAAGTTTCACGTGTCAAGTTAGACTTTTTAGCTTCTCTGCCCAACCATTTCTTTCAAATTGCTTATTTTGCTCAGTTCTCCTTCACCAGGAGTATCATAGTGACTATGACAGCAAAGACACATTTAATTGTACTTTGTACTTTTATTGTTACAGTCCTAGAACACAGAACATCTGGAAAAAAAATAACTATGAAATAAATATTCCACATTGATGATATGTATAAAAGAAAGACTAACTCATACCATCTTCAATATTTAATACTAAAGTCTACAAGTATTTACTGTAATAATTAGTTATAGGGTAGTTTATTTTATAAATAATAATATACCATCTTTGTCTTCCAATAGTAGTTATATGAGATGGTAAAAATATTATTTTAAAATATTGCAATATCAGTGCTCTAACTCTTGAATTACAGACCACTCACCTAGAAAAGAATCATTCCTTTTCTTGGGGAATGTGATTGCTAGTAGGGTGTCCATGTTCCAGTGGATATTCCTATAGTCATTTCCATATGGCCAGTGCCAAGAGGGTTCAAGGGAAAAGTTATAGTTATAATAATAACACAAGGAAGACAAAAGTGAATATAAAGTTAGAGAGAAACAGGTTGTTGTGTCCAGGGTAGAGGTAAAGGGGCATAATAATGGGTAGTAGACAATATTTTATATTCATATGAAATTTGTAAAAATAAAATATTATTAAAAAATGAACAGTCCTTTTCCAGTGAAATTATAGCATGTGTCAACGTGTTTGTAATTATTCAGGACAAATGGTCCACTGTTTGTACTGGTGACTAGGAGCTGAGTCACTGACTACTTCGCAGGAAATTAATTTATAAGGTCAGAAGTCTTTTTCTGTATCAATTACTCAAAAGATGCTTGACATTAAAAACCGTTAGGCTTGGAAATAACTTGATGTTTTACAAGAATAAAAATAAACTTTACAATTACAGATCCTAATATAATGTAACAGTTGGCAGAGCTATAAAGTAATGATAAACTAGACTGACATTTCAGTTATCTTCACTAAAATAAAATATTCAGTGCACTTTTCCAGAGAGCAATACTTTTCCTGAAGAGACAGGAAAATTTTATGTTTTGATACAAGATGACTGTAGCTTTAGACTCTAGCCATTTGCTTAGGGTATAAGAACATGAAAAACACAGCCTACAGCAATGCTAGCATGTGGTTATGTCATTGTGATTTCCTACTTAAACAGCAACAAACCTTATACTACTATCTTCTAGTTAGTGTATTGTCAAGACACACTTAAAACTTTGATGTTTCTGTTTTTGTTTGAATAGAATCATATCAGTTTTAGAGAGAAGTTTTAAACAATGAAGGTGAAAAGATAACCAAATATAAAGCACACTGAAGTGTGAGCATAAAAGAGTGAAGCTCAGCGTGTGTCCAATTACGTTCTCCAACAAGGCACTAAGGTTGATATTTTAAATTAGTTGTGTTCCTAAACTTCAGTGTAGTATAAATAAAAGGGAACAGCTCAGGTTTTAAAACCTATAGGTGCATTTTGTAGATTTGAATCTATTTCAGTACCAGTTCAATTAATTACAGCTGCCAGAGCAAAGATACAAAATTCACAATGAAAAGATGACCCTGAGGCAGACTATACTTAATTGTCATCCAACAGTGGCGATGGGGGTATTGGACATATATTTTAAGAAGGTAAAGAATTTGACAACTTGCCTCTGACAATAATTGATTTAACGTCCCTTTATCAACATCAACAGAATTAATGAATTGCATTTCTTTCACTTTGAATGGGCTTTGCACATGACAGGGTTTCTATAAACACAATTTGTTCCTTCTTGCCTGTCAATGATGAATACTTTGCTAATTTCTATCTAAAAATATTTTGTATTGAATTGCACATTTTATTGATTAATTGCTTCATCAGTTGATTTTTACCATGAATTGAAAATTATATAATTCTTTTTGGTGTTGGTTTCTTATTTAACCTTCTAGAATGAAATGCATTTCTGGTACATTTATATAATTAAAGTATGAAAAATAGTTACATGTATACATCTCATTGATTGGCCACACTAATTAAGATTTGGCCTTATCCAGAATACCAAACCCATATCTGACAATGTCACTAAAGCTAAGAACTTGATACTACAAATTTCATGGGTCCTAAAGAAAGACACATTACAATTACTCTGTTAAAAGAACCTAGCAATAAAATGAATCCAATGACATATTGAAATACTGAGAGAGCAGCCTTGCTTAGCTCTCATCAGAGGAGCTTCTTCTTGCATTAAATGATAATTAACGCAGATACACAACTTTGTGGTGTGTAAAGAATGAAAGAGTTTTGAGTATTCAGACTTAAACAGAATGTCTCTATTAAACCCTTCCCCTCTAGTCTTAGGAATCCATGTAAAGAAGCAAAAATATTGTAAAAGCCAGAGATAGTTGTTGATTCTAAGGCATTGGTTTGTACCCTGTGAGTCAAGACCTCTTTGCAAGTCACACATCAGATAACCTACATATCAGATTTACATTATAACTCATAACTAGCAAAATTACAGTTATGAAGTAGCAGCAAAGCAATTTTTTGGTTGGGAGTCCCCATAGTATGAGGAACTGTATTAAAGGGTCACAGCATTAGGAAGGTGAGAACCACTGCTCTAAGAAGGCAACAGTGTCCTCCAGACACAGCAAGGTTTATACATATATGAAAGTAACAGCACACACAAGGTCTTTATAAATTCAAAACAGACAAAATTCTAGCATGAAGAATAGAAGTAGTCACAAATTTCCACTCATAACTTAGGAGCCAGTTACAAAACATAGCTACTTGGAGGTAGAAAATCATTCTTATCTTGTAATACAGTATATGCATATTCCATGTCAGGGCTCAGACAGAGGAGTAGTTGACCAACACAAAACAGACTTCATAAATTCATGAATTTGGTTTGATTTTTGTTGCTAAAAATGAGAGAGAACATGGAATTTTATGGTTAGTTAGAAACAGAAGGATATGGAAGTAGTTGGAGTAGAATATTCTCAATATATACTGTATTAAAATGTTTTACATTAATTTTTATTGAAAAACTGAAAAGATTTTTTGCAAGGTTTTAAAACTAGGAGTTGCTAGATTCCTAGATAAAATTTATCTATAACTTTACCATTTATTTATTTTTTAAAAGCAAAATATTCAAGAACTGTTTTCATTACAGTAGATAATTTTGAGGGATTTATAAAGACTTTTCACACTTTTGTTTTGCTTTGTATTTTTTCTCTGTATAGCCCAATCTGTCCTGGAATTGTTCTGAAGACTAACTTGAGCATCTGCTTGCCTCTACCTTCCATGTGCTGAGATTAAAGGTGTGCACCACAACCAACTGGTTTAAGAAGACCTTTTTAAAAATATTAAATATTAAAAATATAAGCAACAGTAAATATTTAAGTGGTTTTCTTAACATTGCTTAAATACAAGAATTTTTGTGTATGTAAGGTAAATTATGGTAGATTTTTATATAGTTTTGTGGTTCAAATATTCATAGTCTTTGTTTACAGAATTTATTTCCCAAATCATACAAAAATGTCCTCATAAACAGCATTATTATTCTGCTTTCTTATTCCTAGTATGGTTTTGGTATTGCAGAGTATTTTCTCATAAATGGTTTATTTCTTAACTTAAAACAATTATCTTAGAAACACTCTCACTATGTTCTTAAATTTTAAGTTAACATCAGTTGCTTCCATGAATATTGTACTTCTGTGAAATATCTTTATATATGTCAGTCCCTTAGACTTGGATGTCTTGCTTGTTTCTTTTTATCTGGAAATTTCTCCTACATTTATTAATTCTAGTCATTCCTCAGAGGACATACATGTTATTTTTAGAAAGACCCACTTTTACACTCTGGCTTTCAGAGTGTCCTGGGCTTCCTTTTAGTAAGACTTAAATCGTTCTAGTTAGATTCTGGTGAAACTATTGGAACTAGACTTTAAGGTTTATTAGTGATCTCTCAGTATCATATACAAAAGTAACACCTTACCCCCCAGATATACCAAGTAAATTTCAAAAGGATGGGTAAGTCACAACTTTCCATTTTAATATAATTTAATTATGTATAATTTACAAAGATTATAAAGTTTAAGGCACACAGTTCCACTATGTCTTCTTCAGAATAAAATATATGTTGCTAAATAACTGGAGGAAATAATCCTAAAGACTTGAAAGAAAATTCTCAAAGATACTTCAAATAGAGTGATAAAATATTACATTTAAATTTGACTGAGCATGGAATAACTCCCAATAAAGGAGTTAGGGAAAAGACTGAAGAAGCTGAAGGAGTTTGTAACCTCATAGAAAGAACAATATTAACCATCCAGATCCCCCAGAGCTCCCAGGGTCTAAACCACCAACCAAAGAGTACATGGAGGGACCCATGGCTCCAGCTGCATATGTAGCAGAGGATGGCCTTATCAGTCATCAATGGGAGGGGAGGCCCTTGTGTAGGGAAATAGTAGGGCGGTGAGGTGGGAGTGGTGGGTGGGTGGGGGAGCAGGGGGAGGAGGGACTTTGTGGAGGGGAAACCGGGAATGGGGGATAACATTTGAAATGTAAGTAAATAAAATAACCAAAAAATAAAAATAAAAAACCTTTGGTAAACAATGGTGACTCTTAAAATTTGGTTTTGGGGCACTTATTTCTATGAACTCTTTTTAAACTAAACATTATTGCTGATACGTTTGAGTTGAACACAGAAGTATTAAGCACAGACCCACAGATTATGTTATTTTACAATTGTCCTTTCCCTAGAATATTTGTAATTCCATATAGATGGTTCTTAAGGACTTGTAATTAGAGAACTTCAGTTACACAGAGTGGGCAACCAAGAAGGTATCCTTTCAAAGCATGAAAAAGGCATGTGCAAAGCTCAATGTGAATTTTACTAAGCATATATATGCCAATAGTTTAGGTTATTAATTATCTATGTGCTCTTTCAAAGAATATTTTAACACTGTAAATATTAGCTACTCCTTATATATAAAATTAAAGAGAACCATAATGCTTTCTTAATATTCTACATTAAAGATGTATTGTGAGGACTGCTTAATGATATGTTTCTACAATATATAGTTTTAATATGTGGATATTACTTATTTCATGTTTATTATTTTCATATATATGTAAACGTCATATATATGTAAACTTTAAGAAATAATTTATTTGATTTTTAATTTATGTGTATGTGTGTACCTGCATAAATTTAAGTGTACCACTTGTGTACAGGTATCCTAAAGGTCCAGAAGGAGTCATATCACATGTAAATAAAGTTTGTAATGTTCCTACTATGTTTTCTCTATCTAAGTCCTGATTCTTTACAAGAGCACAGAGTTATCTCAACTGCTAAGCCATTTCACCAGACTCTGGTATTATACTTTTAATGAATTATCTTACTTAAAAAGTGGAAAACTATTTATATTCTGTCTCTGTGATAGAGAAGTATACTGAATGAACTTTTTAAATCTTATAATGAAAAGTTTATGTTTATGAAGGAAAGTATATAGCCATGCTTATAGATAGCATTATTTAAAATAATATTTTATATCTTGATATGTTTTATTTTTATTGTACAACAAAGAATAGTGGTAGTACTAGTGCATTGTAATTTTGTAAGTTAGCAACAATAGAAGCCTTGGAAATAATCAACTAGCAAAGAGAAAAGAAGATACTAATGTGTGTGTTACTGATGTCACACTCAGCAAGATTCTGCTTCTACCAAAGGAGACAGAGAAAAGAAGTAAGCGAGAATCCCATATGAACAACCATCAAGCAAATTATTTGATGGGTGGCTATTTTCTTAACGAAGGAGAAAACTGCTACATAAACATAAAGATTTGGACAATAATATGGTTTTATTTATTAGAGCCAAATCTGGAGTTTACAAGCAAGACAATTTATGTAATATTTCACATTAATTAGAATTTTACAACCATTTTTTATTTACTTTTGGTAGAAATGTAAAGTTTAATTGTGACATATTCATAGGTATAAGAATTTTTCCTTTATTAATTAATTAATTATTTTATCTATTAGATCGCAAATATTGCTCCCTCTCCTGGTACCCCTTCACAGAGTTCTTTCGCCCATCACTCCTCCCCTTTGCCTCTGAGAGGGTACCCTCCCTCAGGTATCCCCCCCACCTTGGGGCATTCTGCTTGAATACATATAGTAGAATAAGATAAATGGAGTTGACAATATTACATTCATAGTGTGTGTGTGTGTGCACGTGTGTGTGTGTGTGCGTGTGTGTGTGTGTGTAATTTATCACATCTATAGTATAATCAAGTACATTTCTTTTTTAAATGGATATTTTATTTATTTACATTTTAAACGTTATCTCCTTTCTCGGTTTCTCCTCTGCAAACCCCCTATTCCATCCTTCTTTACCCTGTTTCTGTGAGGGTGCTTTTCCACCCACCTACCCACTCCTACCTCACCACCCTAGCATTCCTCTACACTGAGTATCAATCCTTCACAGGACCAAGGGCCTCCCTTCCAATTGATGCCAGATAAGGCCCCTTGGGCTCTTTCAGTCCTTCCTCTAATTCCTCCATTGGGGTCCCTGTGCTCAGTCTGATGGTTGGCTGCAAGTATCTGCATTATATTGGTCAGGATCTAGCATAGCCTCTCAAGAGACAGCTGTATCAGGTTCCTGTCAGCAAGCACTTCTTCGCATCAGCAATAGTTTCTGTGTTTGGATTCTGCAAGTGAGATAGATCTCCAGGTGGGGCGGTCTCTGGATGGCCTTTCCTTCAATCTCAGCTCCATTCAATGTCCCTGTATTTCCTTTAGACAAGAGCAAATCTGGATAGAATTTTGGAGATGGTTGAGTAGTCATATCCCTCACCCAGGGCCAGGGGCATGCCTAACTTATGAATATGGTCTCCACAGGTTCTCCCTCCCTGTTGTGGGGTATTTCAGCTAATGTCATCCCTCGGGGTTCCTGGAAAGCTCTTGCTTTCCTGGTATCTGGGACTTTTGGTTTGCTATCCCCCAGTTCCTCATTCCCTATTGCTACACACCTTTGTTCAATTCCCTGACCCTCTGTACATCTCCTCTATCTCCTCCAATACCCGATTCTGCCCCCTTTTCATCTCATTCTCTTTTCTTCCTCCCAAGCCACTCCCAACATCTACTTCCCTTGATTAAATTATTTTGTTCCCCCTTCTAAGTAAGACTGAAGCATCCACTCTTTGGTCTTCCTTCCTCTTGAACTTCATGTGGTCCCTGAGTTGTACCGTGGGTATTTCAAGCTCTTTGCCTAATATCCACTTATCTGTGACTACATGCGATGTATGTTCTTTTGTGACTGAGTTACCTCACTCAGGATGATATTTTCTAGATCCATCAATTTGCATGTAAATTTCAAAAAGTCATTCCTTGGTTGAGGGACATCTGGGTTCTTTCCAGCTCTTGGCTATTATAAATAAGGCTGCTATGAATATAGTGGAGCATGTGTTCTTGTTATATATTGGAGCATTTTTTGGGTGTATGCCCAGGAGTGGTATAGCTGGGTCCTCAGGTAGTACTATGTCCAATTTTCTGAGGAACCTCAAGAATGATTTCCAGAGTGGTTGTCAGCTTGCAATCCTACCAACAATGGAGGAGTCTTCCTCTTTCTCCACATCCACACAAGCCTCTGCTGACACCTGAGTTTTTGATCTTAGCCATTCTGACTGGTGTGATGTGGAATATCAGGGTCGTTTTGATTTGCATTTCCCTGATGACTATGGATTTTGAACATTTTTTTTTAGGTACTTCTCAGTCATTTGGTATTCCTTGTTTGAGAATTCTGTTTAGCTTTCTACCCTATTTTTTAATAGGGTTATTTGGTTCTCTAGAGTCTAACTTCTTTAGTTCTTTGTAACTATTGGATATTAGCCTTCTATTGGATACAGGATTGGTAAAGAACTTTTCCCAATCTGTTGGTTGCTGTTTTGTCCTACTGACGGTATCCTTTGCCTTACAGAAACTTTGCAATTTTATGAGGTCCCAGTTTTAGATTATTGATTTTAGAGCATAGGCCATTGGTTTTCTGTTCAGGAAAATTTCCCCTGTGCCCATGTGTTCAATGCTTTTCCCCACTTTCTCTTCTATTAGTTTCAGTGAGAGGCTCTGCTAAAGCCTGACAAATACAGAGGCTGATGCTCGCAGCCCACTATTGAACTGAGCAGGGTCCCTGATGGAGAAGTTGGAGAAGGGACTGAAGAACCTGAGGGGATTGGCAGTTCCATGGAGAGAGCAACAATATCAACTGGCTCGACCCCCTGGAGATCCTGGGGACTGGAACACTAAACAAAGAATACATGTGGAAGGACCCATGCCTCAGGCTGTATATGTGGCAGAAGATGGTCTTGTTGGACATCAATGGGAGGAGAGTCCCTTGGGCCTTAGGGTATTGGATGCCCCAGTGTAGGGGAATGTCAGGACAGGAAGGAGGTAGTAGGTGGGTGGGCAGGTGAGCACTCTTATAGTGGCAGGGTAAAGGGGAATGGAATAGGGGATTTTCAAAGGGAAGACCTGGAAAGGGGAAAACATTTGAAATGTAAATAAAGAAAATATCCAATAAAAAATCCCCAAGGTGGGGAATGGATTATTATGTATTCTTCTACACGCTGACTGCCAGTTGAACCAGCACCATTTGTTAAAAATGCTGCCTTCTTTCCACTGGATGAGTTTTAGCTTCTTTGTCAACGATCAAGTGACCATAGGCATGTGGGTTCATTTCTAGGTCTTCAGTTCTATTCCATTGATCTACCTGCCTGTCACTGTACCAATACCATGCAGTTTTTATCACAACTGCTCTGTAGTACAGCTTGAGGTGAGGGATGGTGATTCCCACAGATGTTCTTTTATTGTTGATAATAGTTTTTGCTATCCTTGTTATTCCAAATGAAATTGAAAATTGCTCTTTCTAACTCTATGAAGAATTGAGTTGGAATTTTGATGGGGATTGCACCGAATCTGTAGATTGCTTCTGCAAGATGGTCATTTTTACTATTTCAATCCTGCCAATCCATGAGCAGTGGGAGATCTTTCCATCTTCTGAGGTCTTCTTTGTTTTCCTTTTTTAGAAGCTTGAAGTTCTTGTCTTACAGATATTTCACTTTTTGGGCAGAGTCACATCAAGGTAGTTTATATTGTTTATGACATTTGTGAAGGGTTTCATTTACCTAATTTCTTTCTCAGCCCATTTATCCTTTGAGTAGAGGAAGGCTACTGATTTGTTTGAGTTAATTTTATATCCAGCTACCTTGCTGAAGTTGTTTATCAGGCTTAAAAGTTATCTGATAGAATTTTGGGGGTCACTTATGTATACTATCATATCATCTGCAAATAGTGATAATTTGACTTCTTCCTTTACAACTTGTATTCATTTGATCTCCTTCTGTTGTTCAATTGTTCTGGCTAGAACTTTTAGTACTACATTGAATAGGTAGGGAGAGAGTGGGCAGCCTTGTCTAGTCCCTGGTTTTAATGGAATTGCTTCAAGTTTCTCTACATTTCATGTTATGTTGGTTACTGGTTTGGTGTATATTGCTTTTACTATGTTTAGGCATGGGCCTTGAATTCTTGATCTTTCCAAGACTTTTAACATGAAGGGAAGTTGGATTTTGTCAAATGCTTTTTTACCATTTAATGAAATGATCATGGGATTTTTCATTTGTGTTGGTTTATGTAGTGTATTACATTGATGGATTTCCATATACTGAATCATCCCTGCAACCCTGGGGTGAAGTCTACTTGATCATGGTGAATGATAGTTTTGATGTGTTCTTTGATTCGTTTGTCAAGAATTTTATTGAGTATTTTTACATCGACATTCATAAGAGAAATTGGTCTAACGTTCTCTTTCTTTGTTGAATCTTTGTGAGGTTTTGGTATCAGTGTAACTGTGGCTTCATAGAATGAATTGGGTAGTGTTTCTTTTGTTTCTATTTTGTGGACTAGTTTGAATAGTATTATTATTAGGTCTTCTTTGAAGGTCTGATCATATTTCATTCTAAGTTTACTAAAGTTCATTTACTCTACTTCTTTATCACAGAAACATAAAAATAAAATTGTTTTATACTTTTTAAATGGGATTGTTCATTAAAGGTATAATATGAGTGGGTAGTGAGCTAAGAATTGTTTTCATGAGGATCAAGGGGCTTTGTCGGGAGCCATAATGGGGCAAGCTAATATACTAGCAGGTGATCATCCTGAAATGGCCTGCTTTGGATTATTATATAATCTGCAACAGGTGAGCCCTCATTTAGCAAGGCTGTGGGGGACTAATTTTAGGAAAGATTCCTGTTATTAATATGCTTTTCTGTTATTATTATTATATATATAATAATCAATAAATAATAGTACACCCCTTTGGAGCAGATCTCTGCAGATCCACGAAGATGTACTGTCTTATAGTGGTGCTATATAGACTAATAGATGACTTAAGTTTTAATGATGAGCCTATAAGAATTCCTAAAATTATATCCGTGATTATTAAGCTCTTTTATAGTGGAAATTCTATTCGGTTCTTTTCTGATAGTCAAAACTACAATGAGAACTCTGTCAGTCTCCCAAGTGTCACCAGTTAATTACTCTTAGATGGCAACCAGACTTTCTCCTACTCAGAGCACATTCCAAGAGGTTGTAAAACAATTAACCAAAGGTCATAAAAAGGGAACTAATGGTTTATTATAGGTGCTAGGACAGAAGATAAAATATTGACTGGGTTTATCTATACAAAACTTCACTTATAGCTTAGTTATGGTGTTAAACTTTTTATGAACCTGTAGAGAAGGCAAATGGTAGATGTTTAGCTAGATAATTACTCCTTATGGATATGCATGTAAACATTCTCTGTTGTAAACTTCTATTTCATTTATGGTTTGATTTTTGTGTGAACTTGTGATGAACTTTTTAACATGTGATCATGTATTCTGAAAGATGTATAAGTGCTGAAGACAAAAGAGAATCATCTCATTCTCATTCTCAATTTCATCTCTTCTCTTCTCATCTCATCTCATCTCTTCACATCCTCTTCCTCTCTCTCTCTCTCTCTCTCTCTCTCTCTCTGTCTCCTTTTTTACCTTTCCCTATTTAGAAGAATTTTTCTCTTTCTCCACTTAGGATCTTTCCACTTTTCCCTCTTTGATAACTTTCATAGGAAACTTTTCACAACTTAATAATAAACTCATTAACCACTTCTCTTAAGTGTCCCATTTTTCTCCCTGAGACTTCTGACTAGCAGGCTGAAAGTTAGAGCCCAGCAGTTCCTGTGGAGACAGTACAAAGGCAATTTACCTAATCTTTAGCAGTTTGAGGAAGAGGTGCTAAATGCCAGACACTGTAGTTTCTGGCCTCAAAGGATTATAGAAGACAGGTCAGCTACAGTAGCATAGTAACTTAGACTTAGATAAGTAAACTTTTTATTATACAGCAACCCTAAATTTTCCGTAAGACAAAGTCTTACCCCCAGAATATCATAAGACAGAGTCTTACCTCCTACCGATGCTCTTCCCCCCCCTCCACTGCCTCAAGAAGAACAAAGAAGAAACACCTCAGCAGGGGCTGGCTCCCTGCAGGGCTTTTTCTAGCTAACAAACCCAAGTTCCATCACTCTCCCAAAAATTTTCCCTAATTTTGATTTTAAGAATATTATATGATGGAACCATATCATACAGATTCTTTTGTGCTTGCTTTGGAAAATTAGCATCATGTCCTCAGGGGTCATCCAAGATGTATGTAGCAATAATTTGATCCTATTTAATGTTGACTAGCATTCCAATACAATCGGTATGATTTATTTCTTTTAAGATTGATTTTATTATGTGTTAGTTTTCATTAGTGCCTGCCATGTGTGTTCAAGTACAGCTGGAGAAGGGAAGGAAGCACTGGACTTACTGGAAGAGTTCCATTTTGTTGTCAACCTCCTAACATAGGCAATGGAAACTGAAACATGATCTCTTTGCTTTCATGCTTGTGTGTGTGTGTGTGTGTGTTTTCTAGAAAAGCACCAAGGGCTATTAACCACAAAACTATATCTACATCTCCCTTTATTTTGTTTTAAAGAAAACTACGTTTTGGTTAGTATTCGTATAAAGACTTAGTTTATACTAAGTAATGTAAATACTTAGTCTATGTCATGAGCTGAATTATTCTATTATTCTTTACTCAATAGATGAAATCTACTAATAGCATGACATATTTGGCCATAAGTCATTTTTTCATGTGATTATTGATTTTATTTCCAGACATTGGAAGTGTGCAAATGGACCTTTTGACATAGTGAGTTTTCTGATATTATCCAGGCCATAAGTCTTTAATGAGTTATTAAGGAAACCTAAGGTTACAGTATTGGTCATAAGTCAACAACTGATGCTCATACACAAAGAGAATTTTTGGAGACTGCATACAAGACCAAAAGACCACATGGATACATGGAAAGTTTGCCATTTTGAAAGGTTTAAAAACCATTTCAAGGTGGAATCAGTCTTTCTATTAACTTCTAGCCTATAGCACTGTGAAAGAGAAATTGCTCTGTAAGTCACAAAGTACAGGATGTCTGTTACAGCTGATACAACAAACTAATAAAGTCTATAAGACTGGCTTTCTTTTTATAATTTTGTGTTATGTGTGTTTGCTAATGCTTTTTGTTGTAAAACATCGATGTATATCCATATCATTTGTGATTGCTTCTTAAAAGACATTTTAAGACTTTGTATCTTTTCTTTATCACATTCTGAAATATAATTATTTTGGAGGAGATGACAGCATATATTGAAAATGTCATGAGTGAGTGTTTATGGCTGACTACATAAGAGTAAAATTTTGTAATCATATAATGATATATTTAAATTTATCACATTTTAAGTCAGATTAAATAATTTTCATAATATCACATGAACAATAGTATTTAAATGTGTGTGTGTGTGTGTGTGTGTGTATGCACGCTTACCTCTGTTAGTGTACCTGTGTTTTCTTTAAATGGGTTTAATATCATTTTTAAACACATTAGCTGCCACTTTAAAAAATACTGATTAAGTATAATTAAATAACTTGTTGTTATTTGTTTTATTTGACATGTAAAAAAGGATGGCAAACCTAAGTGGGCTGATTGAATTTCAGCCCATTTAGTAACATTTTATTTTTGGCTACTTTTCACTGGCAAAATTAAATATGCACTTATTAAGAAATATTGGTATTTGGTTATATTAAAAATACAAATACTCATTATAGAGAAGCATTTTATCTTACCAGCCATACTGCTTAGGATAAAAAAAAACAAAAAACAACACCCCCCCCACAAAAAAAAAAAAAACAAACCAAACCATTATCAGCACCACCACCAAGAACAACAAACCAAAAACAAAACCTCTTTTTTTTTTATCATGATAAGATATGAAAGCAAAGATATCATGGTTTTGTCTATTGTATGAATATTTCAACTAAACTTAATTAAATTAATCTAAACTAGACCATACATGTTACCCATAAAAGAGAACTGGGAGTCTATTTTGAGACAATAGCAACGGTACTTACCATCTTGATCTGTGGTCACTGTAATAGCTGTGAATGGCTTGGGAGAGATGCTCAACTCAGAAACTCCATTCATGGCTTCTATTTCAAAGGTATAATTGACATGGGACACAAAGTCAAGTACTATCACAGAATTGTTGATCAGTCCAGTGTGTCTTGGGATGAAGCGGAGTCCTCCACCGCAGTCCTCACACTGGCTAGTGTCTAAGCCACATTTCTTACAGATTACACTGTATGTGAGATCTTTTCTCCCTCCTGTGTCACTGGGTGGGCTCCATTCCAAAATAAGGGCTGTTTCATTGATGTTAAATGCCACATTTCTAGGAGCTGAAGGCGGTCCTAGAGAAAAGCAATTAGAAAACAAGTTGTATTTGTATAGGACAATGAAGGATGGCAGTGCAACCTAGAAATTTTCATAAGTACATGCTGCTGATTTTTATTATTAATTGGTAGCCATTTTCCTCCAGGAACTATAAAGAACCTGTTTAAATATCTGATGTAGCTTAAGGAGGAAGTCTTTAATGATTTATACAGTACATTTCTTATTGTTTGAGTATTTAAACTTCAATATTTAATATCAAAGTCCTTATATCTTCAAAGGATACTTTTGAAGCTTGTTTGCTGTAAATATATAATTGAAGGAAATTGTAAATTATGAGATGTGCCTCCTAATAACCTCATTAATTATCTTACCACTTGCATAATTTGAAACCAACCTTGGTATGTGTACTCACACATTGTGCTCAGCGTTCAAAACTCATATTCTCATTATTGTGTAGAAAAAAACCCACCCATTCATTTTCTTTGTCAAATACATGGATATATTTTCCAGCTGTTGGGAATGTATTGTAATTAATATTGAGTGGGCAGACTATTTGGAAATGGAATAGAAATGAAAAGCAGAGAAACTATCCCTAAAGAAGTCTTAGCCAAATCTCTCTTAATTGTCATCAAGGACACATAAGTTGGGTTGCTTTCATGATGTATGTGGTCATCTTCATTTTGGTTCTCTATACCATAAGAATATTGTTTATAAAATAGTTGAAAAATAGCTCATTATACAAATGCCGGAACAACCCACATTTTTAGTACAATTTAGAATCTTTCATTTGAAGAAATCTAGAGTCCTGAAATTTTCTTCACTTGATCTTAGCCAAAAGGCCAAGAAGCGATGAAATTTTCTTTTTCAAGAGAACCTGCTCAGTAGGTAGAAATTCTTCAATAATTTCTTTGGGAAGAAATTCAAATTATGATGTAGCATCTTTTGACTATCAACTTATGTTCATTTATTCATTAAATGATTTTTTTTTTTAGTGACTACTATGTGACTGATACTCTGGTAGGTATGGTAAATATTATTCCTGCATCATTGCAGCAACTTTTAGTGAAAGAGGAAGAAAAAACAAACTTAGATCAGCAGTTACAAATGATAAAAATTGGAATTTTAGAATCTTAAAGGGCATGAGCTGAAGTAGAAACAATCAAAAGAAACATAACTCTTGGTAGAATCATAAGAAAGCATTAGCAATTAGCAATATTAGGGGTCAGGAGTATGTAGTTTTAGTCAAGAAAAAAAATCTTAAAAACAAACAAACATGGAACAGACAGGGAGGCACCTGGATTAGAAGGCAGTTGGAGAATCCATGAAGTGACTTGTAAGGGGCAGCAAGGAGCATTATAGATAACTCAGGATAGTTAAATTACCTAGAACAGAGAGAAAATTTCCTGTGTCTAACAAAAGGAAATTTGTAGGTGTGTGTGTTTATGCATACATGTGTGTGTGTGCATTCATGTGTACATATGTGTGGATAATTCTGTGTATATAACTGCGGGTGAAAGAAGGCATTCATATGCCACAGAGATCGCCTGGTGGTCAGAGGACAATCTTATGTATCGTCTTTACCTTTTACCTTGTTTGAGACCTGGCCTTTTTGTTGCTTTTCTATTAATTATAATTCATAAGCTTTTGTGTATTATACTGGTTTGTTTCATTTCTTCTTCTTTGGGGAGTTAGGATTTTAACAAGCTTGCTCCATGAATCCTGCTTTTACATGGATTCTAGAGGTCTGAACTCACAAAAAGTACTTTTTTAAATACTGAACCATCTTTCCAGCCAGACTCAAAGTTTTTATTTCAATTAGATATTTTCTTTATTTACATTTCAAATGTTATCCCCTTTCCTCATTTCTCATCTGAAACCCCCCTATTCCATCCCCCCTTCTCCTGCTCACCAACCTATTCACTCCTGCTTCCCTACCCTGGCATTCTCCTACAGTAGGGCATTGAGCCTTCACAGGACCAAGGGTCTCTCCTCTCAATGATGTCCAACAAGGCCATCCTCTGCTACATATGCGGCTGGAGACATGTGTCAAAGGTTTTAATGTATGGGAATGACAAATTATTTTTTAATTATTTATTTATTTTATGTATATGAGTACATTGTCATTGTTTTCAGACACACCAGAAGAGGGCATCAGATTCCATTACAGATGGTTGTAAGCCACCATGAGGCTGCTGGGAATTGAACTCAGGACCTTCGGAAGAGCAGTCAGTACTCTTAACCACTGAGCCATCTCTCCAGCCCCAGGAATGACAAGTTTTAAGAGACAATCACAATACAGTATGCTGCATGGTTTGAGAATGGCCATAGCAATAGGGTCTCTTATATACTGTTGATGAGCAAAATATAGGCAATAAATCACAGATCGTTGCATTGGCTTTGAGATATTTGCCTATTTCTTTTTGTGAAGTTCTGATGTCAGCCATGTATAGGCGGATATCTCCAGCCACCATTATTTCTATTATGTACAACAAGACTTAGAAAGGTGTTGAGAATTTTTATTAAAGGTTGCTGAATGTCTTGCTTTATGTCATTTTATGTTTTGTGGGCTTACAGATATGTGTGCCTCAGACAAGAAAATATGGAGGTTATTATAAACAAACACAGAATCAAATGTGCATTTTACTATCTTCCTAAACTTGTGCAGAAGGGATAAAAATTCATTATCCTAATAATCCCTCATTGTGACCCATTTATATTGCTGAGTTTTCCCTTTTTTATAATTGATCGCCTGAATTATTATTCATTTATACCTCTACAACTAGGACATTTTATCAATTATATTATGGATGTCCACAAGAATATAACTAGCTGCTTAGACATATGATAAAAAATTTAAAAAATAGAGACACCCTTCTTACTCAAGGGCCCTCACAACCAATTTGCATGATGATTAAATAGCTTTTTAATTGCTGTTAAATTATGCCAGCTAAACTGTGATTTCATGCAAATATTAAGCTGTAATGACACATCCTGAATCATTTACTAAGATTTAGAATGTGGAACAAAGAGAGACAATTAATTCTAATCCTCAGATTCAACTAAATTATGTGTCACTGGGCTTTACTCAATGTGGCCTGATGGCTTTGTTATCATTTGTAAATTATACAAATATTATATGACACCCAGAAACCATACCATGGCAGCAATAATGTATTTAGAGGCATTTGTCTTGAAAACTTTTAGTGATTTCCTTATGTTGTTTTTTTTTTTCTTCAAGAAAAAAAAATAACTCATTGGATAGAAGATAGCTCTTATTCTCTCCCTCCAGACTGACTTTATAATGACAGAACAATTTTTCTGACCTGTGATGGCACTTTTCAAGCTCAGAATGAAAAAACCTATACAGTAAAACTAACTCTATTTCTGCTACACTCTCTGTATTAATAATATTTATAAACAGGGTTTCTTCTCATAAACATCCTTTTGCTTCAACTTGGATTTCCTCTTTATACTTTAAAAGAATAAGCACTCAAAGCTCAGGTAAAAAGCCTGAGACCCAGAAAAATTCTTTCTTTCCTCCTCTTCAGAAAACACCTGGTTCCACAGACTCTGCTCCCTCCTCCCCGCTACACACACACTTCACAGACGCTGGACATACTATAACTTTTATTTTATTTTAAGTTTTTGTTTTTAAATGAAAATTGTTTATAAGCTTAACTGTGTCTTTCAGAATATCTCTGTACAATATACGAAATGCCACATAATATCAAATAAAACCAAATTCAGTATTCAATTGTGAGTGTTCTGTCTTCCGACCCACTGAAGCTGGAACAAAAGAAACACACATACACACACACACACACACACACACAGAGAGAGAGAGAGAGAGAGAGAGAGAGAGAGAGAGAGAGAGAGAGAGAGAGAGAGAGAGAGAGAGAACTGTATTGACTCTAGCATGTCCTCAAAATTGGTATATTGCATCTTATTATCTAAGAAATTCATGGAGAATACCAGAACTATATAGAAGAGCCTAAACCAATGGATCTCAGACTTCCTAATGTTTGACCCTTTTAAACATTTCCTATGTTGTGGTGACCTCCAACCATAAAATTTTTTATAGCTACTTCTTAACTGTGATTTTGCTACTGTTATAAATCATGTTTCTGTGTTTCTTGGTGGTATTAGGCAACTCCTGTGAAAAGGTCATTTGACTCTAAACACCCCACAAAGGTGTCATAACCCACAGATTGAGAACAACTGATTTAAATAAAGCTTGGCTTAGAAGAAAAGCAAATTTAAGGATTATATTTCAGCTTTTGTGTGATGTGGTAAATATTTACAAGTTTTGTTATTATAATACATAAACTCATATAAAGTCTTTCTTAAAATTGTTAGCCTAAAATAATCATTTATACTGCTAATAATGGATTTCTTTCTTTTTTCCTTTCTTTCTTTCTTTCTTTCTCTCTCTCTCTCTCTCACTCTCTCTCTCTCTCTCTTTCTCTCTTTTAATTGTTAATAGTAAAGAAAATTAGATCAAAATGTTACAGTTTGAAATATAAAGAAAATCAAGTCCTGAAGACTTTTGTGCCTAACTCCAGTGCTGCTGAAGGATGGAAGAACTTCATTAAAGGAACTTAAATGGACCTGGAGAGATGGCTCAGTGGTTAAGAGCACTGACTGCTCTTCCAGAGGTCCTGAGTTCAATTCCCAGCAACAACATGGAGGCTCACAACCATCTGTAATGGGATCCGATGCCCTCTTCTGATGTGTCTGAAGGCAGTGACAGTGTACTCCTGTATATAAAATAAACAACAACAACAAAATAAAACTAAAAGAAACACTTAGATAGAAGACTTAAGTCTTTGATGGGGATACTGAACAGTTGGACCCTTTCTTGTTTTATCTGTGTCCATGATGGCACTTTGTGAGCAGTTTATTCCCATGTTAACTCCTCATTTTCAAGATCTGCCTTGTGACAGACCTACGAAGACACATACTCAGGAATAAACACTGCAACTTATGAAACTACAGCCGACATAATCCTTTTATCCATTTTCTAGTTCTTAAATTGCTACCCTATATATTTGAATAACTCCAAGGTATGTAATAATACTAATTCCTAGCATAAAGAAAAGCATTCACATAAATAATACTACAATGGTAGATAAATGGTTCAATGTTAATCCATATGGAATTAACATTAAAAGGATCCACTTAACCTTCTAGAAATGATTAGGTATATTTTTTTGCAAATGAGCATTTGCCAAAAATGATTTCAATTTTAAATTTTTAAATTCAATTCTAAAAAAGGGGAAAGTCATCTGGTCAGCAAAGAAGTGCAACTTTAGACCTTGATATTTCTCTAAAATATAGTCTTAAATATCTATATATGCATACTTTAAAGTGTTTGGCAAAGAAGTGCTAGAAAGAATTTTCTTTCAAATTACTGTTTATTGAAATTTTTCAAACACACAAATCAGCCATCAATCTTTGTTTCTCTGTAAGTGATTCCTCTTATAAAGTTGATTAATTAATACTCTAAAGGAGAACAATTAAAATGTAAGCTATTAAAGCAAATAATTCTCAGAAAGATCTGTATGACAAGAACTTCAAGTCTCTGAAGAAAGAAATTGAAGAAGACATCAGAAGATGGAAAGATCTCCCATGCTCGTGGATTGGCAGGATTAATACAGTTAAAATTGCCATCTTGCCAAAAGCAATATACAGATTCAATTCAATCCTCATCAAAATCCCAACTCAGTTCTTCATAGAGTTAGAAAGAGCAATTCTCAAATTCATCTGGAATAACAAAAAACCCAGGATAGCGAAAACTATTCTCAACAGTAAAAGAACTTCTGGGGGAATCAGTTTCCCGGAGCTCAAGTAGTACTACAGAGAATTAGTGTTAAAAACTGCATGATATTAGTATAGTGACAGGCAAGTAGATCAATGAAATAGAATTGAAGACCCAGAAATGAACCCACACACCTATGGTCACTTGATCTTTGAGAAAGGAACTAATACCATCCAGTGGAAAAAAGATCTTTTCAACAAATGGTGCTGGCTCAACTGGTGGCTAGCATGCAGAAGAATGCAAGTTGATCCATTCTTATCCCAATACGAAGCTCAAGTCCAAGTGGATCAAGGACCTCTGCATAAAACCTGACACACTGAAACTAATAGGAAAGCAAACTGGGCAAGAGCCTTGGACACATGGGCACTAGGGAAAACTTTCTGAATAGAACATCAATAGCCTATGCCTTAAGATAAACAATTGACAAATGGGACCCCATAAAATTACAAAGTTTCTGTAAGGCAAAGGACACTGTCAGTAGGACAAAATGGCAACCAACGAATTTGGAAAATGTCTTAGCTACAAAGGGCTAAAATATAATATATACAAAGAACTTAAGAAGTTAGACGCTAGAAAACCAAATAACCCTATTAAAAAATGGGGTACGAAGCTAAATAAAGAATTTCACCTGAGGAATATTGAATGGCTGAGAAGCACCTAAAGAAATGTTCAACATCCTTAGCCATCAGGGAAATGCAATTTAAAACAACCCTGAGATTTCACCTCACACCGGTCAGAATGGCTAAGATAAAAAACTCAGGAGACAGCAGCTGCTAAAGAGGTTATGGAGAAAAAGGAACACCAACACTCTTCCACTGCTGGTGGGATTGCAAGCTGGTACAACAACTCTGGAAATCAGTTTGGTGGTTCTTCAGGAAACTGGGCATAATACTATCGAAGGACACTGCTATACCACTCCTGGGCATGTACCCAGAGGATTCTCCAGAATGTAATAAGGACACATCCTCCACTATGTTCATAGCAGCCCTATTCATAATAGCCAGAAACTGGAAAGAACCCAGATGTTCCTCAATGGAGGAATGGATACAGAAAATGTGGTATATATTCACAATGGAGTACTATTCAGTCATTGAAAAAAGAATTTATGAAATTATTTTTTTGTTGAAAAAGGAAGTAAAAACATTTTATGATAAAATTAAAGATTTACCTGGAAAATGTTTCTGACAAAATTGAAGAAGCATATAGGAAATCACATTAAGATTGACAATTTTCATGGAAAATTAAAGAGTAAAATGGTAGACATAAAAAAGTTGCTAAATTAATTGAAGAAGGAATTAGAAACATTTTATGATAGAATTGAACATTTACATGGGAAATAGTTCTAACAAAATTGCAGAAAATATAAAATAACATTAAAATTGATGATTATCATGGAAAATTACTGATGAAATGGTAGGCATAAAATATTTCTAAATTGAATGAAAGTGGAATTATAAACATCCTGATAAAATTGAAGATTTATACAGAAAGTGTCTTTGATAAAATTGAAGAAATATATAGAAAAACATATTAAGATTGACTATTTCATGGAAAAATTATACAAGTAGGTATAAAAATATTCTTAGGTGGTTTGAAAGTGGAATTATGAACATTTTCTGATAAAATTGAAGATCTACAAGGAAATGTTTTTGATAAAATTCAAGAAATACATAGAAAAACACATTAAAACTAACTATTCATGGAAAATTATACAGATAAAATGGTAGGCATAAAATATTCCTAAGTTGATTGAAAGTAAAATTATGGACATTGTCTGATAAAATTGAAGATTTACATGGAAAATATTTCTGATAAAATTTAAGAAATATATAGAAAAAAACTAAAATTGAAGGTTATCATGGAAAATTATACAGATAAAATGGTAGGCATAAAAATATTTCTATGTTGATTGAAAGTGGAATTATAAACATTTTCTGATAAAACTGAAGATTTACATGGAAATTATCTCTGATAAAATTGAAGAAATATATAGGAAAACAATAAGATTGACTATTTCATGGAAAAATATACAGATAAAATGGTAGGCATAAAAGTATTCCTAAGTTGATTGAAAGTGGAATTATAAACATTTTCTGAAAAAACTGAAGATTTATGTGGAAAATATTTCTGATAAAATTGAAGAAATATGTAGAAAAAATTTTAAATTTAAAGATTATCTTGGAAAATAATACAGTTAAACTGGTAGACATAAAAAACATTAAAATTGATTGAAAGAGGAATTACAAACATTTTCTGATAAAATTGAAGATTTACATGAAAAAAATTTCTGTTAGACTATGGTTTTTGTTGGGGAATTGAGTCCACTAATGTTATAAGGACATTACTATATATAAGGATATATATATATATATATATATATATATATATATATATATATATATATGGAATAGTGAATGCTGCTTCCTGTTATTTTTGATGTTCTTTTTATGTTTGTGTGGTTTCTTTTGAGTTTGTTGGAAAAAGATTACTTTCTTGCTTTTTCTAGGGTGTAGTTTCCCTTCTTGTGTTGGAGTTTTCTATCTATTATCCTTTGTAGGGCTGGATTTGTGGGAAGATATTATGTAAATTTGGTTTTATCATGGAATATCTTGTTTTCTCCATCTATGGTAATAAAGAGTTTTGCTGGGTATAGTAGTTTGGGCTGGCATTTGTGTTCTCTTAGTTTCTGAATGAGATGTGTCCAGGATCTTCTAGATTTCATCATCTCAGGTCAGAAGTCTGGTGTAATTCTGATGGGCCTGCCTTTATAGGTTACTCGACCTTTTTCCATTACTGCTTTTAATATTCTTTCTTTGTTTAGTGCATTTGGTGTTTTGATTATTATGTGCTGGGAGGACTTTCTGGTCTGGTCCAGTCTGTTTGAAGTTCTGTAGGCTTCTTTTATGTTCATGGACATCTCTTTCTTTAGGTTAGGGAAGTTTTCTTCTATAATTTTGTTGAAGATATTTACTGGCCCTTTAAGTTGGACATCTTCACTCTCTTCTATACCTATAATCCTTAGGTTTGATCTTCTCATTTTGTCCTGGATTTCCTGGATGTTTTATCTCAGGAGCTTTTTTCATTTTTCATTTTGCATTTTCTTTGACTGTTGAGTCAGTGTTTTCTGAATATTCACCTGATATTCTTTCTTCTATCTCTTGTATTCTGTTGTTGATGCTTGCATCTATGACTCCTGAATTCTTTCCAAGGTTTTCTATCTCCAGAATCACTTTGTGATTTCTTTATTGCTTCTACTTCCATTTTTAGATCCTGGATGGTTTTGTTCAGTTTCTTCACTTGTTTGTTTGTATTTCCTGTAATTTTTTACGGAATTTTTGAGTTTCTTCTTTAAGTGCCTCTACCTGTTCACCCATGCTCTCCTGTATTTCTTTAAGGGATTTTTGTGTTTCCTCTTTAAGGGCCTTTATCTTTTGACCCATGTTCTCCTTTATTTCTTTAAGAGAGTTATTTATGTCCTTCTTGATGTCCTCTAACAACACAATGAGATGTGACTTTAAATACAACACTTGCTTTTCCAGTGTGTTGGGGTATCTGGGACTTGCTGTGATGGAAGATCTAGGCGCTGACATTGCCAAGTAGCCTTGGTTTCTTTTGGTAGTCTTCTTGTACTTGCCTTTCGCCATCTGGTTATCTCTGGTGTTAGTTGATCTTGCTGTCTCTAGCTGGAACTTGACCCTCCTATGGGCCTGTCAGCCTGTGTGTGTATTCCTGGGAGATCACTCTCTCCTGGTGGGCTGTACACAGAAGGTTTTGGAGCTGCCTAGTTCCCTGCTGGAGATGGCGGCCGGAACGCAAGACTCCTGTTCCAGCAGCAACACTGATCATATGCCCTAAGCACTCCAACCTGTTCCCCTTCAGAGAGAAGGTGGAGCTCTCACCTCTGCACTCAGAAGTGAAAGCACTGCTGGGCGATCACGCTCTCCTGGCGGGTTGGGCACAGAAGGCTTTGGAGCTGCCTGTTTCCCTGCTGCAGATGGTGGCCAGAAGGAAAGACTCCTGTCCGAACTCATGAAATTTTTAAGATAAATGGATGGAACTGAAAAATATCATCTTGAGTGAGGTAACCCAATCACAAAAGAACACACATTGCATGCACTCACTGATAAGTAGTTATTAGCACAGAAGCTTGGAATACCCAAGACACATTTCACATATCAAATGATGCCCAAGAAGGAGGAAGAACAAAGTATGGATCTTGGGTCCTTTGTAGAAAGGGGGAAAAAAAGCCACAGAAGGAGATACAGAGACAAAAGATGGGGCAGAGTCTGAGGGAAAGGCCATGCAGAGACCACCCCTCCCGGGATCCATCCATATACACTTACGAAACCCAGACGCTATTGTGGATGCCCACAAGTGCTGGCTGACCGGAGCCAGATATAGATATCACCTGGGAGGCTCTCCTAGTGCATGACAAATACAGAGGGGGACACTCTCAGCCAGCCATTGAACTGAGCACAGGATTCCCCATGTGGGAACCAGAGAAAGGACCCAAAGAGCTTAAGGGGTTTCAGTGCCACAGGAGGAACAATATGAGACACTCAGTACTCCCAGAGCTCCCAGGCACAAAACCATCAACCAAAGAATATACATGGAGTCACCCATAGACACATAGACACATAGACACATAGGCAGCAGATGATGGTCCTGTTAGACACCAAAGGGAGGAGAGGCCCTTGGTCCTGGAGAGACTTGATGCTGTAGTGTAGAGGAATACCAGGACAGGGAAGTGGGGGAGGGTTGATTGGTGAAGGGGAGATGGCTTATTGGATTTTCAGGGGAGAGGGGAGCCAGGAAAGGGGACAGCATTTCTTTCTTTCTTTTTTTTTTTTTTTTTTTTTTTTGGTTTTTCGAGACAGGGTTTCTCTGTGTAGCCCTGGCTGTCCTGGAACTCACTTTGTAGACCAGGCTGGCCTCGAACTCAGAAATCCTCCTGCCTCTGCCTCCCAAGTGCTGGGATTAAAGGCGTGCGCCACCACCGCCCGGCGGGGACAGCATTTCAAATGTAAATAAAGAATATATCTAATAAAAAAAGAAGCAAAAATAAAAGAAAGGGAAGAGAAGAATAAGGATGGATTAAGCTGGCATAATTTGTCAGAACAAAGCAAAACTATGAGTGAGTAGATTCCAACATATTAGATTTCCTGGAAATACTTAACATTGCAATATATGAATATTTTCTTTGAAACTATAGATGCTTTTAAATTAGTCTCCTAAGTACAAATTGATAGTATTTAGTGGGACTTGTTTTCTCGAAGTCGTATTGTAGAGGTCAGAGAAAGAAACAGTAGTAACAAGATTTTACTGATTCTGCAACATCAGAAGACTCTCCTAACAATTCTTTCAATAAAGAGAGCTTTCCCAGAAAATTTAATGAAAGAAACTCTCCTGAGTTATCTATTAAAGTGACTGTGGTTAGACTAACCCATGGAACTCAAATTGTATTTGTGTTCTAAAATGGTGAAGCTGCAAATCATTACATGCAGGTTCCTATTCTTTAGCATAAGGTCATTTTAATTTTTGAAATTACAATATTGTAATATGCTCAGCAAATATTTAGGGATGCTTTCTATAAAAAAGCAAATACAGAACACAATTCAGCCTGCTAGTTTTAATAAAAACTAATTTTGTGCCTTTTTTTCTTTCAGGCTTCTGCTCCATTATGTTTAAAGTGAGTCACCTAAACCATCAGCTTGGTTTTTGTGATTTAGTTTAGGATGTGAACAATCAGAACACAAGAATGATATCTTTCATATAGAACTTGAGTTTTTGGAAAAAGGGTATTAAAAAAATGAAAAGGAGCTGTAGAAAGAAGACCCAAGCAGAGCAGAGGGATCTGATTGATGGGCCTCCTGTGCTCATCTTGGAAGTGTAGGTCCTGATTAGAGGAGCAGAAAGGAAAGAACCCACCTGCTGTACTGCAAGCAGCATTTATTCTGCTCAAAATAAGAATGAGAGAATAATGACTCTGAAGTGGCCAATTGTTCCAGAAATAATGAAGCCATGCTTCACAGTGTTAGTTTTAGAGCAAATATAAATTGAAGTTTTATGCTTCCTTCCCAATCACTGTTTTTGTATGTCAAATACAAAGGCATGGTATTTTCCTGTGTATTAAGAATGAAGTTCCCAGAAACTGTTTTACTAGCAGGATATTTGATTATATGTTCTGATAATCACAACACAGTGTCTTTCCTGGTGTTCGGTCCAGGTATGCACACATGTGATTTGCATTTGATTGGAATCTTTCTAAGTAGGCAATGTAAGTGATCTCTAAAGGCATAAATCCAGCAGCACGTGTGCAGTTGCTCTAAGACAGCAAATTCCTGAGGATGACAAATCATGAGAAAAAGCAAAGTCATGGAGTAAAAAGTAAAAGTCATGGGATCATACATTTACATTGTTTTTCTGATCTTACACTCCTCTGTGTAGTAAATAGTTCATATATATTTTGTCCTGTTTGATAAATACTTTATTCATATTCTTATTTGTTTTTTATTCAATTTACATCCCAGTAACAGCCTTCCCTTCCCAGTCCTACCCTTACAAATCCCTCCTACCATTGTCCCCTTCCTTTGGGTACTACCCCACCCTGGGACATTTGTTCCCAGCAGGACTAGGAATATCTTCTCCCACTGAGGCCCAACTAGGAATTCTAAGTAGGGGGAAGGGGATCCAATGGCAGGGACCAGAGTCCAAGACAGCTCCTGGACAGTTTGTTATGGAACCGTTATGAAGACCAAGTTGTACATTTGCCACAAATATGTAGGGGTACTTTGAAAAGCAACACGTATTTTATTATGTAGTTTTATAAAACTCAGTTTATAGACCTGGGAAAGTCCCAGGCAGTTATTCTTCTGTACTCTGAATTTTGTCAGGAATGGCCCTAATCATCAAGAACTGACAATGTGGAGTATCCTCCACATGGCCCTTTGGGAAGTAGAAAGCTCACATTAATGAGTCACCTGAGAAATAAAGTTTAGAATGTATGAACTATATTAAGCTATCAGGCAAAGCACATCATTCCACTGGACTATTCTTACTATCTTTTGACTTATAGTTGATTGAAAAGAATTGCAATAAATTAATTTAATTATGTATGTGTAAATTGATAAGCATGTTTTTGGTGTAAGTAGATATTAGGACTGTTTCAAAGACCTTGAAACAGGTAAAGTTGGAGGCAGAGAGACAAGATGAGTGTTGATCTTAGATGTTCTTGACTTGAAGAAGAATTAGTATGCCTGTCTTGAAAGCATGGATAAATGAAGATTCATCAAGCTAAAGAAAACAGAACAAGGATAGATGAGCAAGGCAAGGTTGAGAGTGCTAAAACTGGATCTGACAAGTTAAGCTTGAACGGATTAGTTTCTCTGTTCATCAAATATTAAGGCCCATCTGAATGCCAGGTACTATTCTGAGAGGTGAGGTTTCAGTCTGCAAAAAGCATTAAACATCCCACTGGCCCTCTGGTGTGATAAAATGACATTAAATAATGAAGTAGGTACGGAAATAAAGTAAGGATTTTCAATGATATGGTGCATAAAACATATAACATGTTGACAAATAGATTAAGTGGGGCAGGTGTCATTTTTGAAAGACTGGTAGGAAAATAGCTGTCCGAAGTGCTGATATTTGATTCTGCAAAGTGGAATGGAAACAGTCATAAGAAGCCTAACAGAGAGAATGCTTCAAATAGTGCAAATCCTGTTCCGAAGGGAATAAACAGCATCTTTGGAACTCAGTGAGTCTGCAAACACAGCATGCTGTATATAGTGAGAGGAGAGGGCAGGAGGTGAACATGTGATCGGATTTCTCAATCCCAGGCTAAAAGGCTGTTGTCCTCAGAACACAAGAGTGGGAATATACAAAATTATCAACACATCTACCTACAGATGACAGTTGGAACTGTGGGAGAGAGTAAGAATAAACTGAAAGGGCAGATAAGCACTGTGAAGAATGCAAACATCTTACAGAGGGAGAAAGGAAACCATTAGTGCTATAACATAAGATAGATTAGGGAGAGGGTGAAAAAGAGATTGCAGTTTTTCAAACTAAAAGTGATGCCCTCATTAACTTTCTCAACTTGGCACAGTCCAGAAGCATCCTAGAGAACACCTAGATTGAAGAATTATCTAGAACCCCTTGCTTTTTGAGCATGTCGATGGGGGGTTATTTTGATTGGTAATAGAGGAAGGAAAGTCCAGCCTACTGTGGATGACCTCATTCCCTGTGCAGGTGGTCCTGGGCTATATATATTAGAATGATAGCTATGTATGGGCAGGGGAGAGAATCAGCAAACAGCATGATTCCATGGTGTCTGCACCAAAATACTGTTTGTGTTTCTGCCTTGAATTTGCTTAATGACTGACTTCACCTAGTAAGTTGAAATTAATCTTTCCTTTTCTTGAGAATCTTTTGGTCATGGCGCCTTCCAGACAAAAGTATGAAAAGTGGGACATATCATATGTAGTTTCAAGAATGTCTGTACAACAGAAGGAAATGGAGTGATGGACAGGATGAAGATGTTTCAAATGCAAAAGGAAATGGGGGTCTTTGATGAAGTTTTTCTTTTCTTTTCTATCTTTTCATTTCTTCTTTTATAAATATAGGTATGTAAAGTAGTAGAACACTAATTAAACACAGTAGGGTAGGTATCATAAATCTAAATGAAATAAAGAGGTGATGCAAAGTCAATCAAAGCTGCAACCAAATAAAGATGCTTTTAAATATATTTACATTACTAGAGAGAAAAAAATGAACAGAAGGCATTTTAATGATGAAATTTGAATATGTTATATCAAAATTCTGAAGACAAAATAAGTAAGAGTTGACCCAAGGTACTTATAAAACTGACAAAATCACAAGCCCCATGGCACCAAATAAGACTGGTTCTCCTTTGAGCTTGTGACCATTGGTAGTTGTCCAGTGTTTCAGGGATGGCTCCTAACCAAGTACATGTTGACAGTGACACTGATTGAATATTGTAGGTTATTTAAAAAAATGAAAAGAGGAAGAAAGGAAGGAAAAATAAGGAAGAGGAAAGAAAATACCTGAGATAAGAGGATGAGACGTTGGGGCATATAGGGAAATTTGGGAGTGGAATAGTTCCACTGGTGAACATGATAGTGTTTTATTAAATTTATGTGTGAAATTCTCAAAGAATGAAATATAATGAAGTTTTAAAAAGGGAACACTTTAAACTCAGGCAAAAATATAATTGAAACATTTAATCATTGTTTCTATGAATGATATAACTTTCATTTTATCATTTTAGCACCTATCAATCACCAAGATGGCACATTGTTACCTATTATAGCTTGTTTGTGAATCTAAAGAGTTTAAACCTAAAAATTAATATGGTATATAGCTGTCTATCTTAGTGAGATATAGATACTTTTACTTTTTAAAATGTATAGATGCTACAATATTCTTAAGTAATAGAAAGCAATAAATTTTTAAAATTCTGTGTGCATTCATTCAAATTACCTTCATATTTATTTTAATTTGAATATCATACTCTGTGTGTGTGTGTGTGTGAGAGAGAGAGAGAGAGAGAGAGAGAGAGCAAGCTTGTCTGCAAGTCAGTTACAAAACCTCGGTTACAAATTTCTCTGGATTCCCCCTCAAGTGATGAATTCAATATTTCTCTAACAATATGTCTAAAACTGGATAAAAGGAAAGAATGGGGGTTTTATATACAAGTTTTTAATTTCTTCAAGACAAATATTAGTTAGGGAAGATTTGCAGTGCCTCACAATATGGACGGTGTTTGCATAGGAAGGATTTATATATGTTTCAAAAAGGAAATATTTCACATGCCTAGCAACTGTTTGAATGGGAACCCTGATGAAGATGACTGTTCCATATGATCCAAACACCGTTGTCCCTATAAAATTTTGCACATTTACTTTTACATTTTTAGAATATAAAACACAGCGAACAAGGTGATTCAAAACAGAATTTTCAAATACAAAGTGTGTAGACTTACTAGTACATGCCATAGAAGGTGGGTCTTTTTCTGCCCGGAAGTAACCTTTTTCACAATGACAGACTGAAGTTGCTTCCGCGTAGGTTGAGCTGTGTGGAGGGCATTTGGAACATTTTGTGTTCCCAGCAAATGCTTTATAGAATCCTGGTCTGCAAGCTGTGTAAACAGGAAAAACAATTTCTTTTTAGCTGTTATCACTAGAGTTTTTCTCATTTGTACATGTTTTAAGTCAAACATACAGAATACGATTTTTTGAATTGCCTCTCAGAATTCAATTTTACACATGCACACTAAAGTCAATATAAATGTTAACATTGATAAATAAAATTAACTAATTATTCAATTATTAGGATATTCATAACTTTAGAAATTTAGCTAAGCTAACTTGGAATGTACGCATACTTGTGCAAATGTGTACACAATCCTTTTGACATCCACATACAACACTGGATTATGTATGTGAGGATACCCATGCTTGGCCAAAAGAGAGATGAGTTTGTGTATTTTTAGGTGATAATGTTAAATAACATTATGTCACACTATTCAAAAATATATCTCAATTCATTTTTACTTCCGTCTACAAGTAATTTAGGACTTAAATTTTGCCTAAGGTACATCCTTAACAATTATGGTCGTGCTTCAATATACTATTGTCTAGGATAGAACTGTATTGTTTTTGAAGTTTTAGCTTTATAATATTTCTTGGTAAACAAGTGAGTAATTCACAGTTAGAGAGTTATTAACTCCACACAGCAAAGTTACCATTGAGGAATCAGCATTCAGGTAGGCTAGATCAGGTCTCTAATCACAGCTACTTAGGTTAAAGCAAGAGAACTGAAAATTCAAGGCCTACCTAGACTATAGAAGTAGTGCAAGGCTAAACTGGGTAGCTTCGAAAAACCTTGTCTTGAAGTAAACCGTGAAGAAACAAATGGTAGACTGATACTCAGTGTTGGCCATGTTAATGCTTGCCTGGATGACAAGAGTGAGGACTTATATTCAGTCCTTATGATTACACACACACACACATACACACACACACACACACACACACACAAACACCACTCATCCCATATATCAGTATTGTTTTCAACAGAAAGAACATGCCAGCAATCGTCTCTTCTTTGACATGCTAACACATTAGTGATACAAAAGTAGTCAATTAAGAGAACTTGACAGTGTGCAAATAAACTATAATTAATTCGCTGACATTTTCATAATTAAAAGATTCTTGAAAAAGTACATGATTTCTAAACTTGATGTGTAGTGTTGCCTTAAAAACGCATAGGATGCTCATTAACTGAAATGTTTGCTTAGTTATAAGGTTTAAAATAATTTAGTGTAGAATAAATGTTTCAAATAACACAGAATAACAATTTCAAAACTGATTTTTAAAGTTGACCTTATTTAGAAGTTAAGTAATTTATTCATCTATTAAAAACTTAAAATCTAATAAAAAGGTCAATTTATATACAAATGTATATGTAATTGAGGCATTGGCATTTGAAAACATTATTTTAAATATTTAAATATTATTTTAAAGGCACAGGGTACTATGTTGTTTTACAATATTTATCACCCATTCAAATTTTACAAATATTGTTTACTATATAAAAGTAGCCTGGTTTTAACTTAACTTTTAGCTGGTAAGGCATTATTATCTTTTATTTGTTTTCTTAAGTAACTATAATTAACATAACAAGCCTCTTCTAGGTGTATGGCTAAGGTACCAGTGTCTTTCTAAATCCCTCACACAAAGTTGTTCCCACCGAAGTATCTTTTCCACCTGATATCACGCAGCCTGATACTTTTATGCTCACTCTTTTCGTAGTCTGGTTTACTTAAATATCACCCTCCAATTGAAGTCCTTCTGGATTCTTCTTCGAAACTGTAATCCTGCTTTACTCTGCCACAGAAATCCATACTGCTTCCCTCTTGCTTTCCTGTTCCTCTAAATGCTTTAACGATATCTGACATTCGACACATTTAGTTTTAAAAACCATCTCGCACTAGATTGTGTGCTTTGTCAAGCGGAGATTTCTGTCTGTTTCAGCTGCTAAAGTTCATCTCCTGGGTCTAAAAGACTGTGAGGCATTATTAGGCCATCAAAGAATTTTTGGTACATAGATGGGAGACTATTGACAGATATCTTTAATTTCTATGAACTCCCCAGGTTCTATTTAACAAATTATCTGCAGTTAGCCTTTCTCTGGGTTGGCAATGCTCCTTTATGATAAAATTATGACCCACTCATTGTATTAACTGTTACTTGTGCTTCTGGTCTCATGGATCAAGTTTCCCAACACATCTACTGCCATTTCAACATATTTTCTATGTTAAATATTTATTTGATCCCTGTAGGTTTCACAAGAGCAGGATGGCACAATCCCTGTCAGTAATAGGTGCTTACATCCACACAATCAATAAAACTATATACTGAGAGACTGCTGTCCTAATCAATTTTCTGCAGAGGACCATTCATATCTACTCTGTACATGCTGCAGTCATAGCATTACTTGTCTTAGAATACATTTAAAGTGGTTTTCTTTTCCTTTTTGAAATACTACCTAATAAGTGTGGTATGAATATGCTATTTTAAAATTTATGTATCTAATGTCAAATATGAGTGCTTTAACATAGCAAAATAAACTATTTAGAGGATGTGATGCTTATTTCTCTTTGTCAACTTGATTATATCTTGAATGAACTACGATTAATAAATGGATGGCACACCTGTGATCCAGATCTTGTGGCTGGAAAACAAGTTTCTGCCCTGGATCTTGACATGGAGATCTTGAGGCATAGTGCCATGAAAATCTGAGGCCAAGGCCAGGTAGTATATACATTTAACTCCAGTAGACTGAGGTAAGCAGATCTCTGAGTTCAAGGTCAGCCTGTGACAAGCAAGATTTAGATCTAGGTGTTCTGGTACACACCTTTAGTATGGGCTACACCTTCTGCTGGAGGCTTACATAAGGACATTGGAAGAAGGAAGATTCACTCTTCTTCTTCTGCTTGCCCTTCTTGCCAGTACATCTGTTGCAACCTACTTCTACAGAAGTCCAGCTTAAACACCTAGCCTTGTGAGACTGAACAACTACTAGATTCTTGGACTTCCCATTCACAGCTGCCCATTGTTGGGTTATCTGGACTACAGACTGTAAATCATTACAATTCTCTTAGAGACAATCCATAAATTCTGTGACTCTAGAGATCCCTGACTAATATGGGGGTGGAGGGAATGAAACCTGAGGGCTGAGATGTATCTCAGTTGGTAGAGTGCTTCACCACACCAGCAAGCATGAAACCCTGTTGTTCCATGCTTGGCACCATATAAACCAGCCATAATGTCAGCCCATACCTGTAATCTCAGTACTTGAGACATGTGGAAAAGAGGATCAGACGTACAAAATTATGTTTGGTGACATAGCAAGGCCAGGCTGGAATAATGAGATCTTGTCTCAAAATAAAAAGTAAAATAAGATAATAAAATGAAACAAAATAAGATACGAAATAGAACAAAAATAAGATAATAAAAAATCTCATTTGAAATTATGTTTATCTCAGTACATGTACATTTCCCTGTTTACTATTTGAAGTATATGTTTATATTATTTACATATATATACGTGTGTGTATATACAAATAATTCTTGCATTAAAGATAATTGAAACATGCTATCCTAAGTACTTACCTTTCCTTGCATAGCATACATCGGTGTCATGAAGATTATATAACTTCAGACTGTGTCATAAATGATTAAAATTATGTTATCACATTTATGAACTGAAGGTTGATTTACTTTGACAAGACAGAGATGAGTATCACTTTGATGGCATCTACCCTTAGTAGTTTTCATATTTTTAAAAAATTGAATGATATAAAGAATAAATTTATTAGTACTTTCTATAAGATTACTGTAATTCAGAAACAGAAGGAATGGCCTATATACAGCTAGTGGTTTAAACTTCGTAGCTGTGCTTGAAATGAAATAGCAGCATGTATACCTTGAGAACCCTGTAACTGCTTTCTTATAATTTTTTTTTGGCTTTTCCTATCTTGTCCTGTTTTCCTATTTATAAGATGTGCATTTCTTGCTTCCAATGAACAAAATAAGCAAAACAGCTTGAAGATTGCCTGCAGCACATGTATGAATATCTTCCAGCCATATGTCAATCCTGTATGAAATATTGTTGGAATGTTAATGTTTTCTGATGTGGTTGTTTCTGTTCTTTTACTTCTATTTTAGGGAAGAAGTTATTTAGATATGGACCTACAGTTTAGGTCCTCATTGCATTCGATTATTGTACCCACTGTAGCTTCCATCCAGACTTATGGGAATTTGGTTTTTAAATCTATTCCTTGACCTGATGCATTAATCTCAGGGATGTCTGCCTCTGATTTCTGCCAGCTCAAATTTTCTCCCAAGTCACTGCAGTTGCATTTCTAAACACCTGGTATGACTGAAGTGCTGTGCTTTGTACAGCAGAAAATGGAGAATGGTTTCTGTGTGCCCGTATCTGCCCTTCTGTGTGATTCGGCACAGACAAAAGTGAAGAAGAATATTTTACACATTTTAATGATTATATAAACATATATACACTTGATTAGGCTTTTTGTGTACAGAGTCTGAAGTGTGTACTATATTGTGTATTGTGGCTAAAGTTTAGTATTACAAAACCTCTGAAATACCAGAATAGCATTTATATTCTTCCCCAGTTTGTCGAACGTCTACACAGTGTTGGCTTTCACTGATGCAAAAGTTTTAGAGTTCTTGTTGTGCTTTACATTCAACACATCACCTTACTGCTTTATTGAGGTACAGCCACCATATAAAAGCTACACAAAGCATCTGCTTTTAATAAAGTACATGTGAAAACAACAGCAGCTGTAATACTGACTCTAATACAGTGACTCCAATTTCTCTACATCTTATTTTTATCTGTGTTTTCAGTTTTAAAGTTTGTTTTCTGTGGATAACACAGTTTTGGTCTTGCATCTGTTGATTTATTCACATGATACTTTTAAATACATCTGATGATCTTTGACTTTTAATTGGGATGGTTATTTTACTTAACTTAATTACTCAAGCCTTAGGTATTTATTTCTCATTAAATTTTTAACCGTTATCTTTATGTATATGGTGTTCTGCCTGCAGGTAAATCTGAGCACTATGTGTTTGCAGTGCCCATGAATGCCAGAAGTGAATGTCAGATTGGACTTCAAAATCAGTGTAAACTGCTGTGTAGGTGCTACAAACTCCATCCAGGTCCTCCAGAATAGCATCTAATGTACTTAACTGCTAAGAATAGTGTGGGTGTAGCAATGAACTTATCGCTGACACTAATGTAGTTAGTGAAGTGCCGTACAATTTCCTTAAAAGTCACTGAAGGACTGAAGAGTTGGCTCAACAGTTAAGAGTACTGGATGCTCTTCCAGAGGACCTGGGTTCCATATGCAGCACCTATGTGGTGGTTCTGAACCCTTAGAAGCTCCAGTTCCAAGATGATTTAAATGCATCATTTTGGTATCCACAAGTACCATGCACACACATGATACAGAGGAATGTATGCAGGCAATTGGATCAAGGACCTCCATATAAAACCAGATACACTGAATCTAATAGAAGAGAAGTGGGGAAGAGCCCCGAACTCATTGGCATGGGTGAAAATTTCCTAAACAGAACTCCAATAGCTCAGGTTCCAAGATCATCAGTTGATCAATGGGATTTCATGAAACTGAAAAGCTTCTGTAAGGCAAAGGATATAGCCAATAGGACAAAATAAATAAATAAATAAATAAATAAATAAATAAACCAATCTACTGATTGGGAAAAAAAATCTTCCCTCATCCTACATTTGATAGAGGACTAATATTCAAAATTTATAAAGAACTCAAGAAGTTAACCTCCAAAAAACCCAAATAACCCAATTAAAAGTGAAGAACAGAGCTAAACAGAATTCTCAACAGAAGAATCTCGAATGGCCAAAATGAACTTAAAGATAAGCAAATCAAAACAACCCTGAGATTCCATTTTACACCAATCATAATGGCTAAGATCAAAAACTCATGTGACAGCACACTTTGGCAAGGATGTGAAAAAGGAGGAACACTCCTTCATTGCTTGTGGAATTGCAAACTGGAACAATCAATTTGGCAGTTGCTCAGAAAATTGGAAATAGTTCTATTTGAAGACCCAGTTATACCACTCTTGGGCATATACCTAACAAACGCCCCACCAGACCACAAGGACAGGTGCTCCACTATGTTCATAGCAGTCTTACTTTTATTTATTTTTTTTTCTTTTTTTTATTTTCTAAGTTTTTTTTTATTTACATTCAAAATCATTTCCCCTTTCCCGTTTCCTCCCTCCCCGAAAGTCCCATAAGCCCCCTTCCCTCCCTCTTTTCCCCATTCAACCCCCTCTCGCTTCTCTGTCTTGGCGTTCCCCTACATCCAGTCTTTCCAGGACTACTTTTAATAGCCAGAAGCTGGAAATAATCCAGAGGTCCCTCAACACAAGAATGATACAGAAATGTTCATTTATACAATGGAATACTATTAAGCTATTAAAAATGAGGACATCATGAATTTTGCAGGTAAATGGATGGAACTAGAAAATATCATCCTGAGTGAGGTAACCCAGACCCAAAAGGACATGCATGTATGTACTCACTAATAAGTGGATATTAGTCCAGAAGGATAGAATACACAGGATACAACTCACCAACTGTAAGAAATTTAACATGAAGGAAGGCCCAAGTGAGGATGTATGAATCTCACATAGAATGGGGAACAAAATAATCACTGGAGGCAAAGGGACCTGGGTGGTGGATGGGAGGGGGAGGGGAAAGGGGGAACAGGATCAGGTATGGAGGGGGTGAAACAGGAGAGAAGTCCAGAGGACCAGCAAAATGAATGGAAATTTGTAGCTTTCAGGGGTCAGGGATGAGGGTAGGTATCCTCTAGAAAGTCCCAGAGACCTTGGATATGGCAGCCTTCCAGCACTCAATAGGGGTGATCTTAGCCGAAATGACCAACAATAGGGAGAGGGAACTTGAAGAGACCACCTCCAGTAGATAGACAGGGCCCCAAGTGGAGGGACAGGGTTACAAACCCATCTGGGTCAAAATTTCTGACCAGGAATTGCTCCTGTCTAAAAGAACAGCAGGGACAAAAATGGAGAAGGAAAGGCTGTCCAGTGACCATCCCAACTTGGGTTCCATCTCATGGCAGTGGGTGGCGGGAGGAGTAATCAAAGCCTGACACTATTACTGAAGCTATAATGGGCTTACAGACAGGAGACTAGCATGGCTGTCCTCTGAGAAGCCCTACCAGCAGCTGACGGAGACAGATGCAGGTACTTACAACCAATGGGTTGAAATCGGGGACTGCTACGGAGGAATTAGAGGAAAGATTGAAGGAGTCGAACGGGAGGTTGAACCCACAGGAAGATCAGCTGTCTCAACTAGCTGTACCCCTGGGAGTTCCCAGAGACTTAGCTACTAACCAGGGAGCATACATGGGCTGGTCCCTGGCCCCTGGCACATATATTGCAGAGGACTGCCTTGTCTGGCCTCAGTGAGAAAAGATGGCCCTAATCCTAAAGAGACTTGAGACCCCAGGAAAGGAGGATGCTGGGGGCAGGAGCACCTTCTCAGAGGCAAAGTGGAGGTGGAATGGGATGATGAATTGTGGGAGGGGGACCAGGAGGGGAAGCAAAGTCTAGAATGTAAAAATTAATTAAATAATAAATAAATAATAAATAATAATAAATAAATAAACATTTAAAATTTCACTGTTTTCAGAACAATAAAGTCAAGAATTTACAGCACACAGCACTTGCTCACATATAGACAAGCATACAAGCTGAAATGATACCTCTGCTAGCACAAAAAAAAAATCAAGAAATGCACAATCTGCTCTATGTACACTTCGTTTTAAAATTACATTAGGTAGACTGTAAGCATTGATATCAATGGCTTTTTGAAGAACTAGAAGACAAAAGGTCACTAGAAATTCTAGGTGGCCTATCAGTCTGTGCAGTTCTAATCATCTGGTGAAATTTTAAATTGCATTTTGTAATAGGAACCGATATTAAATTACTCTGTAAGCTTATATAAAGCTGAATGACTTAGCAGTAAAGTATGTGATCTGCGTCATTTCTTAAAATACCTTCAAGAAAAAGAGTTTGGAATTACCAAAGGCAGTGTCATGTCGCTTACTTCAAGCCTGTTGTACAGTTCTGAGAACTGAATTGCAATGTCATGGACGTTGAGAACACAGAAAATAATACTAAAGAATCTAAAAGTAAATATTTGTTTCTTCACAAAAAAAATATCTATACATGATAAAGAAAATTCTTAAAGTTATATCATATTAATCTTTAAATAGTAATAATATGGATTCTTAAAAATATCAACTTAACCTAACCTTTTTTTATTTTATAAAGATGAGAAAAACACTCTCTGTCCTCTCGCGCTCTCTCTCTCTCTCTCTCTCTCTCTCTCTCTCTCTCTCTCTCTCTCACACACACACACACACACACAAACTCATATACACACACTGTGTTATGGTGTTATGGGTTACAAAGATCGCTTAGAGGTGTGTTCTTATATAATCATGAGAACCTGAGGTGAGCCCCTAAAACCCAGTAAACCTGGACCAAGTATTGCAATCTATGATCCTAACATCGTATGACAAAATGAGCAGAGAAGACAAAAAGATCCCCAGGTGCCAGTAGGCCAGTTGGCTAGCTAACCTGACACATATATCAGTGACAAGGTAGAAGGTTAATACCATTTGAGGTATTATTAACTATTAACACATAGGATTTTACTCTCCCCTTCACTACCTACCCCCAATACACTTATCTGAGTAAACTGCACAAGTGGTCACACACACCAGGCCACAGAAGGATATTAAGCATGACCCTGCTCATTCGATTTGGGAATAGATAGAAGAATTCCTAATGCTGAGACTATGAAAATCTCCCTGCCTCTACAAGCTGAGCACTAACATTTATTTCTCCCTGCTTCTGGCTTCATCTCTTCCAGCTCCCAGCTCCTGTGGGTACATTGAAAGCAGGTGCCTCTTTCCTTTTCTGCTGTGACATTCACACCATGACAGCCCTGTACTTGAACTCCGAGTCAGAGTCAATCCTTCCTTCCATAGGTTGCATTTGTCATAATATATAAATAAATTTTTTATAATATTATATATTTTATATATATATAATATATATATTTTTCTCACAACAACAAAAGAAACTAAAATATTCTGTGTTCCTCTCACTTGGCCAGAGGTTCCAGTTGCAGAGGAAATCTACAGAGTAGATGTTATAAATCCACAGCCAGGCATAGGATTTTAAGGAAAAGGACTGGACTCAGGAATATTCTTGGGGGACCATACAGTAGGAGGGTCTAAGAAAAGCAATCCCAGGACTGATTTCATTAACTTCTTGACTTAAGTCTTTATACATACATATACATATACATACACATACACATACACACGTGTATGTGTATATACATGTACGTATATGTATATATATGTATGTGTATATATATATGTAAAAACACATCAGTATGCCAGGCAGTGATGAGATTTTAAAAATTGTTGGGAACAGGAAAAAGAAAACTATTCTAAGTACTAACATTTCATTTTCAGATTCCATTTAATCATAGAGAGCAACTAAGTTTAAGATCTCGGGCCCTAGGGGAACTGGAGACTTCCATATATCTGAACACCTTCTGTTATAAGCAGTTTTCTGAGTCCAGCCATCTCAAGAACAGCTTCTCTATCTTGCAGGATCAAACAAGTTCATGTTCCCAGGCCTAGGAATAAACACACATCCCAGTTCTCTAAATGTTTTCTTAAGTATCTGTTAACTAGTAGGGAATATAGAAATTGCTGTTATCTAAAGCAAGGTGCATAAGTTATAAAAATATATAAGTAATTCCCTGTTATGCCCTAATTAACTAAATGCAACTGACCCACTCCATATCTCCTTATCACTCTGAATTCTGGACCAAATATCTAGGAGAATGATTAATGAAGCCAGGAACCCTGTATATTGCCCAGTCTCCAGCGGGTACTCCCTTGCCTAACACATAATGTCAAAATACAATTGAATAACAATGCAACTCCCCCTAGCTGCCCACTTGTTTTATATTACTCTCCTTTAAAAATGTTGTAAATCTGATCTGGCTGACTCTCTGGGTGCTCAGAACATAAAGGTTTCATTGTTAAGCTTTTGTATGTAAAGTGAATTTTCTCATTTTCTACCCTGAACCCAACAGTTGACTAAAATGAGAATATCAACTATATGCTGAAACCATATCCTGAGTTTTTTTCCTTAATACTATTTTGATTTAAAACTTACAAGACAAAGTAGGTGTCACTGAAACGGATACTTAGTCAGATAAGTTGCCATTAATAAGTACATTATACACAATGTGTTTGATTGTTATAATAGAAATTAATTACAAAAATTAAAGTATTTAGTCTTTAAATTCCTAGTCCTGAGTTTTGTTTCTTGTTGCTGTTGTTCTCCTTCTCCTCCTCCTCCTCCTTCACCTTGTTTCAAAGTATTTTATTGAGTATTTTTACAACTCTGCTCATAAGGGAAAGTGGTCTCTAACTCTCTTTTGGGTTTTTTTTTTATATGGCTGGAATATCAGAGCAACTGTGGTCTCATAAACTAAATTGGGCAAAGCTTCTTCTGTTTTTATTTTGTGGAATAATTTGAGGGGAATTGATCTTAACTTTTCTTTGAAAATCTGGTAAACGTCTGTGCTAAAATCAAATGCCTTTGGCTTCTTTTACCCTTTTTGGAGAGAGATATTTTAATGACTGAATCTTTTTCATAAAAGTTTATTTAAATTATTTATCCGATCTTGATTTAACTTTGTTAAATGGTGTCTACTGAGAAAACTATCCATTACTTGTTTTTCAACTTGGTGGCATACAGGATTTTGGTTTTTTTTTTTGTTTGTTTGTTTTTTTTTTTAATTTACTAAGATATATTGTTTACTTTACATCTGTTTTCAATACCAGCAACATTTTTTTGGATGCATGTTTTCTCATTGTTTAAAACAGTTGCTATGGTCCAAAGATCAGTATCTTCTCTAAATTATTTTATGGGAGGCTTCTCATGGTAACGAAGTTATTAGTATTCTATCCTCACTGATGGGCTTAGTGCCTTCAAGAGTAATGGGACCAGAGCTGCCCACTCATTCCTGACAGGAGAGACTAAGAAGATACCCATATGCAGACATCGGGCGGTGGTGGCGCACGCCTTTAATCCCAGCACTTGGGAGGCAGAGGCAGGAGGATTTCTGAGTTCGAGGCCAGCCTGGTCTACAAAGTGAGTTCCAGGACAGCCAGGGCTACACAGAGAAACCCTGTCTCGAAAAAAACCAAAAAAAAAAGAAAAAAAAAAGAGTGTCAGACTGGACACCGTATATTCTAGCACCTAAAATTATTACTTCTTAGCCTCCTGAACTCGGAGAAATTTTTTTCTTATTTAAGTAATCCATTCTATGGCATGTTGATATTGTAGCACAAATAGAACATGAAAAGAGGAACAGTTAGTACATATCTCAGGAGGGTCTGTAAAGATTTTAAATGTAGTATGAAAAAAAACCCTGATCAGTTAAATGGTATTAAATACTGTGTTTTTTAAAACTGGCTCAGTTGTATTTGCCATACCCCACTGTTGTGAAATGTGTGGAAATCCTTACCAAGGAGTTTTCTATAATCCTTTCTTTAATTTGGCATGCTTAGGATTATAGTATAAGAGGTTGCATGTGACTACCCAGGCAGGTCCTAAAAGTGGATAGCGAGTCCAGTTGTTTCTCTTGGATGCTTCTAAAGACTACCTAGAATGACAGGGCAGAGTGTAAGCTTCTAGGTAAAGAACCTTGCAATACTTGGATGAGTCTAGGCTCCAGCTGAGCTTCCAACTATTTGCTAGTTGAGCCTATGGCCTTTGGAATGCGGACTCTTCAGTCCCGAATCAAGTACCAAAGGTGATACTTCATGGGGCAGAGACTGGCCATTTTGCTGCACATTGCCAAAATTACAGGATTATGAGCAAAAATAAATGGTTTGTGTGATTCTGTGCTGTTAGACTTGGGGTAGATTTTTAAGAACCATCTGATAAACTTACTTACAAAGCCACATGGTGAGAGAGTTAGGTGCTTCAGGCCTAAAGTTATCTCAATATATGATCTGAACTTTTATCCTAAGGTACTTCAGTGGTTTAATTTGTGTGGAAAAGTTTATATATTGTGATTTTCAGGGGAAGTACTGAACAAACTATAATTTCTAAAGAAAAATTAATGATGACATTTAAGTTATAAGTCACTTTTATCATATATACATTTTTGTGGAATTTAATGGACAGATAAGTTCTTATCTTATTTGTCTGTATTCTCATAGCCATAATTTTTGGGTACAAAGCAAAACTACTATAGATTTATTCCGTCTAATAAAAAAAACTACATTCCAAGATCCTAATAAAATTATCTTATGTATTGCCCTATTTTTAGCAAGACATTTATCTCTGAATTTGGAATTTGGAGAACAGATTCATCATGGAATTGACTGAAAATTTTAACAAAACCCTCTCTACTCTGCTCTGAGGGTCACATCCTCTGTCACTTCAGTGAAGCTTGACATTATGCCTTTGCTGGTTTAACAACAAGCCCAGAATCCATTATTCAATCTGACATGAATCTTAGACATTTATGTTGGCAAAAGTGCCAAGCACTACTTTAAATGTTATTTAATTTTGCACTTTAATTTTTTACCTAGAAGAATTTTTAGATAACAAATTTAGATAATAACCACACTGTATTATCCTTTTAGTTCTCAATGTTGAGTTTTATTTATGTATGTTATTCTATTTAAGTCTTAAGAGACCCAGTGATGTATTAGGATCTTCATTTAGTAGACGTGCAGAGGAAAGCCCTAACAGATGCTCAAGTTCACAGAGAGGATGAATGAATAAGTACTGGAGTTATAAAGAATATCATATGAACAAGTTTACTAGTAACATTGGAAAGAGCTCATATAAACTCTCATCTACATTTCACTGGAAAGTTGTCTAAACATCAATTTAAAATAAACTACCATAGAATCTTCCATCCAGTTCAAGTAAAGTATCTGTATTGATGCAGCTTGGTTTGACTGTGAGAGAGTCTCAGGCCACAAGGGCACGTTCAAGGGTAAAATGCTATGTGCTGCAATGGCAGACAGACAGGATTTGGAAGGTCCAGTGCATTGCTTGCAGTTGCTTTCTGTGGCCGTGTAATCAGCAGAAGCCAGGATGTGCTGATCTTACAGATGTTCTGTGTCTGATGAGACTATGTTCTCCCAGTTTGTCTCATATGCTTCCCCTCACAGAGCCTTTCCATATAAACAGTGTTGACTCCAACCTGAAGTTCTCAGTGACTAGGTGTTACTCAGCCAAATCATCTGTAAGCTGGTAGTTGGAAAATTCAATTTTCATGGCAAGCAGTGTCTTTTCTGTACAATCAGATACAGCATTTCATGAACCTATAATAATATATTTGGAGAAATGGCAAACATAGAGATAGTTTCTTATATAGAGCTCTTAATTTATATTATGATAAGAAGAAATATACAATTGAAATTTTGTGTAAATCCTATTATACATGTCTATACGTGAATAAATATGTTAAGTACAGTATAGGAGATCTTAGCAGGCATCATTTTTGTAATTCTTAAAACTATTAATTAAATCATTTTATATATTTACATATCTAGTGGCATTAAATTGAGATATCCAATTAGCATGTGGTTGGTGTGGTGAATAAGTTATTGGGCCAAAGAGACTGCATTATCAGAATGTACTGTTCATCTCTCCCTTCTAACAGCACACTGCAAATGCTCTTAGTACTCAGAGACCTGTATTTTTTTTTTAAAGAAAAATTTTCAATGGTTTTAAAATAAAAATTTGAGATAAGAATCTCACCATGTTTACTTTGGTGGCCTTCAACTTCTCAAGCCTTCTTGCTTTTGCTTCCTAAATCCTGGAAATATATGTATATCCTATCATGTCTGTCTATCTCAGTACTTGTTGGGTCCATTTTGGCATCAGCTTGTGGGGTATTGTGAAAACTCTCTCTATATTTTACTAATGTGACAGTTATCGTGTACTAGCTTCAAACTCAATGTATAACCCAGGATGGTCCTAAACTTCTGATTCTCCTGTCTCTACCTCCCACATGCTGTGAGTACAGGAGCATACGACCATGTCTGGCTGAGATGCTTTTTCTCTGAAAAAAAAAATGCTTAGAACACATATTAGCTGTGAGTAAATATTTGCTAAATCAATAACTGAATAAATTATTGTTCTTTAGTGTATCCTGAGTTTAAAAAATTATTCTATCACTTTTGCTCAATTACAATCTTCTGGGACAGTTGTAAAGGAAAATGACATCTCCAAAAATGAAATGAAATTAGCATTACAGTTGCTATAACAATTGTCATATCCACTGCATCCAAAAACTGACTAATTTTAAAGATATTATAATATATGTTTTCATGTTGGAAACCGCAATTTTAGAACACTTGTTTCAAATGAAAAACTGATGAATATATTCACCCCAGGTTTGGCTATATATTTCTACATGGGTGTATATATAATTTTAGTCTCATATACATTTTTGAATTGGATAATTATTATAATAATCATACTATTTCAAGAACAATTTAATGGATATGAAAATTTCAAATGTGATATTTTATTATTCTAAAATAGAATACCTTTACAAATGTATAATTAATCACAGTTATTATTCACACATCAAGAATGTGAGAGAGCTTGTATGAGAACTATTCTCTAAGGGGTAAAAAGTATAAACTTGAAGTTAAGTGACTATACTAGATCTACAGGTAGTTCATGAATATTGTGGAAATAAGTGCCTCAGCTTCAAGAAGAAATACATTAATATGAAGTAAAGTTCTTCAAATTGACTTTTCAGTGTAGATGTGTAGCTTTCTATTGAAGGTTTTGATGTAAAGAGAGACAGAGTGGAATAAGTAAAACATACGTTAAAATGGAAATGACTGCAGATTTCCTGAAGCAGAGAGAACGTCAACTTGGATAAAATATATTGCTGTCTCCTGAGAGGCCCTGCCAGAGCCTTACAAATATAGAGGCAGATGCTAGCAGTCAACCATTGGACTGAGCGTGGGGTCCCCAATGGAGGAATTAGAGAGGGGACTAAAGGAGCTGAAGACTTTTGCAGCCTCATGGGAGGAACAACAATTTCAACCAACCAACCCCCCCCAACTAAGTCATCAACAAGGGGTACACATGGCTCCAGCTGCATTTGTAGCAGAGGAATGCCTTGTCAGACATCAATGGGAGGAGAGGTCCTTGGTCCTAAGGCTTTATAGATGCCCCAGTGTAGGGAAATCGAGGGAGGGTAGGTGGGAGGGGATTGGGTGGAGGAACATCCTCATAGAGGCAGGGGGAGGGAGGAAGGGTTACGGGTTTTCTGGGAGGGGGGAAACTTGAAAAGGAAATGGCATTTGAAATGTAAATAAAGAATATATTCAATAAAAAAGGAAAAAAATAAAAATCTAACAGTAGAAACAAGATCAATTCAAGACAACTAAAAAGAATATGGTTTTCAGAATTCCATTATAATATATATGTATATATACATATACATAATTATATACATTATATAACTTTGCATATGTAAAAATAATATTTCATGACTTTTCTTCTAAACATCCTCACAGTTATTTTTCTCTCCTCCCCCTCTATCTTTCTATGCTGACCTCTACCCCCAGTTAAAGTTTCACCACTTTTACTCCACCCCTTATAACCATAGTCACTTTTTTCCCTTCCTGGTTTCTCCAGTCACTTTAAGTTACATACTAACACCTGATAAATTGAATATAGGAGCCACAGATGAAAGAGAACATGCATAGTTTGTCCCACCAGGAGAGGGTTACCTCATTCAATATAATCATTTCTAGGTCTATCCATTTGCCTCCAAATTTCTTGATTTCAGTTTTCTTTACAACTGAGTAATATTTTATTGTATGTATGTACCATGTTTTCGTTATTTATTTATCAATTGAAGAACATTAATGTTGTTTATATTTTGTAGCTGTTGTGTACATGTGGGCTTTGAATATTGCCTGGCCAGTATCCCTGGATAACGATGTAAGTCCTTTGTGCCTACATAAAGGACTGAGTTTAATTGAACTTTTGAGAATACACATTGATTTCCAAAATGGCTGCTCTAGCTTGCAACTCAACAAACAATGACGATGTTTTCCTTCCCCATGTTCCCTCTTCAGCACTGGTGTCAGTTGTTTTGTTGATCTTAGACATTCTGATTGGGATAAAGTGAAAACTTCAAGCTTTGACTTGCATGTCCCTAGTCATTGGACAATGATGAAAATTTTTTAAATTATTTCTTAGTCATTTTTTTCTGTCTACTTTTGAAAACTTTTTGTTTGACCTGTAGTCAAAGCCACCTGGGATGGAAATGTTCCTTTAAAGAGCTATAGAGCAGTAGAAACCATCTTCCAAGTGTTTTAGCCATAGGAATCCAAGAGATGCACAAGTCAGTGCAGACTATTATGGTTACCCTTGGTTGTCTCCCAGAGACTGAAATTAAGGAACTATTACTAGAACAACTGTATACTTTGGACATAGGAGTTGGATGATTTGAATTAGACCTGAAATTCTCCTCTCTGAGTACTAGATTTCATAGAGCCAGAATATATTATGCAAGCTGCTAGAGGAGTGAAATATGTAAGTCATCTCCATATGTAGAGTCTTCAAACCACAACAATGGACATCATGGAAACAGAGTCCTAATTGTGCAAAAGCTGTTTTGTATCCTGCTGGTAACCAACAGCTGCCTAACTAACTGGACTTAGGATCTGCTCAGCAGGAGGGAAAGCATGCATGGAAATAGAAACTTAGCAAACTAACCGGGGTCAATGAGGTCGTGGAACTTGGAGGAGAACCTATATCCACCATTTATCTCAACCAGCATAATTCTTAAGTCCATTCTGAATACTCATCTTTATATCCACAGATACTAACTGTAACTCTCATCTCTCAACAAAGAAGTTTCTCCTTGCAGCAGAAACTTTATTTAAATTATTTTAAACATCTTTATTTAAATTATTTTATTTATTTACATTCCAAAATTGACCCCCTTCCAATTCTCCCACCCCAAGTTCTTCACCACATACCCTGAGAGGGTGTTTCCCCATGCCCACCCATCTTAAACTCACCCCACTCTCTTCCCTGGGGCATTGAATTTCCACAGGATTAAGAACAACTTCTACTTTCAATCAATTTAGGAATATTTTTATGCCTACCATCTTATCTGTATAATGAAATAGTCAGTTTTAACATGTTTTTCTATATATTTCTTGAGTTTTATCAGAAATATTTTCCTTGTAGATTTCAATTTTATCAGAAAATGTTTATAATTCCACTTTCAATCAAGTTAGGAATACTTTTATGTCTACCATTTTATCTGTATAATTTTTCCATGAAATAGTCAATCTTAACATGTTTTTCTATATATTTCTTCAATTTTATCAGAGATATTTTCCATGTATATTTACACAATGGAATACTACTCCGCAATTAAAAACAATGAATTCATGAAATTCTTAGGCAAATGGGGAACAGGGGGAGGTAAGAGGGTTTATGAGACTTTCGGGGAGGGGGGGGAACCGGGAAAGGGGAAATCATTTGGAATGTCAATAAAGAATATAGAAAATAAAAATAAAAATAAAAAAAAAGAGCAACTTCTCCCACTGAGGCTATACAAGGCAGTCCTCTTGCTGCAGAGATCTTCAGAGCAAACTACAACTGGCAAAAATTCAGGTGACAACTGATTGTGGAGTACCCAGCATGGTATACAATACATCTACAAAACAACTAAAGCTTACAGAGGATCATGGAACAGTGGTGGAAGGATGTAAGAAACAAAAGCAGCAAACAAACAAAAGGTTTGCTATGATATTGTTTCTGTCAGAATGGCAGAGATATCTCAATGATATGGCTTCCCAAGCAAGATCTGAGAAATGATAATACAAGTAGGATCACTATTGTGGAAAGGGGAAATCTTGTGGGGCCCCAACTCTGGACAAAGGACTACAGGCAACTAAGGAGGATCGCTGAGAGAGAGAATTAATCATCTCATGTATAAAGCCTCTAATTGCTTATCTAATATTAAATGTTATTTATTATATACTTGGAAATCACATCCACACAAGTAACCCTAAACAACACAGCAGGTTCTAATTCTGTGTGTTTGAATTTATAATATATGCAACTATAACACATTTTAAAAGGCTATGAGTTTGAGTGAGAGCAAGGACTTGGGACATGGAAGGCATTGGACGGGGGAAAGGAAGGGAGGGAATGATGTAATGTGCACCCTGCATATCATACAGACTTTTCTACATTATCCTTTAGATCTTTGTTTATTGCCCTGGGAAAAAATGCCACGGGTAAGATGTTTCCTTTCCTTGGTTTAGCTCATTCAGAGATAGCATGTAAATAGCTTCCATCATGCTTTATGACTTTCAGTGTCCTCTGAACACTTCTGGTGAAAGTGAAGAAAACTACTCTTGTGTCATTACTTCTCTCTTCCTGTTTTGAACCCTGAACTTTCTTGGAATAAAAGCATCAGAAAAAGGCTCCTAAGTAGTAAAAGCCTGGACTCCTACTTTCAATTTCTTAACAGCAGTCTCTGGTATGTGATGATATAATTGTACTTTAATGTGTGTGTGTGTGTGTGTGTGTGTGTGTGTATGAGAGAGAGAGAGAGAGAGAGAGAGAGAGAGAGAGAGAGAGAGAGAGAGAGAGAGAGAGAGAGAGAGAGAGAGAGACAGACAGACAGACAGACAGACAGAGACAGACATGCAGAGAAAGATTCAGAGAAACACAGAGAGAGAAACAGACACACATAGAGTGACAGAGGCAGAGACAGAGACAGAGACAGAGAGAACATGAAATTAGTATAGCATAGTGGTAGTGGAAATGTGAAAATCATTTGAGGAAGAGATTTGGAGACAGTCTTGATGAAAACACATAGCATGTGTATATGAAACTCTCAATCGATTAAGAAAGAAAAAGCAGATTGCTTTCATAGTTCCAGAAAAATTGCTTATGTATGCTCATATTCTGAACTATAGAACACAGAGCTTTTCAGATAAGGGAGAACAGATGGATGGTTTCTGTACTACGGAATAGGTTTAGAGAGTTTAATAATTTATTAAAGGCATGTGAAACAGAAAGCAAAAGACAAGGCAGAGGAATAAGTTGTTAATCATCTAAACAGTGGTGACTGAGGAGGGGGAATGAGTGCCAGCGGGGCTTGGCATGATGTCTCTCAACCTATCAAAAACCACGACTGCCAGCTAAGCACTTCAGGTTATGCACACAGCTAAGTGCTTTCTGAAAGGAGCTCTAAAGGTTCAGGATGTATTACAGAGAATTTGCAAATGAAACTGCATAAGATTAAAGAGATTCTGTATGGCAAAGGAAGTAATTTGGAAAAGGTACTGACCAAAGAATGAAGTTAGCTATTCGTGGTATAGAGGTTCCATAAAAATATATGGAATATATATTTTATGAGGGCCGTGTGAGATGACCCAGTGGGTAAAAGTGTTTGTTACACAAACCTGATATCCTGGATTCAAACCCTAGAACCTACATCAATGTAGAAGAGAACCAGCCTCAACCCAGTTTCCTCTGACCTCCACACATGTGCAGCAGAAAGACACAGCATTTAAGTACACACATACAACCCCATACACACACTCAAAGGCACTGATAAATAAAATTAAAAAAAATAAGAACATAAAATTGCAAAGCTTCTGTAATGCAAAGGACACTGCCAATAGGTCAACTAGCAGATTGGGAAAAGATCTTCACCAATCCTACATCTATCTGATAGAGGACTAATTTCCAATATATACAAAGAATTTAAGAAGTTAGACTCCAGAAATCCAAATAACCCTATTAAAAATTGAGTACAGAGCTGAACAAAGAATTCTCAACTGAGGAATACAGAATGACTGAAAAGCACCTAAAGAAATGTTCAATGTCCTTAATCATCAGGGAAATGCAAATCAAAACAACCTTGAGATTTCACCTCACACCAGTCAGGATGGCTAAGATCAAACACTCAGGTGATAGCAGGTTCTGGTGAGGATGAGGAGAAAGAGGAACACTCCTCCACTGCTGGTGGGATTTCAAGCTGGTACAACCACTCTGCAAATCAGTTTGGCAATTCCTCAGAAAACTGGACATTGTACTACCTGAGGACCCAGCTATACCACTCCTGGGCATATACCCAGAAGATGCTCCACATGTAATAAGGACACATGCTCCACTGTGTACTTTGCAGCATTATTTATAATAGTCATAAGCTGGAAAGAACCCAGATGTCCCTCAACAGAAGAATGCATATAGAAAATGTGGTATATTTACACAATGGAATATGACTCAGCTATTAAAAACAATGAATTCATGAAATTCTTAGGCAAATGGATGGAACTAGAAAATATCATCCTAAATGAGGTAACCCAATCACAAAACAACACACATGGTATGTACTCACTGATAAGTGGATATTAGCTCAGAAGCTAGGAATATCCAAGATATGATTTACAGACCACATGAAGCTCAAGAAGAAGGAAGACCAAAGCATGGATATTTCAGTTTTTCTTAGAAGGGGGAACAAAAATATCCATGGGAGGAGATACAGAGACAAAAAGTGGAGCAGAGACTGAAGGAAAGACCATCCAGAGACTGCCCTACCTAGGAATCCAACTCATATACAATTACCAAACCCAGACACTATTGTGGATACCAACAAGTGCTTACTGGCAGGAGCCTGATATAGCTGTCTCCTGAGAGGCTCTGCCACTGCCTGGCAAATACAGAGGTGGATGCTCTCAGCCAATCATTGGACTGAGCACAGGGTCCCCAATGAAGAAACTAGAGAAAGAACCCAAGGAGCTGAAGGGATTTGCAGCCCATAGGAGAAACAACAATATGAACCAACCAGTAACCTCAGAGCTCTCATTGACTAAACCACCAACCAAAGAGTACATATGGAGGGACTTATTACTTCAGCAGCATATGTAGAAGAGGATGGCCTTGTCAGACAGACATCAATGAGAGGAGAGGCCCTTAGTCCTGTGAAGGCTCATTGCCCCAGTGTAAGGGAATGCCAGAACAAAGAAGAGGGAGTGGGTAGGCTAGTGAGCAGAGGGGGGGGGATGGCATGGGGGGTTTTTGGAGGGGAAACAAGGAAAGGGGATAATAATTGAAATGTAAATAAAGAAAATATCTAATATATTTTATAAAACAAAACAAACAAAAATACAGCAAAAAAACAAAATAAAAAAAAAACAACAGAAAAAAATAGTCTCAAACCATACAACTCAATTATAAATTAACTAATAAAATTAATGGACAGATCTTAAAAATAAGTGCAGTTTTAAATTATTAAGGTATAGGAAAATGATAATAGTGGTTTCTCTTGCAGAATATCTATCAGCAACACAATATGGACTCAGTAATGCACAGACACATAGAGACAAAGCTATATGTCAATATACAAATCTGGGCATGTGTGTGTGTGTATGAGAGAAAGAGAGAGAGAGAGAGAGAGAGAGAGAGAGAGAATATTAAATGCAAAGAGTTAATGAGTGTAGGGATGGACATGGGAAGAGTTGAAGCAGGTAGAGTGAGGGGTGGAAGCCACATAATACAATACTAATGTATGAAATTTTTACAAAACTGAAAAATTCAATTATAGTAAGAACTAGAACACATTTAAAAATAATCCACATATATATATTTATAAGCATAATGTTCAATACCTTTAGTCAATTAGAATGTCTGGCATATAAAACAAATAGTGGTGAAAATCCAGGAGAAAAAGTCTTTTTACAAGGCTGGTAGAACTTAATCATTTACCATAAAAAATCAGCTTGTAAGCTCTCAGAAAACTGAAAATAAAATGTCTGTATTGCTCAGCCGTACACCTCTTGGCAAATACTGATAAGACTCTGATTGAGTAGAAAATAAACATTTTTTCATATCTATATATACTGTGGCATTGTTCAAAATTGCCAAGTTATGGTACCACCTTATGTCCACCACTGATAAATGGATAAAGAACAGCAATTTCTATATTCCCTACTAGTTAACAGATACTTAAGAAAACATTTAGAGAACTGGGATGTGTGTATATTCCTAGGCCTGGGAACATGAACTTGTTTGAGCCTGCAATATAGAGAAGCTGTTCTTGAGATGGCTGGACTCAGAAAACTGCTTATAACAGAAGGTGTTCAGATATATGGAAGTCTCCAGTTCCCCTAGGGCCCGAGATCTTAAACAGAGCAGTGCTAAGAGGAAAATTCATAGCCCTGAGTGCCGCCAAAAAGAAACGGGAGACAGCATACACTAACAGCTTAATGGCACACCTGAAAGCCCTGGAACAAAAAGAAGCAAATACACCAATGAGGAGTAGAAGGCAGGAAATCATCAAACTCAGGGCTGAAATCAATCAAGTAGAAACAAATAAAACCATACAAAGAATCAACAAAACGAGGAGTTGGTTCTTTGAGAAAATCAACAAGATAGATAAGCCCTTAGCCAGACTAACCAGAGAGCACAGAGATAGTATCCAAATTAATAAAATCAGAAACGAAAAGGGAGAGATAACAACAGAAACTGAGGAAATTCAAAAAATCATCAGATCCTACTACAAAAACCTGTATTCAACACAACTAGAAAATCTTGAGGAAATGGACAATTTCCTTGACAGATACCAAGTACCAAAATTAAATCAGGATCAAATAGACCATCTAAACCGTCCTATAACCCCTGAAGAAATAGAAGTTGTCATTGGAAGTCTTCCAACCAAAAAAAGCACAGGTCCAGATGGTTTTAGTGCAGAATTCTATCAGACCTTCAAAGAAGACCTAACACCAATACTCTTCAAACTGTTCCACAAAATAGAAACAGAAGGAACACTACGCAACTCGTTCTATGAAGCCACAATGACACTAATACCAAAAGCACACAAAGATCCGACAAAGAAAGAGAATCTCAGGCCAATCTCTCTTATGAATATCGATGCAAAAATACTCAATAAAATTCTTGCCAACCGAATCCAAGAACACATCAAAACGATCATTTACCACGATCAAGTAGGCTTCATCCCAGGGATGCAGGGATGGTTCAATATAAGCAAATCCATCAATGTAATCCACTACATAAACAATCTCAAAGAAAAAACCACATGGTCATCTCATTAGATGCTGAGAAAGCATTTGACAAAATTCAGCATCCTTTCATGCTAAAGGTCTTGGAAAGATCAGGAATTCAAGGCCCATATCTAAACATAGTAAAAGCAATTTACAGCAAACCGGTAGCCAGCATCAATCTAAATGGAGAGAAACTTGAAGCAATCCCACTAAAATCAGGGACTAGACAAGGCTGCCCTCTCTCTCCATATCTTTTCAATATAGTACTTGAAGTTCTAGCTAGAGCAATTAGACAACAAAAAGAGGTCAAAGGGATACAAATTGGAAAGGAAGAAGTCAAACTATCACTATTTGCAGACGATATGATAGTATACATAAGCGACCCAAAGAACTCCACCAGAGAACTCCTACAGCTGATAAACGACTTCAGCAAAGTGGCCGGATATAAAATCAACTCAAGCAAGTCAGAAGCCTTCCTATACTCAAAGGATAAGCAGGCTGAGAAAGAAGTAAGAGAAATAACACCCTTCACGATAGCCACAAACCATATTAAGTATCTTGGCGTGACTCTAACCAAACAAGTGAAAGATCTGTATGACAAGAACTTCAAGTCTCTGAAGAGAGAAATTGAAGAAGACCTCAGAAGATGGAAAAATCTGCCATGCTCATGGATTGGCAGGATTAATATAGTAAAAATGACCATTGTGCCAAAAGTAATACACAGATTCAATGCAATACCCATCAAAATCCCAACTCAATTCTTCATAGAGTTAGAAAGAGCAATTCAAAAATTCATCTGGAATAACAGAAAACCCAGAATAGCTAAAACTATTCTCAAGAGGAAAAGAACCTCTGGGGGAATCAGTATCCCGGACCTCAAGCTGTACTACAGAGCAATAGTGTTAAAAACTGCATGGTATTGGTACAGTAACAGACATGTAGATCAATGGAACAGAATTGAAGACCCAGAAATGAATCCACACTCCTATGGTCACTTGATCTTTGACAAAGGAGCTAAAACCATCCAGTGGAAAAAAGATAGCCTTTTCAACAAATGGTGCTGGCTCAGCTGGAGGTCAACATGCAGAAGAATGCAAATTGACCCATCCTTATCTCCTTGCACTAAGCTCAATTCCAAGTGGATCAAGGACCTCCACATAAAACCAGACACACTGAAACTAATAGAAGGGAAACTAGGGAAGAACCGTGAACATATGGGCACAGGGGAGAATTTCCTGAACAGAACTCCAATAGCTTATGCTCTAAGATCAAGAATAGACAAATGGGACCTCATTAAATTACAAAGTTTTTGCAAGGCAAAAGACACTGTCAAAAAGACAAAGCGGCAACCAACTAACTGGGAAATGATCATTACCAACCTTACATCCGACAGAGGGCTAATATCCAATATATACAAAGAACTCAAGAAGTTAAGCTCCAGAGAGGCAAATAACCCTATTAAAAAATGGGGTACAGAGCTACACAAAGAGTTCTCACCTGAAGAATATCTAATGGCTGAGAAGCACCTAAAGAGATGTTCATCATCCTTAGTCATTAGGGAAATGCAAATCAAAACAACCCTGAGATTCCATCTCACACCAGTCAGGATGGCTAAGATCAAAAACACAGGAGACAGCAGTTGTTGGCGAGGATGTGGAGAAAGAGGAACACTCCTCCACTGCTGGTGGAATTGCAAGCTGGTACAACCACTCTGGAAAGCAGTCTGGCGTTTCCTCAGAAAACTGGGCATGACACTCCCGGAGGATCCGGCTATACCACTCCTGGGCATATACCCAGAGAATTTACCTGCATGCAATAAGGACACATGCTCCACTATGTTCATAGCAGCCTTATGTATAATAGCCAGAAGCTGGAAAGAACCCAGATGTCCCTCAACGGAGGAATGGATTCAGAAGATGTGGTATATCTACACAATGGAATACTACTCTGCAATTAAAAACAATGAATTCACGAAATTCCTAGGCAAATGGTCAGATCTTGAAAATATCATCCTTAGTGAGGTAACCCAATCACAAAAGAACACACATGGTATGCAGTCATTGATAAGGGGATATTGACCCAGAATCTCGGAATACCCTAGACACAATCGCATATCAATAGATTTCTAAAAAGATGGTAGGAGAGACCCCTGGTCCTGGAAAGACTGGATGTAGGGGAACGCCAGGACAGAGTAACGAGAGGGGGTTGAATGGAGAAAAGAGGGAGGGAAGGGGGCTTATGGGACTTTCGGGGAGGGAGGAAACGGGAAAGGGGAAGTGATTTGGAATGTAAATTGAAAAAAAAAAAGAACATATGGAAATATACGCAGTGGAGTTTTTAATTTTGTCCAGTCATGAAGAGTTAAATGTTTTATGCAAGAAAATGGGTACAACTTGAAGTTATCACATTTAGCATAATAATCCAGAACAAGAAAGACGAATGTGGTGCCTAGATTTTATACAGACACGTAAAACTGTATATATGTTATGTATGTACACATTATGACATTTAAACAGAATGAAACCTGTTGAAATTGGGGAAGAAGAAGAAGAAAAAAAGAAAGGATATTGAGGCGTGAATATTGTCAAAATATACTTCGATTAAATTACTGCTCTCCATGTAAAATTTTTTCATTTCAAAACTCTATATTTTTAAAGTTTTAAATATTCAGATATTTAATGAAATATATTTTGAAACTATAACTGTATAAACTTTGCATAATTTGTCTAAAGGGAGACTAATGGTTTATGGAGTTTAAGCTCATTAGTGATTGTAAAGTTAATCTCCTACATCACTTCTATTTTATAAATGAGAAGATAATACTTATGGAAAATTCCCATTCCTCAGAATTCAAGCCTGAACTAGCAGCAGATCTGAATTCAAACCTCAGCATTCCCCACTAGACTTGGCCTTCTTAATCATCCCCACACGGTGATCATATCAAAGATCTCTATCTGACTAATTCATTACTGTTTGCTGGACCTTTCCCTGCTGTATTCTTACCCCTGAAGCATCGTAACCCGATATAACATAATGTTTCTGGAGCAGAGAATCTTAGAGTTTTATGGAAAAATCCATGGTGATGATTTAACCCCCATCTAGACAGAATCTTAGATAGTCATGGACTCAAATTTGAGCCTTCTGTGAGGGATGGCCTAGATTAGGTTCATCGAGGTCGGTAGAAATAACTGGCAGAATGAATGAAAAGGAAAAGTTAGCTGCACATCATCAATGTCACTTTCTTCTCTCTAACTGGACACAAGACAGTGTGCACAGCCACTGTCTGCTCCGTACATCGTCACTCCCTACCATGATGGGTTATACCTCCTGGCATTATAATGTGAAGCAAATCCTTTCTTCCTTAAATTGCTTTTCGCTATGCATTTGTCATATCAATGATACAAATAGCTAATACACATTGTTTTGTAACAAGTCTTCACAGTAATAAATAGTACATATTAACATTGTTATAAACAATATATGTATGTATATACATAAACAAACATATATACATATGCATATATGTACATATTAGCATTAAGCTCTCATGTACTTTCTTAACATTGCCCCAGATAGCCAGTTTAATACACTGTTATAATCTAAAAAAAAAAAAAAGAAAAGAAAAGTCAAGGCCATATCTCCCATTCACCTCCTATTTTAGTGAGATGGCAGGTTGTGTAGTCCAGGATAATTCTGACCTATAACTTCTTGCCCTGCATATAGGATTATATGCATGCATACTTATACTCACCCATCAATCCTTTCTGATGTTTTTTTGTTTTTTTTTTTTTTGTTTTTTTTTGGTTTTTCGAGACAGGGTTTCTCTGTGTAGCCCTGGCTATCCTGGAACTCACTCTGTAGACCAGGCTGGCCTCGAACTCAGAAATCCACCTGCCTCTGCCTCCCAAGTGCTGGGATTAAAGGCATGCGCCACCACCGCCCGGCTCAATCCTTTCTGAAATCAATACTTCCAATAATATTTTTTCCGTCTGACCCTCACCACTTTATATATCTTGTTAACATAATGTTTTGAACATGTAAATAAACATTTTTAAAGGAACTCTAGAGGATCTGCTTCACAGCATAAGTCTTCAAGTTACTTACAAAACATATGGAAATAAATTCAAACTCTTTGCACAGCCTGATGATTAGTTCTATAAGATCTGGCCTCTGCTTGCTCCTCTAACTCCTGTCACTGGTTGATCTTGTTACACTAAAGCTAGACGTTCTGTTCTTTTTGGATTGCCCTAGATGGTTACGACTTAAGAACCATCGCTTAGCCAGTCTGTTACACCCCACACCCTTATTATTTATACATTCCAAAAGGATTTATATGGCAATACCATTTTTATAAAACTATTCCTTACATTTTAAGATGCTAGAACATCAGTGGGACCTCACAGGTAGGTAAATAATGCACTTTGAAGTCATTTAGACTCAGCCTGATACCTTATCGCATTGTTTAAAAACCTTTTAGAGAACAAAGCAACAATTACCCTTTACTTCCCTTGGAAGTCCCATGTAATCAGCTTTTACAACCTAAGTTATAAATATATTTATCCTTAAATTGTTTACTCTTCCATGCCCCTGACTGTGCATGTGTGTGCTATGGTAATCATTTGCAGAAAATAGCCAACAGGCTGGAACCAAACTTAAACAGTAAGTATGTGCCATACATGTTGAATACAACATGTAAAATAGTTTGCTAATAGTATATTTGCAGAGCTGAATAGATTACCTCTGTTGGGTTCAGTTGAATACAATAAATTAATCCCTTTTGAAACTCTGTAAAAGACTTCTGTAAAATATTCGTCATTGCTTCTGGACCCAATAGATTCTGTGTTGATCAGTAAATATGGAGCACAGCTCTATATATGCAATAAGGACAGATCCAGTACATAAAATAGATAAACTACAGACAAGCTAGGAACCAAAAACCACAGGTGCATAGAAGGCATGGGCAGAAAAGTTAAAACTTGCCAGGCGGTGGTGGTGCTCACCTTTAATCCTAGCACTTGGGATGCAGAGGCAGGCAGATTTCTGAGTTCGAGGCCAGCCTGGTCTACAGAGCGAGTTCCAGGACAGCCAGGGCTATACAGAGAAACCCTGTCTCGGGTTAAAACTTAGTCTTGTTTTTTGGAAATTTTTGGAAAATTTTATCCAAAGGAAGTTATTTGCTTTCCTTTTTTAGTACAGCATTGATATATTTGGATGCTTCTGAAATTAGCTTTAATGTATTTAACTGACACATTTTGGCACTAATGTTATCGATATCATGTAAGGAACATTTAATGCATTTAGTAAATACAGATTTAGCCCTTTTCCAATTTATTTTTTATGCTGTTCTCAAGAACGGAAAATATTCTTGCTTCAGATCTTTAGTACCAAGAATACTATTAGGTAATATGTTTCTTTCTCAGTAAGTATTTGTTGGATAACTGATTATGAGTCCCTATCACTCACATAATTTAATTATTTTCCAGATCAATTGTAGTGAATTGATAATATTATTTTACTAATAAAAATTATAACTGAATATGCTTCATCCAACATAGGTTTGATTTTACCCTATCAGATCTTGAGCCTTAAACATCTCCAAAACGTTAATACAATCAATGTTGTATTACATATGCTTCCAGAGTAAACACTAATAAATTCATTTTAATATTGCCTCTGTTGATCTACTGATACTCTACATCAAGTTCTATCTGAAGAGCCATACTTGTTTATACTTGTGGTCTCTGAAACTTTTCCTTAGTTCCTAATCCTTTGTTCTTTCCACCCTCTGTCACTTCCTTAAGACTCCTTTTGCATGTGAAGATTTTTCCAAGTGTGAAAATAGCACCATTAACATGTTTGTGTATATGTGGCCATCAGAGTGACTAGTAGCTTGCAACAAGAGCAATCAAATATTCTGAGCTGGTGATGTAGATTCTGGTCCTTATGTGCCTGTGTGACTGCTCTAATGCAAGCACTGAGGAATTTATGTGTTTGCTGAGCTTTGGAGGTTCCAGGGACGATGTGCTGCTGCATATAACAGCATTTTCTTAATTAAGGTTGGAAACTAGATTAGCTTTCCTCAGTGTATTTTATTACATTACAACCAGAACTCCAGGGCAGTGTGAGTTGGTAGAAGATGCAGGCAGTTTAATTACAGTCTCTTACAGTGGATGGAATTCTGTCTCTTTACCTTAAAAAACAACAACAACAATAAAAAGAATTGTTTAAATAATTGTTTTAAAACAATTAAATGACCAAAAATAACTTCACATTTGCTTCCCAGTGTTTATTCAAGGTAAATTTCCTACATAATAATATTATCTTAGTCATGCATCCATTAATAAGTCAATAATAACAGTTGTGTTTCATTTTAACAGAGGAAGAACTGACTTGAATCAGTGAAGTTGCACAGAATCTTGATTAAGTTTACTGAAATTTGTTAATAAATGTTAGGCCTTTTGTAACTTACAATTTCCATACATAATCTATAACTATGAAAAGAACATAAATGTCTAAAGAATTTTGTAAAACTAGAGAAGAAAATAGAAACCAGGGTAATTTCTTGACATTGTCACACTCTTAGATTTTTGTGTGTATTTTATAGATACTTCTGCAGTGACTTGATTTAAGAGACATTTCATTTAAGAGATGTTAAACTTCTAAGGGTTTTTGCTTGCTGGTTTATCAGAGGAAATTAATTTTTCACTTACTTCTCTTAAATATATTTTGACTTGTTGGACACGTTTAGGTTTAAAGGTAGTGTAGGAGTGAGTAGTTGCCTAGGTTTCCAGTTTACCTGCATGCAATAATTATTAAAGACAAAAGAGGGAACGAATCTGAAGGAGAGCAGAGAGGAGTTTATGGGAGGTTTTGGAGTGTGGGAACAGAAAGGATAGATGTTGTAGTTAAAATTTAATCTCAAAAATAAAACAAATAAAAATAAAATTAAAAAACTGCAGTACAACTGTCTCACTGATAAATTAGCTTTTGTTTTTTTGTTATTAAAAGATAAAACTAATCAACTGAGTAATTAGATGCATTCCTCTTATTCCTCAGATGTGGTATGATTATAATTCATATGTAATTTCTGAACCAAATCACCCTTAGGATCATTGCCAAGTGAATACATCTTAAACCATCATGTATAAGCCTAATTACAAAATAAGATGCTTCAGACTTTGCATATGCTCTTTCCCTACCTCCAGCAGGCAATCAAGGCTATGCCTACACTGGCCTTATATTCGATGTTTATTGATAAGTGAATTTCTGTTACTTGGTTACAGGCTCCCACATGCAAAGAGGAAGCCATATTAATTCTGTAACCCATTACACATAACATATGCCACCAATGGGGTCTGCTGAGCACTGGTAAGCTTGAGGTATATATTGAATTAAATTGAATGAATTGCCTCAGGGCTAACACTAAGAGTCAGGGCAAAGGAAATTGACTTTCAGGGTATAACTAAGCAGTATAGGTATAAATGCTGAGTGTGCAAGTCTGCATGGCTGGAGGGTACACATATAAAGAGACTGGCAGATTGAAACCATCACAGGAAAAGGATATTTAATTTATTGATCATTTAATATGTATCAAGCATGCTGTGAAACATCATATGTGCACCATTTCATTCAATCAATCACAGTAAATTTATGAGGCAGAAAGATTCCTTCTTACAATGTGTGTGAAAAGCCAAAGGCTGTGCGATACGATGCTTGATGGTAAGACCCCATAGATTCTGAGCTTTGACTAAGTTGGATTCTTGGTTTTGTCAATTAAAACCTTCCTGAAACACGTGCCCAAGAAGGAGCCTGGAGGGCAAGTAGGAAATATTTCTCAAAATGAGAAATGTAAATGCACTATCAAACTTTCATGATTCTTCTTGTGATTAAAAGAATTCTGTGACACACAAGGCTTCCAGTGGTAGGACTGGGTTATTCTATTGAGTTGTAAGCTGAGGAGGTCCTTTGGATATCTCTGAACCCAGGTTGATGCCATGCTTGAAGGTTTCCCTCTGAAAACTGACAGCAGGGCCCCACTGCCCTAGCACAACTTCCACTCTGCTAATTGATTGTAAAGAGATTGAACTAGTGTGGGCTTGGGGCCTTCGTTCCTATGTCTAGTCTCTTTGTCATATGAAGGTGCTCTACAGGGTATGAAAAGAATCAAATCATTTTCTAAGGTTAAGACTTTTTATCTTTAAAAGGAAATTGATTAGCACTATTGTTTTCTACATTTTTGATTTACTGGTATGAATTATATTCTCTGTGAAAATTAATTGGCAGATATAGAAGGATTTTAATCAAGCAACTGGTTGCTCTGGCCAGGGATCACATCCAAAGACCTAGGTTTGTGTGATTCAGCTGGAACTGCAGACATGCCACACACTTTTAATCCCTTTAGCTGGAATACAGATACATCCTTAATATACATCCTTAATCCCTAAGAGTGAAAGTAAGGCTTGTTTTGTAGAAGGAAGCAGTCATGATTTAAAGTGACATCTAATTGAAGGGCAGACAAAGTAAGGAATCAGAGAAAATTTCACAGCATGAGTCCCAGATAGGATAAGTCCAACTCTCAGGACAACAGAGAGAAAGAGAGGACTTAAGGCAGAGTAGTGCAGAGAGAGAGAGAGAGAGAGAGAGAGAGAGAGAGAGAGAGAGAGAGAGAGAGAGAGAGAGAGAGAGAGAGAGAGAGAGAGAGAGATTCTTTGTTACTTTAAGGACACTATCAGGAAAATAAAATAAATAGTAATTGGACTTTTCATTATATTGACTGTTATTTCCACAGAAAATGGTTTTGTTTGTAGTAATCAAATGAAAATCTCAAGAATTAAAGAGAGTATACCTAACTGATCATAAGCTCAGTTTATTCCCTTACATCTTCTTCTGATAGTGCTGAGCACACTAGAGTTATATTTATGTCATCTTCTGTGCAGACAAAGCAAAATTGGAGTCAAGGAGAGGGATTTCTTGTAGCTTTATTGGCTTCACTTCAGATATAAGAAGTTAGAACAGCAAGCATAAGAGAACCAGGAGTTAGGCTGAATCCAGAGACAAAGATATATAAGTTTGAGTACCAAGCATATTGAGCTATGGACTATTGCATGGGTTATTACAAATTTCTTGAATATGTCAAATACTATCATGCTTTTATTTGGATGTGTGGTATGTTTGTGTATGTGTATGCTCGAGTGTGTGCACATGACCTCATGTGTCTGAGGATATTCATGCCAATGGAAACATGAGCCTAATTTCAGAAGTCATCCTTGGTTCGTCTACATGTTATTCCTTTAGGCAGTCTCCCAGTTGAACAAAGGTTTTCTAACATTGCTAGTTTAATTACTAGGTTTTTCCAGATGTGTCCACCTCTGTCATCTCAGAGCTAGAATTATAGGTAGGAGGACATACCCAGTCTGTATTTAAGTAGATCCTGAGAATCTGAACTCAAGTTCTCATGCTTGTGTGGAAAACACTTTAACTATAATCTAAGTCCAAGCACTCACTAGTGTACTTTAAATGTACATTTAAAGTCACCTTATCTTACTTTGGGCCACAGTCAAATATTTTTTAAACTTTTGAGAAGACGATTTAGTCATCACCATCATTAGATGGTGATATTTTAATCAGGCTACTCCAATGTTGACTGTAAAATAAAATTCAGAGCATGTTTGGTTTTTGGAGGAAAAACAGGCTTGAGAGCTTGGCAGAAACTAGGTAAGAGAGTAAAGGCAGACCATAAGCATGGTCTTTTCATCTGCATACTATCATGAATGATTGGAATATAATCCAGTTAAAAAGAATAGTCAGCAAGCACATCTGAATTATCCCACACAAAAAGCAAGGAAGTCAGTGTCTATTCAGTAATTTTCTATTAATCATTTTTTGATAGTTTCTCCACAAAGTGGAATCCAGCTAAAAGACCTTCCTGTGCAAGATGAATTTTCAGTGTCATATGCAGTCAGTCAAATGTGCTGGCAATTTGAGGGTGAACCAATAGATTCAAAGCAGAAGACAGGACAGGAGAGGATCTTCAAGTACAATGATGTTGGCAACTATCTAAGACAGGAAGTGGGCCAGCAGGCATGGAGTATGGGAGGAAAAGGACTGGGAAGAATGAAATGAGCAAAGTTCAATAGTACACACATATAACAGTGCCATAATGAAACCCATTATCTTTTACATAAAGTAAGTAAATAGACACATACATACTTATATACAAATATACATACATACATGCATACATATATAAAATAAGAAATGTAGTTATTAATCAAATAAGGATTTCCCAGTTGACAATGCTGGGCACTGCAAAACAACTGTGGACTCATAATACCATGATGGAGCTGAAAGTCCTCTCATCAAGTGCTTCTAGTGTCAACAAACCTACTGTGCTGCTGGCAGTGGCTGCACAACACGTTCAACCGTGCACAGCAACGCACATGGGGTGTGGCAATCAACAAATATGTCAATGATTTGTGTATTCACTATGTGATCCCTTCAATAATTTTTTAGAGTATACTGCTTTGTTATTGTTGTTTCATTTTGTTTTTGGTTTCTGTTTTTTGGTTTTTTTAGACAAAGTCTGATTCTGTGGCCCACATTAGCACAGAACTGACTATATAACCTAGGCTGATCCTCTCTCCCAACAATCCTGCCTTTGCTTCACTGGTTCTGGGATACAGGCTCACAACTGACCTACAACTGTTCTTTGATTGAATTAAGAGGCCAGTTTTTAATGACTGACAGTATGATATTCACACAATAATCTAATCAACTGAAGGGCATACTGTTGAGGAGTTATCTTTGTCATTTATTGACACTTGTTATATAGGTTGATGGCTCACCATTTCTTTATAAGTAACACTATGCCTAACTATTAGTCTAGATATTCCAACTATAAATATTTCCATGAGCAGTCACAATCGATCCTGCTAGCCTTATGCCCACTTGACACAAGTTAGAGTCACTGTAGGATGATTCTCAATTGAGAAAATGCCTCAGTAAGATCAGATTATCGGCAAGCCTGTAGGACATTTTCTTAATTAGAGATTGATGGAGGAAGGCCCAGCCTATTGAAGGTTGTCCTGGTTTATATAAGAAAGGAAGCAAAGCAAGTCATGGGGAACAAGCCAGTAAGCAGCACCCCTCTAAGGTTTCTGTATCAGCTCTTGCCTTCTGTTTTGACCCTGATTGAGTTCCTATCCTAACTTCCTTCAAAAATGGACTATAAATCTGGAAGCATAAGCCAAATAAACCAGTTCTTTGCTAAATCACTTTTGGTCATGGTATTGTATTATAGCAATAGTAACTCTAATTAAGATAAACAAGTAACTAAAAATATTGTAGTAGTCTTTTTTTAAATTCTATTTTATTTTCTAAGTATTTTTTTATTTACATTCAAAATCATTTCCCCTTTCTCGTTTCTTCCCTCCCCGAAAGTCCCATAAGCCCACTTCCCTCCCTCTTTTCCCCATTCAAACCCCTCTCATGTCTCTGTCCTGGCATTCCCCTACATCCAATCTTTCCAGGACCAGGGGTCTCTCCTTCCATCTTCTTGGAAATCTATTGATATGTGAATTGTGTCTAGGGTATTCCGAGATTCTGGGTTAATATCCCCTTATCAGTGACTGCATACCATGTGTGTTCTTTTGTGATTGGGTTACCTCACTAAAGATGTCTTATCATTCATTTCAATTTGTTATTGTCCACAAGTAACAGTATGATTTTGGCACAATTATTACCTTACTTCCTATATGAACAAAATAGTGGATTTCTTTATGATGGCATTAGCCTGCCTTGTGATCCTTTGTGTTTGTGTGTGCGTGTGTGTGTGTGTGTGTGTGTGTATGTGTGTGTGTTATCACAGTTTCTTTATTTATCTGTTGATGGAAATCTATGGAGGTTCCATATCTTGACTCCTATAAATAAACAATAATAAACATTGATGTACCAGTATCTCTGTGGTATTCTGAATTTGATTTCTGTGGATATTTTCCCAGTAATGGTTTAGTTGGATAAAATGGTAGCCATGTTAAGTTTTTTTGAGATACCTCAATACTAATTTCTGTGGTGGCAGCACCATGAGCAGTGGGAGAGTGAATAAAACCTCCTTTTTCCTCACATCTTCACCAGTATTTGTTGTCCTTTGTTTTCTTTCTGGTAGTGTACTGACACTGTGAGATGGAATCTCAGTGTTGTTTGAAATTGTGTTTTACATGACTATGTCTCTTATATATTTTGAACAAAGGTTCAGATTATTTTTATGTTGATAATCTCTTTTTATATGCTGGCATCACAGAGCAACAACAAAGTCTAAGAGCATAGATGCTATTTTACATCTGTTGAAGTTGTCCTACATGGTGTGGCATTCATGTCCTTAGACTTTAGAAGCATGACTCTGTTAGAACAAGCAATGTCTTGGTGACAAATAACTGTTGCCCTTTATAAACTTTTAGTAGTCAATTATCATAACAATTTTTAAAGAAAAGTAATGTCAAAATTATGAAACTAATATAAGTTAAAAATGTTATCTTAAATAAATTTGTAAAATCCAAGAGCATCAAAGCAAGGTGGGTGGCTTGAAGTACTTCAAGTGTCTTCAGTGTTCTAGCCTGTATTTGACAAAGTGATGTAAACAGATGAAACCAAAGAATTGTGAGGTAATCAGTTTCTGTTCTATATAAATTAGAAGAAAGAAAATTTAAAATCACAGAGACCTCCCACTTTGTGAAAGGAAGAAAGAACTGTGCATGTAGTAAGCCCTCAAGAGCTGAATCTTTTGAGCTGAAAACATCACTTTGTTTTCTTGTCATTCCATTGAAAAGTGTCCTAAGTGGGTAGAGTTAATGAGCCAAATGGCTATGCTGCCATAAGTGTTATTCAAATATTTAAAATAGCTAATTTCTCTCTGGAGGACAAACTTCTCAGGGAAAAGACCCTTAATCTGGGACTCTCTCAGCAAGCTTGACAAAATCAAGCAAAGTGTATGTAATCAGAGAGGCATGTTATGCCACACATTATGAGTCAGCACAGATCACAGTTTGATGCAAAAAGACGACTGCATTCTGGACCATGGTGAGCTGCATTGCTGGGATTGTCAGCAGTCTCGAATAGATAGATTCAAAATGGAAAGACAACAGCGGATACTAAATTCTGCCGATAGATGGCCACATTTGAGACCTGCTTAACTACCCAGGGATGCACATTTTCCAATGTTGTTTTCAGATGTGGAGATGGAGCATTTTGAAGAGTAGAGTCTCATTCCAGAGATGGAATCATGGACCATGGAAAAAGACCTGAGGCACTTCTTACAAGGTAGAAACATTATGAAACAAGGAAACCCCTTCGTCTTAAGTGTGTCAACGTTACCTGCCATTGCCTTGAAAAAAATAAAAATCTTGATTTCATCTTGCTTTCCTAAGAATGATCTTATTAATTTCAAAATATGGAAAAATAGGAAGCTATTAGTTCAGTTTGGAAAATACAATGTTAAGAAATGTCTCTATCAATCCGTATTACACAAAAAAATCATTCCAGGTATATATTTTTATAACTATATCCATAAAACTATCTACTTATATGTTATTTTAATAAGAATTATAAATGCTCAAGTGGAAACTGAAGGAGTTATGTCATCGGCAAGAGTGGCTGACTGAATTTTAGTTGTCACAGAGTGGGATCCTACTTGCCCCTAAAGGTACATCAGCTACTGTAGCTTCCTGGATCCTCTAAGACAGCTACTGGTTAGTAATGAAGACAGAGCATTTGGAGTGTGAGAAGATGTTGATATGACGATATTTTACCTGAAATTATAGGAGAAACAGTACCATGTGGAGATCATATAAGCACTGCTAGTGACCACTAGCATCTGTACAATTATTAATTTAGTAAGTACTTTAAATATTAGAAAGTAAAACATATTGACAGGGTAAAACTCATAAAGAAAAATATGCATAGTTTTACATATGAATTATATACTATGAATAACAACATTGTCTGAGCCTCAGAGGCTTGTTTGGATTTCTGACATTATTCTATATTAACACATAGAAACAAAAAACTATCAGGCTAGAAAATGTAACTGGACAACAATGATGTTGTTTTACTTCTCAGTTTATGATAATATTCAAATTGTAAATGAATTCAAGCTTACTATTGATGTTAAGACTCTTACTTCAGCTGCTGACACAGATCCAAGAGTCTGCTGTGGATTGAATGCCTGAAGCCATGAATGGTGAGAGACCCTACAGGTAATACATGTTTTCCTATGATAATTCTAGTTTATAATTAAGGCCCACTAAGGGGTTAACTATAATTATTAATAATAAAATTCTCTATGTATAGCTGAGAACAAGAATAAAGTTACAGGAAAATGGTCATGTCTGGTAGCATCTGTAGCCTGGATAAAATAGAAAGAAATGGTGATTCAAGTCCTATGCAGCGTGGAACAAGAATCATCATGCTACTTCCTATCTGTATGCTTAAGGCCAGACTGATCCACACAGTGAAATTTAGGCAAGTCAGGGGTACATAGTGAGATTCTGATAGACAGACAGACAGACAGACAGACAGACAAACAAACAAATAAATAGTTTGTAATTATTTAACTTAAAACTAAAAATTATTTGTTTTGTTTTTTGTGCTTTTTTATTTAGAATTTTCTATTAATATTTTCAAGCACTGCTGGTTGAAAGCAACTGAATTATAAAGAGTAAAGCCTTTGCTAAACAGGACATACTGTGTTCATAAAACTGTCCCTCTGTTTGATGTTTGAAAAATGCTAAATAAAGGGGCTGGAGAAATGGCTCTGTGGTAAAGAGCACTGACTGCTTGTGGTTGTTTGAATATGCTTTGCCCAGGTTGGAGCACTGTTAGGAGATATAGTGTTGTTGGAATAGGTATGGTCTATTGGAAGATGGGGGTCATTGTGGGGTGGGCAGTAACACCCTCCATCTAAACCTGTGGGAGCAAGTCTTTTCTTAGCAGTCTTCATATTCATATTCATATTACAGCTCCTCCTGCACTATGCCTGCCTGGATGCTGCCATGACCCCGCCTTGGTGATAATAGACTGTACCTTTGAACCTGTAAGCCAGTCCCAATTAAATGTTGTCCTTATAAGAGTGGCCTTGGTCATTGGTGTCTGTTCATAGCATTAAATCCGTAACTAAGACACTGTTCTTCAGAGGTCCTAAGTTCCCAGCAACCACATGGTAGCTCACAACCATCTGTAATGAGATCCGATGCCCTTCTAGTATATCTGAAGAGAGAGAGAGTGTACTCACATACATAAAATTAAAAAAAAAGTAAATAAATATATAAATAAATAAATCTTTAAAAAATGCTGAGTAAAAATACCTATCTAGGAAACAAAAAAATGTTGAAACAATGTTAAGGGTACAAAAACAAATGGATTTAATAATCAGTGAATTAAATATGGTAGTAAATATCAGGATAATTTATTTTGAAACCAGAATAGTTAAATAATTTCTGATAAAATTATGATTATGATTTTTTTCTGCAAATTTATAATACTCATACTTGTAAAGATGTTTATTGCATACTAGAACAAACCATTATTCTAAATAAATATAATAGTTTTAGTAACTTTATGACATTTAAAATACATGATTATAGGAGGTCCTGATTCCAGTAGCTTATAAGAGATTGCCATTCTTTTTCTAACACATGATCACATTTACACAATAATTTTTTAAACTACTTTTTTTTTTTACAGTCCAGTTGTTACCCACCTCCCAGTCAGTCCACTCTTCCACAGTTTTTCATCCCATTCCTCCTCCCCAGTCTCCAAGCAGATGTCGGCCCTCCATTCCCCTCCAGGCCTCCCAGGGGCCTCAAGTCTCTCCAGTGTTAGGGACATCTCTCACTAGGCCAGATCCAGCAGTCCTCAGATTTTTAAAAAAAAAAAATATTTAAAATATCTGACACAATCGACCTTACATTTAGCTTCTTGTCATAATCAACATTTACTTTCAAGGTTACAGGGAGGTATTTATCCAAAGCAGACCTGAGTTAGAGACTATGATGGTACATGGATACTGCACTTTCTGTATTGGTTCTACATTCTCACTAGGATGTGAAGGTGGCATTTTAATTGTCAGTAATATGGATGTGAAGGAGATGTACATGTGAGAGCTTTTTGAGTTACAGCCAAAAAGCCACAAAACCACAAAGCATTTTTAAGTGAGATTAAATAGTGAAGTGAGCAGTTAAACACTTCTATTTATGCTCTAAAAAGTAGGCATTTCAAATAACGGGAGAACATATAAGACATAAGTGATACGAATACAAAGCAAAATTACAATATTTATTTCCTTCTTCCATAAAGAAACATAGGAGCAATCAGTCATGCTTAAACATTCTTATTGTAAAGTATGGTCATTCCATGGGCTGTAATTCCACAGAAAGCCAGAGCTTTTCAGGAAAACAAAGGTTTCCAGTTCACGGTTGCTAAACATAACTCAGCTTTTCTTATTTAAAGCAAAATGAACAATGTCCAATCTTTTATGAACCTACATGGAAAAAATATTGGTTTTAAAATATCAGCAAGGAAAATGTGGCCATTCTTATAATTTCTTTCTTCTAGAGCAGACTTCCTAGAGTTTCCGCCTTCTGCACAAAAACCATCAGGGCTGCTTGAAATCAGAATGATCTCCCATTTCCTTCTTCTATCCCTTCCCATTGCCCATTGAATGTTTCCTGTTCTTCACAGGCTAATTGTGTATACCAGGCTTGTTTGGAGTTAAACTAGCAATCCTCCATTCTCAACCTCAGCATTGTGATTAAAGTTGTGTATTACTAAGCATGACCAACTAACTTATTTCTTGTTATTCTCCACTAGAATAAGATATAACCTTGATTAATCATCTCTAAGGCTAAAGTATTACTTTTGTTCAAGGAGAGAGACCATGATGTGCTCATATGAAAAAAAATTATTGTCTCCTGAAAAGCTAACTGAATAAAAGTTCCCTTATTGGTAGCCCAAAGCACAGTTCTCAGCCCCAAAACTATATACACCCCACCAACAAAAAACACTTTACAATTGTATTTACACATATACAAGCAAATCAATTGTATTACATTACAACTTAATACAAATATATGTACATGTATATATATATATATATATGTGTGTGTGTGTGTGTGTGTGTGTGTGTGTAAAAATATTAATGAGTGAAAGAGAGGTGATCAGATTGACCATGAGGAATATGGGAGAAGTTGGTGGGAAGGTAGCTAGGAAGGGGGGTAAAAGAAGAAAACACTGTTCCAATTTCAACATACTAAAACATAATACAGAGTAAATTAGAACATAATATTGATATTGTTTGTGTTGTTCCATTGTGCTAAACTGACAAAAGTGGCAAAACAGGAGGAAGTGTACTTCAACAAAAACTTCTGGAAGATATTATATAGCTCTTACCTGCTCTCGTTTCAGGGTACCTTCTGGGGACATTTACAGCACATATTGTGCACCTTTCCTCTAGGGTATGACCACAGCATGATTTATCTTCGACAACCTCTCACATTTACATTTCTCAATTCCAAGTTTCCATTTAAAAATATGGGCGTTAATTGGTGCAGCTATGCTAGGTATCTTTTCCAGGATTAATCACAGTGCTCACAGGGTCACAAGCACAATGACACTCTAGGATGGCCACTATTCTTGGGAACCCTACAAACAGAAGTGATACTAGGGGGGAACCATACAGTGTCTATAATAGACCCATTGCCTGTGTGTAAGCTTAGCTTACATGTTTTTCATTTCATTTCTTTGTTCAGAGTCATTGGACAGAGTCTATCTGCTGCTGAGCTCAGTGCCACACTGATTTTGCTAAACATTCTAGTATTATTCATAGACAATTTTGGGTAAATTATGCTTACCAATATTAATCTTGGTACAAGTCATGTTGGTATCTGTCATCTACCTCTTGCTGTTAGTTTTTGCCATTATTGTCTGATCTTTTAAAAATAACTCCTCAAAACTAACCAGTAACTTTTCTGCATGGTGGTTGCATGGTATACATTACATAATATGACATGCTCATAAGAGAGGATGACGGAAGCTTAAGAAAATAGGCACACATTATATTTGCATTTAAAAATGTCATATATGACTTTGATAGGGTCTTAATAAGGGAAAGCCTGTAAAGTCTTATCTTCACATCTTGTATAAATTACTCACTGTACTTACTTCAAAGAGAAGTAGATTGATCATTTCAAAGGATTTAGACTAAGAAATTGGATGGGAACACTTACACGATAGGATTCCAATTAGTGTTCTGCTTCTTCATAGAATGTGGGTTTTGAAAACTGTTGCCACTCTATATTCTCCGGTTGTATTTGAGGATTGGAATTCAAATGCAAATGATTTGGCTACTCTTATGAAGAATAGCTTCTTTGTTTATTGGTCATTTGTACTTATTGAATATATTACATAACATTTTTGCACATTTGTCAGAACGTTGGTATATTTGTGAGAGAATGAAAGATCTTAATCAATTTAGCTTATACTATTTACATAATTTATGAAATTTTAATTATTTGTTTGATTTTATGTGTATGAGTAGAGTGTTTTGCCTGTATGTACTTCTATGCATCTCATGTGTGCATTGCTGTAAAGACCAAAAGAAAGTAGCAGATCCCCTAGAACTAAAATTACAGATGGTTGTTAGCTCCCAGGTTTTGTTGAGAACAGAATCTAGGTCCTCTGTAAGAGCAACTAGTATTCTTCACTACTGAGCCATTCCTCAAGCCACTTTCTATATAACTTATACTAACATATATAACTTATATTTATGCATATATATGCACATATGAATCTTAACCATTTAATATTAACAACATTTTGAAAATGTTAACATACCATGATATACATTTGTAAAGGTTGACATTTGTGATTGTTGTTAATTTTAGCCATAATCCTAATTAAGAAATATCTATGGTGTGGTGAATCATAATTCTGGTGGTGTATCTCTGAGAACATTTCCAGAGGAGACTGGCATATGAATATCATTGTATGCAAAGGAAAAAAGAACCATACAATTTGTAAGAGGCTGCTTACCTATCTACCCCAGATAGAACAAAAACAAAGGGACATTGCACAGTTTTTCCTGGACCTAAAGCACATTCTAATCCTACATCCTACATCAGAGCTCTAGACACTCTTCCACACTGCAGCCTACTCCAGCAGGTCTCTTGGGCCTCATACCTTCATATCTGAACTGAATTGGGCTACTGATATTCTAGGTTCTCTAGAATGCCAGCGACTTGTCCTGGAACTTACAGAATCATGTGCCCCAATCTGCTGTCATTACTTGACTATACTCCACCTATTTAGCATCTCTATCTATCTATCTATCTATCTATCTATCTATCTATCTATCTATCTATCAATCATGTGTTTGTATGTATTTGATATATATATATAAAACATTCTACTACTTCCTTTTGGCCTTTGCAGCAATGCACACATGCGATGCATAGAAGTACATACAGGCAAAGCACTCTACTCAAACACATAAAATCAAATAAATAATTAAAAATTCATAAATTATGTAACTATATATAACATTATATATAATACACACACACATATATATATTTATACACACACACACACACACACACACACACACACACACACACATATATATATATATATATATATATATATATATATATATATATATATATATATATATATATAATGTTTTTTGTATAGAATATAGCCTAAGAAAGTAATGGAAGAGGACAAAGAAGTATGTGCAATAACTTTGTTATCTAGGTCATGAATCACCTTTTAAATCATTCATTACCTAAAGATCACTGTTGTGATAAGAATGTAAATATTCTTGATACTTTAAAACTGTGACAGTTTACTTGTGCTGTGGCAATGACCACTTGGGCAACTGGAAGGTAGATTAATGAAGTTATCATTCAAAGTTACTCAGCAGAGATAATTGAAGAGAATGAAACTGTAAGGACATCTCAATTTAGTTGATCTAGTATTTTATTTTAAGGCTTGATAGCTTTGGAATGTGATGTTTAAAGCTGATATACCCCAAAAACACAGATAAATATTCATGAAACTAGGACACTATTTCAAGTTAATCGAATTTAGTATACAACCCCCCCCCAAAAGGCCCACTGTGTCTTATCATATCTAATTGCATGATTGGTTTTGTTTTACATGTGTTTGAAGTTGTGTCTCAGCATTTCACATTTCAGTCATGTAAGTTACCAGTCAGAAATCTTAGACTGAGGAGAGTGAAGGAATTTTAATCTGTAAATATGGCTGGTCTGACAAGGAAATACATCCAAAGATGGTGTGATCCAGCTGTAATGGAGACATGCCACACTCCTTTTATCCTTCTGACTGGAATACAGACATGCCCTTAGTATATCATATCTAGAAGGCAAAATTTGTTTGTTTAAGAAAACAGCCATGTCTGAAAGTGCCATCTAATTGAGTGGCAGACAAAGTGACAAACCAAAAAATAAAAAGATTTAAGGAAATGAGTCAGAAATAGGATACACCCAACACTCACAAGAACACCACAAGAAATATAAGCAATTTAAGAGCAGTGCAGGTAGAGTCAGTTAGGAGTTAGTGCTGTGAGTACAGTGTGGAAGAGTTCATTCATGAGTTCATGTAGTTCAGTGCAGGTTAATAGGAGAAGTTGAAGCCAGAAAATAAACAGGAGCTACAAGATTAGAACAAATCGCCAGAGTTAGTTTGGGGTAAAGCAGAGCAATTCAGTGAGAAGACAGAGAAGCTAGACTGAATCAATTAGTTTGGAGAGGAGTTTGAGACAAAACAGCTGAGTGGAACCAGGCAGCCAGAGTTCAGAAAGAACTAAAAAGAATGAGCATATTCAGCAGTGAATCTTGGAGGCTAAAACATCTGGGCCCATATTAGCAGATGAAGGCTGGAAGCTGAAGCCTTCAAGGTCTGGACTTGCAGAATATGAGCTTGTATGGAGGCTAGAAACTTCCCAGCCTAGGCCTAGATACAGCTACAGAGAAATGCTCAGGGCTTAGCCCAAGCCATGTATCTACATGAGATTCTCATCTCATTCCTCTATCAGAGGAAATAAACGCGACACTTACTTTTATAGAGGAGGAAATACACATAGCTATGTAGTTCTAATTACACTATTTTTTTTTTCCTGAAATAGTTGTAAAGGTGACAGCTTAGAATCGATGACAGGAAACCACTGGTCTTCTTGCTTGTTAAATTTAACAAATATTGTCATGACAATTTTGTGTACCAGCAGCTGAATAAAATTCCCTCTAGCATATAAAATAGACAGGGAGACTTAATACTCATACATCAAATGTACATACTTATATATCAATAGCTCCCAGATTACACAGTTGAGCCAATTCTTCACGGTCAACTTTCAAAATACTCTGTATGTGTCATACTATTCCACCACCCACAGTGGTCCCACACTCTACTATGGACTCCTAACATATTTCCTCCATCAGAGATCAAGAGGCAGATTGCACAGCTTTTGAGTTGATCAATTGCAGTCCACACAGAAGTATTCAGTAAACCGGAATGTGCCTCCACTGTTTTTCAATATGATATACTAAAAACACAGTATAACAATTATTTGTAGAAGAAAAAGGAGAAAAATTGTGGAGAGGAGGAAAGAAGAGGAAAAATATTTGAGCTTGAAGATGATTCTGTTGAGCTTAAGTGAGTTAGCCCACACAACTTATTGAACATAGAGAGATTTTTCTGGTACCTGCATTAAACCTTGAGCCCTGTGTCCTAGTGTCTTTGGTATGTGAAGGTACCCTGAAGGCTACAGAAAGGAAAATATATAAACACCAACTGAGTTACAAAATCCTTGATTTTCTACTGTCCTGCTTGTAAACTATACTAGGGCAAAGGTGACAGAAAGCTTGTGGGATTTGACTTAATCTCAATGTCTGATTTGACTTAAGACCCACAACATAATGTCTGATTTGATTTAAGACCCACAACACAAGATGGAGCTCATACCCAAAATTTCTTGGGGAACCAAGAACCAGAACCGGAGATCTGGAATAAAACAGAACAATACTGAATTTATACTCATTAGATCAGTGTCTTATTCAGATATAGTCAGAGAGGCTTCCTACTGCAGAAGATGGGAACAAATACAGAGACCCACAGCCAGACATTGCAAAAGAGAGAAACCTTGGTATATATAGTACTAAATGAGATGTCTTCATCCAATTCCTGGACTCAGAGCTCAGGGATTCCCACAGAAGATGAGGCAGAAGGAGTTTGAGAGCCCAAGACAGTGGAGGACACCAGAACAAGGCCCTTTACATCAACTGAAGAAAGCTCATATGAACTCATAAAGACTAACATAGCAAGCATAGGATCAACATGGTTTGGCACCAGGTCCTACAAGTACAGGCTCATCATGGTTTTGAACCATATGCTGTGTGTTTATTTTATAGTTTTACCTTAGTACTTTTATGGGACCCTTGATTCTGTGAATGAGTGCACTTCTAATCCTTTTGTTTTCTCTTGTGGCTTCTTTCTTTCGGTTGGATTGCATTATCCAACCTCAATGTGATGACTTTTGTTTTATCTCACTATATTTCATTGTTGTTTAAAAAATAAGTCACTGTATGAAAAACATGAAATGACTGACTTATTTATTTTAAGAACCACATCTACACTGGATTGCTACACTAAATCCATTCAAGATGGAGTCATATCACATTATTATTTAAATGTTAGTACATCTGAAATTAAAGATAAGGGTAAAGCCTAAAACTTTAATTTGCATAGTCTTACAATAGATAATTAAACTTTATAGCATTAAAAATGATGCCATGGAACTAATCATGGAAGTGATAAATTAACTCTTCCTCTTAACACAGCATCAAAAGATGATAGTTTCTAAAAGCTATTGTCTGGGAGAATCAGTTATGAAGAAACAGTACTGTTGATTTAAAATAGATTATACACTGATATGAGTTGCATAAATTTGCATCTTCATGCAAAGTATCTTAATGAATACCAATAAAAATTTAAAAGTCTGATGATATATAAAAAGAAAAAGGAATCACTCATGACATCTCTGACCTTAAAGATAGAAATTTATCTGCCAGTTAATACCTCAATAAGTTTGACTTTAGAACTATGAACATTTAAGTCAATATTCTGTTTCAGTATGAATTATTTTAACTGAAAATTTTCAAATTGGATTATTGATCCTTCAATATACACTAGATATATAACATATATATATATATGTGTATATATATATATGTATATATATATATATGTATATATATAACATATAAAATAATCAAAGGCTCCACTATGAGGAGTCTGGGTCTTCACAGACTTTTGAGGTGGAGGTAAATTGGTTTGGACACAATCCATGTATTTTGTGGTAGGATGTATTTAAGTGATACCTAGAAATGTAAGAGAAGGAAATTCTTAGGTTTATTTTATTGTGGAATCCATTCTTCGATCATCCAAGTTTTCTACCTTTCATTTCCACCCAAACTAGAAAGCATTGTACTTTAATGTAAGCAATGAGAATGCACACTGCCTAGTATAACAACTTTTGCTCCGTGTCGAATGCCACTTTTGTACATGGGATCCAGGCACAAGAGACCTGCATTTCAGCATGTCTGTTTTGAGGTAGGAGAACCTCCATCTATTGGAACCTATAGAGAAGGTATTTGGGACTTTTTTTCTGGAAGAGATTTAAATAGCAGTAATGGCACCTCGATTAATTTACACAAGAAGTCTATAAAAGAAGAAAACTGATCACTCCCCACTTCCTGTTTCCTGTCTCACCACATGTGATATCTTCCTCTCACAAGAGTTCCTGTAATGATACCATCTTATATGGGGCATCAGCAAATTTCAATCACAAAGCCAGACAGAGCTTATAAAGCCACACTCTAGAAACAGCAAAACTGTAAACTAAAGGGACATTTCTTCTTAACAAGATATACTATTCAAATATTTTATTATACCAAGAGAAAAACAACAAATAATGGATAATGTTACTTATGTGATCTTGCACATGAGTAATGTATTAGCTTTATGAGATTGCATTATTCTTTGCTAATATTGCCTGATTTAGAAAAATTATATTCTCATTTTAGGTGAACTCTATATGTTAAAATCATGTTGTCCAATGAAATATAATCAGAGTTCCATCCTTTATTTTTTTCTGGATAGATTTATTAAGAGTTTGGGTGGAATTATTATACTTCCCAAATGTCCTTTCATTATGGCTAGACATTCATAATAGGAACTTTTTCATCAGCCTAGATCCCCACATGAAGCAGAGGAATAGCTGATTGGCAGTAGTCACTGAGCATAAGGAAGATACAAAATGTTATTATGACCATTTTCTCTAACTTGAGGCACACTTGTTATGGAAGAACCACATGGCTCATTCTGTCCACTACAGGACTCCTGGAGTCACATAATCTGCAGCCAGAAAAAATGTGTATGGCAGCTCAGGCACTATACTCTTCTAATATAAGGGTCTTCTAAAAATCCTTTAATAAATAATGATTTGAAAATATCAATGTACTCGCTGATAAGTGGATATTAGCCCAAAGGCTCAGAATCCCCAAGATACAACTCACAGACTGCATGAAGCTCAAGATGAAGGAAGACCAAAGTGTGAATACTTTGATCCTTATGGGAAAGTGGATCAAAACACCCATATCTCTTATCCAACCAATAGAATGAGCACAGGGTCCCCAATGGAGCAACTAGAGAGAGGACCCAAAAGAGGTTTGCAGCCCTGCAGGAGGAAAAATAATATGTACCAACCAGTACCCCCAGAGCTCCCAGGGACTAAACCACTAGCCAAAGAGTACATATGGCTCCAGCTACATATGTAGCAGAAGATGACCATTTCAGACATCAATGAGAGGAGAGGCCACTGGTCCTGTGAAGGCTTGATTCCCCAGAATAGGGGAATGCAAGTCAGGAAATTGGGGGAGGGGGCTAACAGGGGGAGGGGGGATGGGATAGGGGATTTTTGGAGGGTAACGTGGAAATTCCATTTGAAATGTAAAAAAAGCAAATATAATAATAATAATAATAATAAAAGAAAATTTCAATCAAGTATGAATAACTGAGGATTTTGTTAATCAAATTGGAATACTGTTTTAATTGATATTCTTATTTGATGTTACAGTTTTAATTTAAAAATAATTTATTCAAAATACAGTATCGTAGGCAGAGCATCTGAAAACCCCCATTACAGAAACCAATATCCACAGATCTGTCACTTTGTTAAAGAAATTCAAGGGCAAATCAAACTACAGTAGAACGAAGCATAGATGTTTCACTAGGTAATATGCATTCTTCAAATATAAAGGCATTTTCGGTACAATGAATTATTTAGATTATGAGGATATTCAGAACTAAGAACCATTTCTAGTGCCCTTCATAACAGCACTTGAATATCTGCAGACAATGAGAGCAGATGGTATTGCCAAATGCTTGTTCTATTACATTTAAAACTTCCTTTGGGAGAGCAGTTGCTTTCTACAATAAAACAATCATCCAAATTCAAACGTTAAAGAAACATAGAGGTCCCTTAAAAGGCAAACTCTTCCCGAGTGGCAGAGATCATTTCTCATGCTTAATAATTGTGTCGAGATGTAGTGATGCTCATGTCCTTTTCAATTGTAACCAGATGCATCTTTATTATTAGACTGTACTGCCAATGCCGTATTTTCAGAGAAGATATATTGCAAATTTTACTATCTAAAAGTATAATATTCAAAGAAATCATTAATACCCAAAAGATATTTTCATGTCAATCTGAACTATGCACTCTAGACAATTTGTCCCACACTGTAGTGCCTATTGAGACCAATACAAACTTCTTTCTCTCCTATAAAAACTTATCCTTAATACTTATACTTAGCTCAGGCAATAACAGACACTCTTAGTCATTATCACTTTTAGTCCAGAAACTCTGACTCTTCTATGGTCATTTCTCAGCTCAGATATTTTCTATTCCTGTATAAAGCGGCAGACTGATATTTCACACATGCTTGCTCTGATGTCTTTTGCCTTATGACCCTCACAGTGGGAGTAGAACACTAACATCTGAAAATTGGTTTCTCATTTAAATATGTGTGCCATAGCTCAACATGTGGGCACACACATGCGAACACACACACACACACACACACGTGAACACACACATGACAAAACAAACATAAAAATAAACATATAGAGACATTTTTTGAGAAAGAGAATTAAATAAAATCATGCAGGTATATAATTCTACTCCTTTTAGTTATGTGTAACATGGGTAGGCCTTTGAAATCTTGAATAACATATAAAATATTTGATGCAGCATACCAGAAATAAAAAAAAAGAAAAAGCAACAGAACCTAAGTTGTGTTGATTTCCATTTAAGCTTTTCTCCAATTCTACTAGATTAACATTATGTAGTATCACAAATGTACAACTTTAGGTGATATTTCCTCTCTCAATATCTATTTTTTTGACATTTAAAATGCTTGAAAATTAACTTATTCCATTGTTTTTATTGGTTATTTTATTTATTTACATTTCAAATATTACCCCCTTCCTTCTTTCCTCTCCACAAACCCCCTATCCCATTCCCCCTACCTCCTGCTTCTATGAGGGTGCTCCCCCACTCATCCACCCACTCTTGCCTTACTGCCCCAGCACTCCCCTCTGCTGGGGCATCAAGCCTTCACAGAACCAAGGGCCTCCCATTCCATTGATGCTAGACCAGGCCATCCTCTGCTACTTATGCAGCAGGAGCCATGAGTCCCTTCATGTGTATTCTTTGTTTGATGGTTTAGTCCCTGGGAGCTCTTGCGGGTATTGTTGTTCTTCCTATGGGGTTACAAACCCCTTCAGTAGTTCCCCTAACTCCTCCATTGGGGTCCAATGCCCAGTATGATGGTTGGCTTCCAACATCTGCATCCATATTGGTCAGTCTCTGACAAAGCCTCTCAGGAGACAGCTTTATCAGGCTCCTGTCAGCCAGCACTTCTTGGCATCAACAAGAGTTTCTGGGTTTGGTGTCTGCATATGGGACGGGTCCCCACAAGGGGCAGTAACTTATACCATTGTTAATATAGAAAACTCTCTTCTAATTTTTCTTAGATATTACAAACACAGTAATAAAGAAGTCTTAAAGTGTGGGGAAAAAAACAGAAAAATGTGCAATGTAGGATAAGCTCATTTTATTTACATTTTACATAGATATTCCCAATTTGGGAATATATTGAATTTTGAAATTTTTTTTTTTTTTTGGTTTTTCGAGACAGGGTTTCTCTGTGTAGCCCTGGCTGTCCTGGAACTCACTTTGTAGACCAGGCTGGCCTCGAACTCAGAAATCCACCTGCCTCTGCCTCCCAAGTGCTGGGATTAAAGGCGTACGCCACCACCGCCCGGCCTTGAATTTTGAATTTTTAATGGTGTAAAAAGAAAGCACATTTGGTAGAAACTTTACTTCCAATTTTGAACTTTTCTTTTCCTTAGAGGGCAATGCTATGCTGCAGTCAATAGGTTACATTTACAAATACTTGCAGGAATCATTAACATCCATTCTACTTGATTAGTTGGAATTTAGGGTGTGGCCAGGGCAAGTGGTTCCCATTGTTTGAGAAGTTTGTCCACGCTGATGAGATTCACATTGCATATGTATCTGAATATTAGTTATATGAAAATTTTTGGAATTATACTTTGTCTTATTAACTATTAATTCTTCTTAACAATTTTAAGTTTATTTTATGCAATCATGTTTTGTCCCTCTTGCATTCTCTTATTAAGAAATTTTTAATAAGAAAAATATTCATCTAATGACAATTATGCTTTAAGGGTGGGCCTTGTCTAGGTTGGGTATTTAGGTGTGCATTTTACAGTCTTATCTAAGGTGATCCAATATGAAAGATATTTTCAAAGATACCTCTTTTCTTTTATATCAATAAGAACCAATAAGATACAAGTTTGGTTCATAACAAAGACTAATCTTATTACTATGAGGTAAATGAAAGAGATTAAATATTTTAGGTCAAACAATAAAATCATAGATTCTGCAGAATTGCCTCTAATGTATTGTCTTTTTTTTCTTTTTTCTCAAGACAGGGTTTCTCTGTGTAGCCCTGGCTGTCTTGGAAGCCACTCTGTAGACGAGGCTGGCCTCAAACTCAGAAATCTGCCTGCCTCTGCCTCCCAAGTACTGGGATTAAAGGCTTAAAGGCATGTGTCACCACTGACTGACTAATGTAATGTCTTTATATAAAGCTTGTTAAACACTTGAAAGAGAAGCTTGTAACTGCCTGCAGTTACTTTGAACGGGTTACCGGATTACCTGGAAGGAAAGCTGGGGATAGAACGGAGTGGCAGAGAGAAACATGAAGCCAAGACAAATTTCCTGTTCAAGGCTTGAAGTTTAATGGGGGTCTCCAAATATTTATAGGCGGGGGGGGGAACCCTTCCCCCAAAGGCTGGAGACTCTCACAGAACCAGTTCACTTGCTCCACAGGTGGCTAGTGTCAGGTGCCTAGTGTCTCTGGGAAACTGCAGGTCCTTGGAGAACAATGGGCTTCACCTTGGTCTGTGTCAATTTCCTGCCAGGTGTATGGCACCCCAATAGGGCTCTCTACATCAAGCTACCTGGAGGGCCTCAGACCATGTGAACTGCTTGAAAGAGATAGTTTCAAAGGTTTTGAGCTGCCTGAAAACTATCCAGATTACTCTAGTTTTCTAACTCTCTTAAATTTTCACCCATTCTGGTTCTGGCAATGCAGGTGCCTTTGAGATATGTATGCTCCTGTAAGTAACCTATAATTCATATTCCTGTAAGTAACCCCAGTAAAGCTCATTTATTCACTACATAGAACTTTGATGGTATCCATACTTTTGTATGCACTGCTGCCCTATCACAGTGAGTAGATATTTCTTCATATCTTTCTAGGAAGTGTGTTACTCAACAGAGAGTATGAACAAACTCTTAAACAAACATAGGATCTGTATTCTAATGTGTTCTACAATTATTTTTCTAAGGGGCAAGTGCATAGAGGCCAATCTATTGTAGAAATAGAAATTGTCAGTGCAATAATTAGGTGGAAAGGAAGTAATCAATGAGATCATTTTCTTTGTGAGCTTTGTGAATTCATTAGTTGTATGGAGAAACTGAAGTACAAAAAGGTTGGTGTAGATGCTAGGTCACTAGTCAGGTAATAGAAGAAGTTTTTCGTAACACAGAGAGTATTTACTTAATCTAATTTGGAGGCAACAGCATTTTAGTCTTTCTTCTCTCTATTTTAACTTTAGTTCTGTAAATATTTCTTTCTGATCAATTATTCAACATTGTTCATAAAATATTTGATATCTTGTTTTAAACTATAACGAAGGCAGTACTACTTCAGGACTAAGGAAATAGTTTTACTATAATCAACATTTTTGCATAAATCACTCTTATTATAGGATACGAAAGAGCAAAGATTGTGAAGAATTGAATCATAATCTTAATTAAAAATGTAGAATCTATTATTTAACTCCATTGATTCTAAAAATCTTGAAATAAAGAAATACAAACAATCTACAATATTTTAATATAACTCTTTGCTAGTCTAATCATGGATCACACTTTGAAAACAAAACTTTTGAAAGGAGTATAATTCCCAAATAAGATCTGATTATATAATTCTACTTCTCAAACATTATGACTATTAATCTTCATGGTCACTTACTCCCTCAGGCATGTTATTTAGCATTTCTGGACTATAACTTCTCTTTCCACGTGATTTATAGAAGTACAAATAATATCTACCTCTTAGACTTAATGTGAGTTTTAAAGTTTTGGTATAATGTTTAACACTTAGTAAAAATAAATCAATACATTTTATCAGTTAATAACACAGATATTAAATATTATTATATAGTATTGATATGTTATATATTTATTAGACATACAACAGTAATAAATTGTAGATTACTGTACATATAAATGACAATAATGTTAATAAAGATAACATGTTTCATTGATTATATTGATTAAATAAAAATGATAATACCTATTTTCCATTTGAACCTTTTCCTGCCAAGTTAATTTGATAATATATATTCTATTTATATGCTATTTATTACTTCTCAGGAGACACAAGCTTTTCTATAAGGTCTAAGGTCTAATTAAAACTTTTTCTAGTTTTTAAGTGGGGACACAAAGGTTTTGGCAGTTCTAAACATAGACCAGCAGACTTAGGTGTGGTGTATTCTGATGCTAGGGTGGGAGAAAAAAATGTCAAATACATTTGCCTGGAAAAATGATGTTAATTAAAAAGAGTTTTGTTTTGTTTTATGAGGCCTAAGATAGTGTAGATAGCTCTTTTTAGTCTCTTGCTCATTCTAAGTCTCTAGAGAAATTACTGAATATCAGATACTAAGAGACATAATGGAATATTGTATATTTCCTCAAGTTCCTATCATCTTGTTACAAAACAGAGGGATGGGTCTCATGGTTATAACAAGTGAGTGGCCTGTAAATGAGAGGATCTACAAGGAGAAATAATCAAGAAATTATAATGAAAAGCAGAAGCAAAAAGGAATGGACTGATTTTCAGTAGGTGGAAATATAGAAGTATGGTATTCTAGAAAATAGCAAGGCCTGTTAAAGGACTCAGATCAGTATGGGAGAATTGGTTGTTTGAAGGAAGTAGTGCAAAATTAGACAAGTATTTAAACTGAATTCCGCCTCCAAGTGTGTGGCTCATGACCATCGACACATGTGGATGCTTGTCAAGTTTAACCCCATTTATATCAGATTACTGAAGTGCAAGCAATTCTTGATTCAAATACTATCTTTACATTTTAATCATTAAAAAAAAAAGGGAAGACATGAGAGTCCACTCAAAGCTAGACATTAAGAACAACAACTGATAGCTTAGTGTAGTGAATGAGGGAGGTTTGAAATTAGGAGATGATAATGGAAACTCAAATCTTCCTATGACTGAGCAAATAAGAGGAAGCTTATAAATAAACTCAAGTATACTCCCTCCTAGAGCCCTTATTATCTTGTTGCAGAATTATGGAGCCTAAAAGGAAGGGGAGTATGCTGGCTAGTTTTTTGTCAACTTGAAACACACTAGATTCATGTGACTCTATTTCTCTATGGAGAAAATGCCTCCAGGAGCCAGTTATAAAACAATGAAAGTCAAAATTTTACAATTCTGAATTTTTCTCTCTCACAAATGGGAGTTAAATTTTCAAACCTAGTGGGTTAATTTCTTAAAGAGAGTTCCTAATATCCAAATAAGACCTAATTTATTTATGTATACAAATTATTCCCATGGTATAAAAATGAACAAAAATGGAATATAAATTATTATTGTGATCAAATCGGGGTACTACAGCAGTTGGGGACTCTTTTTGTGCAAAGGATGGTATTGAGACAGGGTCTTACCATGTAGTGCACATTGGCTTGGAAGCCAATATCTTGGGTCAGCCTCCTGAGTACTAGGGTTATAGTCTTTTGACATCGTGAATAAACATATATTTGCTCTGATGTTTCCTGCATATTATTAGTTAATGAGAGTTTAGAGGTCTCATGAATAAGTTTGGTGTCCAATAAAAGCTTTTAATTTGGACAGTAAATGTTCTCCTTGTGTTTATTTTATGGAAAATAGCAGCCATCCATTTTTGAGAAGAAGAAAAAAGTATATTTAATATACTTTTATTAGCTACTATATAGTGAATAATTAACTTTACTCCAAATAATATTACATTTTCCTCTCAGTCTCTGGAAAGGGATCTAAGATCTAAGTAGAGTCAGACAGCCATGGGTAACACTTGGTGGCTATGGGGCCGCCTGATAGTAACAGTGCATGTGTTGGATGAAGATATTTCTGAATCACATTCACAGAGCAATCTAATGCAGATTTGTGATTACCTACACATCTGTAAGTACTGAAGGATGAGATAAATGAGATGACGGAGGAATCAACCGCCTGTTGGTGGCGCTATCACCAGTATAGGAGACTCAGTTACAAAGGCAATTTCTTCTGCATTTAGATACTTTCAAGTTCATTGTCTGGTCAGAACCTGTCTCATCCTCATTTTCTCAAGGTCGTATTTGTTATTGCATACGGAGAGTAGTAGAGAATTGAAAGACAAGAGACGACTTCTTTCTAAACTCTCATTCATAAAGATTGTTGATCTGTCCATTAGGAAAACAAAACAAAACAAACAAACAAACAAAAAAGTGATTTAACCATTTTGCAGAAAAACTCAGCTCTTAGGTCCACTGCAATGAACAACGATTTTCAAAGGGAATTTGAGGGAGCAAATATTCATATTATCCCCTGTATCATAGAGCCCGTTAATAATTCTGCATACTGAGACTTAAAGGAGCTTTTCTGATTGATTGTCTCTGGCCACTGTATAACTAAAATGATATCAAATATGACTTATAAATCCACTAGACATTTCTACTCTAAATGATTTCTTTCCTATATATTTCTCAGATTTTGGTGTAGACCAAATTAATTTCATATTATGAAGTCTTTGTTCTTTAGAATCTCATGTTTCCCTAATAGAATAACTGACCATTGAGAGGTTCCAGGAACATCAAAAGTGCAAACCTTGTTGTCAAACACATAATTCAACCACCCTTACTAAAGTAAATGAGAAAGTCTTATCTACCTCACTTATTAAATCATTTCATTATCCAAATTAGGATCCAGTTCAAGTAGATGCCCTGGGGGTTTGACGACCATTACTAATGTTGTGGTGTGCTTGTGGACAAGGAGCCTAGCATGGCTGCCCTCTGAGAGGCCCAACAAGAAGCAGAAAAAGTCAGATGCAGATACTAGCACCTAACCAATGGACAGAAGCCAGAATTGGGGAAAACCTGGAAGAAACTGAGGAGGAGGGCAGTCCCATGGGAAGACCAGCAATCTCAACTGACCTGGACACCTGAGATCTCTCAGATACTGAGCCATCAACCAGGTAGCATAACCCAGGTGATATGAGGCGCCCACACATATACAGTAGCGGACTGCCTGATCTGGCCTCAGTGAGAGAAGATGCACCTAACCCTCAAGAGACTTGAGACTCCACAGAGTAGAGAGGTCTGGTGATGTGGGGGTAGGGGGTAGGGACATCCTCTTGGAGACTCTAGGGTGAGGTATGGGATGAGGAGCAGTCAGGAGGCAGACCTGGAGGGGGATGAAGACTGGACTGCATAAAAAGATTAAAGAATAAATACAATAGAATATTATTAGTTACAATAAATATAAAGAAGCTTGTGGAATTTAGATGCCTGCAACAGTGGAGTGAAAGACAAACTCACATGCCATTATCATTACTAAATGTGTATGGTGTGCTTACTATGTAAAACCTGTGTACACAGAGGTATTGAGCCATGTAGTTTTGGATCCAGCCATAGCATTTTAGCCTCAACAGTTTCAGATTGACTAGGGCGGGCCATGCATATCAGAGTCCTCTAGGTAGCTTGTTCGAGAAAATATGTTCTCATTACTTCCCCTTAGCACTGTAACCTGGTGACAGGTCTTCTTTTAGTCATGGGCCAGAGGAAGCAAGCCAGAAACTCCTGTCATCTTCTAAATTCACAGCATGATGCCTTAACATTTCTTTAAGCCTTCCTCTTTCATTTTTGTCTCTTACTGCCAGTCTGACTGTCAAAGGCACAGCGGGAGATGAAAATGAAGAGAACCATCAAAGAAACCTGTGTGCAGAATCTCACTACAGGAGCCTTCTGCACGAGGGGTACAAAAATGAAAATGGCTCCACTGACATTTGCCCTCCAGCAAAACATTAATAAAAGAGAAAAACAAATGTATTGCCTGCCCACCCTTCAAATGTGCCCCCTCAGACATGAAGAAACAGAAGGTTTCGCTTATGTTATCATTGAAAACATTGATTGCTAGCACATCCTTTTGCTGCAAGGGATTTTAACAGTATAAACATTAAAAAACGTCTAAGATATTCAGATATTTAAAATTAGTGTATGTCTTTATAAATATCTATGCAGATTTCAGAGTCCCAAAATTTTTGGGAAAATCGTGCAAAATTGTCTACAAATTTTGTGAGAAAGTTCATCATTTATATGGATAGATTATCCCAATTTAAAATTAACCTATGAAAGTAGCAAATGGAAAAAAGTAATCATTTTAACAGTAATTCTATCAACATATATATATATATGAAGTTTTAAAATTTAATGTATACTTTTTTATAATTGTCCCCAAGTACATGCACTATCCAATAAAATCATTTGTTTTGTCTTGCATTTTCCATAATTGTTGCATTTTAGGATAGTTTTAGATAACTCAAAACTCTGCAAATGTAGTAGAGACTGTTTATAAATCACTTAGCTCATCAAACTGTCACATACACATCATCATGGTACACACAGGAAAATAATAAGTAAATATAATTAAATATCATGGTATCACCACGTTAACCTCATTCTTGTCCTATTTAAAATATCACATCTTTGCACATTGTCCTGCTATAGTGAGGTGTATTTCACTGAAATTTCATGCCAATGCTTTTCTGTGAGACTCAATCTTCCCCAGGTTTATGACCATGGCAGTCCTGCAGATGACTGGCTAGGTGTACCACAATATGTTTTCCAACCTGGGCTTACTAAATTGCTTACCAGTCCTATGAAGCTTTTAGATATTTTAATAATTTCTCTAATATGTAATTATTACATAACTAATCACTCATAAAAGAAATACCCTTTCTACTAAAAAGTAACTGCCTATAGTGCCTGAAAGAGTTGGTAATAATATTCCTACTAAGGAGCACTCAAACTAAAGAGTCAGATAGGTTTGTTAAATCAACAAGCTTTTACAAAATGACACCTCTCTGTCTTCCTGGGGTTGGATATAGGAACAAATGGTCTGGTTTATTTTCTCAAAGGGGGCTATGTGAAAAAGGAGGAAGGCCAAATAATAACAAAATTATCTTACAGTAGATGAGGAACTGGGTAGAGATCCTTGCCAAAAACTAGACATGGAAAAGATACCCATGAGTGGAAAAGAGCTGCGTGCGTTGAAATCTATTTCTTTCCCTTTACCAGTGACTGTATAATTCTCTCCATCAGAAAGTGGTGTGAAAGACATGTGCTCAAGTGGAAGATGTAACACTCAAGATAAATATTTTAGAGTGAATTTTATTATTTTCACCACGAGGAAATGGAAGAGTTGTGTTCATAGGCAAAGCAGAGGCAGGGAGAGGAAGCAGGTGTTTTACTGTGGCTAGAAAAATGACAGTAGCTTGATTTACCAGTGTCTTTTGGTTCTATTGAAATGAGGGTAGGAAAGTAAAAGAAAATTATTCTCCCATATTGATTTTAAATAGGAGCATGACCAGATTTATCCCTGAGTTTATTGAATTTTTCCATTAAAAGTATGACTGATATTACATATTGTAAATGGGTTCCTTTTCATTTCCTTTTAGACCTTCTTTGCAGTTTGAAAAGGACACGCGGTCAGTACCATGAACCAAAGGCAGAAACAATTAGAAAGAAGTTATTGGGAAACGCTGCTGTAATTGTTAAGGCTTGAATGTGAAGTGTCCTTTATGGTCTTACACTTCGGAAAGCTTGGTCACAGCTGGTGCCGGTTTAGCCTTTGTGGGATTTTTTGAGAACTGGGAGACCTAGCTGTAAATATGAGTCTCTGTGGAGAGAGTTTGGGACTCAGTGTTTACCTCCCTGTCCATTTCTCTCTCCGTGTTCGCTTCCTGCTATGTGGTAAATCACCTGCCTCAAGCCTCAGCTGCCAGAGGGCTCCTGTTACATCTGTAGCAGAGAATTGCCTTATCTGGCATCAATAGGAGATGAGACCTTTGGTCATGTGGAGGCTCAATGACCCAGTGTAGGGAAATGCTAGAGTGGGGAGACAGGGAGGGGATGAGTGTGTAGAGGAGCACCCTCATAGAGGCGAAGGGGAGGGAGGAGAAGGCAGATGGGATGGGGTATTTGTAGAGAGGTAACCGGGAAGGGGGTTATCATTTGAAATGTAAATAAATAAAATAACCAATATATATATAAAAAGAAATAGGCTACACTGCTTGCAGAGTTCACTATTGGAAAAGAAAGACAAAGAGGAGAAGAAATGTTTGAATTCCGTTTACTTGATAAGAAGGCTACTGATAAGCATGTCTTTCCTAAAGGAAGTGGTACAGGATGTAGACAGTAAGGGTGGATATAGAAGTTGTTCTGAAGAGTTAGGGATTGAGATGCTTCAGTGTCGGGTTGGCCAATAGGACTGCAGGTACTAGGATTGACATGGAAAAGAAAGATTGGTAGGGAACAATTTGAAAGGTATTAGCATATAGATGGTACTGGAAATCATAAAACGCTCCAGTAGCATGTAGGTGAAAAAGAAAAATAAGATTGAAACTCTCAGGAAGTGTTCACATTTTTTGGATGGGTGGAAGATAGTGAGCACATTTCACACTAGGTGTGTATGGTACAAAGGCAAAAAAAAAAAAAAAAAACAATCACAGAAACAAGGATGGAGCCTTGCTTCTCGCAAACCACACTGAAAAAGAAAAGACAGATAAAAATTTTAGTTAATATCCCACCCCCCACAAAAATTAAAGCTGTAGTTAGAGAACCTGCCAAATATTCTGTTTCAGACATAAAAATTTATGTTTGCCACCATTAATTATGGGCTAATTTTCTAAGTATTAGAATGAGTCAAATCAGAAATATCTATAAAAATACATTTACAGTAATAAAGGAGTCCAAAAATTTTTTCTTTTAAAGAAATTTCTAAACTCTATGTTTCAGGGCCAAAGCATACTGCTAAAACTGTTGTATGCTCGAATTTATATAGCATATTTTACTGTTCTTTACTAAACCACAATTTGACCAAAATTAGTCCCTCTTGAAAAGGCATAAATCATTTTGTGATATATATTTAAGCTAACCCTAATCTTGGTAAATAAAACTTAAAATGAAGACCTAGAGAATAAAGCCCCAGCACTGATTAAAACTGCCAGATTCTAATGAAAATTCATTTTGCACTCTCTTTGTAAACATAAAAGAAAGTGTAATATAAACATGAAATAGGAATTTAACACAATTAAAATACTTCCTTTGTTGTTGTCGTTACTAGCTAGAGTTAATAAAGCTAGTTTGAATTTAGTACTTTGAAAATCAGGCACAAACACATACACACAAACACACACAGACACACTCAGATAGCTATAGATTAGAAAAGTTAAGGGAAAGTAAAACTGGCAACAAAATTCTTAAAAATCCATTTGTGTATGAAAAATACTCCCTCCTAAAACCAAACTCAAACCACATTTGGATCAAGGAGAAAAATCTAACCTGAACATCCAGACTGTCTGGAAAATATAATGAATGAAAAAAAATTGTTAGAAATTTTGAACGACTGAATAGTAAGAAACTGCATAAAGAGGGTTATAATTTGTGTATTGATGTATTAGATGTTGTAGAACAACATGCCTCTAATCCAAAAAAGCACCTTGTAATAAAATGTGAATGATTCACTTAGACACATGCAGACAAAACACTCACACATCCATTCCATATACAGACACCAAACCTAGATACTATTGCAGATGCCAAGAAGTGCTTGTTGACAGAAGCCTGATATAACTGTCTCCTGAGAGGCACTACAAGAGCCTGACAAATACAGAGGTGGATGTTCACAGCCAACCATTGGACTGAGTACGGGGTCCCCAATGGTAGAATTAGAGAAAGGACTATAGTAGCTGAAGGGGTTTGCAACCCCATAGGAAGAACAACAGTATCAAACAATCAGACCCCCCAGAGCTCCCAGGGATTTAAACCATCAACCAAAGAGTACACATGGAACAGCCCATGGCTCCATCCACATATGTAGCAGAGGATGGCCTTGTGGGGCATCAATGGGAGGAGAGGCCTTTGGTCCTGTGAAGGTTTGATGCCCCAGTGTAGGGAAATGCCAGGGCGGGGGAGTAGGTGGGTGGGTGGGTAGGGGCGCACCCTCATAGAAGCAGGGGCAAGGGGGAATGGGATAGGAGTTTTCCAGAGTAGAAACCGGGAAAGGGGATAACATTTGAAATGTAAATAAAATATCCAATAAAAAATTAATAAATAAAATATAGCTAAATCTTTATAAAATAAGAAAAAAGTAAATAAGATAAACATATCTGCATCCCATTTAATAAAGAATTAGGAGTCACGTAATTACAGAAGCTTTTTGAGAAAAAAATTAGCACATTAATGTCTTAGCAAAGAAAAAGTGAAAACATGAATTATATAAGCCAGTATTCAAAAGAATAATAATTCAAGACACTTTAAAAATGAGTAGAAGAAAGCATTTGGATAACTGTTGTGATATCTTGCTGTCCCTCTGTCTAAAATAAAGAAAATAAAAAGGGAATGTAATTTGGGGTCATGATTTTAGAGGTATAGTCCAAAGTTCCTTGGCCCCGTGACCTTGAGTCCATAGCAAAATAGTACAAAATGGCAAGAAACACGCTGCGAGGTGGCTGGTCACCTCATGGTATCTAAGAAACAAACAGAGACGGTTATGCAGAGGTCACCATGGCATGCTCTCAATTATGTAACTCCTTTTATTAGGATCCATCTCCTACAGGTTTCCATGACCTACCCAAATTGCTGCTCTAGCATCTAAGCTTTTAACACATGGTACACTGGTATTCAAACTGTAGCACGTGTGTCGAAGATTATGAGAATGAAAACCAGTAAGAAACTGACACACAGTAGGAAAATTAAACTAAGAATGATGAAGAAATAAATATATGAAATGGTTAGCTAAAAAATTAAAGATAAGGAGAATACAAAATGTGAGAAAATATACTCATGTCTTAAAGAAGAATTAAGCACACTGAAAAGGCATAAGCATGAATTCTAGGTTAAATTATTGATAGAAAAATCAATTGTTCCATTATATATTATATAATCCATACTGGATAATATTTAAAGTATTCCAAAATAGTTGAATAGATTTAGCAAATTTGAGAAAAAGTTAGATAAAATGTTTACCTATCACAATACTTAATGTATAAAATAGAGATCATGGCATATATATATATATATATATATATATATATATATATGCATTAGATCCATCTTTTACAACTTCAAATAAGTAAAATTTAAATGGGAAACATATTAATAGAAAATATAGAAATAAGTAGTTCAGTGGAGAATATACTAAAATTCATTTTTTTGTTTGTTTCTTTTTGTTTTGTTTTTGGTTTTTCATGACAGGGTTTCTCTGTATAGCCCTGGATGTACTGGAACTTGCTCTGTATACCAGGCTGGCCTCAAACTCAGAAATCCACCTGCCTCTGCCTCCCAAGTTCTGGGATTAAAGGCATGTGTCACCACTGCCCGGCTAAAATTCATTGTTAGTGAGGGAAATTTGAGGAAAAAAAATTGATCACTTATACCCATTGTGGTACTTTGAGAATTGTCATATAGCCTCATATATTTGAATACTTGGTTCTCAATTTTTGAACTGTCTGGGAAGGATTAGGATGTGTGTCCTTGTTAGACGAAGTATGTCACTGTGGGTAGGCTTTGAGATTTCAAAAGCCCAAACCATCTCTATATAGTTAGCTTTTATCCTGCCTCCTTCTTGCAGATTAGATGTCAATTGTGAGCTACTGATCCAGCACAATACCTGCCTGCCTGCTGCCATGCTTTCTTCTATGATAATTATGGATTCCTTCCTCTGGAACCATGAGCCTCCAAATGAAATGCTTTCTTTTATAAGTTGTCTTTGTCTTAATGCAATGTCATAGCAAGAGAAAAGTAACTAAGACAGCCACACAGATGACAAAAATTGAAAATTCTATTATTAAGTATTGCTGATGTGAGACAGGTAATATGCAGTCAATTGAAGTATTAACATCTTTAATTCAGTAATATTGATAATGTGACATTTATACTACAAAACTTCTTTTCTATACCTTTTTAGTGGACTTCTAGTGTTCAAATAATAGCTTTACCATCTGGTTTATAACAAAGGTTTAGTTACTATATGAGTGTTTGCACTTCATATTCACAGAAAGCGTTAAATTAAATTCTAATCAAAATATTAGAAAATGAATAGCCTTTCACAGAACTACTCCCCACCTTCCAACACTTATATTATTTTCCTTCCCACTCTTCCAATGTGTGCCCACAGCCTTGTGATAGGAAGTCCATACAAATGTCTACAGCTGAACACTCTCAGCTACTTCTTAGCACTTGGAATAGATTTGTGTTTCTGTATTAACCATTACCCACTAGAAGAAGAAGATTCTCTGTAGACAATGGAGAACAGCCAGACCTGATATGGCTATTACAGAAACTCACAGCAACTGTGGCTACCTGTACATATCTATACAAGATAAAATCAACTACTGAAAGGATGTCTATATTTCAGTCGGTGACTCCATGCTCCTGAGCAATGAGAAACACTAACTAGACACAGTGGGTCACAAAACCAAGTGAGGAAATGGGATTGGAATGGAGATGTGTCAGGAAAGTCTAGGGAGTTGTATGAAGGGAAATGAAGATTTGTGTGAGTTCTATACCATTCCATGTCTTAGAGACATGTAGCTTTGAGAGACATGGTGCTACAGAATATAAAAATGGTTTTATATATTCTAAGGATGAATGAATAAAAGTCAACATTTTGGGAAGATACTTGACTTGATGATCTATCTTATTAAAGTTTTAAAAATAATTCTACCTAAAGCAATATTAGTGAAGCAATCTATGTATTGAAAGAGTCTCTGCTGGGCTGGAGATGGATCTCGATTGAGCTTTAGACTAGCATTTATGATGTCTATGTTCAAACTTCAGAACCATATAAACCATGGTAATATATATCTAAAGTCCCAAAATTTAGGAGGTGGTAGAAGGAGAATTAGGAAGAGTATTGACAAAACACCTTATCACTCAGATAATACATTGCATATGAAATATGAATTTTACTTTAAATTACTTTTATTATTTTTTAACTGATGTATGATTCATATTATTTTTCTATAGTATGACACATGCATATGAGCAATAATAAAATTGTAATTAATGGAAACAAAGGTAGAAACACTTATGTTCAAATATGAAACTTAAAAAACACATTCTGTGAGATGCTAACAGAATTCTTCATATCCTACTCAGTATAATTAATCTACTGTGCAATAAAAAGCTATAATTCTATTGAGATGTTAAAGGCGTCTCTTGAAATTCTTTAAAATACTTAAAATGTTTTTCTTAAAAACAAGCATATTTAAAATGTTTTCTCGAGAAAAAAGAACACCTTTTAAAGCAATCTTTTCTTTCCTTCCATCCTTCCTTCCTTCCTTCCTTCCTTCCTTCCTTCCTTCCTTCCTCCCTCCCTCCCTCCCCTCCCTCCCTCCCTTTCATTGTTACATGTGTGGACACATGTCTACTATACACATCTGTGGAGGTCAGAGGACAACAAACAGACTTTAAGAAATTTAATCAGTCCTCTCACTGTGTAGGTCTTAGGGTAAAGTATCTTTACCCACTGAGCCATCTCACTGGTCCTCAAGAAGAAAATGTTTGACCTCTTTGATTTCCTAGATGTCATAGGCATTTATGCGATATGCTTAACTACCCAGTTAAATCAATTATTTCATTAAAATTTGATGCAGCTTTCAAAGGTCACCATTTGTCATTCTAAGGAGGGAAAACATCCAGAATGTCATTTCTATTTTTCTACTCTGTGAATCCATTTAAAAATGCTCTTATGATTGCATCTTTGTACATTAACCTTAATAATCATGGTATTTGATGATAATTGTAAGTCTCTTTAACAGAAATATTTGGATTTAAGTAAATGTGACTTTTATACTTATGAATCTTTTCATTAACTGTACCTTATGTTTAAAGTGTATATAATGAAGACCCATATATAGATTTTTCTAAGAATCAGAAGGCAAACATAAATATAAATGGATTATATTTAGAAAATTTAGTTATTTCTTTTTTTTGTCTTTTATTTTAGTATAGAATAGAGTTTATTCAGAGCATGGGAAGGGGAGTTAAGAGGGTAGTAGAGGCAGAGAAAGGCAGAGAGAAGGAGAGAGTAAAGAAGTAGAGGCTGGCCATGACCACATGGAGAGAGGGGGGAGGTGAGGAGAGCCCCAGAGGGTAAGAGAGAAGCTAAGAGAGTAAGAGAACAAGAGCTAGTTATTTCTACATTGTATACATTCTCAGTGCTATTCAACTGATTTCGATATCTAAATTATATTCATGCTTTAAACAAAATAATCATGTCCTTAGACATCTGTGTGTGTGTGCGTGCGCGCACACACGCGCGCATGTGTGTATCATAGTGTGCATTTAGAGTTTAGAGGACAATATGGGTATCAGTTTTCACATTTTAGCATGTGGGCTATGTGGATCAAACCCAGGCATCAGGTTTGTCCACAAACACCTTTACCCACTGACTGAAATCATTAGTCTCTGTGCTTAGGTTTGGGCATTTTAAAAAATCAACCACTGATAGCAAAAGTATACATGCTTTACTCTACAGTTCTAGGAGCAACATGAGACACTTTCTCATTTTATCTTCATTTCAGATTCTCTCGAATGCAGTTCATTTTCTCCAGTCTATGAGTTCTGCCTGTCTTTTTTTTTCCTTTGTCTTTTTTTTTATTTTCTAGGTTTTTTTTTATTTACATTCCAAATCATTTCCCCTTTCCCATTTCCTCCCTCCCCGAAAGTCCCATAAGCCCCCTTCCCTCACTCTTTTCTCCATTCAACCCCCTCTCGCTTCTCTGTCTTGGCATTCCCCTACATCCAGTCTTTCCAGGACCAGGGGTCTCTCCTTCCATCTTCTTAGAAATCTATTGATATGCAAATTGTGTCTAGGGTATTCCGAGATTCTGGGTTAATATCCCCTTATCAGTGACTGAATACCATGTGTGTAATTTTGTGATTGGGTTACCTCACTAAGGATGATATTTTCAAGATCTGACCATTTGCCTAGGAATTTTGTGAATTCATTGTTTTTAATTGCAGAGTAGTATTCCATTGTGTAAATATACCACATCTTCTGAATCCATTCCTCTGTTGAGGGACATCTGGGTTCTTTCCAGGTTCTGGCTATTATAAATAAGGCTGCTATGAACATAGTGGAGCATGTGTCCTTAATGCATGCAGGTAAAGCCTCTGGGTACATGCCCAGGAGTGGTATAGCTGGATCCTCCGGGAGTGTCATGCCCAGTTTTCTGAGGAACCACCAGACTGCTTTCCAGAGTGGTTGTACCAGCTTGCAATCCCACCAGCAGTGGAGGAGTGTTCCTCTTTCTCCACATCCTCTCCAACAACTGCTGTCTCCTGTGTTTTTGATCTTAGCCATCCTGACTGGTGTGAGATGGAATCTCAGGGTTGTTTTGATTTGCATTTCCCTAATGACTAAGGATGATGAACATCTCTTTAGGTGCTTCTCAGCCATTAGATATTCTTCAGGTGAGAACTCTTTGTTTAGCTCTGTACCCCATTTTTTAATAGGGTTACTTGCCTCTCTTGAGTTTAACTTCTTGAGTTCTTTGTATATATTGGATATTAGCCCTCTGTCAGATGTAGGGTTGGTAAAGATCATTTCCCAGTTAGTTGGTTGCCGCTTTGTCTTTTGACAGTGTCTTTTGCCTTGCAAAAACTTTGTAATTTAATGAGGTCCCATTTGTCTATTCTTGATCTTAGAGCATAAGCTATTGGAGTTCTGTTCAGGAAATTCTCCCCTGTGCCCACATGTTCAAGGTTCTTCCCTAGTTTCCTTTCTGTTAGTTTCAGTGTGTCTGGTTTTATGTGGAGGTCCTTGATCCACTTGGAATTGAGCTTAATGCAAGGGGATAAGAATGGGTCAATTTGCATTCTTCTGCATGTTGACCTCCAGTTGAGCCAGCACCATTTGTTGAAAAGGCAATCTTTTTTCCACTGGATGGTTTTAGCTCCTTTGTCAAGGATCAAGTGACCATAGGCGTGTGGATTCATTTCTGGGTCTTCAATTCTGTTCCATTGATCTACATGCCTGTCACTGTACCAATACCACGCGGTTTTTAACACTATTGCTCTGTAGTACAGCTTGAGGTCCAGGATACTGATTCCCCCAGAGGTTCTTTTACTCTTGAGAATAGTTTTAGCTATTCTGGGTTTTCTGTTACTCAGATGAATTTTTGAATTGCTCTTTCTAACTCTATGAAGAATTGAGTTGGGATTTTGATGGGGATTGCATTGAATCTATATATTACTTTTGGTAAGATGGTCATTTTTACTATATTAAGCCTGCCAATCCATGAGCATGGCAGATTTTTCCATCTTCTGAGGTCTTCTTCAATTTCTTTCTTCAGAGACTTGAAGTTCTTGTCATAGAGATCTTTCACTTTTTTGGTTAGAGTCACGCCAAGATACTTTATATGGTTTGTGGCTATCGTGAAGGGTATCATTTTTCTTACTTCTTTCTCAGCCTGCTTATCCTTTGAGTATAGGAAGGCTACTGACTTGCTTGAGTTGATTTTATATCCGGCCACTTTGCTGAAGTCGTTTATCAGCTGTAGGAGTTCTCTGGTGGAGTTCTTTGGGTAACTTTAGTATACTATCATATCGTCTGCAAATAGTGATAGTTTGACTTCTTCCTTTCCAATTTGTATCCCTTTGATTTCTTTTTGTTGTCTAATTGCTCTAGCTAGAACTTCAAGTACTATATTGAAAAGATATGGAGAGAGAGGGCAGCCTTGTCTAGTCCCTGATTTTAGTGGGATTGCTTCAAGTTTCTCTCCATTTAGATTGATGTTGGCTACCGGTTTGCTGTAAATTGCTTTTACTATGTTTAGGTGTGAGCCTTGAATTCCTGATCTTTCCAAAACCTTTAGCATGAAAGGATGCTGAATTTTGTCAAATGCTTTCTCAGCATCTAATGAGATGACCATGTGGTTTTTTTCTTTGAGATTGTTTATATAGTGGATTACATTGATGGATTTCCTTATATTGAACCATCCCTGCATCCCTGGGATGAAGTGTCTCCAACTTAATCAGTCACTGGAAACATTTTTTTTCCATCTTCCATTCTCTCACTATGGATGTATATAATATGATATTCTAAATTTATATTAGTGACATTTTATAAAGCTGGTACACTCTATTTAAAAGGAAAGCTATTGTCCTGAATGGTTAGAAGCAATTACCTTCAAAGACAAATAGTAATTTTCTGATCTTAATTTATTAAAGCTATTAGCAACTTCAACTACTGGAATAACAGATTGGCATTTTTTTTTTCATATTTTACTATCCACTAATTTCCTAGAGTTTAGGACATCTCACTCCATTAGGCAGTTTTCCATTCTCTATAAGAATTCATCTATTTGCTCAGATTTGTATCTTCCACTGACTAAGAATTAAGTAACTCGGTAAAGTAACATTTTAAGGGTTCTAGTATAAAGATTAGGTTTCATATGTATAGTGTAATTTTGGCAAATATGAAATTCTTGAAACAATGTAGGCAGGAAGATAAGCACATACCCTGTTTAGCAAGAAAATATATCTGCTTTTATTTAACTACTGCCATGCAAGGACTCATCTACCTGAGCAAAACAGGACTTCATTTTTTTAATTATCTTTTTATTTATTTATTTTTTTATTTTTTACATTTCACATACTTTATCAATGCTATTCTTATTTTTTTATTCTTTATTTACATTCCAAATGATTTCCCCTTTCCCAGTTTCCCCCTCCCCGAAAATCCCATAAGCCCTCTTCACTCCCCCATGTAACCCAATCAACCCCATCCTGCTTCTAAAACAGGACTTCTTAATACAGGAGACTAAATGTGGTGAAAGACAACAGTTGGAGTGAATGACATAGCAGTTTTCTAGATCTCATTATTCAGGATTCCCCTAAAATGCAATGAGCAAAGGAGAAATAAAAGTTGCAGATTATATTTGGTATGGAGTACTTTAAGCAATTCTTAATATTTTGCTTGAAAAATGATGAACACAAGTATTATCATATTGATATACTGAAAAAAATGCCTGATAAATGGTGAGCACTCAACACTTACTTCTTTTATTAATAATTATACCTATTGATTTGAAAATGGAGAATGTTCTACAAAGCAAAAGCTTAGATGTCATAATTTATTTAAAATATATTCCATAAATATTAAATATAAATTCACTATCAGTTTGAGAGCCAATATCTCCAGAAAGCACAATGGCATTCACAAATATTTCATGTAAGAATAATATTATGGTAATATTATTCTACTACCTTTTACCTTATATGTTTCAAATACTCTTTAAAGTTCCCTAACTTATTACCAAACAAAACTAAAGGACTGGTTTTGTTTTATTATTTTTTTATTGAATATTTTCTTTATATTTCAAATGTTTTCTCCTTTCCAGCTCTCCCCTTCAGAAACCCCATCCTATCCCCCCTCCCTTTGCCTCTATGAGAATGCTTCCCAACCTACCTACTCCTCCCACCCCAGAATTTCCCTACACTGGGACATTGAACACCCTCAGGCCCAAGGGTCTCTCCTCCCATTGATCTCCAACAATTCCATCCTCTGCCACATATGTGGTTAGTGCCATGGGTCGCTCCATGTGTATTCTTTTGTAGTTTTCCCAGTCCCTGGGAGCTCCGGGGGAGGGGTTCTGGGATGTTGACACTGTTGCTTCCTCCATGGGGCTGCAAACACCCTCAGATCCTGTAGTTCCTTCTCCATCTCCTTCATAGGGAATCCCTGAGCTCAGTTCAATGGTTTGCTGCAAGATTCTGTCTCTGTATTTGTCAGGCTCTGGCAGAGCCTCTCGGGAGACAGCCATATCAGACTTCCATAAGCAAGCACTTCCTAGCATCCACAATAATGTCCGGGTTTGGTGGCTGTATATGGTGGATTCCCAGGAGGTGGTCAACATGTAGAAGAATGCAGAGTGATCCATTCTTATCTCCCTGTACAAAGCTTGAGTCCAAGTGGATCAAGGACTTCCACATAAAAACAGATAGACTAAATCTAATAGAAGAGAAAGTGGGGAAAAATCTCGAACAGGGGAAAAGTTCTTGAACAGAACACCAATGGCTTTTTCTCTAAGATCAAGAATTGACAAATGGGACCTCATAAAATTGCAAAGCTTCTGTAAGGCAAAGGGCACTCTCAACAGGACAAAACGGCAACCGACAGATTGGGAAAATATCTTTACCAGAACTTCATCTGATAGAAGGCTAATATCCGATGTATACAAAGGACAGGCTTTGTTTTCACATGGGAATTCATCTTGCTTGATAAGACTGAAACCAATTGTGAGAGGCTGTTCATCTTCTGTGTGATCTGTAGGTAGCACAATGATGTGTGAGCAGAATCACTCACATGGATCAAAACACATCTTGCTTCCTTACTATATTTAGCAATAACAATACAATAAAAGAATATGTATAACTTTATTGCCTTAACTAAAGGAAATCCTTTTTTCTTTGTTTTGTTATCTGCTTTTTGCCATTCATATCCTAGAAATTTTCTAAAGTAATGCACATGGCATCTATTTTGTTCCTTTTGGCTTCAACTTTGCAAATAAAGTGTATACATGTATATGTAAATGCTCTCTCATAATGGAATGCAGGGGCCAAATCTCTCAATAAAACAGTATGTATAGTGAAAATTCACAGACTGTCCTGATATTTCATCCTCATTTTAATTTTACCTAAAATTTAGAATTATATTTATTTTCTACTACTGCTATAATATACTTAATTATTGTGAATAAGAATTATTTTAAATATTCATTCATCCCTTTATATGGAATATACAGTTACTAGGGATTTTGAGAAATCTATATTATGTTTATCTATCTTATATAATAAATCCATTCATTTTTACACATAAATTGCCATTGTAATTTATATTAGTAAAACCTCACTGTGCACCACTACGTATATTCATAGAACATCAACTTCTGAATATTTAACTTTGTACAGATCCAAAATTAAGCAAAGCAATCAATTTGTAATTATACAATATTTTTTATAAAATCTAGTCATTTTTCTTCTGTTATTCTAATTTCAATCAGCCTTTGTAATTTTAGAATATTTACAGTTATAAATCAATTTCTCTATTGATTTTTCCCTGTGGTTTGGTGGAAGAATTAACCTCAGAGTGATTAAAGATTACTTTGGGCAAATTAATGGCTTACGAATGGTTATGATAAGATAATTATATCTGTAATAAATTTTTATAGTAATTTATTTTCCCAGAAACAATTTTAGCCATCCTTATTAGGAAGAATAGGCCTTGGCTATGACAAGGGCAAATCCAAGGAAAATTATTGATACAACACAGCCTATGTAGAGATAATTTTGCAGTCATGCATTATCTATGACTATACTGCTTAATGTTCTTCTAATGTGAGATGCATTTTATGTACAGCCAGATAGTTAAAAGATAGTTAAAGAACTAGGAACAAGGTGAGTATAAGGTAACTCCTGAGAGTTGCCTCTTAAGAAGACAAATAAGGATTCCAAGTCATCTTTGTCTACATCTTGATCGGTTCAATGCTAACCTGGGCTGCAAAATATATATCTCAAAATGTGAATTGCTATGAATTCTTTTCAAGTAACGTTCCATTATTATTATTTTTTTTTTTAGTACAAGTCTTTTATTGTCCACAAAGACATACCAAATTGTACTTGTAATCAGGATTTTGTTTCTGGAGTAGGTAACTTAGCACTTTCCCTTTTCAGGTACATAGATACCATCTAACAGCTTTCTGAGATCCTTGTTTTTTAACTGTTGTGGCTTGCTGAATCAGAGCCATTGAAGTTGAAATAAGTTCAACGTCATTTTCTTCAAAGATTAATTCATCCTTCTGGGCTTGAGTGAAAGAATAAGCAACAACTAATTTCATCTGACCCCTGTGGATGCATTTTTTTAACCAAGAAATTTTGAATTTCCATCAAAGACACATTCTCCTGAATAAGGACATTGATGGGGAAGTGAGCATATACAGACCTTGTCTTGTAATCGAAGCCCAGCATAACACCCTTGGTCATGTTCTGAACATGACTGCAGATGGTTCTGACAGTGGCCAGTTCCTTTCTGTTACGCCCCCCCCCCAATTTGTCAACCAAGAGCCTTTTCTTTTAATATCTAAGTAACCTCAACTCTACATAGATATGATTAAAATCTGTGTGCAGAGCTAGCCTGAGGCTGATCACAATGACTATAGTTCCCTTCAGCATGAGGGCAACATTTTCTGTAATGTCGACAGTCTGATTGCTGAGAATGGTCATCATTCTCACAGTAGATGGGGCAAAAACCGAGGAGAATTCTTAGTATACAAAATAAATGATGGGTACACACACATGGTTGTCAATGTTTATTATGCTAAATCGCCTTTCTTATGGAAAGTAAAAGAGTGCAATCACAACAATCAGAACCACTCAGAATCTGGACAAATATATTCTGTATTTCAAAGAAAATAACTATGTTCTCTTAGCAGAAAGAGTAATGGTGGCAAGCAGTATTATATATTTCTAGGATAATTTTGCATTTACAAGTGTGAATTTAATATAGAAGAATTATTGTCTGTGTACCTCTACTCTTCTCTTTTAAAAACAAAATGGAAATTTGTTCTTAGTTCTTTTCCAACTTAAAATAAAGGTAAGATTTCCAATTTTATACTGATATGTTGATGCTCACTCAGTCTGTTTAGAGTCTTAACAATGGTCAAGTTAGGCTCCAACTTGAGCCTACTTTGAGATATCAGTTTTCTATTTCATTTGTAATGAGTTGTGTGTTTGAAAGTACAGATATTTTTATTAAATACTGCTTAATGCTCTATAGAGTAAATGATCAGATCAACAGTTGGACTTAGAAACAAACAAATGATAGATCTAAAGAAAAGTTGTAAAATTTTATATATGCTTGTGTACTCAAATACCTCAAAAGTTCTAAAAACCACCAACAAGGCAGCTTAAACCAGCTGATATGAGCCCCCCCCCCCAGACACATGTACAGCAGAGGACTGCCTGCTATGGCCTCAGTGAGAGGAAACACACCTAACCCTTGAGAGTCTTGAGGTCCTAGAGCATGGGGAGGCCAGGTAGGATGGGGGTTTGGGGATATCAGACATCCTCTTGGAGACTGGGAAGCAGGGAGAAAGTATGGGATGGGAAGCAATCTAGGAGCAGACTGGGAGGGGGATGAAGTCTAGACTGTAAAAATGGATTAAAGAATAAAAATAAATTTTTAAAATGTTTTCAAAAATAAAATGTGCAGATTCTGAGTCCTCATAACCTTAATGATACCTCAAAGACAATATGATTTCAGTTTAAACTAAACTAACTACCAAAGGTTAAAAGTATTAATTCTCTTCCTAGAGTAAATGTAGTATGACAAACTTCTCAAACAAATAGATAACACCTGTTTATAAATTTATCATTATTATAAGATTTAGAAAATTTTTCTTTTAACATTATTGGGATATAGGAATACTTTTCTCTTAATTGATTCCAGGACTAGATTTCTTCTTGAACTTGTTCTTCTGTATTCTGTCACATTCTCACCATATTGATCATTTTTGTTTGTTATGTTTGTTTTATTCCAATGAATCTCATTTTAAGGAGCAAGCTAAATAAAGGTAGCTTTATCTGTGAAAGCACGATCATGGCTTTCCTGAGCTGTTGCCTTTTCTAGGGTCACTGTAATTAAGTTATTCTAGTTTAAACTTTATATTTTTAAACTCATTGAAACTATGTATTTTCTTAGACATAGCAATATTAAGCTAAAACCTTCATGATGTCCATGCAAATCCTACTAGTGTGGTCATATATCCTCTTCTTCCTGTAGAAAATTTGGTGGTCACTCCTAAACAGAACCTATGCCCGTCATAAGCATTGTACATATCAGAAGATATTGTTTTTTTTACACTTTAGCTTCCTCAGAACATTTCTAGGACCACGGCTCACAGAGGATAACTGTGACTAGAAAGAAAGATTGAGTGAAGCATTAAGTTTAGCATATGGAAGAAGTAAGTTGTAAGATGAAATTTCTAAGTAGTTTTTATTTGAATGCCCCTCCCTGATGCCTAAATATGTTGAACATTTAAAGTGTTTTCAGGAACTTGAATCTCCTCTATTAGGATTCCCCTGTTTAGAGATGTAAACCATTTTTTAGTTGGGCTGGATTTTTTAATATATTATTTCTTGAGTTCTATATACATTTTGGATATCAGCCTTCTGTTGTAAGTATACTTTCAAAAATCTTTTCCCATTCTTTAGGCTGCTACTTTGTCCAAATGATAGTGTTGTTTGCCTTAGCAAAGCTTCTCAGTTTCAAGTGGTCCCATTTCTTTATTTTTTTAATATATTTTTTATTGAATATAATCTTCAATTACATTTCAAGTGGTAAAACTTTTCCCAGTTTCCCCCCTCCCCCAAACCACCCAACCCCTTCTCCCACTCCCTGCCTCCAAGTAAATGCCCCTCCACCCGATCCACTCCCAGACTGCTCTACCTGGGGATTCACCCTATAAACAGTCACCAAACCCCAACACTACTATGGACGACAAGAAGCACATATCAAAAGGAGCATGCCATGGTTGTCTTTGGAGGTGCCCTGCCAGAGCCTTATACATACAGAGGCAGATGCTAGTAGCCAACCATTGGTCTGGGAGAGGGGTCCCCAGTGGAGGAGTTGGAGGGCAGTCCGGAGGAGCTGAATGGATTTACAGCCTCACCAGAAGAACAACGATGTTGACCACCTAGATCCTCCAGGACTCCCAGGGACTAAACCAGGGTGGCCCCATTTCTTAATTGCTGAAATTAGTACCTGTGTTAATGAAGTATTCCTGTGCCAATGAGTTAAAGGATATTCCTAACTTCGCTTCTACCAGGTTCAGTGTGTTTGGTTTTAAGATGAAGTCTTTGATCCTTTAGGAGTCCAGTTTTATGAAGCGTGATAAATATGGATCTAAATGCAGCTGGTCTGACAAGCACCATTTGTTGAAGATGCTTTCTTTTTTTCCTGGCCTTTTTTTTATCAAAAGCAGGTGTCAATAGCTGGGTGGATTTATCCTTGGGTATTCAGGTTCATTGAGGAGTGTGTTCATTTTGTTTCACTATTATATTGCTCTTCAGTACATCTTGAAATCATGTTGATGATACCTCCAGCAGTGCTTTTATTGTTCAGAACTATTTTAGCTAGTGTGTGTGTGTGTATGTGTGTGTGTGTGCATGCTTTCATATAACAGTGAAAATTAGCCTTTTAAGATCTGTGAAGAATTTTGTTAGAATTTTGACAAAGGAGAATATTAAATCTGTAGATTGATTTCAATAGGATGGCTGTTTTTAATATATTAATACTACTGTGAACTTATACCTGTCAGAATGGCTAAGATCAAAATTAATGTGATAGCTCATCCTGATGATGATGTGGAGTAAGAGGAACACTCACATGTTACTGGTCCAATTTGTACAACAACTTGGAAAAGCAGTGAGGTAGTGCAATACAAAGACAGGAATCAATTTTCAGTAATCCAGATAAATCACTCTTAAGCATATACACAAAGGATGCCTTTTTCTATCACAGAGACACTTGTTCAACCATGTTCTAATCATAAGTGTCAGAAATTAGAAACAACCTATTTGGAAAAAAAATGGTTGAAATATGTGGTGCATTTCCAAAATGGAGTATTACCCATAGGTCAAAACAAATGTCATCATAAAATGTGTAGGCAATTGGATGAAATTAGAAAAAAAATCATCCTTAGATTCAGAAAGATAAATAAGGTATGTATTTGCTTTTATGTGGCTATTAGCTATTACACCAATGATAACCAAGCTATGTTCCATAGAATCACAATGGGTATGTATAGAGTAAAAGGAAAAGATGCATCTCACTGGGAAAGGGATCTAGAAGAGTGAGTTATGGATAGATGGGGCAGGGGAATGGGAGAATCAAGGATGGGGGAAAATGAGTTGTAGCAAGGATGGGGGAAAACGAGTTGTAGGTGGGAATATATAGATAGACATAAAATTAAGTGGTGGTTGTATAGTATGGAATTCTAATGCCTTAGAAATTACCACACACACACACACACACACACACACACACACACGAACAATCTAAATAAAATTGGTAAATAATGGGAGATACATGTATCCTACTGGCCATCTCTTGTCACCAAAAAAGCTTCCAGTGCCAGAATTAGGTTGTATCTAATTAAATTTTTGACCAAAGGGACCCACAGAAATCCTTAAACAACCCAGGCTATTGCTAAAATTATAGGTTTCTCTAACAAACTGACGTCATGGCCTCATTACTGAAAATAATACTTACACAACTTATTGAAGATGGAGATGCTTAACTGGTGCTTACATAGAGCCTCTACCCCAAGGTTCCAGAGACTGGTGCTGGAAGGTATTCTACATGCTCCCAAAAGAGAAAAATATACAGCAACCCAGCCACAAAACTGTTTATCTACAGTGATACATTGCCTAAAATATATGTTAGAGCAATAGTGCTACAAAGCTTATTGGAGTAATCAACCAATAACTGATGTATCTTAAAACCCAATCCACAAGATACAACCCATAACCGATGCTGCTTGTATGATCATGAAACTAAGACTAGATAGTCCATGTACCTAGGTAAAACTAAATAATACTGTGTAGAAGAATTACAATCCAGCAACATGGTTGCTTTGGCAAGGGATCATAATCAAAGACATGATCTGGCTAGAATTCAGACATTTCCTTGTTTACAGTATAATTTGGCCACAATACAGACACACCTTTGGTACACACTTTTAATTTCTAATAGTGAAGGTAAGATAACTTTGCAGAAGAAAACAGTCATGTTTGAAATTGTCTAATTGAGGGGTAGACAAAATGATGAATCAGAGAAAGATTTAACAGAATAATTCAGAGATGGGATATGCCAACTCACACAAGAACAGCAGAGGAAGAAAAGCTCCTTAGGGGCATAGGCGAAAAAAGGATTATATGGTATATGGTGGTATGGCATGTTTGTGAATTTTACCAAGACCGTTTTTACAGAAACAGGTTGCAGAAAGCACAAGCTAGACATAGGTGAAGCCAGAACAAGCCCGAGAATGATAAGGAGACAAAAGATAAGAACATATTGCCAAAGTTAGTATGAGATCAAGCAGAGAAATTGAGGCAAAAGTCAAGAGAAGCCAGATTTAATCAGTCAGCTTGGAAGATTACATTGTACTTGTATGAAGCCTAGAAGTTTCCAGGCCTAGGCTTAGGGGTAGTTAGCCCAAACAAAGAAATGCTCTGGGTTTAGCACAAGCTATGTATTTGCATAGGGTGTGTGTGTGTGTGTGTGTGTGTGTGTGTATTCCATAATATTCTGTTATAGATCAGTGTCCTATTCAACTACCATCAGAACATTCTCCAAAAGCAGATGGAAACAAGCCAGAGATTATGCATAGAGTGAGAGACATTGGAGAGACATTCAAGTATTTAGCCCTAATTAGGGTGACTCCATCAAATCCCTACACTAAGAGCTCAGGGCACCCTGCAGAAGAGCAAGCAGAAAGAGTATAAGAGCCAGAGGTTATGGAGGGCACAAAGTAAGCAAAGCCTTCTAACAACATTAGCAAAGCTCATCTGAATTCACAGAGACTGTAGCAGCATGGACAGGGACTGCATGGGTCTGCACCATGTTCTCTGCTTATATCCTGTGACTTCCTGTTTAGTAATTAAATGGATTCCTACATGTGCTTCTTGTTCCTTCTTTGGAGCTCTTTTCCTTCTTTTGGTTGTCTTGTTCAACTTTGATATGACAATTTTTGTTTTAACTTATATTTTATTTTGTTGTATTTCAAAAAGTAATTAATATTAATTAATAAAAAAACCCCTACCCTTTAGGGTAAAGATTAGCAATGAAGTAGTCATGTATACCTGTTGGAAGTGGGAGATTAATTTTCTCCAATAGATTGACACTATATAAGTGAATCGCTCCAGGACAGGCCTCGTGTTCCCGAGTAGTTGAGCAAAGTATAATGGACTTTGTGTGCGTGTGTGTGTGTGTGTGTGTGTGTGTATGTGTGTGTGTGTGTGTGTGTGTGTGTGTTCTCTCATTTGGTTAGAGTTTGGTGGGGTTTGTTTTGGGGGTTTATATTGTTCTCTTAGTTTTGGTGGGGGGTTGTTGTATTGGATTTCTTTTTTTTTTTTTTTTGAGAAAAAAATTAAAGTTGGGTGGGTCGGAAGGGGGAAAGGATCTGGAAGGATTTGGTAGAGGAGAAGAATATGTTCAAAGTATGTTTATATATAATATTGTTTTAATAATATAAATCTAATAAAAATTAAAGCAAAGAAACGAATTGACAGAAAACCTGGAAACCTCTCTCAATCAAGGTTCACATGTGTGCACTCAGTATGTAGAGAAAATGTGTGCTGTACAAATGGCCCATCTGTTCTGCATGGGTACCTCTGAGCCTTAGATCTTTCCCCATCTCTGGTTTCTGGATACTCATTAGCATGTATTTCTTACTTAACAAACTGCCTCTTCTGTTACTCTCCATATGTCTCTATCTAATCTCAATGTGAGAGGCAGTGAAGAAAGAGAGAGAAAGAATCCTGGGGCTCACCAGATACCCAGTCAGATACTTGGCAAATTTCAGACCAATGCCCTGGCTTTTTCTCACTTTCTCCTTTCTGTCTCCCTCCTACAAGCAGCTGCCAAAGGTGAAATTTACTTGCCTTACTGTTTTCCTGGCAAACTCTAACTAAAATCTACATTTTTATTGATGAGGCTAATAATCAAATGAGAACCCCAATTTTCTTAATAACATACATGTGACTGTGTATGGGGTGCACGTGAACATTTATTTGAGTGTGCCTAAGACAGAGGTCAACATCCAAGGCCTTCTTTAACCACTTCCTGTCATATTTTTCAAGACAGGCTCTTTCATGACACCTATTGTCCATCAATTGGCTAGGCAGTGAATTCTGAGCATTCTCAGCACCTTCTGTGCTAGATCACTGTTTCTATACCCAGCTAGTTGGGCAGGTATACAAGCTCTGAACTCAGCCTGTATGCTGGTATGATGGGCACTTTACAAACCCAACTGCCTCTAACCCAGTTTTCATCATTTCTACCTACATCCCATAAGTCAGAATAGATAAAACCTTCACAAGAAGCAAGCAATAGGTTTTGGAGTATAATGTGAAGTAATTTGCTGCCTTTGGTGTGGCATATCCAACTTTTGGAAGAAATCCACTTACTAGTGGTATGTTAGCATTTTTTGTGATATATCAACATTTATATGGGAAACCCTTTGTATTGTCATTTTCCTAACTACCAAAATAACCACCTGGATGAATTATAGATTTTGTTTGGCATTTTTCCCCCCTTGCTTTTTTGTCCTTGGTTTTTTTAGACTGAAACATCTGCTTAGAAAAGTGAGGAAATTACTGTTTTCTTCTGCTCTAAGGGAATACAGGCTTACACTTCTCACCTGGAGTCAGCTTTTGTGGGCTGAGCTTGAAGTTACAAGAAGCACTGCCTGAGTATTCCAGGACAAGGGAACTGCAATCCCCTGGTGATTAGAATCAGGCAGGAGGTAATAATTTGTTAATGTAAGCACCAGTTCTAAATCAATAAATCTCCAGTTTGGGTCAGGTAAAGAAACTGCCATGCCTTTTCAAAAGTTTGAGATCCAAGCAATATTGCAAAGGAAAAAAAAATCTTACTGTTTAAAGTAGTAGGAAATTCTATACCCACATCAAGACAGGCTTTGTCATGTAATTACAGCCACAGGATGCAAAACTGCCTGCCTTTTGATCTTGAAAAAGTCTCATTTTGTAACCTATTCACTAAGCCAAAGCATAGTGGGATGTATACCTCTGATTGAAACCATTTCTCAGCCTTCTGCAAAATTGAGCTACATCAATAGCAGTTACTTATGTCCATATTACAACTGAGATGAATACTCTAAAATGATCTGAAAGCATTTGCTACTGAGCTTGACTGTCACTGAAGGGAGGTGTATGCGTGTGTGTGTGTGTGTGTGTGTGTGTGTGTGTGTGTGTGTGTGTGTGTTTTGCATCCTTTCAGGGAATTTACTCAGCAATCCTAGTATCATCAATAATTTAAGCTTACCCATCTCAATGTTGGAGTAGTATTAACCATTTTTGCATTTATCTACATAACTAGGACTTTTAGTAAGTTTCCTATTTTATATGTGAGAAAATGGTATAGCACAAATTATAGCTTTTGATAAATGATGTTATGTAAGAGCAACCTGATTTGTGTTGTCAGAAGACAAGGTTTTAGTTTTTTATTTCCTTTTAATAAATACCTTTCCTATTCTTGAATGAATAAGAAAAAGAATCCCAAACATATATAGCGATAACAAATAAGGTTTTAGAAATATTTTTATTTATTTTGTGTGGCATTTCAATATTATACTGGCAGAATGGGAGAAATCATCTGAACCTTTGCATTGGATCTGTTTTTTTTATGTAGGAATATATGCTTGTTCATTTCTTTATGAAATATGCCAGAAACAATCTACAGAAGCATATATATATATATATATATATATCTCCAAAATAGATATATATATAGATATATAGATATATATATATAGATATATAGATAGATATATCTATATATCTATATATCTATATATATCTATATATCTATATATATATATCTCCAAAATAGATGCTTTCTTGGCTAAAGGTTAAAAATTTCCCTAAAACATTATTAGGTTTCTACTTCAAAAGAAAGTAATGGATTCTTCTGGTGGCCTTTTCTAAATAAACACAAAACAAGCAAGGCTGCAATTTCTTCTCCCAGTAGCCTTAAGGCATATCATTTGGTAAGAGTCCTCCATGACACTGGGCATTTCTCAAAGCGATAGAGCTTTACATCTCCTGATGAGGGAAAAGACTTTTGTTGGCACTTGTGGGGTTATACTGCTGCCAATTAAGATTTCTCAAGCCTTTAAAAAGTGGGTCAGCCTCTCTGTGTCATTAAAGATGCTCTTGGCAAGTGAAAAAATAGAACTGGAATTACAAATATCCCTTCTTACATTGGTGCCTAACCTTACATTTCTGAGGTCAAGAAGAACAGGTAATGGAAGGCTTGCAGCTGTGACTGGACTTTGGTTACTGCTAGGGTGAGGCACCCCTTTTTGTACAAGGCTTGCAAAGATCAGCGGGCCTGGCTTGAGTTCACTAAGTTTTACATTTTATCTTTATCTTAAAGCTCAACTGCTATAGAGATGAACAAGGAGGATGGGGGCAGATCACATCCACTCGGGATAATATCCAACAGTGAGATTCTGACAAGCTGACAAGATATTTGTTAATGCTACTCAGATATTAGAGGAAGTGCTTTGAAAGAAAAACTAGGAAGGCTAGGAGCTAGAAAGGAAATCCAGGTCAAGTGCACATTAGAAAACTGTTTTTCTAGCCCCAGACCTACATAATTTAAAGTTTCTGAGATTGTTACAATTATGTACATTTTTGAATGGATGTCTTTTAAAAAGTATTTATTGGGTGGGCCTGTGTGTGTGTGTGTGTGTGTGTGTGTGTGTGTGTGTTTGCATATGCATGTGCACATATGTGAACATGTACATGCATACATTCATGTGTGCTTATAAGAGAGCCAGTGAGAGGGTAGAGAGCAAAATATGTCATATCCTGTGTGTCAAGGTCAGAGAATAACTTGTAGGAGTCACTTCTTTCCTTCTACCATCTCGTTCAATAAGATCTTAGTCATGTCCTCTGGCACGGTCACAATTCCTTTACCCACTGAGCCTCTGATGGCCAATAAGAGGTGTCTTAATGACACTACTCTTCATGTTTTACTAAATGATTCATTGGCCTTTGTTTCTCTTGAATCTCACCAGCTAACAAGGCTAACCTATATGACAAATGTTAGGCCAATTAGAGACTTACTCAAAAAGCATGACTTTCTCTCCTTTTGCTCTCTCCTACAGGCAGCTCCCATGATGTGTAACTTATCCTCCCTGTTGTTTCTCTTACAAACTCTAAGCTCATTCTTTCCTTTACTGCTTTTTTTTTTGTCTTGATTGGCAGATGACAGTTCTACTTCCCCGTCCTTATGTGTATAATGAAATTACTTTCAAACGTTCTGTACAATACAGCATTTGTTTACCTGCTCTAAATTTACACCATCACAGAAATGCAAATGGAAGCAAATTCTCACTGAGAAGATAACATAGTTGGCTTTTAATATTATTTGGTACCGGATATAAATTATACTAAACCAATGTAAAAGCACAGGAACTCTGATGTCTAAGTTTAAGACATTTCATGTGAAATTTGATTTGCTAATTCTGTATCCTTCTGTTTTTTTTCTTGGCTTTACTTTGTAATGCTAGGAACTGAACCTAGGCCCCTCAAACATGATGGAGTGGGCTTGTGTTCTCCAGCTGAGATTATGCTGCTTGATCTGCTTTCTGATATTTTAATTTTGTTGAATCGAATTGTGTGGGAATTATTTAGTTTTTTATGAAAATAAATGGACCTAAAATAAATGAAAGATTAGAAGACTGTGAAAGCATTCCATAGAAATTACACATCATTCATTCTCAAGTGTTTAGAGCTCAGAAAGGAGATGCAGTCTGGGAATTAGAAGATATTTCATCATCTGTCTGTCTGTCTGTCTGTCTATCTATCATCATCATCTTCATCTGCCACCTATCCATCTATTATCTGCCATCTATCTGTCATCTATGTATCTGTCTCTCATCTACCTGTCATGTATCTCTATCTCTCTCTTAGCTCTCTCTCCTGATAAATATACAGCATCCAGCTTTCATGGATAGTATCCCTGACTTAGAGTATTTGCTAAGTTCCATCATTGAAATAAAACACTAATTTCCTTCAATACTACCAATACTACTTGAAGTCATGGAGAGTACTGAAACTTTAGTTCTAAATTCTTGTAAGCTCTAAGAAGTGCATACAGTACAAAATGGCTCAAAGGTACACCTGTCTGCATGTTCTATTTATTCCATTGTTTTATTCTTTAAACTTCTTTCTCTATTGATAAATCTGTTAACCAGGTGCTTGTAAATGACTATCAAAACACACAACCCAATGTGATTAAATATTTCTGTGATTCTCAAATTTTTTTACTCATAATTTCAATTTTCCTAAGGAATATCTTGCTCTTTAGCTTACTGTTAGTATGTTGCTCAATTTAAGGGAAGGATAGGAATTGATACTTAAGGGAAACTGATTCCTTACCTTATATTGACAAGAATAAGAAATTACAATGGCATATATACAAATAATACATGTATATCTTTAACTATACAGTAAGACCACATTCCTGGATGCTCCTCCCAAATACTTGTGCTATATAACTTAGTGGAATTGTTCAAACATATTAAAAAATTCCTCCATGTTGACCAACTTTCCTAGTGCCTGAAGGTGCCATGCATGGTTCTGTGAAAAAGCCATCAATGGTCTTACTCAGTGCTTTTCCCTGCATTGTATAATACTCATCTCTCAGGTGAAGTGTGACCATTTGTCAGGATTATTGTAGGTAACTAACCACTTTTTGAATGTATTTGACACATACTCCTTGGTTCTCATCCCTGGTTCTCTAATTCTGGGCAAAATCTCATGGCTGGGGAAGTCATAAGCCCTACAGTAGAAACTTCTATTGCACTTTTTGTAAATGATTGTCAAATATATATATAAATATATATATATGGGTATAATATATGGACTGTTCCCAGCCTTTGTCAGTAAGAACTCATTTTGAAATGCACACCAACGAAGGAAAGAAAGAGATGTGTAACTCCCCAAAGTGCTGAAAACAAGGGACTAAGGGCTCTGCCCTAAACATAATACCTATACTAGTCTACTCCCAAGTGTAACTAAGGCTTAAAGAACAACTTTGAAGAGGAATCAGGAAAAAATACAAGAATTGAAGGATAGAGAGAACTGCTGTGAAATCTTTTCATCTCAGAATGATATACGACAACTCATACTAGCTGCGCTTACCTTACCTACACAATACTTATACAAGATCAAGCCACCCAAATTTGGAGCTTAGATGTCATAGATGATCTACAGTTCTCACCTCTGTGGAGCTATTGAGTAGATATAGGTGGTTGATTGTTACTGGGGATGGAAAATCATTCTTTTTAGGATGTAGGATATAGTCCAATAATCTAGTAGATGTCACATATCCATGAACAATTCAGCTTTACTAATTGTATTTAGTGGATTATTTAAATTCAGTAGGGCATATTGGAAAAATATGGCAGAGTTTGAGTGGAAAATTAGTAGGGGGAATCAAATTTCATTGTATACTTAGATGGAATTCTCAGGAATAAAGAAAAATAGAGAAAATATTTAAATGTGACCCACTTATTTTTCTCTACTGATAGCAATAATACATGCTACTATTTTATATTTTATAGTAACAAAAATGTGAATTTTATCTAGTTCCTGAATACAATTTAATGTTATATAAATGAAAAAATGTTAAATCAAATATATATATATATATGATTTAACATTATATATATATATATGTGTGTGTGTGTGTGTGTGTGTGCATGTGTGTGTGTGTGTTTTCTTTGAAGTGCTAATAGAATCAGTATAGGTTATGGCTATTTCTAAACTAAATACAGTAAACATGTTTTTGAGAAAAATCTGCCAGTATTTAGTGATAAAAGTTTAGTGGACAAATGAATATAAACACATTTTCAGACATATCAACACAAAATATTATCAGTATTTCCTGTATTTTTAAACAAATTAGCAAGACATTAGCAAGTTTGATAAACTATCATAATCAATTTTTATATATACCTGTTATATTTTTACTCTGTTATTAGAATGTGGAGTTTTCACTTTTGTAAGTTTGGGGATAAAGAATTATATGTAATTAGTAGTTTGTCTATTTACAAATAGATTTCAATACTGTTCACAACAAAATTCACAGTCTTTATCTCAGTGATGTTATCACTTATAATCTTTTAAGTTTTTTTTTAAACTGATCATTTCTATGTGTTCAGTAAATCAACAAGAGCAGGCTTAGAGTGACTCCCTCAATTTCTCTGAAGTCAGAACTTTATCAGGGCAAAGATATCTGCAACACTTTTTTTTGTACCAAATACTTTTGCTTTATAAAAGGATTATCCGCACAGTAGAAAATTGGAACACATAAAATCAATAGATTTCCATGCTTACCAAACCAACATGATGTATAACAGCAGGTGTTGTTGAAATCCATTAAAGCAATCTTGTTTCTACAAAAATATGTTCAAATTCAATTGCAGGCCATAGGCATCTTGTTTTGTGACTATGTGTCAGAGAGATGATATAGATAACTCTATATATATTAAAGATGCTTTTACTATGTGAAATAGCATAGTATGTCATCAGATAAACAATCTACAAAAAAATGGCTCAAAGCAACAAGATAATGTTTTAGGGTTAATTTTCATTTCTATATTATAAATCAAGACTAGCATTATCAAAAATGATAATTATTCTGTTTGTTACTAAGGACACACATATGAGTAAACAAGTATAGTTCCAGGCTTAAATATCACTGAATATTTAATGAAGAAATGCAGCGAAACAAACACCAATTGATTATAAGTTCTGTGAAAATATGCAGAAAACAGTTCATAGCAATGTCAGGTCGAAACATCTGAATATCCCAGACAGGCTGGGAAGCACTGTTGACTGATCCTTCAATAATGTTCAAACTTTTCTCAATATACCTACCCTGCATCATTTTATAGCTAACAGATCATCTTACTTGGACCCAGCAATAACATTTATCCTTTATTTTTTTGTCCTAGATTTCAGACTCAAATAGCATAAAGGATCCTTGTTAAAAACTGGACCTGAATCTTCTTTAAAAGTGATTATATGGTCTGTATTTCTTATTGATGAAGTCTCTGTGATCCTGAAACCAAAAGAACAGGTGGAATGGTAAACCCAGTTCAGGTTTTCATTCCGAAACCATATAATATGTCCAACGGGAATAATCTAGAGTGGGGATGTGCACCCAAGTGATACAAAAGCTAGAGAAAGTTAAGAAATTGACTCTACTGTCCTCCCAAGAGATTTAAGAAACCCTTCCCCCAATCATATGCCTAAGTATACACAATAATTCCAGTAAGTCAATTTTGCATACCAGCATGTTTTGAATGATATTTTGCTGCCGCTCCTAAATTTGTATCCTGTTCAGCTGGCCATGATGATACCTTGCTCCTTGATGTATATCTGTGAATTTTTTTTCCTTTTCTGAGAAAGTGTATAAAGATACTTTTAAGAATTATATTAAGACATAACATCTAAAACCTTGGAGAATTCTTTGTTTTCTGAGCTTTGGTACTGTCAGCTCTCTCTGTACTTCAGAAAGCAGTATGAAGAAGGAATAAAATATATTATTCATTTGATGTAATTTATTATATTGAAAAGAATATGGACTTTGACTAACCTCTTTTCTTCAACAGATTTGTGATCTTGGCAGGATATAACATTTGTGAAGCTGTTTTATCATTTGTAAAATTTCAAACAAACCTCCCCCCCCAATGCCTCTTACTTGAAAGCCAGGGCTTCTTTTTGTTTATTCTATAAAAATATCAAGTAGGGAAATAATAAGGTGCTATTCAAGCTTTTTGAGATACCATGAGGAGTTAAAGTCCCATTTTGCTGATTCATGAACAACTGCTAATCATTGTATTCATATCCTACTGAATCTTAGAGTTAAGGTGTTAGAGGAAATTTCCCTTATCACAAAAAAGATTTAATTTTACACATTGGTTAGCTACAGAAAGGAAACCTAGAAAGATCTAGGATGATTTTCATCCTAGGTCCTTCTATCCTACAAGGTAAAAGATAAGTAGACATACTTGGTTTTTATACTAAGCATTATAGTGTTAAATCTTTTTATATGCTTTCCTGGCAGTGCTGTTGTAGATTTAAACCAGTTCATTAACATCTTGTTTTTTCTAGATGCCTGGCCAGTAGCTTATCATTAAGCTTTTGTGCCCTCTAATTGGAAAAGAATACAGCAATATCTGTACACTTTTAATAAAATATTATATATAATATATTATATTTATAAAAGTTGTGTTTTCACTCAATTTTTAAAAATAAATTTTTTAGAGGTAAACAGGTGCTATATTATACTTTATTTAAAAACATGAAGATAATAAACAAAAAATTAGGATATTTATTTCACAAAAATAATTTATTTTCTGAAATACAAAAAGGATATATATGCCTTTAAAATTTCAAATATAAATGGCAGATCTATTTCTAAAAGTGAACTGGCTCAGAATGGAAAAGAGAACATAATAAGATATAATAAGAACTACTGCAGTTCGACTCTGGTTTTCTTAGAAGACAGAGCACGCTGCCCGGCTTCAAGGAGGTTTGAGGGAGTAAATGACTTTTATTGCTGACATTTTAGAAATAATGAGACAGGAAAACAGGGCTGCAACCCTGAGAGTAAGTAAATGAGTCGAAGCACTTAAGAGAGAAAAAGGGGATGCTTCCTAAAAACCAAGTTTTGTGTTGATTCTGCATTAATTTGCACACTGTAAATAAATTTATGACAAGTCTATAAAGGGATGGTGAACAAACAAGGACCTGTACTCCTAAAAACTGACTTACAGAGTGAAACTAATATTAAAGTATGGGAAACACTCCATATTTTCCTTCTGATTTTTCCTTTTTTTGCTAGGAAATAATTGAACAATTTCACTTACACAACCAATGTGAAAATACTCCCATTTTCTCATTAATAGTAATTGCTTAGCAGCTTTATTCATAATAGCCCAAAACTGGAAACAACATAGATGTCCCTCAACTGAAGAATTGGTAATAAAAAAAAATGGGGACCTCTACACAATGGAATACTATTTAGCTACAAAAAACAAAGACATCATGAATTTTGCAGACAAAGCGATGGATCTTGAGAATATTACCCTGAATGAGGTAACCCAGTCCTCAAACGACATACATACTTATTTATAAGTGCATATTAGCCATAAAATATAGGAAGCCCATGATACATTCCAAAGACCCAAAGAGGCTGGACAGGAAGGAGGGCGTAAGCAAAGATACTTGAGCCATAGTTGAAAGGGGGAATAGAATGGTCACAGAAGGCAGATAGAGTGAGGGAGTCAAGATTGGGAGTAGAATAGGAGGAGTTCAGGGTTGGGTAGGGGGAAGGGCAGGGGAGATGGACATAAAGCCATGAGAATGAAATGAGTAGAAATCTGCAACTGCTCTGTGGTGGTGGTGGTGGGGGGGTAAGGAGTATCTCCATGATGAAACAGAGACCTAGTATAGGGGAGGTACACAAGGATCAATGGGGATGTCCTTAGATACGACTCACAGCACTGGGGATATGGAGCCTGGAGAGGCTGCTTCCTTTGACTAGGAAGGAACCCTGGTGGAACTTTAGGGACACCAACCCACCCACAAAACTTACCCTGCCTACAAGAAATGCAGGAATGGAGCAGAGACCGAGGGAATGACCAACTAATAACTTGCCCAATTTGAGGCCCCTCTCACGGTCAAGCACCAACTCCTACACTATGTTATGCTTGCAGAGAGGAGTTTATCATGGTTTTCCTCTGAGAGGCCCCACCAACCGATTCAGACTGAAGCATGAACCTACTGCTAATCAGTGGATGGGGCTTGGTGACCCTTGAAAGAACAGGAGAAAGGATTGCAAGCCCCTAAGGGGATAGGAACTCCACAGGAGGACCAATAGAATCAACTAACCTGGACTCTTGGGGTTCTTAGAGACTAACCCACCAGGCAAAGAACATACACAGGCTAGACCTAGACCTCTCAACACATATATATGTAACTGATGTACAGCTTGGTCTTCACATGGGTACCCAACAACTGGAGTGGGGCCTATCCCAAAAGCTGTATGTGGAATGTGTTTTTCTCACTGATCTGCCTTGTCTGGCCTCAGTGTGAGAGGAAGCACCTCACCTTATAGACACTTGAAATGTCAAGATTGGGGGATACCCAGGGGTAACCCACCCACTCAGAGAAGAAGGGGAAGGGGATGCAGGAAGGATTTGGGGAGGGGTGACCAGGAGGGGGCAGTAAGTGGGATGTAAAATGATAAATAAAAAATAAATTTAAAAAATTATTACTTTGAATTCTTTTTTTCTTTTTTTTTCTTTTTTATCTTTTCCCATTCTGCTTACATCCTAACAGTTGCTGAATTTCATTTGAGTATCTAGGGATAAGCTCCCACTTAATACACTAAGAGTCTACATATCTTTGACATTTTGATTTCCTATAAGGACTTGCTATGACCACTGCAGTTTTTAGATAGTAGAGCTATCTGACTGCTAGTTGATGCCCTTGGCTAGCTAAGACTAAGACATGTTTTTATGATTGGTGTGAATTGTCAGTATGAAAGATATAGAATCACCTGGGAGATTCAGTCTCCATAAAGTCTGCATGTCTCTGTTTCTCTGTTTCTGTCTTTCTATGTCTGTCTCTCTCTGTCTCTGTCTCTCTCTACCTCTATGTGTGTGTGTGTGTGTATGTGTAAAAGTGTAAAAGTGTAAAAAATTTCCCCTGAGGACCAAACCCAAGGTATGGCCCATGCTAAGCAAACATCAAAGCCCTGAGCTATATTCCCCCCCTTTATTTTAATATTTTAACAGTGAAATTTATTAGAAATTGTTATTGTTCAGACAGAAGAAACAATTTGGAACCCGCAATCAATAAAAATGTAAAGTTTTGAAGCTAGCTGTCAATGGATACATTTATAAATCACTCCCAGTCATAAGGCTTTGGGAACATTAAAGGGAGTCGGGTAGGAAAGATAGATTGTAAAAGAGGAGAGATTAAGGAAGTTTGCTGAGAGACTGTGTCTCCTAGTCATGTTAGAAGCTACACCAATTAAGTCTCAGCAATACATCTGACTGAACTCTATCTGAACAAAATTGACACCGATAGGCCCAAGGAGAAGAACATATCAATTAGTTAGCTAATACCAAAGATCAGCCCTGGGAATAAACATGCAAATAGCATTATATATACTAGGAAGGTTATATTTAGGATATATATATATATATGTGTGTGTGTGTGTGTGTGTGTGTGTGTGTGTGTGTGTGTGTACATATATATATATGTGTGTGTGCATCTGCATGTATGTAATAACAGTCAATGAAAAAAGGAGCCATCTATTTGTAAGAGCAAGGAGGGGTGAATAGGAGGAAGTAAGGAGAAGGGATAAATAATATAATTATATTATAATCTTAGAACTCAAAGAAAAAAATTAAAAATGTATGTTTGAAAACTGAATCAAATACAAGGAAACTAGAAACCACCAACACAAACAGATAAATGGGGGCCAGACAGCTCAATAGTTAAGATCACTGATTGCTCTTCCAGGTGTCCTGAGTTCAATTCCCAGCAATCCCTTTGTGCCTCATAACTATCTATATAATGGGATCTGATGCCCTCTCTGTCATGCAGGCAAATTGATGCAAATAGAGCACTCATACGTATAAATAAATGCATACATACAAACATACATACATAAATATTTAAAAAGAAATAGATTTAAATAACTAACACGCAAAAACAGAACAAAAAAGCCTAATGTTAGACATACTCTTTATTTTCTGAATTCTCAAAAGATGAGATGCTCCCAGTCCCTGGCAGTTCAAAAATGGGCATCTGACAAATGTGCTATACTGAGGATTCAGTGTTTCATAATAGCCAGCTTTTAATGTATTTTATAATTCAAAAAAAAAAACTAATCTGAGTTTCAGATGTTTGTGGTGGAAAGTCATCCATGGCTGAACCAGAAAGCACAAGTGTCAGAAAAGTAACAGAGCAAAGTTCCAGAATCAAATTCAACATTTTCAATGAGAAGTTGAGTGATACTCTAACTAGAACACTACAAAACATAAAATTATCCTTGTCCTAGTAAGAGGAAAAGAAATATTAAACTCACTCTAATCATTTAAGTATTTTATCTGATTAACTACACTTGAATACTTAGCAGTTACATTACTTGATACAGTATTTGAAGATCAAAGGGAAGTTCTAAATAGCTGTGATTTCTTGTTCTTAACTTTGAATCTTTAAGCAGATAATCTTTATTGTCTCTTAAACTATACTAAACACTAAAGAAGTAGGCTATGGAGTTAATAGATATTTCTGTATAAAATAACTCTTTGCCACTTGCTAGAAATACAATTTGGTTTAAGACTAAATTAATTATCTTGCATCAACTATGCAATATTTGGTTTCTCCTATGACCAGATTAATTTTTAGAGTAAGAAATCTTGTGTGCCAGCTCCTGCAATCATCTGTACAAAGTGTTCTGTATATATACAGTAACTTTCAGTATAGTGTTTTATGGGACTTCTTGGGACTTATCAGTATGTAACTGCATCTCTGATTCTTCTAACTTCTCTTGGGGCTATTTTCCTTCTGTTGGGTTGCTTTGTCCAACTTCCATGTGATAGATTTGTTTTATGTTGTTATATTTTATTTTGTTATGTTTGGTTGTTACCTCATATAAGCTTGTTCTTTTCTAATGAATGGTAGAAAGGGAGTGAACTTGAATGGGAGCTGAGGTGGGGAGGAACCAGGAAGAGTAGAGGGAGAGGAAATTGTAATCAAGCTATATTGTTTGAGGAAAGAATCTATTTTCCATTAGAAAGTACCAGAAAAATACTCTATGCTTTAGATACACTATTAGTGTTATATGAACACAACCCTACACATATTAAAATGTATAGAAATTAAAACATCATCATATAGGCACAAAAGTAAACATGTATGACAATATCCATAGAAAAACCATGTCATTACAAACAATATGAGTGAACCTGGAACAATATACCAGGAATATCAAGTAATTCTTGTAAAATTATACCTGTATTTCCAATTTAAAAAGCCAAACAGAAGCAAAGCATAGAATGACAGTTCGTTGAGTAAGATGGAGAGGGAAAAAAATGGGAGATATAGAGAAAGTACATAATGTGTCAGTTGAGCTGAATAATTTGAATAGCTATTTTATAGGATGCTGTTTACCGTTGACAAATCTGTACTCTAGGTTAGAAATCTCTAAAAGCACAGATCTCAAACATCTGTACCACACTCACACCAAAAGCTGTGAAACGGTGATGTGTTAATTAGCTTATTATGGTAGTCATCTCACACAGTAACACTGTAAAATATTATATTTTTCTTTTGATTTGTAGCTCAGTAAAGATGCTTGGGAAGAAAACATGGAAACTACAAGGAGATAAAACATTGTTAAAATCAGTTTTTCCAGATCATGTTCCCCTCCCTCCCAGTCTTCTCCCCTTTCCTTACCAGGTCCCTCCATCGCTACCCCCCCACCCCCCGTGGTCACTGTTTTCTCCCTCCCAAGTAGGACTAAGGCATCCTTACTTGGACCCTTCAGCTTGTTGACCTTTTTGAGTTCTGTGGACTGTATCTTGGGTATTTTGTATTTTCTTTAATTTGGCTAATATCCACTTATTAGTGAGTACATACCATGCATATCTTTTGGGTCTGAGTTACCTCACTCAGGATGATATTTTCTAGCTCAATCCATTTGCCTGCAAAGCTCAGAATGTCCTCATTCCTAATAGCTGAGTAGTATTCCTTTGTGTAAATGAACCACATTTTCTGTATCCATTCTTCTGACGTGGGACATCTGGGTTGTTTCCAGCTTCTGGCTATCACAAACAGGGCTGCTATGAACATAATGGAACATGTGACCCTGTGGCATGGTGGGGCATCTTTTGGGTATATTACAAAGAGTGGTATAGCTGGGTCTTCAGGTAGATCTATTTCCAATTTTCTGTGGAACCACCATATTGATTTCCAGAGTGATTGTACCAGCTTGCAATCCCACCAGCAATGAAAGAGTGTTCCTCTTTCTCCACATCCTCCCCAACATGTGTAGTCACCTGTGGTTTTGATCTTAGGACATGATCTGGTATTGGGTTGGGGAAAAGGACTGAAAACGTGAGGGCCTGGAGAAAGAATGGAAATGGCAACCTCGGGAGGAAGGAGGTTGGGGGGATCCTCCAGAATGGATCAGAAACCTGGGAGGTGAGACTTACATAGGACTCAAAGTGAGTGACCTTAGATGAAACGCCCTACATTGGGGAGAGGGAAATTTTAGAGCCCACCTCCAGCAGAAAGACAGGGCATCAAGTGAGGGATGGAGTTGCCATCCCACAGCCAAAACTCTGACCCATAATTGTTCCTGTCTGAAAGAACTGCAGAGAAGGAAATGGAGAGGAACTTGAGGAAAAGAAGGTCCAGTGACAGGCCCAAAGTGTGATCCAGCTCAAGGAGTGGGTCCAAGACCTGACACTATCACAGAGGTTATGGAGCACTCACAAAAGAAGGCCTATCATGACTGCCATCTAAAAGACTCAACAAGCAGCTGGAAGAATCAGATGCAGATATTGGCACCCAACCAATGGACAGACACTGCTGACCTCTGTGGTTGAATTAGAGAAAAGCTGGAAGAAGCTGAGGTGGAGGGCAACCCTGTAGGAGGATCTGCAGTCTCAACTAACCAGGACCCCAGGGAAATCTCTTAGATACTGCAAAACCAGCCAGGCAGCATATGCCAGCTGATATAAGGCCCTCAACACATATACAGCAAAGGACTGCCAAGTCTGAATTTAGTCAGAGAAGACGCACCTAACCCTCAAGAGACTAGAGGGCCCAGGGAGTTTAGAGGTCTGGTGGTGTGGGGGTGGGGGATGGAGACATCCTCATGAAGACAGGAGGGCAAGAAGGGGGTATGGGATGTGGAACAGACAGAGGGTGGATTGGGAGGAGTATAAAATCTGGAGTTCTAAATAAATAAGAGATTAAAAAAATCAATTTTTCACACACATACACACACACACACACACACACACACACACACACACACACACACAGTTACTTTAATATATAGAGCAGCCACATCTGGTAATACCGTTCCTTCTGTAAGTAGCTTTTGTTAGGTCTTGCCACAGCAATGTGAAACATACCAGGACTTCGACCACTACCATAATAACTGTGACCATGAGGTTCTCAGACATTTGGAATTACTTTGGGGTTGGGATAGACTGGGAAAATTTAGAACAAGTTCTCCTCCTCCTGCTGCTCCTCCTCCTGCTCCTCCTCCTTGTCTCATCTCTACATATAAAGAATCTCCCACCACAATGAGGAAAAAAGAAAAACCCTGTTTACTGTTATGAAAAGATTTGTATTCAGGCTGTAGAGATGGTTCAGTGGTAACAATCATTGGTGCTTTTTTGCACACTAAGGTTTGGTTTCCCAGCATTAACATGTCTGTAACTGTACTTTCAATGGATCTGATATCCTTTTCTGGTCTCCATGAGCAAAGCATCTGAATGGTGCATTTGGTTCATGAAGTCATATAGTCATGTAGATAAAATAAAAATAAATAAAATTTAAAATTTTTAAAAAGCATGAAAAAAATACTTTGTATAGAAATGTTTAGATTTTATGTTATATTAATTAAACCCAATCAGTATTCTGAGTTGTTAACGGGAAAGTAGTCCCTGATGTGATAGAAACTTGAAAGCTGTTAGGAGGGAGGTAGGGAGAGAATGGGATTATGGCCACCAATCAGCTCCTACTGCTACATTCAATCTGTCTTTCTAATTTCTAAATGAATAGCATGAGAGGAGCTGGTGTTAATGACAGAAGTAGCAATCACATCTTCTTGGTAACTAAGAACTGGCCATCTGTCTTAGGAAAATATCTGTTCCAATCCTAGGAAAGGATGTCTGCAATAAATCTTTAGGTGAAGTAACACGGTGAAGTCTTTATCTCTCTAATAACTCCAGATATGCATCTCATTGTTTTCCTTTAACTCTCTAATGAAGAACAAATGTATCATTATTTCTACTAAATGTTTTCAAACAAATGAGTTCTCTATTTCAAAGACTCTAAGAAATGTGATCAAGTCAACCTTGGTGGCATGTACCTGAACCCTACAATGTGGGAGCAGAAAGAGGAGGAGGATCATGAATTTGAGCTCAACTTGAATTACATGAAAAGCTTCAGTTTCAAAACAATAGAAGCATAATCACTGTATGTCATCTTTGCTTACTGTGTTTTAAATGAAGATTCGTTAGAAAAAGTATTTTAAGGATAAAACACAGACATACATGTATGCACACACACACACACACACACACACACCAACGTATTTCTTTGTTCAGTGTAGGGAGAGATTATGATTATTTCTTCCCAGGTGAGAAAGAGAGAGACATATACAGAGAGAGAGAGAGAGAGAGAGAGAGAGAGAGAGAGAGAGAGAGAGAGAGAGAGAGGAAGATCAAGCTAATTTTTATTTCAACTCATTATCCTTTGTATGCGGAATAAGTTCTCATTCCTCTGCTGTGAAGGGCATGACAACAGTGTATAAGTGTGGTTATGTACATAAGGTGGTGCCTGAAGCTCATATTCACAAGTCTCATTGATGCTAAGAAGGTTCCCAGGCCTCAATTTGCTAAATTTATGCATGGTCAATTTTACTGTGAGACATTCTATTTGTTTACATGGAGCCTTTTTATGAACTGCATCTCAGCTCAACATTTGTCCTCATGTTCTTCATTCCCTATGATACTTGTTCACTGGAGGACACTTCCAATAAGTGCCCTAAATGAGAATTTTGCTGCTTAATTTTCTGTTTCCAAGGTTTGTGATGTGACTAATGCAGGCCACATCCAAGCCAAATAATGGTCATATGGGTAACTTTAAGGATATAAGAACTTAGAAATATTACCTCGTACAGGTCAAAATGCATCTAAAGGCATAGTATTCCCAAGGTGGTTCTGATGCATAAGACTCTGCCTGATAGTTGGTTTTGAAAACAGAAGGTATACTACCCAACTCATTCTATGAAGCCACAATTACACTAATACCAAAAGCACACAAAGATCCGACAAAGAAAGAGAATCTCAGGCCAATCTCTCTTATGAATATCGATGCAAAAACACTCAATAAAATTCTTGCCAACCGAATCCAAGAACACATCAAAACGATCATTCACTATGATCAAGTAGGCTTCATCCCAGGGATGCAGGGATGGTTCAATATAAGGAAGTCCATCAATGTAATCCACTACATAAACAATCTCAAAGAAAAAAACCACATGGTCATTTCATTAGAGGCTGAGAAAGCATTCGACAAAATTCAGCACCCTTTCATATTAAAGGTCTTGGAAAGAACAGGAATTCGAGGCCCATATCTAAACATAGTAAAAGCAATTTACAGCAAACCGGTAGCCAACATCAATCTAAATGGAGAGAAACTTGAAGCAATTCCACTAAAATCAGGGATTTGACAAGGCTGCCCTCTCTCTCCATATCTTTTCAACATAGTACTTGAAGTTCCAGCTAGAGCAATTAGACAACAAAAGAAGGTCAAAAGGGATGCAATTTGGAAAGGAAGAAGTCAAACTATCACTATTTGCAGACGATATGATAGTATACTTAAGCGACCCAAAGAACTCCACCAGAGAACTCCTACAGCTGATAACAACTTCAGCAAAGTGGCCGGATATAAAATCAACTCAAGCAAGTCAGTAGCCTTCCTATACTCAAAGGATAAGCAGGCTGAGAAAGAAGTAAGAGAATGATACCTTTCACGATTAGCCACAAACAATATAAAGTATCTTGGTGGGACTCTAGCCAAACAAGTGAAAGATCTCTATGACAAGAACTTCAAGTCTCTGAAGAAAGAAATTGAAGAAGACCTCAGAAGATGGAAAAATCTGCCATGCTCATGGATTGGCAGGATTAATATAGTAAAAATGACCATCTTGCCAAAAGCAATATACAGATTCAATGCAATCCCCATCAAAATCCCAACTCAATTCTTCATAGAGTTAGAAAGAACAATTCAAAAATTCATCTGGAATAACAGAAAACCCAGGATAGCTAAAACTATTCTCAGAGTAAAAGACCTTCTGGGGGAATCAATATCCCGGACCTCAAGCTGTACTACAGAGCAATAGTGTTAAAAACTGCATGGTATTGGTACAGTGACAGGCATGTAGATCAATGGAACAAAATTGAAGACCCAGAAATGAATCCACACTCCTATGGTTACTTGATCTTTGACAAAGGAGCTAAAACCATCCAGTGGAAAAAAGATAGCCTTTTCAACAAATGGTGCTGGCTCAACTGGAGGTCAACATGCAGAAGAATGCAAATTAACCCATTCTTATCTCCTTGCACTAAGCTCAATTCCAAGTGGATCAAGGACCTCCACATAAAACCAGACACACTGAAACTAATAGAAAGGAAACTAGGGAAGAACCTTGAACATATGGGCACAGGGGAGAATTTCCTGAATAGAACTCCAATAACTTATGCTCTAAGATCAAGAATAGACAAATGGGACCTCATTAAATTACAAAGGTTTTGCAAGGCAAAAGACAGTGTCAAAAAGACAAAGCGGCAACCAACTAACTGGGAAATGATCTTTAGCAATCCTACATCTGACAGAGGGCTAATATCCAATATATACAAAGAACTCAAAAAGTTAAACTCCAGAGAGGCAAGTAACCCTATTAAAAAATGGGGTACAGAGCTAAACAAAGAGTTCTCACCTGAAGACTATCTAATGACTGAGAAGCACCTAAAGAGATGTTCAACATCCTTAGTCATTAGGGAAATGCAAATCAAAACAACCCTGAGATTCCATCTCACACCAGTAAGAATGACTAAGATCAAAAACACAGGAGACAGCAGTTGTTGGCGAGGATGTGGAGAAAGAGGAACACTCCTCCACTGCTGGTGGGATTGCAAGCTGGTATAACCACTCTGGAAAGCAGTCTAGCGGTTCCTCAGAAAACTGGGTATGACACTCCCGGAGGATCCGGCTATACCACTCCTAGACATATACCCAGAGGCTTCCCCTGCATGCAGTAGGGACACATGCTCCACTATGTTCATAGCAGCCTTATTTATAATAGCCAGAAGCTGGAAAGAACCCAGATGTCCCTCAACGGAGGAATGGATTCAGAAGATGTGGTATATTTATACAATGGAATACTACTCTGCAATTAAAAACAATGAATTCACAAAATTCCTAGGCAAATGGTCAGAACTTGGAAATATCATCCTTAGTGAGGTAACCCAATCACAAAAGAACACACATGGTATGAAGTCACTGATAAGGGGATATTAACCCAGAATCTTGGAATACCCTAGACACAATTTGCATATCAATAGATTTCTAAGAAGATGGAAGGAGATACCCCTGGTCCTGGAAAGACTAGATGTAGGGGAATGCAGGACAGAGAATCGAGAGGGGTTGAATGGGGAAAAGAGGGAGGGAAAGGGGCTTACGGGATTTTCGGGGAGGGAGGAAACAGGAAAGGGGAAATGATTTTGAATGTAAACAAAAAAAAAACCCTTAGAAAATAAAATAAAAAAAAATTGCAACTCTATGCTTGTTGGAACTGCAATAACTTTGAGCTAGATAAGCTACCAGAATGTCAAATGCATGTTCTAAATAATGGCATGAAATGCATAGTGATTCATGGCTAATTAATAAGAATATCTGGAGGTGGTCCTATCAATGATTGCAATGGTAATGATTTTAGGGTAAAGTAAGATAATGATGTCCATTTCAAAGGAAGGAATAAGATTTTGAGTTCAATACATTCGATCGATATAAGTCGGGTCTGATGGTGCAATCCTATAATATCAACACTTGAGAGGCAAATATATGAGGATTCTGAGTTAATGGTTTGCAGGGCTATTTAGAAAGATCCTGTTTCAAAACAAAAAAAACAATAAAACTAAACCAAACTCATGAGACAGATGAGTATTTCATTCATCTTAAAATAAAACTGGAAAATAATTCTTGACATGGGAGTCAAACATAGTTAAAACATGCCTATTAAATCATCTTATTTGACTAGAAAAATAACGTTACCTAATGTGCAGGAGAAGAGCAGAATGTGAGGTTCAGTTGATTATTCTATGCAAATTTAAACTCATGAGCTTAGAGGACAATGGGAGCTATGGTCAACTCTAGGTCAATATGATCCTGCAGTCCTGGATCAAATCTAGAGAAGTTCTAACCGTGTCTTCTCTCTAAAGTCTCCAGATCTGTGATTAGTCTTATAAGACATACTACTGTGAGAATGTTCGTTAGACATCATAGATTTCTCTAACACTGCTTCCTGGCACATGGTATCACTCAAATCTAACTTGGAATTAAACTGCCACATAATACCAAAGGGCACAGTGGTATTTATAATTCCAAAAATATTGGCAGCACATACAGTATCAAAATATCATTTCTATATCAGCAAATTAAAAGGTGAAATTTCTCTATTTAGTAGCTACTCAAGTCATCAAATGCATATCAAACCCTATAATGTTATATGAAATCTTAGCACAGGGATTTTAAGGTTCTTAGAAATAGTAAAGAACAATTTAGAAATATGGGTAAGAAACTCATAAAGATATTGTATGAAAAGTAATAGAAAACTGTAAAATTATAAAGTGGGGAAACTGAATGATGGGATTCCTTATTTTACTTAATCATGTTTTCTTTCAATCTATCTATCTGTCTGTCTGTCTGTCTATCTATCTATCTATCTATCTATCTATCTATCTATCTATCTATCTATCTATCTATCTATCTATCTATCTGTGACTGTATATATATTGGGTGGGGGTGTAAATACACACACATTCTTGACATAGTGGAGATGTGGAGAAATGAGCATAACTTTTTTCTTCTACTGTGTAGGTTGCCTGGATTGAACAAAGGCCTTAGGGCTTGCCGGCAGGTATCTTTATCTACTAAGATATATTGACAGCCAGTTTTCCCCATTTTTTTGTGCAGTTAAAATATAGCACATTTACAACCCTTAGTTCAGGGTTGTAACTGTTCTTCAGCTGGGGTTTGTGTGAATGGCACTCTACTTATCTTCAGTTTTCTCCTTACCAATCAAATGAATGCAGAGGTGCACAACCAACCTTAGAATACCATGCTCAGAGCAAGTCTGCCCTCCAGGGATAAATATTCAGACATATGAAGCCTTGCAAAGAAGTAAGTGAATATTTCCTGAGTGGTGAAGAGTAACAAAAATGAAAACAATCCAAAGGAACTTGGGAAAGTTGTCAATTGAGAGGAAATATGTTACGATAATATAAATAAGGCCTTTTGGTGTGCATCTAAGCAGAAAAGCAATTACATTTTTGTTCTAGGGAAAAATATAATTTTAATGATTCATTTAAATGATAGTGACCTGCCCACCCAGTAACTATTTTTCCTTCCTTTCAATTTATGTGTAGATGAAAATATGCATTACATATTACCACACAGCTGTCACTCTCTGCTTGACAGGAAAATTGAAGCTGTGATAGCACATATTGCTCATTATGATAAAGCTGAAAACAAGCCCTTAACTAGGTACATGTCAAATACAATTTAAAGAAATTCATTCAAAACAAATGAACACCACAATAATAGATCTTGAAAACTCAGTTTAGGTTATATTTTATAGCGCAGAAAAACAAATCATGAATAAAACTTCCCCTTTTCTTCCATATGAAAATCTCACAATTGTGGTACTGATGCTGTTGATGATAACTTCTAAGTGAATGGAAGGCAAAGACCTCTGAGTGTATCATCCTGGCCTGACTTCTAGATGAAACCAGGCAATTGGAGTTGCAGATGCTACAAATGATGTGTATTATTTCTCCACTGGAGTGTATTACTTCTCCATCTTATCTAACTGTAGCATCTTACATACATCAATCAAACTTGGGGATGGAGACAGGGGAACAAGGATGTTCACTAGGTGGCATTATTTTCTTAACTTAAGCTTTCTATAAGAATATTTCTTGTAAAAAATTACTAACTTACCACAAACTTTCAACATATATATTATTGCATGTTCTTTGTAAGATATTAGTAAGTTGTCCTATATCTCTTTATTCAAGTATCTTCATTTGTACCATTGATCTATGATATTTGGTTTCAATCAAAACAAAAACAATCCTAAACAAACCGTCTTTGAAAATGTGGTTTTACGGGATACACAAATGATGACCATGGTGTGATTCCTGAGAGCCATTTAACTGTAGGACTGCAAGTCAGTCTCTGCAATGTCTCCTAAAGAAAGTTGTGATACTAGTAAGTCATCATTAGGAATATCCTACCAAAGCCACATCTGGGTTATTTGTGTGTGCAGTCACTTTCACTTACAAATAGTTTTGACACTCTATGTATATGAAAGAGATTAATTTCATCTTTCACACTGTACAATGTTTATAAAGTATTTGTTGAAACTTAAAAGGTAGTTGGTCTTTCTATACCCTAAAGGAAGGATCACATGAAGGACTATTTCAGTGTTCCTTAATGTCTTTCAGAATTTCATTTCTATTGATCTAAGCTGTTTCCTGGAAAAGTGCCCTATTTGTACCAGGTCCCAAGGTGCTCTAGTTTGAATTGTTAGATAAGTGTAGGATTTCCCCTGCAATTATCAACATTATCATTAATGATTTGCATTATTATAACTTTTAATGTGTCATCCACTTGAACATAAGTTGCACTAAGGTCAAGAAATTTCTCCACTCTATTTATAAATGTCAGCCCCTGTCCCAGTGCCTTGTCCTCAGTAAATAAATATTTACAGTTTCAGAATAAATGAATGCTGTACATGTTTAATCCCAATTTTGTTTCTTATTGTTTCTTTCTTATTCGTATTGTCTTATTCTTTCTGACTTCTTTTCCAATCATGCATGTGAAGACAAAAAATAATAAAATTCTCTGTGTTTGTGAACATCTTTGTAGTTCATTGCATACTCTTGTTTTTACTCTACATAATGGAATTATTGATGGCCTCTTTCATGTCTAAACATTAAACTAGAAAGTGTTCAATGAAGCTATACATTTGAGACTAGAGCATATCTATATTTTCTTGTAAGGGAAAAGAAATTATTTTTTTTTAGTTTCACTGTCCTGAACTAGAACCATAGAAAACTGCCTTGCTTCATTATGAAAATCAGCAAGCCTAAGCTCTCCCTGAAACTTAAATAACTTTCAGTCTACATCGAATGACCTAGGTCCATTCATGAGCTTGGTCAGGCAGCTTTCTTAGGAAAAGAGCATATACAAGGTAAAGCTAGTGCTGCTTAATTTTGGGTGAGGATGCATGCTGACAATTCATTCATCATAGAGTTGTATCTATATCAATAAATCATGATCCTTGCTTTTAAGCATCTTATATCATAATAGGAAAAGTTCAGAAATAAATCAATACTTTAAAAAGTGTAGTATGTGCAATAGAATAAAAGTGGTTACAGGTTCAGCCTGCTACTACTGTCAGATTGCCTCTGCTCATTCCCTAGAGATTTGGAAGTAAAAAGGCAGAGGGGATCAAAATTTTGGCATTTGGCATAGCCTTTGTCCATTCCCACGAAAATCACTGAAAGAAAGAATTATGTTCAATGCATCTAAGTAATCATGGATGAGTCTTTAGAATGTCGCCATGAAAAGTAACAGTGATATCTGTAAATGAAGCAAAGGTTCTATAGAGATTGAGAGCAATACCACTCTCCTAATGCTTTCCTTCCACACCAGAACAAAATTAATAAAGACACAACAGAAAAGTGTCTCTCTGTGCTGTGCCATGTAATAGCTTCTGTGGGGGATGTATATAGAAAAAGTTCATTGGAAAATTACACCTTAATCTCCTGGATATTATAACTCCATAACATCAAATAATGGATACATGTTCTTAGAGCTAGTCACTGCCTTCTTTTGCTATATACTATTTTTCATCTGTCTTAGCAATGTGACTATATTTCAAAGCAGTGGTTGTGATCTGTATGTGTATTAAAGTTTGGGTCATTTTGTGGACTCTGTTCAGTGCCATTTCTTGTCCATTCCACACTAGAGTTGGAATGAGAAAAACAAAAACCCTCTGCAAATATCAATGATTCATGCTGACTAAGATATTCTGGCATCCACTGATTGATTTTTAAATGGGAACCCTTGCTATCCATTTGGTTTTAACTATTGATAATAACAAGCATATTGTTTTCATGTGTCACTTTCCTACTGTGCCCTCCATGGAATTCCCACTAACAATCCTTTCCTACCACTCCCTGTGGTGTGTTACACCATGGTAGCTTTTACCTAGCATGCAATTTACGTAGCACTGCACTGCATGATATAGGAAATGCCAGCTAGAATTATAAAGGTTTCAGAGACAAGAAAAGGTATCCTGCTATGTTTTGAATGAAGCTAAATTTAGTGAAAGAAACATAGGTCTTGTATGCACAATAACAACTCTGATACTCAGAAAAGTATCACAGAGTTTTATTTGAAAACCTAAGACTCTGAGCCTTAAAAAAAATTTTTAATTTGTACAACACATAATTTTCCTTAAAAATGACCCATTGACAAGTGAGAGAGAGTCTTATGGTGATATAACTTAAAAGATCCTGGGTAAATAAAATGAACAAAAGGTGAAGAACAGAAAAGACAATGTCCATTAATAACAAATCTTGTAATATATGCTATATTTGCTCTAAAGAGTAGGTCTTCCTAGTCTGTTAAATGGAAGAAATTTCTCATGCATGATGTAGCAAGGAAATTACATTTGAATAAGATTTCATATGTTCCACAGGATAAAACATGCAGCAGTTAGGGTCTTGGCTAGAACTCAGCTGAGCAATACTTGTGTTATGAACTATGTTCTCCCTGTGCTAACTGTTCAGTAAGTCTTGTGTTTTTTTTCATCTTTTATTTTGAATTTTTCTTTCTTTCTTATTTATTTATTTATTTATTTACATTAGAGATTTTATTTCCCTTCAGGTCTACCCTCCAACTGTTGCACATACCATACTTCCTCCAGACTCCCTCTGTCTCCAGGAGGATGTCCCCTCCCCCACCCCCCACCCCACCAGACTTCTAAACTCCGTGGGGCCTCCAGTCTCTTGAAAGGGTTAGGTGCATCTTCTCTGACTGAACTCAGACCCAGCAGTCCTCTGCTGTATATGTGTTAAGGGCCTCATATCAGCTGGTGTATGCTGTCTGTTTGGTGGTCCAGTGTTTGAGAGATCTCAGGGGTCCAGGTTAATTGAGACTGCTGGTCCTCCTACAGGGTCACCCTCCTCCTCAGCTTCTTCCAGATTTTCCCTAATTCAACCACAGGGGTCAGCAACTTCTGTCCATTGGTTGGGTGCAAATATCTGCATCTGACATTTTTAGCTGCTTGTTGGGTCTTTCAGAGGGCAGTCATGATAGGCACCTTTTTGTGAGCTCTCCATAGCCTCAGTAATAGTTTCAGGTCTTGGGGCCTCTCCCTGAGCTGGATCCCACTTTGGGCCTGTTGCTGGAACTTCTTTTTCTCAGGCCCTTCTCCATTTCCCTCCCTGCAGTTCTTTCAGACAGGAACAGAGTTTCGACTGTGGGATGGCAACCATATCTCTCACTTGATGCCCTGTCTTCCTGCTGGAGGTAGGCTCTACAAGTTCCCTCTCCCTACTGTAGGGCATTTCATCTAAAGTCTCTCTCTTTGAGTTCTGAGAGTCTCTCAACTCCCAGGTCTCTAGTACATTCTGGAGGGTTCCTCGCCCCCCCACCCCCCTCCTGAGGTTGCCTGTTTCCATTCTTTTTCCTGGCCTTCAGGGCTTCAGTCCTTTTCCTCCACTGAATACCAGATCATGTTCCCCTCTCTCCCCCATTCTGTTAGTGAGTACATACCATGCATGTCCTTTGGTTTCTGAGTTAATTCAGTCAGGATGATATTTTCTAGAGTGCCTGCAAAATTCAGGATGACCTTATTCCTAATAGCTGAGTAGTATTCCTTTGTGTAAATAAACCAAAAATTCTGTATCATTCTTCTGTTGTGGGACACCTGGATAGTTTCCAGTTTCTGGCTATCACAAATATGGCTTCTATGAACATAGTGGAGCATGTATCTTTGTTATATGTTGGAACATTTTTTGGGTATAAGTAAGAAAGTCTTTGTTACAGAATTTACCTTTGCTTAATTGAATTGTCTAAAATATTGATGAGGACAACTTGAAGAAAGAACCCTTTGTGTCGATAATGAATATTTATGTATACTGACCTCAAATTCAGTGTTGAGGTCACAGGATATGAGTTCTTATGTAGTAACATATTACATTTACCTCAAGAAATCAAGATAAAAGGGCAAATCTTCCCATTACCTAGGCATCACAATCCAAAGTAGCACTTCTGGTATAGGTTACTGGTTACACAAACTGATATATTAAACAAATGAGATATTGAATTCCAGTTGGAAGATAGTGTTTCCTCACCAATAGCAAAGAAACTGATTTAAATGGTTCAACTGTTAACAAAAGAATATTCCACACTGTAAGTGTCAGAATGAGAAGGGAATTCAGAGATGATTATCTGATAAAAAAAAATACACTGTGACAAGATGAGAGAACTATGTTAAATCAGTCTTTTGATTAGTCACTCTTTGTTTTTGGGAAAGAATGTCCAGTAGCTCAGGATGATCTCAGATTCACTATGTAGCTGAGGATGGACTTGAATTATAAGCTACCCTTCCTCTGACTCTTAAGGGCTGGAATTAAAGGCATGAACCAAATGCCCAATTCATATTTTCATTATTTGGTGTTATGATCATGTAGCCCAAGCTGGCCTTACATTCACTGCACAGGCAAAATTCCTGTTCTCTATTGCTCTATATGGGCTTACAGGTAGCCCCACCAAATTGATTAATATAGTACTAGAGATGGAACTTGAAGCTTCCTATATTTAGGCAAACATTTTACCAATTAAGCGTATCCAATTAGGTCTTCTGTACCTAAACCAATATTTAAAAAATTAGATAGGGATATATTATTTACCAATTTATAATATTTTTGTAAAACTGTTATCAATAATTATTACAGCAAACTTGAAAGCTTGATAGTGCATATATTTTTAAAAAGTTAAATGGCCACTTTGATTTTTCTAAGTAAACACCCAAAATGAATTTCTCTTCAAGGAGAAGCTTATCAACACCTTGGTAATGTCCCTGACACTGGTTTTAGAACTGGAGCTTGTATTTGGTTAGGAAGGAGAAATCTTATAAAATGAATTAGTGATTGCCAGGAACTTCAAATAAATGTTTCCAGCAGATATATGTGGGGCTATTGGGATTATTTACATACTACCAACAAAGCAATAACTTGGAAGAAGGAAAATATATGAATTATTTGAAGACTAAAGTATTTGCAGTCACTTGAGAAGTATGCAGTGGCAAAATGACCAAGAAAGAAGAAAACAAAGAGGGAGGGCTTGATCTTGGCAACAATATTTGCATTTGTTTGTATTCACTAACCAGTACTGCCAAAATGCCCCTTGGTGGTTAGCCTTCCTTAGTTTAGACATCTGCAATCTATACTGAGAATGATAGAGCATTCTGATTAATTAGATTTTTATTTATGGGTATAATATCCATGTCTATGCTTCTATAGCAAGCAATTTTAATTTTCATAATATTTACTAATAAATGTTAATTGACAGAAACATAGCTTTTATAATTTTCCCATTGCAGTAAGAAATTACAACTCAGAGATTATGTGCCTTGAACCAGTAGAAAAAAATGACTATAGCACATTGTAAAATATTTTACTTTCCTCATAGATATCAAATTTCTTCATTATGAAATAAATACAGTATACTATGTTGACTGATGACAATATATAATTTGGTAGTAAATATATATTTGAATCATTTAGCTCATTTCTATTATTTTAACTTATATTCAATGTTCAACATGGCAAAAGTCATGATATCCTTACCATATCGTCATCTAAACAAAACCCACACAAAAAGCATCAGTTGAAATGCCAACATAAATGGGAGAAATCTCACACTGCTACACCATTAGTTAAAAATTTACAGGTAATTAATGTCTTCTACGAGAGGAAGAATTAGTCTTCTCAAGGGATGTGCATCCTGATAGACTACCCAGTCCCCAGTAGTTAGCTCTAAATAGTAAACTGTGTCAGCAGGTTATATCCGTGTGTGTGTGTGTGTGTGTGTGTGTGTGTGTGTGTGTGTTTGTGTGTATGTGTGTGTGTTTATAATTTATTATATGTGTATACTATTTATAAAATCTTCCTTTACTACTACTGTGCACATTAGAGTTTAGAGAAAATTAATCTCTACCATACTGAGTAAATCTTATATACTTATATTGTATTATTTGATCTCTAGATGATTCTGCCCATTTTTTAGCTAAATTAAGTTCTTAATAACTCCCACTTATTAATCTCCTATTCTAGTATTTCTCACTCTATTCATACATACCCAGAGCAATTAAAGAAGATGAGGTCATGGATTTTGAGAGAGAGTAGGTGGGATGTCAGGGGAGTTCATGAGGAGAAAGTCTGAGTTAAAGTGATATTAATAGAATACTCATGTATAAAATTCTCAAAATCACACATTTTTAAAACATGTTAAAGAAGATATATCATTGTGAAACTATTCAGAGTAATAACTGATCATTCTTCGAAATAAAGATAAGATATTGGCAGGATAAACCTTTTGTTATATAAGTTACCCTCCCTGCTTTTCACCTCCAAGTCCCTTTCTCATGAGGCACAAACTGTAAAGCTCTTCCTTGGGAATTCCTTTGGGTGATTCTTAGCCTTACAACGCAAGGCCTGTTTGCTATGACTGAATTAAGTACTATCCCTTATTGTTCTCTATATAGAGAATGAATGTTTAAGTATTTGAAAAGATAAAAAGTTTCATGTTCCCTAACTACCTGGGCAGTAGTCCCAAAAATAATAGTTGCAAATGTCAGTTCTTTTTTGAATATATCCAGGTGATAATTAAACAGTAATCTAAATAAACCATTTAAAATATCTCTTTTTACAACTATCATTCTCAACACAAATGTTTAATCACTGCTATAATCTGTATATCTCATCTAGTTTTATTGTTTTGGTTTCCAAATGGCTATTCGTTCTGTTCACTCAATTATAATTTGAATTAAGAAATTAAATTTTAAGGAAAAACTAGCTTCTGTTTGTGTACCTTTTGTTCTAATATTTCTTACTGTATTTGCAGAACAACAACTTTGGTCATTACTAAAGTCTCCATAAATGATACCATTCCAAAATGACTTTCTTGGTCATTTTGTAAACACACACCCCTCATCTCAAAGGGAATGAGACCATTTATTTTGGAGCCAAATATGAGTGACTGTGTCTCAGGAACATATATTCAGTTACCTCAAAAACAATGTTCCAATGAAGTAATAGCTTTCTAAAATTTTTACAGTAATAGAAGTTATAAATTAAGACTTTGTTCTAACACAATGACAAAACATCAGGCAGGTTGGTTATAGCAAATGGAGAGATCTCTCATAGGCCTTAAATGTTATTTGATTCATCTTAGGCTTTAGTTGGGTTGTAAGTAGTAGAATATGCCTATCAGGATTTCCTAATATTCACAATATTGGCATTAAATCAAACACAAAGTAGGCAACAAGTAGTTATTAGAGACAGTGACACTTGAAGATAATTTGATCCTGAAACTACAACATTCTAACACTCTAAAATAACACAAATTCTAATCAGCTAATCAGCTAATCAGCCTTATTGAATTTTCAACACAAGTGATATTTTTCATTCCAAGAACTTCAGGTCATAACTTTTAACTCATCACATACAGAAGTATGGATATATTGTACATACACTTTAAGGAAACTCATTTTTTCATTTTTTTTCTAGCCTCAATTATGTTGTAATGCTTACATATATCACTGAAAACTATTTCTATTTTATAACTATCCACAGCAGGGGAACTTGATAATCATCAGATTTTCATCAGACTGTGAATAGAAAGGGGCAGAAAGCTAGATAAATGACAAGGAGGCCATGTCTTATCGAATCTTGGATGAGGTATCCATTGTTTTACTAGTTATCTAGTGGCCAGATGTAAGTCGTGTGACATACACTATTAGAAGTTATTCTGGAAAGTTGCATCCAGATAAGTGACAAAGGAAAGCACAAAGTGAAGTAAATTAATGGATGCCTAGTGTTGTTTATAAAACATTAATTAGTAAGAGGTATTCATAAGGAAACATATAGCTCATTAATTAGTAAGCATACTCAAGGGAATAAGTTAAAATATTTATGAATATAAAAAGACAAATTGAACAGAGGATTTTACAGAATCAAAACAAAGGTCTTTTTTTTCTCATTGTAAATTCAGAAGTTGAGAGGGAGATAAATTTATATTTTATGGTTGACAAACCATGATGGGTAAAGGCTGGACCAAGTTTGTTGAAAATATTTTCCTCAACCATGATTAACAACCCAGAAGTCTAAATTCAAATTAATGAATATACCTGTTTATTTTCAGCTTCACTACACTGGAATAATTACTTTACATTAACATATCAACAAGACGATAGTCAACAGTCTAAGGTCAGGTTACTGACTAATCCAAAAAAACACATATAGACACACACACACACACACATACACACCAACACATATACACATGGACATGCCCCCACACACACATACACACCCCCATGTTCACGCATACTACACACACACACACATAGATGTATATGCACACACACAGTTACACACACAATTACATATGCACACACACATGCATGCACACTAACATACACCCACCACACAGTCTTCTGAATATTTATCTTCATACTGTTACATATTTAATTGCATATAACCTTGTCAATTTTTACTGAAAGATTGTTTCGATGTTCATTTTATAATTCTGTTAATGAGAGAACACAAGAACTACATAATCATATGAATGCAAAAGCAAAAGCCACTATTCCTCAGCAATTATTAAACAAAGTAAACACAATGATGCAAAAGAAGGCAGTAGCATGAAATTTTCCACTCCCTGTACTTTTTATAGATATCTTAATCAAAATGTTATTTTCCTATCTACTTGTATAGAAATAGTTCTTAGTTCTATAATTAGAGATGCAGCTACTATGTGTTAACCATAACTTAGGGAGCAATATTTCACTCAAGAGATCCTAACATGTTACAAATCTTAGCTATATGACATCAAGCAAGTTGCATTCTAAATTTACTTTGACATCTCAATTTTGATTGTCTGTATTTTTTTTTATTTCTCTCATACATTGTGTTTCTTACCCAGGTGAAATTTATGAGAAGATTATATTAAAAATCAAAAACGAAGACAGATTTAAGTGTTTCTATGTATTAAAAGTTTAAGGAGCAATTTAAGTGCACTGCCTTCAATAGCCATAAAATGTGATAATACAAAAATCATTTGAAGTGAATGAGAGGCCCAATGATTTGTATATTCAAAAACAAATTTGCTTCATACCCTGGGTCTATGGTAGAGCACTTTGACCTGCGTTAAAGTGTGACTGGACACAGAATGAGAGCCTAGTGATCCAACTTGAAAAGCTGCTATAAAAACTATCACAGCTCTAACAATGCACTTAGAAGTCTACTGCATTATTGAAAATACTATATAATTACACATGTCCAGGTCTCATGGTACACATATTCTAATTTAAAAGTCCTACATTTAAATTATTTATTTTGTACAGTTTTTGCAAATATTAAATTTGAAAGACACAAAAGCCTATCATTGCTGATGGTGTTAACAGCATTATTACTATCCATGGATATGATTTAATAACTCCTGCCTACTTTGCATTTTATTTTTAGAAACATTTGCTGCATACAGTTTTCTGATTTATCTGTTATATGATTAAAATACTAGAAAGTATTTTTTAACATTAAATCTAGTTAGCATAGAAGTTACTAATTGCAGTAATTTTTCATGTTGTGGACACAAACTTGACATAAAGAGACAAGCAATCTGAGCTGTATTTCAGAGCTCACCATCTTCCAAGCTGAAAGTGAGGACATATATTTTCTTCTGTAACTATTACATGAATCTAAGTATTACAGGTGTCACATAATAACTTCATTGAAAATATAGGACCCAATATGATTTAAATTTCACTGAGATACTTATTCAGTTATAACTGACATTTTAATAAGCAAAATATTTTAATTTTGAACTTAATGCTTTTAATTCAAAATCATTTTTAAAATTTGTAAACATGTTTTTATCTGTATTTATTTTTAAATATTTTGTAAGTAGTCTCCCATTTTAAATCATTCATTAGTTTAAAATAATATATTTAATACTTTACAGATCAGATCTCCTTTAAGCATTCTCCTGGGTTCTTAAGCTGGCTATATTTTGTGTTCTGTTCATAATATCAAAATATATTGGATTTCATAAGCTATTCAAAATGTGCAAAATTGTATTTTATTATAATTTGAATTTTCAGTTAAGTGTTTCTGAGTACATATATGCTTTAGGAACTTTAAGAATACAAATCAAGAAAGGTAGGGATTGACCTTGAGTTATTTTAATGTTTTTTTTAGATTATAAAGATTTTTTTTATGTTTGTATTTGTGGTGGTTATCTTTCCAATACTATAACAATAATACAGAATGAATCAATTAAAAATAATTTTTTATTTAAAAATGTTTAATAATTTTTTATTAATGTCTGAAGCTGTAGTCCAAGAGCAATTGTTGCAGTGATTTGGTCCTGTGGCAATGGAGTGAATAGGAAAGAAATGTGAAAATAAGGGGGGCAGTCACATCATCAACGTGGGGCCTGAGCTTTCAATTAGAGGCATAGCCCTGAGAACACAGGACCTACCATATTCTACCTGTGGTTTCACCTCCTCCCCGTACCTCCAGTTGGGGACTGAATCTTTAACACCTGTGCCTAGGGGAAATTTAAGATCTAACTAGCACAATGTTTTAACCTAGCTCCACTCTCATAATTCCAATCACAGTTACCTCTCCCTCCACGCCTCCCAATTCTTTCCCCACTTCCTCTCTCCTCCAGACCAAAGATTCCAAAAAGCAGACAAAAGAGTCAGAGATACCCCTGACTCCTACTGTTAGGAATCCCAGAAAACATAAAAATAATAACCATAATATATATATATATATATATATATATATATATATATATATATATATATAAAACAGACCCATGCAGACTCAGTGATTGCTTCTTCAGTCTTCATGAGCCCCTTGGAGCATTGCTTAGTGGAACAAGACAGAACTTGTTCTTTCTATGTAGTATTAAATACCCAGCTGTGTTTCCTATTGACACTATAATTATTTAAGCCATTTGTTATTCCTTAAATCTTAAAACAAATATAAGAATCATATAAGAGGCCAGAGTTTATCATTGACTTTATCCAAAGACAATCACAACAAATAGAAAAAAACCACTACAACCTAGATATACTGACTTTCCTCTTGCATGTCTTCCTAAGAATTTAAGTGCCAAGGTCAGCAGAAATGATGACAGGTTATATCCTCCTTCTGAGATATATTCAGTGGCTTAGAAAAATAATAAGGTATGAGGTTGAAGGCCAAGTACTCTCAATACCCATGAAGGCAGTAAATCTCATTATTAATCATTATGCCTGAACATATTTATGTACTGCAATGAAATGCTTATGGATTAAAAATAGAGAGACTATAATAGACTTCTAAACTGCTCTAAATACAGCTGTGCAATGAAAACATATATATAGTATATATGTGTGTATGTGTAGTGTGTTTATTAAATTATATGGATATAAATATATATCCTTAGTATGAATATATACATGTATTTCACAAATAATTTTACTCCATATATTTACATACAAAGATAAAGGAACTTTAAAATGCTTTTCATCAATGTTTTCAAAATATCTTGTTAGATTCTCAAGTTCTGTGTTTATCAAACATCCTTAGGATAGAGCTCCTCATTACAAATGATCACATTCATGTTAGGAGGATTATGAAGGAAAAAAATCAAGGATTCTCAAAATGTCATTCCTGGATTCAGGTGCACCAGTACTGTGTAGTACATGAATAGAAACACAAAAACCTTCTAAGGACTTGGGTATGCAACCATGGGTTAGGACCTGACCATTTGTCAATGAGGTTTGCAAAGCAATGATGCACAGTAATATGAGAGTCACACACATTCTTCTGGCTATAATGTAGTCACATGGGCATACACAACCTATGATAATGCTAAAATGTGTAGGATTATTTTAAGTGGCTACATACTTGACTGAAAGAAGGCATTTCTATGGACAAGATAAAGCATGGTGATCCCTGGGGTGGCCTTTGTTGCGATTGAAATTTTATTTACTTTATGAACCAGGGTTTCTCTACTCACACTATGAAATACTTTCACTACTGAACAAGTATACTGCTGTTTTAGTGTCTTCATTGGTAAGATTGTAACTGTGTGCAAATAAGCACAACTAACTCCTTAAGTTCTTAACCATTTTAAGAAAATTTCTTGGATTACCAAGCCTGCAAGTTGGCCTAACCTGTAAAGGTATTGATTCCAAGCCTGATGATGTGAGTTTTATCACTGGTATCCACTTGGTAGACTAGGGTGTTCTTTTGACTTTTTCAAAATCTACTTTATTTATTTATTTATTTATTTGGTTTTCTGTGGGATCCAGATTTTTTTTATTTTGTTTTTATTTTATTTTTTTATTTTCTATATTTTTTTATTTACATTCCCAATGATTTCCCCTTTCCCGGTTCCCCCCTCCTCGAAAGTACCATAAGCCCTCTTCCCTCCCCCTGTTCCCCATAGAACCCCCTCCGGCTTCTCTGTCCTGGCATTCCCCTACACTGCTACATCCAGACTTTTAGTATAGGTTCTTAAATGCTTTAACCTCTCTAATCCACAACCCACCAGAGGTGGTGTTGGAAAAGAAAGGTTATTAGAATATGGGAAAATGGATCTGTTTAGAAAGTGTTCTTTGGAGCAAATCCCATCTGCATTGTCAGGAAATCAGCAGTTCAGTACACTGGATTCAGCAGTGGCAGCTCGAGCCACTCACAAAAAGTTCAGGAATATATTAGCAGTCCTGTTCAGTTGAGTCATGATAGCAAACATGAATCAGCAGCATTGACACTTCCTAGCAAAAAGAGACTAGCCTCAGCCAAATTGGTCAAGTCAGCAGCAGGGTTAGGACCAGCAGGAACACCAGAAGTTCTCTTCTGGGTCTTTCAATGAAGTGAAGACAAGGGCCAAGAAGCATTGCAAAGCTAGCTATGCAAGCTCGTGTCACTGCCAGTTGAGACCTATTTATACTACCTCCAAACATCACATATTTTCCATGGGTCTTGCCTCAACACTGAGTCTGTCTTAGCAAAACTACGCATGAGTCTGTATCAGCCAAAATCACTGCCAATCAGCCAGAGTCCAATGAAGCAGCAAGAAGATGCCAGAACATCACATTTTTTGGTGCATTTCTCTCTATGGAGTCACAGCTTTTTATGGGCTTGCTTTAGCAACACATCCTTTTACCTGCGTCTGCTTCAGAAATACACTCCTGCATGTGTCTCTTCCCCAGCAAAACCGTCATCTCGCACAACTGATTTTCCAAAGAAAATATGTTTCCACGTCAATGGCGTAACCAACTCAACACATTGGGCTCTGATCTCCTCTCTGTCGCATGCTTGTAGCCTCTGCCCCTGTCCCCAAATAAAGAAAGAAGGTGGCAAGCAGGCAGGCAGGAAGGGAGGAAGGAAGGAAAAAATCTGTACTATTATTACAGTTATATATTGGTTTCAATAAAAACCTCTTTTCTATTACTCACTTTTTAGTTTTTAATTTAAAATTGTCCAAACATCACATATTTTCCATGGGTCTTGCCTCAACACTGAGTCTGTCTTAGCAAAACTACGCATGAGTCTGTATCAGCCAAAATCACTGCCAATCAGCCAGAGTCCAATGAAGCAGCAAGAAGATGCCAGAACATCACATTTTTTGGTGCATTTCTCTCTATGGAGTCACAGCTTTTTATGGGCTTGCTTTAGCAACACATCCTTTCACCTGCGTCTGCTTCAGAAATACACTCCTGCATGTGTCTCTTCCCCAGCAAAACCGTCATCTCGCACAACTGATTTTCCAAAGAAAATATGTTTCCACGTCAATGGCGTAACCAACTCAACACATTGGGCTCTGATCTCCTCTCTGTCGCATGCTTGTAGCCTCTGCCCCTGTCCCCAAATAAAGAAAGAAGGCGGCAAGCAGGCAGGCAGGAAGGGAGGAAGGAAGGAAAAAATCTGTACTATTATTACAGTTATATATTGGTTTCAATAAAAACCTCTTTTCTATTACTCACTTTTTAGTTTTTAATTTAAAATTGTTTATTTACATCCCAAATGCTGTCCTCTCTTGGCTGCCAATTCGCAAAGACCCTCCCTTCCATCCCCCATCCCCCATCCTCTTCTCTGAGAGGGTGGGGTTTCCCTGGGTATTTCCTCAACCTGAGCTTTAAAATTTTGTACTAATATCAAAGGGAGTTTACCATTTTAAAGCTAATAAAACCCAGGCTCCAAGATGATAGGTTTCTAATGATCTCAATCCTGGTGGAAGAGTCAGATGTAGAAATTAGTCCACCTTACTCTAAATACTTAATACCTTTTCAAAATTTTTACATTTATTTATGAACTCTATACTCTCATTTTAACTATTTAACACCCAAGCTCCCCTAACTCCATTTTCTGTATTTGATAATAGTCTTTCCTTACAAATTTCCCCCAGAAAAAAACATGTTAGTTTTTAAATGTGAATGCTAAAATAGTAACATAAGTAGCAAAACACCAAGAAATTTAAAATCACAATGCTAATCAGAAGGAGACACACTTGACATTTTCACACTTCAATCATTTGTTTATATTTCAATCATTGAACTCTCAAAAAAAATAAATTCAGATTTTAATGAGTGAGAAATGTTAATAACTCAAGATAGATGGCTGCCTGGCACTCCCATATTTTCAAACAGTGAACTGAAATTAAACTAAAATGATAATGTAATATTTAGAAAAGGAAGAAGATATGGTAAAAAAATAATAATAAAAAAGAAAAGATTATGATTGATGTTAACTTGGCATGTGCTGGCTCTTCTACATAAAAAGGAGAAAATGTCTGATATTACAGAACGTTTGATGAAGATGGAAAGTAAATAACTGTTTACATCTTATGCCATGGTTAGAATTTATTCAAGATGTTCTTTTATTTAATGTTTTGGAAATATTTTCTGTTTGACTTCTACAAAGCCTACCTGATAATTTCTTCTAGCCTTTCACAATGTTCAAATGATCACAAAACTGCTATGTAGTTTTTAAATGTACTTTGCTCAGTACAATACAGTCTTAACAGTATGAATACATTTTAGAAGTAGCATAAGGGGAACCTTGTTGAAAGGCCAAGTGTTTGACATCTGTATGGTTTTTGACTTGCATTTTTCTCGGTTTTCTGATATCATGTATTTAAGTGACATAAAGGACGAACTGGACCTGACCTAGGCACATTGACAAGGTCTGAGCACATCATTGGTGACAGGTCCATGAGCAAAATCATTTATGGAGCAAACCTGATAATCTTGATTTAAGTCTCAGAAAGGCTGGATATAAAGGCACAGATTTGTAATCCAGAACTCCTATATGGGAGGTACAGATAGAATTATATGGACCTTTAGGGGCCAACTATGCTAGACTATGCAGAGCACAGAAAGAGTAAGAAAGACCCTTCCATAACTTGGTGGAAGATGGGAACCAACACACACACACACACACACACACACAGACACACACACACAAACACACACACAATTTTATTTTGCATGCACATGCTTGAATATATGTATGTGCAGTACAAACATTCAGGAACCTAGAGAGAACAGAAGAAGAGTTGGATCTCCCAGAACTGAATGGTTGTTAACTGTACCATTTGTGTGCAAGGAATGGAATCAGAGTCCTCTGGAAGAGCAGCAAGTACTCTTAAATGCTGAGTCATCTCCTTAGTGTCAATAACAAATATGATATTTGAGAAATTTTGAACAGTCTGAATCTTGTTGTTCTATTTGTCCCATGTATGAAGCTGCAGTTATTGGCTCAAGAGAACCATTGCCAATCTTTGAAAAGTGGCTGTTGTTCCTTGACAGATTCTCAAACTATGAAAAGAAAATGTTTTGTGTAATCCTACCATGGGAGAGATTTCTCATAAAATAAAGACATCATCAAATTGTTGTGATTTCATAAGATGATCATTATTCAGTATGAATGGGATAGAAATGCCATAATACCCCAAAGAAAGGGAGGTAAAATGAAGGTTTCATGTATATTGACAGAGCACATCTTAGTAATGATTATGGTTCATGCATCTCCATTAATCTTCAAAACATGTCTCTTGGGGGTGTTACTCTCTTTTAAAACTTTGGAATAGTAATTACAGAAATTCATGTTTTAGAGCTATGCAGTTAGTTCAGTAAAATGGCTAGATACTCATGTGGAATTTTATTCTATCTTTCAACATATAGAGTGGAAGCAGGAAGTAGATACATTAGCAGGGATTCTATTCCCTGCTTTGTGTAGATAGCTCTGCTGACATCTTCTTGGTCATAAATAAAGAGGATTGTCAAGATCCTTAATAAGCTACTGGGTCTTCTCCATGTTCTCTAACTGCTAAGCAGACAAAGTGGACTTTAATGTCCTACAAGAGGCAGAAACCAAGATAAGTTTGTGTCATTTTGTGAAGGATAAAAGTTTTATATTTTATCAATGATATTGTATTGGGGAATTTAGATAGTGGCTGTACTGTATAAATCTAATGTATGTATGACAAGAAGAAACAGAAGAGGTATATGACCCCAGGATCCATGATGTCCTCAAGTAGTTATATGTGGGAAAAAAAAGAAAAAAGCGCTGGAGTCCCGGCGCATACAAATGCGGGGGGTGGGGGGTGGGGATGGGAAAGCGGGGAACGTGCCAGGCCAGGCCGGTGGTGCCTGGGCCTCACTCTCGGGCCAAGGTAGCTTGCATATGCAGAGGACGCAAGCAAGATGCACGCATGACTCAGCCTAATGGGGTGCGGGTGGTCACGTGGAAGGTGGAGCCATTCTGATGTGGATTTCTCTGCCTGTTACCTGTGCTCACAGACTGTCTGCATGGTGGAATCTCTGACGGTGCGGACCAGCTAGCTCCGTGTGGCAAATTTAATAAGAGGCGGCCCATAGCTTTGATGTTTTATTATTAAGAAAATAGAAAGAGGAAAGAGATAGAAAGACAAAGGAAGAGGAGAAAATAGATAAGAAAAGCCATGACCACGTGGAAAGGGGAGAAAATGGGGAGACAGAGAGATAGACAAAGAGGAGGGCCAGGGGAGAATAAGCGGGATAGAGAGAGAGAGCAAGCGCTGAGGGGTGCTATTTATAGTGAGTTGGGTGGTCAGGTAACTGAGAGGTGGGGACAGTGTGACTGCAGGCAGGTGACTGCCTAGGCAGAGTCAGGCTAGAAACTGGGGCGTGGCCACAAGTCTCATTAAGATCCCACAGTTACATGCAAACTATTGGTAGTCTATTGGACCTTATAGAATTATTCATATTTTAATAAGGCTTATTTTATCAAGTACTTATACTACATATCAGTAACCAGGTTTTTACATATGCTAAATAACAAATTTAAGTAAGTCATGTAATGATGATTGTGATAATATTCATGCTGAGCAATGTGTCACCGCCAGATTTGAGAATATTATTTGGAATTCCAGAATCTGTAGGAAAATATAGTATCCTCAAAATGTATATTTGAGGAGGGAATAGTACAACTAATTTTTGCTCTGGCATAAAACTGCACCTTTAAGATAATCTAAAAATGCCATGCATTTGGATCCTAGTGTATGATGTCCAAATAGAGACTGAGGTGAAACTCTGATCTCCATTTGGTTATTGGTATTTTACTCATTATCTCTCCTGCCATTATTACCACCTCAGTATTCCCTTTCATATCCCCATTGCTAGTCACAGTGAGTGGAACAAGATCAGACCTGACTTTAACACAAACATATATACATGTACATGTATGTTTATGTGTATGTTTGTGTGTAATATAAGACTATTGTTTTTACTTGCTTTAGCCAGGAGTTCAAGTTTCTCTTTTATTCTGTTAGGCCTTTTATTTTTGGTGCTTTCTTGGTTCTAAATGTGTGCTTTTTATAGTTTCTCTGAGTATGCCACCTAAAAAGCTATTTAAAAAGAAATCTCAAGTCTCCAAGTACCCCAAAATTGTTTTTACTTGTGGTAATTTTGGTTAGCCAATGAGTTCATTATGAATCCTCATTTCAGGTACAGGATGCTTAAAATTGAGGTAATGACTCCATTAGCCAAGCAGAAACACAATATTTCAGTTTTATATGCACTATATCAAAGAGAACATGGTAAATAGGTGTTTCCCCTGTGAAATGTAAACAAATTAAACCCAGGTCATATGAGGCAATAAATTAGAATTTCTTTGCAGTTACTGTCAGTTGTCTTTTTTCTTCTATTCCTTGAATTTTCAAATCTTATGTGTGAGGTAATTTATGCACTCACTGAGCTGAATATATTCGACACACATTATAAATTGGAGTTAAAAAAAAGTCACAGTGTCTAACCACTCTTTGCTTTGTACTGTTACACCATGCAGGAGAAGAAAGAAAAAATGAATTTATAGTGTGATCTATAAGTAAATGTGTAAGATATATGAAGCCATCATTCACATACATTGATTCTGTGCAGCTTCTGTTTTTCTAACTTCAAAGTTTTACAATATCATTCTTTGTAAAATATACTTGTCAAAAGATCTAACCCAAAAGATAATAGAATTAGTAACATACACGAAATAGCAAGAACTACTTTCAACTGAATTAAATCTCTATATTTTGTTCCAGCATGAGGGAAATATAATAAGTTTGTCAAGAAGGCTACTGATGTTTCTTTATTAGGGTAAAAGATAAGAAAAGTAATTATAATAATTAGGCATAATTACCTTAAAATAATTATTATATTATCAATTGCAGTGCACTACTAAGCAATTAAATACATAGATGAAAATTCAATACAACTGCTGATAGTGCTCTGTTTTTTATTCAGGAAGTGAAGAAAATAATCTCTGTGAGTTTTTGCTTGTCTGTTTATTTGGTTGTTTTGTTTTTAGAGACACGGTTACCTTGAATGACAGCCCAGGATGTCCTGAAACTTGATTTTTAGAACAGGTGTGATGGTTTGAATATGCTTTGTCCATTGTAAGTGACACTATTAGGAGGTGTCACCTTGTTGGAGGAAATGAGTCACTGTGTGGGTAGGCTTTAAGATTCTATGCTCAAGCTTTGCCCAGTGGGGAAGAGATAGTCTATTCTTGGCTGCCTTCAGATTAAGAGGTAGAATTCTCAGTTCCTTCTCCAGCATGTCTGCCTGGATGCTGCCATACTGCCAATCATAGTGATAATGTACAGAACCTCTGAAACAGTAAATCACCCCTAAATAAATGTTGTCCTTTATAATAGAGTTGCCTTGGTCATGGTGTCTCTTCAAGCAAAGATTCCAGGCTAGCCTAAAAACAATCACAGGGATCTTCTGCTTCTGCCTCCTGGAGTGCTGGGATTAAAGGTGTGGGACACCACACACGGCTTTTCTGTATATGTTTTCAATTAATGAACTAATGATGCACCTGTTTTTCCGCAGTTCTGAAACTAGATAGGTGAAAATGATATAAATGAATCATTCAACTTTATAAGTGGTTGCAGATCAATAGATTTACCCAATCCTGGAAACAGATTTTTACCTAAAGCTTCCTCTTTTGGAATCTAGGTTTGATTATCCCCATGTGAATAATGCTTATCTTTATTTATTGAGTTTATGATCACTGACATCCAGAGGACAGTATAACTAGGTACTTTTGAAATTAGCATGTTTGAGCGGCCTCCTTTGAAAGTGACATGTAAAAATAAAGAGTGATGGGATTCAAATACTTTGGAATTCTATTATGTTTGAGAGGACTATCTAAAGGGAAATATACTTTGTCTGAGTTCCAGGTTTTGATACTACATCATCAAAATCATTATGGATTACATGTGTGTGTGTGTGTGTGTGTGTGTGTGTGTGTGTGTGCTCGCAACACCAGCAACAACAACAAAAACATTAATATGATATGCCTGTTAGTATAACAGTAGCATGAATGTTATGGAAATAAGCAATAAGACCTAATAGGACCTATGACCCATTCTATGTGACAGAAACCATACCTGGCACTGTTAGAGAATCTGAGAGTATGTGTCCATTCAAGAACACAACACTTATCATTCTGCTAAATTGACATAATAGTAAAGTGACTCCTGATGCCCATTGTTGTATGCATATATCAAGGGATTTGTCAATTGTCATAAAAACGTTTGTTTTTGCAACCAATAGCAATTAACACAGAGTGCCTAGCTGATCAATGTGCAAAGCACAAAGGCAATGGAGTGCTCAGCCCTAGATAGGACATTTGTATCATTCTTGCAATGTTCATGGATCTTTGTGGATGGAGCAAATTAAGAATGATTGTAAGAACCAGAGGTGATTAAAGGTATCAAGAAAAGAGCTTTTCTGACCCAACTGGGCATGTGCACACATGAACTCACAGTATAAAAGCAACTTTTATTTTTCTGATGTAATTGTTGTCTTGGAGGCTTATTGCTGAATAAGCTCATCCTAGTTCTGTCTGAACTGTGGTTGGCTGGTTCGACTCAGCTGCTCTGGCTCAAACTCCTCTCTAAGCTGACTGACACAATCAGGCTTCTCTCAGTCGCTCAGGAAATTACTCTATTTGTCCTCAAACTAACTCTGTCAATTTGTTCTAATCTTCTGGCTCCTTCTTATTCTCTGATTTTCACTGTCTCCACTGACCCACATTGAAAAAACTGTATGAACAAACCCAACTGCACTGAGTTGTATTCACAGCACTGGTTCCCAGCTGACTCACCTCTTTCTCCCTGCATTCCTCTTAAATAGCTTTTCTTCTGAGAGTTGAATGTATCCTATGTTGGTAAATCCCATTTAGCAAATCATTCTGTAGCTCATCACTGTCTTCACCTCAACTAGATGTCATTGTCTGCAATTAGAGATGTGTACAAAGGGTATGTCCATATTCCAGTCAGATCACACAGACCTATAAGGTCTTTGAATGTGATCAGAGTAGCCACTGCTTGGTGAAAATTCCTATACATCATAGTGATTATAAATGCATGCACAAGACCTGTTCAGGCTCCAGTCAGTTATAATCCTTACATGTGTGGGTGTGAGCATAAAATATTACTATTAGATGAGAAGCTATTGGCTTTTAATGGCTCCTGAAATAGGAAGAATCGTTCATTCTTATGATGTGACTCCTGGTAGACTGACAATACACAGGGCGTGTCTTACTCTTAAAAGAACTAGACTATGCAAATTGGGCAAGACAAAAATAAAAGATGGAATCTCTAAGTCAGGGGAGGGGTGGAAGAGAGGTAAGGGGAAGAGTTGGGAAAGGGAAGTTGAATATATTTAAAATACCTTCTATGAAAATCTGAAAATTAAAAATAGCTGGGATTGCAACCCCACTGGAAGAACAACATAGGTTGGCCTGACCACCCAGTTCTCCCAAACTTTAGACCACCAACCAAGGAGTATACCTGGAAGGATCCATGGCTCCAGATACAAATGTAGCAAATGGTCCCAGGATACAAGCTGCAGTAGCCATTCTAATATCCAATAAAAACTTTTTGATCAAAAAAATTAGCTGCAAAATCAATTGCCACTTGCTAGTTTCCTACTCTCCATGGTTATTCAGATTGAAATTTAGATATAAAAAGTATAAACACGCCGGGCAATGGTGGCGCACACCTTTAATCCCAGCACTTGGGAAGCAGAGGCAGGCGGATTTCTGAGTTCAAGGCCAGCCTGGTCAACAAAGTGAGTTCCAGGACTGCCAGGCTGCACAGAGAAACCCTGTCTCGAAAAACCAAAATAAATAAATAAATAAATAAATAAATAAATAAATAAATAAATAGTATAAACACTAACATTGTATCAACTTCTGTGATTTTTTTTTAGGTTTTTTTATTACCTTTTTTTACCATCTTTTTTATTTGTTCTTCTGACATACGATTATTAGATTGTACATTCAGCTTGTCAAATAACACTTCAGTGTGGTGTACCACACTTACTGGATATCCATTCCCCAAACTTGATCTCGATCTTAGATTTTCATGTCCTATATTCTCCTAGAACTGGCCAATAATCTTATTTGGCAAGAAAAGACTTAGAGCTCTGACCCTGTCCTAAGACAGTATCTATTAATTGCTTTACTTGTTATAGAATATACCTTAGAGGAACCACCAGACTGCTTTCCAGAGTGGTTGTACCAGCTTGCAATTCCACCAGCAGTGGAGGAGTGTTCCTTTTTCTCCACATCCTTGCCAACAACTGCTCGCCAAAAACATCTCTTGTGTTTTTGATCTTAGCCATTCTGACTGGTGTGAGATGGAATCTCAGGGTTGTTTTGATTTGCATTTCCCTAATGACTAAGGATGATGAACATCTCTTTGGGTGCTTCTCAGCCATTAGATATTCTTCAGGTGAGAACTCTTTGTTTAGCTCTGTACCCCATTTTTTAATAGGGTTACTTGGCTCTCTGGAGTTTAACTTCTTGAGTTCTTTGTATATATTGGATATTAGCCCTCTGTCAGATGTAGGGTTGGTAAAGATCATTTCCCAGTTAGTTGGTTGCCGCTTTGTCTTTTTGACAGTGTCTTTTGCCTTGCAAAACCTTTGTAATTTAATGAGGTCCCATTTGTCAATTCTTGATCTTAGAGCATAAGCTATTGGAGTTCTATTCAGGAAATTCTCCCCTGTGCCCATATGTTCAAGGTTCTTCCGGAGGATCCGGCTATACCACTCCTGGGCATATACCCAGAGGCTTTACCTGCATGCAATAAGGACACATGCTCCACTATGTTCATAGCAGCCTTATTTATAATAGCCAGAAGCTGGAAAGAACCCAGATGTCCCTCAACGGAGAAATGGATTCAGAAGATGTGGTATATTTACACAACGGAATACTACTCTGCAATTAAAAACAATGAATTCACGAAATTCCTAGGCAAATGGTCAGAACTTGAAAATATCATCCTTAGTGAGGTAACCCAATCACAAAAGAACACACATGGTATGCAGTCACTGATAAGGGGATATTAACCCAGAATCTCAGAATACCCTAGACACAATTTGCATATCAATAGATTTCTAAGAAGATGGAAGGAGAGACCCCTGGTCCTGGAAAGACTGGATGTAGGGGAATACCAGGACAGAGAAGTGAGAGGGGGTTGAATGGGGAAAAGAGGGAGGGAAGGGGGCTTATGGGACTTTTGGGGAGGGGGAAACGGGAAAGGGGAAATGATTTTGAATGTAAATAAAAAAACCTAGAAAATAAAATAAAATTAAAAAAAAAGAATATACCTTAGAAAGATGCTACAATAAACAACTAGTAACCCTGCATTCAAGCTTCATTCATATCAAGTGTCACATTTATTTGCTGCTTTTGGCTAGGACACTTATCCACTTAAATGCTAGGCATTACAATAGATCAAACGCCTGTAGCATAATTTAATGTTTAATGTTTGTGAAACTTCGAGAACATGAATAATGGAAGGTGGTGCTGTGGTAGAAACTGTCAATGAACACATAAAGGGGTGCAGGGAAGGAATCCTCTTCTCTGCAGAAGAAAAAAAGAGGGCATACAGATTGATGGGATAAAAATATCTTACACAAAGTGGGCTTCGGAAAACTGTTTCATCACATAGAAAAATGCATGAAACAAGAATAAGAAAAGTGATCAAATATGAAACATGCTGACTGTATAGCTGGAGTTCTGACTTGCCTCTCCAGATAGTCCTGGTAACACCATGGAAAAAGACAGTTCTGGGTATGTAAGAATAGTGACTGAATAAATTCTAGAAAGGTTAGTTGGGCTTCTTTTAATATTTGTTTAGGAAAAAGAAAAACAAAAGAAAGGAAAAGAGGGTATTTTCCCTTTTGTTATAGTGGCTTAAATGTCAATATGAATATTAGAGTTGCATCAAATTCCAATTGAAATCTTGTAGGTTCCACTTACTAATTCTGTAACCTTTAGAAACATATTTCTAAAACTGGGAAATGTTTTACTGAAAGTGAAAGAGAAAATATGTCTAAATTGTTTGAGATGGAAGTGCTCAGTTAATGAGAGTTGTACTACTGGCAACAGCATCAAATAGTAAGATACTCATTAACAGAGCCCAGGGCATCTGTCAGGTCAACCTCCTCTTTGATCTCAGGCATGGTCATAGGTTTCATTTATGATGAAACTCTAACTGAAGAAAGTTATTCTTAAATGTCTATGGGGCAATTCTACATTCCTTGGGGGGATATAACTTACATTTTTCCACTGACTAAATAAATAGTTTCTGTATATACACATCTGCCTGGTTAATGGACTCTTGTCCCATTTCTAAACTGCAAAATGTACTTGTGTCTAGTAACACAGACCAGGATGTAAGTAAAGAGCTTTTACTTCAGTGTTCTCATACCAAATTAAAATGATGCCACTTTTAAAGCTGTTTCTAAACCAGTGAACTTGAGGTTCAGACTTCCAGTATTCAGCCACTTCATAAACTTTTATATAACTCTCAAACAGAAAGTCTCCCATCGCCTATTATAGCAAGCGATTAAAAAGAGATACCATATGTACCAAACTACCCTATAGCTTTACTTAACTCTCAGTAACCCACTTTAACTTGAACCTGAAAAATCCTTTCTCTTCTACACCATTCAAGTTTTTCTTCCTTAGACTAGACATTCCTAAATCAGTTTTACTACCGGCTGAGAGGAGTCATGCATAAACATAAGACAAATCTGTTTTGGGACATGGTTACTGTGGTGGTTTGAATATGCTTAGCCCAGAGAGTGGACTATTAGGATGAATGGTCCTCTTGGAGGAAGTGTGCCTTTGTTGGAGGAAGTGTGTCACTATGTGTGAGACCCTCCTGTTAGATACCTAAGAGATAGTCCTCTCCTGGCTGCCTTCAAATCAAAAGATAGAACTTTCATCTTCTCCAGCACTATTTCTGCCTAGACATGATTCCAGCCTTGATGATAATTGACTGAGCCTCTGAACCAGGAAGTCAGCCCCAATTAAATGCTTTCCTTTATAAGAATTACCTTGGTCATGGTGTCTATTCACAGTAGTGGACACCTTAACTAAGAAACCTACAAACACCAAACACCCTACAGTAATTACTCCCATTGCTCTATTAACTTCTGTGTACCATTTAACTATGATACTCACAAATATATTACTAACATACAATTTACTGATAGGCAAAATTGAGACTTTGAAATTTATGTTTATATATATATATATATATATTACATAATTTTATGTATGTATAACATATAATATATAATATTACATATGTAGTTAGGATATTTATTAAATACACAAATTAATACTTTACTAAAATTGACTTGTCAACCTAACAAATTCCAGATGCCTAAAATTCTTAGATACATTTTTTTATGCCAGAAATTTAGTCAATTATTGTTACTTAGATTTAAATATTTAGGGAATTAAACTACTCCTTAGTAAAAACTCCCCAAAATGGTAGAAAGAAATTCTTACCATATGAAAGCATGTATATGTACATGTTGACATGTAGATATTTATTTGAGTACTTATAGTGATATTCCATTTATAGTATGCTTTCTAACCATTTATGGTTTTTAGTTTATCACCGTCAAGCAGTGCAATAATTTAGAAATTCAAAAATTTGTTATATTAGGCAGAGAGGTGACTCAGTAGGTAGAGTTATTTATAGGCAGGCCTAATGTCTATAATTTGGCTTCTAGGATACCTATGATGGAAGGAAAGAATGGAATCCAAAAATATTACAAGTTGTTTTCCAACTTTCACTTGCATATTATGGTACACAGGAAGATACACACATACACACATGCATACACATGTATAAATAAACAAACAAATAAAATAATAAATATATAAAGTATAATAAAATTCAAAGTTTTCTACTCTAATAATACTATTTAATATTTGTGTTGTTTTTACTTTCTACATTTTTAGGGTCTTGAACAGTGGTTCTCAACCTGTGTGAGGCAACTGCATCGGTGCTCTCACGGGGTCACCTAAGACCATTGTAAAACACAGATCCTTACATTATGATTAATAACAGTAGCAAAATTACAGTTATTAAGCATCAACAAAAATAACTTTATGGCTGGACTCACCACCACATGAGAAACTGATTTAAAGCGTCACAGCATTAGCAAGGTTGACAATTGCTACTCTAGAGAAAGGGCTAAGAGGTTGGTATCTTATGTTGTTGCTGAAGACTGGAGTTGATTAATAGAACCCATCTTAGGAGGCTGAGGAGTGCATCTATCTCCAGTGTCAATGTATCTGACATCTTCTTCTATCCACTGTGGGTATCCACACATACTTGTCTATACCCACCCATATACATAGATAGCACATACATAAATATTAATGTAAGTAGTTTCATATCTGGTTAGAGAAATCTTTGAGTTTTTGTATTTTCTACAGGCACTGTAAGGTGAAATAACCTGAGGAATGTCTGTCAACTCAATGTATATCTAAACTACAATGTGTGTTTTAAAGGAGACAATGTTTTTATACTCAAAAGTTTTAAATTTAGCTATGAAGACTATTATTTTATGAGTTTGCATAAAGCTAATAATTTGCAGAGGAGATTAAACAGAATTAATTTATAAGGAAAATGAATAGCTCCCATGTGAGAATGTTCAATTTTCTCTCATTATTTCAAAGAGAACATTTTCCTATTTTGTACTGAGCTGAGAAACAAGTTGACTAATTGAAAAGTGATTAAGAAGTAAAAGGAAAAGTAACATATCCCTGTATGTGGGATATGTTACTTTTCCTTTTACTTCTTGGGAGAAGAAGGGCCTTGCCTGCAGAAACTTGAAGTACCATGGTGGGAGGATACCCAGGGCAGCTCCCACTAACACAGAGAAGGATAGGAATGGGGAAAAATTGTGGGAGGAGGTGGCTGGGACGGGGTAGTAATCAGGATGTAAAGTCAATAAGTAAAAATTTTAATAATAAAATTTAAGAAATATATAAAGGTAGAGCCTTAGCTTCTTTTTTTTTCTTTTTTTTTTTTGGTTTTTCGAGACAGGGTTTCTCTGTGTAGCCCTGGCTGTCCTGGAACTCACTTTGTAGACCAGGTTGGCCTCGAACTCACAAATCCTCCTGCCTCTGCCTCCCAAGTGCTGGGAGAGCCTTAGCTTTAACAGACACAAATTTCTTCATACAGTAACATAACTGATTGTTATCAAGTTATAAAAAATAATTTGCAACACCGACATTAAGGTGTATCAATGAAGTATAAACCTGTGAAGTGGCTATGACAAAATACTGTGATGCAGAACTCATTCAAACAGTTCCTTCCATTTATTTGAAGTACCATTCCTCAGATCAGTTCAGCCCAAAACCAAAACCAAATAAATAACAAAAAGCCATAGGGATTTCTTTATTTTTAACCTTCCTTTTCATTGTTTGACAATTTCAATCATGTATACAGCTATTTCACCAGTGACTCCGTTAATGCAAAGAAGGTGGTCATGCATTCTAGCATTTTATAGAAACAGTACTTCAAGTTTCATATGCATTTTATGATTCAATGTGTCAACCTTGTTTAATCATATTACTCAAGCTATCATTCTCTAAAGAAAAATGAGGTAAGATTTGCAAGAAAATAACACATTTGCTATGGATGGGTTATGAGACTGATGGGCAAGACAGCATTCATTTTCATATTATAACAAATCAAACTTGTGTAAATTGGCATCTGATGAAAGTAACATTTTTTTATAAAATTGGATTTTTGTTATGATATTAAATGAAGAACAGGAGCCACTCCCAGAAGTTACTGAAATTTTCCCAAAATAGGCTATTTTATATATATGTTGTAGGATCTTAAAATATTCTCATGGTAAACTAGCATTAGTCATTACTTCTGGGGGACTGAAAATATTTCTCTTTCCAGCCAGATTGTGAAGGAAATATGTTGCTAAGAATTGGTGGCATGGGGCCTTTCTCTCAGCAGTCCAGAGACAGAGACAGGAGGATATCTCTCAGTTCTAGGCTGTTTATAATATATCATTTTCCAACATATATTTTAAGGTAGGTGACAGAAGTATATATAGTGACAAACCTGTGAAGTATACATAGTGATTTTAAGGAACAGAGAGAGACCCTGTCTCAAGAACCAAGACAAACAAACAAACAAGCAAAACAAAACATTTTAAAATCAAATAGTAATAACCAAAAAAGTATTTCTTTTTGCATAACTTCCTATTTTATTTTTTTGAAAATTTATACAAGCATGCAATTTATTTTGACTAAATCCACCATTGTTCTAAGCATTCTAACTATCCCTGCCCCTCCCCCCAGATTTCTTCCTAGCATCATGTGCTCCCCCACCCGTTTTTTTTTAAACACAATGAATTCACTTACTGCTTTCTCTATATCATTGGAATAGGTCCTTTCATTGGAGCCTTGGTAGCATTCAGAGGTCATATATCTGGAAAAAAATTACTGGTACTGTCCTGCCTTCATCAATTACTAAGATATTCTGAGCTAATGTTGGGATGTTTCATACCCATTGGTTTATTTTGTTTGGCTTGATCTTATAGAATCTTCTGCATAGAAATACTTAATAACAGAGTTAAGAGGAAAATAACAGAAGAAATATTAGGAAGCTATCCTTTTCAAGGGGTTAACAGTTCACATAAAACAGCAACAAAAACAATTTAAATGAAAAGTAGGCTTGAGATCCAAGCAGGTGTTTCTCCGAGGTGCATGACAGCCACAGATTTATGAAATAATTCCCCTCACTAACCATAAGGTGAAGTCAAACCATTAAAGATAAATCAATAGACTTCAGTGAAAACAAATAGTTTCATAGAGAACATTGGCGAAGCTCTGGTGAAAGGGAACTTCAGAAACTGTTGGAAAGGATGCAAATTAGTTATGGCATGAGGGAAACATTAAAGATGTTCGTTATAGAGGCAAAACTAAAGCTACCATATTATTTAGTTCAATCCCTGGAATATACTTAATGGACATGAATTCAGTATGCTGAAATATGAATCAGCAGTCCCATGATAATAGGACCAATGTTCACAACAACTGAGATATTGAATTCAACCTAAGTATTCACTGGCAAATTAATAAATAAAATGTAGAATTTATATAGCATGAAATATTGAATGCAAAAAATAAAGCCTTGTCATTTGTAACATAATAGTAATAATAATTTTGCTGCACAAATGGGATCACATTGCATGTACATGAATCTATATTTCAAGATTTCTTTCTTTTTTTTTTTTTTTGACCGGGTTTCTCTGTGTAGCCTTGGCTATCCTAGAACTCACTCTGTAGACCAAGCTGGCCTCAAACTCAGAGATCCACCTGCCTCTACTTCAAGAGTGTTAGGATTAAAGATAGTCGCCTCCACTGCCTGGCAGATCAGCTAGAAGAGATCAAAATGATCACTACATAAGCTTCTTCTTGGACCGGGCAGTGGTGGCGCATGCCTTTAATCCCAGCACTTGGGAGGGAGAGGTAGGTGGATTTCTGAGTTCGAGGCCAGCCTGGTCTACAGAGTGAGTTCCAGGAAAGCCAGGGCTACACAGAGAAACCCTGCCTCAAAAAACCAAAAAAAAAAAAAAAAAAAAAAAAGCTACTTGCCTCTCCAAATATTCACATTCTTTTTTTTTCTTTTTTTCTTTTTTATTTTTTTTTATTTTTTTTATTTGCATTCCAAATCATTTCCCCTTTCCCATTTCCTCCCTCCCCGAAAGTCCCAAAAGCCCCCTTCCCTCCCTCTTTTCTCCATTCAACCCCCTCTCGTTACTCTGTCCTGGCGTTCCCCTACATCCAGTCTTTCCAGGACCAGGGGTCTCTCCTTCCATCTTCTTAGAAATCTATTGATATGCGAATTGTGTCTAGGGTATTCCGAGATTCTGGGTCAATATCCCCTTATCAGTGACTGCATACCATGTGTGATCTTTTGTGATTGGGTTACCTCACTAAGGATGATATTTTCAAGATCTGACCTTTTGCCTAGGAATTTCGTGAATTCATTGTTTTTAATTGCAGAGTAGTATTCCATTGTGTAGATATACCACATCTTCTGAATCCATTCCTCCGTTTTTAAATTATTGCATAATTCTGTACTAAAATTGTTATTTTATGTATACCCATATATCCATAACACAAGTGTATAAGTTTGTCAGTTTAAAGGTACTCTGGCCAGAAAAGATCTTATACCCACTTGCCAACTATGTGTTAGCCTGGTAGAAAAATCTATCATCTTAAATGTCGACTTGTATTTGATTATAGTAATTTTGAATACTTTTACTTATAAGTTGTTTGTATCCTATTTTTAATGTCCTTTTCTCCCTTAATTTGATGTGTTAATTGAGAGAATGGTACTTTAAAATAATTTACCAAAGTCTTTACATGTCAAAATTGATCAAACATTATCTATAGTTAATAAGTATTTTAACTGTTTTATAGGCCTGGAAGAAATTTTAAATTTTGTATTAGTTTATGCCTAGTTATAATAAGTTCATTAATTGGACATTAATATTCATAAAATTATTAGAAAAAGAATATTCTGCTTTTACATGTTTTGTTTTGTTTCAATTTGTCAAAATGTCTTTCTATGTATGACTGTATTTAGTAAAACAAAACCAAACAGAATCACAGCAACAAAACTAAAGTCTAACAAAAATAGAAATGACAAAATAATAGCAAAGAACAACCAGATTTTATAAAAGAGATCATCTATAATAAGTATGCGTCACACCTTCTAGTACAAATATAAACATGGACATGTGAAAGCATATGTGCATAGATATTTTGTACCAAATGCTCAAAGTAAGCCTGTATTTTAAGAAGTAGACTGTGATATCTCGTTACTCAGCTGCCCTTACATACAAATATAATTGTTATCATTTGTAGATAAGCAAGATTTTTAAACAGAAAAGAATATTATACAGGTGGAGCAAATATGCATCTTAGACTAGCATATATTATTATGGCAAGCACCATGTGCTCTAGATGAATATGAGTTTCTCAGTGAGATTCTCTTCTCCTCTCCTCTCCTCTCCTCTCCCCTCCCCTCCCCTTCCCTCCTCTCTCTCTCCCCCTCTCTCTCTTTTTATATTTCACTTACAAAGTGCCTACAAATTCCCAAGGGCATTTCTTCAGGTCCTTATCATCATCATTCACTTTAGACTTTCTTCAATGTTTCATTATACATGCTGTCAGTCCACTCTTCCAGATTCTTCTTGAAAAAATGATAGTTGTAGAAAATGATAATTACTTCCTATAAATATTTTAGGAATGCTTTATTGCATTTTGTAGAAAGACTACTATTTCGGAGGTGTTTTAATTGAAAAATAATGTTATAAGAAAGAAAATGTCAATCTTAGAAATAGCTTTCATCTGTTGTCATAAACTTCCTCCCCAACAAGGCTCCACTTCACTGTCATTTAAAAAGTAACTATGCAGCTATGAAGCACACAGTCACCATTTTTTTCTCATTTTTGGGGGAAGGGTACGTCAATTTTTTTTCCTTTTTTTAATTGGATATTTTCTTTACTTACATTTCAAATGTTATCCCCTTTCCCGGTGACCTCCCCCCAATCCCATCCCCCTCCTCCTGCTTCTATGAGGGCGTTCCCCCACTCACCTACCAACTCTTGCCTCCCTGCTCTGGCATTTCCTTACACGGGGGCATCAAGCCTTCACAGGACCAAGGGACTCTCCTTCCATTGATGTCCAACATGACCATGCTCTGCTACATATGTGGCTGGAGCCATGGGTCCCTTCATATGTACTCTTTGGTTGGTGGTTTAGTACCTCGGAGCTCTGGGGGGTCTGGATGGTTGTTCTTCCTATGGGGTTGCAAACCCCTTTTGCTTCTTAAATCCTTTTTCTAACTCCTCCATTGGGGACCCTGTGCTCAGTCCAATGGTTGGATGTGAGCATTCACCTCTGTACTTGTCAGGCTCTGGTAGAGTCTCTCAAGAAACAGCTATATCAGGCTCCTGTCAGCAAGTACTTCCTGGCATCCACAACAGTGTCTGGTTTTGGTGACTGTATGGGACGGATCTCCAGGTGGGGCAGTATTTAGATGGACTTTCCTTCAGTCTCTACTCCACCCTTTGCCCCTGTATTTCCTCCCGTGAGTGTTTTGCTCTCCCTTCTAAGAAGGATCAAAGCATCCACACCTTGGTCTTCCTTCTTAAATATCCTAAATAACGTAACCCAGTCCCAAAAGAACACATATGGTATGCACTCACTGATAAGTGGATATTAGCCCCAAAGCTCAGAATACCCAAAATACAATTCACAGATCACATGAAGCTCAGACACTGTTTCGGTTTAACACAGAAACATGACATCAAGTTTTCAGCCATTTCCAGCAAGGTTACTTTATTTCATTAACTGCTGGCTAATCTACTAGAAATGTGTATTATCTTAAAAATGTGATGGTTGGATTATAAGCACTGGAAGAAGTGAGGAATTTACTGACTGTAATTACAATACATAGAAGTGTGATTTGTTATCTACTTATATGATGTCAGGAGAGCTATACATTTATTCATGGAAACAACATTAAATGGGAAATAATTAGCCTTTATAAAAAAACTTAGAGAACCCTAAATTTCTAAAATTTAGCCAAAACATACTAGTTTATAGTGTGGCACACAGACACTCCAGGAACAACTGAACTATTGTGTAAGTAAAAATATCACCCACAAACATCAAGCTAAAATGAAACACTGAAAATAAACAATGAGGATTTGACACCTAAATATCCAAATTTTCCAAGATGCACATCAACCAGACTATCATTTCTTTTAAAAAATGAGGCGAACATTCCAGGAGTCAAGAACAACATATGGAAGATCCTGTGACATACTCTAATACTTCACTCTTAATTTTAAGATACTGTGTATTTACAGCTTCTCATAAAAGTTTTCTTTCTCCTCTTTTTTGTTTCCTAACTAATAAAATTCTACCAATTCTCCTGAGTTTTAGGTTCTCCTACCTGCTGCTACAAGATAACAACAATAAAATAGTCCCAATTTTTCATATGCTTTTAGAAAGAAGATCATGCTACCATAGCTAGTTTCTTACTATATGATGTGCTTACTTTTGCAGAAGTGGCTATCTTGCTTGCTTTTTTATTAGATATATTCTTTATTTACATTTCAAATGTTGTCCCCTTTCCTGGTCCCCCCCCAAAAAAAATCCCCTAACCCATCCCCCCTCCCCCTGCTCACCAATCCACCCACTCCTGCTTTCTAAGGCAGGGATAACTGTTTCTGTTTAAGTATTAAATGGTACATGGACAAAGGAGATACTTTCAATCACCAGAAATCGAACACTGTGATTTCTAAAATACAAAGATAGCTTATGTAGATTTGTTTACATGCTTTATTAGACTCAGAGTAGAATATCTGTGATGATAGTGCTATTGGAGACGAAAGGATTAATAAAGAAAGGAGGACAGATGGGGTGGGGGGGATGTTAGCCAAAACAAAGTTTACATAAAACATTATGGAGAGCCACTAATTGTTAAACTAATTGCAAAGTAAAACTTAGAGCAAAAGTGAGTTCTAAGAGCATTACTCTAAATTGTGTATATTGTTGTTTCCAGAATATACTGGTCATTGAAAGAAAATGCCAGTGAAAGCTATTTTGTACTTTCCTAGGAGTTAATGGCTGGGGATGTTCCAGAGACCTACAAAACAACAGAGGCCATCAGCATTGTCCTTGGTTATCTTCCATAAGGATATGCTAAGACCATGTTGCAGGAGACATCTCACATTTTTGATGCTTGGCAATGATAAAACCAGTAATAAACAAATCACAAGATACTCTCTTCTGAATAGATGCCATAGCTCAGGACGATGCTATGCATGCTTCTAGGGAGAAAATATATCATTGGTCATTCAATACTGAAGAATGCATGCTGTAATGCTCTGTTTCTAGTAGAATGGTGCCTTCTGGTACAATGACTGTTATGGGGTAATTTACCACTTTCTGATTGGATTTTAGGCTGTCTTGACATGGGAAAATGACATGCGTAGTATTGTAACCAATCTTAAAAGCTCATAGCTGAATAGGTCATATACCCTAACACAGAACATAGCCAATTTTATTGTTCTGAATGTTTATGCTGACAAGGTACCTTCTAAATATTTATGATAAATTCAGAAGATATGTCATAACAATTAGACTTATAAATTTACATCAGCGTGGATACCTGCATAAAACCTGCAAAAGATTTAACCATTTCAAATTCCTACAAAGGCAAGGGTAGAGAATCTCTAGACCCCTATTTCTTATTCAGAAGCTGATGGCAGGTAATAGTTACTGATAGAGGAATACCTCCCTCTCCTTCTCCTCCTTTTCCTCCTCTTCCTTCTCCTCCTCCTTCTTCTCTTCTTGTTCAATGATTTTGATATAGGGATGTAGTCCCATTCATCAGTGGATGGTCTCATACCCAGGCAAATATGGACAATACTAACTGAACTTAAGGTTTTGTAAGAAAAAAGAATGGGAGGACTTGGAAGTAGAATTGTGGTACATATAATGTTATTTCACTCTGTTAGCATATAAACTCTAAAGAATAAAGAAAAAAGTTAAAGAACTGAGTATCTGATACTATCCCAGGTTGTTTAAAATGAAATACAAAAAAAAAAAACCAAACAAAAACAAACAAACAAACAAAAAAAACAGCCCACAAAATGAAACAAAAACCACTGCCATATCACTGGTAGAAGCGTGAATCACTGTCAGTGTTTGAATAGTAAATTGAAAATACACATTATGAATCAGAGAGATGACTCAGCAATTAAAAGCACATCCTACTTTTGCCTAGGACTTGAATAGGGTTTCCATTTTTTTATTAGATATATTCTTTATTTACATTTCAAGTTATTTCCCCTTTCCTGGTTACCCCCTCCCTGAAAGTCCCATAAAGCCTCTTCCCTCCCCCTTTTCCCCAATCAACCCCCTCATGCTTCCCTGTCCTGGTATTCCCCTATAATGCCAGGATACTCACAATTACCTGCAACTCCTGCATGAGGAGACCCTTTGCCCTCTCCTGGTCTTCAAAGGCATTGCAAGCAAAGGTGCAAACCCATTTACACCCACACACAGGCATAGGCACAGGCACAGGGACATGCACACACCATTTTTAAATGTGTTTCTTTCCTGTTCATCTGTGTTACTCTTTCTCCCCCTCCCGAATTAAAATTAAATCCTTTCCTCCATTTTCTTCTCCCTTCCTAGAATCTTTGCCCTGTTATTCCCTCAGTAGTGCTTCTCTACCCTTCTCCAATTGTCCTATTTACTTTGCCAGCTTGATTGGTTACTCCAAGTTACATACAGAAACCTAAAGGTCAGGATCAAGGATCCATACCAGAGAGAGAGAGAGAGAGAGAGAGAGAGAGAGAGAGAGAGAGAGAGAGAGAGAGAGAGAGAGATAGATTATAGCATTCATATTTCTTCATCAACATATTTTTCCAGTTCCATCTTACCTGTGAATTTCACTATTCCTATAGAAAAATAGAATTCTATTGTTCATATGGGACACATGTCCATTATTAATTCGACTGGTGGCCACCTAAGCTCCCTTGATTTTCTAGCTATTGTGAATAGAGAAGCAATGTACATGGCTGATCAAGTTTCTCTGTAGTCTATATGCCATGAACTAGTCTTTGTCTTTCTTAGGCCATACACAGGGAAACTTATTGTATAAGCTTACTCAAAACCTCAAAACATATTCTCTCTCTCTCTCTCTCTCTCTCTCTCTCTCTCTCTCTCTCTCTCTCTCTCTCTCTCTCTGTGTGTGTGTGTGTGTGTCAATGGAGTTAAGGCACACAATGGAGAGTAGTTGGTTTGGGGTATGGGTGTGTCCAAGAGACTCCATATGTAATATAAGCTATTGCCATTCTTCTGGCTGCCATTGTTACCTACCAGTTCATAAAAGCAAGACCCTGTTGCTGAACACAGCATTTACTTCAGTCACATCAGTTGGAGAAAGCAAACTGGTACTGATGTGGAAACTTTCTACCTGAGGGCCAGACAAAAAGTGACAAAAAGGTCGTGTGCAAGCTGCCAGTGAAGGAAAGCTATCAAAGTTCCTATGCAACTGTGAACCTACACATCACAAAGATGAGTCCGGCACAATATCACCAATGTGACAATAATGTGGCATTTATAGTTTTTGTGTAACCAACAACTGCCTAATTGACCATATATTTAGTTATCAAAAAGGGAGGACCCAGCTATACCACTCCTGGGCATATACTCAGAAGATACTCCAACATGAAATAAAAATACATGTTCCACTATGTTCATAGCAGCCTTATTTACAATAGCCAGAAGCTGGAAAGAACCCAGATGTCCCACAACAGAGGAATGGATACAGAAAATGTGGTATATTTACACAACGGAATACTACTCTGCAATTAAAAACAATGAATTCATGAAATTCTTAGGCAAATGGATGGAACTAGAAAATATCCTGAGTGAGGTACCCAATCACAAAAGACACATATGGTATGCACTCACTGATAAGTGGATATTAGCCCAGAAGCTTGGGATACCCAAGACACAATTCACACACCAAAGGAAGTTCAAGCAGAGGATGGCCTTGTTGGTCATCAAAGAGAGGTCCTGAGAAGGCTGGATGCCCCAGTATAGGAGAATGCCAGGACAGGGTAGAGGGAATGGGTGGGTTGGTGAGTAGGGAAAGTGGGGGAAGAGATAAAGTGTTTTTGGAGGGGAAACCTGGAAAGGGGATAACATTTTAAATGTAAATAAATAAAATAGCTGAAAAAAAAAAACCAAAAATCAAATCTCCTTTGTACCTGGGTGGGTCCTGGACTGACTCCTGACTCAGAGGAGCTTTCCTGCTTTACAGTGAGATTACAGGCAAATACTACACTCTACTCTCAGTTAAATTGTTGTTTAAGAAAATAAATCGAATATTCTTTATTTAAACCCCTTTGTCCAACACTTATTTCAAATGTTTAGACAAAAGAAAGGAATAGCCAACTCTCCAAAGAAACCATATTTTAGAAGAGGGTAAGGAGTCATTTAACATTAACCTTGTCTTCAAATTGTATGACATTAATGGAAAAGGAGTCAGGCCTGGGTTGAAGAACTGAGTTTGGTAGAACATATGTCATTAGGATTGCAAGGATGTCTTGTGCTTGGAAACAGGGGAAGACAATCTTACATATGAGATGTACATAGGAACCATCTTTAGGTTATATATATATATATATATATATATATATATATATATGCTGCATGTGAGATCAAGTACCATATGTCAAAAAGAAAACTACTTCCACTCATAAAAATTATGATAAGGAAGAATAAATGGAAAAGGACACTTGCTCTACCATGTTGTTAGCAGGAACAGAGCTTTTGATGTTGAAGTTAATCTGAAGCCTGGAGTGGAAAGCTCACATGCTGTGTGCAAAACACACCCCTCTGTGGGCTCCTGAACCTGCAAAAATTCATAGTTAATTTAAAGGATGATTTGTTCTGTGCCTAATGAGAAAATATAAGGTTCTAGTAAGAACTGTTTGATAACAGCTGACATTTCTGAGGGAAAAAACTACCACCAGTGGTGGGTGAATTATATTTTTGGAATTCTTTTCAGCATGGTCTATAGAAAAATTCACAAAAGTAAATGATTTGCAGATTGTATCAGTCACTAGTAAAGGTATCCACTACTATTTAAAGCTCTTATAACCTAATTAACATATTTAAATTGTTATAATTATGATTATATATCTCTTGCTTCTTAATTAGTTTCTATGTGAATACTATTTTGAGACAGGGTTTCTCTTTGTGTAGCTGTGGCTGACTTGGAACTCCCTCTGTAGACCAGGCTGGCTTTGAACTCTGTCTCCAGAGTGCTGGAATGAAAGGTATACACCATCACCCTTAAGACTGTTCTGATTTAAAATAAATAAGTAAGTTAATATGTTGCGTTTATGATAGGTTTTTTTTCTCACAGTTCTAAGAGCAAGATATCTATAATAAGGCATATGCAAGGTCAATTCTGTTTGACATCTATTAAAGTCTGGCCACATCTTTATGTACAGAAGTGATGCTTTGAACATATAGACTCCTGTATGTCCTACAGGTATCTGTGTCTAAATCTCTTACTTTCTATTTCAAGTAAACAAAAACTCTTATGATTGAGAGGTGAGAGTCAAGATGGGTTTCCTTTGCAGTGTATCATGGATCATTTGTACTATTTGACAAATTAGCTAAAAAGTACAGAGGACTTGTTATGTATCTCACAGACCCTTAGAAGTTAAACAAGAAGGAAGGCCCAAGTGATAACACTTAAATCCCATTTAGAAAAAGGAACAAAATACCCATGGGATAGGAGCGAGGGAGAGACCTGGGTGGAAGAGGGGAAAGCAGGAGAAAAGGGGAGCCAGGATCAGGTATGGAGGGGGGCAACAGGAGAAAAGCCCAGAGGGCTCAGGAGAATGAATGGAAATAGGCAGCTGCCAGGCGTGGGGAGTTGGGTAAGCATCTAGAAAGTCCCAGAGATCTGGGATGGTGAGGCTCCCAGGACTCAGTGTGGGTAGCTTTATCCAAAATGCCCAACAGAGGGGATATGCAACCTGAAGAGACCACCTCTAGTACATCGACAGAGGCCCCAGGGAAGGAATGGGAACACCAACCCACCTTCAAAGTTTTCGATGCAAAATCATTCCTGTCTAAAAGAAATGTAGGGACAGAAATGGAGCAGAGACTGAGGGAATGGCTGACCAGTGACCAGCCCAACTTGGGATCCATACCATTGATAGGTGGCTAACCCTGACACTGATGCTGTATTATGTTTGTCCTCTGAGAGACTCTACCAGTAGCTGACTGAGACAGATGCAGAAAGCCTAGCCAAGTACTGGAATGTGGTCAGGAACCCCTATGGAAGTTTTAGGGGAAGGACTGAAGGAACTAAAGGGGATGGTGACCCCATAGGAAAACCAACAATGTCAATTTATCAGGACCCCTGGGACCTCCCAGAGACTGAGCCATCAATCAAAGAGCATATAAGGGCTGGCCTGAACCCACCCCCCTGCATGTATATAGCAGAGGGCTGCCTTGTCTGGCCTTAGTGGGAGAGGATGTGCCTAATCCTGTAGAGACTTGATAGCTCTGGGAGGGGGAATGCTGGAGGTAAAGGGGAGGGGGAGATGGTGAAGAACTCTGTGGGGAATTGGGAGGGGAGGGACAACTTCTGGGATGTAAATAAATAAAAGAATAAATTAATAATAAAAAGAAAGAAGGGAAAACAGACAAAACAACAACAACAAAACAAAAACAAAACGCAAACCAAACCAGCAACAAAAACAACAACAGCAACACTAAGGATTTCCTGACAATAGTTAAACAACATTACCTGGAAAAGAATCAGCAAGTACAAGGCCAGGGAGCATGAGAACCAGGAAGATGGAGAAAAAGAGACCTGCAATTCTTAGAAACATTCTTTACAATATAGAGCAGGTTGTGTTTTTGTTTTTTGTAAGGCTTTATTATGTAGCCTAAATTGGCCTAAATTCTTGATCTTTTTGTGTTCGTGTCTTAAGTGCTGGCCTTGCTGATGGAAACCACCAGGTGTGGTCATAAACTTATTGTTAATTGACATTTCTTTTTTCTGGTCTTCCCTTTTATTTAATTTTATGTTGAAGTTATACCAGTTACTAAGCATAATGAACAGCCCATTATTCACTATTTTAAATGGGCAAACACTTGAGAATGAGCAACATAGAAACCTGATGCTCATATCATATTTATTTCATTATGGGATTATTTTGCCAGCAACACTCATTATATTTAGAGCTGCTAAATGCAACATCAGTGTATTCTCAACTAGAAACTGTTCAGGGATATCTCTAATTGAAATGATATCCTAATGAAAAATTAGAATTCCTTTCCTGATCAGAGTGATAAGATTCCTGTAACCAAAATTTTACCTTTTAGCCTCCCTTTTTGTCTTCAAAGATTTTCCTTTCCTTTCAGATATTCTATGTCTCCTTTTTTATTTACTTTGCGATTAACTCAATAAAAATATTTAAGTACAATGCTTTCATCATTAAACAAAAAATAATAAAAAAATATTTCAAGACTCAGTTTTACCACTTACCTATTTGTTCCTTTGTGTGTGTGTGCACATGAAGACCCAAGGGCAACTACAGGTATTGGTCCTTAGGTCCGTATTATTTTCTTTTTATTGTTGCTGTTGTTTTGAATTGTTCTTTTATTTTCTAAAACACAGTGTTCACTTTGAATCTCTTAGTTTCTGGGAACTCACCAAGTAGGCTAGGCTGGTGGCCAGGGAGCCCCAGGGATGATCCTGTCTCCACTTCCCTGCTATGGGATTATAGGATACACTTTCTACCACATACAGTTGCTTTATGGATTCTGGGGATTAATGCCAAGTTCTCCTGCTTGAAGTAAAGTGTTTTTATCAACTGAGCTATCTCTGTGAGTTCCTTACCTTAACATTCATTAATTTGCCTTTTCTTCCTACAACCCATATTCTTTATTGTAGAAAGAGTTGTATCAAGATCAGTTTGAGTAGTAATTTTCTCCATATCTTATTTTTTCTGATGTCTAAAAAATTCTCTGATCCTACAGCATAATCCTAACTATGATTTTCTCTTGGGTGGCTTATTCTCTAGCCATGAGTGTTATTTCTGGGTACCATTAGCATCTGCATGATCTCTCTCTCTCTCTCTCTCTCTCTCTCTCTCTCTCTCTTTCTCTCTCAACTGCAGTTTTAGAAACTGCAATCTTAATAGATTCTTTTGCATTTCTCTTGATTTTCACATTTTGACAAATGTTCTCTTTTCAACTTTGGATCCTAATGTGCACATTTTCTCTAACAGCCACACTCTTTGTATCTCTATTTAGAAATTAATATGGATGAGATGAAAAGCTGTCATTCCCTGATTCTGAATCTCAAGCTGCAAAGAATATGAACTGTGTCTTAGTTCCTGGGTTGTGCCTATGTAACACAGTCTTACCTACTACTAGGCAGGAAATCATCTGTAGAAGCAACTGCCAATGATTATGTGCTTTGGGTTTATGATGTAAATTGTGTGATTTGAGAATTTCCCTTAAGTCAGATTTGCATTGGTTGTGGTATAAAATAAATAGCACACACTCTGACTATGGAATGATTTACTAAACATATCTGAATGAAATTTATTATTTAAGAAAAATGGAAGATCTGTCATGAGAGAAGTGTTCAGTCAGGAGAAACATCATGGCAAACACATTGTGAGAACTCTCCATACTGACAACCTTCCTTCTGGTCCTCCCTAGCAGTTACATTTAGTTTCTTTCTCTGCAGGTTCTATCTGCCCTGCTATATCAATTTGTTTTATCATCATGATTTGTTTCTTTTAATCAGTCTGTATAAATCCAGTCTTCCATTGTTCTTGTTTGGAAATGTATGTAGCAAAACTTAGAAGTCAGGTATGACTTTAAATTAGGTTTATTAAAAACCAAAGCCACATTCTCAGAAGTAATCTATATCCCCAAATCTCTGTATCTATAAATTAGATGACTTCATATTTACTGGGCTAAGGAAGCCCCGATGGGGCAGCTTGCTGCAGAGGTAGGAAAAGGTAGTGGCTGCAGATATCTGTTTTGATAAGATAAAACTCTGCTCCTCCTCAATCTTTTCAAGAGTTCCGACCCATTTGGAAATACCATGCCTTCTATTACACTAGCTGAGAAACACTTTGTGAACTCTTCTGTTCCTCAAAGATCCCTCAAACTTAGCAATTCCAGGACACACAGCTTGCTTTATAACTAATATAAACAGTGAAATTGAGTTTTAGTCATTCAAATTTACCTAAAAGTGTATTTGTATATCATGCAAGTCCTCTATCTAGTCTTCATAAGAACATGCACTTTGGCTTTGCTTTGAATATACATTTTCCTCTGGTGTAGGTTCTTTGAAGGAAATCTTATTAGCAGAATGGGATTCAAATTCTTTAAAAAGACAAATAGTCAACCACTTTACTATAGTGGGCAAATATTCTTTTGCCTGAGAACAAGTTAGACAGAATAAAGCAAACAATGCATAATTATATACATTTTGTTTGGAACATGGTCAAAGAATGTGAATTTTGAGAGCTTGTAGAAAAAAAAAAAGACAAGAGACTTATGACGTGACTTCAGTTTTTCCCAGTTTCCTCAGAGAATTGTTTTTGGAATGTGCATTTGTGTCTGTCTCAGGTATATCAATAGGATTTCGTTTACTTCGGTTTATTCATTGCACCTGGCTATTTTCATCTGTTTATATGGAAAAACATGTTTGTCTGGCATGTGTGGCTTGTCCTTACGATTGAACATGTTGCACATGTGATTCTTCTTAACTCTGAGACTTTTAATTGTTTGATGCTCTGAGTACAGTTGCTATTTGATTAGATTTATGTTTACTTCATTTTAGACTCCATTCTCCCAGGATCCACGGCCAACTAGAGCAGTGAACACATTGATATAATTTATTAGTATCTTTAAATTCTAAAGACATGTATAAATTTATTATTTAATTCAGTATTTACTTATTTATATATTTAAGAAACATTTTGACTAAGCATATTACTATACAGAACATGTTATCCTCCTGAGTGTTGGGACTGTAGAACTGAGCTATTTTAACCAGTTCCAACAAATATTTGTAAAAATCTGTGAGTTCTAGACTCCCTAAGTTGAAGGTAACTGTCATAAAAAAGATAACACAAGTAACCTTGATTAAATGGTTTTCTATGACTAATGAATCACTTCATGATTTTGAAAACCTGGTCATCTGATTATTATTCATATGTGAGTTTTAAGCAAATCTAGATGATAAAGTATCTAGTTATGATTTAATCATTTATTTATAGAGTCTCATGTAACCAATGCCGGTCTTGAACTTACTATATAGCTGAGGACTACATAAAATGGTTGATCCTCGTACCTCTACCTTCCATATGAAGGGATTACAAGAAAAGCATCCCTCAGCACACTGGTTTTGAATAGGTCTGTGATAAAATTATAGGTCACCACACATGTGAAGCAAGCATTCTAGTAACTGGGCTCTATCTCCGGTCCCACAAAGATTTCTATGAAAAGTAAATTAGTACCATTATTAAAAATATTTTATTTTCTGAAACAACAGAAAGGCAGCTATAATCTAAATGAAATGATAAAATGTTGGATCTTGTTCTATATAAATGGTTTAAATTATCAGAAAATATACTTACTCTGTAACTGCCCACAGTTACATAGAACGGGTTACCTGGAAGGGAAGCTGGGGATGTATGGGAAGGCAGCAAGAAGAGATGAAGACCAAGACAACATTGCTGTTCAAGGTCTCACAGTTTAATGGAGGACTCCAAATATATAGTCAGAGGAAAACCCTTCCCCCAAAGGCTAGAAGCTTCTCCACAGGTGGCTAGTGTTTTTCAGGAAACTGCTGGTGCTTGAAAAATCAAGGGCTTCACCTTGGTCTGAGCGCTTCCACCCAAGGTGGAGGAGGTTATGACTAACACAGGAGTTCCTGCTCAAAGGCTGAGAGAGGAACTTCACATTGGTCGATGTCAAATTCCTGCCTGGTGGTATGGCATCCCAATAAGGCTCTCTACATTATTCCACATGTCAGGCAATTTAATCTTGGGAGTTACTTGTGATATATAGCATTGCCTTGGAATGCTAACATTTGCCCAGTATTAACATATAAGACTAAGTTTCTTGATCTCAAATCTCATCTCCTCATAAACTGTAAGAATACAGCAAGTTCAGGTATAAGAAAGGATAATGCAAGTCCCCTGAGTTTTCTAAAGTCTGATTTTCTTTGAAACAAAAAAGGATGTGTTGCTATTAAGTGATGATTTCATTTTTAAATAAAAAAGCTGTAGTTTATATAAATAAAAATTGCATACTGTGAAGCGAGCCAGTGCCTTGATTTGGCTACATGCATATTTCATATGTTCCATTTTGAACATTTAACCAAGGGATTCAATGTGATTACTCCAGTAACAATTCAATTTGAAATGTCAACTCTGTTCAGCATTTAAAAATTAATAGCTGAATCCCTTTAAAGATCAGGGAAATTTTGTTCTGCTTTAGAATAATTTTATAGACTATGAATCTCCTGGTGTATTGTTTGCATATTTTAAACTATTCTGAATAATGCAGTCCCTGGAAAGACCCATTACATCAAAGAATTCTGACAGTCTCAGTTCAAGGCATTAATTTTCATACTGGGTATATATTTTCCAACAGAAGCAATTCTTTTCAAAGGCCAACACTATTTTATCTAAATTGTAAGTATGCACATTTGGAGTATGATAGAGCAGCGTACACATAGGATTCCATCAAGTCTCTGTCTTTTCCCTTTTATCTACTTTCTGTGGAGGAAAGAGTAGTGAGGTAGAGACTACCCCACCTAGGGATCCATCCCATATACAGTCACAAAACCGAGACAATATTTATCAATGCCCACAAGTGCTTGCTGACCAGAGGCAGATATATACCTGTCACCAAGGAGGCTCTGCTAGTGCATGACAAATAAAGAGGGGGACACTCTCAGCCAGCCATTGAAGTGAGCTACAGAAAGGACCCAAGGAGCAGAAGGGGTTTGCAGCGCCATGGGAGGAACAACAATATGAGCCACCCAGTACTCCCAGACCTCCCAGGGACAAAACCATCAACCAAAGAGTACACATGGAGTTACCCATGGCTCTAGATGTATAGGCAGCAGAGGATGGCCTTGTTGGACATCAAAGGAAGGAGAGGCCCTTGGTCCTGAAAAGGCTCCATGCAGCACTATAGGGGAATACCAGGACAGGGAAGCAGGAGAGGGTTGATTGGGGAACAGGGGAAAGGGAGATGGCTTATGGGATTTTTTTGGGGGGGGGACAGGAAAGGGGAATCATTTGAAATGTAAATAAAGAATATATCTAATTAAAAAAAAAAGAAGTAGAGATTTGAAATCTCCAACTATGATGGCTCAAGGACAGTGTCCTTGGATGCAGGGACTTTCTCCAAATCAGAGATTATAGTGATTCTGAGAAAATGAGCACAAAGCCTTAGATTAATTGCATAATGAATGCAGGAAAACCATTGGTCATCATTCTTACTGGCTTCAGAAGAAGCACTCTGTGGTTAACTGAAGCTAATGAAAAACTACCTCAGCATGACAAGAATGGGCACCATCATTTTTGGGCTATTGAGGCCATCATAGCAAATCCTGAAATGCTTTGTTTCATAATTTGTTCAAGGATCACTTTTTTTAATATTGACATTTTACATTGACTTAGCAAATGGGAGTTGTTCAGAAAATAACACTGAAAAAATAGCATAGAGTGTATAGGCTCAATCAAATTCCAGATGTGAATCTGGGCTTAAACAGGCAGAGAGAAATTCTTTGCTAATCTACCCACTTTATTAGAAGCTTCATTAAGATATACAGTGTGAACTTAAATGTCAATATTTATAGCACCCAGTATAGAAGTTAGTATAGTATGCCTTTACAGAATTATTAAATGGGACAACTGGATTACTCTGCATATAAAGACAGTTATTGCCATGGCTGGAGACCTGAGTTCAAACCCTACAATCTATATGATAAAAGGAGAAATCTGACTCCTGAAAAATTGTTCTATGACCTCAATACCTATTGCTCTCCACCCGTACACACAATTTAATAAAATGCTTTTAAAGGGGTTTTGAAATAAATGAAAGATGAGTAAATGACTAATCACTATTTCTTTGTACACTCCTTTTAGAGTCTTCATTCCCTCCAGGATATTATTATATAAATGGTTTCTAGAGGTAGAGCTCTTAACCACCTGCCTCCCCTTTTTTAAAAACTTACCTTGCACTTATACATAATACTGGCTTTCTTTGCCTAATCTGCCTATTGTGATATATGACAATAGTTTTATTTCCCTTTTAAGCCAAATGTCTAGTTGTTTTGAAAATGCTTTCTAATTTTACAAACATTGAAGAAACACAGTTATGTTCCATTTTTCCAGTTACTTGAGCGGATAAAAACCTTTGAGGTTAAAAACAAACAAACAAGAACAAAACATTCAACCAACAACAAAACAGTATGCAGGTAGAAAGCTTGGTGCAGTGCTTACTTGGGTCTGACCATTTACTGTGGCATCATCACCTTGGCTGAATTCTCAAAATCAATTTTTCTCCATTTTCTAACTATGCATCTTGGTCATAATTTCATTTTGATCCCAATGTGGGGATGAAAAAGAAATTACATAGTTTTAAACCCTGTCCATTTCCTATCCCATGTGTTACTGCCACTCCCAACTTGTCTGCAATTCCATATGCAATATCAGATTCTTATCACCTCATTTCCTGGTATTTTTCTATGAGAAAATCATAAATAATTTCTTCACCCATTATCTTAATAATAGTTACTAAGATTTGGTCAGTCATCATTCTGAAATTTGTAATCCACCCAGTCAAACCCATTATCAACTCCTCTGTTCCAAGGTTCTTATTCTTGAGTGTATTAAGCTGCGTAAGTATATTCCTGGGCTGACTGTTAACTGAAATTTAATTATTCAGGATGCTACTCATTTTCACAGTGTGATCACTGTTAAGAGAAGTATATAAGAATGAAAGAAGAGATTCGTTGAATGCCTATGTTTATCCAAGTGACTCATACAAGAGCTTTAAAAAAATCTAACAGAGCAGCACATTTCCAATTTTATATAAAGTTACCTACATGTATGAAATTATTTGCTATTTTGAGTGTCTATTTTATAATACTCAAGTTTTGAAAATTACAGCCAGCAAATATAATAAGGTGTGCTCAAATATCCTTCTCCATAGCAAGCTTGTTATTGTTAGTTTTCTGTATGCAGTACGAGTGTAATGCCTAACTAAGAACTACATGACAAGACGAATGCCCTGCGTTTGATGTCTCATACTTGAGGAATACTCAATGAGCATTATTTCTTGTTTTACTGCAGATATGCTCAATGTGTTTCTCTATTTCATGGTGCTTGGACAATAAACGAACAACTACGAATAATTCTTGCAATTTAATCATTGTGTAAATTATTTTGGTAGATAGAAGATGAATCTGCCACTACATTCTTAACCAAGAATATTATTCTCAATCATCAAGTTGTTTGAGTATGGGACGTTCTTTTTATGATGGCCAAGTTGTTTCATAATCCTCCAAATGTCTTTCCAGAGGCACCAAGTAAGGGCTTTTTGTGCCCATGTCACAATGTCCTTGATGAAGATATATCTGAAATAACCTATTCATTTTTTTTATTATTTATTTTATTTTATTTTTTTAATTTACATTCCAAATCACTTCCCCTTTCCCGTTTCCTCCCTCCCCGAAAGTCCCATAAGCCCCCTTCCCTCCCTCTTTTCTCCATTCAACCCCCTCTCGTTACTCTGTCCTGGCGTTCCCCTACATCCAGTCTTTCCAGGACCAGGGGTCTCTCCTTCCATCTTCTTAGAAATCTATTGATATGCGGATTGTGTCTAGGGTATTCCGAGATTCTGGGTCAATATCCCCTTATCAGTGACTGCATACCATGTGTGTTCTTTTGTGATTGGGTTTCCTCACTAAGGATGATATTTTCAAGATCTGACCATTTGCCTAGGAATTTCGTGAATTCATTGTTTTTAATTGCAGAGTAGTATTCCATTGTGTAGATATACCACATCTTCTGAATCCATTCCTACGTTGAGGGACATCTGGGTTCTTTCCAGCTTCTGGCTATTATAAATAAGATTCCATCTCACACCAGTCAGAATGGCTAAGATCAAAAACACAGGAGACAGCAGTTGTTGGCGAGGATGTGGAGAAAGAGGAACACTCCTCCACTGCTGGTGGAATTGCAGGCTGGTACAACCACTCTGGAAAGCAGTCTGGCGGTTCCTCAGAAAACTGGGCATGACACTCCCGGAGGATCCGGTTATACCACTCCTGGGCATATACCCAGAGGCTTTACCTGCATGCAATAAGGACACATACTCCACTATGTTCATAACCTATTCATTTTAAAACCCCACTACCAATCAAATGCCTTGTAAGAACTGCAATGTGTATTATACTTATCAAATTCTAAAATAATTATCTTTCCAAATGGACAGGATTGCTTCCATCCAATGAAGCATTAGAATGAAAGCTAAAGTACTGTGCTTTTCCTCACCCAGCTGCCTTTATTTTGCCTAGGTTAATATTATAAAAGTACGTTGCTTTGAAAAGACAAACTTGATTCTCAGATATCGGGCTCAATGTTTGTGAAAGTCAGATGCTTAGGGATAGATATCTGCCATCCTTTCTCCCATAGCTAGGGAAAGCTGGCTTTCCCACTTTGCTTCTGGTTTGTGTGTCTTCTTTTAATACCTTCCTTAGGTATTCCGAGTGCTTAATCTAAAGACCCTATTGTTCCCGTAGAGAAAATCCACTTCTAACTCCCACCTCCAAGGCCCATTAGGAAACAGACAAACAAAAACAAAAAATCCAAGTCAAATTTGGTTTACAGGGGAGCACAGAAAGATATTTTATCTCTAGCATTATTCTGAGCTTTCAGTATTTTTGATAAATTTCTTTATGTTTATACATAGACTTATTGACATAAGTTAGTAAAAAACATCTAGTTAAACTACCTTTATTGAATATGTAAGTCAATGGAATTGATTTGTAGATCTTCAAGTGATTTTTAAAAGTCCAGTAGCAGAATCAAAATTATTTAAAAAAATCTATTTTGTTTAGTTTGATATTTTATGTAAAATACATGAAATTACAGAACACTAAATTACTTCCCTTGATCCCTTAAACAGGAATACTGAAAACAATGAATAAAATGGGCTTGGCAACAATTTCCTACTGTAAATAATACTTATATTATACTTTTTGATCCAAATAAATGACATGAAAGAATGCATATATGTGTACTCACACACACATACACACACACACACAAATACACCGCTCACTCTGTCTCTCTGTCTCTGTCTGTCTCTCTCTCTCTCTCTCTCTCTCTCTCTCTCTCTCTCTCTCTGTCTCTCTGTCTCTCTCTCTTTCTCTCTCTCCATCTATCTGTCTTTCTGTCTGTCTGTCTGTCTATCTATCTGCATACTCTTGGCTATGTATAGAAATATTTTCATCACAACTATCAATCATAACTTATGAAAGGCAATAGTCAAATTGATTGACATTTTCTCTGCAATATATGTAGTACTATAAATTATTCTCATTTTCCTGTAACTAAAATATAATAAAAGTACTTTTTAAATTAAAATAGGAAATCCACAGAAAAGTCTGAATTGCTATTTAAGGGAAAATGAAAATGATATATAACTCCTCTTCCCATAATATCTCAACACAATTTCTTTTTTTAACCATCTTTTACCACACCCTTGTATTCAGTTGTTCATTTTAGTATCAGTCAGTAAGCCCTTGTATATTTCCAGATGAATCTAAATCTAGAAAGATGGTGAACCTTTTGAAAATTTGATGAGCCAGGCAAAATCTTCCATAAACAAACCATTTTTATTCCTGAATTTTAATTAGTGGTGGTCTTTTATGTTCAAAGTTACTCCTTGTGAATGAAGAAATATTTTTTCATTCTTTAAACATGCAGCATAATACACGTGCAGAACCCCTCAGGCATAAATAAGAAGTGCTACACATATAAAGTCTGTGTTCTCAAACTTTAATGTGCATAAGAATCATGTGGAAATCTGGTTAAAAATACATATTCCCAGACTACTTCCTCAGAGACTCACCCTCAGTATGTTTGGGCCAGGACATCATCAGCACTTGAATCTTTGATGAGAACTCAGTTCATTCTGTGAGAGGCTGTCTTTGACTTGCCTTGACACTGAGATTTTATACTGGTTAAGAGTTAGTCTGAGATATTTTGTAGCAGGAAACTAAGCTAAATATGTTGGCTCACTTCCCACTCAGCTGCTCCGCATCAGTATATATACTCAATTTTGAGTCAGATTTTCAAACACAGAGCTAAGCAGAATCATTCTCATTACTTTCCAAACATAGAAATAATAAAAGGCACAAAATTAAAAAACAAATGGTAGAGAGGGCAGTGGATGGAAATAATTCTGTAAACATTTTTAAAACATTAGTTTTTAGAAGAAAAGATATCCATGATAGATATAAATTATGAAAACAAGAAATTGAAAACACTTATTTAAAATTATTATTATTGTTTAAAATAGGCAAAGTGAAAGTCAGAAAAGAACTTTCTACTTATAAAAAAATAATATTTATTTTAAATAGGAAAGATATCCATGATGGTTATCCACTGTATGAAGTTAAGAAATTTAATCATATTCAAAATTACCATTGCTGCTTAATATAGGCAAAGTGAAAATTAGAAAAGAACTTTCTATGTATAAAAATAATGGTTTTAACACAGTTTTACTAATATTTCTTACTCTTTTTTGAGATTATAAAATAATTATGTCATTTTCTCCTCTCTTTTCCTCTTTCCAAACACTCCTATATATTCTTTTTCACTCTCTTTCAAATTCATGACCTATTTTCCATTAATTGTTATTTGTATATATGTATATGTTTATATTTCATTTTATTAACTACTATAAATATACTCATTATTTCTAAATATAATACAGATTTTTTTTCTGGTGTCTGATAACAAAACTATTTAAAGTAAACACTTATCCTTCTTTCTGAAGAATATCTTTAATCCGTTTTTACATCTTTGCAAAAGAGTGTTCACTTTAAAATGTTTTAAAAGAGAAATTCAAAGAGAGTAGACTAGGAAAGCTTATCTTTCTAGAATGAAACTCAATTTTATTTTTCTAATAGTTGATATTTATTTTCAGTAGTGCCATAATAATAATTTATTGTAGATAATCAATGAAATATATAACTTTAGTTTATCTACTCAGATTATTAAAATTTCAGGTATTTCTATAATATCTCTTTTATTATTTTTAAACAACTATCCTAACAGATTGCTTTTCCTACATATATCCTTTTCATCTGTCAGTTACTCAATGTTTTGGAAACTCTTATCGACTAAACTCCAAAGAAACTGGTTGCTTTCCCCTTTTCTCTACATATCCTTCTTACTTTCTTTCAATTTAATAACTTTTTCTTTTTTCTTTTTATTATTATTATTATTTTATTTTCTATATTCTTTATTTACATCCCAAATGATTTCCACTTTCCCAGTTTCCCCCTCTCCGAAAGTCCCATAAGCCCTCTACACTCCCCCTGTTCACCATTTGCCCAAGAATTTCATGAATTTATTGTTTTTAATTGCTGAGTAGCATTCCATTGTGTAAATATACATGGAAAATATCTCTGATAAAATTGAAGAAATATATAGAAAAACACGTTAAGATTGACTATTTCGTGGAAAAATTATACAGATAAAATGGTAGGCATAAAATATTCCTAAGTTGATTGAAAGTGGAATTATAAACATTTTCTGATAAATTGAAAATCTACAAGGAAAATATTTCTTATAAAACTCAAGAAATATATAGAAAAACACGTTAAAACTGACTATTTCATGAAAAATTATACAGATAAGATAGTAGGCATAAATATATTCCTAAATTGATTGAAAGTAGAAGTAAAAACATTTTCTGATAAAATTGAAGATTTATACGGGAAACATCTCTGATAAATAGAAAAAATTTATATAGATAAATTGGTAGGAATCAAAATATTCCTAAGTTTATTGAAAGTAGAATTATAAACATTTTCTGATAAAATTGAAGATTTACATGGAAAATATTTCTGATAAAATTGAAAAAAATATGGAAAAGCATTAAAATTGAAGATTATCATGGAAAATTATACAGATAAAATGGTAGGCATAAAAATATTTCTAAGTTGATTGATTGCAGCAGAGAACCAGGCAGCTCCACAGCCTTCTGTGCTTATCCCACCAGAAGAGAATGATCTCCCAGCAACGATTTCACTTCTGAATGCGGAGGTGAGATCTCCACCTTCTCTCTGGAGGGGTACAGCTAGGAGCGCACAGGGCATATGATCAGTGGAGCAGCTGGGACAGGAGTCTTCCCTTCCAGCCGCCATTTGCAGCAGAGAACCAGGCAGTTCCACAGCCTTCGGTGCTTAGCCCGCCAGGAGAGAGTGATCTCCCAGCAGCGATTTCACTTCTGAATGCAGAGGTGAGATCTCCACCTTTTCTCTGGAGGGTCACAGCTAGGAGCACACAGGGCATGATCAGTGGAGCAGCTGGGACAGGAGTCTTCCCTTCCGGCTGCCATTTGCAGCAGGGAACCAGGCAGCTCCACAGCCTTCTGTGCAAAGACCCTGCCAGAAGACAGTTGGTCTCCCAGGAGTACAGATACAGGTTTACAGGCCCATAGGATTGAAATCTCCAGCCAGAGACAACAAGACCAACTAACACCAGAGATATCCAGATGGCCAAAGGCAAGCGTAAGAACCCTACCAACAGAAACCAAGGCTACTTGGCAACATCAGAGCCCAGTTCTCCCACCACAGCAAGTCCCGGATGCCCCAGCACACCGGAAAAGCAAGAGTTGGATTTAAAGTCTCTTCTCACGATGCTGTTAGAGGACATCAAGAAGGATATAAATAACACCCTTAAAGAAATACAGGAGAACATGGTTCAAATGGTAAAATCCCTTAAAGAGGAAACACAAAAATCCCTGAAAGAAATACAGGGGAGCAGGGTGAACAGATAGACTTTTTCTTTCATTGATTTGCTGCTACATTCATTTATGTATATACACATATATTCTTAAAACCAACCTGCTCAGTCTGTGTAATGTTACTTTGTGTGTGTTTTCTGGGCTGGCCATAAGTATTAGATAACCAACAGTCTTGCACTTCTCCAGGGAAAACTATTTCTCCAACTCTCACCATTCCTATCCCAGCGCATACACAGATTGACACCCACTACCTCTGGCCACACAGTTCTGATTATGTTCAACCTATGACGTATTCTCCATAGCATTGTCACACCCTCTGCCTCCAGAACCTCCATATTCACGGTGACACTTCCATTGCTTTGTATTGTCCCATGCTTGATATTTGTTTTCTCAGTTGATATAAACATTGGCAAATCCAAATTATAAAGGCTTCAAGGTAAAATATTTACTTTAGAATTCAATGTATTTTCCTAATACCCAATTGATCTATAATACATGTAAACATGTTTTGTTATTCTTAGCAAATTCCTTCTGTAAAGTATTAGATATCTTTTATTCTACAGGCCATGTGTGTCTCTTTTGCAACTGTAGTGTCTTCCACTGGAGCAAAACCAAAGAGCCTACATAATAATGAAATGGATCAGTATGATTATGCTTCAATAAAATAATTATTGTTGTATAAAATTAAGTGGGTAACTACTTCCACAACTTACAATTCTTGAAAGCATGTATAAATGTACAGCTCATTTTATGAGCTCCAGTCTTCAAATCTTTCTCTGTAGCTTCAACATTGCATGTTACTTCAGGGATGACTGCCAAACCCTTTTCCTCATGGCTGTGTTTCCAACTTGTGCTCACTCTCTATGTGTTCCCTTCACTGTTGATCAAGTACTGATAGAACTTCCATCTTGACAGTTTTCCTGGCTCCCATTCTGAATCAGTCATATAACTCCTAGCACATGTCTCCTGTCTTTGTGGTTGTTATGCTTGCAATTTGCCTTGTCATTCTCTCACTTCTTGGATGTGTTAGTCAGGCACATGCACCCTGCACAGTACCTTATTGCCATCTTTCATTATACTTCACAGCCTTTCCTTGGTTAGCTGGATATAAAAGACATTGTCTACATAATGGTGTAGAGTTATTAACTCTTTAAGATTTCTCAGGCAATCTTCTTAGATTTGTTTGTTTGTTTATTTATTTATTTTAGTATTGCTTGTGAGAACAGAATGTACTATGTGTCAACTTAAAATCTTCAACAATCAAAACCCTCTGTAGTTGAAATCTAATGCCAGTCAGGAATATAGATGTAAATTATAAGGACTTTGATGTTTTAGTTTTATTTCTTATTCAACAAAATTACTTAACTCAATTTTCTTAAAAGAAGAAGAATTACATTTGTCTTCATCATTGAATGCATTCAGTAGTGCAGTCTTTCACTTAATTATTCATTTAATCAATCAGCAAATATTAAAGGGCTACTAATCTTGAGAACATGTTAAGGCATATGTACAAAATATATGCAGAGAGGTTTTTTTTCTCAAAGAACATATAAGTCAATGTGAGTCATACCAAAATTTTTATGCATAATTGTCTTTGATCACTGCTAGCAAGGGGGAATCACTTCCCAGAATAGGGAGAAATAGAGAACATCCCATAGAGAGGTGAACTTTTGTCAGTGACATGGAAATGTAGAGAATTTTAATATGACAGAGGTTGGAGGGATGTTTTTCAAGGCATGCAAATATAGAGATACAGTTCAGTGATCTGAAAGAACCATACAGTGTAGGAATAATATGTGCTGTTAACAGTATTAAGAGTGTGTTTTCTAGACCCAAACAGAGTAAATTCTAATGCCAATGCTCTCACTTACTATCTTTGTAGCATAAAGTCACAATACCTCTCATCTTATCTGTGAAGTGAGATTGATGATGATACTTGCCTCATATGATTATAGTAATTAATAATACACTTGGAACTAATAGATGTCTATAATTATACAAATTTATATATATATATTTAGTGACTTTATATCATTCACTATTGCTGGGGAGAGATAATAATATAACTTATTATATGTATGATGCTATGAATGGGATTGTAGACTGATATCACATTTGGAATACACATCTTCGTTTGAGTGTAGTTCAATTATAGTCTGTAATTGGAACAGTACTATAAGAATTGATGAGGGTTGGACTCAAATATAAGCAAAACTTTCTAACTAGCTCCAGGTTAAAGTCAAGACTGAGGACACAGAATTACCTGGACGTGATCTTCTGGGACTAATCACATAATTCATGCTGACATATCTAATGCCGAATCAATGTTAGAAATAAAGATCCCTAAAATTTACTAAGAGATTTTGGTTCCTTGTCCCTGAACTATACAAACAAATGAAAATTAAGTTAGTTAATTCTAACATAGATTATATGTATGTCAGGCTTATGAGACATTGACTCTCAGGTGTGACATAACCTTTGTTCTAGTTTGCATTATAAACATTATGCGTATTTTTTGAAAAATAGAATATCTTTGGGTGTGTGGATCAATGTTTAACCAGAAAATTCAAACAAAATGATGCTACAAAGTCCATTTCTTAGGGGGTTATTTAATATGTACTTCTTCACTGAGTTCATTAGGGAAAGAAAGGCAGTTCTCTCATGACAATTTCCAAAGGACAGGTCACAGTGGTTGCCTTTAGTTATTTATGTCAGCAAAACAATACTATTAATACTACCCGGTTAAAAAAATCAACCAACCTGAAGTTTATGAATTATTTCGAAGTTTTTTATCTGTTCTTAAAGAAACTGACATGGTCTGTCTAAAGAAGTATTGGATAGCATATTACCCAGATAAACTTGTTTTCTATGACAAGATCCATATTTTCAATCAATAGAAGTCTCATTCGAAAGACTATTACACCAGAGCTAAGTAAATCAAGATCTATATTAGCAGATGAATTTATTGAGGAGATTCCAAAGTTCAGTAGGAGAGTCACACTGTTAAGTCTACATGACTAGTGAGAAGTCAGACTGATATGAGTTTGTTATGTTAAGGGTCTCCATGTGCTAATACACAGAAAGTAAGCCACCATCATACTCTTTCCTAAGTCTATGAATGAAGTAAATGAATAACGTGGGAATCAAAGATGACAGAATCTATCTCAGGCTTCTTTGACTTGGTATGAGTAGTAGTAATTATATGGTACTGTACTAATATAAAGAGCATCAACTCTACTTCCTTATTCCTCCTACAATAAATGTAGACCATTCTTTCTCCTCATAGTGCCTCTCCATTTTTTTTTCTCTAATGTTTTGAAAGCTATTCAAAAAGAACAGACTCTTCTAACATGTTGAGACACAGTATTTCTGGTGTGCAAATGAGATTTTAGCTTTCACACTCTCTTACAGGCTTAGTACAAGGTGCACCTTCTAACAATCAAACATCTACCCAAACAAAGACATACAGGCCAAAAACTCAAAATGAGTCCCTTTGTCTCTAAACTACTCAGTAGGTGAAATATTCTGGCATGCTACTTTGCACCTTTTGCTTCAAGATTTTTCTCCCATCAGGTCTTTTAAATAAAATATTTGTTCTGTGTTTAGAATTCCTTGAGCCTTGATTTCATCTAGACTTTACATTCATTCAGGTAGTGGTCATCTAGGCTCTGTTAATGATGATGGTCGGTTACTAGATATGGCATCACAAATTATGTGATGAGTGCTTTCCAGAAGGACATTTACTTCCAGTAAATGCTGTCTCCTCACCCTTGACTTAATTCTGGAATGGTTTGGTTATGTGAGTCTCACCCTCAGAGATTTTGTCATCACTGTTCTAAAACACAGCCTGAATATTAGGAGCATGTGAAGGCAAAGATGGTATATTCCAAATGTGAGCATTTATTTATATGAATATTCATAATGTCAGACTTTAATAATCTATCTGTCCCCTAACAATAATGAGTGATGTAAAAGCTCCAGGATAATGGAGTAGATTTGTATGATTAATGGAATCTTATACCTAACACTTATTTTGTTAGTAACAAATATATGATTATTTTATATAATCACTTGTGGTAAAAGTGATTATTATTTCCATGCTAGGAATGTCATATCAAAGATACTTGGATACAGTAGATTCCTGGTCTTTGCTCAGTACCTAAAGTCATATCTTCAGAAAAGATTAGACAAAGAAAATATCTAGTATGTCTTCTGTTTGACAGTTTTAAAATGGTTTAAAAGTTAAGCTTTCTTACACCAAGATGCTTTTCATTCTTTCATAATTTCAACAAATTTTCACTAAAAAGATTTTCCCAAATAATTTGAATATTATCTAAGGAAGATGACTCATAAATTTGTATTTTAAACATCTACCTGAAGATACTATTTACATTTAAAATTTAGCATGACTCCATAAATATGTCATCAGTGTGACATTTTTTTTCTTGATTTTCCTAACACTCATGATTACTCCACCTTAAGTGAGTGTCAGTTTCTCTCTGGGCTTTGATCTAACTGCCTCCAATCTACTCTTCCATGTCTACAGTGTATTTTCTCAAATATGGTGATGATTGTCATCCTGTTAACACCCAAGACATATTATGAGGTATCTGTGGTCTAGGATTCTGATATCTCTCTTCATCTGTTGAATTAAATCCAAGGCCCTCACATGGAACACACACAGACTCTTGTATAGTTTCTATGTGACCTGGTATCACCTTCACAAACATCCAGTCACCTGGCTTTGAAAATAGACAACATACTTCTATCTCAAAATTATTTGCTCATGATTTGCCTTGTGTCCAGATTACTGTCAAAGAAATAGCTGAGGGCTCAATGCCCCACCTCATTCTGTCTTCACACACCTTGTGTAAAGGTGAGAAAATACATCATCTTCTGTTCCTACCTGAGCTTACATCTTCATTTTCACTACTGTGGATATCATTTTTGCACTGACTTTGTAACTCATTTTAAGTTACACTATGAGACTTTTGCTAATTATCCATCTCCGTCTTTCTATCAATAAAATTTTAAAGGCAGAGGTTTTTTTTCAGCAATTTCCTTCATGGTTATCTCTAGTCCCTGTCAATTAGGAAATAATTCATCCATTGAACGATTTCCTATGTACAGACATTACTCTGCTAATGAGCTAACTCCTTCAGTGTTTCTTGCATCAATCTTATCCATCACAAATACTATTGTTTAGAATGTTGCTATATTTTTGCTTGAGTTATTTCCCCCACAGTGTTTCTCACTTATATATTATGTCCTATAACCTGCTTCAAGAACAATCTTTCTATTCCACTCGGTTCCTTGTTTCATATGTAAAGGCTATCAACTACAACATGTCATTCGGCATCCTCTTTGTGTGATCTCTAGGTGCCACATTCAATCCACTTGTGAATGTCTCATCTCTCACCTCTGCGACTTTGTGTACACACAGCATCTTCCACCTGCACCAATTCTCATTCTAGCCCATGCTTATTATGCCCTATCCTTCCATCAAGCGGCAACTCAGTTATTAAATTCTTAGTGAATTATTCTTCCAGCCAAAAATAATTTTCTCCTCTCAACAGATTCGGCCACAACATAATTAGATATGCTTGTCATAGTTTTCTTATTAGTTTACAAGCTCATTACCTAGAATGTCAAGGAAATCATCCTCTTAGGCAGTCATTATGCTCACTTTATTGAATATTATGTCTTTTTATTTGCATTCTACTTGATTTTTAACAAAATATATTTTATATCTTTATTAACCACATTGGTAAACTTAAATATGATGCTTCTATAAGTATAAGTCTATTGCATACATTAGATAAATCCAAAAGAGGAGCCATCAATCTACTTTTTGATAATTCTGGAATTTCAATTGTCAGTAGCATCATTGTAAATGACTGCTCTGTATACACGGATACCCAAAGCATTGTGTAGACATTCCTTTGGAAGGGAAATTATAGCATTTAAATATGTCAATAATTATTATTATTTCTTTCGTGCTGACTTTATGAAAATATAATATGCAGCTTTAATAATCTACCCTAGTATATTAACTAGGGTATTCTAGTATTATTTTAATCTATTATATAATAAATATAATTTTTAAATAATGCTGTTAAAGGTTTCCTATCTCTAACTTCAGGCCTATGATATGAGCTACGAATTCTTCCAGCCAGAATATGGATAGATTTTTAACATATGTGCTGTGAATATTTATATACTGCTTAAATTAATAGTATCTATATTTTATAGATTTTATGATATATATTGTTTAAAAAATCCACATTAACCCTATTGTTATATCATACAAATTAAAATCGACATCATTTAAAATCTAATATTAAAATTGAATTTGAGAATATTTTGAAAGATTAGAATATCTATATTATAGGGTATGTACATAACAGGAGGCTGTAAGAGCCAATTAAATTCAGAAAACAGGGCACTAATAAGAATATATAGTATGAGTCAACTAAAACACACCTGGGCCTGGCCTCCAACACAAATGAGTCAGCAAAAGGTAGCTGGCACATGACATCTGGGAAATTACAAGTAATCAGTGATATAATCAGTATACCACTATTCTTGGAAAAATGCTACTTTTATCTGGTATTATCTAAATGTATCCTGGGGTCAGAGTACAGTGCCTTTTGCAAGCCACCTGGTATAACTGTGTATGCCGACTCATGGCCCATTTTCTGGTCTCCATGTATGCCTGTTGTCCATCATGTGTGACTAGTATATGCCTGTGTGCTTTCCAGCATTGGCTTCATATCATCCTGTATGGATCTAAAAGTTGTAGGGCTTATTTGCTATGACTGCCTGTATTTATCTTCAACTTCCTGAATTCTTGTGCACCTCCTAGCTTTGTTGCCCAGACATCACAGAATATGTATGGATTTCCCAAGCAACACAGATAAAGAAAAACTACTGGTACAGTTTTAAACTAAAGTACTGATGCAGACTAATTGTATCTGAGTTAATCAGGACCAGTGATTTTCATCAAAACATTTTGAGTACTAACATTGCCATATAAAAATCAGGTAGTTTATTTAAATTTGTCTTCAGGACATCAAAAAAAAAGTATCATGATTATTTCCAAAACATCTTGAAGTCTTTGGAGGTTTTTTATTAGAATCAATGTTCTAGTCTCTATTAGAAAAAGATTTATTTATTTATTTATTTATTTATTTATTTTATGTACATGTGTACTCCATCTGTATGTAGACCTACCTGCCAGAAGAGGGCATCAGATTCCATTTCAGATGGTTGTGAGCCACCATGTGGTTGCTAGGAATTGAACTCAGGGCCTCTGGAAGGGCAGTCAGTGCTCTTAACTGCTAAGCCATCTCTTAACCCAGTATGATGATTTCTATATACTTGGCCTAGGGCGTGGCACCATTAGAAGGTGTTGCCTTGTTCAAGTAGGTGTGTCACTCTGGGCATGGACTTAATGCCCTTGTCCTAGCTGCCTGGAAGCCAGTTTTCTCTTATCGTCCTTCAGATGAAGATGTAGGATTCTCAGCTCCTATGCCATGCCTGTCCAGATGTTGTTATGCTCATGCCATGACGATAATGGACTGAACCTCTGAGAATGTCAGCCAGCCTCAATTAAAAGTCCTTGTGAGATTTGCCTTGGTCATGGTGTCTGTTCACAGCAGTAAAATCCTAAGACACCCTGTTAGTCTCATGTTTGTTGTTGCGACAAATATTCTGACTTAAAGCAGCCTCGGAGACAATGGTTTATTTGGCTTAGCACTTCAAAGCTGAAGCTAATCGCGTCATGGAAGTCAAGGCAAAAACTAGAGTGCCACATCCTAATTCAAGAACAGAGGATAGATTTCAAGATTCTTGCTTGCTTGCTCTCCTAATATAAGTCCTGATACAGTTCTCTTTTCCTAGGTGATCTGTGTTTGTCAAATTGACAGCTACAACTAACCAACATAACTAGTACACTATTTTACAGTGTAAATTTAATCTTAATTTCAACTATAGGTTTTACTCCCATTTGCTTGGAAGACAGAAATACTATTGGCTTTTGCAAAATGATTGTGTGCAAAGATAAATTTGAGAACACCTATTGATTTGGTAGCGTAATGCTCAATGATCTTGCATTTTCTACATAGATAATATGTATCAAAATTGGAATTTATATTTAATTTCTCTTTATTTATTTTAGTCCATCTTTAGAGTATGAAAATTGATCAAAAAGCTGAATGAAATGGTGATACCAAACAATTTGTCATACTCACAATTCATCTAGACTTCTACAGTGAGGTAGAGTTTGAAATTATTTCCTTATTTCCTGGTTTAAGAACACCCAGTTTGATTTCAATTCTGCCAACAGTTCATATCATAAAATAAATGTGTTGAATATCTGAAAGGACTTTCCTGCTTTTGTGTGGATAATCAAATTTCTCACTTAAACTGATAAAGGGATGAATCACATTACAAGATAGCCTGTTAAAATTGCATGGAATTCCTGTGACAAAACAAGCTATGTCATACTCAGTAGTTTTATACTCCTTGCACATTGTGTGCTGTTTTATATCAGTGAGATTTTGTTCAACTATGGAAATGATTTAGTTTCCCTTTATTCATATTACTCTAATTCATGTTTACTATTAATTTGTATTTGTTTTATAAGTGAAGCAGACTCCCCATGTTTTCCTATAGACAAAAAAACTAATACATAGTGAAAAATTCAATAAATTTGTGATTTTCTAATATGCCATGAATGTATTGCCATTTCTCAGAAATAGCACCATCTATTCCTACTTGGGTTTCTCCCAGAAACCTAGATGTATGATTTCTACCTAAGCTCTGTTTCAAGTCTTAGTATTTCTTTCTCTCATTACCGTTTTCTTCCCCTTGCTTCCTCTTGGTTTGTGAAGATGGAATCAACCCAAGGAGACTGTTTCTAATAATGGAGGAAATAGTGTATGAAGAACACACAGGCCCAAACATTTCACAAATGTTTACACAAAGCAAATCATTTGTATGCCCACATTTCTCTGTTTCACAAATTTCCCAGGCTTATATATTCCTTATAATCCTGTAAATAAAGAAAATAACAAAGAAAATAAAAACAAAAATAAAAAAAATCATTTTAGCATTTTATTAGTTTGTGTCACTTATGACACTATTCTTTCTCAGCATTTGAAAAAAATTTTAATAGGAAAATTATCAAAGAAGACAAAGGGAAATAAATGAAATGCCAGCCACCAGGCACAGTGCAGGCATGTCATGACTAACTATGGACTGTGAAGAAGAAAATGGAACCTAGAGAAAACTTTTAAGCCTAAGAGCATCCAAACCAGCATGGAACTGAAGAAGGCACTTTGATATTCAGTGCCATGTTGCTCACAATAGCCAGGAAATGGAAGCAATCTAAATGTCCAACAGTAAATGAATGAATAAGAAAATATGAAATTCAGCCACATGCATGCACTTAAAGAAAGAAACCCCACCATTTGCAACAGCATGGATGCATCTTGAAGGCATTATATTGGGAAAATTTAAACACACAATGAGAAAGGCTCTCCAACAACAACAACAACAGCAACAATAATGCAAAATTCATAATAGTGGTTGCCAGGGCAGCAAATGGCAAATAGAGTCAGAAACTAAAATGAAAACAAGTCAGTGAATGATGCCTAATGATATTCTCCCATACTCATAGATTGGTGCCTAACCCAATGTCCTCCAAGCGATTTTTATCCAACAACTGATAGAAACAGATGCAGAGACCTACAGCCAAATATTTGTGGGACCTTTGGGAATAACAAGGAAGAGGGAAAAGAAGGATTATAGGTGCCAGAGGGGGTCAAGAATATCACATGAAATCCCACAGAATCAACTAAGCTGGTAGGGACTCATAGAGACTGTAGAGAGTCATATTGAAGCGCCATGTAGCCTTATAGCCATTATTCAGCTGCCTGCATTCTCCACCAACTCCGCTGCATTCTGAGCTGAGGAATTCCAGCCATACCTCCCCCCACCTGGCAGAACTGGCAGAACTCTGGGAATAGCCTTTTGTCACACCTCAGCCTCCCACAGAGCAACAGACCCTATGAGTTCAACTTCCTCAAGGAACAGTGGCACCTAGAACCTGCTGAGAAGCTCTGAAAAGACTCTGCAACCCTGGGAGGGAGGGTCATGCCCACAGAGCATATATTGCTGCTCTTATCCCCCAAGTAAAAATATTTTGTACAGCCATGCACTAATTTCTCTGTGTGTTCTTTTTCTCTCGACCCCTGTCATTGCATTTTTCAGCTCTTCATCCACAGAGAACCTGCTCGTGAGCAATTCCCGGGAAGCTTCAGATGGCGCCTCAAACGTGGGTCGTGGAAAAAGAGAGAACTACTGAGGAACACTGTCTGTAGGTGAAGCTCCACAAAAAAGGAATGAAGGTTAAGTATTCAGGGCCCAGTAAGCAACATAGAGTATTAATTTTAGCGCTAAAAATGTCAGGTTTTGAAGGCTATAGTTGCAAGGGGCAGAAAGAAGGGATATGATGATACTAGGTGAATCAGCATAGCCCGATGCTGTGATCAACTAGGGGTGACAGTGATGTGAAACCAGGAATTTTATTAGGCAAGTTGTCCGCAGTCTAGAACCAAACTTCAGGCGAGAGAAAATTAGGGCATAAAATAAAATAAAATAAAAAGAGTAAAAAACAAAACAAAACAAAAAAACGAAAAAAAGGAGAGAAAAGCAAATTTTAGAAACATGAGAAAGACAGAAGGAAAATGGATTTTAAAAGTCTCCTAGGCACAAGGAGAAATAAAAAGCGTGCTTCCTTTGCTTTACATATCCTTGGTGTATGTCTTTTGTTCATTCTTGGTGCACCAATTTGTCCGTGTGTCAATTTGTGTCTTGTTGTTTGAATGGCTGTTCTATGTTTCATGTTGTAAAGAAAAAAATGGTAAAAATTCATCTGATGGTGGTCCATCTCTTAATGCAGTCTGTTTATGGTTATTTATGCTAGAAAAAGCTATATAATTGTGGTTATTGGGTACAAAGTGCTTTTTCTCTTAAAATTACAGCTAGAAAAAAGAAAAAATGTGTTTGATTTAAATTTATAAGATTTGTGTAGTTACTTTATTCTTGTTTCTAATTGATATTAAAGGTATAAGTATGTTTAAATGTTTTGACTATAAAATATTGTCTTATAATTTTTTTAAAAGATGTAATGTCAGTAACAAAAAATTACTTTAAAACTGGTAATTCAGGGTTGGACCCATCTTAAGCAACACGTGGCATGACCCAACCCAGGAAATACAGGCCTCTAAGATATGTCCAGATTGGGTAATGTTTTTTGTGGATCTGATCCTAAGAGATTAGTCTTATAAGAGATAAGGTTTAAAATAATGTTTTCTTAATGAGATAAGTTACACTGTCATGCTTTCAAACATGAGAGCTGGCAGACAAACTTGTGTGCAAATAATGTGTTTGCCATTGATTTTAAAGGGAATAGATGGTTTAAAATTGGGCTTTACTTTTCAAAGTTGTAGGGGTCTAATATTACAAGAGAAAGTTAAAAATTATGTTTAAAAACTGCAGTTTGCAGTCTAATTAGAGGCTCATGATTCTAAAAGATAATTTCTAGTGTGATAAAGGTTAAAAACAACTGTGGCTAGTATAGGCCTGTGCTATTTTTTCACAAGCTTATTAGATAGAGTTGTAAAGGTTAAATTTTTCCCCAAGATTAAAAAGGAGATTTCAGTGAGATTTTAGTTATAAAGTCTTTATGGGAGCCCTCAAATTCCCATATTGGCTGGCTGCAGGCTATGGTCCTACACAGGTGGGCGTGGGTCTGACTTTAGACAATAGGCTCAGATTAGAAGGTATTTACATTGGAGGTTTATCCAGGTGTGGTTTAAAATACAGTTCAAATTTAAGATCTATGAAAGATCAATGAGGCTATGTAGAACTTATGAAGGCATCAAAATTTGGCCTGCAAAATTATTATAGATTTAAAAGGTTATTTTTGCTTTGCAGATCCAGATAATTGTAAAAGCATTTACTTCTAAAGAGTTAAGAAATAGTGATAGCCTTATTTTATGTGAAAAAAAAAATGTTTTGTCTCTGCTTTAATACAAAATGCTAAGACTTTGAATCTTTCAGTGTATATTATTCATAAAATTTTATTACAGGCCCTTGTTCTTAGTAATGGGTTTTTAAAAATCTTTTTTTTAAGTATTTGTTGCTTCAAAAGATTCAAACATCATCAAAATGGTAATGGTTTAAGAAGAATTTTATCCTTTTAATACAAAAAGCAACTAAAGATGCTACATTTATTTTCTATGCTTACATAGTCATTGCCTATATTATTATCTATTCTTAGTGTTCCAACTAAGATTAAAACAAATAATAAAACTAGATATTTATTAGTCATCAAATATTTGAGATGTTTTTAACAATTTAATGTGATATAATTCTCAAGTACTAGATATTATGTAACTTTTAAACAATATCTTCTAAATAAAAAACAAAAAAAGAGGGAAATTGTATCCCTGTGCATATTAATTAAGTTATACTTTATATTTTTAAGAAAATTTTAAAAATTTGGATGCCAAGGAACTCCTTGCTGAGTGTATAGCATCCAACAACTAGGCATACTCATGCCTAGGTGAGATGAAAGGATCCACTTATTGTCATATGACATGATCCTGATCAGTCATTTAATATGGGGAAGAAGGCATGTTTGTGTTTTTTTCCACAGAATGCTGCAGAAGCATTATAGCTGCTAGAGTGATGAATGTGACATGCTGAAAATAATGCCGACCTGTGAACTTGCTGAGTGCCTTAACAATGGTGACTTTACTTGCCTATGTCTCAGATTAAATACACTGCCTTGCTGTAAGCTTTAGATCTTGTGGGACAGAGACCAGTGGAGACTGTTAATACTGACTTAAAAAAAATTAATCTAAAAGAAGAGTTATAATGACTCTTCTCCTTCCTTTAATATGATCAGTTTACTCAATCATGAAGTGGTTTAGTAATAAGTCCAATATTGGGGATTCCAATTATGAAGATGGCTAATAATCTGAGTTAATTTCAAATATAGTCTCCATTCTTTCTGAGAAGTAACAGGTCTCTGTTGATTCTCAAAGCCACCTCCCCCCACACTGGTAAACTAAGCTTTGCGGTTTAAGAGCTGCTAATTTACAATTGAATACCTTGGACCTTCCAGAGACAAGCTAATTTGCAACTGAACATTGTTTCTTTCTTAACTCTTTATCTTATATTTTAAGCAGATTGTCTCCATCCAGGCTCACCTGAATTGAAAACAGGCATGTCTGTTAAAAGACACTTGTGTGGCATTTGGCAACTAATTGACTCTGGCATCAAAGCCTATACAAGTGTATCTCCTTCATGGATCCACATAGAACTCAGATCTATGTGTGTCTGCTTACGAGCTGACATGGGCATCAGGAGAGTTGCACAGCAAAGCATTGCACAGGGAGGATTTAATTATCCATTTCTGAGTCCCCGGGGAGCACGCCTGATTGGCAGAAGGGTTGGTGTTGGTCTTCAGACCACTTTACACTCTGTGGAGATGTCTCAGTAATTTAAGGCTCTGCCCCTCCCCTCCAAAAGACACCAAGAGCCATCTAAAAGGTGGAAACAATTATTTGTTCTCCACAAGAAGAATTAGACCTCTGTTCCTACTCCCTGGGTAAAGGCCCACCATCATGGACGAATTATTACCCACTTGTTTAAACTAATAAGGAAGGGGGAGATGTAGAGAGTCATAATCGAAGTGCCATATAGCCTTATAGCCATTATTCAGCTGCCTGCATTCTCCACCAACTCTGCTGCATTCTGAGCTGAGGAATTCCAGCCATACCTCCCCCCACCTGGTAGAGATGGCAGAGCTCTGGGAACATGCCTTTTGTCACACCTCAGCCTCCCGCAGAGCAACAGACCCTATGTGGTCAACTTCCTCGAGGAACAGTGTGGCTCCCAGAACCTACTAAGAAGCGCTGAAAAGACTCTGCAACCCTGGGAGGGAGGGTCATGCCCACAGAGCATATATTGCCAATCTTATCCCCCAAGTAAAAAAAATATTTTGTACAGCCATGCACTCATGTCTCTGTGTGTTCTTTTTCTCTCGACCCGCATCATTTCATTCTTCAGCTCTTCATCCTCGGAGAACCTGCTCGTGAGCAATTCCCGGAAAGCTTCAGAGACTGAATTTATTTTTTCTTTTTCTTTTTTCTTTTATTATATATTTGCTTTATTTACATTTCAAATGGTATCCCCTTTCCTCATTACCCCTCTGAAAACCCCCTATCCCATACTCCCTCCTACTTTCCTGACCTGGCATTCCCCTACACTGGGACATCTAGCCTTCACAGGACCAATGGCCTATCCTCTCATTGATGTCTGAAAAGGCTGTCTTTTGCTACATATGAAGCTGGAGCCATGGGTCCCTCCATGTGTACTCTTTGGTTGGTAATTTAGTCCCTGGGAGCTCTGGGGGTACTGGTTGGTACATATTATTATTCCTCCTATGGGGCTGCAAACTTCTTCAGGTCCTTGGGTCCTTTCTCTAGCTGCTCCATTGGGGACCCTATGCTCAGTCTATTGGTTGGCTGTGAGTCATGGGTATTTTGATCCACTCTTTGGTCTTTCTTCTTCTTGAGCTTCTTGTGGTCTGTGAGTTGTATCTTGGTATCTTTTGGGCTAATATCCACTTATCAGAAAATTGGACATAGTGCTACCTGAGGACCCAGCTAGACCACTCCTGGACATATACCCAGAAGATGCTCCAACACGTAATAAGGACACATTCTCTACTATGTTTATAGCAACCTTATTTGTAATAGCCAGAAGCTGGAAAGAACCAAGATGTCCTTCAACAGAGGAATGAATAAAGAAAATGTAGTACATTTACACAATGGAGTACTACTCAGCTATTAAAAAATGAATTTATGAAATTCTTAAGCAAATGGATGGAACTAGATAATATCATCCTGAGTGAGGTAATCCAATCACCAAAGAACACACATGGTATGCACTTACTGGTAAGTAGATATTAGCTCAAAAGCTTTGAGACTGAACTTATAACCAGAAAGCACACATAGGTCTGACCTAGGTCCTCTGCACATATGTTACAGTTGTGTAACTTGGTCTTGTGGACTTCTAAGAGTGGGAGCAGGAGCTGGCTCTGACGCTTTCCCTATCTGTTGGTCCCTTTCCCTCATACTGGGCTGCCTGCTCTAACCTGAATGGAAGAGGAGGTACCTAGTCTTACAGCAACTTGATATACAGTGGCTGATATCTCTGGCAGTCCTATACTTTTCTAAAGAGAAATAGAGGAGTCCATGGGGGAGGTGAAGCCAGGAGGTGGTACTGGTGGGGGTAACTGAGAAGAGAGGAGGGAAGGGAAACTGCAGTCAGGATGCCAAAATAATTTTAAAAATCTATGGAGAACATACATATAATACAAAAACAGTCAGAGGTTGTAGTGTTATATTATACACTTGTAAGTGTGACAGATATATTTTACAACAACAGAAAACTTTTAATAGTGCTATGTTACCTAGATTTATTGCTTTAGGCATGTACAACAGAACATTATCTCATACAACATAAATATGTGCAAAGTTTTTTTTTGTCAATCATACCTTAATAAAACTGGATATCTTATAGGAAAGTATATAAATTCAAGTATAAAAATTGACAAAGCATCTGAGTGGTTAGCAGTACTAATTAACAGACCATGTCAGATTAATGTTGACTTTATGAGTTTTTTACGTCTGTGCTCTTTATGATAATTTATCATTTTGTGACACTTCAATCGTTCTTAGCCATAGTGTAATTAGACTGTGCATAGCCATCTGTTGGAAAAATAATCTTGATTAAACTGCATAATATATAAAGTACAAGGACATACTGTTTTCTTTAAAATGTTACATTTTAGAATAACTATTTTTACTTTTAACTGTACATGATTGACATTCATCTTCAGTGTGGGCTTTAGAGATTTAGGTGAATAATTTATTTTTTGTAGTTTATCTTTTACTCTATTAACTTTATTGCTTGCATTGTAATCACTAAGATGGAGTTTAACAATCATTTGAATTTCAAATCCCAATGGACTCTATAGGATATGGATAAGTTGAGAAACCTCACCAACATGTGGTTTATTTGACTGAACATTTGATTTGTTTCTATCTTTCCCCTTTCCCTCTTTCTTCCTCCCTTCTTTTTTATTTTTCTAATTTTTTTGCTGAACATGTGAAATATGTTTGGGATATGAAAAATGTTGGCATTGTAGTGCAATCTTAACATTCACAAGTAAAGTGGGAAGAACAGAGAAGGATTTGAATCCATCCTAAATTATGTGAGAACTTGTTTAAAACAAATCAAAAACAACAACAACACATTGTCATGGGAAGCTTTTGGATTTTAATGAAATCCTACCAGTGAGGAGGAGTTGGTCAAGAAAGACTGTGAATATCTGTAGATATTATTACTTTTTATTACCAATATTGCTTCATCTTCAATTAAAAAGGTATTTAAATATCATTTTTATGTAAGAAAAAATTTGAGACTACTTGCTTTACAAAACACAGAATGTTAAATACATTCTTGCATATAAAAGCAAAAGGTACCATATTTGGTATGTAGATACTACTTCATCAAAAGTTAATTTTATATTTTAGCTCAGAGGTTTGATTAAAGGGAAAGTAATATTCATTGTTATCAGCTTTAAATTGTGACTTGAAAAAAAATGCTCAAGGAAGATAGAGGAGAGCTTGAACATTTTTCAACTGAGACGGATCAGGAATACTGAGTCCTATAGAATAAACAGAAACTCACAAGATGATGAAAAGCAAGGAAGTACCCCAAGAGTAGAGATATTCCATGCACATATTTACAAGACAAGGCATAATGTATGGAGACATATTGCTGTAAGCTGTAGTGCACAGGACAAATTGAAAGACATGACAGGGAGCTGGAAAGATGGCTCAGCGCTTAAAAGCACTGACTGCTCTTCTGAAGGTCCTGAGTTCAAATCCCAGCAACCACATGGTGGCTCACAACCATCTGTAATGAGATCTGATGCCCTCTTCTGGTGTGTCTGAAGACAGCTACAGTGTACTCACATATAATAAATAAAAATAAATAAATCTTTAAAAAAAAAAAAAGACATGACAGAGGAAACAAGATTGCAAAAACCAAGAGTGAGTCCTCTCCTAAGAAACCTAGGATTGCAGCCCCATTGGAACGTTGAGTCAATTAATCATCAAGTCTTTTGGGTATGACCTGGGACACTCCAGTGGTCAGTTATGTTCGGTAACAGATAGATGTGCTGAGGTCTTTGTGTATAAAGACAAAACATGTCTAGAGAAAATCTGTATAAGAGACCTTAGAACAAGAATATTTGGTTTTATACTTAGTATTTTTTAGATGTTTATTTTGAAAATATATTGGATAAAAATAATAATTATAATTGAGTTAGCTAAGTAGAAGTCTCCTACCTAGGAAGTGCAGAGTTAACGTTGGGTAGGAGAATAGACTTGTAACAATCCCACTGTAGAGTATACCTTGAAAGGTGCATAGTGCTGTAGTTTTGCAGTTTGACAAAAGATCTTTAAGTGATTTCTTGGTAATTGCTAGAGTTTTAGTAGAGTAACTGCATCTGTTCTCAGAAAGCTCTTTCAGAGTTCCAAATATATAAAGTCACCCACTTATATCTTAAAAGTGTCTATTCTACCAATGTTCTGGCTCTTAAATTTTAACAAAGTCCCTAAAGTGAAGAGCAGACAGTCTTAGTTGTAGTACCACACTGCTAGATGGTTGTCCCCGGCAATATAGAGCTATCTGGAATTAGAGATAATGTATGACACCATCTCTGTGATCTAAATTAGAACTGAGTTCTGTCTTTAGTTCTTGAATTTGAGAAGGTGAAACCATTGTATAAATTCTATATAGTTCTGAAGTTTACAAAGAAAGACCTTTAATAGGAAAAAATAAGATGCAGGACTGAACAGAAAGAGGATGAAATACAATATCATAGCAGGAATCATGTGAACAACTGGTTAGGACAAGGGAAGTTGTTTCACATCCCCACTGTGCTATTACATTTACCTTTCTGCTACCTACTCTCTGCTCTAAGGACTCACCTGCTGAGATCAGGCTGGTGAGTTACTATGCAGAGAAGCAAGTCATCACACCGGGTTCCTGGCTGCCTGCTGCCAAGCAAGTGAATGGTAAATGGGTTCTTAAGATTTCAGTTTGATCTGATCATACACAGGGTGCTGTCTAATCTCATTACTACAATTCAGATCAGGCTACATTTTCACTTTCTCCCCACAGCCCACCCTGAGATTAAAAGGCCCTGAACCCCTCCTGCTGATCAATTGCCCCTGCTTAAAAGCAGGGGAGTTTGCTAGGGGCCAGAACAAAGAACAGTTCTTCAAGGGGGAACCACTCACACTGAGGTTTAGTTCTGTAAAATTTTGAGGATAGACATGTGTCACAGCAGAGAATGACAGAAATGTACCTCTTCAGGCTCAGACAATGTAGAATTTTAATAACAAAAAGAATCTGATGATTTACTTTTTATGATTTGATCTATTGCTATGTGTGTGAGTGTTTTGCATGCAGATATGTATGTGCCCTTTGTATTTGTGCATAGAGACCAGAAGAGAGTGATGTATCTCTTAAAACTACAATGACACATAGTGTTAAGGCTCTGTGTTAAGTTCTACACTCCAAACTGAGAAGCTCTGTGAGAGCAGTGGATACTTCTAACCACTGAACCATGCTTCCAGCTTATATGAGCTAGGGGTTTATAATGTCGAATAGTTTTATATAATTCCGTTCATAATTGATTAGTCCTATCAGTTTGGAACTGTATGGAGAGAGCATATTGTATCGCTTGAGTGTAGCAGAGAAAACCTACTCCTTCCATAGGTAGGGAGAAAATGAGAGCAAGAAGGTCCTTATCTCCAGATCCTCTCAATGGTGAACTAACAGTGATGTAAAAACATTTCATCAGACTCTAGTTTTTTGGCACTTCTTAATATCTCAACAGTGCAACTACTAGTACCAAGCCTTTATCATGTGAATCTTTGAGGATCTTCCAAGTAAAAGCTACACTATGTATTGATTCTAAAAGGAACTTTGAGCTTTGATATAAAAACCTTGTAGTAACAAGAATGTTCTGCAGTCTCTTGTGTTTCTATCTTGTGTGATATTCATAAGTGCTAGCCCTTTGGAAAGTGGGACTTAATGGCATTTACTTCAGTGGCAAGGTGTCCTTTTTAAGGCATTTTTATTAGATATATTCTTTATTTACATTTCAAATGTTGTCCGCTTTCCTGGTTTCCCCCACTCAACTGAAAATCCCCTAACGCATCCTACCTCCCCCTGCTCACCAATCCACCCACTCCTGCTTCCCTGTCCTGGCAGTCCCCTATACTGGGGCAAATAGCCTTCTCAGGATCAAGGGCCTCTACTCACTTTGATGTCCACATCCTCTGCTGCATATGCATCTGGAGCCATGGGTCCCTCCATGTGTACTCTTTGTTTGATGGTTTAGTTCCTGGGAGCTCTGGGGGTACTGGGTGGTTCAAATTTTTGTTTCTCCTATGGCGCTGCAAACCCCTTCAGCTTCTTGGGTCCTTTTTCTAGCTCCTCCACTGGGGATATTGTGCTCAGTTCAATGGTTGGCTGAGAGTGTCCCCCTATGTATTTGTCATGCAGTGGCAGAGCCTCCCAGGTGACAGCTATATCAGGCTCCTTTCAGCAAGCATTCACAATAATGTATGAATTTTGTAACGGTATATGGGATGGATCCCTAGGAGGGGCAGTCTCTGAATGGTCTTTCCCTCAGTCTCTGTTCCATATTTTGTCTCTGTATCTCCTCCTGTGGGTATTTTGTTCCCCTTTCTAAGAAGGACCAGAGTATTCATACTTTGTTCTTCCTTCTACTTGAGCTTCATGTGGTCTGTGAGTTGGATCATGAGTATTCCAAGCTTCTGGGCTAAAATTCACTTATCAGTGAGTACATCCCAGGTGTGTACTTTTGTGATTGGGTTGTCTCACTCAGGATGATATTTTCTAGTTCCATCCATTTGCTTAAGAATTTCATAAATTCATTGTTTTTAGTAGCTGAGTAGTATTCCATTGTGGAAATGTAATACATGTTCTGTATCCATTCCTCTGTTGAGGAACATCTGGGTTCTTTCCAGCTTCTGGCTATTATAAATAAGGCTGCTATGAACATAGTAGAGCATGTGTCCTAATTACATGTTGAAGCATCTTCTGAGTATATGCCCAGGAGTTGTATAGCTGGGTCCTCTGGTAGTACAATGCCCAATTTTCTGAGGTACTGCCAAACTGATTTCCAGAATAGGTGTACCAGCTTGCAATCCCACCAGCAATAGAGGAGTGTTCCTCTTTCTCCACTTCCTTGCCAGTACCTGCTGTCTCCTGAGATTTTGATCTTAGCCATTCTGACTGGTGTGAGATGAAATCTCAGGGTTGTTTTGATTTGTATTTCTTTAGGTGCTTCTCAACCATTCAATATTCCTCAGTTGAAAATTCTTTGTTTAGGGGGTCTAAAGAGATGGCTCAGTGGTTCAGAGCACTGACTGCTCTTCTGAAGGTCCTGAGTTCAAATCCCAGCAACCACATGTGGCTCACAACAATCCTTAAGGAGATCTGACTCCCTCTTCTGGTATGTCTGAAGAGAATTACAGTGTACTTAGATTTAACAATAAATACATCTTTAAAAAAAGAAAATTCTTTGTTTAGCTCTGTATCACATTTTTTAATAGGACTATTTGGTTCTCTAGAGTCTAACGTCTTGAGTTCTTTGTATATATTGGATATTAGCCCTCTGTCGGCTGTAGGGTTGGTAAAGATCTTTTCCCAACTTGTTGGTTGTCATTTTGTCCTATTGACAGTGTCCTTAGCCTTACAGAAACTTTGCAATTTTATGAGGTCCCATTTGTCAATTCTTGATCTTACAGCACAAGCTATTGGTGTTCTGTTCAGGAAAATTTCCCCTGTGCCCATGTGCTCAAGGCTCTTCCCCACTTTCTTTTCTATTAGTTTTAGTATGTCTGGTTTTATGTAGAGGTCCTTGATCCACTTGGACTTGAGCTTTGTACAAGGAGATAAGAATGGATTGATTTGCATTCTTCTCCATGCTAACTTCCAGTTGAACCAGCTAAAACCATTCAGTGGAAAAAAGATAGCCTTTTCAACAAATGGTGCTGGTTCAACTGGTAAGGTGTCCTTGGAAGGGATTTGTGTGTCAGAATCCTTTCCTATGAGCAATCACTTCTTGGTAAAAATGGTATCATTTCTACAGCCTCCTATTCATAAAATCCTATATTTATGTCAGACTGTTTTAGTACTGATTCATGCCTTTTTACTCACTTAGTATGTTTTGTGTCTTAGACAACATCATGGTTTGACAAGATCTGTCCCTCCATGGCTTTCCAATTGATAACAGGGCTAAATGTCCCGGACAAGAAACCATAAACTAACTGAACCATGAGCCAAACTAAATCTTCCCACCTTTTGAAACCTTTGATTTTTTCAGCACATTTTCCTAGTCATAGATATCTGAATACCACTGTCTGGATGCTAAGACTGATCTTCACCTTAAGAACTATGAAATTCTGTCTCATATTTAAGGTTTCATCCAAGAGAATAAAAATATATAACTATGAGCACAGGCAGCTACAGAAAGGGCACTCTTTTCCCACAGGTATTTTATTTGATTTCCAAAGAGAGAAATTCTTTCAAATGGCAAAATTCTCATTTCACCAGTAAGCATGAACCACTTCAAGAGAATGGTCAAGCTTTCTATGAATAATGCCTCAAAATTCTTGGTTTTATTTGTATACCTTGGGCATCAGAAATGTGAAAAAACAAAGTTTAGAGAGCATCACTCTTGATATTTTTTCATGGAATCAAAGGTGAAATTGATTTTAATATAAATCATGGGCTATATTATTGAAAGAGAATTGCATGTGATCAATGCTGAAATGAGAATGCTAGCTCAGAAACCAGACCAGTATGTATGCTGTTGCCTGGGACTCTTGGTGAAAAAGAAAGAGATAGTAAATATTGCTTCAATTTATCTTGACTTCATGCAAGGAAGCAAACACTGGACTTAGAAGTAACCAGAGAAAGAGAAAAACAAATTAGGAAACGCTCAGAATGAAAGGTGTACATTTTCAGCTCAAATGCCTTGTAAGGTTTTACTGAAGTACCAATATTAAATTCTAAACACCAGAATTAACAATATATTTACCAGTGATATGTAAAATTTACAATTCGTGGGCAAGGATAAATCACAGGCAAGACTCAGAATGTATGAATAGGTAATTCAATTCTCCTACTCCACAGTAAACAACTGCAGCATTTCATTGGTGTTACTTATACAAAATAAATTATTACTGAAGGATTTGACATATCCAAAGAATTAACTTACTTCCTTTCAGGTACCATCGCCAGGGATAATATGAATTCTTAGGTCATTATAGCTATGGTAAAATCAATTTAGATTTATCAGCAATAAGAGAGCTTATATTATAATACAAAAATCACTCCCAGGAGTTCATGTTCCCATAACATGAAGAATTTATACTAAGTTGCCCTATCCATAAGAGCAAAGGACATGACAATTTGAAAATGACTTGTACATCTTAATCTAATTTATCATCTTGTGATCTTGTGTCCCTCCCCCCCCGAGGAGCTTATCTTTTTTAAATTTTTTTATTAGATATTTTCTTTATTTACATTTCAAATGTTATCCCTTTCCTAGTTTCCCCACTGAAAACCCCCTATTCCATCCCCCCTCCCCCTGCTCACCAACCCACCCACTCCTGCTTCTCTGCTCTGGCATTCTCCTGTACTGGGGCATCAAGCCTTTAAATGACTAAGGGCCTCTCATCCCTTTGATATCAACAAGGCCATCTTCTGCTACATATGTAGCTGGAACCATGGGTCCATCCATGTGTACTCTTTGGTTGGTAGTTTAGACCCTGGGAGCTCTGGAGAAGTCACAGATAGAACAAGATAGTTTTGTATTATGTAATCTATATTGAAGATAATAATATGGCATTTATATTCAAATTCATATTATATAAAATTTCTTATTTTTATAATGACTAGATTAGTTTCTCTACTTATAGATTTTGAAATTTATTTACAGGTACAAAGAAGTTGGAACAATTAAATACAAGGGAATATTTAGAATTAGCCCTTGTTTAATTTATATACTAATATTTACTTACACCAGTATTATCATTATTCAAATCAGCAAGAGTCTTAGTGTAGTCTACAGCATGTCCTATACACATATGAGCAGATCAGGTTTGTTTTCCTGGTTCAGTTTTTCTTTTAGACTGATGTAATCTATCAATTGTTTTCTATAATTTTATTGAACTTAATAGTATAAAGGTTATATACAGTTTGCTCAATATCCAGTTACATGCAAGGGTTTAACACCCAACAGCTTACTTCAAAGTGTACCCAAGATATAGTAAATAGTCAAAATCAAAAGTCATAAACTTAGCAAATATCCATCACTTGTATTCTTTTTTGGTAATATTTTGCTTTGCTACCTGTTACATGTAAGTTTTATACATTACCCAACTCATTAAAAGCAGTATACGTTGTTCAGGATATATCTATATATACATATACATATATATGTATATATATGTGTGTGTATATATACTTATACACACACACACACACATATATATATATATATGAATGAAAGAAAATTTTGAGAAAAATTTAAAGTGAAAATACATATGCCTCTAATATATTGTTATTTTCAATTTATTAAAATATTTATATTAGTGTTAGAGCCTACTCTAACTATTCTCACTTTCGCTCTGAATATGATCACCAGCCATATCTTTTCTTTCTTCTTCTTAGTTATATTTTCCCAACTTAAATATAGGTCCTTAGACCATCTTCTCATACTTCATACTTAAATCTCCCTATGTAAGTATACTGCATCTCAATTTAAAATATAGTGTCTTTTATTTAGTAATAGATAATTATTCACAGTTCACCTTGACTGTGCATGCTACTCATTTAAATGTTTCATTCCAATTCCAATTCCCATTTTTCATGCTAAGAACCAAACCTCTGAACTCAATTCTACCTATTTCTGCCACCTTATCTCTGCCTTTTTGTAAGAGCTAAAGTCAACCTGTAAGTCCTACTTGTCCAAGGACTTACTTCCTGGAATGCTGGGAGTTATAGTTCTTGGACAATAGCATGCCATAAGTTTGTTTGTTTTGTTTATTTGGTTTTGTTTGTTTGTTTTGTTTTTTCTCCCCTAAATAGGATTGCTTGGCCCATGTGCATCAGATATGCTTGACTACATGTGGACAGGAGGTATATCAGGATGTCTGCTTGCTATAATTAATTGGATCTGATGTGAAATGCAATAAATTGTGGGTTTTGCCTTTTTAAGCTCCTGAAAATGTGAATAGAGCCATTTCCTAGATTGAAGAGTAGAACTGATTAGGGTCCATATTGTTTAATACTTAGCTTGCTTCAATTTTGGTTCAAAATTGTGCAACAGATTTTTCTCTTGTGAGTCTCCAGATTAACATTCTCACATTTTTTTCCTCTTGCCTCTATGTTCATCGAACCAATAAAACCTGCTTTCTATCCTGTGATATAGCACAATTACTTGTCTTCTAATACTGTCTTAACCCCTCTCTGTATTGCCACATGCATCTGGTATTGAACCCACAAGTTTCCAGTAGACAGTGCCAAACCAATGGTCATAAAGAGGAAGTTGACTAAAATTAACAGGTCACAAAATAAAGACATGAATGTAAGAAAAGGACTGTTGAGAAGAGTGGATGTTGTGTATCAGGGAAAGAGAAGATGGGTTGAAAGACTAACCAGAATGCTTTGTAAACATGTATAATATTGTTAAAGAGAAGTTTAACCAATAAAAATGAAACAAAAATAACAGTATTGAAAAGTTCCTTAAAATCTCTCAATGAGCCATGATCTATTACAAAATGTTAGGATAAAGTAATTACTATTATATGGTAATAGAAACCCTGTATAGATGTACATAAAATTAAGGCTCACCTCCAGAGCAGAATACTAAATCAGGGATTCAGAGTGTGTGATGATTTATCAATGCATTCCCCATAAAAATAAAAACTCCAAAGATGACAGAAGAAGCTACACAGGATGTGGACTTAAGTGCAGCTTTATCTGAATACCACTGGGAATGAAATCTGGAATGCAAGTTATAGCACAAACATTTCAGCATAAAGGCAGAGATCTAGGCTCTTGTAGTCCCTAACTGATCTGTCAGTAGGTATGGTTTCTGTAGGTATTTCTCAATAACACCCTGACAAGGACACTATTTGAAGAAGAGGGTAGCTGTGAGTCGTTGGCCATCAACAATCAGCCTCAAACAATGAGTACAATTACTCAGTAAAAGGAAATTATAGTAATACATAGAGCACCACTACATTTTCCTTTTTTTAAGAAGATTTGTTTATTTATTATGTGTAAGCACACTGTAGCTGTCTTCACACACACCAGAAGAGGGTGTCAGATCTCTTTACAGATGGTTGTGAGCTGCCTCAGGACCTTTGGAAGAACTGCCAGTGTTCTTATCCACTGAGCCATCTCTACAGCTCTGGCATATTCTGTTTTTGTTAAACATGAAAGCAATTCCTCAATGAGATGAAGATCGCTAATGAAATTAACATGACAATGAAAATGAAGTAAAACATTAAATGAAAATTTCAAAGAAAAAAGTTCACAAAGATTACTGAGAACAGAGATCAGGATTGTGAGTAAAGAATCCTATCCCTTCCTCAATTCATCCTGTTTTGTGTTTTCATAATGGGATTCAAACAGAATCTACAGAGGACCAGTTGTGACTCAAAATGTTTGGTTTATTTGCTGGTGATTTAGATCACCAGAAAAAGATTGTGAAAAGATTCCTAAGGGGATTGGTAATGATGATTCTGCTGTGTTGCTATTGAAATAATCTTAGTAACACTGGACATAACATGTGTCATCCTCTATTGTTTATTGACTTGTCATTGTGTAGAACATTTGAGTACACTTGAATCTTTTTTTTAATTTTTTTTTAATTTACATTCCAAATCATCTCTATGGGATAGACATTACTATTGTTTTCATTTAGTTGTTAAAAACCATGAAGAAATTTGTCTTGTTGAAGAAAAGAAAAAAAAATGCAGAATACATGGATCTGAACCCAGACTAGTTGATACCGGTTTCTGAGTTAATTATTACTGATATAACATTTAAAAATCCTTCTAATTATGGAGCATAAACTTTGAAGGAACAACACTAGGCATATCAAAATGGATAGTGGGGAATTCTAAGGTCTCAAAATTACCCAAAGAACTAGGGGTAAACAAGGAAAGCCAAGAAAAGGTCTTCTCCTTGAAAGAGCCCACAAATTGGTTATCGAGTACCACATGGTCAGCCTCAAGACATGCATGTGAAAGGTTTTGTAATATATGCGTATATTGTATTATATTATATTTATTATATTACATATGTTGGTAGTAATAATAAAAAGAGAGAACGAGGGATCATGGATTTGACAAGCAGCTACGAGTAGTGTCTGAGTGGGTTAGGAGGGTTTTAAGGGAGGGGAGAGCTGAGGCAATTATATCTTAATCTCAGAAATAAAAGAAAAAGACAAAAAATGATTCTATCTACAGGATAATCTTTTTATGAAAATAAAATAAAATTGTTGATATCTCAAAATATCTACTACCATCAACAGTGTTCTTTCCATATCCATGTGTTGCGAGTAAGATAGTATAAATCGGAAAGACCACAAGAGAAGATGCTGCCAGAAGCCTGGTCCTTCATGGAATCAATGAAGCCATGATTAAAAGAGATTTTATGGGAGTGGTTGAGCTTGCCCTGTTCCTTGCAAGGTGTAGCACTTGGGAGAGTCGGTTCCCCAATCCCCACATCCTCTGGGCAACACAGTAGAGCACAGAGGCCAGTGGGAGAACTGGATTCCATAGTGTGAACATGGGAGAGCTGGTTCTTCCCCTCACCTAGGCAAAGCAAGAGTGCTAGCTTGTACAGGAGAGCTGGTGAGTCCAACAACTCAGCTACCATCCAGGACCAGATCCAGGGCTTTGAGTTGGCCCATCCCAAATCTACCCCATTGTAGCTGGTTTGGCTTAATGCTGCTTATATTAAGTTAATTTGGGTCCCCAAAATTATTTGCATGAGAATCAATAAGTCAGCATGTAAGACAACCAGGGACCCTGCCCCTAGTTGTTTCTGACAGGTAAATAATGTTGACATCCAGCAGCAACCTGTAGGATTCACTGGCAAGGGAGATGGAGGAAGGGGAGAAAAAGGGAGATCTACCATGCCAGGAGAAGGAGAAAGAGGAGGAGATGGAAAAGGAGGAGGAGGGGGAGGGGAGGAGGGAAGGGAGGGGAAGGCAGAGGTGGAGGCAGAAGAGGGGGAGGAGAAAAGGGAGGGGAAGGGGAAGGAGGAGAAGGATAAGAAGGAGAGGGAGAAGGAGGAGGAGGAGGAGAGGGAGAAGGAGGAGGAAGAGGAGGAGAGGGAGGAGGAGGAGGAAGAGGAGGAGCGGGAGAAGGAGAAAGAGAAAGAGAAGGAGAAGGAGAAGGAGAGATACTAGGCCTGAGAAAGTACATACAGGACAGAGAGCATAGGTGCCATGTAGGAGCCAGGAGAGAGAGGCCCCAAGAGGGTGGCCTACTTGGGTCTGGGCAGCAAAGGTGGAATATAGAATTCAGTAAGTAATAACTCTGGAATATCAAAAGAAGGTAGAATAGTCATGTGGAGGTTAGGAAGTTGCCCAACCATTGAGCTGTATGTGTGTGTGCATGCCTGTAGCTCCATGCGTGCATGTGTGCGTGTTCTACACTCCATCTATATGAATTGCTGGAATGCATGAAGTTGCTACTTCTGTAGAACCAAAGCTTCAGGATCTCCATGACCTAGTGTAACAACAAAATATCTGAGAGAAATCCCAGTAAGGATCCTATATTTATAGTGTAGCAGATGCCAGAGGCATCAAATCAGACCAATGACACATGGCAATGAACATTTACAGTTAAAGCTGTTTGGGCAAATGGGTGGGACACACCCCAGCTTCCACATGAGGTTATTATTATTATTATTATCATTATTATTATTATTATTAATCTGTTTTCTCTTAGGGGACAGGTTGCAAGGGTGGAGGGCAGATATGGAGTGAAGGGGAGATGAGTGGAATTGGGGTACATGGTGTGAAATTCACAAAGAATCTATAAAATTTTTTAAAAAGGAGAGACCTCATGCACTGCTGAGTGGCTTGCTTACTTCTCACTATCCACCTGTGTGAACACAAAGGAGTTTTCTCTATCTGGATAATGCAGAAAACTCAGTCTAATAGCGACCATCTTGATTTGTATCTATCATCATCTGGATTTGTGAAAACTGTATTTCTGTTCATTATTAGTTTCCTTGTCTAATCCATGTCTTGCCTAACACATAATGACAAGAAAATATTAAAGTAGAAATAGATATTTTAAAGGAAATTTATATAGTTAAAACTTTACTTTTAAAGCCACTCTGTGAAAGGCTGCTGGTGCTGCCCTAGCAAGTCTTATAAACTGAATGCCTACAGACACACACACAAACACACACACACACACATGTATATTACATACATATATATAAATTATACACACACATACACATTATATATATATATACATAATTTCTGGAGTTGATAATCGAAAGATAAAGTCATCCAGATACTAAGAGTCTATGATATGCCACTTCTGAGTTTAAAGTTCTATCTTCTCAGTGTGTCCTCTGATGATAGAAGGTATGAGGGACCTTTGTGTGGCCTCCATTATAACAGCATAAATCCCATTTGTGACACTTCTGCCTTCCTGACCTTCATCCCTTCCCACAAGCCCTAACTCTAGTTGTCACCTTATCAAGACAACATATTTCAACATTTAAAAATGGAGGAAATACAACTGATTCACAATACTCAGCCTTCAGAAAAATAAACAAGCTTTAAAGAACTGTTATTTTGTTATAAAACAACTGAAGAAAATGCTAGATATATTATCAAGCAATTAAAAAGAAAAATGTCTGTTTAACTCTATATGTGGGCATCTGTCCACAAGTGCAGAAACATGCATCTGTACATGTTGATTTCTAACACAAAGAATAATGTGCTACAAAATCTTGCAGTTTTAAGGTTAGAATTCCAACTATGCCAAAGGAATATATATTGAGAAAATTTTTATAACCAGGGCAAATCTATTTCTTTTGTAAAATGGAAAGTTAAGGGATATTGATGCTAGATTCCTAGGTACAGAAATCAAATATTAAATAACAAAGAACCAAAGAGAAAAATACTCATAACATTAAAGGCATGTATCACTTTCAAAATATGCTTGGGGAGATTCTAGGACTAGAAGGATGGAGACAGGGCTGTAAAGTCCTAATGTTGGCAAAAGTTAGGATATCCCAGAGCTTACCCCTTGTCTGCACATCATTAACAAAAGAGGAACTGTATCTGCAAAGCCTCCTGCTGAGGGACATGAACTGCTGAGAGGATAAGGCACATAGGAGGACATAAGCAGAGAAAAAGCGTAGGAAAAAAAGCAACATAGGTGATAAGCCAGTCCTTAGAATTTCTGGAGTGTGTGCCCTTTTCAGAATGAAAACTGGGGGATACTCCACTCTCATTTTAGAGTCTTGCTATGCAGCAGCAACTGGTCTGTCATCAGGATCTTCCTGCCTCGCCTTCATAAATCCTTAGATTAACAGATACACATCATCTCATCTGGTCCTGGTTTAAATAATTTATTTTCAAAATGATATTTGTAGAAAAAATATAAATCAGAATTGAAATGAAAATGAGAAGTCAGGTTCAAAAGTGAATAGGACATCTACATATTCTTAGATTTTTATGAGGTATCTACTGTATTGTAGAAATATTCATGTGAAAGTACCTGCCATCTATTTATCATCTATCTATCTATCTCTATCTATCTATCTATCTATCTATCTATCTATCTATCTATCTATCTATCTATCTATCTATCTATCTATCTATCTATCTATCTATCTATCTATCTTTTTAATAACCCTCTAAGCCAAGTGTGGTAGCTCACAGACTTGAAATTCTGAGGCAGAAAAAATCCAAATTCAAGGCCAGCCCAGTATACACAGGGTATTTTTGGTTGGTTTGGGCCACAGGGATTGACAAACCCAAGTAAAACAAAAGTATCATTCAAATAGTACAATGATAAAAGGATTTTTCAAACTAAAAACCTTTAAGTGCTCTGAGGTTGCAGAAACAGAGCAAAGCATGAGTGAGAAGAACACTCTATGCTAATGATTTACCTATTTCAATTCCATAAACAAGTCAAATGGAAACCTAAATTCATGTGTGTATATGTGTATGTTTGTGTGTGTGTGTTTGTATTATACACAAATGCTTAAGAAACAAACAATATAAACAATCCATTGAAAACAAAGGAGACACCTGAACAATTTTAAACAATCAGGTACAGGAAAAAAAAAGATATATTATCTGTTCAAATACAACTGAATTCTAAATTCATTTTGAACAGTATTTTATTTCCAGAGGAGAGTTCAGGTGGAGGAGAATATCCTTTGAAAGATGAGTCAGAATTTTAAAGATTCTAGAAACAGAAATCGCATTTTAGAAAATTCTCTGAAGAACTGATGCCATTTTATTATGTAGTGCATGTTTGAATAATAACTACCTTTACATATTGTCTATAAACATGAATATTCTGAGTCTGAGAGCATGCATAGCACTGGAACTGCTCATTACAAAGACTGTACAGTAATGAAGAGAAGTAGAGATTCAGTCTGCTTATCTCTGCTCACTTTCGCAGCTAATGATCTCAGGAAGAACAAAGCATCAGCAAGATTACATGATTTCTTTTAAAAAAATTTACATGTTTTAAACAAAATATACTTTCATTTGACAACAAAGACAATTCCATTTTGAGAGTTTAGAAAATAATGATGAAATTAAAACGTGTCAGTAATATATTTTGTTCCTAAAATGATGTAACAGAGAAATTAGAGTAGCAATTCAAAATATGATCTCATTAAGTAATAGAGGGGCAGCTTATTGTCGAAAGAACATGTGAAAATGAATCAGAAAACTAAAGTATAGCCTTTAACTTCCTTTTTCTATATTCTGATTTAAATTTTTAATAATAATTCTTTAAAATGGTTATGTGGTTCATGAAAACATTACAGTTATATTCAATTTTATATTGAGATTTGGGATGACTAGACATAAACACATATTTCTGTGACATTTGAAAAATTATGAAATTTTAACATGGGGACCATTTCTAAAGCATGACCTTAGGAAGTCCAATGCTATTACCATAACTATAAACATGTATGTTATTTTATTTGTCTTCTATTTTCAGGTAGCTATTTTCTAGTCAATTAGATATTCTCACTATCTATACAAATATTTTTGACTAATATCATAGTTGTATGAACTTGGAGGGTAGTCTATGATAATTTCATGCTTATAGACAATATATTAATCAGAGTACTTAGCTTTTCCATTTTCTCAAACATGTATCACTCTATCTGTTTTAAGCACCTTTATTATTCTACTAATTGCAAAATACAAATGTTACTTTACATTTCCATATTGCATTCTTGTTATTATATTACAATATGGGCAATGTTTTGTACAACATATTTGGCTCTGTTACATGATTAATTAGTCTAGAGGCATTATACTGCTACCACATTTTATGGTTAAAACCAGAATATTTTCTCCATTCATGTACCTTAAATGATTTGTTTTGGTAATCTATTCCACAGAATTTTAAAATGAGTTCTAGATGAGATAATAAATTTAGGAAGTTATAGTGTTTAATTTTTGTTAGAGATTAACTCATTTACATTACAAAATGATATATTGAGATTATTTCTAGATTAAACTTAGTCTATAAAGTTATGTATAGATTTATTTAATTTAGAACAGTTTATTATCAGTGAATATTTAAAACACTTGTTCTGGGGTTGAAGAATTAGCACAGGTTAGGAATATTGGCTGCTTAGTCCCTGGGTACTCTGGGTGGTTCAGTTAGTTGATATTGTTCCTCCTATGGGGTTGCAATCTCCTTTAGCTTCTTCAGTCCTTCCCCTAGCTCTTCCATTGGGGTCACTGGGCTCAGTCTGATGGTTGACTGTGAGTACCTGCATCTGTATTGGTCAGGTGCTGGTAGAACCTCTCAGGGAACAGCCATACCAGACTTCTGTCAGCAATAGTATGGGTGTTCGGTGTCAGCAGATGGGATGGATCCCCAGGTGGGGCAGTCACTGAATGGCCTTTCCTTCAGTCTCTGTTCCATTTTTGGTCTGTCTTTCCTTTGGACAGGAACATTTTTGAGTTAAAAATTTTGAGTGAGTGAGTGGAGGCACCTTATAGAGGCAAAGGGTAGGAGGAAATGGGGGAGTGGATAGGGGGTTTGTGGAAGGGTAACTGGGAAGGGGGATATCATTTGAAATGTTAATGAATAAAATAATTCGCAATAATAAAAAGTATTGGCTGCTATTATAGAAGACCTAGGTTCAGTTCTCAGCACCTAACTGACTGCTCACAACTGTCCCATGGTATGTGATACTCTTTTCTGACAACTTTTTCTATAAATACATATGCAAATGAACACAAATGCACAAAATAAAATAAATACATTTTAGAAAACTCATCCAATAATCAATGTAATTAAAATCTCAACTTCAATAATGCAGTGCTCACAGTCCAGGTTATAATCATCTTCCAGGCCTGTATTAATCTTCAGAAGCTCTATAATACATGGGCTTTCTCAAAATTCCCTTTTTCTGGAGATGGGACTACATTCCTAAGAACTATTTGGCTTTTCTTTTAAACTTTTTGAGCTCCTGCTGCTCCAGATAACTTTTATAGTAGGTACAATCATATAACTACAGTCATTCAGTATTCAATAGTTCTTTGAATTTAAATTGGCCATGGCATATCATTTTATGCTAAATAATTTCAATGTAACTTTTTATGCCGAGTGTACATTCAATTGTATAGTTTAAAAGTAATGATAAACTACCTGCAATTCTCATAGCATAGGAAATAAATGTAATTCCTATGCTACAAAATTCATGGTTTTTACATGTATGTTTTATGCTTCTATTTCTTAAATTTTTGCACAATAGTATTTTAACTAGTGGTACTTTCTTACTTCATTTCTTGTACTTTGAATTCATAAATATATTTAGTGAGGTAACTTACAAAGATAATAGTGAAAAGATATACATATTTCTATAGACAATGTTATGCACATTTATTAAAAAAATAACTATAATATTTAGAAGGGAATGGAGGTTAGGGGAAATTTTAATGGGAAAGTATTGGTTGTAAGGGATGTTACCATACCTAACATAGCTATAGAAATGATAGGCTGATATGCTCCATGGTGCTAAGTAGATGAAGTGGATATCAAAGGAAGAGCTAGTTAGAGGAACAAGCTAGCCACTTCCTAGATATAGGCTGCATTATCCCAAGGTGCTACTAAGAATGGGAGACAGACTGAATTGAACAGAGAGCAGTGAGGTTTAGTGCTGACTGGATAACTGTCATGAAATATTTCGGATATACATTTTACTACAGACACCTGGTCATACATGCTTACTGCTACTCTGTTCATAATAGTCAGACATTTGAAATGGCCTAGATATCCATCAAATAATGAACTGATAATGAAAATGTGACAAATTTGATAAATATTATTTAGCTGTTAAGAAAAATGAAATTATGAAATTTGTAGGTAAGTGGATGGAGCTGAGTGAGAAACAATCATCCTTATGTAGGTTAGGTAGCTTGCAAGGACTGGCAGAAGTTGAGGGTAGTTTCAATGGAAAATGAAATAGATTATAGTTTTATGAAAGGATAAAGGGGAACCTAAAATAGAAGGATTAGCTAGAGAGTGATGGGAGGTCAGGGTAAAGGAGGGGATATGGGAAGTGACAACTAACACTAAAGGCTTTTGAAAATCTATATGGAAACTTACTATTCTAGTAGCTTCTTCAAGTTTAAAAGAGGAAATTAAATGAAGGTGTCCTATAAGGAGGAACTATCTTAATTAAACTCCTTCCTCATGGCCCAGGAATCTATGCTGAAGAGGTGGTGAGAAGACTGTAGAAGCAGAAATAATAAATGATCCCAAGGAAATGACATTTTGCAGACACAAGGCTGATGTAATATGTAGTCAGAGATCAAGACAACATACACAGGACCTGCACAAATGCAAGCCTGACAAAATCCCAAGTATAGAGAAGGAGAAGGAAACAAAATTCCATGCCCCAATCAAGTTACTTGCAATTTATACCTTCTGGGCAGGGGGAAATAATAAGTTTCCTCTGTAAAAGTAACTTTTATTCACCTGATACAAATGTCCTCTCCAAGGCTTATTGCCTCCTTTTGATAACCTAGGCTTAGTCCTGGAACTTTTAAGCCTCCCTACAATTAAACCTAGGACTAGAATTTTTTCAGTTTCTGAGACTTGCTTCTGAGTAAATTCACCTTTTCTTGTTCTTTCTGAGCTCTGGCTGGCTGGTTTAACTCAGCTATTCTGGTTCAAATGCATGTCCAGGCAAACTGATTCAATTTGGATTTTGTTTCTTCCTGAATTGTTCTGTTTGACCTCATACTAACTTTGACAATATGTTCTAATCTTCTGGCTCTTTCTCATTCTGATTTCACCTGTGTCTAGCTTGTTCTCTCTGTAACCTCTCTATCATCGTTCTGGTAAAACTGCTTCCTTCCGTTCTGCACTGCCCCTATGTGGTTTCCTGTTTTTCTATCTTCTGAGATAGGTAATATCCTATTCTGTTGAATCTTTCTCTGATTAGCCACTTCATTAGCCACTCAATTAGATATAACTTTTAAAAATGGGGTGTTTCCTTCTCCAAACTAACTTTACCTTTTTTGTTTGGGATTTATAGGTGTGTACTAAGGGTGTGTGTATATTCCAGCCAGAGGGACTAAATGTGCGTGCTACGTGGTAAGCCACAACCAGAAATAGATATTTTCATTAAATAATACAATCCAGGGGTTCACAGAATAATCAAATATCCTGCAATAGGGCAGGCCTCATATTCGGGAGAGAGTTGACTAATATGAAAGAGACCCCATGTTTGTTTGTTTTTTTTAAATTTTGTCTTTTATGTTATGATTTGTTGCTTTTGTCTGTTTTAGAGAATATTTTTGTAGAGAGAGACAGAGAGAAAGAAAAATAACATTAACATTGGGGGCTAGCAATGTTGGAGAGAGCTGAGAGAGAGGACTTGGGGAATGGAAGGGAGATGTTCAAAATTGAATGTATGAAATTAAATAATGTAAATAAAGTCTATTCTTTAAAACAAGCATACACCTAAATTTTCTTTTATTTATTTACCTCAACACTAGAGAGATAAAAACCATTCTGTTACATGATATATTTTTTTTCTAAAATAAGCTTGGGTTAATTTGATAACCCAATTTTGTGAGCTAGGATGAAACTCTAACCAAAATAGAGCTAAAATATTCTACACTTTGCCCAGGCATCTCATAGTTCTTCTCCAGGTTTGCTTGCTTGTAGATCATACTCTATTCAAGTACTCTTCTGATTGCTGCCAGGAAAGAATATTTTACATTACCTAAAATATATGTTAATCAGCATATATTTTTGTATTTGATTATGTTTTATCTTCTTTCAAAATAATTATTTTTTCAAAAATTAGTACCAATATTTAATTATTTTCTTTGAAGCCAATTTGAAAATTGTTAAAATAAGGTATTAAAATATCACATAATATATCATACATATATCACATAATATTTAAAATTTTCTAATATGTCATTTTGTTTTAACATTGCAAGTACGACCTAAAATCAATAGAATTAAAAAATACTTTGTATCAAATGACTACATTATATTTATAATTGCAGAGTCAATTATTTACTAAATAAGTACACATCTAATAATTCTGAAAAATGTCTTTTGGAACTGTGACTGATATGTTGAAATATAAATCTGTATTTTAACTTATATTTTTGCTTTTAAGTGTAAAATGCAGTATTTCATTTGCCTTTTAATCTGTAAGTATTTGCAATTCTTGTTTTTATAAGAAAAGGAAATACTGACAGTGGAGATAAGCTCTTATACTTAAAGCAAAGGCTTTTGTCCAACAAAGTTAAATATGACATATTTTAGAGCCTATAAGAATGGAAAGGAAACTAGAGAAGAACCTTGAACATATGGGTACAGGGGAGAATTTCCTGAACAGAATTCCAATAGCTTATGCTCTAAGATCATGAATTGACAAATGGGACCTCATTAAACTACAAAGTTTTTGCAAGGCAAAAGACACTGTCAAAAGGACAAAGCAGCAACCAACAAACTGGGAAATGATCTTTACCAACCCTATATCCAACAGAGGGCTAATATCCAATATATACAAAGAACTCAAGAAGTTAGACTACAGAGAGTCAAGAAACCCTATTAAAAAATGAGGTACAGAGCTAAACAAAGAGTTCTCACCTGAAGAATATCTAATGGCTGAGAAGCACCTAAAGAGATGTTCATCATCCTTAGTCATTAGGGAAATGCAAATCAAAACAACCCTGAGATTCAATCTCACACCAGTCAGAATGGCTAGGATCAAAAACACAGGAGGCAGCAGTTGTTGGCGAGGATGTGGAGAAAGAGGAACACTCCTCCACTGCTGGTGGAATTGCAAGCTGGTACAACCACTCTGGAAAGCAGTCTGGCAGTTCCTCAGAAAACTGGGCATGACACTCCCGGAGGATCCTGCTATACCACTCCTGGGCATATACTCAGAGGCTTCCCTGGCATGCAATAAGGACACATGCTCCACTATGTTCATAGCAGCCTTATTTATAATAGCCAGAAGCTGGAAAGAACCCAGATGTCCCTCAACGGAGGAATGGATTCAGAATATGTGGTATATTTACACAATGGAATACTACTCTGCAATTAAAAAAAATGAATTCATGAAATTCCTAGGCAAATGGTCAGAACTGGAAAATATCAACCTTAGTGAGGTAACCCAATCACAAAAGAACACACATGGTATGCAGTCACTGATAAGGGGATATTAAGCCAGAATCTCGGAATACCCAAGACACAATTCACATATCAATAGATTTCCAAGAAGGTGGAAGGAGAGACCCCTGGTCCTGGAAAGACTAGATGTAGGGGAATGCCAGGAGAGAAGCGAGAGGGGGTTGAATGGGGAACAGAGGGAGGGAAGGGGGCTTATGGGACTTTCGGGGAGGGAGGAAACGGGAAAGGGGAAATCATTTGGAATGTAAATAAAAAAACTTAGAAAATAAAAACAAATAAAAAAATAATAAAAAAGAATGTACTTTTCTAAGTAGTTGGTTAACTTGTCTGAAAGATTATATTTTCTTCATGATATTTTTAAGTATTTATAATGTCACTAGGAATTTAACATCAAGTTGTACCTATTAACTGGTCAATCTAATAAATGTAAAAACAAATATCTTTGTGGTGGTTTGAATTATGCCTGGTGCAGAGAATGACACTATTAGGAGGTGTGGCCTTGTCGGAGTAGGTGTGGCACTGTTGGAAGAACTGTGTCACTGTTGGGGTAGACTTTATGATCTTCCTCCTAGCTCCCTGGAAGTTAGTCTTCTATTGGCTGCCTTCAGAACAAGATTTAGAACTCTCAGCTCCTTCAGTACCATGTCTGCTTGGACACTGCCAGTTTTCCTGCTATGAAGATGTTGGACTGAACTTTGAACCTGTTAGACAGCCCCAATTAAATGTTGTCATTTCATCAGAGTTGTCTTGGTCATGGTGTCTCTTTCCAGCAATGGAAACTCTAACTATCACAGTCTTCATTATTGTTTTATAAATATATTTTCTTCTCTTTTAAATAAGGTATCAATTCGTTACGCTCAAATTATCTCAGATTCAGGCATTCAAGAGATCCTATTCTTTCAGCTACCTGAGTATTTGGGACTATACATAGATTATACTCTTGTGCTCAGATTTAGAAATAACATTAGCTGTGAAAACCTTCATAGCCACTGCATAAAAACAATCAATTTCAGAGTGGATGAGAAAAGAAAATTCCACAACAATCTTTAACAAAGCAATCTTTCTGGACATTTTATGGTATAATGATTGCTACTTTGATATTCATTATAATCATGACAACTATTAAAGAAGAGAGAAGCATAAGGGAAGACATGTTTATTGAACTTATGTTATCTTCGAACACCGTATTCTGTATTCAATTAGCATTTGGCATTTAGTCGTTTCAACAGTGACAAGGAAAAGTACTAACAGTGTTCCAAATAAGGTAACTGCTGTTAAATGTGTTAAAAATGCTTTAAAAGATTCATCTTAGAAATAAAAAGCTGTAATTTGGTAGGGCCCTCTGTGCAATTAGTTATTAGAAAGATTGAATTGCAAAATCAGCTGTTTTCTTCAAACACTTCTTGATGGATCAGATGAGCAGTGGTATTCCTACTCTGCATAATCTTTTTAATTTTCTTTATAGTGATTAGTTTGGGAATCTTTTGGAATATCAAAACAAAAACCCATCAAATTTCTGCAATAATGCTGAACATAATGAAAATGCTAGATAGCAATGAAAGGAAATTTGCGCACTTGCAGCTTTGACGAGAATACTAGACAGGGGTCCAGGGTGTACAAATTAAGAAGAAATGTGGAGAAAAGATCTGTACAGCACTGCAAATCTTTCCTGATTAGGAACTATTAGAAATGGGCCATCAGCAAGATATTTTATCCTAACCACACAGTGGTAGTTAAGGCCACAAAGGAATGTTAATAAAAATAGGCTCCTTAAAGGCAGCATGCCCCTGGGACAGAAGTTATTTCCAGTGCTTCTAAGAGGAACTGAGACCATAATGAAGCATTAGAAGGTTGAGTTTTGGTACATTAAACAAGCAACAGGATTTCCCTTCTTTTCAGACAGGAGTTTCATTAACCTGTTAATGTTTAGTTATGTCATATCCTCACAGACTTAAAATAGCTGAGGTTCTGTGGAGACTAGTTCTCTTGACATTCACTTGTGAGAAAATGAGTAACAGTTTCCTTTTCTGTCCAATTTCATTCCTCTAATGTAAGAACTGTTTTTTATAAATAAACTGGTTCATGAATCTTATTCTTTCTCTCCCTTAAGACATCTATCACTCTCACAACCTTTCAATTTTCCCTAGAGGATTTCAAATTCTGTCTGCTTTGAAAAGATATAAAAGTTTATGTAATAATAGTGAACATTAACAAGGTCAAAGGGTTATATTCATTGCTCTGTGTATGCTACCTCACTGAATTCTCACAAAGTCTTCATGACATCTTCCCTGTTTTGTAATAGGTCCAGAATATAGCTCTGACCTCAGCAGATCTGGCATTGCAGTCTGCAGTGCTCATCACAGAATTACAGGTGGAGAGGAAGTATTCTCATTAAGTCCGCAATGACCCTTTGCGTAATTTTATTGTTTTACACAATATTTGTTATTCTGCAGTTGATTCCAGAAGGCAGAACTTTCATCATTAAAATGGGTTTTGTTTTATTTTTAGGTACATACAAAAAGGTAATATTTAGAAATACTATGAAAAACAGCTAGGTCAGGAGGGTGGGGAGGGTGATTTAAAATGACCTCTGTCTGGGTCATTTTAAATGACCACTTCTGTCTACTGAATTGTTGTTGCAAAGCAGAGTGGAATGAAGTAAACCTTGTCAATATCCTTCTTGACTTCAGTTGTTTATAATGTTGAACTATTGTGTTTATTATTAGAATTCCTTTCCTGTGGGTTACAGATAAAATAGGTCAGAATGTATGTGCTAATTTGAATACTAAAGATCAGGTTATTCACAACGCTTTACATGCAGTCATAAAATGACAGTGCTCTTAATAGGAAACCTAGCAAGCCACAACAAACACCTGCTAATCACCGCTTACCAACACTCCCTTTAAGTAAAAAAAAATATTGTGTTTTGACATTAGTATATAAACATGAGACAATTTAAAAATATATTAAATATTTGTGATTTGCTGCTTGAAAGATACTGGTAGTATTTCAAAAGCAAAGTTGTCTTCTCAAATCCACTGTTTTATAGAGTAGGAAGAGCAGATGGTACTATAGGTTCTGTTTATTTTTCTCTGGACTTTGATATGCAAATTGATGTTCTGAAAGAATGTGAAATGGACTGACCACCAAATCCTAAGAGAATCCATTTAAAGAAAAAAGAAAAGGGGAGGGGGAGAGGAAGGAGTGGTTGGAGAGAGATGGCAAGCAGGAAGGAGAATGTGCTTTGCCACTTGGATTTCTTGTGTAATATATTCAAATATATTGTCTCCATTGCAATGCACAAAAATAGGCTAAGGTCATGATGAAACGAAAGATTCATTTTGTTAATTTTACAGATTGATTCTCTACTCAGAGTGATATTTGCCTTTATGCATAATTGAATTTTATAACAATTCAGCAAATAAAATGAGATATTCTCTTACTTGAAATTTTTTTATATAAATGGACATAAATGGAAATTACCTTTAAAAGAAACATCATAAAGATGGTAAAAATAATCCCAAGGTTTTACTTCTTAAATTTGTATAATATAAATTTTAGAAATGTGTTTTCTGACAACAGTTTTCAGTCTTATTAACCTTTTGCTATAGCCAACCTTTTACCAAGTGAATACATCACAGTAAAATCAGAATATGTAGAACCAATTAGAAAAAGAAAATTAGAAACATGGAAAAAGAATGGATTACTAGCAATATTAATAGAATTCAGACTAGTAAAATTCTTACATAGAAGAAATTATTTATTGGAAAATAGGTCTAAAGACAAGACAAAAATTCAGAATATTTAAAGTATTCAATATATAAACTGCCAAAGTTTTAAAAGTATATTTATTAATCTATGTGACATAATTTTGTCCCAAAATGCTTAAGCACAGGGATGACTAATTACTAGTGAAATAAAAATAGAAAAAATAGAACATGATTTAATATAAAATACATACTTATAGTGATATATATATTATAATTAATATATGGTATAAATGTTTATAGATGAGATTTTTATTCACAATCTAGCATTGTCACTGAAGATGAAAGTTAATCATTTCATACATTTACCCAGTTGTATCACAAATTTTCACAGGAAATGATGGATCAGGCTCAGAGAACCTGTAAGCCTACCTGTTTAAGCATGGAAGGAATGCCCTTTGAATGAACTGAGTTCTGTTCAAGAAATTTCTGATACATTTGGAGCTCTCCAAAAAAAAATGTCTGTTATCATTTGAATCCCAACATTATTACAAAGGCTTATAGGTTAAAGGCTTGATCACCTGTGTGTGTGTGTGTGTATTGTTAATCACAGTTTTTAGAAGCAGGGACAAAAGTATAGTTATTGCAGACATGCCTCATAATGAGCTGCTAGGGATCCTGAGTCTATCTCTTCTCTTCTCTTCTCTTCTCTTCTCTTCTCTTCTCTTCTCTTCTCTTCTCTTCTCTTCTCTTCTCTTCTCTCCTCTCCTCTCCTCTCCTCTCCTCTCCTCTCCTCTCCTCTCCTCTCCTCTCCTCTCCTCTCCTCTCCCCCCTCCCCTCCCCTCCCCAACCCTCACCTTCTCTCTCTCTCTCTCTCTCTCTCTCTCTCTCTCTCTCTCTCTCTCTCTCTCTCTCTCTCTCTCTCTCTCTCTCCTTTTCTCTCTCTGCTTCTTGACTATTGTGAATTGAGCATACTACTGCTGCATTGTGCCTTAAGCAGTAAGGACCAGAGACTGTCTGACATTGATAGGTAAATCTCTCATTCTTAGAGCATTATTACCTCTCACATGTTTGCACAGAACTGAAAAGCTAACAAATACCATGTTCCCTTTGATTTGATAAGCCAGCTCTATTTTCTTTCACAGTAATATTGGAAACCATTTGCATTATAACAATGTTCAAAAAATAGAGGAGTGTGTACTATCTTGCTATGATTGGATAAAACTAAGTTGTGAACTATCCTTTAGGTGGATGGATTTGAAGAATGCTTTGGAACCTACAGTGAATTGCTTATACACAAGGAAGAGGTACTCTAGTGGCAGCCTTCACTGGGCTTTAATGAATAAGACATGGAATATGTGAAGTTGAACTTTGCTTGATCTTTTTTCCTAGTGATCCATGAGCTGGGTCACCTCTTATTCTCAAAGGAATTGTTTCACACTACATAGAAAACACAGGCATTGCCAGGCCAAAGTAACAGTGGCATTTTGAAATGAGTGTCACAGGAGAAACAGAAATCAGCAACAAAAAACTCCACAGCCTCACTGAGTCAGGTCAGAGGATATTTGCTATTCTACTCACGTCATGCCCTTGCCAGATGGAGCAGGCTTCTAGACGTGGGAGTGAGAAATATCTGGAAGTCCACCCACACCTTAATACTTCCAATGCTATGAGAGCTGTCATCACAGATGGTAAATGTAGAAAATGATTTGGATAAAATTTATGATTGACATTTTCAAATAATGAGGGAAAGTATAAACTAATAACCTAAGCAGCTATAAAAGTTCTGGCATCTGTCCAAGAAAATGTCAAGAAGATGCCACCTGGTAAGAAAAAGGAACTTGGAAATTTCATTATAACCTAGCTAGAGACATTGATTGAAAAAAAAGCTAAAATGATTTACTAAAGTAATGAAATGTTATAATTCCTTAAGAAATTAGTTATTCCATTTGATGGTATACATGGAAAAATACTTTTGTCTTATGTTATTCTGGATACCACATGAATCATACAACTCGTGTATCTTCCCTCAAGGGTTTAGTGTTTTAAAAGGAATTCCTATGGTGTGAATGAGTGGGGTCTCTGCATACAAGAGAAAGAATTTTAAACCTAGTTCGTGTTATATAGTTTGCTGTGTTAAACAACCTATTTAGACATTTTATTAAAAAAGAAATAGAAAGTCTTGATATGTTATGTGCCAAAGCCAGAAATGATTATGCCCAGTCAATTGGAGAAATGCCTTCACTCACAGATATGCTTTAAGTACTTCACATATGCCAAGCAAAATTCTATGCATAATGAGCTTAATGGTGAATAAACAAAGCAAGGAATGTTCTTGCTCCTGTATAATTATGTTACTCTTGGAATAGAATGTACCTAACAAAGAAGTGTCTGAAACAAATGCTGGTAAAAATAACCTGAACAATGAAAGTTCATTGTGGGATGACCAGAGTGGCAAGGACGTAAGGAAGATGTTAACACACTGAACTTAGAAAAACATAGGTTGAAATTCTAATCCATTATGTTAATGTATTTAAATGCTTATGGAGGTGATTAGGGTTAAATGAGGTAATAAGTATAGAGCATGACACAGTCAGGAAAGACTGATATACTTATAGAAAGAAACAAAGGCTTTACAATTGCAACTGAGCGTACACAAAGAAAATACTATGTGAAACTTGTAGAAGAAAACGATGGACAAACCAAGATGAATCTTCATCAGGAACTAAGCTCACTCTTAAATTGATCTTAAACTCCCATCCTTCAGAACCTTGTGGAAGTAGATTTATGTTAAATGTTTATTTTGCAGGATTATTTTATTTAATGGCAGCCACAGTGAGCTATTACATAGGAATAGACAGTATTATAATTAAGTCAGAGAAAGTAACACAGGTAAAGGACTTAAGAAAGAAGCTTGGAGCGTTGGAAAACAGAGTAATAGGAATATGAGTGTACTCATAGGAAGTAAGGGAGGTTTAGAAAGCAGGGAAATTGCAGGAGTTAACAAGGGCTAGATCATGTTGATAATGGAAGGCTAGCAGGATGTAAATTAAGATTTTATTTAAAGCTAATTAAAGGTATTGCCAAGTGTTCCTGGAGAATGATCTGTTGAGTACAGATGTGGCAATGCTATATCATACAAACTGAGCATTCTCTGCAAGGTTAATGATTTTGAAGAAGAGGAAGTAGTCTAGGAATACATCAGGAACATGTGATCTATACAAGCTTCAGGTAAATTGATGACACAGAAGGGCCACTTCCCAGTATGCTTATTCTGCTTTGAGTATTTTCACGCTACTTATAAGACAGTGATCATAAGAGTAATTAATAAATGTATAATAAGAAGCTTTTACTGACAATGACTAAAGGAAAATTCTTGGGGATTGTGCTTAATCTACATAAGGAAAAAGAAGATCATTTCATAACTGCATTTTTCATTAAATTACTTCTTTATTCATTTTACATCTTGAATGTAGTCCACCTACCTCCTCTCCTCCAAGCCCTACCCTCTCACCCCCTTCTCCCAACTCCCCTCCCCTTCAAGTAGAGCATCCTATCTTGGGTACCAACCTGCCATGATACATCAAGTCTTATCAGGAATAATTTCATTCTCTCCCACTTTGGACAGACAGGGCAGTCCATCTAAGGGAAAGGAATCAAAAGGCAGGCAACAGAGTTTGAGTAAGAGACAGAACTGCTCCAGTGTTGGAGGACCCACATGAAGAATAAGATGCATATGCATAGGGGGTCTAAGTTCAGTCCATGCATGCTTTTCAGTCTCTGTGAGCTCCCATAGGCCCAAATTAGTTGGTTCTATAGGTTTTCTTGTGGAATCTTTGCCCACACCAGCTCCTTTAATCACTCCTCTGATTCTTCCACAAGACGCCCTAAGCTCTGCCTAACTTTTGGCTGCAGGTATCTGCATCTGATTTCATCAGCTGCTGGATGAAGTCTCTCAAAGGACAGTCGTGCTAGACTTCTGTCAGCAACCTTAGCAGAATCTTATTAATAGAGTCAGGGGTTGGGTCTTTCTCATGAGGTGGGTTTTAATTTGGGTCAGGCATTGTTTGGGCATTCTCTCAAACAAACCTCCATCTTTATTCCTGCAATTCTTGTAGGTAAGAGGAATTTGGGTCAAAGGCTTTGTGGGTATGTTGGTATTCCACTCCCTCTATGGAAGCCCTGACTGACTACAGGAAGTCGCCATTTTAGGTTCCATATCCTATGCTGCTTGGAGTCACACAGAATCTTACAGAATGGGAACAGATCTTCAGCAACTCTCCATCTTTCAGAGGGCTAATATCCAAAATATACAAAGAACTCAAGAGACTAAACACCAACATTACAAATAACCCAATTTAAAAATGGGGCCCAGTGCTAAACAGAGAATTCTCAACGAAGGAATCTTTACTGACTGAGAAGCACTTTAAAAATTGTCATATATACATAGTCATCAGGGAAATGTAAATCAAAACCACTCTGAAATTTCATAATGCACCCATCAGAATGGCTAGGATCAAAAACTCAACTGACAATGAATGCTGTCAAAGATGAGGAGCAAGAGGAACACTCCTTAATTGTATTTCTTAATTACTTTTTATCAGATATCCATAGGCTAAGTGTTGTAGTTTCATTTTATGAAGGAATAAAATATTCCAAAACCAAATGAGAGTGGGTATTTTATTTAAAATTAAGGTCACAGACTATCATTGAAGAGAGAGGTCCAAGACAGGATCTTGAAGGTAGGACTACATACCATTGGACACAGCATTAATATTCAATCAAGAAGCAAGGATCTAATATAACAGTCAAGATGTATGAAAGAAACTGTGGGGAAATTTTTTGTTTTATTTATTTATTTTTGTTATTATTATTATTTTTAGTTAACTTACAGATCATTTTACTTGGCTCATTTTCTTATTCAGTTCAAGATACCCTACCTAGAGAAGGCACCTCTCACAGTGGTATGGGCCCCTATCTACATCAATTAAAATTAAGACAAATGTCCACAGATATGACTATCTAGGCTATTTCTCACTTGAGGCTTTCTTCTCAGATGAATGTAGGCTATCAATTTGATAGGCAAGCAAACCAAGAAAGTAAGTATAATAACTTTTTAACCATAGGCAAGCTACTGTTAGGTCTATTGAACCAGTGTGTATCTAATTCTGTGAATAATGACCTTTGTGTGAACAAATCTCATATTGCATGAGTCTGAAGTAACATTTTTTAATTCAGCTCTATTATTATTGGTTATATTAATTCTCTATCATCTATCTGTCTGTCTGTCTGTCTGTCTGTCTGTCTATCTATCTATCTATCTATCTATCTATCTATCTATCTATCTATCTATCATCAATCCATCATCTATCATCTATAGTGCACACATGTGCATGTACATGTGCATGTATGTGTGCGTGTATGTGTGTGCTTTCTGCACCAATCTTCTCTCAATGAAAACATCCATTTCTAGAAGGAAGAACATGCATATAAGGCTCAGGAAATAAAGTAACAGATTTAGAAGGCTCCTGAAACATAAGATATTCACATAGATTCTTCCCAAGGTCATATGCAGTATAACTGAGAAAGAAGATAGTATTTAAGTAAATCATCTGCCCTTAGACCTTGACAGGAATCTAGTCATACAGTCTTAATGAGATTTCATATATATGTTGAGTAGGTCTTTGAAGATGAAACTACCTTTGAATTATACAAGCTGCTTTTAATAAAGTCATCTCCATATTCCTATAAGTAATCCAAATGAATGGACTTGTTCACAAACACTTTGATCTAATCATTTTGTTAAGTCATCACCACACCTTCTGAAATGAATCAGTATTTGTTTATTTGTATCCACAGTAAGTCACACAACTGTTTATGTAGACTGGGTATCAATCACATGTTCATAGGTATTATTCAACTGTTGCAAGCCATCTTGGTTGGTTGGTTCTTTTTCTTTTCTGTTTTTATTTTTCTAAATTGAAACAGGGTTTCAATGGGCCATGGGGCTAACCAATTCAATTTGGCAGGCTGCAGTGAGGCCTAGTGATCTACTTGTTCATACCTCCCCAGTGCTGAGGTAATTAGTTGGTGTCATAGTATATACCTTAGTATGTACTATAACTCTCAGTTCTTGTTAATAACTACTCTTGTTTGATTTCTATTGCTGTTATGAAGCACCCTCACAAAAAAAAAACAAAAAACAAAAAACATACAGGATAAGCCTTATAAGGCCAGGCCACAAGCTTTTATCAAGGGAAAATAAATTGGGAAAATTAGTCATATCATACCAATAGTCAATGAAACAACCAAAAAATTGGACATGTGTTATCTGCTTATTAGTTTGTTCCTAATGGTATAGTTCTTTATTAATGTAGTTAAGAACTATCTTCCCAGGGTATGGTACAACTCACAGTGGATTGTGTCTTCCCACATAAAACAAGAATCAAACAACCCCTGACAGACAGGCTTACAGACCAATTTGATGTAGACAATTCTTTAACTATGGTTATCTTCCAGGAGATTTAAAGTTAACATTTAAAAGGAACCTGCATGTTAGCATCAATTATTACTGCCTTTTTTCTTCATCCTGTATATTTGAACATTTTCTTCATCCTTAACTAATGTATGAACAATATAAGACCATTTTAGATGTTCATAAATGCAACTATCCTAGCTAGAGTGGCTTTTTTCCCTGCTGGTCATGGTTACATAAAATGTTTTCTCTTTTCTCATTTGGAATATTTAATTGAAATAAAGTAAAACAAAAATGTAGTTTCTAAGATCTGTTTGTGAGTGGCAGACTTAGAATTAATCCAGAGATAGTTAATGTCCTTGCTAATGATACACAGTGGATTTTAGGTTATGTTCAGTATCTTACCTATTGTGTGTAGTGACTGTGATGGTTAACAGGCTCTAGAAACATCTGGGAGACAAACCTCTGGGCCTGTCTGTGAAGAAAATTCTGAATCAGGTTGACAAGGGTGAATGGATCCAATCTAAATGTAAATAAAATTGTTTTATGGGCTGTGCTGTGGTTCTGATCAGAATAGGTGAGAGTGCACTGTGTGTTAACCTCTCTCTCCCTCCCCCCCCACCTCTCTCTCTCTCTCTCTCTCTCTCTCTCTCTCTCTCTCTCTCTCTCTCTCTCTCTCTCTCTCTCTCTCTCCCCACCCCTCCCCCTGGCCCTGGGAGTACTGAGTGGCTCATATTGTTGTTGCTACTATGGCACTGCAAACCCTTTCAGCTCCTTGGATCCTTTCTCTAGCTCTCCCATTGCAGTTATCATTGTAAAGCAAAGAGCTCATCTTTGTGAAGAAACCTTAGTATATGAGGGAATATATTTCTTATTCATTAAAAAATGCATTCATGCAGTCAGGGAGGCAGAAAGGCAGATAGTAAGAAATGAAGGGAAGAAGGAAGAAAGCTAATTGGGTCAGCAAGGCATTATTCCAATGGCGGAGGAGGTTGATAATTCTAGGGAATGAGACAAGGCCCAAAATGAAATATTAAAAGTAATTTTTAGATTAAATTTTAAGTAATGTCATAAATCATCAGTTAAAATATATTAGAATGGATGACTTTAGTATCTGTCATTTATCGCTGTAGTAAAGGTAGATGATATCGAAATGGGAAAATATAACAATTCTACATAAAAGTTTAAGTAAGGTTGCTGTAAATGGAAGCACAATTAGAATGAGTCCAATCATAAACATCTTCACAATCAAATGAATATTTCTTTCTTAAAAGGAAAAAAAAATAAGAGAGATCAGAAGTTCATTGTGCAAGTGAGTTTCAAGGAGTCAGAACATAAAATTGGGAGGGGAAATGGATGGAAGGGGAGAAGGGTAAAAATGGGTAGGCTGTAATGATTGATTTGAAATTTCACAATACATTTTAAACAACACTTTTATAAATACATATAATTTGTTATGAAGTTTATTTTGTATTATTTTGTTTAAAAGAGTTCTCTACTTACCAATTAATTGGAAATAATATTACTTATTTTAGAAATATCTTTGTGAAAAGACTTTTCAAAAACCTGAGAGTGACCTTCGATGAATATCCAATTTAAACATATTTATAACATGATAGTCAGTATATATATATATATACATATATATACATACATATATATATATGTGTGTGTGTGTGTGTGTGTGTGCAGATTCCTCTGAGTGCTTTAGACATTACATTCCTTAATACAAATCTTTAAATATTGGCTGAGTAATAGTTGATGTTTATAGGAAAATACTTCGATGTTTGTTTCCATGTTTAATAAAAGGAATACGTATTAATATCCAGCCTACACAATTTGTTTGACCACTTATTTGCTTTTTTTCAACACCATGTACTCTTTCTTTTAATGAAAATAGTTATTTTTAATACAATATATTGTGGTTATAGGTTCTCCTTCCCTTTTCTAGCTCATGTTAACACAACAAACCAAAACATATATTTAAGGAATAATAATAAAGTAAAATGAGATAAATAAAAAAAACTAATTGAACTATAACAAAAAAAAAACAAACAAAATGAGCTCCCCCCCAAAAAGAAAACTCCAAAACCAGGAAATACATATAGATACACACACACACACATATGCTCACACAGGGAGCCCCTAAAAATCCAAACCTGAACTTGACCATTTATTTGTAATTCCAGAATACATTAATTTGTCTATAAGGTCAGAAAATTATCTGTGAAAGACCAGGAAATAAATATTTTAGATATGTAGGCCCCATGGTCTAATAGACAACTATCAAACATGTGGTATATGAAACATTAGAATTTAGTGTGTTCCATCAAATCTCTGCAGGTTGCCAGGGGCTATAGCCATCCAACTTGCTAGGGGTTACACTAAGAAATAATTGTGGCTCTTTCATTATAAACCATATTTAAAACAGATGATATCATCTTAATGAACAAACATATACTAAAATTTGGGGTATAAACTCAATCCTTTAACATTTCAATAACATTTTTCCTGTTATTATGATTTTAAAAACTAACAAATCTCCCTAGTTGTAAACTTTCATGAGAACAGTAATTGGTATGAGGGAAGTCAGTATGCTTTCATTGTGTTTCTCCCTTAGGCATAGATTTAGTGCACCACTGAACCCTCTGCAGGACTCTCCTGATTCCCATACTGAGGTGAAAGTGATGCTAATTTTCTACGTTCTGAGAGTGAGTTATTTTCAATAATGAAGTTGGTTGCTCTGGGGCTTACTAAACTGTGACAGTCATGTCCCTACATCCAAACCATTATTGCTTCTTCACTACAGCCTTAATCTCTACAAAGTGAGAACTGGTCTATGAAATAGCCATGTATTTGCCACCATTAATTAGTGACAAATTAATTGGTAACTATTTTACCACAGTTAAATTACTTCATGAAATTTAATTGATTGTTTTTCTTTCTAGTCCAGTACTAATAAGAAATACTATTCTTCAGGAGTTAATAATAAAGTTTAAAAATATTTTCCCTGGAATGCTTTTTATAATTTGCCTGGGTATATCATTTTGTATATTGCTCCTTTATCAATACTCTAAATTTGACTTTATTCATCATTTCACATAAAATTTGGAATTATTTGTGTTTAGGTAAATGTGATAAAAATAATAAGAATTAAGTGGAGATTTTACAACAACAAATTAACATTTATAGCATTAAAATATATTATTCAAGAAGTTAGTATGTTAACTTAATTATACTATGATCTTTACATAATTAAAATTAATAATCTATAAATCTAAATAAATTTTATGTTGAGTAAATATGGATCAGTTAAGGATATATGAAATATGTAAATGTATAAGGACTTTTTAATGACACATCATGAGATATAAGAAAATTTTTGTTTCAATGAGACAAAATTTTAAGAAGCTCAGGGTGGCCTGGAACTAAGCCTAGATTGGCCTTCAATTCCCAGTATTAACTACGTCAGTCTCATGATTGCAGGGATTATAAGTATATGACATCATACCTAGGACAGTAAAGAATAATTTATGACAAAACAGATTCACTTACCTAAGTAAAAATTGTTATCTGTAATTTTTTTACACAAAACTTTAGTATTATTTAGTTTTTATAATATGTTATGGTATATTTGTGTAAAATTCATTCATATTAAAAATTTATAATAACTATGAAAACACTGATATGCAATTAATCACTAAAGAGTGTAGGATCCTGATTATAATGCAATTATCAATTTATTACAGTATCTTTAGGAAAACTACTACGTAATACATCTTTATTTACATTTCAAAGTTTTTCAAATTAACCTTTTGACATTAATTTTAACTGAAATATTTTATTATTCAGCATGAAGAATCCAGTTTTCCTCTTAAAAAAATGACCCAGGACACAAAACAGTTAGATCTAAAATAAGAACATATTAAACAAAAAAAAATAAGGATATAAGTCATTTCAAGAAGAACGACCAAAATAGCAATTCTCCATTTTAAAGAAATCCACCCAAGACAGTGGTTGTTTATCTCTGCCCAACATAACAGCATTTGTATCTTTCAAGAAATCTCTGTCTTTATATAGTAGTTGCTTTTGGAGATGTCAAATAATGGAATAAATCATGCTTTTCCCCCTTGTCTGCCACTGAAAATAAAACAGTTTGTTTTCAGGCTTTGAGCATTGCCATCAATTGTTAGCTTAGTGTGCTTCTTTATTCAGTGACAGTGCATGTGTAGGCAGCCAATGATGGAAACATTTCCATGGCTCTACAGTCCCCTTTAAAGTGGAGACTAATTCTACTGTTAATATATTCCTTATTTCACAAATTGTTAGTTAACACTAAGCTCAGATGGAAAAGAGTAACTGGCTATTTCCACAATTTATTTCCATGTACTCATGATGGGAAAACAATAAATGATGATGATGATGATGACAATAACAATATAGGTTATTGAATAAATGACCATGTCTTTTAGGAACACTCTCCACCATTGCTAACGGATAACCAAATCTTTCAGTGTCTATTATTTTATAGTTAAGTTATTTGTTTATTTAGGCTTCTAGTTAGTCATAATTACACTTAAGTAGTTAGTGTGAATGACGGTTGCCTCAGTGTGCAGGAAACACTAGAACTTCTGGATGTTTAAGTGTTGCTCACAAGATATCAAAATCTATTTAAATCATATGGATGTATTTTTCATTATTAGAATTTAAGTATGTTCATTTTGTGGGAAAAGATATAGACTATAGCAGAGGTGATAAATTGTCCAGAAAATATGAACTCTGTATCTGCAGTAGAATATTTTTATTGAAAGATGATAACTAAGCTTGGACAACATTTAACAATACCCCAGCCCCATTTATAGCATTAGAAACCATATAAATGCTCTAATTTTAGTTTGTTCCATATGTAACAAGTATATTTTCAATCTCTTCTGATATGGATTAAGGTAGATATATGCCTATTACAATCTCTGAGCTGAACACAGATAAGTACAAGGCTCTCTTTTTGCATATAAATTCTTGAATGCAAGGAGTCTGGATCTCTAAGTCATTGTTTCCTGTCACCAAAAACACTACTGTGATTTCTTGTCTGGAGAAACTGAACTGGTGCAACTATAAAAGTTCTGAATCAAATAAAAACACAATGCAAGAAAACAGAAAACACAATGCAAATTGTTCAGAGGAAAATGAACACAAAAATTATATTTCCAAGGCACATGATAAATCAACGCTATGAAACACTGACATCATATTAAAAGAGAGATTGATTTAGATCTCTGAGGCAAATCAGATGTACCCTAAAAGCTTATATGGAGGAGAATAACTTCCATAGAAACTGAAAAATAATTAAAGGGAAATGAAACAATGAAAAAGCATCCTGAAAATTATTAAGGTAAGATGCATAAACATGGACCTGAGCAAGGATAAGAGATATAGATATGCTAGAGTGAGCAGAGGAAATCCTTAAAACTCCAGTGCTATACAAAAAAACATAGACAACTAAGGAGACAGTCAGATTAAGTCTTCCCGAGATGATGCAAAATAAACGAGTTGGTTATTCAACACTTAATAACCATCCCTGAAAACATATACACAAATAATATTATACAGTCACACAAACTGAGCAGGTTGTGTTACACACACACACACACACACACACACACACATACACATATACACAAAGAAAAAACATCACACTTTGCCAAAAGAAGTTCTATAGGATATAGCCAATGAAACAAATATTCATTTCCAGTAAAAGGAGAAAAAATGGAAAAGATAACTTGTCTGCTTGCTTTGTCAAAATTTTGACCCAATACACTGTTAATGTTGCTTGTATAATTACTAAATTCTAGAAAATAATCCATATGAAAGTGATAATTTCATGAGTTGCCATGTTTGAAAAGCGAACTGAACACTGAATAAATTTACACTTTTTGGAAATACATGTATTAAAGCACTTTAAAACACTAAACTTTGACTCAATGGAAATGTAATATATAACTTTTAAGTCAGTGTTGTGAAATCAAAATTAAAATTGATGTTAAATATAATTAAAACAACTTGCTAAATATCTTAAGACAGTTTATAATTTAACTAATTTTAAAGACGGTGGCAAAGGACCAACCATAATTACTCAATGTTATTCTGTCTTGCTCGGAAATAATTCATTCTATTTTTAGATCTTTTTTATCTTCTTGATTTCATATTCTTCTCAAGCATGGTGAAGCCCTGGAATTACTTCAAGGAAAAGTGGTTTTGTTTGGAATCAAATGCTATATTGCCAGAGTTTAAATTGAGTGTGTGAGAACCTTTCAAAGGAGAAAATACAGTCTAGGCCAGTAAGCCTGCCCTTTTTTGTCAGATACCATTCTCAACTTCTAGCTTTTCACCATATCCCCAAACTCCCTTATTTAAGGCCAGAAAATCCCCATACCTAGAATTTCTTTATGCTCTCTGATCCCACAGTCATCTATGATAACATGATTGGACAGAAGATTGTAAGCTCAAAGTGTAAATGTTTCTGGCCAGCAGAAGAAGTTGAGCTGTGAAGCCTTAACAACAACTCTCTTTGGGAGTCCAAATCAATAGCTATGCCACTAAAGGCCTCGACTGTCCCATTCATGTCTGTGAGCAATTATGCACTCATCTGAGAATGGCCTCGGTTCTTTCCTTCTGAATGTCAAGGTTATCTCAGAGGAAACATTAATAAGAGTGTCATTCTAGAGAAAGGGATATATATAGTAACACAGCACACTTCAGTAACTTGTACACAATGTGATTTTATTAAGCTCAATGAAAAATGAAATTATGAAAATCTTTGGAAATGAGTGGCCTCAGAAACTGTGATTTTTGAGCAAGGCAGAGCAGATTCAGAGATGAATCTTAGCTTGTAATGGACACCTATGAGCTTAAGTGGGTGTAAAAGAAAGTAGAGTCTAACATCCTAGAAAGGATAGCAAGAGAGGGTTAAAAAGAGATACTCTGGAAGAATATGTAAGAAACAAGTATATATGTGACATGAAATAAGAAAGAAAACTGGGTAGAGGCTTAAAGGGGGTATGTGACAGCATAAGGAAGTCATGGGGAGACAAGTGGGGAAGTAAACCTCCTAAAACACACTTCCCTAGGAAGTAAATAACAACACCTAATACTGTGCATGCTAACTGAAAAAAAGACACACGTAGTATAACAAATGTGAAAAGAATCTCATTTCAGAAATTTGATCTCCACTCCCCAATGAAATTTATTGAATTATATCATGTGAGACCTTCAGGCCTTGCTTCTTGCAGCAGGTGTACAATTCCACACTAACATCTTATGTTAATAAGTTTTATCCTAAATTAATGTTCACGAGGAGTTTATTGGGGATTCATGTCACTTCAGAACACAAAACAGAACAAAACTTGCATTCAAATTTGCATGCTAATTGATCTCAGTTATTTCTTACGCAGTTATAATATCATAAGGAGACGAAGTAAAAAGCAATTTGATGTAAATTAGCACTTTAAAAATCAACAATGTTTTATTCAGATCCTTGGAAATAATGACATTAAGTAGAATAAATTAAAACAATTAAAATTATGTCTGTAACTGTATGCTAGTATGACAGTTTCAATTAGGAAATGTTTAAATGGATATGAAAAACAAGGTGGTATTTAAGATGAAAAACTGATTTGTTATGCATAGAGTAATTTGAAGTATTTGCATTTGGTTTCAAATTTTATCATAAATGCTTAAAATATTATTTCTGTGTATTTGAATAATACAGCAAGCATCCCACTGCAGCTCTTATTTTTCTTTCCTTGAATTAGAGTAAATGCCTGTTAACAATATCATGAAAAAGAAATGAAAAATTTACAAGTCAGTAATCTACCTTTTAAAATGCTTTTTCTTTCTTTCTCTTTCTTTCTTTCTTTCTTTCTTTCTTTCTTTCTTTCTTTCTTTCTTTCTTCCTTTTCTTCCTATTCTCTCTCTCTCTCTCTCTCTCTCTCTCTCTCTCTCTCTCTCTCTCTCTCTCTCTTTCTTTCTTTTTTTTAAATGTTTTATTATTTTATTTTTGGCAAGGTGTTTTTCTGTAGCCCTGGTTGTTCTGAAACTTACTAATGAATTATGTAAGTACAGGTAAATATGTGTCATCTAGCAGATATTGAAAGTGTGGTTTGACTTTAAGTAGACAAAAGTAGCATTGATGTGGAGGAAAGTAAACGAACAAAATGGGCCACTTAATATCAGCTGCATGGAACCTATGGATATTTATGTCAACTATGTACAACTTGGATTATCCAAGGCCTCTACCATTTTTTCTGATATCTATATCATCTGTATCTATATCTATATCATATATATCTATATCTACCTATCTCTCTCTTCTATATATGTACACAAACACACACATACACACACACGCACACACACACACACACATATAAATATCATGTGTCTTCCATATTAACTGAACCCTTCTGAGGTACATAAATATTAGCATGGCGGTATCCTTTGACATAGACATCATGGTTGATAGGCAGCAACCTCATTCACAATTGGCTTAGTCAGTGTCTGAAAATAAACTAAGAAGGAGACAACACAAACTTCCATTGCTCAGCAACAGTGATTCTAAGGTATTGAATGGGAGCTCAGAAAGCAAAACACTTTTTTCTTTCTTCCCTTTTCTATTTCCCACCTTTGGCCAATAGACATATGTCAAAACCTGCTTACCCTAACAAACTCTGGGGTAATACTCCCTTATACTACCCCTGTCCGTGCAACTGCAAAGAGGCTTCCATTGATGTGACTGTCTCTTTCCTTGACATTAACACAAATAAACCTTAATATTTGTCCTTCTACCCCCTTCCTCCTGGCAGTTACTACAAGTTCAAGCTTTCATGGACTATTGTTTAGGGTGTCAAACTCCAAATTGGTGTTAAGTTCCCTTCCAAGTCCATTCTCTTTTATCTTTGAAATTTAATCTTCTCTCATATATTACACCCCCACCACGGATTCCTCTCCCTCCTCTCCTCCAAGTCCTTCCCCACTACCTCCCATTCCTACCCCAAGATCCACTCCTCCTTCATCCAAGTCCATTCTTAAACTATTTACAAGGACAAAAAATGTGTGAGAGGGACCCTGAATACCCATAGTGAGAGTCATGTATAAAATTACTATGTTACCTTATTGTATGTTTGCTCCAAGTGGGATCCCCATTTGCTTTTTTGTTTTTATGTTTTTTACTGGATATTTTCTTTATTTACATTTCAAATGTCACCTCCTTTCCTGGTTCCTACCCTCCCTGAAAGCCCCTATCCCATCCTCCACCCCCCTGCTTCTATGAGGCTGCTCCTCCACCAACCTACCTCCCACCTCCCCACCCTCAATTCCCCTACTCATCTATCAAGTCTTCATAGGACAAAGAACTTCTCCTCCCATTGATGCCTGACAAGGCAATCCTCCACTACATATGCAGCTGCAGACATGTGTACTCCTTGGTTGATGATTTAGTCCCTGGGAGTTCAGGGGCGGGGAGGGGCTGGTTGCTCGATTTTGTTGTTCTTCCTATAAGGTTATACCCAGAAGATGCGCTAACATGTAATAAGGACACATGCTCCACTACGTTCATAGCAGCTTTATTTATAATAGCTGGAAAGAACCCAGATGTCCTTGAAGAGAGGAAAGGATACAGAAAATGTGGTATATTTACACAATGGAGTACTATTCAGCTATTAAAAATGATGAATTCATGAAATTTTTAGGCAAATGGGTGGAACTACAAAATACCATCCTAAGTGAAGTAACCCAATCACAAAAGAACACACATGGTATGCACTCACTGGTAAGTGGCTATTAGCTCAAAAGCTCTGAATACCTAAGGTACAATTCACAGATCATATGAAGCCTAAGAAGAAGGAAGAGCAAAGTGTGGGTGCTTCAGTTCTTCTGAGAATCTGACAAGGGGAACAAAATACTCACAGGAGTAAATATGGAGATAAAGTATAGAGCAAAATCTGAAGAAAAGGTCATCCAGAAACTGTCCCACCTGGGGATTCATCCCATATATTGTCACCAAACCGTGACACTATTGTGGATGCCAAGAAATGCTTGCTGACAGCCTGATGTGACTGTCTCCTGAGAAGCCCTGCCAGAGCCTTGCAAATACAGAGGTGGATTCTCGAAGCCAATCATTGAACTGAGCTTGGGGTCCCCAATGGAGGAGTTAGAGAAAAGACTGAAGGAGCTGCAGGGGTTTGCAACCCCATAGGAAGAACAACATTCAAGCAAAGTTTGAAAAGAGTGACTGCCACTCAAAGGCCAAAAGGAGGAAGAGCTGAGCTTCCATTCTCAATATAATGTTAGGTACTCTTTTGTGACCATAGAAAAAACAATTTTCCCAATTATTTCATCCTCTCATTCCTAAACTTTAGGATACCAGTATTCTCTAAATACATTAAAATCTAGAGCACTTGGATATAATAAGAAGAAACATTTAGGCATATGAGTGGGCTTTGGTCTTAGTGCATTCCTTTCTCACTGTCTTAGGATAACACACAGAAATCTCTTACACTTATATTTCACAGGTAATTTTTAAGTACAGGGCTTTCACCTGAAGCCCCGATGAAGCAGACAAATGCATAACTGTTACAAACTATAGCACAAAAGAAAGAAAGGAGGGTTGATTTTGTGAAAACCAGCATATACAAACAATTATGTTTGATCAAGAAAGATTAATGAAATTTCATGATTGAAAAAACAACCAATAAAGGAACCCAGCTGCTAGGTAAAGCATGGAAAACATTAAGAGATAGGAGGAACACTCACATTGTTCAAAGACAATGAGCCAGAACAGCAGGTAGAATTTGTCAAGGTTAAAAAGGAAAAGAAGGCCAGATCGTGAGGTCCTTTGAATCCTGGAATGAATTGTCACTTTTAACCTACGAACTAAAACATTTACAGAATATAAGGGACTGCCATGACGTCAAGTAAACACAGTAATAACATTTTCTTTGTGACCCAGTATGTTTTTTTTTATTCCTTCGATAAAACATTCTTATAAAAGGTAACTTAAAGGAGGGAAGGGATTATTTGACTTTTACTTTGAAAAGCCCAATGCATTGCTAAGAGAAGTTATGGTAGAAACTCAAGCAGAAACTACAGAAGGACACTGATTACAGGCTTGGTCAGTGATATTTGATTTTTTTTATATAGATTGTGATGTTCTCTGACTAGGGATAGTGACTATATAGTGTACTGAAACCTCATATATCAATTAACAATAATTACAGTGTGCTACAGTAGTAGCCCCGGGTTAATTGCTAAGATAATTCTTCAATTGAGGTTCCTGATCCAAACTTAACCTAGGTTAGGTCAAGTTGACAATAAACAGTAAACAGGTCACTTTGTAAGTCAATGGATTGTGGACACAGGATGGCGGAACAACTAGATGAGGCAGAGTGTTGGAAAGCAGCAAGAAAATTGGTGTTGTTCCTGAGAAAAGTTCAATCCATGATACAAACTGAAGACCGGTTGGCGAGAATAGTCTTTGTTAATTTGGTGGAGAGACAAAGCATTTCGTTGTGTTGATCAAATCAGGAAACTAAAGATCTGTAAAGCTGGCTGCTCTTATAGGAGATTGACTCCAAATCTGGAGGTTCAGTATTTAGTGGCTGGAGTCAATAAGCTTTAGAGAACCAGACCCAGACCTGGGCTTTTCTGAGAGTATCATCAGTCTCTAATCTGTAGCATGCTGACTTATAGATGAAGTTTTCATCACGATAGATTAATGTTCGATTTCTACCTTTTAGAATTATGAAGACTTTTAAGTATTCCAATTCATGTATTTTCCATACGAAAAACAAAAACTGAAAATACATATAATTTTCAAACTGGGGGAACTTCAAGTATGGCCACTTTCATCTGTAATAGGTTTTGATGAAACTGTGTTGGACTTCAGCAGGACGCCATAAAATTTCAGCATAGGTTTGTGTATTAAGTAAGGATATCAGTCAAGAAGGTAACAGAGAGTGGAGTGGGGTGCACAGCAGTAGTCCTCTTGAAATAGAGTACCATCCATTCACTCCCTCACATGTCCTCTCTACCCTTTGAAACCAATGAAACATGCAAAACTTAACTTTTTAACCTTCTTTCTTTTCTGTTTGTTTTTCCTATGTTGTAGAAAAACATAAGCTAATTCCTGAAGTCTTTGGAGGCTGCCAAAAGAATAGTTCTGGGAAGGAAAGATTGTATTAAACACTCCAACTCTGGTCAAACACCCATATGGTCACATTAGGAACTCTGCTTCTTTTGTCTGAAGTGTATCTGCTATAGCAGTAAACTAAGTCAATGATGTGTCCAGTTAACATGTTCTCTGTTGCTTTCTCTCAAAGAAATATATAACATATATATGTATCTTTTATCATCAAGTAGAGTGAATAAGAAAATACATATTCAAAAGTAACAAATAATATTTTCAAATGATTATTTTATCAAAGTAAACTGGAGACCAACAAAGTGAATGAACACATCTAGGAAAAGCATTTCTATTTCCTTCCTTAGATGTAATATCAAGTTATAATTTAAGATATGTATTTTATTAATATGAATTTATGAACAAGTTTATTCACATACATTTGAAAAAAATGCTTACTATGAAAAATTCAGAGGTTTGACTGTGAGGTATACTGTTGTTTAACAGTAGAAACAAAATATGACTTCTTGTATAAGGAAGGAAAGTAACAATAAGTATGTGCCCAGCAAATAAAAGCTTAAAATGGGAAGCATATTGTTATATATTTCTTTATATCTACCATGCTTCACACTTGCTTGAAAATGGCTATTATTTATAATAGGAATCATAGATACATTTAGAAATTTTACATGTACTTGGTATTCATTATGACTCTATGCATATTTTAAGTGATTTTTGAAGTTAGTGGCATGTAGATATAAAATCCAAGGTTAATCTTCTCACTTTCCCATCCATTATTAGAAATGATAAGTATTTGTACAGTACACAGCCCCTCTTATATCTACAACCAGATGAAGTATACTAAAGCTCTCAACATTAAATGCAGATATGTAATCTCAAAATAAATTGATGCTATTTATCATTTATTTGAAACCATTTCTGCTAAGCAATGCGTGGAGTGTATGTCATTTATAAAAGTAGAATGTCATATAAAAAGATGTTAAGTTAAAAATATGTAGGATCCTAGATGCAAAATATTTATCTAGAGCTCTTTTGGTTCTCCAAAATTTTTAAATAGCTATTTATATGAATTAATATTTATGTATATCATTTTCTAAGGAAAAATAAAAAGAAATTTATAGTGTCCCAACTCCAGGATCATTCATAAAATTTGATATAGGTTAAATAACATCATTAGGATAATCCTCTTATAATAATTTGAATAAAATATCCTTATGATTAAATCATAGGGGCTCTTTCATGCTTCATGCAAAAGATACAAGAACTCTCATGCCACCACTAATGTTTCATAACAGTAAACATGACCAAAACTAAATGCTCTAGTGAAATTTGCAGTAATCAACAAGCAACAACCCATGTGTCTTACAGAGTAAACCTGTGAACATTCAGTTTTAATATATATTAACATGTATGTTTAATATATACATATGGATATGTCTGCATATATGTATATTAGAGAAACTATCTTTTCAACCTTTCATCTTTTTAAACAAATATGAATGTGATATTCTACAAGTGTTGAAGTCAATAGAAAAAAATTCGTATGAATAACATCATGGAGAATAGAACATATGTAACACACCACTAAGTACAATATCCCATTAGTTCTATATTGGATAATATGAAATTTCTATTTAAATATAATTAAATAGAAGTTCTTTTTGTAAGGTAAGTAAAATGTTAAATGCATATTTTTATTTGATTAATAAGTCTTCATAGGCTGGGTGTTGGTGGTGTATTCCTTTAATCCCAGGACTTAGAAGGCAGAAACAGGTGTATCTCTTATGAATTTGAAGCCACTCTGGTCTATAGAGTGAGTTCCAGGGCAGCCAGGGCTATACAGAGAAACCCTGTCTCAAGCTCCCTCAAAAAATAGACTCTATAAGATGATTCATATGAAAGAAAAAAATCGTCCTTATAGTTATTTCATATTATAATAAGAAAGTTATAATTTTAAATTTAAATTGTATTTTGCAATGTTAATCCTTCTTAACAATTACAATTTACAAAAATACTGAAACTAAAAATCTAATGTAAGTGAAATTTTTACTCAGTACTAGCAAAGGTCAATAATCCACAGAGCTTGAAGTTGTTTTCCTTTATAAAAATGATGTAAGTTCAAGAACTCATATATTTCAATAGAAAAGAGTATAAGTTTTCCACATTAAAGAAAAACCAACATATCAAACATTTTCTTATAGTTCATAGAAATCTATTTCTTCAGCAACTAACAATGAGGAAGCACAGAGTTCTCAATTATCTTTACGAATCAGTTAAAAATACAAGATAAATTATTTGATGTTTGCATCTTACCGTGGCAAGAACCCTCGATTTCTTCATACCCTGTACTGCAGATACACCTTCCAAGAGGAACAAGCCAATCCCCATCAGCTCCACAGTAGAGTTTAGGAGTATCACGTTCCTCAGCACTCTTCACACATGAACCCCGCACTTCAACCAGAGAGGAAGAGTCAACCCTTGGGATGGTATCAGGAAACATGGCCAAGTTCCGTACAGTGAAGGGGCATTTTTTGTAGAAAACACGGACTGAGACCAGAGCAATGCATGCTCCAATATCTTGAAAAGCCAGATAAAAACCTTTCCTTTCTATAGGCCCCACCTCACGGATTTCAGTGTTGAGTTTAAGGATGCGATCACCCAAATCCATCTGAGTAAAACTCTCATCAGCAGCAATTGTGTCGATCTTTATATATTGACTTGGCTTGAATTTAGTTCCATGGGATTCATCGGATTCTATATAATACAGATTAAACGTTTCTTTACAAGTTCCCAAGACCCATGGGATGCTGTTACAATCCCTCAGTGTGAACTTCATTTCCACATAAATTTTCTGCGCAGCGTCACGAGAGATCCAGTTAGTACGAAGCCAGTTGTTCTGGTTTGGTTCCATGACATTGCATACCTGGTATGTATGTATAGGCCTATTGTGCTCATCCATTTCAGTAATGGCATCCCACTGCAAAAGGAAAGGAATGAAATGGTCATAAAACCACAGCAGTTAACAGACATGATTGCTTAAGAATGTTTTACCAAAGAAAAATGAGTTGAATCATTATAACATAATTGTCTAAAAGCAACAAAGCACCATTATAACTGTCAACCTTTGATTTAGAGTATGGAACCTACTCTTCCAGGATCTTTCCTTCTTCATTAATCACATGACCAAAGCAGTTTTAACATCCTTAGTTTTCTCAACTGTAAAATAAATAGGCAATATTACCTGTTTTTAGGATTGAATTAAAGTATACATGTTTTAAAAGTGTATCTAAAGGAGTCATGACAGTTCTTGGAATTGAGCTGGAGAGATAACAGCAATTGAGAACTTCCCTTGCTCCACAAAAGGACTCATGATTAGTTCCCATCATCCACATCAAACAGCTCCTAACCACCTCTAACTCTAGGTGACCTGACACCCTTTTCTGGCTTCCATGAGCATCTGAATTCTAGTACATAACACGTATACAGAGACACAAACATATAAACCGAATAGAAATAAAAAATATTTTTGGCTGACTAAAAGAATTTAAAGTAGCATACCTTATCTGATCAAAATCACCAGATCCATTAAAAGTGCTCAGTGGTTTTCCCAATCTATATTGTAATCTGTAATTTGTCACAGGGTGAGATATATTAGCCAGTATGAAATTAAACTCTTATATGGTCATTCTGAGATAGAGAGTGATATCCTTTGACTGGCTAGTTATCTGGCAACTTTATACAAGCTGTAGTCATTAGAGGGAAGGAATCTTAATTTGGAAAGTGAATCCAAAAGATGGAGCTTCAGAGTGCTTTCTTAATTAGTGATTGATAGGCAAGTGCCCATTCAATTGTGTGCTAATGGTACTGGTTTCTACAAGAAATCAGGCCAATGAGTGGAGAAGAGTAGTTTGATTCTAAAATTAGCAGCTATTGAGCAAAAAGACCATCAGTCAATTGCCAACCCAACTATCATTACACCAGCCTCAACATTTTGAATAATCCACAGATGCCCTGAGGAGTGGGGAAAAACACATAATTTCTCTGTCTTCATGAGGGAAGTTCAGTTAGTACAAGATTTAGTGCTATCTGTTAGGGTTACTATTGCTGTGAAAAAGCGCCATGACCAAAGACAACTTAGGGAGGAAAGGGTTCATTCTGTCACAGTTCCATACAAGAATTAATTATCAACGGGAGTGAGGATAGGAACTCAGGCAAGTTAGGAACCTAGTGGCACGAGCTGATATAGATGCAATGGAGGAGTGATGCTTACTGGCTTGCTCACACTTAAAGAGCCCAAGGTCACAAGCCCAGGGATAAAACCCACCCATAACAGGCTGTGTTCTCCCCAATCAATCACTAATTGAGAAAATGTATTATAGACTTTCATACAGTTTAATCAATTTCTTAATTGTGCTCTCTCCTCTTAGATGATTTTACCTTTTGTCAACCTCATATAAAAATATAAAGCGCAATTGACGCTTTGTCAACTTGATACACAAACACATCACTGTTAATCCACATTGTTTCCCTTCTTGTTGATCCCTAAGATTACACATTAATATTGATTTTACAATATAAATATTTCCAAGCTTAAAGGTTCTACAGTATATTAAAGTTAGACACCTTAAAATTTCAATCTCCTTTTAAATAAAAAAAAAATATTTTAAAATCAAAAGTCTCTCAACTCTATGTTCTCAGCTGTAGGCTCCTATAAAACTAAATACGTTTTTATTTCAAGAGGGAAGAACCAGGGCATAGTCACAGACTGAAGAAAAAATTCAAACTCCAACATTGTTAATAGTCAATATCCGGTTTCTGGTATCCACTCATGCTCTCGGCTTCCTGTAAGGGTTCTGGTCATTCTCTGACTCATTCCTCCACTACACATGCAGCTTGCATTCACTCCACTCCTTCTGCTGTTCTTTGTGGTCAACCCACAGCACTGACATCTCCACAGTGCTATGATGTGTTGTTTCAACTTGGTTTCATCTTCATCAATAGCCTTCCTGGACTTTCCACAGAGACTCCAGCTGTGCCACACTGATGTAAGCCTCTGCTGCTCTCAATGACCCCTTCATTACTTTAAAACTAGAACCATCCAAGTGAGTATTCTACTTCCAAGTACAGCTCTTTGGAGGGGGTAAAAACTTGGCCACTTCTTCACCACAGCTTCTGTATGGTTGATCCTGAGGAAACACTTCCTAGAAGACTTCAACTCATTGATGCCACTCCCCTCTTAATCACTGCTAATTTCTTAGCTCTACCTTACCAGCATTAATCATCCCAGCAAAGCAAAGACTTTGCTCCAGTGATACTGATATCTTTTGAATCACAGCTGGTTCTTCAGCTCCAGGTAAGCGGAACAACAGTTTTTTAACTTGAAATATGTAAGGACTACAATAATGTATTTGAGTGATTCTCAAACTTTCCTCTGGATAGCAAGACCGGGCTCCATCCTTTGTATTTCTCTTAATTTCTCTTAACACTCTTTTATATCTTTTGCAGACTTTTTTTTAAATTAAATATATTCTTTATTTACATTTCAAATGTTGTCCCCTTTCCTGGTCCCCCCCCCCGAAAATCCCATAAGCCATCTCCCCTCCACCTGTTCCCCAATCAACCCTCTCCCACTTCCCAGTCTTGGCATTGCTCTACACTGCAGCCTAGGGCCTTTCCAGGACCAAAGGCTTCTCCTTCCTTTGTTGTCCAACAAGGCCATCCCCTGCTGCCTATGCGTCTGGAGCCATGTGTAACCTATGTGTACTCTTTGGTTGATGGTTTTGTCCCTGGGAGCTCTGAGAGTACTGGGTGACTCATAATGTTGCTCCTATGGAGCTGCAAACCCCTTCAGCTCCTTAGGTCCATTCTCTAGCTCCTCCATTGGGAACCCTGCACTCAGTTCAATGGTTGGCTGAGAGTGTTCCACTCTGTATTTCTATTAACATTCTTATCATCCATCCTCCCACAAAAGGGCTTGCTAGCTTGGAATACACAATGGCTTTTCTTTCCCACAGCTCCAAAGGTTTACACTGGGCTTGGGATAATCTTCTATATGTTTGGTGAGTAGTTAATTTCTTGATGGAAGTATAATGTCATAGCATTATTTCGAGAATATAAAATATAGGATATAAGGCCTATTTGAAGAAGGGATTCTTCCCTCAGTTGTAAACTTTTTGGTTGTCCATTTCTGTGTTGTTTTACTTCCTGTTTATCTTGACTTGAACTGTCTTGATCTACCAGCCCTTAAGCTAACCCTGTAAAGCTGTTTCAAAGTGTATGTCTTTCTTTAAATTTTTCTATGATGGTTTATTTGCTCACAGAAATACAACGCTTGATACATGGATTCAAGAAAACAATTCCCATCACTCTAAAGCATCCTGGTCTAGCAATCAGGTATTAGAGACAGTATGAAAACAAATTCTACAGTGATTGTTTATCAACACATTTTTAAGAAAAAAATTTTTACAAGAAAATTAGCATTTTCCATTGTTTGCTTTATTTTGGTTTTTGGAAGTTTTGCCTTTCCCTAAGATACCTCCCTTTAGGATTCTGACACAAACTGCTCTGTACTGTGACCTGAACAAAGGTCCTGTGTATTTGTTGTTATTGTTGTTGTTGTTTTGGTGTTTTTTGATGGTATATGACATCCTTTCTGAGATTCATGAATTTGGTAAATTTCCTTCAACATATTCTCATTTGTTTTCCTGTGGGCACACCAACTTCATTTTATTATATCCAACATAGCATTCTCAAAATAGTCACATGGATCTTTAAATGTTCTTTCTGAAATAACTTACCAAAGACAACTAATTTTTTATTAGCCAACAATTTCATTGACAAAGTTAGACCAAGAAACTTTAATTCGTCATATATCATTTACATATCTAAGTCTCAATCCAAACAATAAACTCTCAATGATGAAACTGTCATATTACAAAAAGAAATTGTTTTTCTATTCATTTAGGATACAAGAAAAGATGGAGATTGAGGACATTCTCCTCTGCAGAAGAATGCAGGGCTTGCATTTTACTCTGCTGAGCTACTTACTGGTTATGTTATATTTTAGTGAACCCTTGTTTTTATATTGTATGTCCTGTGTAAAAATGGATATTACTTATGGTCAAAACACAATTTAATGACATTGTTAAAGAGTTAATAAAATGTTAAGTTTACACAATTAGAACAAATATGAAAGCACAACATGAAGGAATAGAAGTGTTTTATTTCAGTACCAACTACATAAAAGCAAGCAGCTGACAGAACTGACTAGCTTAACAACAGAATTAATAAAGGTTTCATTATTTTCATCCAGGGGTTTTCTACTATTACCTAGTTCGTGAATATGTAAATGTTTCACTGGAAAAAAACAGTTATATGTTTGATTTAAGTAAGGATAATCCATTTTACCTACTACATGCATACAGCACAGGGTTAAATTTACCCAGAATATGCATGTTTATATTAGAGCCTTCATTCGTGTAGTAATATTTCTCCACTAATTATCTATCCACAGTGCCATTTGAAGTGTGTATTTGCTAGAAGTGATGGGAATTATGCACAACTCTGAACAATCCTTAGTTCACTTATGCCTGAAGTTTCCTTTAAAAAATCCACACCCACATGTGATGTTTTATTTCCATAACAAGCTGAATAAAGTAGGCCAAAAGAGATGAATTCCTTTTTAGGCATAGAAGCCTAGAACAAGAAAAATAATTCCCAAAGCAACTGGAAGTCGCTAAGGATTCAAATTGCTTTCTTCCCTCAGAAAATATAATAAGGCAATCAAGTGGCCTTTCTAGGCAAAGAATGTTCTGATAATATACAAGGAAGTTGACCTACACATTCAAAGTACTAACATGAATTACTCAAATTTATGCTTTTTCACTTTGAAATCTTTAGAACTGAACAGAAATATAAATGTTAATCAAGATATAAAATTTAATGTTAAGACAAAAGCATATAGTCTATTTTGGAAATAAAATATACTGGTGGAATGCTAGTTAGAAAAATTAATATTTTCTAAGGGAAGTCATAAATGCCAATGTCTATAAGGCATACAGCCAAATAATATATCAACTTGAGGAAAGTCATGCCACAGATTCATCAAGACCCAAAATAGCTACAAAGATGACTAGATTAAAGAGGGAGAGCAATCAGTAAAAATTGTTGCTAAGTCCTAAGTATGCTATATACATGCATGAAAACGGCTCCTTGGATATCTATACATAATAATTTAAAAAATACCATTAAATGGAAAGCACAAAAATAATCATATATCTTACAAGTGAAAAAAATATATCTGACATTACATATGCAAATATAGGGAATATAGAGAAAGAAGTTTAATAGCACTGAAGAATGAAGTAGCTAGAGATAAGGGTTTTGGTTGGACCTCTGTCCGCTAAGTGAATAGTACTTACAGTAAATATTATATTCACCATTAAATCTGTTTACTTTCTTTTACTTTCTTTTGCTTTCTCTGTCCATTGAAAATAATGGGCTGTGCTCTGAGGATGTGAGGGTTGGGAGAGCTGGCCCCAAGGGAAGGAGAGCAGGGGAACTGACTCTGTCCCTTGTCAGCTGCAGCACTTGAGAGAGTTGACCTGCACCTCCTCTAAGCAGTAAAGTAGATCTGCATCTGGTGGTATGGGTGCATCTCTCCTCCAGAGGGCAGGAGAGATGGCCCCATGTTGACTGAGGCATTGAGTGAGCCAGCTGGCAGGATTGGACAGCTCCCCCTGGTGGAGTGTGTTGGAAAGCTGGCATGCAGACCAACTCAGCAGCCACCCAAGTGCAGATCTAGGGCTTTGAGTTGGCCAGTTCTGGAGATCCAAAGCTGTAGGATCACCAGGACACATGGCAGCAATAGGATACCTGAGAGGAGTCTTGGTAAGGATCCAGTATTGATAGTGCAGCAGAAGTCAGATCAATAGTTATTGTGAACATTTAAATGTATGGATAAAATTATATACTATGGGACACACTATGATACCTTACAAGCTTCCACGATGACTTTATCATTTTTTTTATTTTATTTTGGGGAGAGCTTGCAAAGGTAGAGGGTGAAGGGACAGAAAGATGAGTGGGATTGGGGTACATGATAGGAAATTCACAAGAAATCAATAAAAAGTTAAAAAGAAATAACTGGCTATCCTTATTTACCTTAATATTAAAATTATTAAACTCTCAATTTATTTCTACTTTGTTACTAACAAACCATGAATATATGTTAATAGGAAGTGTAATACATTCAGAAAATTCCTTTTTTCAATACTTGGTTGTGATGAAAGAGAAAAATCAGAGAGACAGACGATAATAAATCATAACTGAATTGATACAGCTCTCCAAAACAAAATACTCCTTTAAATTGTTGAGAATGTATTGTCAGATAAGTGATAAATACATAAATGAGATAGTGAACTATATTTTTCATTACAGATTGTTAAAAAGATACAACAAAGGAACAAAAACACATGATAAATCTATGATTTCTCATTATGTTCTCTACAAAATTTATTCCCAAATGTTCTGTAGTATGTGATCATAATTAATTTTGCTCAAGTAGCTATCTTATGTAGGAAAGGGGGCCCAAGCAAGAAAATCTTCAACTTCATTCTAAGGAAAAGAATGTGTGAGAATAGAGAGAAGTAAGAGAAACTTCATTTGTTCCTAATATTCTTCTCTGCTTGCAGAAGAAGAATATTTGTAAATAAATTACAGTCACCACCAGAACATAGGCATGTTGTTTTGTAGCTCTGTACTGTCTTAATATGTAAACTGTGTATATCTAATATTCTCTATCAAAGAAATGCTTCTTAAAAGTTCTTCATATTCAAATACAATATTTTCCCCAAAACCACTTAAATATTCACTTTGAGTCAATATACTGATATAAACTTAGAAAATTAGTGCCCTGAATTCTGCTGCTAGGCATGTAGTTAATAACATAAATCTGTTTTTGCAGCAAAAAAGTGAAGACTCTGCATTTAAATGATAGCTAGTTTCAGAGAATAAAACAAGAAGCAAAATGTAGCCACTGAAGATGCATTTCTATTTCACTTCAGGCAAACATAAAACTTTTTTATTACTACTACAAAGATATTTAATAAAAATGGCACAAATTCAGTGGTGTATCTAGAAGACTACAGCTGAGACCAAGCTCTATGAATATATTTATTACTTTCGTGAATTTTTGGTGTCAATAGGCCTAACTATTCATAGCAATGAGGATACTGTCCATTACTTGTGAATGATTATTTAAAGACTGTCAAATATTAATAGATTAAAAATTCTCTATAGAGTCCCATGTTCTCTATGTCAAAATGCCTAAAATCTAAAGTTGAGGTTTTTACTTAACCAGTTAATAAATAAGATACTGCAAGTACCATTTTATTATATTTATAGGGTTAATACTTTAAGAAACTAGCAAATACTGATCTTAATTACTCTAACTTTCATTAAATACACAAGTAGCTAAGCATGTTGGCAAATGTGTCTTCTATTCACCTGTGTAATTGTTGTGTCTGGGGCTTACTGCCTAAATCCCTTTTCGACCTGTGAGACTTGCTGTTGAATAAGCTCACCCTTTCTAGTTCAGTCTGAACAATAGCTGGTTGGTCAACTCAGCTGTTCTGGTTCAAGCTTCTCTCAATACTAATTGATTCAATCTGGCTTCTCTCTAGGTCTCTGACATTTTTCTCTGCTTGGCCTCTAACTGACTAGGCAGTCTGCTCTAATCTTTTAGCTCCTTCTCATCCTCTGGCTTATTCTGTATTCACCTGTGTCTAGTTTGGTCTCTCTTTAACCTGTCTCTGTAAAAGTTCCTCAGTAAAACTGCCTCCCACTTCTTTTGCTCTCTGCACTGCTCTGTCTTAAGTAATTTCTCTTTCCTTTCTCTTCTTGTGAGGGTTGGGCAGATCCTATTCTGTCAGATATTTCTCTGATTCGTCATTTTGTCTGCCACTCAATTAGACATCACTTTCAAACATGGGTGCTTCCTTCTACAAACTAAATTTACTTTCATTGTTTGGAATTAAAGGTGTGTACTAGGAGGGGGTGTCTATATTCCAGCCAGAGAACTAAAGGTATGTCCTAAGGGCAGAACAAACAACATATTACAATCCCAGATTTACAATGTGAACAGATATCCTGCAACATGCTTCACAAGACTATCCAAACATATACAGCACAGAATATCATATTTATATTGGTTCTTGTTTGGCAGATATGAGAGAACTGACCTAAAGCATGTGATTGACCTGAGCTCATAAAACCAAAACAACCTCCCCCCTCACCCCACAAACACACAAGTACATGCACCAAAGGAAACAGCGCTGTTAAAAGTACTTGGATTCCTTTCCTTCTTTGGTGGCTCTTAAGTCCAATTAAATTGCTGTTGGTTATAACTAAGTGCCACTATTGCACTCTTAGGGTTATTGTGTCATGACTGTTATTGTTTAGGCTCATTGATGTCATAGATAGATAGGATATTTGTTTGCTTTCCTCCCTTAAAATCTTGCAGGGTATCTTCTGCTATCATGAATGTTAGTTGTCATAGAGCAAAACACAGGCCATTTCCAGCTATTGGCTTCTGGATCTTACATTTGAAATACAAGATGTCTTCAGCATGACTTACTTTCACCTGTGGATGGAAAACCAAGGGCAATAGCAATAAGCCTATTTTTGTGCGTCTCTTGAACAACAAGGAAATGGTGCTTGATACTAGAAACCTAGCCAACCACTCCAGACAAGCAAAATCATGGATCTTGAAGAAGAATTTATAATCACCATTTTCCTAAGCCAGTATAATCTATAAATATACTCTAATTACCCACTGATTAGTGCAATCCTCACCTCTAATAAAGGAATCTTCTCCTTGAAACAGACAGAGACCAATAAAGAAAATCACAACCAATCAAAATGCTGAGTTATAGGGCCCGTCTTCAAAACAACTCCTACACCCAAGGCTCAGGGAACATTGCAGAAGACAAGCAGAAAGATTATAAGAACAAGACAGTTTGCTTTGAGAATGTGTTTCCTAGAAATGTCAGAAGCTACAACCATAAAGTTGAACTTAAACGACTGCGTAAACATCACCTGTATAAGAACAACAATAGGCATAATAACATAGGTTCTGGAGGAAGCACACAAGGCCTCAATCATACAGAAAGAACTAAAATATGGAATGCTGAAAATGAAGAATAGTCTTGTCCAAGGAAGAGAAACCTATCAGTTATCCAGTGTGGTCAGCCCTGATAATACACATACACCTAACATTAAACATATATTAGTTAGGATTTCTATTGCTATGATGAGACACCATGTCCAAAATGCAAGTTGGGGAGGAAAGGGTTTATTTGGTTTATGTTTTAGTACCACTGTTTATCATCAAATGAAGTCAGAACAGGAACTCAAACAGGACAGCATTCTGAAGGCAGGAGCTGTTGCGGAGACTCTGCATAGATGCTGCTTTTAGTCTGCTCCTCCTGGCTTGCTCAGCCTGCTTTATTATAGAACCTAGGACCATCATCCAAGGGATGAAACAACCCACCCACAATGGGTTGGACATTATCAATCACTAATTAAGAAAATAACTTATAGCCAGATCTTATGGAGGTATTTTGTCAATTAAGATTTCATCCACTCAGATAAATCTAGTTTGTATGTCAAGTTGACATAAGACTAGCCTGTACAGAATGAGTAAGTCACATTTAGGAATCTATATGTTAAGTATAATACTTAATAAAAAAGAAGCCATGAATTTAAACAATAATATGTTATGAATAAAAGAGGTAATAAAACATGGATAATATGGAAATATGGAAAGTAGTTCTTGCTATTATGAGGGCTTTAAATCAAAGTACATATAAGTAGAAAGTACACTCTATAAGAACAGAAATTGAATTCTATTGGTCATTGTATCACCTTTCAGAGGGAATTGCTCTTGTTGTTGAATATAAAATGAGTCATTAAATACTTACATCATAAATTAATAATTTCTGAGTGTTTCTAATATTCAAATTCTAATGGTATGCTGGGTCAAGTTTCTAAATGCAACACATGACAAAAATATGCAAACTTAATCCCTCTCCTAAGGTACTAATATTATTTTGAAGACTATTGAAGGACAGTTGATAACAGGTAGCTCAAAGAACTTAGCTCAAGCCTGGACTTGCCAGGTGACACACTGGGTAACACACAAGAACATGAGACCTTTTGTATATGAATCTAGGTTTAGAATTCTGCCTTGACATTGGTATTTATATATCACGTGTTTTTTGTTCAAGTTCGGGTAAAGAAGATGGAGAAATTGTATTCAGAAAGCATTTCTTCATCAGATGAGTATCTGAGAAAGTGTTGTAATGTCTAGGAAGCTAAGGAGCTAATTTTTTTTTTTGGAGAATTACTTTAATTTAGAAGTACTACTACACATGCAGCAGGATCATCTGTCTTAGTGGTAAAGACTTATTGAGTTCATAGCTCAGACTGATTAACTTTCTATTTTAACTCAAAAATCTTATGGCTTAAGTATAGACGATTATGCAATTTTAATTCTTGCCAACATCAAATGTTAAGTGAATGAATAGACAAACTGTTCATGTTGATGCAGGTAAGGACATAATGCCTCTTGAAGATGTGATAGTCTCTACATACAACAGAAAAAATGTCTAATGAGCAGGAAAGAATTTAAGAGTATTGAACACTGTTGGTGGCTGAAAATATAGGCCAATTGTGAAGCACTTTTTAGTGTGCATAAGATACCAGACCAGTCCTTAGCACCTACCCAATTTAAAAAGTTCAAATGCTAGTTATCTCTACTTTAGATTTCAAACTAAAGGTATTAATCTTTGGAATCATACTACTATAGAAGCTTTCTCAATTGTAAACATATACACATCTAGAAAGAGTTTAAACAGAACTGCCCTATGGCAGGTGGACAATCTCCCCAAATCTATACAATGGGCTAGGAAATAAAAGATTAAGAACCAAAAATCAATTTTCTCTATTGTAATTATTAATGAATGGGATATCAGAGATCCCCTTGATTCCAGGATATTGACATTGTTCTTAGTTTTTCTCCAGAATTTGATGGTAAGACTCTAATGCTGAAGACTCCAGATATTTAAGCCATAGAACATGAGGCTGGTACTGATGTACAAGCTCAATAGTATTGGCTAGTGTTCATAGTGCTGGGAGTTTTGTATATGCTTCTAGAAGAAAAAAATAGTAATCACGAATTTTACCCAGTTGTGAATCAGAGAACTATGATAAATGCTGGCCTTATAAGATATACCCACTAATTAATTTCCCGATTAACTCAAAGGCCTCTCCACAAACAAAGACCATACCTGGCATTGCTATAATGTTTAGTGGCTAGATAATAGAATGAGAGAATCCATTAATGTGCTCTGTGGATATAGTAAACTGACTGTCAATGCCTTATTCCTATGTTCACAGAATAGAGCATCTCTCAACCATCATCCATACAGAATAGTACATCTCTCAGACATCATCTAAACAGAATAGTGCATCTTCCAGCCATCATCTGAGACCTTTTTGCAGTAGATGGCAACTGAACCAGAGACTCACTATGGATCAACGCACCAAGACTGAGAGATTGCAGAGACTACAGGAGACTACAGCCCAAAATCAGACACATAATTCCCCACAAGGCACAGAAATTAAAAAAAATAAAAAAGGATTGGAAAGACTGCAAGCACTAGGAAAGACATGAATGACTATCAATAAATATTATTTTCTGGATACAGAAAGACAGTTGTATATATGAATTTATATCAGTTGTGGTTATACACACAAGATTTGTTCAAGCTCAACACAGAAAACAATTCCAATGTAGAAGGGGGAGGTAGTAACTGAGGAGTTACTGGCAATTTATTGCCTCTGAGAGAAGGAGTACTTTTCTTTAAATGTATGATTCCTGATAGGCTGACTTTATTCCAGGGTCAGCCTCAAACCAAAAGTATTTGGGGAGCAAAAACTGTATTTAATCGGAACAATAGGGCAAACAAAATTGGCTGGGCAAGGATATGCAAGGTTGGGTGGATCAGATAGAAAATGGAGAAGAAATCGGGTGAATAGGAGCATATTATATAAAATTATCAAAGAATAAAACATATTTTTAAAAAGAAAAAAGCATCACGACTCTTCAAATGCTTGGTAAAATACAGATCACTATGTTGGGAGTACACATGTGTGTGCCTCTGTGTGAGTGTGTGTGTGTGTGTATGTTTATTCTAGTGACATGGTACATGCATACAACTCAGAAGACAGCTTGCTGGAGTTCTTTCTTCCAAAAAATTATGTTCCAGGGTTAAAACTGAAGTATCAATCTTGTTCATTGACATTCATCTTACAGAACTAGGTCAACGCACCTTGATTTGTTAACAGTGAAGTTATTGTGCCCCATAACATGTGATGGTTACTGAGATATCAGTATAATCAGAACATTTATCATATATTGCTCTTAAAGAGAGGTGTGGTTTGTTTCTACAGACCTGTAATATATAAAATAAATTTGCTTTAGGGAAAGATAATGACTTGCAAAATATTTTCCTTGTCTATATTCTAGTTCATACTTATTGCTTTAATACCTCAAAATTGATTTTGACTTGTTTTTCAAATTCTTTTGGAACTTAATCCAACTGAATATATAAATTCATTTAGGACCACAGTCTCAACAGAATTTTTCTTGTTGGACATTATCTTACTTCATGTCAGAATCTTACAATGAATATCTTTACTTTAATGACTTCAAATAGATTAAGTGTGTACTTTATTTGTAACTGGGGATGTTTGAAATTTTGAATTTTCATGGTTTACTTTAAATTTTAAATACTATCCCAGGGTATGAAGTACAGTTGACAATGCGTGGAAATACCTGTGCATCCATTTTTATTGCTATCCTACTTAACAATAGCAAGAAATTGGAGTCATCCTAGATATCTGTCAACAGGTAAATGAATAAGGAAATTATGTTTTATATATATATATATATAATAGAGTTTTTATGGGTGTAAAAAAATAAAATTATTGAATTTGCCAGAAATGACAGGATCAGGGAAGTAGTGAGGTGAGCCAAACTCGGAAAGAAAGGAAGCCATGTGTTCTTTTTCGTAAATACATCCTAGCTTGGATGTATACATGTAAAAATAAAAAGGAGAGCAAGAAAGGGTAAAATGAGATGCTAAAGAAGGGTAGGGGTGGCAAAGATGATATGTGACATAGAAGTGAAAAGCAGACTAGAGAAGTTTACTAAGGAAGAGCAGGAGAGGTATATTGTACGGGGAGATGCGGAGGAGAAATCATTAAAATATGATTGTTCAAAAAAAGCTATGAAGTCCTTAATGCCTTGTACAGCCCTTTAAATATAGCACATTTCATTCCAGAGTGATCCTCATACCACTCTGGACAGAAATAAAAAGCCCTATGATGCATCACAGGTTTTATAGTATTTTTGTTCAAAAGTAACTTATATTGAACTAATACTTAAGTTCATCATAATAATAACCACATATTATCATATATACTTATTAATCTAAGACTCTAAAGAGATAGCATAATAAAAAGAGTTATCAATAAATATTTTAAAATATGTGTTATTTCTATATTTGCTCATGTTAGTTTATATATAAAAGTATATTACATAAATACAATTTCATGTTTATGATTAAATCCAAGAAAAAAATATTTCATATTTCCTAAGTAGGCAAATACTAAAATAGCATGCAGTCTATCCAAGTTATACATATAATTTCATAGTGAAGAAGTTTAATTTCAAAGCCTCTATTACTAATACATAATTAGGTAGCATAATATATTTAAGACAATTAACTCTGATACTAATTATTTAAACTAAGGCCAGCAATTTATAGTAAACAAATGGGTATATGTTTTAGAACATACAAACTTACTGAAGTACAAAATAAATTACTGAAAATGAGTTTCAAGAAGAGAGAATGTTAAACAAGCTCATGACAAAAGATACATCTGATTTACAAAATACTAATTGCTATAAAAAAATGCCCAGATTACAAAATTAGCCAAGTCTAATGTTGTCTAATTACCTGCCTATATCTGCCTTTTCAAAGATTGTTTTTAAGAACATCATATTCGTCTTTTGAGAATATTTGATACACCCCCACTATTTCTAAAAAAGAACAAATCTCATAATAATTAAAATACATCGACATACACATTGCGCCACAATTGTATCTTGATAATTGGGTAAAGACTAAAAATATTCCAACAATTCTGAATGTGACTGGTATTTCTGAAATAAATGGCACTGATACATGGTAAGTAGAACCAACAAACAAGAAACATGACAACATATTTATGAATACTAGGACAGTACTTAAGATCTTATCTAGAAATTACATGTCTTTCTGTCTTTTTCGTTTGCAGTGACAAATTATTCTCAAAGAAGCAAGTTAGAAAAGAGAAAACTATTTTATTTTATCGCTTAGTCCCAGGTTATGCTCTATCACTGTTAGGAAACAAAAACAGCAGGAGCTCAAGACATCTGGTCATAATGCCTCTACAGTTAAAAAGCAGCACTAGTCATTCGTATACATTTACATTGGCAATCAACGGATTAGAGAGTTATTCATAATGTACTATGAAGGGGGAAATGAATCATAAAATAAGTAAATCATTATAATTTTGAGAAAATATATTCATCTTAGGTATACCATCAGACACATTACTTAAATTAGCAAATGTAAATGTGTGTGTGTGTGTGTGTGTGTGTGTGTGTGTGTATGTATGTGTGCTTGTACTTGTACATGTGTAAATTCCAAAGAGAGTATAGAGGAACACTGAGCTGAAGAATAATTTTTTAGAAGTATAACATGATATTATTTATCAAATAAGAGATAATCTGAAGCTGGGCGGTGGTGGCGCACGCCTTTAATCCCAGCACTTGGGAGGCAGAGGCAGGAGGATTTCTGAGTTCGAGGCCAGCCGGGTCTACAGAGTGAGTTCCAGGACAGCCAGGGCTACACAGAGAAACCCTGTCTCGAAAAACCAAAAAAAAAAAAAAAAAGAGAGATAATCTGTAACTTTATGTTACTTGCTTTATTTATCAAATTTAATAAAAGTTATGCTGAAATATAACATGGAGTCACTATTCCTTGCGTAGGCATAAAATGTTTTAAAATACATTTTTCAACAAGGAAACCAAACAATTCCATAAGCCTTGGAACTTCATGTAATTATTATAATATACACATATTAACTTCTATTATAATACTCATATTAACTATGAAAACAATGAACTTCTTTCCTTTAAGAGTTAAAATCTTGTCACAAATCATATCATAAATTGTCATAGTAACTGCATTGAAGTAGCCCAAGACCTCTATTATTACCCTCCCCCCTCTCCTCCCAGTCCCACCCTTCCAAATCCCTACACCATCCCCTCTTCTCCTCAGAAAAGGGGAGCCTTCCTTGGGCATCACACTACCCTGGGTCACCCAGCATGATTAGGTACATCCTCTCTCACCAAAACCCAACCAGGCAGTACAGGTAGCAAGAAGGGAATCCAATGGCAGATAACAAAGATTGAGACAGGCCCCACTCCACTTGTTAGAAGACCCACATAAAGGAGGTATGAGACCCTATTCAAATTTATATGAATTCATTCCACTAAACATTCACAAATATAGATATTATAGTATATTATATATGTAACAAATATAGATATTATAGTATAAAATAGTATTCACACATACCACTAAGTTAATTACTGTATTTCCAAAATATCTTTATATATGTTACATTTTAGTGCTTGCAGTAGATTTATAAACCAACAGTTCTGTTTTGTTAGCTGGTGCCCTATATGGAACCCATAATGTGAAAAAAGAAAACATAGACTGTCATTGATCAGCCTGTACCCATACTTGAATATGTTTTATTTTCTGTGACACTTATTTAAGAAACACATACACTGGTCCCTGAGTGTGTCTTACTGTTTTTGAGTACCTAACTTTCTCTTATGCCCATGCTCAAGCACTATGATAATATCTTTATTCATCTCCAACTCTGGTTTATAAAAATGAAAACCATTTAATATGCTATTATAGTCTATAATGCTGACAAACATATTCATAATCAAAATACACCCTAAAGTACAGTGTCAGCTGTGGAAACCAAAATAGTGTGTACCAAAAATGCTGTTCATGATGTCTAAGGCCATATACAAATTAGGGATTTTCAGGACAATTACAAAAGAAGAGTTGACTATGATGAATGAAAAGGAATGTGCAGGAGAAGTATGGAGAGAGGGTAAGAGGTCTGGAAGGAGAGAGAGGGAGAAACATATCATTAGTGATGAAACGGAGATACTAGACTGGCAACCATCATAAAGAAAGAGTGTAAACATCCATTTCAGCCTCAGTGATCATCTTTCCAAATGGGGCAGTCTAAGCATTTCTTATGTATTAAACATTGAAAAATATCCTAGATTTTGGCAGATTTGGGGAAAATTCACTAAAAGATCAACTATCATTTTATGCAACAAATTGAGGTATAAAGTTATTCTACTTTTGGGATTTGATTGTAATATTTTATCCAATGCCAGTATTCATATGCACCTAATTATAAAACATTATATTTATTTTATATAAACATATATAGAAGCAATTACATGTAAAGAAAAGCATTTTACATAGAAATTGATAATGTATATGTGTTCCATTTGTGAGTCTCATACCTTCTCTACAGACCTTTTCAATAGATTTTTATATAAATGAATCACATTTTTGGAGGGGATTTTTTTTTAAATGAAAGAGTCCAAACCTCAGGAGAGTATGGGAACATAAATCTCCAAAAGAGGTGGTAATGCATTTGTAGAAGACTGAAGTTAATGGAAGAGTGGATGGAGCCCTGATTTAGCTTACTGTGAAATTTGCCTATTGGTGTTCTAGGTTGGGATGTTGAATTAATGAAGATTTGCTAGAATGCTGCTTACCACGAATAGATTTTCTTTTCTTGGTTTTACTTCTTTTGTAACAGGTATTGGTTAGAAAAGTGCTCAGCCATACATCCTACTCCTCCTTTTTTATGTCCTTCTTCCATACTTAACTAACTCCTGTTTCTTTGATATTGGTAAGCTGTTACCATGAATGGTTAATTGCTAAATGCTGTTATAGGGTACAAAGGGGTCGCCCAACAGTACAGCAGATTAGAAATTAGAGGCAGGGACATTTCCTCTGTTGATAAATAACTATTTTTTTTCTAGAAATGAGAATTGGCTTTAACTGAAACAAGATATTAATGTTTAATGGAGATTATAAAAGTATTTATTGACTCCTTACAATGACTGCCATGGCTACAGAGGCTAAAAGGTATCAAATCTCCAGGAGCTAGTGCTACATCTGTAGACATGTGACCTAGGAACTAAACTGAGAACTTCTAGAAAGAGCAGCAACCACCTGTAATCGTGGAGCTATCTCTCCAGCCACATTTTTTAAGATTAATAAAATTAATTAGTATTTATCCAATATATTTTATCACACTACTGGAAATTTAGTGCAAAAAACCAAAGGAAGTTCTAAATCAAATCACTTTTTAAATACATTTTTTTTTGGTGGAAACATTAAGATGATAGGGAGAAACATCTGCTATAGATCTCTGATTCTATATGTCATATTCCTTGACTTTCAGGTTGGTGAATGCTAATAACCTGTTAGTAGACTCAAAATAGTTTCATGTTATACTCTGAAGGATGTTAGATTAGACTTAGAGGAGAGCAATGAATGAATATTAAGAGACTAATATTCCAAGATAGCATGTAATTTGGTTCTGGATATTCAACATTCTAACTCTTCCACAATTACTGAAGTTCTAACCAGTTTACTAGTCTTTGTTAATAGCTAATAGTTAACACAGGCAGGGTATCTTTCCAGGAACTTTAGTTCGCAAGAGAAAGCCAAGTTTGCATTTCATCCTAATGTGATTTTTGGAACTGTTCATTTGCATATTTTCTCCAACCTTTCAAGATACCCTAATATCAGCTTTGTATGTGAAGATTATCTTCCAAGCTCTTAAAGATGAGGCTTATTTGTGAATGAGATAGATCAAAAATAGTAAGGAATTGAGATGCCACTAAAGCTCATGGATATTTGTGCACAAGACATGCTTTAAGCATTACCTTAAATGTTCCATTAGGATTAGCTCCAATTATATATGGAAATAATTAGCTTAATAAGGCATTCTTCACTATTTCCATCATCTTTTTTCACTACATCCTCTTACTAGGAAATGTGTCTTAAACATTTTATTAGGCCTCTTTACTCAAACATCTGTCTCAGAAGAGATCTTAGAGTGAAGACAGGAAGTATAACTATTATCCTAGCAAGAGTGCTGAACTAGTCACTGTGCCAAAACTATGAAGACTTCATTGCCTATGATAAATAAGTGTGAAACTCTCTAGTGTTTCAAGTATCTCAAATGCCTTCTTCCCTTTGAATTGCTTTGTTATAGGGGTGGGATGTTGACATGCATAGGTATATGTTTTTTCATTATTTCCAGTCATTGCCCCTTCCATGTCTGCCATATCACAGTTCCTCATTCCATTCCTCCTACCCCCCACATCTTCAAGAGGATGCCCTTCCCTACCAGACCAGAATCTGCTGTATATGTGTTGGTAGAAGAGACTGAAGGAAAGGTAGTTCAGTGACCAGCCCAACTTGGGATCCAACTCAAGGGTAGGCTCTAAGGCCTACACAATTAGGTGTGCTTCCAGACAAGAGCAGAACATAGATATTTCTTGGATTAGAGAAAGTTCCAGGGCAATAGCCATGGCGAGTATAATGGCGGTGGATATACTGCAGCAGTCAACACACAGGTGGAAGAGAAATGGCAGAGTTGACTCATCCAACCTTCTCCTCACAGCATAGCTTGAAATAGATACTTTTAATAATAGATTTTATAAAGATACTAGTTTTGAGTTTCCAAAAGTAGGTCAGCATACAAAATGAGATCAAAACCTGGTTGTGTAGTGAGCCGTACGGAAGAGATGGTTAGACCATAACAGTGTATCCTCTACATTTAAGTCAGGGATGATAAGTAACAGTTTAAGTCTGAGAATGAGGTTTATACATGGAGATATTTGAGAGTTAATTTTCCATCTTTCCCTAGATTATCTAGGCCTACAAAAGTGGTTCCCTTTTTCTTGCTTTAGAAGTGTAGATCACTTTACTTTAAGACATTAGGAGGCACTGTTTCAATCAGATACTTGGTAAAATGAAAACTGCCTCCTTTAAGATTTTAAGGTCAATGGCCGCAGTAACTTTCAGCATAATGCAATTATAGAAGTTACTGTTCTTCATTGAGTGGAAATGGGTTATTCATCAAAAGAAATGGAAAACATGATGAGAAACAGTGAAGAAAGAACCGTGAAACTTGGACCAGGATGGGTTCTTTATATTGAGAACAAGAGAGGAAAAATATAGGTCATACCAGAGCCAGTTGACTGACATCAGGGCATTTACTAATGACGGGAATTTAATGGAAGCTGAAGGAGCTATAATATGCTGTCAGTATGTTTTTTCAAGGTACATAGTTGAAAGGATGATCTAAATCAAAGAGCAGAAGCCTTTGAATTGAATTTAGGTGATAAAATCCACAGTATGACAAAGGTAAGTATAACACTGGAGAATCTATCACCTATGTGCCCATGGTTAACTAAAGATAAAGCCTTCTATAAATAAAAATGTAACAATAACAACAAATACAATGACACCTAATTAATGTTATTTATCTTGTACACTGAGAGTATAAATAATGAGGGCTTTACACACAATATTATCTTGTGTATGCACGAAAGTTCCATGAGATAATACTCATTCTATATTTGAAAAAACTGAGTAATAGTCAAGTTGACTCACATTTCTCAAAATCAGAGAACTGGCAGATAAAATGGCATTCAGAAATTGTAGAGAAAACATGGCAGAAGTGTTCAAAGAAAGAATCTTATAACTACCAAGGAACTGAGTAAGACTACCTGAAAACACCAACAACAAACAAGAAATGAAACTGCTGAAACTTTTAAAATTCCTTTGATGTTATCATATGAGGCATAATTTTATTACACATCACCTAGGATTTTTTGGGCTCAAATAGTTTAGTTTTAGAGGGAGAAGTATTTCATGACATTAGCATATTTTGCTGTACTTAACAAAACTAAATGATTATATCTATAATCTTATTTTATTAACTAAGAACTATAAGTAAATTAATACTGTTATTTCCTCCAAAGGATGCTATTATTTTTACAATCTTACCAGAAGTGCAATAGGGCAGTAAGCAAACTACTTAAATTTACTAAATTCCATTGTATGTTTTTGTTAGATGAGTCTCCTAGTTTCTGGGATATTTCAAGTGTAGATTCTGTCTATTAAAAAATAGTATGTTATTGAAAGTGAGTATAGCTAGTTTATCATTTGTGAAAATACTTTTAGTTATTAAAGCTCATGTTTTGTAGTTTGAGTTTTCAAAGTTAACCTGGAAAGCTCCACAATTGAAACTGTAATGTCTTTAATCATTTGGTATGATCGACACATAATTCTCTCCATCTTATATAAATTCTTCGCAACATTATAGATTTCTTTTTGTGATCAATCGTGTGTTCATCCACAAGTCTCACTGGGTTATTGTTATCCAAATTCTCCTCAGTATTTTTTTGGTGAATGTTCAGTCAAGTTTACCAGTATTCAAATTGCTTTCCACATTATTCCTCCTGTGTTAAAAATAGTTTAGTTCAGTTTGTACTTCACAATATCCTATTTGCATTTTTCACATAGGTGTGTTTCAGATATTTGTCTTCATTAGGGTTTCTATTGATGTGATGACCATGGCCATAAATGACTTGGTGAAGGAAGAGTTTATTTCAGCTCACAGCTCCAACTAAGAGAAAGTTGACTCATAAACTCGAACAGGTAAGGATCGGGAGGCAAGAGCTGATGCAGAGGCCATGTAAAAATACTACTGTTTGGATGATGCCAATGGATTGCTCAGCTGCCATTGCCATTGCACCCAGGATAGCCTGCCCAGCAGTCATACCACCTACTGTGGGATGTGCCTCATATACCAACCATCATTTAAGGCAATACCCCTTCTTACTGAAGCATCATCTCAATTGGATTCCCTCTTCTCAGATAACTTGTTTGTGCCTATTTGAAATAAGACTAGCCCTCACACATGTTATTTTCTCTCCTGTGCCATGATCAGTGTAACTGGGCATTTCTCAATTCCTAACAAAATTTTATCTTAAGGCATTCCTGAAAGAGAAGAGACCAGAAGCCACTTTTCAAGGAATTCTCAATGATGTAGTAAACTGTTGACATGCATATGTTAGCTGTATTTCAAAATCCTGACACTCAGTTACAAGACTGAACATACAGACAGCGTCTATTAATTTTCCCTCAGAACTTAACACATCTGATAGTGAGGCTCCAGCTTTGGGGTAAACATAACATTTGTTTCAAAACGAAACACATATTTTAGACCTTGTTTAGCCAGTTAGCTGGGTCATGACTGCTAGCGGGTTCTGAAACTTTTTAATTGACTCATCAGATGTAGTTAATGTGACCTATGCACCCCTTCCCTGCAGTCTCTCAATAACCTTGAAAAGAAGAGGACATGAAAGGAAGAATGCTTCTAATTACCATCCTCAGCCACTTCTCTGTGTATCTGAATCGTTATTTCTTCATAAGCTTTGGGAAGATACTTGTGAAAAGATTTATAGTTAACTGACTAATGTTCTAGGATTTCTTTTAATGTTCCTTTTACACTATGGAATATCTTTAAATTTATCAACCTTTGACACTGCCCCGATAAGACATTGGCTGTGGAATGTGGAAGAGGGCACAGGTTCATGCATTCCTTTCCTACAAAATACTGAATCTTACAACTGTAAAGGGATCCATTTTACACAGTTTATTCGTTACAGCTACCAGAAATTGATTCCTCTGCTGATTTCTTCAAAGCATTTTAAATATCACGTAAACAGTAGCTTGTATTTGTTTCTGCTTGTGAGTAACGCTCTTCAATTGACAACTGTTTTGTTTTTTTTTTTTAATTAAAATGCAGTCATCTGAAAAGCCATTACCCTAATGCATGAGGAAGTGGAAAATATTGGACTTACTGACATGGATAATAAAAATGATATTTGGTTCAGCATACGCATTTTTTTTAATCATTGAGTACTATTTTGAGGGCAAAATAAATAAGTACTTTATAATGAAGGAGTATCGACTTTAAATTTTATTTTTAAGATCATGTTTGTTTCTACACATGTCTGTACCCTGTAATGTTTTTACCAGTAAGGGAAGGATTTTAGAAAGCATGTGTATACACACACAGCAAGCACACGGAGAGAAAGATCTTCCACAAAACAGTGTATATGTGGGGAGAGGGGGTGGCAGCAGGGAAGAAGGAATGCCAAGCCTAACCACAGGATTTTGAAGATCATTTATTCTTCTTTGTAATCTTGAAATTTAATGAAAATAAAGACATCCCTGTAAGTACAGGCACAATGGAACACAATCATACTTTCTACAATTTTATATATAATTTTATTTGAAAATTCTTCAAATAGTGATAATGTAAACAGTAGTTTGTATTTGTTTCTGCTTGTGAGTAATGCTCTTCATTTGACAACTGTTTTTAATTAAACTGCTTAATTATACTTCTTTAAAATATTATGACTGAGCGCCATATATATTCCTTGCATAGAAGTCAAAAATACCATAAACAATATGAATAAATGTGGAACCCATTCATAGAGGCAAATAAAACTGAAGTAAGCATAGACATACAAATCTAAATAAATGTAAGAGGTATAGTACAGCCAAGGATGAAAACACTAAGCACTATATTCATTTGATTTATTGTATTTAGAGGATAGCCTGTCAACATACATCAAATAACAACTTGCATACACTTAGATACAGTACTTCTTGTAATAAAAAAATGTTCCATAAAATGCATAGCAATGATTCATTTAATAGTGTTTCTAAAAGTGAAAAATTGAGACAAATGAATTATCAGCAAGAAGAAATTAGAAAGTTATGGTTTATTTATATTTATGACTATATCATAGATGTTAATATAGGTCATCATTCTTAAATAACATAATAATACATTCAATAAATATTTATTTTCAACCTGTTTTCCACCAAACTGTATTCTTGGAATAAAGCATATGTCGGTGGAAATATTAATATGAGGCAAATTTTCTGATTTCGTGAAGTTTTAAAACTTCAGGTCATATGTAAAGAGAGAAAATAAAAAGGAAAAAAATCAGTTGTAAAGGTGTTAGAGAAATGAACTGATGTAAGCTAGGGGTGAGTGAACAAGTGAACAGGAAGGGTAAGGGAACAGGGAGGGGTCCCCATATTAGATAATGGAGAGCACCTCTCTGATGTAGTGATATTTGAAATCTGACTGAAGTGAAAGCCAGCGAGAAATGTGGGGGAACTTGAAAGGAAGGGAAAGCGGTGTGATCAAAGGGCGTATGTTATGAACAAGCAGAGTGTGTGAGGAACTCTAAGGCGCCAGAGTGAGGAGAGCTCAGCTGAAAGGGTGGGAGTGGTGAACAGGGATTCAAAGGCTTGTGGAGAAGTAGCTCACTGGGGTGCTGGCAGACTAGAAAGGGGACCCTGGTTTTCATTACTAAGAAGATAAGCGCAGCAGGGGTTTGCCATAAAAAAAGAATCACAAGATCCTCCTAACATTTTTAACTGGTCATTCTAGTGGCTGTCTGGGTTGCAGGACAAATGGGGTAAATGAACAAGCCAATGCCAGTTAAAATAGTCCTGAAAGGTGAAAGGATTAGAATAGCTACAGAAGGGTAATGACTCTATATAGACTGGGGGGGGGGGGTCTCAAGACATTTACTAATGGTTTGGATATGGACTATAACAGATAAAGGAGAAAAGTCAAGCCTGAGAGAGACCACATATGCTGACATAGGAGGTTGCCTGTGAGATACTGTCATGTAAGAATAGACACCTACAGAAATTTTTCTTTATTTAAAATTTAAAAGAAGATAGAGTGTCAAATTGGTCTTTTAAGCAAACAAGAAGTCATATATTTAAAATTTTTTCTCATGTACACTAATATTATTAAATGTACTATAATGTAATATCTATGTGATTGTTTTTAAAGCCAGGGTCTTATAATGTGGGAGAGGGTAGCCTAGTTCATATATACTTTAGAGTGGTCATATCTTCATGTATACAAAGGCAACTTTAAAAGTTTACCTCAATAGAAGAAGGAGAAGATTATATTACATGTGTAGTTTTAAGATTGCTAATGGTGTGTAGTTTTCAGTATCAAAAATACTAAACACTTATATAAAATCAACTCCATTGAACAAGATTCAATAACTATTGATATTAATCATATCTTTGTTTTACAATGATTCAAGTAAGAAGCTGAATATTAAAATGGGAATTCTTACATTGTAGAAATATTATATGTGATTAGTGTTAAAAGGGCCATTAAAAATATGGTGCTCACATGGTATGTTGGAAAATATATGCTTCAGTGAAAAAGGAGAAATAGAAATTAATTGTGGAAAAGCACAATTTCTCTCCCACAAACTAACAGTAACTCTCAGAAAAAGTCTCAGGCCTTGACTCCTCTTAACTACTATCTCATGAAGTAGAGAAACACAATTCAGAGACCTCAGGATGGCAGGGCAACACAGGTTATATAGTCCTGTGATTAAGGTGTTAGCCCCATGCTTTCAGTGACTCAGCACTGGTGGCCAAGTCATCACCAGCAACCAATGTGACCACATGTACCCTTTAAAAGGTCCCCACCTTCATAGCTCACTGAACCTGTACTCTATTTCTCTCAGCCAGTCTCTGCCTTTCCCTGTCTGTCTCTGACTCTAACTCTGTCACGTTCTCGTTCTCTCTCTCTTTCTCTTTCTCTCTCTCTCTCTCTCTCTCTCTCTTCTCCTCACTCTAAGGCAAACTCTTACTCCACCACCTCCAATAAATCTCTTGTGTGAGATCTGTTCTGTGGTGTGATCTTTGTGGCATTCCTTGGCCTGGACTGATCTGGAAGGCACTCTGTTGCATAAACCCTAATATGGATGTCAAGACTTAGTAGAATATTTTGGTGCTATGACCTTCCCACTTGGGGGTGTGTAAGTCACACTAGGACTCTAGCCTTTATCTGCCTGTTCCACCTGCAACAGACTTGCTTTCAGGCTCAGTTGTTGCTGGAGACCATATCCAGCAGTAGCAAATAGTAAAATTTTCTTTTCAGTGGCAGAAATACTTCCTTGGATATGAGAAAGTAACTTGATCATATGTCAAACCTCTGGTAATATTGAAGGTGGAGGTATCTGCAGCCACAGTCTTTAAGGCTCTTTGCTGACCCCACTGATGACAGTTTCCCTTGGATGAGGGTTCATTTTTGAGCTCTGATTTTGTCTTTTTATTTCATTCAAAAGTTCTGCTGCCAAGTGTCATGTCTCTTCCGGCTTTTCAGCCCAATACAGGATGATGCACTGAATAGTTTTCAGCCTTCAGTCTTCTTGAGTCCTTAGACTTCAAGTGATAAACCTCTGTGCCTCTTCCCCACACATTGGGACTACGTTGTCTGTATATCTTGGCTCATTTTTGAAATGCCTCTTGGAGAGCCTCCATCCTCTCCATCTAGCACCTGACTTAAGGACCTCTAAATGTGTCTGCCTTTGCAGCCAAATACAGCCTCAATAACCTTTATATAAGCAAGTCAAAGCGACTGTCCAGAAGCACCCTAGATCACAACATTATTGGGGACCTCTTTAACTACTGCCAGAAACTAGAGAAATGGAGAGAAATTACCCACTAGCTGTTTTTTTTTTTTTTCTTAACTCCAAGTCTTATTTGCTCTTGTCTGGTTTCCTTCCTAGCGCACTCAAGAATGTGCACTGTATGAATGTCCTGTCTTTAAGTTATGCTTGATGGAATTTTAGGTTTGTTTCAAAATGGGAACCAGAGTTAGACCTAGCTGGAGTGAGTTTGTGAGTCTTTTAAAGGAGCAGACCGACTCCAGCCTGCACACAACCTACACACACCTGTTCTCCCCTGCAGCATGTACTCTAAACCAAGTGTCCTAATGTATGTATGAATCATTTGTTCATGAATTTGATTTCAAATTCTAGAGCATCTTCTTTGGCTGCTGTTTCCATGTGGCCTGTTGTGCCTTCCACAAGGGCATTCATTATTTCTTCTTGTCCATTAACTCTTCCTTTCTTTGTATTATATCATAAGAGTCTCTACTTCTGGAGGAAGCTACTACACTTTTAGTGCTCCCACCATGTGGGACTTTCCCTCTAGGCTCTGGCCTTCTACACCCCTATGAGTGTCTCTGCTAAAGACACTTCCTGGCTCTTCTTTCCTCTGTACATTTCTGGGTATTTCTGACTTCAGCCTGCGACCACACAGCTTCAGCTTTTAGCTCCCTCCCATCAACAGAGCTGAAACATAGGGAATACTTTCCTATTTTATTCTGTTTTGTGACCCTTTCTCTCTTCTTCTCTAGAATCATATTTTATCATAACAGCTTGGCCTTAGTATAGAACAATGACCCCAACTGACAAAACTGATTTCCAAATTCCCACAAATCATTAACAACTGCTTTTTCATACACAAGCAATCCTCAAGTATCTTATATTTAAACTTGTTCTGCCCAACACTTTCTCTACTTTCCACTCTTAGAAATCTTTTATCAATCTTTTATCTCTATAATTTCTTTGTATTCTTCTCTAAAAAAGCAATCTATAAAGATTAGGCTGATTATACTATGTGCAGACTGATAAATATGGAGCAATTTCTATTCTTCTACATGTAGACCAGCACCATTTGTTGAAGATCCCCTAAACGCACCCCCCCACTATGGTTTGGTCTTTTTTGTCCAAGTTCAAGTGTCTGTAGCTGTGTATTTCAGGGTCTTCGATTCTATTCCATGAATGGACCTGTCTGACTCTGTACCAATGCCATGTGGTATTTTGTCAATATTGCTCTGTAGTACAGCTTGAGGTCAGGGATGGTGATTTCCCTATATATACCAGAGGACTTCCTTCTCTGGCCTCAGTCGGAGAGGATATGCCTAATCCTGTAGAGACTTGATATCCCAGGAAAGGGGGATGCTTATGGGTGAGGTCCAATGCACCCTTTCAGAGTATCAGAGTCTAAAGGATATGGTGATTAACTCTGCGGGGGGGGGCTTGGGAGTGGGGGTAACATTTGGGATGTAAATAAAAAATAATTAATTTTTAAAAAATTATGCTTTAAATTCTTATCTCAGGATTTATAAGTTGGCTATGGTTTAAAATCTATAAATTCTATAAAAATATGCTTTTAAACATATAAGAAAAGGCTTATATTTAAAAATCTCTCTCTGTCTGTATTTGTGTGTATGTTTCAACTTTTTAGGATATATATGCTTGTATATGTAACTTGGGCTCTGTATATTTGAATATATATGGAAATATATATTTTGTTGAGAGTTGAAGCCAAGTTACATACACACATATATATTAGAAAAACAGATGGTTTAAATAACATGTGGTTCTCCTATATCTTTTTGAATCACTCAAAATGTAATCATCTGCATGTGTGGCATCCATCATTGCTAAGGTAAAAAGGTACATCCTATGTGACTTAAACACCATCTTCAGATGGCCACATAGTATAGAACAACAACAAACACCATCTTCAGAAACCACATGATGTAGAACAACTAGAAAACTTCTTAGTCTGAATGAACTCTTTGTGTGTCACTTTGTCTTATTTTGAGATTAAGGAAGCAGTTCTAAGTAATATTTTGAACTGGTATAGATCTTTGATAAGAATGTAAGGGTACATTTGCTACATCATACTATATGTGTGGTTCAACTCTGGTTTAAAATATACTATGTATGATAATAAAAAATTAAGATTATAAAATTCTCAACACACTAACAACAGCTGAGTTAGGATTTATGATTACTGGCTTATGTCTTTGCTAATGGTTGAATACCAATATACTGAAAAATTTAGATAAATAACACATGTTTGATAAAAAAGATCATTTGATAATCAAATCTATAAATTCCTAAGTTATATTCAATTTCACAGTAATATTATTCCAGGTTCTTCGTCTTTTCTCACTTTAAGCTTTACATATTTATATAAACTAAGCCTTTAAAAACTACAATATTCAATAATGGTGCACTATGAAAGAATCAATAAAGTTACCAATCTCTCTATTGACTTTATGATTAAAAGTTTTACTTTGATACTAAAAAGGCTCAACTCAAAAATTGCTATTTTACAAGGCTAAACCTAACAGGGATAGAATGCAAAGTCCGATTCTTATAAAAGGTGTTAACTTATTGTAAACTGTTAAGGATAATTAAGATTTTCAAGTTAATGTGTAGTCACCTTATAAATGATCAAATTCTTCAGTGTGTTCTACTAATGTAATTAAATACAAAAATAAATTTAATTTAGCCTCCTGTATGTTTTTAAAATTAAAACTAAAACAAGTAACTAGAAATAATCATATTTTGTTTAGTTTAGATATACATAATAGATAATGGTCCTCAAACTCTTCAGAGATCTACCAAATATATGGCATTTAATGTTTAACAACAATGACGTCGACAGTGGCAATGATAATGATAATAAATAAACCTTACTGTGATGGAGAAAAGTGCCAGGTCCTGGCAGCACACCTTAGATTTCATCCAAAGAAATGATGGGCACAAAAGATCTCAATCTTGAGCCTGCTTTAAGGGTAGCAAAGTTGGCTATAAGGAGAAAAACTCTCCTTTATTCTGATGGCCACCAGGACCCTGTCTAAACTCTGAACAAGCAGGACACTGGGGAACTGATGGCCGGGCATTACCTAGACAAGGTAGTTTAGTCCCTGGAAGTGCCTAATCAACAAAAATGGCATTAGTCTACTTCATTTTCCACAATGTTCAGCACAGATTACAAACAAAGGAAATGAAGCACAGCATATCTTAAACATCTCTTTTTGTAAACTTAAATTCGTGTACACTTCAAAAATCAACTTGAATCCACCTTGAATGGGTCAAATCGACTTCAGATAAATGTTGCCACTCAATTCCTGTTTTCCTATGTATCTATTCTACCTATTCCTGAGGGTAGGATCTTCAGATCTTCTCTCTCTCTCTCTCTCTCTCTCTCTCTCTCTCTCTCTCTCTCTCTCTCTCCTTTCTCTGTCTCTGTCTCTCTGTCTCTCTCTGTCTCTGTCTCTCTCTCTGTCTCTCTCTCTCTCTCCCCTCCCCCTTCTCTGTCTCTGTCTCTCTGTCTCTTGTCTGTCTCTCTGTCTCTGTCTCTCTCTGTCTCACTCTCTCCTCCCTCCTCTTCCTCCTCCTCCTCCTCCTCCTTCTTCTTCTTCTTCTTTCTCTCTCTCTCTCTCTCTCTCTCTCTCTCTCTCTCTCTCTCTCTCTCTCTCTCTCTCTCTCTCTCTCTCTCTCTCTCTTGCCTGGTCTTGGGATACCAACTTATCTAACAAATTACTAACAATATGGGCCTAAGAGTTTCAAATTTATACCCTGGATAAAAATTTTTCCTTAAAGTCCTTAACTTTACCTTCTGCCCCTAATATATATCTGTTTTAGCAACCCGCCAGTTCCAAGTGTTCCCTTAACATCAGTATCCAAGACAGCTTCAAAGTGACTGGTTCCAAGTGGTCCAGCCTCACAAACTGCTCCATCTGCTGCATGAATATTCCTAACCCCAGATGGTCCAACGGAGCCTGAACACTGACTCAACTAGCATGTTCTCCCAGGATTGGTCAGAACCCCAGTTTTCTGGGTCTCCAAAGATGGTAATGCCAACAAAGTGCAGGAGGCAGTTTAAAGAGCGTGCTCCCCCATTCCTGCTTCACCATCACACCTTTGTATTCATTTATAATAAACAAAAGGGAGGAATTTTAGACCCATTGCTTTAATGTCTTAGTCAGCAGCCACATCACCACCAGCTGCCAAATGCTACATATTCATCCTTTAAAAGGTCCCCACCACCACCGCCTACCCTCTCTCTAACTTGCTCCATTCCTCTCACTCTGTTTCTCTATTTCTATCCTTTTTTCTCTTGTCCCTTCTCTGAGGTGCCTTCTCAATAGAAAATCCATTTCTTGCATGAGATCTGTTGCATGGTGGCATGATCTTTGCTGCATTCTTTGGCCCCTCACCAATTCACCAAAACAATTCTGCTGCATAAACCCTAAGACAAGGTACTCAGGCAACTGTACAAATTGTCTTCACCTAAATGCTAAAAAACTTTAACTGAAGATGAGGGAGAAGTATGTGAAGGAAGGTTTGAGCAGTTGGGGCAGAGCCAAGTACCAGAGAATGAGAGATTCCTTAAAAGTCACAGAGGAAACAGTGTCCCAAGGCCGCTAGGATTGCAACTGTGGTTAGAACTCAAATTTGGATGAAGAAAGGAGTAGTATGAGTTTAGAGATTAGGTATATTCCAATATCCTGAACATGTAGAATCAGCTCCATGTAGTAAATTGAGATAGAGACAGGTGACTGAAAGGTTTTAAAGCTGAATTGTTACTAAATAGAAATTTAGTATTTGTAATAGGTTACATTTGGTGGATAAACTTTAAGGGAAGTGAGAGATACTGGCAACTTCTTTGCAGTGCTGATTGTGAAGCTGAGTTTCATTTTTAATTCCATTGGCAAGAGAAAGTAGACAATTCAATTTTCTATTGTTCTGGCAAGTTCTTTTGTGACCTGATATTTTTTCCCTTTTCTCAAAGTGGTTAGGTCTCCACAATAGTGTCTGGGTTTGGTAACTGTATTTGGGATGGATCCCCAGTTCCTCATTCTCTGCTCCATACTTTGTCTCTGTTTTTCCTCCCATGGGTATTTTGTACCCTATCTAAGAAGGACCAAAGTATCCACACTTTGGTCTTCCTTCTTAAATTTCATGTGGTCTGTGAATAATATCTTCGGTATTCCAAGCTTCTGGGCTAATATCCATTTATCAGGGAATACATACCATGGGTGTTCTTTTGTGATTGGGTTACCTCACTCAGGATGATATTTTCTAGTTCCATCCATTTGCCTAAGAATTTCATGAATTCATTGTTTTTAATAGCTGAGTAGTATTCCATTGTGTAAATGTACGACATTTTCTGAATCCATTCCTCTGTTGAGGGACATCTGGGTTCTTTCCAGCTTCTGGCTATTATAAATAAGGCTGCTGCTATGAACATAGTAGAGCATGTGACCTTAATACATATTGGAACATCTTCTGGGTATATGCCCAGGAGTGGTATAGCTGGGTCCTCTAATAATTTTATGTTCAATTTTCTGATGTACCACCAAACTGATTTCCAGAGTGGTTTTACCAGCTTGCAATACCATCAGCAGTGGAAGAGTATTCATGGAGGGACCCATGGCTCCAGTCACATGGGTAGCTAGGATGGCCTGCTTGGACCCATAAAGGCTGATTGCCCCAGGGTAGGGGAATGCCAGGTCAGGATGTAGGTGGATTAGTGAGCAGGGAGAGGGGGGATGGGATAGGGGGTTTTCAGAGTGGAAAGGAGGAAAGGGGATAGCATTTGAACTGTAAATAAAGAAAATATCTAATAAAAATAAAAAGCTGTTAGGTCTCAAGAAGTTCATATGTCTAGAAGCAAGGGTAAAGCCAGACTATAGGACTTTTGGCAGTTAGATAAAGGCCTATGACATATGCCTTTTGTATATCAACAACCATTCTGGCCGTTAGTCTCTCTCAGTCCACACTCACAAGTACTTGCTTTCCATCTCAAACTATCCATGCTTGAGTCCTGGTATGGGACCTTAATGAGATGTGTAGCCACACCCCAGGTTCTAGCCTGACTCCGCCTAGGCAGTCACCTGCCTGCAGCCACACTGTCCCCGCCTCCTGGTCACCTGACCGCCCAACTCACTATAAATAACACCCCCTCAGCGCGTGTTCTCTCTCTCTGCCTGTTCTCTCCCAGCCCTCTCTTTGTCTATCTCTCTGTCTTCTCCCCTTTCCACATGGTCATGGCTTCTCTTATCTATTTTCTCCTCTTCCTTTATCTTTCTATCTCTTTTCTCTTTCCATTTTCTTAATAATAAAACATCAAAGCTATGGGCTGCCTCTTAAATTCGCCACATGGAGCTAGCTGGTACACGTCATCTGAGACTCTGGGATTCAGCTACGCAGACAGTCTGAGCACAGGTAACGCAGAGAGATCCGGGATCTCTCTGCACCCCTGCGCACCATGTGCGGGACCTGCCGGCGGTGTGACCGCCCGCTCCCGGTTAGGCCGAGGCACGCGTGCATCTTGCCTGTTTCCCCAACCCCCCCCCTCCCCACGGAACTGTGTCTGCCTGTGTCCTTTGCATATGTACGCTGCCTTGGCCCTAGAGCGAGGCCCACACACTGCCCAGCCTGGCGTGTGCCCCTGTGTCCGCCTGCGCCAGGCCCCGCTTTCTTTTTCTTTTTTTTTCCCCACAGATGGCGCCCAACGTGGGGCTCGAACCCGCCACACAGGGACAGACCCAGAGTGCGCGCGCCTAATCCCCACAGCCCTCTCTTTCCCTCCAGCCCAAATCGGGTCAGTGGCTCTTTTTACCCGTGGATGGGGTCTTGGAGCCTCTCATGGCCGGATGCTCATTCCATAAGACCACCTTCCCCACTCCCCTCATTCTCAGCTCTCAGCAAGAGCTAAGAACAAACCGAACTGCACTCTCTTCACCCCTGAGGCAGAATCCGGCAGACCTCCCACGGTCCATTCCGGTCTCACGGCGGTCTGTGAAGTGACACTGCAGTCTCCCATGTCTGCCCGACCAGTGTCTCGACGAACCCTGGTGGGACACGGGAAACCAACCTAACCTTTTGTTCCAAATCCGCGTGCTCTGGCTAACTCCCTCCAAGGCTTCAATTAGATTCACTGTGTCCCTGTTTAGTTTCTGCTTTCCTGAATGATCCATTTCAGAGAGCGGGGTGTTGAAGTCACCCACTATTATTGTGTGCAGTGCGATGTGTGCTTTGAGTTTTAGTAAAGTTTCTTTTACAAATGAGGGTGCCCTTGCATTTGGAGCATAGATATTCAGAATTGAGAGTTCTTGATGGTGGATTTTTTCCTTGATCAGTATGTAGTGTCCTTCTGTGTCTTTTTTGATGACTTTAGGTTGAAAATCAATTTTATCTGATATTAGGATGGCTACTCCACCTTGTTTCTTGGGGCCATTTGCTTGTAAAATTGTTTTCCAGCCTTTTACTCTGAGGTAGTGTTTGTCTTTGACACTGAGGTGCGTTTCCTGCATGCAGCAAAATGCTGGGCCCTGTTTACGTATCCAGTCTGCTAGTCTATGTCTTTTAATTGGGGAATTGAGACCATTGATATTAAGAGAGATTAAGGCATAGTGATTATTGCCATCTGCCATTCTTGACACTATCTTTATGTTTGAGTGGTTATCTACTTTTGGGTTTGATTCAAGAAGGTTATTATCTCATTTTTTCCTGGGTGTTGTTTCTCTCCCTGTATTGGAGGTTTCCACCTATTATCCATTGCAGGGTTGGATTTGTGGAAAGATATTGTGAAAATTTGGTTTTATCATGGAAAATCTTGGTCTCCATCTATGGTGATTGAGAGTTTTGCTGGGTATAGTAGTCTAGGCTGGCATTTGTGCTGTCTTAGTGTCTGCATGAGATCTGCCCAGGATCTTCTGGCTTTCATAGTCTCTGGTGAGAAGTCTGATGTGATTCGGATAGGTCTTCCTTTGTATGTTACTTGGCTCTTTTCTCTTACTGCTTTTAGTATTCTTTCTTTGTTTAGAACATTCGGTGTTTTGATTATTATGTGATGGGAGGTATTTCTGTTCTGGTCCAGTCTGTTTGGAGTTCTGTAGGCTTCTTGTACGTTCATCGGCATCTCTCTCTTTAGGTTAGGGAAGTTTTCCTCCATAATTTTGTTGAAGATGTTTACTGGCCCTTTAAGTTGCAAATCTTCACTCTCATCTATACCTATAATCCTTAGGTTTGGTCTTCTCATTGTGTCCTGGATTTCCTGGATGTTTTGGGTTACACGTTTTTTGCATTTTGCATTTTCTTTGACTGTTGAGTCGATGCTTTCTATGGAATCTTCAGCACCTGAGATTCTTTCTTCCATCTCTTGTATTCTATTGTTGATGTTTGCATCTATGACTCCTGATTTCTTCCCAAGGTTTTCTATCTCCAAAGTTGTCTCCCTTTGTGATTTCTTAGTTGTTTCTACTTCCTTTTTAGTTCCTGGCTGGATTTGCTGAGATCCTTCACTTGTTTGTTTGTATTTTCCTGTATTTCTTTAAGGTATTTTTGCATTACCTCTTTCAGGATTTCTTCCTGATGACCCACGTTCTCCTGCATTTCTCTGAGCGATTTTTGTGTTTCCTCCTCATGGGATTCCATCTGTTGATCCATCGTCTCCTGCATTTCTTTAAGCAGTTCTCGTGTTTCCTTTGTAAGGGCATCTAACCGTTGATTCATTTCTTTAAGCAATTTTTGTGTTGCCTCCTTATGGGCATCCGTCTGTTGACCCATATTCTTCTGCATTTCTTTATGCAAATTTCGTGATTCCTTTGTGAGTGCATCTACCCGTTGATTCATCTCGTTAAGCGATTTTTGTGTTGTCTCCTTGTGCGCCTCCATCTTTTGATCCATGTTCTCCCACATTTCTCTAAGCGATTTTTGTGTTTCCTTTGTAAGGGCTTCTAACCATTGATTCATGGTCTCCTGTAACTCTTTATGAGATTTATTTGTGTCCTTCTTGTGATCCTCTAATAGGATCATGAGAAGTGATTTTAAATCCAGATCTTGTCTTTCAGGTGTGGTGGGGTATCCAGGACTTGCTGCTGTTGGAGAGTTGGGTTCGGATGGTCCCACATTACTTTGATTTCTGTTAGTAACATTCCTACGTTTGCCTTTTGCCATCTGGATACCTCTGGTGTTAGTTGGTCCTGCTGCCACTGGCTGTTGGTTGGACCTCCTGTGAGCCTGCAAAGCTATTTCTGCCCCCCCCCCCGGATTACCAGGATTCCCCTGGCACCAATTTCTGGGGCCTGCCTGCTCCTGAGTGACTTTGGAGCCCTAATGTGCCTTGCCCCAAGTGATCTTATATTGGGGAGGCCTTGCACATCCAAAGGCTCAGCATAGTGGATTCCTGGAGCTGAGGTCGCCAAAGGGAGGCTGGTAGGCTCCTGCCCTGTGCAGGGGTGTGTGATCTCTCCTGGGGGGGGAGGGGGCGTCCCTCTGTCAGGCAGAAGTCCCACAGCAGAGCTGGCGCACTGGTTACTGCAGATCAGCCCAGCACTTGGGAGCCGCATACACACAAGCCGCCCGAGACCCAAGCGATATTATGCCTGTCTGTCTCAGAACCTGGCTGTCCCAACTTCCCAGTCACTGGAGCAAAGATGGCGGAGGGCACTCTGCACACTCTCCGTGGCGCCGCTCCATATAAAATTTCTATCAATTCTATTATAGTGTTATTTATATGCAAAGTATATTGCCATATATAAAATGAAGTATGATTTTAAAAATAAAATAACACTACGGACTTGATACAAATATAAAAGCTTATATTTTTATAACAATACTACTTTGCTGATCTTCTGTTTAATGCTCTAGATTTAGGAAATATTTTCACTAACACTAATCTGCTATGATCATTACAACCATGATGATCAAAGAATAGATATCAAAGAATAGAATAGAAATATGAAGTTTCTTTTTAAGAAAAGCAGACATGAACAGTATTTGGAACTAATAACGACATTTTAATAACATTTATTGAAAAGAAATAATAAACTGAAAATTGTACTATCAGTCAAATATTTTATGAATGGAATAGCATTCCTACAACCTATTCCTCTTGTATATTTCTATCATTGAAATTGTTACTTATGTTAACCACCTATTCCTGTCCTTTAACTCAACTAATTATAGTGGCTTCCGTTGCTAATACCCTTATGAGCAATGGTTCTTAACTTTCCTAATGCTACAAAAACCTTAGTTCCTCATGTTGTGGTGATCCCTAACCATAGACTTGTTTTCTTTGCTATTTTATAACTGTAATTTTCTGCTGTTATGAATAGTAATGTAAATACAGGATATGAAAAATATCTGATATGTGACCATCATGAAAATGTCATTTAACCTCCAATAGGGTTATGTCCCACATGTTAAGAATCATTGTTATATAGTATTCTTGTATGTACTTCTTCTCTTAAAATATTATTTTAATTCTCAATTCAAATTTATGAGGTCATTTTAAATAATTCATATAAATAGTAGTTATTAGAAATACATATACAGAGCATATGGACAGGTTTTAAAACTATCTCCAACTTATAGTATTCCTTATAATAAATTATTTGATTTGTATTCCTTAGCCGATCATCTCAATATCCTTATACAAACTAAAAATCTTATACTACTAGTAGACACTTTGTTATTTATGTGTTACTGGTTTCAGTTATATTATAGAGTTACACATTTATAATAGAATTACACACAAAGAAAAGGGAAACCACTTCTCTTTCATTCAGTTCTATGGCTGGCACTTACCTACCTTATATTTAATAGACATTTATAAATCAACAGCATCTTACCATGCTTGATTTAACAATCAGATCTCAGAGAAACAATGTGCTTGAGTCTTCTACACTAAATACAGTGGTTTAAATGACAATGCCTGCTCTCCACAGGCTCTTATATTTGAGGTTACTTAGCCTCCAGTTGTTACAATTCTTTAGGAAGAACTAGGAGGTGTGGTGTTGTTGGAGGAGGTGTCACTGGTTGTGTGCTTTGGATTTCAAAATCTCACAACTCATGTTATCTCTGTCCCACATTTGTTTCTCAAGATTTAAGTCGTCTGTTACGTCTACAGTGCTATGTCTGCATGCCTGCTGCCATGCTCTCTACCAGGATGGTCATGGGCTCACCCTGGCAGACTCTTTTTTATACATTAGTTGCCTTGGTTATGGTTTCATACTACAATAATAGAAACGCATCTAATCTTTGAATTAATTTAATATTATTTTTAATACTGCAGGGTGCACATAAACACACACACACACACACATACACACACACACACACACACACACACACACACTACACTACTACACCTCAGCAGTAGCTTGGTAGTGGTTGCTTAGGTATAACGCATAAATGTTCCACTCTTCACATGTATACACTCAAAACGGGAAATACTAGTAGGAAAGACAATTTAGCCTTAGGGAACTAATCTTTTCTGAGACCCCTTAATCTTTTCCGTATCACTCTGATATGTTACTCTATCTATATGGATTAATGAAATTAAACCATCTCAAATAGTAGATGCATATATTTAAATATTAATGAACATCCTTATCACATTCTTTCAAAACTTGGAAATACTGTATATCTGTTAATACTGTTAATTTATGCTAGAAAAAGATATGTAAGTAGACTAAAACATTATTCACCAAATAGACAAAATATTCCTTCCATAAAGATTTTATATTAAAATATGAAATTAGATATCATGGATTTTATTTTTATTAAACAATTATTTTTTGGTTATGGCTTTAACCAATAAAACCAATCAATTTTGAAATTAACATTTCTTATCTTAACTTTCATGAACTAAGACATCTTTCCAAAGAATAAATGAAGCATTGATTAATGAGATTTGAAATATATGGTTCTATTTCTCTGTTTTCCATTTTATTAATTTATTTCTTTTTTATTGGATATATTCTTTATTTACATTTCAAATGTTATCCACTTTCCAAGTTCCCCTCTCTCCCAGATATCCCCTATCCCATTCTCCCTCCCCTACTTTTTTTTATTATTAGATATATTCTTTGTTTACATTTCAAATGTTGTCCCCTTTCCTGGTTTCCCCCACCCCCAGAAAATCCCCTAGCACATCCCCCTCCCCCTCTTTAAGATATGGTCTCACTCTGTAGGTAGGTAACAAACTTGCTTTGTACCTTTTTCTTTAGACTCCTTAGTACACTATGTGCAAGCATTAATTACTATGTCAATTTTGAAATATATGATAAGATAATCAAATGTATATCAAGGTAAGACATGAGTGTAACTGAATATAGGTTGAATAATCAGAACTTAAGCTTTCTTTATAAAGCAGTTGGCCATCATTAGAAGAAGTTTCTTGGTGACAAATAGGAAAGGCAGAGATCCAAATGATTCATGAAATGGATTCATTTAAATATCTAGATTAAGAGATATAGAAAGATAAATGTTGGTCAAAGTACAATCAAAAAATTATTCTCTAAAAACTCATTTGAAAATGCTTGTGGGAAATATTTTAATCATCTACAGGTTACAACCTAAAAATTTATACAGGCATTGATAATAAAATATTCATTGTGAAATAGAATTTAGGTGTTAGATCAAGTAACGATTCAGAGGAAATGAAGTGCATATTAATATTAAGTAAAAGAAACAATCAGAAAAAAAAAGAAACACAATGGGTGGTTTTACCTTATGATATTGTGGGGTAAGTGTCAATATGTGAAAGAATAAAGTGCACAGTCACTGTTTGGAATTAATGAAGAGAGAGTGTTGAACAACCAGATGTACAGTGGAGAAAATGCCAAATAACCAGAGCACAGAGAGATGTCTACGAAGACCAAATCTGTCTGCTTGATAACAATAGTGGATTTGTGGTGTTATAAATTTGTCGAAAAACTAGGATTGAATCCTAGTGTGAACTATGAGTCCTGAGATAAGGTATGGGGATTGCAGTCACAGGAAATCAATAGGTCTGCAAAGGGCTTGTGTAGAGGCAGAAGCAACAAGAGATATCTATTCCTTCTGGGTCACACTGCTGGGAAACTGAATCTGCTTTAAAAGTGTACTCTGTTTTCCCCACTTCCAATGGAAGAAAATCCTCTAATTCAACTGAGAACTTTTTGAGTTATTAGAATACTGACATTTCCTTTCATCCACAAATGTTTAAGGCCTAATAATATTTGCTGGGAAGCAGTTTTAATCATTTTCCCCAGGCACATGTTTGTCCTCTCAGTTTTCTTTGTCCATTAAGATATTTTTTACAATAATCTATTATTTTTATAGTTAACATTGATTTATATATCACTTAAATATGGCCTATAACATTTTAAAATTTATATGGCATTTAAATTTATATATCAAATTATTTATATTTAATAAATATATGTAATAATAAATACATATATTTATTATATATAAACTATATATATATGTATAGTTTGATACTTTGGGAACTTATATCTTCACTAGTAATATATAGTAATATTATATATACTATGTAAAAATATACAGCAATAGTAATATTAGTAATGCATTACTAACATATGTATTAATATATATATATATATAGAGAGAGAGAGAGAGATAGATAAAATTTGAATGTATAACATCTTCACTATGTATCTTATGAAACCTTCTACAGCCTGAATCATTTGCAAATTACCTGATTGTTGTCTTTCTCTATCATATATCTCTATTTCTATCATATATAAATAGAAATAATTACTGTCTATGCCTGATAAAGGTGTATATAATTTATACAACATAAGAATGGATAAAAAGTTTTTGCTTCAGAAATACTCTTATAACTGTAGTACAATATTCTATAGCATACTTTGATTGAAATAATGGAAGCCAGGTATGGTAATAAAAATCTGAAATACTATTGGTAAATTCTATTAATTCAGAGGGAAGGTGATGACTTCTAAGACCAGAATTTTAATCATTATTTTAAATGTTAATTGAATCCTGGGGTTACTTCAAAAGAAAAAGTATAAAAATTTGCTTTTCAATCAGTTATGGTGTCTTGGAAAAGTGAAGCCGTATATAACCTTAAATGCTGTCTAGAGGACTGGTGGGCTAGATTTTTTCTGCATGAAGCTCATTGGATTGAGAGGAATAGGTTAAAGAGACCAAGGGGGAGTTCAGTTTGAGATGTTTAAGATAGTCTCCCTAACAGACATCCAAACTTCATAGTTATTCTGAATACAAAGGCTCTACCTTTCAGGATAAACAAAGGCAGTGATGACATTAAGAATCCAATAATATATTTTAAAATGCCCCAATTCTTATGAGGCTCTGGAATCTATATAAAATCAAAGTTTTGATTTCTGTAGAAAAAACAAAAAACAAAAGCAAAGAAACAAACAAATACAAAAATAAAACAAACCAAGGAAATGGAAAAGACAAAGAAAATCAACATGTGTTCTAATTGATAAGATTTATATCAAATAGAAGTAATTACTGTCTATGCCTGATAAAGGTGATCAATAAATAGAAAAAAGTACTAAGATAGAATTCTGAATATAACAATACAAATGAGACAGGCAAGCTTAGTTATTTTGGTGGAGGTTTTGGAAAAATAACTATAGCACTAATCAAGAAATTCATGTCATCATCATTAAGGCTCAAGTTTCATTGGTGAAGATGGTATAGAAAGAATGTTCAGAACTGGAAGAGAAGAGATATGAAATATCATTTCTTAGATAAGACAGCCTTTGCATGAACTCAAAGAAGTTGTGGATGCCTGCCCTGAGTCTACACAAGAGTGTGCCCAGTCAGAGATATAGGTGGATGGTGGAGAAGCTCAGGGGCCCTCCTCTTCAATACAGGACTATTCACTGCTGGTAGATTCTGGGAGAAGGGAAATGTTGCCATCAGTTACCTGTGATTAGCCCAACCAGGTTCTATTAGAAAGCCCCAGTCCAATGTTTACATGGTCAGCCTGCATAAAACTGTCACAAAACTAAATCAAAAGACTTGACAGGTTCAGTGGAAGAGGGTTGACAAGAATAAAGAGAATGAATTAGTGGACTAAAATGCATACATATATGAAGTTACAAATTTAAAGTTGATCAATAAAACAAACCTAAACACAGCGAATTATGGAGGAAGTTAGTGAGAATAGACAATACTTTCATGGAGAGACTAACACAGAAATATAATTATAAAGGAAATTCATAAAGAAATTGCAAAATATGTAGAAGGATCAATGTTTTATAGCATGTTTATAAAATGACGACAATATGATCATCTATCAAAAAACCAGTATTGATGTGAGAGAATATATGCCAGAATTTACACAATTTCATTTGTCATAGAGGTTAATGACAATTTTCAAAATCTTAAACCTAATTTCTCTGTTATTGGTTTTACCTTATAATTAACTATTAAAATTCTCTTCTGTTTCTTGATAGGCTACTAGTCAGCCTTTTACCTACAGTTTTCATAGCATTATGTTGCACATATATGAACACATGTTCAGATGGTTATTAATATTTATGCTATTTATGCAAATGAATATTCAAAGAGATACAGAGTCTACTATGAAACAACAAAAATAGATAACTAAATTATTTCTTAATCTATAGGTCTATCTATCTATCTATCATCTATCTGTCTGTCTGTCTGTCTATCTATCTATCTATCTATCTATCTATCTATCTATCTATCTATCTATCCATCTATCTATTTATCTGGTATTTTTTTGGGTTTTTTTTTTTTTGGTGTTTTTTTTGACACAGGGTAGTCCTGGAATTCATTCTGTCAACTAAGTTGACCTCAATCTCAAAGAGATCTTCCTGCCTCTACCTTCTGAGTACTAGGCTTAAAGACATGTGCCACCACTGCCCGACAACCCTCAGGCTTTTAAAAATCTTTCTTATAGCACGTCTGAGGATTTACTTTATTCATGGGGAGTAAGATTGGGGGATACTACTATTTATCTGTGCATGTTGCTATCCACAAAGTTTCTGTATATACGATCAGTCCTTTGAAATTTTACTAAAATTGATATTTTGTACAAAAATAATATTTATTGACTAACATTAATTGGGTCAGTCTTCTTATATTTCAACAAATTAGAAATTTTTGCTTACTGGATCATTTTCTCATTATTAACTGCTTCCTTGATTCTTTTCAATTTTGGTAGTCCACATGAAAATGAGATGAACCACATTTGTCAGTCATATTTCAAGACTAAAAGTATAGAATCTTCCCTCTTTCCTTCATGCTCAAACAGATCTAACCAATGGACTTTGTTAGTTACATTATTAGTCCCATTGTTTTTCAGTGGCATTAATAATTACAGAACTCCACATAATGTTGTCTGTAATTTAAATATAAATTAGACATCTGTTCTAGGTCTGGACATGCCAGCCCTGTATTAGGCTATGTTAGAGTAGGGTCATTAGCCAAATTGAATTGTGTATTGAAAGCAGAGCAACTTATAAATGTTTCTGCCTTAAGAAATACAGGAACCGAATGTGATTGAGAACATTGGACAGATATATAGAACATAAGCTGTGAATCATATCTCTAAACACATGTAACAAAATAAAATTTAAAAGAATGAAAAATATCCCCTAGAGTCCTGTTTTATAATTGTTTTTTCTTCTTTTATTTTATTTTTAAGATGGAAATAGAGGAGGAGTTGATCTGGGGGAGAGTTGAGGTGGCGGGAAGTGCTGAGAGGAATGGAGGGAGGGTAAACTGCAGTCAGGAGGTAAGGATGTAATGCATGAGAGACGAATAAAATTTTTAAAAAAGAATAATAAGTAGTAATTATTAGTAGCTAATAACTAAAATGCAATGGTTGTAGTTAAGATTATTTAACTTAAAAAAGAATTAAAAAATAAATACAATCTGCTAGGATAATGAAGCCATTTTCAAAGAAGTTAATGCTGTTCATTGTTTTGTGTATAGATTTTTTAAATACTGGATTTTGTATATTCAGTTCTATCAACTAAGCGTATAAGTAATTAACACTTAAATTCAGTTTATCCATACTGCTGGGAGGCAGAAATATAAATGATATAGTGAGATCTGATTATTTCCTAAAGGCATTAACAATAGTAATACATGGGAATGAATAACAAAATACCCTTTAAAGCAACAATTGCAATAAAAAGTAAATGCAAAAAGGCTAAAAAATATATATAGACTATTGTACGTACTTGCTCTTAAAAATCTCCTAAAAATTTAGTAATACCATCCTTTATATAAGTAGATAGAAATAAATGTTATTTTAAAATTAGTTTTTATAAATATGAGTATATAATTTCTAATTTTATATTTATTATTTCAGATTTAATGTATCTGAGGTGTGATTTATTGCTTTCTAGATCTTTCATTTAAACTATATTAGATCTTTAATTATTCAAAGAATTTTTACATATTTTCATATTCAGAATGAAATTACCATTAGGCAAAATACTTTCGACATCAATTGTATATCGCCTGGGTACATTATTTATATTCATGGTTATAGCAGTCTCTGTGCATTAAGTGAGTTTCATTCTTCTTTACTACAATGCATTGCATTTTGACACTATTAATGATGGTTCTCTCTACTTTCAAAATTCATTAATCCTACAGCTTCAATTCATGTTAGTCTTAGATAAAATGCTCTTCTAAGTATTTTGTTATTTTTTGACCTATCTATTAAGATTCCTCCTGGACATGAACTTGAACAGCATATACAGAATTACCCTTTTAACTTTCCATTCATGCCAAGAGGGTTTTGAAATCCCTCTGAATTGAGGAATAGAACAAAAAAATAAAATGCTTCTATTTATATAGTTTATATGAAAAAGCTTGGAAATTTTTGAAAAAAAAATTTAACTTCATATTTTATAATCTTAAAGGAATCCGAAGAGATTGAGGTTTGCTTTAAAACAGCCACACTATGTTTTCAATAACCTCACTTTTTAATCCTTTAAAAGCATTTACAATTCAATATTATATTAAAAAAACTAAACATTCCTTTTTGATATTTTTAAAAGTCTAGAGAACAAATGTGAATTTCAAACTAATATGTGGACTTTTAATGTACTTCTGGGGCCTACAAGACCAATTTGCATGAGAAAACCCTTTGTACTTAAATTATATGCTATACATGAATATTCTGTTTTCCTAGAAACTTTTCCAACCTGCCTCCTAGGGAGCTGCAGCCAATGAATCCAGAGCAGAGGTAACAGCAGGGTCTGGAGAGGCGGTCTCTTCATTGCCTTCTGGAATTTTCCCCCCTTTTAGCAGTGTTGGAAATAGGTCTGGAAAAGCATAGGAAAGCTATATCAAATTTTTCTTAGGAGGATTTGTTTCCACACTGTTTTGGCGATTGTGCATGGTGAAGGAGCTCTATGGTATGACATTAAATATTCAGTTTAACTGATGAGTCCTCCATGTTAAATTGGCAATATCCTCAAGATAAAAAGATTTCATGCTATTCGTTTAAACTAAGATAAAATTTGAAAATTAAATAAAAAGGCATCCTTAGACCTACAAACACACAGATGCAAATTCTAAGGGAAGCTGAACTTGTTAGGGTCATGGTCCTGATAGAAAATGAACTATGATGCTTCAGAAAAAAAAGAAGGACTTGGATATTTTCTACTATCGCTTCTCGGCCTTTTGGCTAAGATCAAGTGTGGATATTTTCTACTTAAAATTTGAGATTCCAAGAATATCTAACCATTTATTATCTTTTGCAACCTAAAAAAATATGAAATGAATTGATAAAATTAATTCTAAATGTATTATATAGATATAAAATAATATTAACATGAATTATGGTTAAATATATTTGTGTGTTAGCCCCAAACCAAAATATCAATAATAGTGTTTTAATAATGAGTTTCAGAGGTCTAAATATCATCCATAATTTGTTAAAATAATCAATATAATTAATTATAACATAAAGTTTTTTAAATTTATTTTTCTTAATATCTATTATAGAACAAGGAATCAAATTACAGATGGTTTATTTATACTTTGTTTCTTTCTTTCTTTTCTCCTTCCCTTTCTCCTTCTTGTTCTGGCCCTGCTTGCTCTGGGCCCTGCTCTGGCCCATAGGTTCTTTATTTGTTTCTCATTACATATGGTTGTGAGCCACCATGTGATTTCTGGGATTTGAACTCATGACCTCCAGTAGAGCAGTGAGTACTCTTAAATGCTGAGCCATCTCACCAGCCCTAGTTACATTTTCAAAAAGTGCATAAGAATGTTGCTGGTATCATAATATAGGATATTTAATATCAATTATGTATTTAAAGAGCACAGCTGACTAAAACAGTGACTACTGAGAGTTTGAATGCTTTGTTATCTATACATTTCAATGTTTAGAAAACCTAAATGAGCTTTAGCAATCAGAAACTATTTAGATCGTCATAACCTGAATGAAAGCTGGCATAAGTTGAAATAATATAATAATTGTTTCATTTTTGGTATTAACATAATAAAATTAAATAAAAATGAAGACTTAATCTTACAGTGCTGGGAGCAAAAATAATATATTAAAGTTATTACACTTAATATGTTCTCATATTGAGGTATATATACTTTAGAAAAATGTTACTTTTATATTTTTTGATAATTGTCAATGCCTATTTTAATTTGGCTACCCTCTCTTAATTCTATTATTTCTAGCTACCCTCTCTTAATATATGATTCAAAAGAATTTTACTAATACTTAAGAACTATGGAAATATTAAAACTATATTAGAAATATTTTAAAAATCCATTACCACTTCTGGTATTATGAAGAGATGGTAAAATTATGTTTATTCAATACTTAGTGTAAAACAGTAAAGTACAAAAATATTTGGAACATCTTTCACCACCTAAAAAATTCTGAAACTCTAGATTTGATTATTTCAAAATCATGACTAATAAAACAGAAAGATAAACTGAAAAATTAGTTCTGAAAAACATATTATCACTAATTGATATGGTACTTTCAAATTAAAATAAAAATTCAATCTGTCAGTAAAAGTTTTATAACATGGCATAATCAGATTCAATCAAAATTTACTATTAAAAAACTAAAATATCTGAAAGAGCTTGACATCAGCCTCTAAGTGATTATGGTTTCAAATGAAAGCCAAACATCTATTCAAATTAAAGTGTAATATTGGTAAAAACCTATCTTTATCAATTCATTTTGTCCAAATGTATTCCTTCATGTAACTAAAATCCATTAAAGGGAAAAATCATTTACACATTTTATTAGGGAAACTCTGCCATTCACATTTTGTTTAGCATGGACAATACATCATTGTGGGGATGAAAATGTGATTCTGTGATAGACACTTCTATGATGAAGGAGTTCACAAGCACATTGAACATGTTACAGACACTTAACATTGAGATGATTTGGCACTGAAATTTTAGGAAGCCTGTGGACTTGAGAAACTAGAGATGGGCAGATGTGAAAATGATGCTTACAGTTCTGAAAGGGAAGGTTTCCCATATCTATTGAAATAAAACCCACAAAGCCTAGCATGTTAATTATCTTTTAAAACTGAATATATTAATATTGAAGCCAAAAAGAGACACAGCAGTGACATCTTCACCAGCATCTTGTAAATGTCTGCTCAGTGTCAATTTGCAGGAGGAAGCAAAATCCAATAGATTGAACGTTCAGATGATGGAAGAAATCAAACAAACCAAGAAAACGCTTTGTTGCTGAAGAGTCAAGAACAACAATATCATCAACAACAAAAACAGCAACAAAAAACAGAACCACAGTCTGTGAGAAAGAATTTTGAAAACTGAAACATTTTTTTCTTTCAAATCTAATGTATTTTCCTGATGATATCAATTGAAGCTTTGCCATCTATGATTTATCATTTAATAGAACTTCTACAGGTTGTAAGCCATACAATGGTTTGAAGAATTTTTTACTACACACACAGGTTGAATTGATATCAGTCAGTACTGTGATTCATGAAAGTTTGGGAGGCGTTAGGTCATGTCATGTGTGTATATTTTATTATTATGTGGGCATGGAGTCTCCTTTCCTGGCCTAGGGTGATCCTTAGCTGGTGTATAGACAGGTGAGTGGATTGTGAGGTAGACATTTTCATCAACAATTTAATCCATTGATGGGTTCACAGAAAACTAAGAGGTGGGTTTTAATTAATTAATTAATTAAATTTTTATGCTCCATATTTTATTCCCCCACCCCCTGTCCACCCTCTGACTGTTCCACATCCCATACCTCTTCCTCACCCCCCCCACCTGTCTCCAAGTGGATGTCCCCATCCTCATCCCATCTGACCTCTAAACTCCCTGGGGTATTCAGTTGGGTTAGGTCCATCATCTCTGAATGAACACAGACCCAGCAGTCTTCTACTGTATGTGTGTTGAGGGCCTCATATCAGCTGGTGTGTGCTGCCTGTTTGGTGGTCCAGTGTTTGAGAAATCTCAGACATCCAGATTAATTGAGGCTGCTGGTCCTCCTACAATATTGCCCTTCTCTTCAGCTTCTTTCAGCCTTCCCTAATTCAACAAAAGGGTCAGCAGTTTCTATTCATTGGTTGGGTGCAAATATCTGCGTCTTACTCTTTCAACTGCTTGTTTGGTCCTCTGGAGTGTGGTCATGCTAGGTCCCTTTTTGTGAGCATTCCCTCCATAGCCTCAGTAATAGTGTCAGGCCTTGGGACTTCCCCTTGAGCTGGATCCCACTTTGGACCTGTCACTGGACCTTCTTTTCCTCAGGCCCCATTTCTATTCTTTTAATTCTTTCAAACAGGAACACTTATGAGTCAGAATTGTAATTGTGGGATACCCCCGCCCATCCCTCATTTGATGCCCTGTCTTCCTGTTGGAGTTGAGCTCTATAAGTTCCCTTTGCCTACTGTCAGTCATTTTATCTAAGGTTCCTCCCTTTGAGTCCTGAGAGTCTCTGGTGCATTCTGAAGGGATCCCACAACCTCCTATCTCCTGAGGTTGCCTGTTTCCATTCTTTCTGCTGGCCCTCAGGGCTTCAGTCCTTTTCCCTTACCCAATACCAGATCAGGTTCCCCTCTCCTGTGACTCTGCCCCTCCCTCCACCCTGTCCACTTTCCCTCTCAGGTTCCTCCTTCCCTCTCCACTTGTGATTGGTTTCTTTACCCTCGAAAGTGGAACTGAGGCATCCTTACTTGGGCCCTTCAGCTTGTTTACCTCTGTGAGTTTTGTGGACTGTACCTTCAGTATTCTGTACTTTAATCTTTGGCTAAGAGTCACTTATTAGGCAATACATATCATGCATGTCCTTTTGTGTATGAGTTACCTCACTCAGAATATTTTGTAGTTCCATTCATTTGTCTGCATAACTCAGGATGTCTTAACAGCTGAGTAGTATTCCTTTGTGTAAATGAACCATATTTTCTGTATCTATTCTTCTGACGTGGGTCATCTGGGTTGTTTCCAGCTTCTGGCTATCACAAACAAGGCTGCTATGAACATGGTGGAACACATTCCCCTGTGACATGGTGGCGCATCTTTTGGATATATTCCCAAGAGTGGTATACCTGGGTCTTCAGGTAGATCTATTTCCAATTTTCTGAGGAAATTCGAGATTTCCAGGGTGGTTGTACCAGTTCACAATCCCACTAGCAATGGGGGAGTGTTCCTCTTTTCCATATTCTCTCCAACATGTGCTGTCACCTGAGGTTTTGATCTTAGCCATTCTGATTTGTGTAAGATGGAATCTCAAGGTCATTTTGATTTGCATTTCTCTGATCACTAAGAACTTTGAACATATATTTAGGTGCTTCTCAGCCATTTGAGATTCTGCAGTTGTGAAATCTCGGTTTAGTTCTATACCCGTTTTTGATTGGGCTGTTTCTTTGGTGATTGGCTTCTTGAGTTCTTTATATATTGTGGATATTTGCCCTCTATTGGATGTGGAGTTAGTGATGATTTTTTCCCAATTTGTGAGTTGCTGATTTATCTTATTGACTATGTACTTTTCTTTACCTAAGTTTTCCAGTTTCATGAGGACCCATTTATCAATTCTTAATCGTAGAGACTGAGCCACTGGAGTTATATTTAGGAAATTTCCCCCTGTACCAATGAGTTCAAGGTTCTTTCCCACTTTCTCTTTTATTAGATTCAGTGTTTTATGGTGAGGTCCTTGATCAAATTGGACTTGAACTTTGTACAAGGTAACAAATATGGGTCTATTTTCATTTTTCTACATACAGTCAGCCAGTTAGACCAGTATCATTTATTGAAGATGCTTTCTTTTTCCATTGTATATTTTTGGTTTCTTTGACAAAGATCAAGTGTCTGTAAGAGTGTGGTTTTATTTCTGGGTCTTCAATTCTATTCCACTGAACAACATGTCTATCTCTGTACCATTACCATGCAGTTTTTATCACTATTGCTCTGTAGTAAAGCTTGAGTTCAGGGATGGTGATTCCCCCTGAAGTTCTTTTATTGTTATAAATTATTTTTGCTATTCTGGGTTTTTCACTTTCCAGATGAATTTAAGAATTGCTCCTTCCATGTCTTTGAAGAATTGTGTTGGGATTTTGATGGGGATTGAATTGCCTTTGGTAATATGGCCATTTTTATTTCTGTCAATCCATGAATATGGGAGATCTCCCCATTTTCTGAGATCTTCTTCTGTTTCTTTCTTGAGAGACTTTAAGTTATTGTCATATGGGTCTTTCACTTGCTTGGTTAGAGCTACCCCAAGATATTTTATATTTTTGTGGATATTGTGAAGGGATGTTTCCCTCATTTCTTTCTCAGCCTGTTCATCATTTGTATAAAGGAAGGCTATTGATTTATTTAGTTAATTTTATATCCAGCCACTTTGCTGAAGCTGTTTATCAGCTAGAGAAGTTCTCTGATAGAACTTTGGGGTGACTTATGTATACTATCATATCAACTGCAAATTGTGATATATTTATTTTTTCTTTGTCAACTTTTATCCCCTTGATCTCTTTTTGTTGTCTTATTGTTCTAGTTAGCACTTTGAGTACTATATTGAATAGATATGGAGAGAGTGGGCATCCTTGTCTTGTCCCTAATTTCAGTGGGATTGCCTCAAATATGTCTCTATTTAATTTTTATATTGGCTGTTGCTTTTCAGTAAATTGCTTTTATCTTCTCCCCTGACCTTTCTCTCTTTCCTCTCCTGTCTTTCTCTACTTTAGATATATCATGATGACATCACCTTTCCTCCTCTAATCTATTCAGCCATGATTCTGATTTCACAGGACTGAAAGTAATGCAGCAAATGTACTATGAATGAAAGTTCTGAAACCATGAACAAAACAGCACTTTTCTTCCTTTCTTGAGTTTCAAGAAAGAAGATTCCTAGTTGGCTCACTTCATAGTTTTAAGATTACCAACAAGATAGGCAACTAATAATCAATAGAAACCACCAATAATATTGCAAGAAGGGTTGACATTAGGATGGGAGTATAACCTTTGACACATTATTAAATCACAAATGCAGAGTTTCCATAAAAGAGGATTGGTATCTTCAAAAAAGGCCTTTAGAGAACAAATAATATGCTTGAAATGTAAAGCCTGTGAAATAAAAATCCATGTACTAGACCTTCAATTTGAATGAAAAAAAAAAAGAACATTCATTATTGGTTTAGGTTTGGAGAATCAGATTATTAAAAAAAAAAAAAAGAAACAGAAAGGAAATAACCATGACTGGTCCTAGATATGGTGGAGAGAAAGGTTTATTGCAGGTGTGTTAGAGAGCATAGCCAGAGGCAGCGACATCTGGTAGAGTCCAAAGTGGACCTGACACTGAGCCATGTGAGGATAGGAGGAGAGAAAGGGAGGATAAGAACAGGCAACCAGGCAGCAGCAGCCAAGATGCCCCAAAGTCCAAAAAAGGTGTAACCAAAAATAACTATGTTATATAGGGGAGAGTATCCCAGTCCCCGGGCTGAAGAAATTTAGGGTAGGGGTGAGGTATGACAGCCAGGAGAGTCTTGTAACAGATAGATCCTGAGAGATGTAGGGAGAACCCAGCTAAGAGATCCACTTTGACATTTTGAATAGGCATTTTCTTTGCAATATGTCCCAAGTGTGAAACCTAATATACTACCTTCTCAGAGGGACTCTAATGTGTCTAGTGTAGGCAAGGTTGCAAAGGATGTGAAGGAAGGAGGGGCTTGGGGTGAGCAGTCTGCTATCAGTAAGAACCATAAGACAAACTGAAATTTGCAATGTCTTTGACCACTTTTTAGAAAATCAGCAGTTGTATATACTGGCTTTCAGAGCACCTAGATGTTAGAGTTGGGGAGTTTTTGAAAAGTCTGTTAGGGAAGAGTGACTGTAAAGGAACAGTGTTCCCACAGACAGGATCCTACTGGACTCAAACAGTTCATGTACCAAGTGACAGCAGAAACAGACTTGAATCCCCAGGAACTTTATGAAGATTTCAGCGCCCAGCTCAAAGGGGAATATGTTTGTGGTACAAGTTCCCCCAATTTCAAGAGCCTTAACAAACTCTGTGCTTTCAACTGAAATGCATGGGAGCCATATTTTAGAATAAAATCATGTTTGCACATAAAAGATTTGTCTCTAGTAAACTTCTCAGAATCAGCTTTCTATGAGTTAATTAACATGACAAAATCCAGACTGAAATATAGTAACCATATTCCACTATACAATAATAATTGTTATTGAAAATGAAGAAAAATGCAGCCCAGTATAAAAAGAAAAATATATATATCTCCTGAAATAAATAAAATTTAGGTGTTGAGATTACTCTAATAGATTTAAAATGACAAAGATAAATCTGTTACAGAACCCACAAAGTAAAACAAAAATGAACCAAACTCTGTAACAGAAAAAAATCTATCATAGAATATCATTAATTATAAATTAATAAAAACAAAAATCACAACAGAAAAAACTGAATGAATAAACCTAAAACACGATTAATGGAGCTGATTATTTCTAAAATACACAGAGAAAGAAAAAAATGATTAAATACTAAAACAACAGTGATCTTAAAAACAACTGGAAAGGTGACCAAATTGAGACCTAAATACTGTTTTTAGCAGCAGTGAACCAAGTTCATGAATTTAATCAAAGATAAATCCATAATCAGGTAGATAAGCAAGTCTGAAAACAATATAACATTTTTTTAAAAGAATCATGAACTAGAGTATATTCAATTTCAAATAGAATTTGTTGGCCATAAAACCAAAATAGAGTTAGTGATTTATATTTTGAATGGTGAAGTAAATGACAGAGTTACTGGAAGAGTGAATTGCTGCTGATGGATGTCAGGGTCTATGCATATATAGATATATGTATATGTATACACACACACACACACACACACACACACACACACATATATATATATATATATATATAGTATGTATTTTAAATCAGGAAATTGAATTCACTATGCATTTTCCTTATTTTGGCACAGATTAATCATTTTTGTATGGCTTAGATACTGAACTGTTCTTTTTCCTTGGTGTAAAAGACAGACTACATCAATCAGGATGAAAGGCAATGATGATTAAAATTATATAGAGGATAAACATTCAGAAAGATAGTTTCTGATAGAAAAACAGTAAAAATTGCATATTTAATTTTACTTTTTTCAAATTTACAATGCTTATACATTTCTATGAAAAATTAAGTTTTACGTATTTTTTCTAGATAAAGTTATATCTGTGATATCTATTCTTAAAATATAGGAAAATATCTGTATTTTATTTGATTTTTAACTCTTGAATATCTAATTAATGACCATAAATAATTGTGGGCCAAGATCACTAATACACAGTGTCTGTTTCAATTCATAGTATTTTTAGTAAAATGTAACATTGTTCTTCCTTAAGGTTACAAAAAAACAAATGACCTATTTTCTACAATGTCTGAGAGTTTTAATTATTTAATTGTTCCAAATAGTCCTAAATTTAACTTATTCTAAGTCCAAGCAAATAATAGTGCTGAAAACACACACATACACACACACACACACACAGCTAGCCACTCTTAATATTTGTATTTGCACTAAAACATGAGGTGTTATCAGTTTCTATTACTGTGATAAAACACCTGGCGCATAAGCAGCTGAAGCTGAAGGTGAGTGTTTCACCTACACTTACACATCACAGTTCATCACTGTGAGAAGTCTTGCCAGGAACCTGAAGAAAGGACTGAAGTGGTGGTCACTCTGGAATGCTGCTTCCTGATTTGCTCCTCATGACTTTCTCTGGCTGCTGGGCCATCTGTGCAGGGATAATGACCCCTACCATGATCTGGCACTCCCACATAAATCATTAATCAAGAAAAGTCTTCACAGACTTGCCAATAAGCCAGTCTTATTGGTAGCATTTTCTCAATTGAGAGTTCCTGTTTCCAAATCACTTTACCTTTTATCAAGAAGACTAGACAAAAGAAGATCTTATACTCACTGGCATGCAAATAATGATTAAGAACTGTAAGATTCTGAAATAACAATAGTACAAATTCACATCTGTGTAGTAACACAAGTGTGGTCAACCTAAATCAACAGTTCTCACTCTGTGGGTCATGATTGCTTTGGCAAACCTCTATCTCCAAAAACATTTACATCACGACTCATAACAGTAGAAAAGTTAAGGTTATGAAGCAGCGATGAAAATAGTTTTATGATTTGTGGATCATAACTACATGAGGAACTGTATTAAAGGGTAACAGCAGGAGAGAAGTTGAGAAGCATTGATCTAAATGTATGTATTTTTGCTGTTTTTGTTTGTTTTGTTTGGCTTTTTAAACCTAGTGCAGTAGAAACTCCCAGGATTCTACTAAGGTAATCCCAGTGAGGATTCCTAATAATGGAGTAATGGAGTCTGAACTAGGTATCTTCTGTAACCAGGCAAAGCTTCCTAGGCTGGGAGGTACAGGAATTGTGGGATTAGCCAACCAATGTCTGATTTAGTCTGAGGCCCGCCAGCAGTGGAGGAGTGTTCCTCTTTCTCCACATCCTCACCAACAACTGCTGTCTCCTGTGTTTTTGATCTTAGCCATTCTGACTGGTGTGAGATGGAATCTCAGGGTTGTTTTGATTTGCATTTCCCTAATGACTAAGGATGATGAACATCTCTTTAGGTGCTTCTCAGCCATTAGATATTCTTCAGGTGAGAACTCTTTGTTTAACTCTGTACCCCATTTTTTAATAGGGTTACTTGCCTCTCTGAAGTTTAACTTCTTGAGTTCTTTGTAAATATTGGATATTAGCCCTCTGTCGGATGTAGGGTTGGTAAAGATCATTTCCCAGTTAGTTGGTTGCCGCTTTGTCTTTTTGACAGTGTCTTTTGCCTTGCAAAAACTTTGTAATTTAATGAGGTCCCATTTGTCTATTCTTGATCTTAGAGCATATTGCAAGCTGGTACAACCACTGGGGAAAACAGTCTGGCGGTTCCTCAGAAAACTGGGCATGGCACTCCCGGAGGATCCGGCTATACCACTCCTGGGCATATACCCAGAGGCTTTACCTGCATGCAATAAGGACACATGCTCCACTATGTTCATAGCAGCCTTATTTATAATAGCCAGAAGCTGGAAAGAACCCAGATGTCCCTCAACGGAGGAATGGATTCAGAAGATGTGGTATATTTACACAATGGAATACTACTCTGCAATTAATAACAATGAATTCACGAAATTCCTAGGCAAATGGTCAGAACTTGAAAATATCATTCTTAGTGAGGTAACCTAATCACAAAAGAACACGCATGGTATGCAGTCACTGATAAGGGGGTATTAACCCAGAATCTCGGAATACCCTAGACACATTTCGCATATCAATAGATTTCTAAGAAGATGGAAGGAGAGACCCCTGGTCCTGGAAAGACTGGATGTAGGGGAACGCCAGGACAGAGAAACGAGAGGGGGTTGAATGCGGAAAAGAGGGAGGGAAGGGGGCTTATGGGACTTTCGGGGAGGGAGGAAATGGGAAAGGGGAAATGATTTTGAATGTAAATAAAAAAAAAACTTAGAAAATAAAATTTAAAAAAAAAAAAAAGAAAAAAAATTTTTGAGGCCCAAACCACAAGAGGGAACCAGTGCCAGAGCGTGGATGGGTAGGAACTGAAAACTAGAAAACCCAGAGAAAAGAAATAAATGGAATGATTCCTAATCATGTTCTGTAATACTCATAGATTAGGTCTTGCCTAATTAGATCTACTTAGATCACTAGACTGAACCAATACCAATCATCAGCAGAGAGACTTTCTATGGGAAGTGATGGGAACATATGCAGTGACCCATAACCAAATATTAGGCACAGACAGAGACAGAGACAGGGAGAGGGGGAGGGACAGGGAGAGGGAGAAGAAGAGGGAGAGGGAGAGGGAGAGGGAGAGGGAGAGGGAGAGGGAGAGAGGGAGGTTAGATTGGTGTTTTTGTGGGACTTCTAACAGTGGAGGTGAGGGTGTCTCTGATTCTTTTATCTGTTCTTTGGACCTGTTTTCTTCTACTGGAACACCTTACCCTGCCTTGAGACTAGGTTTTTGCCTAGTGTTATTCAGTTGATATCACGGGGAGACCTGCTCTTTTCTGAAGGAAAATGGAGGAGGAATAGATCTGGGGGAGAGAGGAGGTGTGCAGGGCCTGGGAAGAGGGGAGGGAGCAGAGACTGTGGTTGGGTCATATTGCAAGAGAGAATTAAAATAGAAAAAGAAAAAGAAAAAAAAACACAACAACCTTAATTGGCTTGATGTTACAAAACCCACAGAAGCAATTCTGTAACATACAAAACATAGATCATGAATAAGTAAATGAATAATAAAATCATTAGTGTTGTTCAAATATGCATTTGCTACTTAGTCTTTACTAGTGTAATATAAGAGTTCTAATTTTTTCTGAATTATTCTTATCTTATAAAAGTAAGTGAAGAATCGATCTCTTAGTAAATAGATAAAGTATTCTATGAACACATTGTTTAAGCTGGTGTGAGAGAGGCACACCTAAAAGGATAAATTAAATTGAATTATTTATTTATGATCATGAGATGGAGCTTCTGGAATTTGATCATCATGAAAGAAATCTTTGAAAGGGTAGAAAGCAATTATGCTATCAGATTCTTTGCATTTTGATCAACTCATACATATCAATTAGTTTTTTTAAAAAATTAAATATATTTTGTTATAGGATGAGATGACAAACAAACCAGAAGTATAGTTTTGCTAAATATTTTAACTAGTTTCTTTGGAAAATAATTTGTCTTTATTAGAAACAGATGTCATTCCTAATTTTGTTATCCATTATGATAACTTTAAGTATTTAGATTAATATTAGAAAAATCATTAACCACTTAAATGTCTTATTATTTTTGTGTCTTTAGCAGTGCTATAGATTTGTTAGACTCTATTAACAAAATAGTTTTGAAAAAATTATTTGAGTGAAATCACTGGCTAGCTTGTAAATATTTTGCCAATGTTTTGCATTTTTGCTTTTTTATAATTTTAATCAAACTGTCAGATATATACTATGCATTATGCACTCTTTCTCTTTTATATTTTACACAAAGGAAAAGGGTTCATATTATACTTAGTAGCACAAAAACTTACAGCAAAGTAATTTGTCAAAAGAAAGAAACATCAGGGAACATATTATAAGAGATGGATGCCCAGTTCTACTTTAGCCAAAGGCATGCATTTTTATAGCTAGGAAGCTTTAAATACTACTTAATACCTAAAATTATTATAGTCAACTATAATTGCTTTTTCAATAGACTTAAGAGGATGGTTTCTCTTATTGAAAAAGACATAAATATATATTTAAAAATTCCCTAAAGCTAAATTAAATGAAGTGACTAAAGAAGTCATTTTTAAGCAAGAGACAACATTCCTCTGTAGACAGAATTAATGTGGTTATGAATTTCTATGGAACTTATTATCTTGTCACAAACTTTAATTGAATTCTTCCTAAAACTTTTTATTAGATATATGATTTTCAGACATGTAAATGTAATTCTTACTCTTCAGCTGGATTTTATGAACTTTAATTATTTGCAAAAGGATGCTTAGTTTTAAAATTCAGACACTTTGATTTCTTATAATACAGAGTAGCATTCTGACATTTTATCTTATTTACTGGAAGTATCACTGTAAAACACTATATGCCATATTCTTTAACTTAGGAATTTAAATATTGAAAAAGGAGTATATTCTACTGTTTTTATATGCATGCAGAGTAAAGAACAGTGTACTTTATATGTGGTTTCATGTAAACTGTAATATCTGTCTTATTTTACCAATCACTATGTGGCAAATCTATGATTGTAATACTCCTCTATTTGCATATTTATTTGAATTTACCACAAAGCTCCATTATTAAACAAATTAAATTCTCATTATGTAATATTTTAACATAAATGTTCTCCAATTTAAAATAAAGACCTGTCTGTTATTAGAAACAGAATGAAATAAGATTGTGGGATAAAATTCTGAATCAACTGTCACACATGATGTTTGTAAATAATTAGAGTTGCTTTGGTAGCCCTTAACATACAAGCTAGAATCTATACCTTTTCAATCTACACCTATTCCTTCATTTCAGCAAGAATGGGTTTAAAAACTGAATACAAACATGAACCTTGTAAAATAGAATAAGTTAACATACTTCTGAAAATGCTGTATAATTTTGAAAGTGCGATCTTATGAATTCAAGCTATTTATTTTATAAATATTTATAAAATATTCAATTTTATGATTTTGAAATAATAAACATTCTGTATTATCTGCATAATTCTGATACAAAAAGATATATGTTGAGATTATTGAAGTGATTTAAAAATAATTTTCCACTGCTTTTGAAGATTATTATGCATTTTTTACATGCTTCATATATAGTTTAGGACATGGTCTTTCCTAATTTAGTCTAATTAAAAATACAGTCTTCTGTGTCTTTCGCCTTATTATATATCATTCATTTCAGACTCTTTAAGAATGGTTCTTTTAGTCCCCTTACTCCACCTCTCCTCTCCTCCCTGTGGTTGACTATGGGTCTTATTTTATTAGATATTTCCTTTATTTACATTTCAATTGTTATCCCCTTTCCTCATTTCCCCTCCGAAAATCACCTATCCCTTCCCCCTCCCTCTGCTCACTAACCCACCCACTCCCACTTCCCTGTCCTGGCACTCCCCTATACTTGAGCTACTGACCTTCACAGGACAAAGAGCCTCTCCTCTCATTGATGTCAGACATATCTCCTCTCATATGTCATATCCTCTGGTACATATGCAGCTGGAGCCATGGGTCCCTCCATGTATACTCTTTGGTTGGTGGTTTAGTCCCTTGGAGCACTGGGCATACTGTTTGGCTCATATTATTGTTCCTACTATGGGCTGCAAACCCCTTCAGCTCCTTGGGTCATTTCTCTAGCTCCTCCATTGGGGACCCTGTGTTTAGTCCAATGGATGGCTGTGAGCATTCACTTCTGTATTTGTCAGAGCCTCTCAGGAGACAGCTACATTAGGCTCCTGTCAGCAAGCATTTGCTGGCATCCACAATAGCGTCTTGGTTTGGTAACTGTTTATGGGATGGATCTCCAGGTGGAGCAAGAGTAGGAAGACCAAAGTGTGGATACTTCAGTTCTTCTTAGAAAGGGGATCAAAATACCCAAGGGAGGAGACACAGAGACTGTGGGTCTTTTTAATACTGCTGCATGAATCTTTTTCAGACATTCAGTTACTATAACAAGACCTTTGTGACTCTGGGAACTGAAGTCAAGAATATCAGCATGTTTGTATTAGCAAATGTAAAACATTTTTTAAAGAGTAGTATATAAAACCATATTTGTTGTTCCCTACCTTTTAATAATGAGAACTGTCAAATATCTTATGACTCCTCTCTCTCCCCCACAGATAACATTTCACTTCACTCTATCTCTATTCAGCCACCTGTTCATAACATTGATCACTTCCCAAATGTTTTGTCATCTCAAGATCATAAATCAAAAAGTCAATTTAATTTCTTCTTCTAGGTGTCTCTGGCACCAAGTAACTCAAACGTGTTAACAGCATTTTTTAGTGATTCATGAAGCTAATTCTCTCCATTTTCTTTTAGAGACAAAAATATATCATAAAACTTTAGGACATGATTCATAGTATTTAGATAATATATTCTTAAAGGATGACATATATATGAAACCTTATGGCATAGAAAGCACCTTTAAAAATGTTATTAAAGGTTTGTATTATACCACATTGCATCTATAGAACCTTAAATATTTATATCCACATATATACTGCCTAATATTACCTCCAGAGTTATTCCTTATCTGTAAAACATGCCCAAATTAAATAGAAATAATGCATACATTATGTATTATATGCATATAAATATATTAATAATATAAAGTGCATGAAAGCAGTATTTAGAACACAATGCATACATGGTATAAGCTAGTTCTGTAATTATAAGTATACTGTGGCAAGCATTTTGCTATCAACCTTAAGTCATAAGTCTAACATGGAATCAAGAGAAAAATACATAGAATAACATACACTATAATTTTATTTCTCATATCCTGAATAAATTTGGGTATTATGAATTATTTTTCATATATTTTATCTTTGTTTCTTTATAAAATGAGAACAATAACAAAGAGTTTTGAAAATATAAAGGATATAATTGGAGTGAGCATTGGATAAAATTTGTTTACTGAATTGATACAGCACATCCCTTCCAATTCATACCAATTAATAGCAATTTAAAATTATTTCTACGTCTTACCCTACTAATTCCATAGTTTCCACAAAAGAATAATCATTTTCTTTAATGAATATCCTAAATTCATTAATGTACACCCTACAAAATACACAAACCTGTTGCAGCATATCAGAGATTAAGATTAGAATATATACCTAATAATATGAATAAATATAGTATAAAATCTAGGAGAATATTAAATTAAATAAATGAGTATATATAATTCTTCCCTCGTTACTTTTACTAGCGCTTCTTTTCTCTTATTTTCTTTTAAATATACTTCATTAATTCTTCACAGTGTTTCTTTTCTTTTACTTTCACATTAGGCATGGACTGTGCATTGTGGCACATTCCTCTAATCCCAGCATTTATGAAGCAGAAGGAGAAGATCTCCTTGTGGCATAGGCCAGCCTTATATACATGGGAGTTCTTGGCCAGCTAGGGCTTAAAAACAAAAAAAAGAAAAAAAGTGGGTCATTAGGATATGTCCATAATTTGCATAAGCACTTAATCATAATATTCCCTTCCTTTCATATCCAAATACTACTAGTCAAATGTGCACTAAATTGCTTGTCAAGAATTAGTATTTTTTTTCTATCCTTTGATATAAGGCCTGAATACTTAATTTTGCTCAACAGAAATTTGATTTTTGATTTGCCCATCTCATTTATTTCTCACAATGCCACAAAAGAATTTAGAGATCTTCAACACCATTTTGGAAACTATGTCATTAACAGAAGTGGCTGTGGGGGTGGGGCAATATAACTTTACTGTAGCATGTTTATCAATCTCAGAATATCACTGGTAAACAAGAAGATTCTTCAACCTGTCTTCTTACAAATTAATATGTCATTTCCTTTGACAGGAAACTCTTGCTATACTCTGAGTTGTCATTTAGTTCTGCCAAAGCAGTGATGTAGTGTATAAACACATGGAGCAAAATTCAATTAGAAGAGCTCTCATGATATTGAAAAACATTAAACTTCATTTCAATAGAAGATACTAATTTATAGATATTTTAAGTGTTACATTTGATTTTCAAGTTAAATTTTGAAAGATTTCATTTAAATGAAGATATTTTATGGGTACTATATATCTGATTTTAATATCTAGAATATTACATTTGAAACTTTAATAGTTTCTAATAGTTTTCTATAATCATATTTCTTTTAATTTACATGGCTTCATAGAAAAGCATTCATCATTATCAAGAAAATGAAATACAGGGGTTTGGAGATATAGCTCAGAAGATCATGGTTCAATTCCAAGAACATATATGGTAGAAAAAAAGGGTGACTCTGTAGGAGGACCAGCAATTTCAACTAACCTGGACCCCCGAGATCTCTCAGACACTGAACCACCAACCATACAGCATACACCTGCTGATATAAGGCCCCCGACACATATACAGCAGAGGACTTCTAAATCGGGACTCAGCTGATTATCTGGGAGTCTTACCCTTCCTCTGACCTTTGTAGACAATACATGCACATGGTGAACAGACATACATGTAGGCAAAACATTCATACACATAAAATATAAATAGCTAAATATTGAAAAAGAAATAAAATTAAGTAAATGCAAATCTTTTGTATAATTCAATTAACAAATTAAAGTAATTCCATGCAATTCTTTCTAAACTTGAATTACAAACAACTACGGAAATGCCAAGGATCTATAAAACTCAAGAGCTTTTTTGTACATCTATAAAGCAAACATATTAAAATGGATTTAATATTGTATTATCTTTACAAAGACATTTACTCATTATATATACTTTGAAACCAATCATTATTGTTATAGACTGTTATAGATTAGTTTAAGTGATATAAAAATATATTTTTTATTTCTAAATGCTCAGAGCCAAACATAGCTGACCAACCAACCAACCAACCAACCAAATAAATGTAAACAATGATTTTTAATGTTTTTTTTCTGATACTTATACACAGAGCTTAACATAATCATCATCAGAAATATTTTCTCCAACAAATAATGGAAACAGATACAGAAACCTATACCCAAATATCAGACAGAGCTCATGAAACTCCACAGAAGAGGGGGGAGGAAGGTAGACATCTCAAAGACACCAGGAAAACAGGACCCACAGAAACAACAAAGCAGTGTTCATAGGGGCTCTCAGATACTAAGGAACCAATCATGAAGTTTGCATGGGTCTGTGTTAAGCCCTCTGCATATGTGTAATGGTTGTGTAGCTTGGTGTTCTTTTGGGACTCCTAACAATGGGATTGGGGGCTCTCTGACTCTTTTGCCTGTTCTTGGACCCCTTTACCTCTTACTTTGATGCCTCTTCCAGTCTTGATATGACTTAATAGGATTTGTTCCTAGTTTTTCTGCATCGTGTTATGTTATTTTTCCGTTGATGTCACTGAGAGTCCTGCTCTTTTCTTAAGGGAAATGGAGAAGCAGTGGGTCCAGGGGAAGAGAGAGGTGGGGAGGTAGGGAGGGTTGGAAGAATAGAGGGAGGGAAGACTGAAATGATAACCCTGTTATATAAGAGAAGAAAAAAAGAAAAAAAATTCTTTAAAACATAAGTGACCTGAAATAACAGGAATCAAATAATCATCTTATTTAAATATATATTGATTTTATTAATTCCACAATTCATATTTTTTACCAAAATAACCTTTGTTGGTCATGCCAATACTGTATCCTGTGGGCATGAATAGAGATAATTGTAATCCTTAAGTGGCATGCCCTATTTAATGTAACTATATGTATCTATATTTTTAAATGGATGTGTTCATAAAAATAAATTTTTGTGCTGGAGAGATGGCTCAGCAGTTAAGAGCACTGACTGCTCTTCCAGAGGTTCTGAGTTCAATTCCCAGCAACCACATGGTGGCTCACAGTCATCTATAATGGGATCCAATGCCCTCTTTCGGCATGTTTGAAGACAGCTAATGTGTATTCATATAAACAAAATAAATATTTTTTAAAAAAGAATAAATTCTCAAGCCTTCTACATTAAAAAGTCAATACCTTCAAATTAATGTGAGATCACCCTAAAAAGACTCAAGCTTCATGTATTTGAATAAAATGAATTATGAATGATTACAAATGACATTGAATTTCTCACCTATAATCCCAGCAGATGGATTTTCAATAATATCTTCAAGTCATTCTGATAATCTAATTTTTATGACTTAATATTTATCCATTTATATTAATATAAACCTTGTAAAATTATAGTTAAATATCTCAAATTAAATGTGTTGAAGTTGTATTATGCTTACATTTTAAATGACATCTGTCAGCATTTCTTCCTAAATACAATTGCTTTATATATTGAAAATCAAAAGTTCACCATTAAACTTCAAGTAAATATAGTGTTGGATCCTATTGATTGTCAATTTGGTTTTTAATGACTGTCAATCCTACTATTAACTGGAGAGAGGAGTCTTGCTCCAATGTTCCATAGAGATGCTAGATGAGGCAATGTGTAACAGAGTGGCTGTATCTTTCATGATTCCAGAGATACTTGGGCCATGCATTTGGCATTAGCATAAAAGAAAAAAATAAGATAAGGAGGTGAAAATGATGCTGCATTGAGATGTTTATTTTAAATAGACGGTATATTCTGAGAAGGTGATGTCTGAGTAAGACGTTGGACAAACTAGAAGTAGGCAAGGGGAGGTGCAAACACAGATACACTTTGGTGGGGAGTGATGAGGACAGAGTTCTAGAAGATGAGATATTCTTTAGTAAAATTGTGATGCAATCTATTTTTGAAGGAATAATGTGGCTACTATAGAGACTGGGAGGAGAGATCAAAAAATAATAAGAGAATTTCAATCTATGGGAAAAAGGCTAAGATGGAAATGGTTATCTCCTTCTGTGGTTTTTTTTCCCCCCTTTCTACAAAGGACCCAAGGATCCATACTTTATTCTTCCTCCTTCTTGGACATCATTTGATATGTGAAATGTGTCTTGGGTATTCTAACCTTCTGGGATAATATCCATTTATCAGTGAGTGCATGCCATGTGTGTTCTTTTGTGAAGGAGATACAGAGACAAAAGGTGGAGCAGAGTCTGAGGGAAAGGCCATCCATAGACTATCCCACCCAGAGATCCATCCTATATACACTTACAAAATCCAGACACTATTGTGGATGCCCACAAGTGCTGGCTGACCGGAGCTGGATTTAGATATCACCCAGGAAGCTCTTCTAGTGCATGACAAATACAGATGGGGACACTCTCGGCCAGCCATTGAACTGAGCACAGGGTCCCCAATGGGGGAGCTGGAGAAAGGACCCAAGGAGCCGAAGGGGTTTGCAGTACCACAGGAAGAACAACAATATGAGTCACCAAGTACTCCCAGAACTCCCAGGGACAAAGCCATCGATCAAAGAGTTCACATGGCTCCAGACACATACACAGCAGAGGATGGTCTTGTTGGACACCAAAGGGAGGAGAAGCCCTTGGTTCTAGAAAGATTTGATGCCATAGTGTAGAGGAATTCCAGGACAAGGAAGTGGGGAAGGGTTGCTTGGGGAAGGGGAGATGACTTATGGGATTTTTGGGGGAGCGCGGAACCAGGAAAGGGGACAGCATTTGAAATGTAAATAGAGAATATATCTAATAAATAAAAAAAAAAAAAAGAACTACCCTGTAGGTGTGCAGAGATGTTACCTTGACAGGTTTTTGTTTAATCTGGATTTAGGTCAATAAAAAAAAAAAGATGGAAATGGTTAAATTGTTAGAAATTGGTTGGATAAAATACCTATTTTTGTTGTTAATCATTAGGAAAGAATGAGGGCTAGTTTTATAGATTCAACATCTATGTCTGATACTGCTATTTTATATATTTTATTATTATTAATATTGTTATTATTATTATTATTATTATTATTATTATTTTCTATATTCTTTATTTAAGTTCCAAATGATTTCCCCTTTCCCAGTTCCCTCCCTCCCCGAAAGTCCCATAAGCCCTCTTCCCTCCCCCTGCTCCCCACTTGCCTAAGAATTTCATGAATTCATTTTTTTTAATTGCTGAGTAGTATTTCATTGTGTAGATATATATGGAAAATATCTCTGATAAAATTGAAGAAATATATAGAAAAACACATTAAGATTGACTATTTCATGGAAAAATTGTACAGATAAAATGGTAGGCATAAAAATATACCTAAGTTGATTGAAAGTGGAATTATAAACATTTTCTGATAAAATTGAAAATCTACAAGGAAAATATTTCTGATAAAACTGAAGAAATATATAGGAAAAAAACACATTAAAACTGACTATTTCATGAAAAATTATACAGATAAAATAGTAGGCATAAAAATATTCCTAAATTGATTGAAAGTAGAAGTAAAAAAAAATTTCTGATAAAATTGAAGATTTACATGGAAAATATCTCTGATAAAATTGAAGAAATTTATATAGATAAATTGGTAGGAATTAAAATATTCCTAAGTTGATTGAAAGTAGAATTGTAAACATTTTCTGATAAAATTGAAGATTTACATGGAAAATATTTCTGATGAAATTGAAAAAATATATGGAAAAACATTAAAATGGAAAATTATCATGGAAAATTATACAGATAAAATGGTAGGCATAAAAATATTTCTAAGTTGATTGAAAGTGAAATTATAAACATTTTCTGATAAAATTGAAGATATACATGGAAAATATCTCTGACAAAATTGAAGAAATATATAAAAAGCACGTTAAGATTGAATATTTCATGGAAAAATTATACAGATAAAATCATTAGCAAAAGAAAACAAGTGTAATCATAGCACAGTTTCCTGCCTATGCCTGGGTTCTACCACCATTAATGATTTCTATGAATTTGTGGAGGGCATATGAAGCACATTTCAGAGACACAAAAATTTAGAAAGATTTTCATCAATATAAGAAGACTTACAGGTATGTGTAGGTATATGGATTTGCCTGTCTTATTAACTAATAAGCTACTTATGTGACTATGAAGCACAAAAATTATCAGATGGAAATTAAGGAAATTAGACTGCATCTGAGTAAACTTCCACATCTTAAAATTGCTGGAAAATGTGTTTAGAAACACATGAGTCATCTCTTAAATATCAACTCAGCAGCAGAAGAATGTGCACTGGGCTCAGAAATTTGGCGTCTTAAGTCAAAATATTTTAGTTTTTCATTTAATATAGCACATGAGTTTCTTAACTTGTGAGATTTATCACTTCCTCCCCCCACACCCTCATCTGTACAAATAATACTGGGCACTTTCAGCATAGAGACAATACGAACGGTATTTTATATTTTATAATGATGATAGTCAATTAATATTGCAGATAAATATATTTTCAGTCCATATAAAAAGTTTCTTTATGAGCAAATCGAAGTTACTAAGGAGAGCTACAGCTGGTCAAAATAGAGAGAACAAATGATAATTGGCATATTCAGCCCCAATTATTACATCTATAATATAAATTCTAAATTCATGTATCAGTGAACCCTGAGGAAGAGGGAGTGAAAAGAATAAAACGATTCTCAGTCAGAATAAAAGGATATTTTTTAGACTTCAAAGAGGAACTACACACATGAAATCTCAACAATATAGTTTTCTAAACTAGACTTGCAAAATTACATCAGTTGACATGCTACCGTATGTTGTGTATAATTTATATAACCCCATCTTTGTAAGAGCTACAAGATTGCTTTGTAAGAGGTAATCAATTGCTGCTGAGAATGAAAAACTTAGTTTCTCCAGTGATGAGAATTCCAATAATCTATCCTAATACCCAGCAGTCAGCCATAAACTCATGTACATGAACATATATTATATGGATTTAGTATATATAAATGAAATTCTGAAAAAACGATAAGGATAGCATAACAATAATGAGTTAAATTATCACAAAAAAATGTCTGCCATCAAAATCCACATCTCTCAATAGTAGATATCTACTGTTGAAGCCTTAAAGGCTGTTCCTCACTAATTGAATCAATACAACCAAACCCAGCTTCTGTTCAGTTTCCCAAAATCTTCAATTACTTTACAAAGCTCTGAACACTGTATTTTTGGCACCTAGCAAATTAATTCCAAAAAGTCCTTCCCTTAAACCAGATTAGGATGATCCTTTCATCTCCTAGGGCCTCTCAATAAACCCAAATAGCTTTTCTTTCAAACCCATCAACCATTTAGAAAAATAAGAACACAGAGAAAATTGTTTCATTTGTTGAAAAACTTGAAAATAAAGAATCTAATAATTCTCCTTATGTGCAACAATTCTCTCACTCACCAATGCCTGCTCTCTGTTGCTCTATGTCCCATTGCATCCCAACCTGCAGTTACCCAGGGTTTTCACTGTTCTCTTCATGATGGACATCATTGAATGTGGAAATGGAAACCAATAAAAGTTGAGAAGAAGAATTTACATATACAGTTTTACTCTCCTGACAACACAGGAGAACTAATTAAAATTTTTCCTTGAAGTGTGCATTATAAAAGCATACAATATAAAATTTAAGCTTATTAAAAATTTACACATGGCAAAATGAGATGATTCAGTGGACAAGGGAACATGTCAGCAAGCCTCATTACCTGACTTAGATCCCAGGGATCCAGATTGTGGGAGGAGAGAAAAGACTCCTGGGAGTCTTCCTCCTACTTAACCTGTATGCTGTGACATATTCCCTCATGCATAACTAATAAATAAATAATAAATAATAAATGTGATACTGTAGAATTCAGTCTATTACATAAAATCACCCGTTGAGGAAGAAAATTATGATAAACAACATGCAACATTTTAAATACTACAATTATTAAATTTATTACTGCTATAAATCTATGACAAATATGAATCAATTAGAGATATAAGAGTGAATTTGCCTTAGAGTAAATTGTGCTTAAACATATCTGTCCTTACAGTAGAGAAAATAGAGAAAAGTGGGACAGTTTGTTTTCAGTCCTACTGCCAACTAAAAATTTCTAAGTGACTTAGAATTCAAGATGTATTCTAAATTATTTTGTTAAATTATATAACTAAATTTATGAACGATTATATTTTGAATCACTAACAAAATAATTATTAATTACTGACAGCCCAGTTAAAACATAAAAACTCTAACACATTTATGTAGCTTCACATCTTTAAACTAATTTGCGAATGTAAATATAAGGCATATACAAAGACTGAAATAAGAATGCAAACAAGCAATGAGAAACAGAAGGTGACTAGTAAACTATAGCATGAGAGCACTATCATTTCATGAGTTCTCCCCAGAAGGTGAGCATAGGCAAAATCTGTACTGAGCAGATAAATATTGGGTGTGAAGAAATCCTCACTTTTAATTCTTCCATCATGATATCTATCAATAGGATATGTAATAAATAAAATATATGATAGTCTCTTGAGATCAATCAGTACTCAGAAACAATACTAAATTATGTTAGGAGTGAATTAATTCTCACTTGTGACCCTTCCATCATTATATCTATCAATAGGATATGTAATGAATAGCATACATAGCAGACTCTTTAAAATGGTAAATATGCAGAAAACATTAGTAAATAAAACATGGTAATAAGGTTTGTCTTTTAAGTATTTATTTTAAGTAAATCTCTGACTTGTGTTCAATAAAATTAACAAGACTATGCAAAATGCACCATACCAGATGCTATAATGATAAAATGAACCAAAGATAGGTTCATTTTTTTTTTATTATTATTTATTTTATTTTATTTTTTTAATTTACATTCCAAATCACTTCCCCTTTCCCGTTTCCTCCCTCCCCGAAAGTCCCATAAGCCCCCTTCCCTCCCTCTTTTCTCCATTCAACCCCCTCTCGTTACTCTGTCCTGGCGTTCCCCTACATCCAGTCTTTCCAGGAACAGGGGTCTCTCCTTCCATCTTCTTAGAAATCTATTGATATGCGAATTGTGTCTAGGGTATTCCGAGATTCTGGGTCATTGTTAATAAGACTATATTAATTACATTTTTGTGGATTTATCATAATGGCCTTCTATAATGTTTTGCAACATTTCATAAAGACTGTAGGGCATATTGTAGGAAATCATCTTTTTCATATTATTATCTTAGGGACACACATTTATCCATTATTGTTTCATTAATATTCATTGCTCTCTGGACCAATTTTAGGAAACAGTTACCTGGAAATTCCCATTTTGTAAATTCAAAGCTTATAATCTCATTCTTACAAAATTGTATTTATTTTCTTATATTTCCTTCCTTCCTTGTAGTCTATCTCTTATTTACAAACAATGAATCATTTTCTATACTGCCTTTCATGTGATAGTCTTAACTATGGAAAAGTGAACATAAAGATTATTCTAAACTAATTGATTATTCTAAAGTATCCTATTATTTTCCTACTGTGTAGTATATGACAGGATACTATGACAATAAAGGCTATTGACAAAGTTCAAAAGACATAGAGACATCTTAAATTATCTATGACAAGGTACAATGACACATGAATTGTCAATGTGCCTGAACTAGAATAGCTCTGAAATGTTAAATGCTCATATTGGAAGAGTGTTTCAGAGGCTTTGAGCTTAAAAATGTAAAACAAAGAAGACTTGATCCATTCTGAGTAGGTGCAGAGCAGAAGGACATGAGAGAAGACTATGAACTAAGAAGAAAAAGCCTAAATTATTGAAACTTAAAAAAGATGGCTGAGCCTGTACATAGTTCTAGACTCTGAGCATAGTGCAAATCTGACATTCAGAAAGAGAAGTAAAAAAGATAAAGAGATGACAGATAGATAGATAGACAGACAGACAGACAGACAGACAGACGAGATATGATGAAATAGGGGGTGTTTAACCTCTACTTCTGTCCTAAAATTTGACTTCTTGATAAATCTCGAGAATTTATTTTTTATAAAAGGGATAAAATAACCTTAATTCAAATTAGTGTTTCCCTAGTTTTTATGTTATTTATATTCAAATCAATTACATTCCAATTTAATAAGATGATAAACTAGTTTTGGAGAACAAAAGTTTTGTTAATTTTGAGTATTGTGCTGTGACATACATAGGATTCCATGTGTGTGGTTCACAAGCAAATCTCTATAGTGGTCACATATATACTGAAAATCTATCCTAATTCCTAAGACATGTTATTAGATTATATAATGTACAGGTGAGCTATAATTAAATGAATTTTCAAGCAACCTATGACTAGATTTATTTGAAATATTAGGATATAGTAAGTAAATGCAAATTTATTTATACTAGATTTGTAGAGATATATAGTTCTATATAGTAGCAATATAAATTTTTTTTGTTAAGAATATAATTAATAGTGTTCTTAAGTGATCTGATTTCAATGAGTCAGTTGTAAATAACAAAATAATTAATACTATTCACACTATAAAGCATATTTTTAGAATTCCTTTTTAAGGCTATGCTAAATAGTTGTAACAGGAAAGGGATATGGCTGCTATTATTTTATGGTTTCTGGAATATATTCACTTTAGATACATACAATGATTATATGATGAAACAAAGACACTGGGCGTTCTAGTTTCCTTTCTGGTACTGTAATAAATAGCATGGCCAAAAGCAATTTGAGAAGGAAAGGATATTTATTTATTTATTCATTTATTTTGGCTTATTCTTCTAGGTCACAATCCTTTATTGCAAGAACTCGGGGAAGGAAATCAAGATAAATTTGAAGAAACCATGGAAGATTACTTGTTACCTCAGGCATGCTCAACTACCTTTATTCTACAGTCCTAGCTAAGCTGCCTAAAATGTCACCACCCCTAGTGTGGTTGTCCTACTTATATCAATTAGCAACCAAATGCCCTCTGGGCATCATATCCATAGGCAAAATCAATTCTTCAGCTGCAGTCTTCTCTTCCCTGTCAATTCTACTCTGTATCAGGCTAAGAAACTAACTGGTACACTGATTAAATGTGTTGCGCTGTCTGCTTACAATTTAAACTTGACAAGTAAAATATAGTTTCGTACTTCCCAGAAGGTAAATGCATATCACCATTCCACTTATCATGAAGCATTGTCACTGCAGGCCAAATGGGAAAAATAATGTCTTCAGTTTCCCATTATGCTTTTATTTTTTTCTTATTAGGAAAGAGTTTCATGCAGTCTAGGTTATGCTTGAACTCTCAAACTCCCCATGTGCACATAGCTGACCCTTAATTTCTGACCCATTTGTCTATACTTCCCAGGTACTAGGTTACAGATGAATGCCACACCCATCTCTTTACAAGCTTTGAACAGTATTTTTCAAAGAGGATTCCAGAGGAGAGCTCAATCAAGAAAGTAAACGCATATTTTGGTCAGCTGTGGTTCTCTTCTCTAGTCTTGGCTTCAAAAAATTTCCCTGATGAGATATGAGAGTTTTTTTGTATGTTTGGTTATGAGGATGATTATTTAAACAGACATATTACTTAAGTGCCAGGTTTTCTTCTATAGGTTAGGACCTTTCCATTCATTGGTTTGGGGGTAGGATTATAGTGCTAGGTATGGGTTCCCTTCAGCTGAGCAAGGTTTAGTTCTTACTAGACAGTTGTTGTTTGTACATAAGATTTAAGTGCCAGTACCATAGTATATGGATCTATGACGCCAGTCCTGTAATTACTGTGGTTCTTGAGCTTGTAGGTGTATAGAGCAGTCTCTACAACTAAGACTTGGAAGCAGTGGGGAAGAAAGCACAGGGCTAAGAAGAGCCTGTGGACTGGGAAAACTGAGATGTGATAGTGTCTTTTGGACAGGACACAAATGTTGTTCTTATGAACTTTCAGCAAGACCTTCAAGGACCAATCCAGTCCATATGGCAGAATAGATGGAAGCAAAATTCAAAAGGCTTCATTTCTAGATGAAGAGCACTAAAGGCAGGATACTGAGGGAGAAGAACCATTTGGGGTGAAGGTGGGGGCTATTATTTGTGTGTCTGGTTGGTTTCTGCTTTCAGCCATGAACAATAATTCTCTAATCCTCTGTCAGCAGTCCTAAATACATGCAAATAAGGACAAATTGGACTCAATAAGTGTGTGTGTGTGTGTGCGTGCGTGTGTGCATGTGCAGGTATGTGTGCATGTGTGTGTGTAAATGATTATGGAAAAATAGGTCATGAATTTAGGAGAGAGGACATGGAAAGATTGGATTGGGATGGGGCAGTGATAGAAATCATGAAATACAGTATCCTTTTATATGAAATCTTAACGTAAAACCATAGAGAATAAACTATTAACGGTCTGATAGTTTTAACATAGATCTTCTGGTAGCTTGTGCTAAGCATGTTTGATTTCACTTTACTACTCTCTTCATTTCATCCCCCATCCATTGAAAATATCGGTCTGGATTTAATTTTCTGTGGCACATGGGACACAACAATATATATCCTTTCTCCTCATCTCCTATTTCACAGTTAGTTTTATTTGGTTATAAATCTGAATTTAATTTAGTTTGTATGTTTTTTGGATTGTACCAAGTTTATTGATAGCTATTTATTTTCAAAAGTACATACTATAAATATTTAGCCAAATGGTATGAGCAGTTTCTCATGTCTGTAAATCACACTTAAGATGAGTTCTGCTGATTAAATTCAACTATCCTTATTCTGACATCAATAAACATATAATTGCAAAGGCCCTTTCCCTTTCTTTTAAGACAGCACTTCTCAGATTCCTCTCTACACTCAAAGATTTGTTGTTTCCATTAGTAAATACATCAATGTTACTTAAAGTTAATAAATTAAATTATGAGAATAAAAATTTCAGACCTTCTATAAAATGTTGTTATAAAGAAAATCTTAAAAGTTTCTCTAAAATTATGCAACCATAAGAATGTTGTGAAGTGTTGATATGTTTTTAAAACCAACTTAATGAGCATTTTCACATAATTTGTGTTAAACACATCTTATCAAATTGAGAGCAGTCTTTGAATATATAGTCTTAATCTAATAACCTCTTTAAGTCTTAAAACTAAAAATATATAAATTAAAGTTGATTTTTTCCATGCAAGAAAATAGATAACTCAACATTATCTGTAAGCAATTTCAAATATAACAAATGAATCCTTCTATACTCAGTGTTACTACTCTTATCTAGTCTTTCTCTCTTTCCACCAAGTGGGCTTCCTGATTTTTCTCTACACTTGCCAACAATGAAGTTTAATGGGATTTGTGCTAGGTTGTAGTTCTTACAGTACCAGCATGCTGCAAATACCAACCATTTTCTTGTGTTACCAATATTCATATTTTAGTGGAATTTCCTCCAGGTCCAGCCTCACTTCTCCATCATTCTACCACTCTCTTCTTACTAATATTTTTCTTTCTCTGCTAATATAAATATTCAAGGCTCAGGCATACCTGCTTTGCATGCCGTTGAGCCATTAATGCTAGGGCACCTGTATTGCAAGACCTGAGGGTCCTAGAACTTTTAATAACTCTGGGGAAAACCTGCCTAATACTTAATAGAAATTCTATTTTCATGTCATTTACAATCTAATTCCAGACTAATTTTGTAATGCTGACTTTCTCAGCCAGTTTCTACCATAAGGGATACAGGCTTCCTTTCCAGCTGATGCATAAACTGGGTGATAGTTTTGTGGCCCTATTCAGGCACGGCTATACTGCTCAGCTGCAGGAAATAGGTAAAAGGAGATGAATCATCATCTTTCAGCTCCCCGAAAATATTCTGAAACTACTCGCAGATGGTAGTAAAGGTAGAATAATAGGATAGGGAATAAGGTCTGGAAGGCCTTACAGATGCTACACAATAATGTGCTAGATAGAACAACCCACTGTCAAAGAGGAAGCCTGGAAGTCCCCGAGTTGAGGCTTACTCTAACTGGTTAGAGCCAGTGGTGCTTTGACTCAAGAATATGTGAAGATGTCTAAGATGCACACCTCTTGAGTACAGATTTAAAATGCTTATGAGACATGCAATACATGAAGTTGTATAAAGACCTGCATATAGTGGATACAATATGAATTGAAAGTCTGTATTGTGCAAATGACTCCCAAACATTACCCAGTATGACAAAAGCTCCAGTCCTTTGTTTGAGCCACTAACCTCCTTTTATTCCACTCTAGCCTCCTTTTGACAATACCGATTTTCTTGATAAATGACATCTCCTTTAGATGAGGAAAGCACATAATGTTGGAAGTAAACGTGATAGGAGAAGAACTGGAGGGTACAGAATAGGGTGTGTTAGATCAAAACATATTATGAAATGTTCAATAAAAATTAACAAAAACTTTTTCATCTCACCAAAGGGCACGTCCCCCACCAAGATTTTGCTTGTTGGCTACAATCCTAAAATACCATACCTTAGACAAGAGAAATGATATTACCTTGTTTTCAGTTCTGGCCAAATGTGTATAAAAACTAATTCTGATTACCACTTCCTATGCAGCCAGCTTTTCACATTCATCATCAGCCTGTTACATTCATGCATTTTAGATCAATGATTCAAATGCGGCAATCCATGGACTTTCAAGTTACTTCCAGATTTTCTGCACAAATGTCTTGGGCTTTGCATAATAGTTGCAGGACTCTGTAATGATGTCATTAATCACCTGTTCTTTCAAATGTTTCCTCTTGTCCTCCCTCTTATAGAAAGCAATTCTTTGAGTTCAGTCTTTGAAGGGCCGTGACTGACAGAGATGAATAGGATGCTTAATCGTACTGGCACATGCCAGAATCTATTCTTCTGGTAAAAATCAATTCATGTGAAACTTCTTATTCAGTGGTATTCTGGGGATAATAATGAGCATCCAAAATCCCACATTTCCTCCTATACCTACCATCACAGCCATGTTCTCTGCTCCCTAAAAGGTTGTCTGCATCCTTCTCATTCCCTGCACATGTACATATTTACTGTGTTTACAAATTTGCGCTTTACCCTCAGCTTTCATTTCTTCTTTCTTTTAACTTAAGAATACAAAACAACTCTCAGTTCTAAAGGATACTCAACAAGTCAATATTATCTGAGTTTACAGTAATCTCAATCAAAGACTATTATAAAAGAAAAATAATTGATACTTTTCCTCTAAAGAGTTGTCATCTCAGGGAAAGGAAATAAATAATAAAATAGAAAAACAATCAGAATACTTTCAATGACATTCTGATAATTTTATGTATCATATGTATAATTATATTGACATTAGAGAAGTAACTGAAATATAATATTGGATATAAAAGAATAATGTTTAATCATGCATTTATTTTAAAGTAAGGAGGTCTTTATTTATATTTTCTACCAAATTTCAAATGCAATCTCTACCCTCAGAAATACTGTGGAGCACAGATCACCCTAATTTGCATAGTAATCCCATTAAATTAGAAGCTTCCTTTTCATTAGTTTAATTGCTTCAAAATATTAGCCACTGCTAAAAGAAATTATATCTTGCCATTTTCTGCTTATGTCATGTCATATGAGGGAAATAATTATCTCAATTACAAATAAAATGTGAATAGCTTATTAAATCAATAGCAAAACTGAATATTTTGTGTACACTTATTGTACCTGAGTAATTAGTAAAGGGTATACATTAGTCTCAGAAGGAGTCAGCTTGGAAAATAACTGATTTTATTTTACTATCATATTGAATGAGATTAGGGTAAACATCACAGAGAAACACCTGCAAGATCACTATGTTTTGAGGGGAAAACATTAGACATTTTTATCAATTCATAAACTTTTTATGAACTGTGTGAAAGCCCATGAAGCACATATCTAAATCAGCTTAAAAGTAAATGTGAAAATATCTAAAATCTCCCTCCTCCCTCCATTCTTCTTTATCTTTTATATTATTGTATAACTCCAGATTTCTTGAAGGCTAAATCATTTATGAGAGCAGGTCTACTGCTTATGATGAAAAATTGAAGGATGGGAGACAGAAAACACTATCTTATAAATTCATAAGTACATAAGTATGTCATATTTCCATATAATGTTCCTATGGTTAACTCTGCAGCTTTCCAAATACTCCTGTGTGAAGGTTTACTTATCAGGCAGTAACCTTGAAGAGACAGATACTGAAAAATTGTCATCAACCCAATACTGAACAACTCATTTCCCTCCTTAATACATTACTGTCCTAAGACATGAATACAATTATTATATATAAACAGATGTTTCTGAGAGGATTGACATGTTGACACATAAAAGGATTCAGTGTCCCAGAAAACTTCATGTCCATATAACATTTGTAAATGTAGCCTTATTTTGAAAAGCAGACTGTGTAAGTGTAGATGAACTAAGGTCCTACCAAGTTAGAGTATGACCTGAGTCCCGTCACTAAGTCCTATCATTGCCTTGTGAAGACAGACACAGTCAGAAGGGAGAGTGCCATGTGAAGATTCAGGGAAAAAAATCCAGTGTTGCATGTCAATTGGGAGATGAGTATTAGAACCAAAAGACTAAAAGTGACAAGCAAGGAATTTTATTCAGTCTGAAGTGGAAGATTTGCCTGAGTCATATTGTAATTTCATAGATTGGGACTATAGAACCTTGAGACAATTAATTCCTCTTGTTTTAAGACAAGTATCTGTAATTTGGCATATTAACCCAAGGAATCATGGGTAGACTATGGTAATTACTGGTTAGTTATACTTCACTCATCATAAGTAATTGAAAGCATATATAAATTATAATTCTTATGAATATACACAAATATTCATTGATCATTTGTAATGCTTATAGTATTTATGGGTTTCATATATAGAATACAAGGATAATACTGGAATCCTTTCTATTTTGAGTGGTAACACTGATGTCATAAATGAGAACAGGGGTGGTAGTTGGGGAGAAGAATGAAGGCAAATGTAAGAGTAATTTTAAGTACCTCTTGCAAAGGCCTCTGAATGTTGAAAACTTAGTTTGCATCCTGTAGTACTGAAAAGAAATTGGACTTTTAGGAAGTGAATATAAAATAGTTTGATTCTCCTATAGAATAGTTTCTCCTATAATATAGATTCTCCTATAAAATAGTTTTGATGCTCCTATTAGTAGCACAAAGAAAGAAACAATAAAAATGGGGGGGGAGGGAGGAAGGGCAGAGGGATGGTTTGGAAGGAAGGAAGGAAGCAAGGGAGGGAGGGAGGGAGGGAGGGAGGGAGGGAGAGAGAGAGAGAGAGAGAGAGAGAGAGAGAGAGAGAGACAGAGAGAGAGAGACAGAGAGAGATACTGTGGAATATTGGACTAGAACTTCCAGAATTGTGAAGAAAATAAATATTTTCTCTATATAATGAATTTTCTTACACAATTTTGTATAGTAATATAAAGCTAAATAATGCAATTTGTCAAAATGGCCTTTCACTTTCAAATAATCTTCCATTTAATAACTCAATTTCAAATGTTATTATTAATTTCAATAGACATTTTCTGCCCTTAGAAATATTTACTATACTGTGAAGTAACTTTAGTGCTATTGTTATGTTAAAATCCAAATAATGCAAAATCAACATTTCTACTTTTAAGGTTGTAATTATTAATGTATTAGGATTTTTAAAATTATATGTTTAGCAAGAAAATGCTCTGTCTTTAGAACAATTTTACCCACTAAAGGACAGTATCAGGACAGTTCACCACAAGGAATAGTGAATCCTCTCATACTCAACTTTCAGAGACAACATTTATTGTGAATATATCTATTAAAGAAAAAGAATAACCCATAACATATCTCTACACTCAGAGATAAGTACAAACACTGAAAGGCATTTGAGAAAAAATAGAAGTCATTAGTCTTCAGCAGAATTGTATAAATAGTGTTGGGCCCACAGGAGGCTACTAAATAAATGTATACAAAAGAGGTTACTGATAAATACATATTAAGTATTCGATTTTCACACGGCACTTTTAATCCTATTTACTCTCTCCCCAATTTCTGTCTTATGCATCACCCTTACTTTCTCATACAACACTGAGTCCTCTTAATCAAACATATTCAGCCCAGTTCGTGAGTCCATATGGATATGACATCATCCACCGGAATGTGGCCAACTTACCTGGGACTATGCTCTTAGAGAAAACTGCCTTTTCATTTCCCATAAGCTATAAAAGGCCTAGGTTAGGTGGGAGAGTTCATACATACCCTGCATCTTTATGCAGAGATATAACCTAGACTGAGCTTTCACAGATGTATTCCAAGCAAATGTAACTAAGAAATGATCAGGGGTAGGTATTCTAATATCTTGATAGAAACACTCAACTGATTTTCATTTTAACTTTGGTTTTCTCTTTCTCTACTTTGTTGCTGTGTCTATATTTGTAGCTTTGTTAGAGTTCCTGTTAGTTTTTGTTAACATCAGATCAGGATAGGATAATATATTTACCTTAATACACAAAGACAAATTGACAGAAAAACGTATGACACTGAGTACAAGTTGTGAGCATGTCTAAACAGAGAATAAGTGCCTGAGCAGAAGGGGTTGCCTAGGATTAAGATGTATAAAGATTCATTTATAATTATTCAGCATCCTTTTTGCTTCTGAATTAAAATTCTTTATTTTGAAGCAAAGCGGAGATATTGTTCTGGTTTTATATAGCATCATAAGGTTCTAACACCTAACAGGTCAACTTGGAAAAGTAAGACACTGAGTAAAAATAACTAACTGTCATGCATTGGATATAAAATATCCTCACGAGGACTTATGAGTTGAAGAACTTAAGATGCAATTGCACACTAACTCCAACAGTAGATTAATCCATTTACAAATTTACACATGAATGAGTTATTAGAAGTTGGGGCTCCATTGGGGATTCCACGCCTAGTCCAATGGTTGACTGCTAGCATCTGCCTCTGTATGTATAGGGCTTTGGCAGGGCCCCTCTGGAGACAACCATGGTCCAGAGGAGCTGCAGGGGTTTACAGCCCCATTGGAAGAACAATGATGTTGGCAAGAACCCAGATGTCCCAGGACTCCCAAGGACTAAACCAGCAACCAAGGGGTATACATGGTTCCAGTCAAAAATGTGGCAGAGGAATGTCGTGTCGGGCATCAGTGGGAGGAGTGGTCCATGGTCCCGTCAAGGCTCAATAGATGCCCCAACAAAGAGAATTGGAGGAGGGAGGGAGTGGGTCAGGTGGAGGGGCATGCACTTGGAGGCAGGGGTGGCAGGAGGGGTTGGGGGTTTTGAGGGAGTGGGTGAACCTAGAAAGGTTTTAGCATTTAAAATGTAAATGAAGATTATATTCAATTTAAAAAAAAGTTGGGGCTCATTCAAATAGGTGATTAATTGGAGCATGCCTTAAAAGAGTTCATCTTTTGTCATCTATTCTGTCTTTTTCTTATTTCTGAGTATCTGAAGGTGAACAACTCTCCTCCCACACGGCCTTCTGCTATGAAGTTTTTGTTTTCCCTTAAATTCAGAGGCAATAATTCAGTTGACCATGAAAAGACCCTATGAAACTGAACCAAAATAAACCATTTTCTTTGGCTTTTCTCTCAGGTAATTTTAATTATTTGAGCAGTCTAGCCAAAAAATGTAACCAGAACTTTTTTCTACACCACAGAAATGAAGATAGCTCTTCAGTTTCCAGGTCAATAACAAAGGGTATATGTGTTTCCTAAGATTCACATAAAATAGGATACTGGTTTCTGGAAACAACCAATACTTACACATAAAAATTTTTGATATAAATATAAGGGCATTTGGAGAGATCTTAGCAGAAAATGACAACTAAATGCAGTTCTAAAATCATATTGATATTGATTATAATAAAACTGAAATGTATTTTCATAATATTATAATATTGTTTTTCTAAAAAGCTGTGATATCTGGGTAATATAGCCATTCTAGTCTTATTGTAGTTATTTGATAACTGAAGGAAGGACTATTGGTATAATGAACAATTTTACCCACTAAAGGACAGTATCATGGCAGTTCACCACAAGAAATAGTGAATCCTCTCATATTCAACTTTCAGAGACAACATTTATTATGAATATATCTATTGAATAACCCATAATATATCTGTACACTCAGAGATAAGTATAAACACTGAAAGGCATTTGAGAAAAAAAATTCTGGCACACTAGAAATAATCCAGTGATACTCTAAATAAATTAATATTAATGATACATTAATTAGTATGGTGTATCAATAAATAAATAAAAATACCTGAGGTTTGAGTCTTACATGTGTCTTTTACCATATACTGACAATATGGAAAATGTTCACAGCTTTATTTAGAGCTAACCATAATGAATCCCTTGTATGTGTGCTTCAGGGCATTACATTGAAGGTAAACAGTTTAACTAAATTTATAACTTAAGTTTGACAGCTAAAATAAAAAATAAAATTAATATGACTTTTCCAAGACATTCCACCCACTATGTATAAGCCTTCAAAAGAAATACTTGTGTATGTATATACACAGACCTAGTTTATATGTTCATATATATATATATATATATATATACTTGAAAAGCTTTTTTCTTTTATATTTGCATCTGTGCTTTTTAATATAGGAGTGATGAAAATAAGTAAAGCAATACATTTATTAGTCAACAAGTTTTGCTTTGCTGAATAAGAAAATAAATCATTTTAAGACCCTACTTTGCTTACTATGTTAAATTATCTCAAAATATCAATTTCATGGAATGCATAATAGAAGCAAGAGGGGGTTGAATGTGGAAAAGAGGGAGGAAAAGGGGCTTATGGGACTTTCGGGGAGGGAGGAAACGGGAAAGGGGAAATGATTTTGAATGTAAATAAAAATATAAAAAATAAAAAGAAAATATCCTGTTCGACATTTAATGCTGACCTATGCTTTAAAACACGTAGTGTTGCCAACTGAATCCAAGAACACATCAAAACAATCATTCACCATGATCAAGTAGGCTTCATCCCAGGGATGCAGGGATGGTTTAATATAAGGAAGTCCATCAATGTAATCCACTACATAAAAAATCTCAAAGAAGAAAACCACATGGTCATTTCATTAGATGATGAAAAAGCATTTGACAAAATTCAGCATCCTTTCATGTTAAAGGTATTGGAAAGACCTGGAATTCGAGCCCATATCTAAACATAGTAAAAGCAATTTACAGCAAACTGGTAGCCAACATCAAACTAAATGGAGAGAAACTTGAAGCAATCCCACTAAAATCAGGGACTAGACAAGGTTGCCCTCTTTCTCCCTATCTTTTCAATATAGTACTTGAAGTTCTAGCAAGAGCAATTAGACAACAAAAGGAGGTCAAAGGGATACAAATTGGAAAGGAAGAAGTCAAACTATCACTATTTGCAGACGATATGATAGTATACTTAAGCAACCCAAAGAACTCCACCAGAGAACTCCTACAGCTGATAAACGACTTCAGCAAAGTGGCCAGATATAAAATCAACTCAAGTAAATCAATAGCTTTCCTATACTCAAAGGATAAGCAGGCAGAGAAAGAAATAAGAGAAATGATACCCTTTACGATAGCCACAAACAATATAAAGTATCTTGGTGTGACTCTAACCAAACAAGTGAAAGATCTGTATGACAAGAACTTCAAGTCTCTGAGAAAGAAATTGAAGAAGACCTCAGAAGATGGAAAAATCTGCCATGCTCATGGATTGGCAGGATTAATATAGTAAAAATGACCATCTTGCCAAAAGCAATATACAGATTCAATGCAATTCCCATCAAAATCCCAACTCAGTTCTTCAAAGAGTTAGAAAGAGCAATTCAAAAATTCATCTGGAATAATAGAAAACCCAGGAGAGCTAAAACTATTCTCAAGAGTAAAAGAACCTCTGGGGGAGTCAGTATCCTGGACCTCAAGCTGTACTACAGAGCAATAGTGTTAAAAACCGCATGGTATTGGTACAGTGACAGGCATGTAGATAAATGGAACAGAATTGAAGACCCAGAAATGAATCCACACTCCTATGGTCATTTGATCTTTGACAAAGGAGCTAAAACCATCCAGTGGAAAAAAGATAGCCTTTTCAACAAATGGTGCTGGTTCAACTAGAGGTCAACATGCAGAAGAATGCAAATAGACCCATTCTTATCTCCTTGCACTAAGCTCAATTCCAAGTGGATCAAGGACCTCCACATAAAACCAGACACATTGAAACTAACAGAAAGGAAACTAAGGAAGAACCTTGAACATATGGGCACAGGGGAAAATTTCCTGAACAGAACTCTGATAGCTTATGCTCTAATTCAAGAATAGACAAATAGGACCTCATGAAATTACAAAGTTACTGTAAGGCAAAGGACTTTATCAAAAGGACAAAGTGGCAGCCAACAAACTGAGAAAAGATCTTTACCAACCCTATATCCGACAGATGGCTAATATCCAATATATACAAAGAACTCAAGAAGTTAGACCCCAGAGAGCCAAATAACCCTATTTAAAAATGGGGTACAGAGCTAAACAAAGAGTTCTCACCTGAAGAATATATAATGGCTGAGAAGCACCTAAAGAAATGTTCAACATCCTTAGTCATTAGGGAAATGCAAATCAAAACAACCCTGAGATTCCATCTCACACCAATCAGAATGGCTAAGATCAAAAACACAGGAGACAGCAGTTGTTGGTGAGGATGTGGAAAAGAGGAACACTCCTTCAATGCTGGTGGGATTGCAAGCTGGTACAACCACTCTGGAAAGCAGTCTGGTGGTTCCTCAGAAAACTGGGCGTGACACTCCCAGAGGATCCTGTTATACCACTCCTGGGCATATACCCAGAGGCTTCCCCTGCATGCAATAAGGACACATGCTCCATTATGTTCATAGCAAACTTATTTATAATAGCCAGAAGCTAGAAAGAACCCAGATGTCCCTCAACGAAGGAATGGATTCAGAAGATGTGGTATATTTACACAATGGAATACTACTCTGCAATTAAAAACAATGAATTAATGAAATTCTTAGGCAAATGATCAGAACTGAAAAAGATCATCCTTAGTGAGGTAACCCAATCACAGAAGAGCACGCATGGTATGCAGTCACTGATAAGGGGATATTAACCCAGAATCTCAGCATACCCAAGACACAATTCACATATCAATAGATTTCCAAGAAGATGGAAGGAAAGACCTCAGGTCCTGGAAAGACTGGATGTAGGGGAATACTAGGACAGAGAAGTGACAGGGGGTTGAATGGGGAACAGGGGGAGGGAAGAGGGCTTATGGGACTTTCAGGGAGGGAGGAAATGGAAAGGGGAAATCATTTGGAATGTAAATTAAAAAATATAGAAAATAAAAAAAACCAATAAATATATTCTGGGTAAAAAAAAACACATAGTGCTTTGTTCTATAAATCTGCACTTCATCTATAAGCCATTGAAGATCTAAATATTCTGCTTTTTATTATTAGCTCTGTAATATCATGCAGGATTAATAACCTACTGGGGATAGTTTTTCCCAGATCAGATATAGCACATCAACCACTCTAAACCAGTCATTAATTCTCTGAAAGTAATTCTTCATTCATTTTGTTTAAAAAGTTTTCAAATTTTTTACAGTCCTGCTATTTCATAGGTAAATATCTTTCTTTCCATCCACAAACTTGAATTTTTTTGAGAAAACTGATTACAGGAATATGAATGAGACTAGATAAAACATACAATTAGAAACAAATATTTAAGCCTTCCTACCTGTATTTAAATTTTTCTGAAAAAGAACACACTTAAATGTTCACTAGAGTTTGTCTTTTTCTCCACAGAAGATTTCTGTACAGTTAATACTAAACTCTTCCATCTTTAATTAGATTTGCAAAATATAGTCTTTGTCCAGTATATTATTAAAATATTGTCAGGTATGCATCTATTTCTCTGTTCACACAATTTTTCTTCCACTTCTGTCATACTGCACTTATTTTCTTGTTTAATTCTACATACTCGTAAAACATCCAGTTTCTTATACCATACAATACCAATTACTGAATTACACCTATGTTTCACCACACATTTAAACAGTTTGAGTGAAATGCTGTGATAGGCACAGAGTTTCACACATTCCTGAAATATAGTTTCCTTAATTAATCTTTAGTAGTATCAGTTTTCCAGAAGAGTATAAATATTACTGTCTTTAGTTACAGACCAGAGAACTGAGTTCTTTTTTTTTTTTTAATTTAATTTTATTTTATTTTTTTAATTTACATTCCAAATCACTTCCCCTTTCCCGTTTCCTCCCTCCCCGAAAGTCCCATAAGCCCCCTTCCCTCCCTCTTTTCTCCGTTCAACCCCCTCTCATTACTCTGTCCTGGCGTTCCCCTACATCCAGTCTTTCCAGGACCAGGGGTCTCTCCTTCCATCTTTTTAGAAATCTATTGATATGCTGATTGTGTCTAGGGTATTCTGAGATTCTGGGTCAATATCCCCTTATCAGTGACTTCATACCATGTGTGATCTTTTGTGATTGGGTTACCTCACTAAGGATGATATTTTCAAGTTCTGACCATTTGCCTAGGAATTTCGTGAATTCATTGTTTTTAATTGCAGAGTAGTATTCCATTGTGTAAATATACCACATCTTCTGAATCCATTCCTCTGTTGAGGGACATCTGGGTTCTTTCCAGCTTCTGGCTATTATAAATAAGGCTGCTATGAATATAGTGGAGCATGTGTCCTTATTGCATGCAGGTAAAGTCTCTGGGTATATGCCCAGGAGTGGTATAGCCGGATCCTCCGGAAGGGTCATGCCCAGTTTTCTGAGGAGCCGCCAGACTGCTTTCCAGAGTGGTTGTACCAGCCTGCAATTCCACCAGCAGTGGAGGAGTGTTCCTCTTTCTCCACATCCTTGCCAACAACTGCTGTCTCCTGTGTTTTTGATCTTAGCCATCCTGACTGGTGTGAGATGGAATCTCAGGGTTGTTTTGATTTGCATTTCCCTAATGACTAAGGATGATGAACATCTCTTTAGGTGCTTCTCAGCCATTAGATATTCTTCAGGTGAGAACTCTTTGTGTAGCTCTGTACCCCATTTTTTAATAGGGTTACTTGCCTCTCTGGAGTTTAACTTCTTGAGTTCTTTGTATATCTTGGATATTAGCCCTCTGTCGGATGTAAGGTTGGTAAAGATCATTTCCCAGTTAGTTGGTTGCCGCTTTGTCTTTTTGACGGTGTCTTTTGCCTTGCAAAAACTTTGTAATTTAATGAGGTCCCATAGCCAGAGACAAATGTAAGCAGGCCACAAGAAACGATGACTATTTCAGAGAAGCTGAAAACTGGAGCTAACTAAAGCTCAGAAATTGTCAGATGATGAATGAAGAGGCCACCCTACATATCTACAGAAGATGTAGGTTAGTAAGAGGAGAAAAAAACTTAGTAGGATAGAGACATGGTTGTGATAAGACACCCGTTGTAGCACTACTTGACTGACTGAGAGAATTAGCTGGAGAGAGACTCAAAGCTCATAAGTATACCATGGTGAGTCATGAGATAAATAACAAGGAGTTAAATGAATCTGTGGAGTGTGAGATGAAACTCTCAATGATACTGCTTGAAAGACTTTAAGGAAATAGAATCTGCAGGATACGCTGCTTGCCCATGGGGTAGAAGGGTGAGTTGATTATAGATAGTAACCAATTAATTGTATTAGAAATATTTCCTATAACATGTTAACTCTCTTGCCAGGCTTTATTATTAACTTCCTAAAGTATTTATGTGGATTTGCATGAGATTTAGATGTAGATAGCTGTATAAATGAAATCATGTTTGTGTATTTAAACAGTTCAGGTTAAAATTGATTTTAAGCTGCTGAAACAAACAAACAAACAAACAAACAAAAGCGATGACAATGACAATAACAACAACAATCCAGCATCTTAGGTGAGCCACACAGCACAATAATTAATTTTTAAAAAAGCCAGGAGCAGTGGTGGCGCACGCCTTTAATCCCAGCACTTGAGAGGGAGAGGCAGGCGGATTTCTGAGTTCGAGGCCAGCCTGGTCTACAGAGAGAGTTCCAGGACAGCCAGGGCTACACAGAGAAACCCTGTCTCGAAAAACAAAAAACAAAAAAAAATCAAACAAACAAACAAAAAAGGACTATGTCTCAAAAAAAGCCAGAAGGCCATATATCAAAACTTATAAGCATTACTGTAAAAAACAAAGGAAATACTATATTACATAATCAATGACATTATAAATATGCTAATCCATTTCAAAAATGAAGTGATTACAAGGAGACATTAAGTCCATATGTTAAAAAGAGCCACTGAAAAAATTAAATTCAATTCATACTGACTTTTAAGTGCTCCAGGAATATGAAAGTAATCACTTGTTCACAGATAGTAAACATTTCACACCTATTTTAGAAATTTCCATTACTTCTTGTCCTTAGCTTAAAATTAAATTTACCTAGTTTAAATAGATGTTCTTTCAGCTAATGAAAATATAAGACAGCAATCAATATTTTTGTTGTTCAGGTGCTATTCAGAGCAGGTGTTATGAGAGTGTGGGGAGAAAAGTTACAGGGATTGTAGTTGTATATCTATTAAATATTTGCATTTTATGGCCTCTAATATACTATACAAATTCCTTCATCTGGTTTCCCATGCTGCCTGTATGCAGGAAGGTCATTTTCCTAACTCACTATAAGAGTCAATGAAAGAAAGCCAGTAGTTGGTAGCCGGGCAGTGGTGGTGCACGCCTTTAATCCCAGCACTTGGGAGGCAGAGGCAGGCGGATTTCTGAGTTCGAGGCCAGCCTGGTCTACAGAGTGAGTTCCAGGACAGCCAGGGCTACACAGAGAAACCCTGTCTCTAACCCCCCCCTCCCAAAAAAAAGAAAGCCAGTAGTTTAGCTAAATTCATGGTCCTGTGTTTTCCTAAAGGAGATTTTAGTGTCTGAGCTTTTTTTCCCGTTGCTGGTCTGTCTCAAAGATCCCCTTTTCTCAATTTGTCATTGCTATCATTATTTCTATTATGCCTACAAACTACTTTTATGCTTACATGTATTTATAGTCTAGCAGTCTAAGTTAATGGAATCCAGTTTCTTATAAATTGATATATATATAGAGAGAGACTAATATGATTATTCAATATATGTGAATATGAATATGACAATAATCAAATTAGGGAATTTGCTTCAAAACAACCTAATATTTGATGATCAAGAGGTTTGGTGTGGTGGATACTGTTCAGAGTTCAAGTGTGTTGTTGACAAGGGCATGACTTTGTCAAGGACCTATACCTCCCATATGAGTAATAGGGGGCCTTCCTTGGGAGAGGCACAGAGGAAAGACAAAGTTTTTATGTATTCTCAGTGAAAATTATTTTCTCATTCCATCTGTACCCCATATAGGTCAGTCCCTGGAGTCATTCAGAACTTGGAAATTTAGTGGCCACAGTGTTACTTTTAGAGTCACTGACTCTCCAATCGCCTGCTTTCTTCTTCTTCTTTTTTTGGTTTTTATTTTCTATATATTTTTTTTATTTACATTCCCAATGATTTCCCCTTTCCCGGTTCCTCCCTCCCCGAAAGTCCCAAAAGCCCTCTTCCCTCCCCCTGTTCCCCATTTAACACCCTCTCACTTCTCTGTCCTGGTATTCCCCTACATCCAGTCTTTCCAGGACCAGGGGTCTCTCCTTCCATCTTCTTGGAAATCTATTGATACGTGTCTTGGGTATTCTGAATTTCTGGGTTAATATCCCCTTATCAGTGACTGCATACCATGTGTGTTCTTTACACAATGGAATACTACTCTGCAATTAAAAACAACAATGAATTCATGAAATTCTTAGGCAAATGGTCAGAACTTGAAAATATCATCCTTAATGAGGTAATCACCTGCTTTTCTTATGGCCTTTTCTTATCTTTTCTTATGGTTTCTACTTACAATTGAGTAGTTGCCCTTTAACAGCTACAAAGTTTTTCTCTCATGCTGGACTATATCCTTCATCTGAAAACCAAAATAAGCCCATCCTTCCTTATGTTGCATATAGAATACGTATTGTTCCAACAGTGTGCAGTATAACTAATATAGAAAATGGATGACCTAGACTTGTGCTGTTTCTATGATAAACCTGACTTTGTGAGTGGCAGGTCTTTGGAACTCATTCATGTTAAGAATATGCAAAAGTTTGCAACTCTGGGATAGAGAAAGCCTGGAAATCTGTAGCTGGAGATCTGAAGATTAATCAGATATTCTAGCAGTAAGTGAGATTAGGATGCCTAGAAAAAGCAATAAAACAGAAATCTGTATTATGATCCTTCAGAGGAGAATGAGGACTATCAGGAACTGATAATGTTCCCTTAGGGCAAGGAATCTGTCTATGTCCTGAGGAACTGAGTGAAGCTAAGGTTGAAAGTAATTGACTATCATGTTTGGTGGCAGCAGGACTTGGTAGCATCACTCACAAAATACTAGTTTTGTAAGCTTGAAAGATGCAAGACAATGATCTTCATGAAGTGTGGCTTGAAGGTTTCAGTTTCACTGACTCGATCCATGCTCAGCAGAATTAAAGTCCCTGCAGAGAAGCTGTAGAAGGCTTTGTAGAAACCCATGATTATGAGTTCTAAGTTTCAGCAGAGTTGCCAAAATGTCACATATACCAGACCCATGAATATTCACCGAAGGCACTGAGTGGCTTCAAAGGGACACTGTATGCTTCAAGCAGAGGAGCTAGAGAAGCAGTTCTACAGAAGCCATTTAGAAGCCAGATGAATTTGCCATGAGCCCTAGATACTGGGTATTGTGCAGCAGCTTTTTTTCTTTTAATTTTTCTATTGTTGGAAATTAGCATGCAATATCAATTTTCTCCCTTTGAGAGTGGGAATGTTTACTCAGGACCATTTTATATTAGAACTATTTTTTTTTCCTGAGTACTATATAAAGAGACTGTTTTTAGTCTCAAAAGACATAGAATTTTAAACCTTGTAGAATATATGTAAAAAGGAAAAGCCTGTTAGGATTTTTAGAAATTGGACTGAATGAATTTTGCCTTATGATAAACAAGAGACTTTGGGACAATGAATGGAATGTTAGAGCTCACTAGTTATATGGCTGAGTGTCAAGCTGAGAGGGGGTGGTTGTGGTTGATACTTATTGTCAAAGCGAATGGATCGAGGGTTACTCATGAGATAAACATCTTGGCTTGGCAAAGAATGACCCATTAGTTCGGTTTAATTGAGATGATAAACACCATTCTCATTGTGGGCATGACTCCAGAGTCACTAACTGGGACCAATCAAGGATGAATACTACTAGCTTGTATCTTTCTCTTCTCCTGCCCATGGATGCAATAGGATCAACTTTGTCAATTTTTTCTCCAAGGTTTCTCTGACATATAGTACTGTACCCATGAATGATGAGCTGAAAATAACCTTAAGGTAATTTTTTCAGTTACTTTGTCCAAGAAAAATAGAAAGTTTCTAAAATAGAACATTAAAAGTATAAAGAGTATAAAAATTAAAGAATCTGGGTAATTGCATACTGAGAAGTCTGGTGATTTGAGTTTGTTAACTAGTTCTTATACTAGACAAAGAGAACAGATTCCTGTAAATTAACCTTGGACCTCTGCATAAGCACTGAGATATATTTGCACATATGCACATACAATCATGCAAAGTAGATTAATGTAAAAAAAACCAATTAAGGTATTTTCATTTAAATGAGGATTAGTGATTTGTGATCATTTATTTATCTTATAAAAAGCTTTAAAATTCTTAGGAAGGAAGAAAATTCATATGTCAGACTACTTTGGGATATATACAAAAAGAAAGGTCAGAAAACAACAATATTAAATACCACCCATTGGAATTTTCAGAGATCTAGCTGGCTTTTATTGCTGTCATGCTTTTATCTGGACCACAGGGGACAAACAGGGATATTTAAGTAACGGTAGCTCAACTGGAGCCAGTATGTATTTTAATAGAACAAGCTCTTGAAAGCAGTGACCAAAGGATTAAAGATGGGTTTCAAATTTGATACTTCCAGTCCTCAAAAAATAAAAGAGAAGCTTGGATGTTTATCATCATCCTCAAAAGACAGACTCAGTTATCACATTGCAAAAGGCTTTCATTTATAGAGTGCTTTTTCATGCCACTAAGAAAAGAAAGTCTAGGGATGGGGAAGGGGAAACAGAAAGGTAAAGGAGGAGTGTACATAAAAAGAATAATATAAGAGATAAAGATTTTAAAAATAGAAAGTCATCAAAGGAAAAAACAAACATAATCATACTTTCTCTGCTTTTGCCTATTAAATATCTCAATTTACTCTACTTCTTTTCTACAAAAATTGCTCTTAGGATACAATAAATTGAACAATTCTCCTCCAGAGTTATGTTCTGGGTAACTGCAATCATCAAGTTATTGGGCACTATTATCATACTAGCACATCAGGTCTACTTTTGTGATTAGGTTACCTCACTGAGGATGATATTTTCAAGTTCTGACCATTTGCCTAGGAATTTTGTGAATTCATTGTTTTTAATTGCAGAGTAGTATTCCATTGTGTAAATATACCACATCTTCTGAATCCATTCCTCCGTTGAGGGACATCTGGGTTCTTTCCAGCTTCTGGCTATTATAAATAAGGCTGCTATGAATAGTAGAGCATGTGTCCTTATTGCATGCAGGGGAAGCCTCTGGGTATATGCCCAGGAGTGGTATAGCCGGATCCTCCGGGAGTGTCATGCCCAGTTTTTTGAGGAACCGCCAGACTGCTTTCCAGAGTGGTTGTACCAGCTTGCAATCCCACCAGCAGTGGAGGAGTGTTCCTCTTTCTCCACATCCTCGCCAACAACTGCTGTCTCCTGTGTTTTTGATCTTAGCCATTCTGACTGGTGTGAGATAAAATCAATAAACAGATTCAATGCAATCCCCAACAAAATCCCAACACAGTTCTTCATAGAGTTAGAAAGAGCAATTCAAAAACTCATCTGGAATAACAGAAAACCCAGAATAGCTAAAACTATTCTCAAGAGTAAAAGAACTTCTCAGGGAATCAGTATCCCGGACCTCGAGCTGTACTACAGAGCAATAGTGTTAAAAACTGCATGATACAGCCGGGCGGTGATGGCGCACGCCTTTAATCCCAGCACTTGGGAGGCAGAGGCAGGAGGATTTCTGAGTTCGAGGCCAGCCTGGTCTACAAAGTGAGTTCCAGGATAGCCAAGGCTACACAGAGAAACCCTGTCTCGAAAAACCAAAAAACAAACAAACAAAAAAAAAAAACCCTGCATGGTATTGGTACAGTGACAGGCATGTAGATCAATGGAACAGAATTGAAGACCCAGAAATGAATCCACACTCCTATGGTCACTTGATCTTTGACAAAGGAGCTAAAACCATCCAGTGGAAAAAGATAGGCTTTTCAACAAATGGTGTTGGTTCAACTGGAGGTCAACATGTAGAAGAATGCAAACCGATCCATTCTTATCTCCTTGCACTAAGCTCAGTTCCAAGTGGATCAAGGACCTCCACATAAAACCAGACACACTGAAACTAATAGAAGGGAAACTAGGGAAGAACCTTGAACATATGGGCACAGGGGAGAATTTCCTGAACAGAACTCCAATAGCTTATGCTCTAAGATCAAGAATTGACAAATGGGACCTCATAAAATTACAAAGTTTCTGTAAAGTAAAGGACACTGTCAAAAGGACAAAGCAGCAACCAACAAACTGGGAAATGATCTTTACCAACCCTACATCCGACAGAGGGCTAATATCCAAGATATACAAAGAACTCAAGAAGTTAGACACCAGAGAGCCAAGTAACCCTATTAAAAAATGGGGTACAGAGCTAAACAAAGAGTTCTCACCTGAAGAATATCTAATGACTGAGAAGCACCTAAAGAGATGTTCATCATCCTTAGTCATTAGGGAAATGCAAATCAAAACTACTCACAATTTAAAGACCGTAGCTACTATGAGATTTGAAGATTTGAAGTGATAAGAATGAGTACACACATACACCTTCATGACAAATAGTACTAGAATCTCTTGTACTCATCATGTTACTTTTCAAATAGATTTTGTTCAGTGGAGGGATGTATACATGAATTTCATTTCACTTAGATTTTAGAGAATACTCCTTTTTACTTACAGTTATTTGTTTAAAATAACATTGTAATGATGAAATATTTTATAGGGATACAGGAAAAAAAATATATATATTTTAAAGGTAATTCCAGATAAAGCAATTTGTAAAATGTTATATTCAGATTTTCACTTATTCAAAAGAGAGTTATCGCAGTGATAATTAGAATAATATTTTTTGTTACATCCATGAAATTTTTATCCCCATAACAATCTAAGGAAATGTATACTATTAGTGCTTCTTTTCTTTCTCTGTATGGAGAGCAAACTCTCATAGCTATAAAATATCATATGAAGGCCAATGAGATGGCTCAGCCAGTAAAGCTGCTTATTGCCAAGCCAAAGAACTGAGTTTGAACCTAGTAATTCACAAAATGGAATGAGATGACAATAACTGTATGTTGCTCTTTTTTGTCCATATGCTAGCTGTGATGAACATACACATATACCCCCCACAAACACACACAAACTAAAATGCAATATCACTGAAACACTAAAATTAATGAAATATATTTGTATAATTAATCTATGCATTCATTAAAACTGAATGCAGTTATGTGAAATGTGAGATAACAGAAATGAAATTAATGTAGTAGATATTTAAACACACTATATATACTGTAGAGTTTCTTTAAAGAAAACTTATTTAAATTGCAGCTTGGAAGGCAATGAAAATTAATATTCCTTTTTAGATGAGTTATCAAGTTATCATTAATGTTCTTAATTTCTGATTTCAAACATTCACACACAAACATATTAAAAGATTTATAAAAGATCATGGTACATTATAACATGATTCAAAATGAAATACTAAGGTCTAAGACTTTTGATAATTTATTAAACTACGGATGTTTTCACACTATATAAATAAAACTGTTAGTAGATATTCCATTGTCTCTTGAAATATATTCAATTTCTGACTTCATGTGGTAAAAAATTATGCTGGAAAACTGTGATATACAAGTAATAGAAAATATGACTACTTCCCCAGTTTAGTTATAATTTAAAACTAGAAATGTCTTGGAAACAACATTAGGTACTAGGCTCATCTACAGCTGTTATTTAGATATGAGAGCAATATTCATAATTCTTTTGACTTGGAGTCAGTATGACTGGAAAAGAAAACACCTAGAAAACTGGAAAACATCTCTGCCAATGATTTTGAGGATGTTTCTGGGACTAATAAATATTTGAATGAACAGAATAAGTACAATGACACTCCCTTATGGAAGTGGGAGACCGCACAAAAAACAAAATTGGAAGGGTGAATGCACAGTGCAGGGTGAGCTTGGGTGGTTGTCTTTCTTCCCCAGTCCTCAGTTACTCTTCCCCATCGTCTTGATGCCTTTTGATTGACAGCTTAAACTGGTGGATATTTTCTTACACATTGTATTTAGACATTAGAATTGAGAGAGAAACAACTGCTTCTTCTGAGTTTCAGGATTTTAGACTTAACTGAATTCTGCCACTGCCTTTCTTGCAAATTAAGTTTCAGATAATTTTGAAAACTTTAGTACAGCAGCTTTTGTAATTTAAAATAAAAATTATAATTTTAAGGAAATTTTACTTTATAAAATTATCAGTATATGCAGTATTAAATTCTAACCTGAAAACCTCAATAATGACATCTATTAAAGAAATATATTCATATAAAATAGTAAATATAAAATTATGAAACAACATTTTCTCAGAAAATTTGCTAACAATTCTATCAGAATAATATGAAGACTACAAAAGTAGTCAACTGAAAAAAGCAAATATTCTACTCCATGTGATTTTTTTTGTTTCAGGAGCATTTCTTGAATGAGGCATGGCAATGTAATTTTTCCTATCAGATTCATATTTGAAGTTATGATGAAAAAAGCAAAGTAAGAGAAATCAGTAAAGAACTGAAGAATGAGGACATTTGCAGGAAAAAAATAATTAAACTGTTGAGACTATTTACTTGTATTGATTACTGAATTTTTGTTTCATAGAAAAAGAATGAGTAAAAATATTCATAAAAAACCATTGTAGTTTACTTTAATATAAAAGTTAAGTAGAAATACACTGGGGTGTATAGAGTATGTAAAATGAAGTAAAATATATAAAAACTCAGTAATAACCACAGCTAAAATATCAATACCTAGGAAGTACTATAATTTTATTGATTACTCATGTGTATAAGCCTTTAGAAGCAGCCTTGAAGATTACATAAAGATGTATCACCTCGTCAATTTCCAAAACACTCTTGTAGTACCTAATAATTTTTATTAAATATGTTGCTCATATTTGTTCATTCTAATTATATGTTTTATCTCTGAAGAAATACATTTTCTATTACCACATTTAACCTGAGTACAGAAGAAAATCAGAGATACGCATGTATATTATTGTAAGGAAAACAGGTATAACATTTTCTAAAAATTCCATTCTTAAAATGGAATATTAAAGAACAACTATTAACGTAAAAGAAAATGAGAAAACAAGATTATATAGTTTTCATATTAATTACCAGTTCAGCTGGACTTTAATATTCTCTATGTGACTTAAGTGATACGTAAAAATGCACACAAATGTGGTTCCTGTACCTTTCATAGAAGATCCTACAAACCCAAGATAGATGGTAACTTAAAAACATTAATAACATTCAAACTTACCCCATTTAATGGATATGTTTTCCATCCTAGTTCTCCCATCACTGTGGTTGTATCAAGCAACACAACTAGAATTAAATAGATAAAGCTCACATAAGAATCTCAACAGATGTAAATATATGTCAGCATTTGTTACAACCTTAATATCAAATGAGGCTACTATTTCTTTATTACAGTAACTTTAAGAGCACTGTTTTTTTAAACTTATAGTTCCTATTACAATACTTAAAGATAAAAAAGATAAAAATATTTAGAAATAATGCACAAAAAATTCTGCACATGTATTTGGTTTAATAATGCCAATGACCCTGATAGTCAAATAACAATTACAAAGTCATATTTAGTACAACAGATTCTTCACTTTAATGAAATACCCCACATTGATTATTCTCTAAAATTCATGCATATTTTAATTCTATTAAGATAAAAACTACTAACAGGTCTCTGCGCTTTGTTGTTGTTATGAAATTTTTATGTAAACATCGGGAAAAAAATGAAGGTGACTTTTAAAAATAAATTATAGCTTTCAGAGCATGGAATACCTAAATATTAGCTAGTATACTAGCTTCTAACTGTATTAAAAAACAAATTTTAAAACTATGAATCTTCCCTTCCTACCTGTCACTTCTGCCTGAGCAGATCATCAGTGTGTCTGTTGCTCAGAAGACCCCAGAAGTCCTGAAGGCAAGAAGATCTGTTGTACTCAGATCAACAACAAGTAAGGGACTGTATGTTTAAAAATGAAAAATAGATCCATATTTGTCACTTTGTCCAAAGCTCAAGTTCAAGTGGATCAAGGACCTCAATATTAAACCAGATATTCTGAATCTAACTGAAGTGAAAGTGGGAAAGAGGCTTGAAATTATTGCCAAAGGCTCCAATGGTTAAGGCTCTAAGATCAAAAATTGATAAATGGGAACTTGTGAAGCTGAAAACATTCTGTAAGGCAAAGGACACGGTGAATGGGACAGATCAGCAACCTACAGATTGGAAAGGAAAATCTTCACTAACCCCATATCTGATAGAGGGCTAATATCACAAACATATGAAGAACTCAAGAAACTGTCCTCCAAAAAATCAAACAAGCCAATCAAAACGGGGGAATAGAGATAAACAGAGAACTCACAACAGTGGAATCTCGAATGGTTGAGAAACATATAAAGAAATGTTCAAAGTCCTTAGTTATCAGGGAAATGCAAGTCAAATCTACCCTGAAATTCCACATTAAACAAAGTAGAAGGGTTAATATCAAAACCTCAGATGACAGCATATGTTGGCAAGGAAATGTGGAAAGACCAACACCCCTCCATTGCTGACAGGATTGCAAACCTGTACAATCACTCTGGAAATCAATCTGTAGGTTTCCTCAAAAAAAAAAAATGGAAATCAATCTATCTGGAGACCAAGCTACACCACTCTTGAGCATATACCCAAAAGATTCTGAAATATAACAAAAGACCTCATGCTCCACTATGTTCATAGATGTCTTATCTGTCATAACCATAATCTGGAAACAACCTAGACGTCCCTTAACCAAAGAAAGAATACCAAAAAATGAAGTTAATTTATACAATGGAATACAATTCAGTTATTAGGAAAGAGGACATCATGAGTTTTGCAGGAAAATGGATAGAACTAGAAAATATCTTCCTGTGTGACTCAGACCCAAAAGGACATGCATAGTATGTGCTCAGTAATAAGTGGATATTATCAAAAAATTACAGAATATCTAGGATACAAGACAGTTAACAAGAAGAAGGGTCCAAGTAAGGATGCTTAAGTTTCACTTGGGTGGGAAAAGAAGCAATCACAATAGGCAGAGGAAGAGGGGGTCCTGGGTGGGAGAGGGGAGGAAGAGGGGGTCCTGGGTGGGAGAGGGGAGGAAGAGGGGAAATGGGGAAAATGTTCAGATATGGGTAGAGAGACAGGAGAGGACCAGCACAATGAATGGAAATGTGCAACTTCAGGTGTGGTAGGTGGCGTAAACCTCTAGAGAGTTCTAGAAGCCTGGGAGGTGAGGGTCTCTCAAGACTCAAGGCAGGGTCCTTAGATGAAATTCCCCAACTGTGGGGGGAGTGAACTACTAAAGTCCTCTTCCAGTAGAATGACAGGGTATCAAATGGAGGGATAGGGTTGCAATCTTACAGTCAAAAATTCTAATAGAAAGGAAACTAGGGAAGAACCTTGAACATATGGGCAAAGGGGAGAATTTCCTGAATAGAACTCCAATAGCTTATGCTCTAAGATCAAGAATTGACAAATGGGACCTTATTAAATTACAAAGTTTTTGCAAGGCAAAAGACACTGTCAAAAAGACAAAGTGGCAACCAACAAACTGGGAAATGATCTTTACCAACCCTACATCCGACAGAGGGCTAATATCCAATATATACAAAGAACTCAAGAAGTTAAACTCCAGAGAGGCAAGTAACCCTATTAAAAATTGGGGGTACAGAGCTAAACAAAGAGTTCTCACCTGAAGAATATCTAATGGCTGAGAAGCACCTAAAGAGATGCTCATCATCCTTAGTCATTAGGGAAATGCAAATCAAAACAACCCTGAGATTCTATCTCACACCAGTCAGAATGGCTAAGATCAAAAACACAGGAGACAGCAGTTGTTGGCGAGGATGTGGAGAAAGAGGAACACTCCTCCACTGCTGGTGGGATTGCAAGCTGGTACAACCACTCTGGAAAGCAGTCTGGCGGTTCCTCCGAAAACTGGGCATGACACTCCCGGAGGATCTGGCTATACCACTCCTGGGCATATACCCAGAGGCTTTACCTGCATGCAATAAGGACACATGCTCCACTATGTTCATAGCAGCCTTATTTATAATAGCCAGAAGCTGGAAAGAACCCAGATGTCCCTCAACGGAGGAATGGATTCAGAAGATGTGGTATATTTACATAATGGAATACTACTCTGCAATTAAAAACAATGAATTCATGAAATTCCTAGGCAAATGGTCAGAACTTGAAAATATCATCCTTAGTGAGGTAACCCAATCACAAAAGAACACACATAGTATGCAGTCACTGATAAGGGGATATTAACCCAGAATCTCGGAATACCCTAGACACAATTCGCATATCAATAGATTTCCAAGAAGATGGAAGGAGAGACCCCTGGTCCTGGAAAGACTGGATGTAGGGGAATGCCAAGACAGAGAAGTGAGAGGGGGTGGAATGGGGAAAAGAGGGAGGGAAGGGGGTTTATGGGACTTTCGGGGAGGGAGGAAATGGGAAAGGGGACATGATTTTGAATGTAAATTAAAAAGAAAAGAACTTAGAAAATAAAAAAAAAAATCTGACCCAGTATTGTTCCTCTCTAAAAGAACTGCAGGGATAAAAATAGAGAAGAGACTGAGGGAAAGTAGGTCCAATGACTAGCCCAACTTGGGGTCTATTTCTAGAGGAGGCTCCAAGGCCTCGCACTAATACACTACTGTGTACTTACAGACAGGAGTCTAGCATGGCTGTTCTCTGTGAGGTCCAATGAGCAGCTGACACAACCCAGGAATAGGACATAGCACATGGGACCTCCTTTCTGCCTCCTCATAGCCAACTTCACTCTGGTACTGGCAGTACTCCTGTAGCATTAGTAGGCTTTGAGCCTTTCAGTCCATATTTTTAGTTAGTAATTTTTGTAGCGCTTTCAGTAATTTCTTAAGTTAGTGTTAGGTTTAACTAAGTATTCTCATTTCTAAATGTTCTCATGTATAAACCAAGCTATTAATTTTTTATTTAAATAAAATTTTAAGCATTTTTCTTCAAGTTTAGTTCTAAGCTTTTTCTATAAATTTATATATCATTCTGAGAGAAAAGAAGTAAAAGTATATAGAGTAGACAATATTTAAGTAACTGAATTAAAAATGTGTCAATAATCTAATTTTGAAAATCAATATTCTAACAATGTATTCTGTTTGTAGATTTCTAGAAGCCAAGATGATGATAGTATTCATATGTACATATGAATATTAATTTTTTAACTGGTTGTGTGCAGGGGACCTTGACTGCTGAGTGTTCATGGTTACAAATGTTGTATAATAACACAGAACATCACTAAGCCTGTTATAGTTGCCTGGCATAACTGTCCTCCAAGAGACTCCACCCAGCAGCCAATGAAGGGTGATGTTAAGATTCAGAGCTAAGTATTCGATGGAGCTCTCAAAGTTCTGTGGAATAGTTGGAGAAAGGATTGAGGAACCTGGATGGGATAATGATTCTACAAGAAAACCAAAAGAGTCAACTAACCTGGACTCTTGGGTGCTTCAAGAGGCTAAACCAGAAACCCAAGAGCATGTAAGGGATGGACCACCCACCCCCATATATGTATCAGATATGCAGTTGGTCCTCATGCATGTACCCACCCCAGCAACTGGAATGGGGGCTTAGCCTGACTTTCTTGCCTATTTGTAGATTCTGCTCCCCTAACTAGGCTATCTTGTCAGGCCTCAGTGGCCATGTGGTGTTGGAATTGGGTTGTAAAGTGAATAAATAAATTAATTAATGGGAAAAAGAGGGAACAAAAACCTATGAAACTTTTCCTGTAACCAGAGGTAACTCACAATCTGGTAATAAAAGCAAGCCCCTCCTCCCCCCCAAAAAAATCAATCCTTCCTAAAACAAATGACCTAATAGGCATTCCATAGACTTGGCAAACAGGTTAATGGAGATGAAAATGAACACAATTGCTACCTGGAAAGGTTAAAGCTAAAATTCAATACATTGTTGGTGGGTATAAGTGATCTGATCAGGTAAAGAGGTAAGGGTTACTCTTGAGTGATGAGGGAGGGATGTAAATACAGAAGTGGGGAAGTTAAGAGGAAGAGCAGCGTGCAAGGGAACACATGGAGGAATGAGAAAAGGAGCCTCTTTGGAGAAGGAGAATGAGGTAAATGTAGAAGGAGGGAGGAAGGAGAAATAATACTAAGGATGTCTGGAAAAAAATCACAAGGAATCTGAGGATCAGATAAAACTTACAGTACACATAATTCTGTGAATAAATATACCTATATTGTTTACAAAATCTTTATTGTTTACATAATCCAGTGGCAGGTCTTACTGATTTGTAATTGGTTCACATACCAAATATTGAGGTTGTCTTGCCTCTCTAAGTCATCCTGGCATGTGTGCTGTTGCATTCCTTTTTAGTTTTAAAGTTCATTCTCAATAATGCTGAACAACTATCTTATATACTACTTGAGAGTTATATTCTAGAAGAAAAACATTATTGTTTTCTACATGCTAAATTTTCCTAGTTTGGATGTGTCTACTGATGGTTGGATATAACCATATATGTTTTCACTTAGATTTGCTTTTAATTTTGAGACATGGTTTCTATAAGTTTCCCAGCCTACATTTGAACTCATTATATAGGACAGAAAAACACAAAACTAGACTCTCCTCTGCTTCACTGTCCCAAACATCTCACATAGCAGTCTCAGCCATAAGGTTGAATTTCATCTGATCGCTTGTCTGTACCCTCATTCATTTATTTATTTATCCATTTATTCATTCATTTTTTATCTTCCAGACCTACTGCTGGATTTTTATAGCACCAATGCTATATATTTCGTAGAGAAAAATATAATAATCTACTAGAGAATAGTAAAGAGATCTAGAAAATCATTTCCATAGTTTACTATTAGACAAATAACTACTATGACCATACATAGGGGTAAATGAATACTCCATGTATGATAAATCCATGCTTTTATAATAACACACTTAGGGAGCATATTTGCAGAACTGTCGAAAAGCATTTGTTTAAAGGTGGTGCATAAACTGAATATAATAAAACATGCATTTTGCATTTTCTGTATAAACCACTTCTGCTGAACAAAATAGCTTTTGAAAGGAAATTTCTCTTGTTGAAATACTTTAGTTAATAAATTGAGAAGGAATGACCAGATTAGGATGCACTATTTGCTATCGCTAATGAATTAATATATTTAGCTAATGGTTTTCCATGGCTGCTAACATCAGAAAAAGAAATAAAATGGGACATAAAAAGCTAGAGCTTCTAAAACACTTTATAGTTTAATTTACTCTATCTTAGTATATGAGTCTAACAAGCTTGGAAGCAACAAAAAACAAAAGTTGATATATGCAATAAGAACACACACACACACACACACAACACACACACACACACACACACACACACACACACACACACCATGGTTTGCTTCATTCAATGCATGATATCTCACAATTATAGAAAAAAATAACAACAGTATGATAGCTAAAATAATAATTTAATCTTGTTATTAAATAAGTTATTTGGCAGACAAATTAAGGATACAGAAGTATGTAAATCCAGTGTCTACATCATTGAAGATCATACTGTAACTTATCTAGAACATTTATACTTTGGAAATATTCTTAATTCACTAAGAGGTGGCAGGATTAGCGATTAATTCACATTTACTGAAGCGAGGGCACAGTGGTCTCTTCTTCCAGTGATCTTAAAATGTCTTAAGTGTCTTATGAAATCAGTACATTATAGGAATATCTGAATTCCCATTTCTAGTGTAGCAACCTTTATAGTTGCCAAGAAATGAAAAGATAACACACATGCATGCACACACACACACACACACACACACATACGGGAGCTGGAGGGAGGAGGAGAGAAAGAGAAAGAGAGAAAAACAGATACAGAGAGACGGGGAGAGACTATGTAGGAACAAAAATATGAAGAACTTTCATTTATATCACATGGAAGATTACTATCTCAAGTGAAGTAAACCATAATGAAAGATATATACAGCATCATATCTTTCATCTGTGGAATCAAAGGATACTGATAGCTCAGAAGTTGGCAGTACAATGATGATTATGAAGGGCTGAAGAAATGGGGCAGGCAGAGATGTCTGATCAATGCATACTAAGTTCTTGTGTGCGGCTGTATAGCAGAGCAACTGCTGATGGCAATTGTAGGGTTCATTTAGAAAATCTACAAGAAAAAATCATGAGAATTTCCACCATAAAGACATGGCAAACGCTTTTGTCAGATATATAGCTGACACATTTTTTTTCTCATTCTGTAGATTGCCTGTTAAGTGGACTATGAAACTGAATAGAGACTTCTCAAGAGCAGAAACGTAAATTTCTAAGAAATATCTTAAAAATGTGTTTGCACCCCTACCAAAAGAAATAAACTTTTAAAACACTTTGATATTACATCTTACTCTAGCAACAATGGCTACTAATATAAGAAAACAAAACAGTAAATAATAACAGGATGTGGGAAATGGCAAAATATCTTGCCCTGTTGTTGGAAGTGCAATTTGGTTCAGTCACTATGGAAATCAGTGAGGCAAGTCTTCAAAAAATTAGATCCACCATACGCAATACCATTCTAGGCATATACCCAAAAGAATCTATTTGCTACTACAGAGACACATGCTCATCCATGTTCATAACTGCTCTATTCATAATATCTAGGACATGGAAACCGCCTAGATGTCAGTCACCTGATGAATAGATAATGAGTATATGGTACTTATATATAATGAAATTTTATTCCTATATAAAGAAAAAAAAAGAAATTATAAAATTCACAGGTAAAAGAATGGAGCTGTAAATAATCATTCTATGTAAGTTAACCTAGTCTCAGAAAGAAAAATACTATATATTCTCACTCATGGTGAACGTTTGTCTCAAATCTTCAGAGTTGTGTTTTAAATTATAGTAAGTTTAAAATCCAGGAAACTAGAAAGGGTGAGGAAATCTAGATGGGGAGATGAAAAAAAATCTTAGGGGAATGAAAGTAGCAGAAAATGATTATATAAAATAGAAAAAATAATGGATAAATAGTTAAAATGTGTAAGCTGATAGTGCAGGGAAGAGAGAACATGAGGGTGTAGAGAAATAACATACAGAAAATGTTCAGAAAAATTATATGGAAATTTACTATTTTACTATATGAAATTTATTTATTTTTCATATTAAAGGTCTTAATTGGAGTTAACCTACACATATGAGAATGTTCCTTAAAGAAGCCAAATCATGTCAAATAGAGACCCTATGTTGAAGGTAGGCTATCTTTTCTGGAGTTCTTTCTCAGACTTATTCAGGAAGCCATCAAAGACAATATAGGCTATTTCTATTACTCCAGGTTATACACTAAAACTGAATACTAACAACCTAGTACTCAAGACATCACACACTTTAGTCACAGCATATGGAAAAATCAGGTTGATGCTGACCAAGAACTCTTCTCATTTGCTAATTGGTTTTCATGAAACTTGAAAGGTACTTCAGGCTGCTGTGAGAAAGGAAATCCTACAGTAACTGTAATAATGACTATTATTATAAGATAATGCAATATGTGTGCAATAATACAATACATGTTATACAATACATGTTATACAATACATGTTACAGAGAGAACCAACCACATTGTTAATGGATTTAAGGTCTGCTCTACTGGAAGAAATTTGTACCTGGTACTCTTAATTTTGTCAAGAACCCATGTTTGGGCAGTTCACATGCCTATAGGGTAAATCTAGTACTAGTTTTCTACTAAATGGGCACAATAATAAGCTGCTTCTCTGTTTGTATGTCTATAACCACTGACTAGTGTAACAGTCAGGCTTTGTCGGAGAAGTCTTCTGGTGGCTATTCATAACTGATTACATTGCAGAAAATGTGTCAGTGGAGTATTCAGTAACTAATGAGACATGGTCATCAACTCTCTCCACAGCAGGGTCTTGGGAATTACAGAAGAAGAGGGTCAAGAACATTGTAAGAGCCAGATATTAGAAGAACAGAAGCTTAACAGTGTCCTCTGAACATGAAATAATAGTTGCACTCTTGAATTCATAGCAACTGTGGATGCACAAGACAAAGACAATCAATATTCTTTTATGGAGATGAGAGGGCTTCATGAGTTCCAACAATAATTGGTAAGATTTTGACAATTGATGACTTCTTGGGTAGAAAGATAGTTTATTTTTGTTTTATTTTTATTTTATTTTTATGGGTGTTTTTTTTTTTTTTTGCAATTTGAACAATAATAGTCTTTATTATGTGAAGGTATTGTGCTATTTTTTTTTCCATTTTCCTGCCTCTTCTTTCATTGGCTTCATCCAGTTCCCTCATTGCCTGTAATTGGGAATAGAGTTCATGCCAAGCCTGCATAAAATAAGCAATCTTTCCTCTGTACTTTCTGCACATCAGAGTTGTGTATATGAAGTCATAAAAGCCCTTTAAATGTGTGTGCATTTCTGGCTTAAAAGACAAGTATTCATGAGACAGCATCATAATAACATCAGATTCTCCCCATAAAATACCATATGCAGGCATTTAATATTTACTTCTCTGGCACCTACAGTCTGGGATATTATCTTAAATGGGGAACATCTATGGAAAAGGATGTTTGGTACTTCAACAAATTAAGCCTCTTTGATGAGGTCAGTAAGCAACAAGTAAAGTTTTCCTAGGAATCCACTGGTAATGTCAAATAGTTTATCTTCTGTTAGTATCAGATTTTCCAAAATTTTCTCTTGGAGTCCTTTTCATGAGCCAACTAAAATTCTTATAACATTAAGAACATTGGAAGAATATTTAAAAATCACTCCAGAAACTCAACCATACTCCAATGAATAGCCTGACAATTAAAAGTATAAACCAACACAAATTGGATTTAAGAATGATTAATAAAAAAAGGGGGTTAAAAAGGGGTGGTGGAGGATGGATCATGGAAGAGCTATGTAAATGATTAGAGGGTAAAAGTAGTTATTATGCATTAAATAAAGTTCTCAAATAATTGATAATAATATAATGGACTAATAATACTTTTTGTCATATGTAAATTTATTTCAAATGACTAATGCTTAGACAGTGTTTAGTACTTTAAATTTTTGATTCTCCTACTTTCAATTATATCTCCTTCTTGAGGTCAATTGATATATAAAGAATTGTGCATATTTAATATGTATAATTTAATAAGATTAGATATAAACAAACATCTACAAATCTATTAATTCTGTAAAAATCATAACAAGTTCAGCACCTTCAAAGATTTTCTTTTGCTCCTTTCTGCTTCTTTTTGTTGTTTTCTTCCTACTGTCTAATAATATTGTTCAGTTGCACATACACCATTGCCTAGAACAGCCATTATGCTATAGAGTAGATCATTGGAATTTATTGACTTAGTATATCTGAATATTTATTGAATGAATACATATTACTTTGGGTAAAATGTATTTTTGAATAAAGTTTAATAGTACTTTGAAATATATATAATTGAATGAATGAATATATTCATTGAGCAGTAACTTGCTATTTCTTTCCTCAGGCTTACTCCATTATGTCCCACCATAACGAAAGTTAAATAAAGCAATGCAGTATTTGTCTTTAACAATTGATTCACTCCATTCTGCATTGGGTTTCTGAAGTCTATCCATGTTGTGAGAAGTAAGGAAACATAGTTGTTCGTTAAGGCAGAACACAACTCAATAGCACATAGCTACCATGATTTGTTTATTCAATTTTTCTTTCTAATAGATACTGGAGTTGTCGCTATATCTTTTCTATTTTGTTTTATTTCCTAATGAATATGAAAGTGCAAGTTTCAATATCCTTACGTAGATTTTCTTCATAAATACCCCATAAGTAGAAAATTTCATTTATATTTTCACTTTTAAACTTTGGTGAATCAAAAAAAAAAAAACCAATGCTTTTTCTTTTGCCGATTTATATAGAAAATTTACAGGTATTATCAATAAGATATTCAAACATGACAATTACAGAAAGAACTACAAAAACCCACCAACACTTTATCAACAGTATTTTGAGTTTCCAAAAATTACTGACATAGTTGGTGATATAATTGGTTAATTGATATAATGACAATTCTGTCTAGAATTTTTGGTGGCTTAGGTTTAGTAGTCATAATAGTAAATTTATCTCAAAACAAATAAAAATAGACAACAGAGGTTGTCTATTAATGCAGAGGATTTCTTGGTGGGAGGGAAATCATCAATTAATAGTGCAGAGTTTCTTTGGGGGAGGGGAAGCATCTTCAGAAACAAGATTTTCCTAATTGCCCTGGTTTTACCTTTAAAAACTTCCTAACAGCGTTTTTAAAAATTGTATCATAGACAAGTAAATAATGCCTTGATATTAAAATAAATCTGAAAACTGTTGATAGTTTAATATCATTACAGTTCATTCATGTTTTAATTCCACCATTTGTTTCATATACAAATCCCCACAATGCAGATTTCCCAAACTAATTATGTGAACCCAACAAGGTGAGAGCTCCTCCTGCTGGCTTTAAACAAAAGGCATCCCCTGCCTGCCGAGTGTGAAATCACTGCAACCCAGCAGGAGAAGAGCAAATTACAGCATCAAAGTCAGTAGATTTTCATTATAAATAGAACAGCAATGGTTTAAATTGCACTTAGTTATATGCATTAATTTTACCTAGTGAAACTCAAAATGTATTTTTTTATATAATGAGAAATTAGATAAATACTAGAGTGATGTTAGCATTGTATTGTTTTGAAGCTTGTGTTTATTTTATGAAGCAATATAAGGCATAGAATATGCTTGGAAAGTATCATATGGTTTTCACATTAAATTTTGAAAATATACTGGATATATTTATCTCTAAAAATATACTGAATATATAGTATTTCTTTTACTTATACATTTGGCAAATTAAAAATATTTCATGTGCTAGAAGAAAATATTTAATAATAAAGTGAACTTTAATAGTAGTAGAATAAATACAAACAAATATGAACATAAGATTCAATGCTTAGTATAAATGCCATGTCTTTAGTTTGCCTACTTATGAACTCCATTATTAAACAATTGATACTACATTAAAATCAAATAGTGAATGTATTTATAATGTATAATAAGTGGAATAATAAGAGAATAAAAATTTTAATAAAATAATATAAAGTTTTATTTGTAAAATTATTTTCAAAAAGTAATATGAGGAAATAAGATATTTCATGAGAAAGTTCGCCTTTACTGAGAGTAGGAATGGGAATATAGTTCAGTTGGTAGAGTGCTTGTCTGGCATACCAAGAGCATCCACCACCACATCAACCAGGAATGACAGTGATTTGCCTATAGTTATTCTGTGTACTCTCAGAGAGGTAGAGGAAGGAAAATGAGATGTGCAGGTCATCTTGTCATCTTTGTCTACATGACTAAAGACCTAGTAATATCTAGGAAAGTCAGCATGAGATTTGTAGATACATGGAATCCCAGCATGAAGTACTGTCTGTCTGTCTATCAATCTGTCTGTCTGTCTGTCTACCTACTTACCTACCTTTCTATCTATATCTATATCTATATATTTATATAGAGATATATTTATATATTGATATATATTAGATATAATTATCTAAAATATATACAGCTTTTAGATTATTATAGAAATAGAACCTAATATCATATGAGCTATTATCTTTAAATATGTATATTGGTTAATTCTTTAAGAATTTTACATATGTATACAATATATTTTGATTGTATTAGCTCCCTTCCTCCCCCTAATTTCTCACAGATCGACTCCCAACAAGTACAGTTTTGTTGGTCATATACTTATATGTGAGGATTCATACACTGAAGCTTGGTCCATCTATTGGCAGACAGACATCCTTCCTCCATTCCAGAAGACTGATTGTCATAATAATATCATTAGTCTTAAAAGCTTAAACAATTAGAAACATTTGCTTGGGTACTACCATTAGTGGGTTTTATGCACGGAGGATAAAGCATTCATTTTAGATTATTCCGCTTTAATGCTAGGTCAGGTAAAAAAGGAACTTGCATCACTCAGAAACAACTAAGCAGGATCAGGTGGGATAGCTTGTGTTTCACTAGCTTTAGCATTCCATATCACTCCTGTATCACTAAAAAGAATACACAGAGGAAATATATCTACTATATTCTGAGAAGTATCAGTTATACAAATAAACATGTACCTTAATCCAGTAAATTTTAGACATTGTCAAGATGAATAATATACTGTTCAGGTGCTTTAACTGACTTTCAAGGTTATCAAATTAATCCAGGTTTGACAAAACTGCCTGTTTTATTCAGTAAACACTAAAGATTTTTACTTACAGACCTTTATACTATACTATTGCAATCAATATTTAATCCTTCCCCAAACTAATAGAGATTTCTGGGAATGTACATAGGATTATATGCTTACCCCTCAAACACCTTTCTATGTATTGATATTATTTTCAAGTCAACACTGTGCAAGGAGGATCATTGCTTCTTAAAAATAATGAAGCCAGCTTAGTCCACAGAGATTGACACTGGTTCATTAGTTGTATTGAGAACATTTTGTTTGGTTGTGGCTATGCTTATTTCTCTCTATTCTTATTCACTTGTCATTATGTAAGTGATATATGGGATTATTTTTATTCAGCCTTTAAGTTCTGAGACCTTGGAAAATCCAATTTTGAATGATAACATACCACGTCCACCATAAGGTTAAATTACTTTCACAAATTAGGGAGAAATTTAAGTGTTGAATTCTTGACCTCATAGCAGTTTCGTATTTCAGTCCAAAATACCTTTTGTAAATGCATGCCTGTTTTACTGCGAAATAAATCATTCCATTTATTTCAGCTCTAAATCGATAAATTTAGCTATTGTTTAAATGGAAAAAGTAACACAATAAAATCATAAACTGTATATATTCTAATGAATGAAGCTCCTTGGGAGTTATTATCAAATGAATGAATTTATTATTATTTAGAAGCACAGTAAACTACAGAGCCGTAAACTACAGAGCCATAACTACCACTAGGAATTCATTTAAGAGAAAGTTGCTCATAGTTGACCAAAATGTAATTTGAATGTCCATCCTCACTTTTACAGCTCCCATTTTCTTTCCAGGTATATCTACATATTTATCTTTTCTAATAGTTTTTATTTGCTTGTTTATAAACACTCCTTAAATATTTCACTACAATGACTAACCAGAGAGACCCAATGAAAACCCAAGTGGGACACTTCTTAGCAATTCTACTACCCAGAAGTCTGAGCAAAATCAATATATGCACCTGTGTGTCGATGAGGTAGTTTGTGTTTCCATCAAATTATTGCTATCAGTCTGCCTAAAAATAGTAATAGGATAAAAATGTCATGTTGCTACTGCACAATATTATAAAATTGTCCCACTTGCTTTCTCTTGGAATCTGAAGTCATTACATCTGCTTCAACTACACAGATCTGATTCGTTAAAACAGAAGAAGAAGAAGAAGAAGAAGAAGAAGAAGGAGGAGGAGGAGGAGGAGGAGGAGGAGGAGGAGGAGGAGGAGGAGGAGGAGGAAGAGCAGGAGGAGGAGGAGGAGGAGGAGAAAGGCTGACTTTAGTCCAAGTGTTACCAGATTCAAGACATATTTAATAAATATTGTGAGTCTCTCATGTCTCCCACAAAGGTGTCCCACTTAAATAAGTTCACTGAAGGTGCTCCTCACTGCTTCCAAGGCATCAAAGTCATGTAAGCCTTTCTACTTTTGTCTTTGTGTATTCCAACTTTGTTTTAAGTGTTCTTTAGACAAATTACTTTTTTGAAAATACATTACAAAACTGAACGTTTGAAATATACTAAAATTATTTTTACTCAAACTCTGGTAAAAGAAATTATGACCATTTCATTCACAATCCAATGACTGTTTCAGTTATAAACAATGTATATTCAATTCATCAAGTCTTTTATTGTTTGTTTGTTCATTTGTTTTCCGAGACAGAGTTTCTCTGTATAGCCCTGGCTGTCCTGGGACTCACTCTGTAGTCCAGATTGTCCTCAAACTCAGAAATCCTCCTGTCTCTGCTTCCCAAGTGCTGGAATTAAAGGCATATGCCACCACTGCCCAGCAATTCAGCAATTTTTAAAAGAAAGTTTTGCAACCTTTACTTTGAAACAGAAAGGATGGAAATTTTCTATTCACAGAAACTAACTTTACATGACCTTAAATTAAAACAGCATCTGTGAGTAAATAGTCTTTATTTTCATTCTTAAAAATCAAAATCAAAGGGACTTTCCCTTTGTAGTGTTGTTTGCTTTTGTTATACATACATAGACTTAATATAAATAAATTTCTATAGTTCTCAGTTGGGTGCAAAGGTATCCAGGCATGCCATTTAATTATATCTAATGTGTTGGCACTACTACAACAAGAGACTATAGAGCTCTATCATATATGACTGCTAGGTACTGAAGACATTTTTGCAGTTTATAGGATACAATATCTACTTTCATAAGGTTCTGCTGGGATATTATTACTTCCACTGTTAACATTTTTGTGTTGGTCCACGTGGCATAGTTTTTCCAGACATACAAACAGCTAAACAGATTAAAATGTCCAAATTTAGAATTGTAGCTAAGGATATGTTCCAGCTATTTATGAGACTGTGTGAAATTGAGTTGCTGAATTTTTTTAAAGATAGGGCATTCAATATCACATCATCAGTGTCAGTATCAGCATCTACATCAGCAACAGAGCTGTCAGTAATTGGATAACGTATTCAAGCTTCCGAAGAATGCCAAAGATAGCACAGATAGAAATGCATCCCAGGAGTCAACAAAATGAGAAATAAATATTTTCTGCCTGTAAAATGCTCTCCCAAATAATCTCAAGTCTCTCTCATAAAGTTAATGCAAGAAGGAATGTAAGAATGCAGTTAGTGGAAACAAGTGTGGACAAAAACTGCATGTTTGTGTAGAAATACATTCCAAAGTACCAAAAGAACAGTTAAAAATATGGAGAAAAGTTGGTACTTGAAATGTGAATGTTCAATCTGTGGTGAAGTTGCTCACGAGCCATTTACATATGAACTATCAAACAGACGAAGTAGTCACAATGAAATACAAAATCAAATAGATATTGTTCTGAGTACAGAATGAACAGTGAGAAGAGACACATTTCTTTTACTTTCTGGAGTCTCTTTCCATTCTCCAGATTGTACCTGTTCCTTTTTAGCCAGCAGTGCCGTCAAGCTGTTTGCTCTCACATAAACCATATGTATCTGCCCTAAGTATAATATACAGAATGTATAAATGACCTTCTCTTATCAGCAGCTCTATTGAATGAATGCATCTTATGAAGAAAATATATTACTAAAATAGCTTGTTGATTTGCTTATGAATACTCATTTTCTATTCTTACTTTTGGAACACTTTTTTTTTAATTATAAGTTAAATGTGAATTGTGTGAATTATTCTAGTACCATTTTGGTTATAGCAACTTGGGAAAATTTCATGGTATTCTTAAAAATCACTACACTTATGAAATTCTTCATAGGAATCTCTTGAAAAATAAATTTAAAACTCTACCTTATACTCCATTTTTATCCAGGGGTAAGACTTGTCATTAATATTATGTATTATATAACTATGAATACGTGTTGTCACGTATGTAACTATGTTACGTGTTGTCAATTTTTTGCTCCTAAAACAAGTAATTCTTTAATTCTCAGCACCAATCCTGATCTGGCATCAATGAACTTTGATCTTATTAGCTATTCTACCAGGTGAACAACCCTGATTCTATGAAAGAGAGAGGAGAGTAATAACACAGTTTGCTTTGGTCATGAGTTTCATTTTCTCTCCACACTGAGTTTTTTATATTAGTGAATTCATTCAAGAAGTTTTCAAAACAATTATAATCAAAATAAATTTCTATTCTTAGATTTCATTCCATAGCTCTGCTAGACTGTAAAAGAGGTAGACCAGACTGCCACTTTAAAAAGTCTTTTCTAAAGCAACTGACAAAGACTGTTCATGAACCTGCAGATTTCATAGTCAACTGCTCCTGAAATACACTTATTTAGTCATGAAAGTGGAAAATCTATTCATACACTCTTACAAATTCTGGGGAGATTCTACACAGGAATAATTTAAATAAATATGTAATTTTCAAATACTTTTACACTACTCCAACATACTTAACTGCCTAAAGGATGTATGTTGTCTTCTAAGAAGGTATACTGAATCATACCAATTACTCTGGTAAGTCACAGTGCCCATAGATCAAGCAGAATAGTCAATAATAAAAGAAATGTAGCCATGATAAGAATTTCCAAAAAATATGTAACAAACAGTTGTCGAGGCATTTGTATATTAAGCAGCCTTTGGCACAATTGTTTGATAAAGTCATGAGGAGGATGTGGGATAACTTCCTACTGGAAACGATGAAGGAAATGTCAGAGTGAACATAATGACAGATTGAGAGGCACAAAAATTGCGAGGAGGCAACATTTCCTTTCCAGCATATTTCTGAAGGGAACAGGAGTCAGAAGGAGGAAGGGTTCATAAATGAAACATTTACAAATGTGACCCATGCCAGAAGCAGTATGACTTTGGTATACAGAAACGAATGACAGATGGAAGCTTTATTGTTGGCATAAAAATAAACTTTTAAAAACCTACATTACTGTCATCATTACCCTGTAGGGAAGGCGCATCATTAAGGAGTATTGTCAAACTGTTTATTACCAGGACTGTCGGCAATAAAGCAAATGCAGTAGATATGACAAAACTGTTTTAACATTTAGTCAAATGAAAAATATTTTATTCATAATTAGTTTCTCAAGTATAATTAAGGACAAGAAGGCCTTCCATAAGACACTGAACAGTCTCCTTAATTTACTGATTACCTAAGACACAGATTGTGGAAAGAAATATATAATGTTGACAAACTCTTATGATTGCTTTCTTTTTTTTTTCTTTTCTTTTTTTTTTCTTTCTTTATGTTTAGACATGGTCATGAATAGCTCATGCTGGCCTCAAACTTACTATGTAGTTCAGGCTGACCTTGAACTCCTTATCTCTTTATTTTACAATTATTATGATTATACATGTGCATCAACAAAATCTCTTTTGGTGAGATCAACAGGTACCAAAGTCTGTCCCTTGATCGACATGGTAGCGCTCAATATTATTCTCTGAAAAGATGAAGACAGAGTAGAAGAGACTCTTTCTTGTTGTTCATATATACAGGAAATCAGTTTATAATTGAGAAAGATGGTTTATTCACTGGTAGTTTTTCTCAAAACAGAATCTCCTTTCCTAGAGTTAAATTTACTTACCACATTATAAATCAAAGATTTTCTAAAAAGTACTAAATTACTAACAACGCATGGCCATGTTTTACTTTTTAAAAAGCCTCCTGCTATACCTGACCAATTTCCATTTAAAAAATAATTGTAAAGCGCCATCACTCAATGATGCTAAGGAAACATCAAGAGTGATTTCTGCATATTTTTTAATTCTTTTAAGACAAAGCTGCCTGGACCACAATGACATTGATCTTGTAATCATCCTGCTTCAGCTACCTGAATACTATCCTGGAAAACATGAAGCTAATACCTAGAATAAGAAGTTCTGGGGCTAGGGATATGAGTCAGAGGTTAAGAGCACCTACTGCTCTACCGAAGGTCATGAGTTCAAATACCAGCAACCACATGATAGCTCACAACCATTCATAATGATACCTGATGCCCTCTTCTGGGGTGTCTGAAGACAGTTACAGCGAGTAAATGAGCGGAACCAGAGCAAGAAGAAAAAGTGTCTGAAGAGAGCTACAGTGTACTTACATATAATAAATAATTTTTTTTATTTTTTTTATTTATTTTATTTTTTTTTAATTTACATTCCAAATCATTTCCCCTTTCCCGTTTCCTCCCTCCCCAAAAGTCCCATAAGCCCCCTTCCCTCCCTCTTTTCTCCATTCAAACCCCTCTCGTTACTCTGTCCTGGCGTTCCCCTACATCCAGTCTTTCCAGGGCCAGGGGTCTCTCCTTCCATCTTCTTAGAAATCTATTGATATGCGGATTGTGTCTAGGGTATTCCGAGATTCTGGGTCAATATCCCCTTATCAGTGACTGCTTACCATGTGTGTTCTTTTGTGATTGGGTTACCTCACTAAGGATGATATTTTCAAGATCTGACCATTTGCCTAGGAATTTCGTGAATTCATTGTTTTTAATTGCAGAGTAGTATTCCATTGTATAGATATACCACATCTTCTGAATCCATTCCTCCGTTGAGGGACATCTGGGTTCTTTCCAGCTTCTGGCTATTATAAATAAGGCTGCTATGAACATAGTGGAGCATGTGTCCTTATTGCATGCAGGTAAAGCCTCTGGGTATATGCCCAGGAGTTCTTTTCTAGTTAAGTATATTTTTTCAAATTTTGTTACCTACACGGTTGGCATTTCAAAATTATATACACATAGAGCCCATAGTTGTATTTTAAGTTTTACTGGATAAATTTTAGAAATTTGAAAATTGATAATACATTGCTTCTTTAATATTTAAGAAATGTTATATTTCTTTACCAAAAAAAATTTGACTTTTTAAAAACTAGTTTTGGTGCGTGTGAGTACAGGTATATGCATCTATGCAAAAGTGTATGTCCCTGACAGCATGCGGAAAAAACACAGGGATATCAGGTATCCTGCTCATATTATCTAGATAATTTGTTAAAGACAGTGTCCCTCACTAAACCTTGGATTAGGCTAGTGGATAGAAAGCCCCAGTGGTTCTCCTGACTACAAGGACTCGAGGACTTCACAGTCCTGTGTTCTCTGGATATTTAATGCAGGCCTCTACACTTATACAAAAATACTGTTGCAGGCTGAAGTATGTCTTCATCTCCAAGGCCGTGATATATGAGAACGAAAGTTCCATTTCTACAGGATGATTATATGTATGTCTATACCTATATCTCTATATACATCTATGTCTATCTCTACATAGCTATATCTATGTAGATAAAATCAACAGTGTACACATATACAAATATATACATTTCTTATCATGTATGTATATATATATATATACACATACATACATACATACATATGGCTTAAAATCTGGACAGAAAATTGTATTTGCTTATCATTAGTTATCATTTTGGGTGAAATATAAACTTATAAGTAGGTTTATATTTCACCCAAAAGTTTACCTAAATAAACAAGAGTTCATTGGTTAACTGCTATTGACATAGGTATCCTTTTTTTTAAAATTTATTTTCTGTTTTTTTATTTACATTCCAAATCATTTCCCCTTTTACGTTTCCTCCCTCCCCGAAAGTCCCATAAGCCCCCTTCCCTCCCTCTTTTCCCCATTCAACCCCCTCTCATTTCTCTGTCCTGGCGTTCCCCTACATCCAGTCTTTCCAGGACCAGGGTCTTTCCTTCAATCTTCATGGAAATCTATTGATATGCGAATTGTGTCTAGGGTATTCCCAGATTCTGGATTAATTTCCCCTTATCAGTGACTGCATACAATGTGTGTTCTTCTGTGATTGGGTTACCTCACTAAGGATGATATTTTCAAGTTCTGACCATTTGCCTAGGAATTTCGTGAGTTCATTGTTTTTAATTGCAGAGTAGTATTCCATTGTGTAAATATACCACATCTTTTGAATCCATTCTTCCGTTGAGGGACATCTGGGTTCTTTCCTGCTTCTGGCTATTATAAATAAGGCTGCTATGAACATAGTGGAGCATGTATCCTTATTGCATATAGGTAAAGCCTCTGGGTATATGCCCAGGAGTAGTATAGCCGGATCCTCCGGGAGTGTCATGCCCAGTTTTCTGAGGAACCGCCAGACTGCTTTCCAGAGTGGTTGTACCAGCTTGCAATCCCACCAGCAGTGGAGGAGTGTTCCTCTTTCTCCACATCCTCGCCAACAACTGCTGTCTCCTGTGTTTTTGATCTTAGCCATTCTGACTGGTGTGAGATGGAATCTCAGGGTTGTTTTGATTTGCATTTCCCTAATGACTAAGGATGATGAACATCTCTTTAGGTGCTTCTCAGCCATTAGATATTCTTCAGGTGGGAACTCTTTGTTTAGCTCTGTATCCCATTTTTTAAACAGGGTTACTTGCCTCTCTGGAGTTTAACTTCTTGAGTTCTTTGTATATATTGGATATTAGCCCTCTGTCGGATGTAGGGTTGCTAAAGATCATTTCCCAGTGAGTTGGTTGCCGCTTTGTCTTTTTGACAGTGTCTTTTGCCTTACAGAAACTTTGTAATTTAATGAGGTCCCATTTGTCAATTCTTGATCTTGGAGGATAAGCTATTGGAGCTCTATTCAGGAAATTCTCCCCTGTTCCCATATGTTCAAGGTTCTTCCCTAGTTTCCTTTCTATTAGTTTCAGTGTGTCTGGTATTATGTGGAGGTCCTTGATCCACTTGGAATTGAGCTTAGTGCAAGGAGATAAGAATGGGTCAATTTGCATTCTTATGCATGTTGACCTCCAGTTTTCCCAGCACCATTTGTTGAAAAGGCTATCTTTTTTCCACTGGATGGTTTTAGTTCCTTTGTCAAAGATCAAGTGACCATAGGAGTGTGGATTCATTTCTGGGTCTTCAATTCTGTTCCATTGATCTGCATGCCTGTCAGTGTACCAATACCATGCAGTTTTTAACATTATTGCTCTGTAGTACAGCTTGAGGTCTCGGATATTGATTCCCCCAGAAGTTCTTTTACTCTTGAGAAGAGTTTTAGCTATCCTGGGTTTTCTGTTATTCCAGATGAATTTTTGAATTGCTCTTTCTAACTCTATGAAGAATTGAGTTGGGATTTTGATGGGGATTGCATTGAATCTGTATATTGCTTTTGGCAAGATGGTCATTTTTAGTATATTAATCCTGCCAATCCATGAGCATGGCACATTTTTCCATCTTCTGAGGTCTTCTTCAATTTCTTTCTTCAGAGACTTGAAGTTCTTATCATACAGATCTTTCACTTACTTGGTTAGAGTCACACCAAGATACTTTATATTGTTTGTTGCTATCGTGAAGGGTATCATTTCTCTTACTTCTTTCTCAGCCTGCTTATCCTTTGAGTATAGGAAGGCTATCAAAATTAAATCAGGATCAAATAGACCTTCTAAACCGTCCTATAACCCCTGAAGAAATAGAAGTGGTCATTGGAAGTCTTCCAACCAAAAAAAGCACAGGTCCTGATGGTTTTAGTGCAGAATTCTATCAGACCTTCAAAGAAGACCTAACACCAATACTCTTCAAACTATTCCACAAAATAGAAACAGAAGGAACACTACCAAACTCGTTCTATGAAGCCACAATTACACTAATACCAAACTCACACAAAGATCCGACAAAGAAAGAGAATCTCAGGCCAATCTCTCTTATGAATATCAATGCAAAAATACTCAATAAAATTCTTGCCAACCGAATCCAAGAACACATCAAAGCAATCATTCACCATGATCAAGTAGGCTTCATCCCAAGGATGCAGAGATGGTTTAATATAACTAAGTCCATCAATGTAATCCACTACATAAACAATATCAAAGAAAAAAAACACATGGTCATTTCATTAGATGCTGAGAAAGCATTTGACAAAATTCAGCATCCTTTCATGTTAAAGGTCTTGGAAAGATCAGGAATTTGAGGCCCATATCTAAACATAGTAAAAGCAGTTTACAGCAAACCAGTAGCCAACATCAATCTAAATGGAAAGAAACTTGAAGCAATCCCACTAAAATCAGGGACTAGACAAGGCTGCCCTCTCTCTCCATATCTTTTCAATATAGTACTTGAAGTTCTAGCTAGAACAATTAGAAAACAAAAGGAGGTCAAAGGGATACAAATTGGAAAGGAAGAAGTCAAACTATCACTATTTGCAGACGATGTGATAGTATACTTAAGCAACCCAAAGAACTCCATCAGAGAACTCCTACAGCTGATAAACAACTTCAGTAAGGTGGCCGGATATAAAATTAACTCAAGCAAGACATAGGTACCCTTATGGAGAGAAACACTATTCTTTGAGTTTATCAATAATAGTAGTTTTGAAACTAAAAATCATTAATTTGTCAATGAAATCATTCCTAAATAATTTAATTTTCTTTTACTCAAATCATTATTACTTTATTTTATTTTCTAAACTCCTTATGGTTTGAATGTTGTAGATTGTATGGCTATCATAAAACTTTTCTCTTTTTTATCCTCTGACATCATACTTTGCAGATGATATTTGTCAGTTTGGAATTTGAAGTTTTATTGCAATATTTTCAGCCTTTCAAACATTGTCATCTAGCAATCTATCATGTGTTTTTCTTATTTTTCAAATGCAATTAGAGGTTCCTTCATAAATGAACACATCCACATCACAAAATGTTTCAAATCTGCTCCAACATACAAATTATGAACTCAAATGCCATCTCTTTGGACATTTCTATTATTATACCAAATTTGTGGAGAACAGGAATTTATTTCTCACATTTTTCAAAGGTAGGAAGTCAAAATCATAGCTTTGGTGACTTCTGAGTTGTCATTTTGCAGTACAAAGCAGAAGGTCAAGAGAACCAACTAATTTAGTCAAAACAAGTACAAGATTAACTAACCCATTCATAAGAGAGGAGCTTTTCTTGTCTCATTCACCTTAAAGGTTCCACTTTGAGTACTATATCTTTGGTTAAAAAAAAATTAGGGAACTTTTGAAGGGAAAGATTTAAACCTTGATCATCTTTTATCATACTTAAAAACCACTCAGTTTGAAACCTTCGTGTTGGAGGCAAAACAGTAGCTCCCATAAAGTGTTGATGTCTTCACAGAAACCTGTTCTTATCCTGTTAAAGAACGAGGTCAATTAAATCTGTATATTGCAATAATGAACTAGAAATGACATTAAAGGAAAAGTCCAATTATCATTAACTTAGTATTTTTACAACTTTTGAAACTAAACTCTCAATTTTATTTCATGTATATTAATATACATTATCTATTATGTATATTATGTATGCTAATATACATTAATATACCATAAAGTATATTCAAAGGAACCTGGTTTCGTATTTTCCTCCATGGATGCTTGGGGCCCACAGTCATCATGAATGACTCAATAACAAAGTGGACAGGGAAAATTCATAACTGTTTTCTTCAGAGAAAACAAGTGGCTACTCATGTTCTTCACCCTGAGGATGAAGACAATAGTACCACAAACAGATATCCAGGAAAGGTTACTGAAAATGTTAAAAAGTCATACCAGATGCCATGTTTGTATTTAGACTCAAAACCCTTCAGAAACGTTTTTAGAAGTAGAATGATAACAGGCTTTGACATGATTTTTTATTCCTTGGATTATGCAAAATGATGATCCTAAATGCAGACTAACAAGCCATGGCACTTATAAGAAGAAAAAAACCTCAGGTAAAAGGTCAAAGGAAGGCAAGAACAGAATAAGGGTCACAGGGCCAAAGTTGGTGACAATGGGCTAATAATCTTGAGTTCTCAAGAAGCTAACCACCAAAAAACTAAACAAAACAAAACAAAAATACAAAGAAACAAACAGCAAAACCAACTCAATAAAAAATGGAGTATACAACTAAACCGAGAATTCATAACAGAGGAATTTCGAATGGCTGAGAAATACTTAAAGAAATGTTCAATGTCCTCAGTGATCAGAGAAATGCAAATCAAAATGACCGAGAGTCCACTTTATACCAATCACAATGGCTAAGATCAAAACCTCAAGCGACAGCACATGTAGCTGAGAATGTGGAGAAAGAGGAACACTCCTCCAGTGCTGGTGGGATTGCAAACTGGTACAACCACTCTGGAAATCAATCTGGAGGTTCCTCATAAAATTCGAAATAGATCTACCTGAAGAACAGCAATACTACTCTTGGGAATATATCCAAAAGATGCTCTATCATACCACAGGGGCACTTGTTCCACTATGTTCATAGCACCCTTGTTCCCAGAAGTTGGGAACAACCCAGATGTCCCATGACAGAAGAGTAGATATAGAAAATGTGGTTCATTTACACAATGGAATACTACTCAGCTATTAGGATGGAGAATATCCTGAGTTATTCAGGCAAATAGATGGAACTAGGAAATATGATCCTGAGTGAGGTAACTCAGACCCAAAAGGACATGCATGATATGTACTCACTAGTACGTGAATATTAGTCAAAAAAAAAAAATAAAGTACAGAATACCCAAGATACAGTCCACAGAACTCAAAAAGATCAACAAGCTGAAGGTCCCAAGTGAGGACGGCTCAGTCCCACTTGGGAGGGAGAAGAAAGCTATCAAAAGGGGGGAGGCAGAGAGGAACCTGGGAGGGAAAGTGGAAGGCAAGGGAGAGGGGAACATGATCAGGTATTGGGTGGGAGAAAAGGACTGAAGCCCTGAGAGCCAGCAGAAAGAACGGAAACAGGCAACTTCTGGAGGTAGGAGGTCAGAGGGACACTCCAGAATGTAACAGAGACCTGGGAAGTGAGTCTTCCCTAATTTTCCTGGATCAACAACAAGAAATGATGCTTGTAATCATATATTTTATTGATAATTGTATGTATTACTTTTTAAGAATTGTCTTGATTCTCCCACATTGGATGGATTTCTTCTTGTAAATGTTCTCCATTGGACCAACTCCATTTTGGGCCACAAACTATGCACGCTAATGGCATGTTCTTCCCTATGTTAGAGTGTTGAAAATATGAATAGCATACCCTCAATTTTGCTCTGTGTATCAAGGTCTCCTTAAAATTAAAGATATTTTAAAAATTAAGTTACTCAATGGAGCCACAAAATAAATAAAATTATAGTAATATGAATGTAGTTGTTATAATGCACTACTTTTATAATAATGCTAAAAATATTTGTAGATGTTATCTTACATATAGATAACTTAGTAATTGATAAGTCACTCAAAACTTGAATAACATAGAAATTTAGAAGAAAACCATACATATAGTATACTTTCAGTAGTACCTTGGAGAAGGGGTAGCTATGGCCATATGATTAAATTCCATTGATCCAATAGCAATAAATAATAAAAGTGCTTTATACTTTTATGTCAGATTGTGCAACAGGAAATTAAGGGAGCAGAGAGCTCCCTCACTGATAAAAGCAGAGTAATAATCTTAAGATCTTGATCCTATGAGGAGGGAAAAAACAGCTATTGAGAGGAAAACATGACTCAGGAGCTTAAACAATTTGAGGAAAATAAATTTTAATAGGTATGTATGGAAAATCAAGATGATGTACCATATATATGTATATATATATTATGTATTAATAGACGTATATGAATATATTTATGAGTATATTACATACAATCATGCATGTATGTGTATATGTGTGAATAAAACACTAAACTTAGTACAAGTTCTACTCTAATTCAAATATAAAGAAGCAAATATATAGATAATCGGGTGTATCTATCCAAAAATAATAAACAAATAGGTAGGGATTTTGTCTTTTGTCCTGTATCCTAGGCTGGTCTATCAAATGTGTTATTCTCCAGGTTCCACTTCTGGAGTCTGAGATGACAGGCAGATACCAGCACATACACCTTGTACAGTGCTTCTATTCACATCCAAGTCTTTGTTCCTATAAGGCAAAGGCTCCATCCTCTGAATTACATCTCTAGCCCAGAGGATGCTCTTAACACATGTACAAAAATAGCCGATGCATTATGGCCACTTAGGTTGAAGAAAAGCTAAGAAAAGAAACATGAAACTGCATTTAAAATTATTTTAAAAGACCTAGGAAGTCAGCAACATCTCTAAAGTTAAATATAGGGATGCTACTGGTTTAACACTTCGTGTTTCATTTAAAACTGTACAGAATGATATCCTTTATAGAGTTTCTCCCTGAGTGAGCTTTTATATGGATTCAAACTTTTAGTAGGAACTAAAATATCTCATAAAATAAAGTGAAATATTAAATAAGATATATGATTTTTGCTTGAAGACATAACTGAATGTCTAAATGGCACAGAATTGTTCCTTAGGAAAGCAGGTTGTCATTATGGAAGTACAGGAAGCCCAATAGAGCCAAGATTTTACATTATACTGAGGAAAGAGTATGCTTTTGCTTCAGAACAAGTCAGGAAACATACAATAATCAGCTATATGTGATTATTAAAAATAGAATTAGTCTACAGATGGAATTATCAAAATTTTCTCTGTCTTGCTTCTCTTCATAATACCCTGAACTCTCTAATGCAGTGATCCAAACTAAATGTTTCCTGAAACAAGTTGTTCCTATTAAGTATTTGATCACATTGATGATCAAGCAGCTATACTGTGTACTATCTAAATGCATAATAAACAGTGCACCTGAGAACTTCAGTTAGAAAGCTCTGTGTGTCCTATTGGATTTGAGGAGAGAGGAATGGGCCTTTCTGGGTTTTCTAGATTTATGCTGTGCCCATCTCCAAATTATCAAACATTACAATAAAATTCTTCTGCCTGACTATTGTGAATAATGAAATATCTGAACAATTTGACAAAACCACAGTTCATTCTTGTCACTTTTCTCTGTTCATTAAGCCTTTCTGTGTGATGTTTAAACAGTATTTTTTTTGCAAATAATGCCTGAAATGACTCTAATATTACAAAAGATTTTCAAGTAACCTGTATGCCTCCGTGCCACTCTAGGATTATTGCATTTATCTCTCAAGCCCAGCTGAAAAACTCCTTAAACTAAGTGCCCTAGGTCCTACTAAAATTATTTATGAAAACATTTGTTTCTTGAAGACTTAACTATTTGGGTATTCCCACAAGCCAATATTCTCTTATTCTAATGACTATCTCTTCAATCTCAGTCCCAGCTTACATAACATTCATTGCTAGAACCATCTCCCAATATTCTTCACCTAATGGTGTGGAAGTGGCATGTTTAATGGGCCTCCTCAGACTAATGTACTTTCCATGCCAAAGGCATGACTTTATTGTTGGTGGCTATTCAATTCCTTATCTCTGGGAAATGGACTAAGTTTCTTTCATAAGTTTAGAGATTTTAGTCTCATTATTCACTAAAATTTTTCTAGATTCTTGAACAATGAAATATCAAAGGTTATAAGTCTTCAGATGAATAATAAAAATTGTCTTTGCATAAAACATATTTCGGGGTGGAAAGAAGCTCAGGCATTAGAGTCCTTGCTCTCCACTTGTGAAATCCTGAGGTCCATTCACAAAATTCACTGGAAATTCTGGGTCTGGTTGTACAGTCGTAATCCTAGTTCCAGGGAAGCAGTGAAAAGTAGATTCTTGTGACGTGCTATCATGTAGCCTAGCCTAATGGATCATATCCAGGCCACTGGGAAACTGCCTTAAAATAAGGTAAATGGTCTTCCTAGGAAATGATATTGACTAAGACATATGCATCCCAATACAAATCTGTACAAATGTACACAACACACATATTCTCACACATATAATCACACACACACACACACTCATACTCACACTCACATGGAATTTCTCCCAGTGATCAGGATCACTGTGAAATATCATTCCCATAAACATATTAGTGTATGTGTTTGTATGCTTTTTATAGGAAACTTCAAATAGCTACCTATTTATATTATTTATATTTCTTCACCTTCAATGTTGATATGCATTTATTCATTTTATAGTTTACATTCTGTCTAATCTCCTGTGTTGCTTTCTAAAAAACAAAACGTACTTTCATGTTACACATTACAGATTTGGAATCAGTACACAACAAACACCAAACTTGATAAAGGCTGGTCAAGCAGTGCTACCACAACCTTAAAATGGCACTTTCTCCAGATGTGCGGCCTCCTATATCATATTGTAAATCTCTATATTGTTAACTGGAAGAAAATTCCATGTTCTAAACTGAAATCATGATTTTAAAGGGCAGAACCTCTCATGTAGCACTTTGTTTGAGAATGTTTTCAAAAGTGATGGATACACACACACACACACCTGCAACACATACACACATGTATGTACACATACTGTTGTTATATAATATTGTTATTAAAGGAATATTAGATCATAGAAAATCATGTTATTTTACTTGAAAGTCCTGGGCTTTAATCTTTTTTAAAGTTTATATGCTTATTTTATTTTTTATTTGATTTCATCCTTAATATTTTAAAAAGTCTCTGTGGATTAATTGTACATCACACTCCAATAAAATCTCACAGCTTAATTATTTATTGTGAGTTTTAATTGTGACTTATTTTTAAAATGTTTCAGTTAAGAAAATATGCACAGTTCATACAACTCTGCAAATCTCTCTCCGCTAGTTGCACTTTGCTTGAGATCTGGAAGATTGCAGTGTAAGAGGGGTAGGGTAGGTGTTAGCTGCTGCTTAGAACCTGCCATTCAAGGTTGCTATTTCTGACTTACCAAGAATAATCCCAGAAAGTGAGTGATTTAGCAGACAGAGGAATTTTTTTTTCTGAATTGTTAAGTCTTCAACTTGCTTTGCATGATTGCAAAATGGTGAAGATGACTCTTTTTCTTGGCTGTTTAGAGAAGTTCTACCCCCTAGAAGCAGACCCTGAAGTAAACAGTTCCTTTTCTAGTTAGTGCATCTACACTTTCCCTGTCTCCATAGATCACCTTATGCCACCAAGACATCATGAATGTAGTCAAGATAGTGTTCTGTCTGAAGGTATCCTGAATGTGTCCTCCTTAATGGCACACTGCTCATGTGTTGAAAAGTACCCCATCCCTCAGTTCTAATACAGTTCAGCTTCTGCCCTGTGTTCCATTTTCAGGACATCAGTCATTGGCTCTCTGATGACTTGTATATAACCCAAACAAGAAAATATATTAATATTTGAATTATTTAAGGGTTTTCTAAAATGTTACACCCATATACATAGGCATATTCACAGAATTCTTCCCAATCTTCCAAAGCTCACCAAATAATAGTGGTTGAAACTGAATATCTTTAATACTGGAAAGATAATATAAAAAACTATTATGGTTGGTGTTTTTCATGAGACTCTTACTAAGAGCTGGTATATTTCCGGTTCGTTAGCCTCCTCTTGAGAGTCTTCTCATTTTGGGTTGTCTTGACCACCCTTGATATGACTTATTATATCTTATTTTGTCCTGTTTGACTGTTGTTTTGTGGAGATCTTCCCTTTTATGAAAAGAAAATGGAGAGGGAGTGGATATGAGGGAGAGGGGAGAAGTTGGAAATCATGAAGAATGCAGAGAGGGGAAACTGGTTCGGAAGTACTGTATAAGAGAAGAATCTAATTTTTTTTAAAAAAAAACCTAATATGCTGTACACAGAGTGGTTTAGTGTCTCAAATTAATATCTCTAGTTATTCATATCTGTACACGTTCTTGGAATAAGGATTTAAGGTGAATTTGAGTCATATTTATAAATGCAGTATTGTTATATAATAATTTTAGATAACACTGTTTCAATGATGTTTGTGTGTACACTTTACTAAATATATTTTAAGAGTATTACCTCATTTAAAATTTCAAAATATTTTAAATCCTATTTCTATTCTCAGTGGCTATGAAGTAGTCCTTGAATGTAAGAGTTCATGGGAAGCATGGCTAGTGAGAGACAGAACTGGACAAAGTAAACTTCAGATAGACTTGCATTTAAAAACAGCTGCAGTATGAACCGAAAGCACTGCTCACTGCCACCTGGGCACTGGGAGTAACATCAAGAACATGAGCTGAAGAATATTTCACTCCACAGTACAAGAATGAGAGCCAAAATGTAACCTCTCAGATATGGGATTGAAGGGCACCCTTGACTTCCTGCTTTTCTGACCGAAGGATTCTAATTAGTTATGATGAAATTGGTACTAATAGATTTGAGCCTGAGGAAAGGAGGTCCAGCTAGAGACCCAATGTGGGATCTAGGTCAAGGAGAGGCCCCAAGGCCTCACATATAACTGAAGCTATGGCGTAAACACAAAAAGGGGCCTATCATGACTACCCTCCGAAAGTTCCAAAAAGCAGCTAAAGAGTCAGATGCAGATATTTAAACTCAACCAATGGGCAGAAGCTGCTGACCCCTGTGGTTGAATTAAGGAAAATCTGGAAGAAACTGAGGGGGGTGACCCAATAGGACAACCAGCAGTCTCAATTAACCTGGACTCCCTTGATTTCTCACACACTGGAACAGTAACCAGGCAGCATATATCAGCTGATATGAGGCCCCAACACATATTTAGCAGAGGACTGCCGGGTCTAGGTTTAGTCAGAGAAGATGCACCTAACCGTCAAGAGAGTGGAGGACCCAGGGAGTGGGGAGGTCTAATGGAGTGGGGACTGGGGAAGGTGGTGACATCCTTCTGGAACTGCAGGCAGGGGAGGAGGTATGGGATGTGGAACAGTCAGAGGGTGAACCAGGAGGGGGATACAATCTGGAGTGTCAAATAAAAAAAAAAGATTAAATAAAATTTAAAAAAAATTGAAAGTTTACTTGATTTTATATATATTCATCTGATATAAAGCAAAACAAACCAAACAAAAAAACCAAAAAAAAAAAAACCAAAAAAAAAAAAAACCCAAAAAATGCTATTCTATTATGTATGATGTCTGGAATCCCAAGAGTTCACCTTGTCTTCCAAAGCATGAAATGAATAAATAACAAGCAAGGATCATCCATGTTTGTACTGAACAATAAAATGCTTAAGGAGACACATTTTAAAGATCTTACCTTTGCATCTTACAATACTTAACACCTCATCTGCTCAAGTGGATGAAGGTGACGAACAAATCTTATAGCAGAAGGCTGTGAACATTTGTATTCCATCAGCGATTTCTGAATTAAAGCCTGCTGGGAAGCTAAACTTCATGTCTTATTTACTTCAGCTTTGAAGGCTGCTCACGAAGACAGCTTTAACTTTTGCCTAGCACTTACATTCTCTTAGGAAATTAATCTTTCTTTCTTTCTTTCTCCTTTTTTTTTTAAAAAAAAAACAGACTTTTATGGTGAACACACGTATTGTGTGTCTCCCAAATTATAAAGCAAAATTTCAGTTATAAAAATAAGAAAACATATTGAACCCAAGTATTTCCATGTGTTTAAACTGGGTTGCTAACTTTAGCAAATTTTTGTTACAAACATAACCATAAATTGTGTGTAAGGATGGACAGTTGAAATCCTAACATTCATGCCCATGAGGAAGGAGGGCTAGATTGTGCTATATAGAAATGCCTAGTTTTAACATATGTATACTAATAAAAAATGTCAGAAATGAATCTCAATGGACATTAATACATTTTATATTTTAAAGCTGTATGCACGGCCAATTTACCACTCTCAAGCAAGTCTTAGTTTATAAAGACCTTCAGTATTATACAGCATGACAGTGGGAAGGGTAAATAAAATTTGAAATGAAACTAATAAAAGTGGAAGGCTTAAATGTTTTATGACTAATGACAGGGTCACTAATAGTTTTTTCATTTTCTCTAAGATATCGTTAAGAAAATTGTATTGAACTAAATTATTAGCAAAAAGTAATTAAAGGATTTTAGTACTTTATTTAGGAGAACTGTTATTCATTGAGAATGTTCTTACAAGTCTATACAATTTCACTATAGATAGATCATTCAAGTTAAGATCATATATGAACTTAAAATAAAATCTCTATTGAAAAATGGGAGTGTATTCCAATGGATGTTCAAAAACTAAGCCTGTATGGGATAAATAGTTACATTTACAACTCCTAAAAATCTACCATGTTACTATTGCTTTCTATACTCAAAAACCTGTGGGGGGTATAAAACACCCTACTACTGTTCCCAATCCTAACACAAGCTTTCAGTAAAATGATTATCCAATAAATGATCAATAATATCTACTCAGTGAATGAGTTTAATTATTTTCACCCTGCTTGTCTGCTTTACCTGATCAACTCAAACAGTAATGTACTTCGAATAACTCTCACACATGTTTGGCATGCACAGTTTACACAATTCCCAGCTGTTCAGAAATATGACAGAGGAACTGGAGAGATGTCTCAGTGGTTCTGGAGGTCCTAAGTTCAAGTCCCAGCAACCACATGTTGACTCACAACCATCTGTAATGGGATCAGATGCCCTCTTCTGGTGTGTCTTCACACACACACTAACACACATGCATACACGCACACACACACACACAAAATAAATAAATAAATCTTAAAAAAAAAAAAAGTATGGCCCTTCCAGCCGCCATCTGCAGCAGGGAACCAGGCAGCTCCAAAGCCTTCTGTGCTTAGCCTGCCACAAGAGAGTGATCTCCAGCAGCGATTTCACTTCTGAGTGCAGAGTTAAGATCTCCACCTTCTTTCTCTCTAGAGGGCTCAGCTAGGAGCACACAGGGCATATGATCAGTGGAGCTGCTGAAACAGAAGTCTTCCCTTCTGGCCGCCATTTGCAGCAGGGAACCAGACAGCTTCACAGCCTTCTGTGCATAGACCCTGCCAGAAGACAGTTGGTCTCCCAGGAGTACAGACACAGGCTTACAGGCCCATAGGAGGGGCAAGCTCCAGCCAGAGACAGCAAGACCAACAAACACCAGAGATAACCAGATGGCAAAAGGTAAGCGCAAAAACCCTACCAACTGAAACCAAGGCTACTCGGCAATATCAGAGCCCAGTTTCTACACCACAACAAGTCCAGGAAATCCCAACACACCGGAAGAGCAAGAGTTGGATTTAAAGTTTCATCTCACGATGCTGTTAGAGGACATCAAGAAGGACATAAATAACTCTCTTAAAGAAATACAGGAGAACATGAGTCTAAAGTTAAAGGGCCTTAAAGAGGAAACACAAAAATCCCTGAAAGAAATACAGGGGAGCATGGGTGAACAGGTAGAGGCCCTTAAAGAGGAAACACAAAAGTCCCTGAAAGAATTATGGGAAAACACAAACAGACAAGTGAAGCAACTGAACAAAACCATCCAGGATCTAAAAATGGAAAGTAGAAACAATAAAGAAACCACAAAGAGAGACATCTCTGGAGGTAGAAAATATTGGAAAAATTCAGGAGTCATAGATGCAAGCATCAACAACAGAATACAAGAGATAGAAGAAAGAATCTCAGGGGCTGAAGATACCATAGAAAATATTGATTCAACAGTCAAAGAAAATGCAAAATGCAAAAAGCTCCTGTGGTAAAACATCCAGGAAATCCAGGACAAAATGAGAAGACCAAACCTAAGGATTATAAGTATAGAAGAGAGCTAAGATTTCCAACTTAAAGGGACAGTAAATCTCTTCAACGAAATTATAGAAAACTTCCCTAACCTAAAGAAAGAGATGTCCATGAACATACAAGAAACCTACAGAACTCCAAACAGACTGGACCAGACCCAGAAAGTCCTCCCGTCACATAATAATCAAATCACCAAATACACTAAACAAAGAATATTAAAAGCAATAAGGGAAAAAGGTCAAGTAACCTATAAAGGCAGGACTATCAGACTGAGACGATGAAAGCTAGAAGATCCTGGGCAGATCTCATTCAGACCCTAAGAGAACACAAATGGCAGCCCAAACTACTATACCCAGCAAAACCCTCAATTACCATAGATTGAGAAAACAAGATATTCCCTTATAAAACCAAATTTACACAATATTTTTCCACATATCCAGCCCTACAAAGGATAATAGATGGAAAACATCAATACGAGGAGGGAAACTACACCCTAGAAAAAGCAAGAAAGTAATCTTTTTCCAACAAACCCAAAAGAAAGTAACCACACAAACATAAAAATAACATCAAATATAAGAGGAAGCAACAATCACTATTTCTTATAATCTTATAACATCAATGGACTCAATTCCCCAACAAAAAACATAGTCTAATAGAAATATTTTTCATGTAAATCTTCAATTTTATCAGAAAATGTGATTCCTCTTTCAATCAATTTAGTAAAGTTTTTTTTGTCTACCATTTTAACTGTATTATTTTCCATGATAATCTTTAATTAATTTAATTAAAAATTTAATTAATGTAAAAGCAATTTACAGCAAACCAGTAGCCAGCATCAATCTAAACGGAGAGAAACTTGAAGCAATCCCACTAAAATCAGGGACTAGACAAGGCTGCCCTCTCTCTCCATATCTTTTCAATATAGTACTTGAAGTTCTAGCTAGAGCAATTAGACAAGAAAAAGAGGTCAAAGGGATACAAATTGGAAAGGAAGAAGTCAAACTATCACTATTTGCAGACGATATGATAGTATACATAAGCGACCCAAAGAACTCCACCAGAGAACTCCTACAGCTGATAAACGACTTCAGCAAAGTGGCCGGATATAAAATCAACTCAAGCAAGTCAGAAGCCTTCCTATACTCAAAGGATAAGCAGGCTGAGAAAGAAGTAAGAGAAATAATACCCTTTACGATAGCCACAAACCATATTAAGTATCTTGGCGTGACGCTAACCAAACAAGTGAAAGATCTGTATGACAAGAACTTCAAGTCTCTGAAGAAAGAAATTGAAGAAGACCTCGGAAGATGGAAAAATCTGCCATGCTCATGGATTGGCAGGATTAATATAGTAAAAATGAGCATCTTACCAAAAGTAATACACAGATTCAATGCAATCCCCATCAAAATCCCAACTCAATTCTTCATAGAGTTAGAAAGAGCAATTCAAAAATTCATCTGGAATAACAGAAAACCCAGAATAGCTAAAACTATCCTCAAGAGTAAAAGAACCTCTGGGGGAATCAGTATCCCGGACCTCAAGCTGTACTACAGAGCAATAGTGTTAAAAACTGCATGGTATTGGTACAGTAACAGACATGTAGATCAATTTTAACATTTTTCTATATATTTCTTCAATTTTATCAAAAATATTTTCCATGTAAATCTTCAATTTTGTCCAAAAATGTTTATAATTCCACTTTCAATCAATTTAGAAATATTTTTATGCCTACCATATTTATCTGTATAATTTTCCAGGATAATCTTCAATTTTAACATTTTTTCTATATATTTCTTCAATTTTATCAGAAATATTTTCTATGTAAATCTTCAATTTTATCAATGTCTATAATTTTACTTTCAATCAACTTAGTGATATTTTTATACCTACCATTTTATCTCTATAATTCTCCACAAAATATATTTCTTGAATTTTATCAGAAATATTTTCCTTGTAGATCTTCAATTTTATCACAAAATGTTTATAATTCAACTTCCAAAGAACTTAGGAATATTTTTATGCCTACCATCTTATATGTATAATTTTTCCATGCAATAGTCAATCTTAACGTGTTTTTCTATATATTTCTTCAATTTTATCTGAGATATTTTCCATGTAAATCTTCATTTTTATCAGAAAATGTTTACAATTCCACTTTCAATCAACTTAGAAATATTTTTATGCCTACTATCATATCTGTAAAAGTTTCCATGATAATCTTCTATTTTAATGTTTTCTATATATTTTTTCAATTTTATCAGAAATATTTTCCATGTAAATCTTCAATTTTATCAAAAAGTGTTTATAATTCTGCTTTCAATCAACTTAGGAATACTTTTATTCTTACCATTTTATCTGTATAATTTTCCATGGAATAGTCAATCCTAACGTGTTTTTCTATATATTTCTTGAATTTAATCAGAAATATTTTCCTTGTAGATCTTCAATTTTTTCAGATAATGTTTACAATTCCACTTTTAATCAACTTAAAAATATTTTTATGCCTACCATTTTATCTGTAATTTTCCATGATAATCTTCAATTTTAATTTATATTTTACTACAATTTTATTAGAAATATTTCCCATGTAAATTTTCAATTCTATCATAAAATGTTTCTACTTCCTTTTTCAATTAATTTAGCAATGTTTTTATGTCTAGCATTTCACTCTAATTTTCCATGAAAATTGTAAATCTTAAAGCATTTTTCTCTATGCTTCTTTGATTTTGTCAGAAACATTTTCCATGTAAATTTTCAATTTTATCATAAAATATTTTTACTTCCTTTTTCAATAAAAAATAAGAAAAACAAAAAACAAAAAATAAGTACGCTAGAAATTCATGTTTTTATGTAATTTATTCTCTAATAGTCTGAGCAAAATAACTGTTGAATAATTATTTTTTTGATCCTGACATACAAGAATATATAAATATTCCTTAATCTTTTAAGCTGTAATTCATAATATTAGATACAGTTATCTACAAACAGCATGTCCAGCCAGTCTTTCAAGACTATGTTTTTTCTCTCCTATTTCTTATCATGATTCTTTTTTGACCATCATTAATGAAAAAACAAAGTTAAAATGTGGCTTGCTTGTCAGGGATTTTTATCATGCACTGCTATCTGCTGAATGTTTTTAAAGTGAAAAATATTAATGTGTCATTTATGTATAGGACACACTTTTTCATCATGTCTGTTTACAATGAGTTGGATGGCTAAGTACTCTGAAAGAATGTCAGAGAAGCTTGCTTTTGCTAATCAGACCACAATAAATTACATGTAAAATTTTCTACTCACTAAAAGTCTTATTGAAAACAATTTTTATTAATAGCAAGTTTTAAACCTTATTTCCTTAACATAAGATCAAATCATTATAAAATAAAATAATCCTTTAATCTACTGGTTGAGGCTTGGGAGACAAATAATGAGCAAGTACCAGGACTATGGTGCACTCCAAGTGAGAGGGAATTGCATCATGCGGACAAATGTACTTTCAGCGCCGATGAACTCTTAAACTCAAGATGCAGCCTCCAACTTTGACATAATAATATAAGACACCTAGAAGCACATTGGATATGGTTAGAAAATGAACCTGATAAACAACTTCAGCAAAGTGGCTGGATATAAAATTAACTCAAACAAATCAATGGCCTTCCTCTACTCAAATGATATAGAGGCTGAGAAAGAAATTAGAGAAACAAGTCTCTTCACAATAGTCATAAATAAAATACCTTGTAGTGACTCTAACTAAACAAGTTAAAGATCTGTAAAACAAGAACTTCAAGTCTCTGAAGAAAAAAATCAAAGATCTCAGAAGATGGAAATATCTCCCATGCTCATGAATTGGCAGGATTGATACAGTAAAAATGGCTATCTTGCAGAAAGCAACCTACAGATTCAATGCAATTCCCATCAAAATTCCAACTCAATTCTTCATAGAGCTAGAAAGAACAATTTGCAAATTCATCTGGAATAACAAAAAACCTAGGATAGGGAAAACTATTATCAACAATAAAAGAACTTCAGGTGAAAGCACCATCCCTGATCTCAAGCTATACTAAGGAGCAATCGTGATTAAAACAAACAAACAAACAAAAACCTGCATTGTATTGGTACAGTGACAGGCAGATCAATGGAATATAATTGAAGACCCGAAATGAACCCACATATCTCTGGTCACTTGTCTTTGACAAAGGAGCTAAAACCATCTAGTGGAAAAAAGACAGAATTTTCAACAAATGGTGATGGTTCAACTGGCAGTTAACATGTAGAAGAATGCAAATCTATCCATTCTTATTCACTTGTACAAAGCTGGATCCAAGTGATTCAAGGACCTCCACATAAAACCTGTCACACTGAAACTTACAGAGGAGAAAGTGTGGAAGAGCCTTGAACACATGGGCACAGGGGAAAAGATTCTGAACAGATCACCAATAGCTTATGCTCTAAGACCAAGAATTGACAAATGGAACCTCATATAATTGCAAAGGTTCGGTAAGGCAAAGGACACTGTCAAGAGGACAAAACGGCAACCAACAGACTGGGAAAAGATCTTTACCAATCCTGCAACCAATAGAGTACTAATATCCAATATGTACAAAGAACTCAAGAAGTTAGACTCCGGAGAACCAAATAACTCTATTAAAAAATGGGGTACAGAGCTAAACAAAGAATTCTCAACTGAGGAATACCAAATGGCTGAGAAGCACCTAAAGAAATATTCAACATCCTTAGTTGTCAAGGAAATGCAAATCAAAACAACCTTGAGATCCCATCTCACACCAGTCAGAATGGCTAAAGTCAAAAACTCAAGTGACAGCAGATGTTGGAAAGGCTATGGAGAAAGAGGAACACTCTTCTATTGGTGGTGGGATTGCAAGCTGGTAAAACCACTCTGGAAATAAGTTTGGCAGTTCCTCAGAAAACTGGACATAGTACTTTCTGAGGACCCAGCTATACCACTACTGGGGATATACCCAGAAGATGCTCTAACATGTAATAAGGACACATGCTCCATTATGTTCATAGCAACCTTATATAATAGTCAGAAGCTGGAAAGAATCCAGATGTCCCTCAACAGAGGCATGGATATAGAAAATGTGGTACATTTACACAATGGAGTACTACTCAGCTATTAAAAACAATGAATTTATGAAATTCTTAGACAAATGTCTGATTAGAAATATCATCCCTAGTGAGGTAACCCAATCACAAAAGAACACACATGGTATGCAGTCCCTGGTAAGTGGATATTAGCTCAGAATGACAGAATACCCAAAATATAATTCACAGCCCATATGAAGCTCAAGAAGAAGGATGACTGAAGTGTGGACACTTTGGTCCTTCTTATAAGGGGGAACAAAGTACCCATGGGAGGAAATACAGAGACAAAGTGTGGAGCAGAGACTGAAGGGAAGATCATCCAGAGACTGCCTCACCTGGGGATCCATCCCATATAAAGTTACCAAACCCAGACACTAGTTTGGATGCCAAGAAAGTGCTTGCTGACAGGATCCTGATGTTGCTGTCTCCTGAGAGGCCCTGCCAGTGCCTGATTCTCTCAGTCAACCATTGAACCGAGCACAGGATCTCCAATGGAGAAGCTAGAAAAAGAACCCAAGGAGCTGAAGGAGCAACGCTATGAATGCCCAGAGCTCCCAGGAACTTAATCACCAACCAAAGAGTACACATGCAAAGACCAATGCTTCCAGCCACATGTGTAGCAGTGGATGGCCTTATTGGATAGCCATAAGAGGAGAGGCCCTTGGACCTGTGAAGGCTTGATGCCCCGGTGTAGGGGAATGCAAGGGAGGACAGGGAAGCAGGATTGGTTGGTTTAGTGAGCTGGTGGAGGCAAGATGGTAAAGGGGACTTTCAGAGGGGAAACATTTTTTGTGGATGAAAGAGGGGAAAGGCCATAACATTTGAAATGTAAATAAAGAATATACTTTAAAAAATATACACATGAGGCTGAGGCATAAGACTGCAAAGTCCATGAATTATCTAGGCAACTTAGTGAGAGTCTGCTGCAACATAAAAAGTGAAAAAATATTGGGGGAATTTGAGGATATTACTTTTTCATATAACATAAGGTTGTACTTTATGGGGTATAGGTGTACAAAGTTACTGCTACAGTCCTACGTTCTTTTATAAGATTCTAGTATTGTTTTTATTTCATGTTTTGGTTGCTCTACCTAGACAGTCTAGAGGTTTTAATCCATGTGCTCAGGCTACTGAGGGTGCTACTGAGCATCATGTTCACATATCAAATTTACAAAATTATTTAAGGAGTTCATGCTATCCAATTTTTCCAAATATAACTTAGCTTAGGTAAAAAAAATATGAAAACACATAATAGAAAGATTAGAAGTTGTAGTCATTTTCCTCCATTTTCTTAAGAGCATTGATTTTTCAAAAATAAGAGCTTGTATGAGTGCCATTATAGATGATTGCTAATAAAGAGCAATCCTGTAAGTCAGCATTTCATAAAGACAGGCAACGTTCATCTTTCTAACACTTTGTATATTTTTGTGATTCATCTTAAACAAGCAGCTTGGACAATGTTTTATATATATATATATATATATATATATATATATATATATATATATATATATATATATATATATTTCATTTTACAATCACCACAGAAGATGAGTAGCTGACACTGTTTTTGATTTCTCACAACCAAAATTAATTTAAGGACCATTGCGTGGCTCAGCATGTATTCTGGTTAGTTTTTGTTGCCAACTGACAGAACCTGGAATCACCTGGAAACAAGGAACCTCAAGTGAAGAATTTTCATGATCAGTCTAGCCTGTACGCATGTCAGTGGGGTACTGCCTTGATGGTTAACTGATATAGAGGGCCCAACCCATTGTGGGTGGTACCATCCCTAGGCAGGTCATTCTGGACTGGGAGAAGAAAGCCTCCTGAGAGCATAGGCCAGTTAGAACATGAAAAAGCTCTGTGCTGTGATTTCCCTCAGTTCCTTCTTGAGTTCATATCCTAACACTCCATTGTTGTGAATTGAGTCTAATGCTACTCTTGTTAATTCAGTTTCCAAAATTGCAGGGGACTCTGCACTCTGCATGCAAGATATTGAGGATCTCTGCCACAGTTAGCTTTGATTGGTAAATAAAGCTGCTGGAGACCAATGACTGGGCAGAGGGACAGAGATGAACATTTAGGATTCCTGGACAAGTGGGAGGGAGGAAAAAAATAAAAGAACTGTCACATAGGGGAAGGAGATGGTCCAGTCCTGAGAAGTGTAGGACCTAAACTGCCCTTGTGGATCGTAGACCAGGAGGGCTGCAGGCCTGGGTCCTTGGTGGCTAGCATGCAATATAGGGTTTATTAAGTAAAAATTCAGGAATATCAGAGGAGAGAGTGTGCAGGTCACTTGGAGGATTAAATTAGGCCATCCATTGAACGGATTAAGATAAAATAGGATTAAGATAAAATAGGAGTGTTTGTGTGTGTGTGTGTGTGTGTGTGTGTGTGTGTGTGTGTTTCTTTCAGGAATCAAGAACATTGGGGCCAGAAGCAAGGAACTTTGACCAATGAGCCACCAGGGCAATTTGAGTAGCATTAATTGTCTAATGCAACTCCTTAATGATAGACTGTGGATGGAAGTACAAGCCCAATGAGCCCTTTCCTCTCCTAAGACTTTTATTTTACTTTTTTCCATCATAGTGGATTGTGTCAACCATAGGAAATAACATGAAACAGTAGGTAAAGGCTTACAAGTACATAATCCTGTCAAGATTGATGGCTAGAGCTTAAGTCAAGAATTTATATGGTGAGAATTAAGAACTTGCTCATAGAAGCTGTCCTCTGAGATCCACGTGCATGCCTTGGTGTTCGTGCACACATGCACACGCGCACGCACACACACGTGCACATGTGTTCAAAATATGATATAAATAATTCTATGTAACAAAATACTATAAAACCAACACAATACTTTTAGTCTGAGAATCAGTGTAATTAACCTTAATTCCAATTTCATATTCCATGTTTCTTTTCAATGGGTTTTAGCCTCACAAAATTCTCACAGAATCAAAAGTTTGAAAGTCACTAATACATATAAGCTTTACGATTTTGTGTTCCTCAAGTATTCAGATGAATGACTTTTAAATCTCTATCATTTTACTTGCAATTTTTACGGAGAGTAATGATTCGTCACTCAATTTTCAGTCAAACATTTAAATGCATGTCACTATTACTCTCTATGAGACATTAACCAATCAGCCACAGATCTCATAATGCATGCTGGAACTGTTCTGCTCCTGTAGGTAAGATCTAGTCTGAACCAGAGAAACTGGTAGTCAGAATCTAGTGTGCCCACTAACATAGCCTTTCTGCCAATAAGTACCTTAATTTGCAAACTATATAAGATCTAGAAATGTATCCCAATTGCCTTTTCTTAGTCAAATCAAGAAAGAACTGATTAAGAAATGATACACATGGTCTATCAGTTTTAATGAAGGTATAAATTAGAAAATTAACATTAGATTTTATTGATGAATGTTAGAAAGTTAAAGCAAGCAAGGCATAGCACATAAACTTATTCTCTGTGTCTCTGTGTCTGTGTCTGTGTCTGTCTCTCTCTCTGCCTCTGTCCCTCTGTCTACCTCTGCCTGTCGCTGCCTATCGTTATTTCTCTCTGTCTCTCTGTCTTTCTGTCTCTCTGTTTCTCTGTCTCTCTCTGTCTCTGTCTCTCTCATATCTCTTTCCAGAAACATCTATTGAGAATGATTACCAAGCTAATTGGATGGACTTCAGTAGGGAGGCATTAAGATAGTTAGATAGAAGGGCTTTGTTGAACTTGATAGATAGTAAGTCTTTGGATTGTAGTTCACAGACTTACTGTTCATGGAGATAATTGTGCACAGCATGAGGCTAACCCTAACATGATTGCCCACCAAGTTAGTATTTTTTAAAACCCCACTTTGAATTCAAAGTATATTGGAAAAGTGCAATTCATATTTTTCATATTCAGTCTCTTAATTTTGTTATTTAAATAGCAAAAATTACATCTGAAAAATTAATTTTCTCTTGGATCACAAAAGATATTTTCTTCAAGTCATTTTTATTTATTTAAAATAATCACTGATTAATACAGAAATTTTTTCTTTGTACTAATTTGAGGGCTGGAAAGACAGTAGGGATCTGACAAATATAACTTCAGAGAGCATATAGGACATTTTATTTCTTTTATCTGTACATAGTCTAACTTTGCCTTAATTAGTGCATGGTTTGCTTTTGTCCTGTCCTTTTGTCCTACGGAGGCCAGATGAATTGGGAATTAGCCTTCCAAAGCATCCATTCATTATAGAGTCGTCTTGGTTGATTATATAGTTCCATTGGTATCCCTTCTTTCTTTCATGCCACACTTTCTACACCCTCTCTGTGAGTATTCTCTCTTACATTCAAGCTTTACCAGAATTATCATCAATAATGCTCCACAATCGATAGTGAAAAGGTTTTATTTTATCTTCACCTGATGCTCAAAATCACAATACAACCTGCAGTTACCTAACCAAAATTCAGACGTACTGTACAGCTGTCCTTTAAAAAGTTAATAACTTATCAATGAAAAAGTATCTTTTATTATATGATGCAAGATTTATAAAATTTAGTTTAATGCCATTCATAATTACTAGACATTTTAAAATATACTAGATCATATAAGTGAGTTTTGCTTTCAAAATATGATAGTTGTAATCTAGGTACATTTGTCTAGGTAATGTCTACTTGTAGAGTCACATAAATATGTCATTATTTGGTATCTCCACATCTTTGTTGGTTACTTTTATGTCAACAACACATAAATGAGTTTTGCGAAATAAGGAAACCTCAATTCGGATAATGTTTTAATAAGATCTGGCAAACCAAGGCATTTTCTTATTTACTGATTGATAGGGGAAGGGCCAGACTACTGTGGATGGTCCCTGTGCTGGTAGTCCTGAGTTCTATAGGAAAACAGACTGAACAAGCCAGAGGAAGCAAGCTAATAGAAGTAAGCCATTAAGCTGCATCTTTCTTTTGTTTTTAAATAGATCAGCTCATTTTTTTTATTTTTTTAATTTTATTTTATTTTCTAAGTTTTTTTTATTTACATTCTATATCATTTCCCCTTTCCCGTTTCCTCCCTCCCCGAAAGTCCCATAAGCCCCCTTCCCTCCCTCTTTTCCCCATTCAACCCCCTCTCGCTTCTCTGTCCTGGCGTTCCCCTACATCCAGTCTTTCCAGGACCAGGGGTCTCTCCTTCCATCTTCTTGGAAATCTATTGATATGCGAATTGTGTGTAGGGTATTCCGAGATTCTGGGTTAATATCCCCTTATCAGTGACTGCATACCATGTGTGTTCTTTTGTGATTGGGTTACCTCACTAAGGATGATATTTTCAAGTTCTGACCATTTGCCTAGGAATTTCGTGAATTCATTGTTTTTAACTGCAGAGTAGTATTCCATTGTGTAAATATACCACATCTTCTGAATCCATTCCTCCATTGAGGGACATCTGGGTTCTTTCCAGCTTCTGGCTATTATAAATAAGGCTGCTATGAACATAGTGGAGCTACATCTTGATGTACTCTGTGTTGGCTCCTACCTCTAAGTCTTGCCCTGTTTGATTTCCTGTCCTGACTTCTATCAGTGATGGTCATGAATAGCAATAGGAGAGTGTATTTCAAATAAATCCTTTCCTCCCCAACTTGTTCTTTGATTATGGTGTTTCATCACAGTAATAGAAACCTCAAATAAGACAATATCATATATTATTTAAAGTAAGACCCGGATATTTGGAACAGAAAGAAACACTATGATCATCAGAGCTGGTCTCATTTGAAACAATGAAAACTAAGACAAGATGGAAACTAGATGTCTACATTACTTTATCCAGTAATGGATCAATCAGAGTAAATTTAAGTGCAGATATGGAAGAAAGTCTACAAGTTTTGGAGTAGACAAAAATTTTCTCATGGTGGCTTACTCGGGGTGAAGAGTATAGAAATAAATTAAAGATTTAGTCACAAAACTTGAGGGAAGTACTAGGTATCTTCCTGGTAAAATGTCAGAAAGTCCAGAGAGTTGAAGGAACATACAATATTAGCCTTTTTGGAGTAGTTTAAAGACCCTGAAACATTTTCTATTCTGGCAAGGATACTTTTATATTCTTGCCCTTAACAGTCCTATTTAAATAAAGAATGATTTAGTTGGAAATAGTTTTACAAGTTGAAAACATTTTACACAATTATATCAATATTCAGAATTAGCACAATCACTAAGTAATTCTGGTTTATCTACAACATAAATTTTGCTTTTAGGTATTTTATAAACACTGACGCTGTATATGAATAGCCATAATCCATATACCTTCAACTTAAGAGCAATTCTGTCAAAGGATTGCTGTAGATAGCATTCCTTGAACTGTGATTCAACAGTTCTTTCTTCTACATATCACTGGCAGACTTTCTTTTGCTGCAATCTAAGACTCCTACCTCTGTTACCCCTGAGACAAAATGGAAAAAAATAAAAAAAGAAACCAAAAAACAAAAACTGACCAATGTCTTCTCTTTCTATGTGAATTTGGCTTTTTTTTAAAGAGTTCTATAGATATCCTTATTCTACAACTTAAGCATATTTATTTAAATCAATGTATTTCAAACAACATATGCCAAACAAGTAATATATCTTCAGTTAACTATGGGGTTCTAAAACATTTCTGTTACTTTTCATTTTTAGATGAAATCATATGCCTGCAGCTTTATTGATGGGAAATAGAAAGCAAACTTCTAGTTACAAGATAAAACAAGGAAGATGACTTGATCATAGAAATTCAATCTAGCCTAACTTCTCTATATTAATATATTTTCATAACATACAAAATGTCAGTTTTAGCCACTGGCATACATGCCCTCCACCATGATATACTCTCATTCTTCTAGAACAGTATCTGCAACAGAGTCTTCTTTCTGTAAGTTTCTGGATATGGTGTTTTTCACAGCAACAGAAAATAACTTATATAGATGATAGGCTTCCATCTCCTACTACACATACTTTAAATCATCTGAGAAGAGAGCCTCAATGAGAAATTCTCTACACTAGGTTTATCTGTCTCCTGTCAGTGGTGGCAGGATGTTCTTATTAAGTCAACTGACAGTGTGAGGGCCTCCTTCCCTAGTGAGGAATTCTTGAAGTACTTGAGAGTCTAGAAACTGAGCTTAGTACAAACAAGCAAACAAGAGCATGCTTGCATCCATTTTCCTTCCCTTTTGACTAAGGCTATGGTGTCAATAGCAGTTTGAAGTTTCTGCCTTGACTTCTATGCAATTCCTAAGCATTAATAACTTTACTTTGGCAAGAAAAACAAAACAAAAAAAGAAACCAGATGATATGTTTGAATTCAACAAGGAAAGCCCTTACATGGACTCTCAGAAGTTAATAAAGAATTATGCTTTCAATTTGAACTTCTAAATTGTTTTTTTTTTTGGAGATATAATAGAATCTCATTAAAAATATCTGCTTAAACCAAAGTTTAAATTTATATTTCAGAGAGAATCTAACACACACACACACACATACACACACACACACACACACACATATCACACACACACATATAATATATATATATATATATATATATATTATATGTGTGTGTGTGTGTGTGTGTACTTGGACAAATTAATTAATGCTCCTGGTTTTATTTTTTTAGAGAATCTTTTTTATATTGAAATTGGATATATCAGGGTGACCAAAGGATTTTGTAAAGGAAAAGTGAGCTATGATATGCTGGGATAAACTCTTAAAATTTCATAATGCTCAATATGAAATGTAATAAATTAATCACTAGCGGAAATTAGCACAGAATTTAAATTTAAGATGTATTTTAACGGTAATGTAATCTGTTGTAAGATTGTAGTTAAAATGTACTACTAAGGAAAATATAAATTAGAGGTTGGGAAACCTGAACTAATAGACATAATCTTTCATATAGATATAAGGTTTATTTTTCCTGTCATCAAAAAATGTTATTGTAATTCTTATCCTCTCACAGTGAATAAAAATAAAGGATGGGGAAAGATCAGAAAATGCTGACTCTTGGTTTTAGTAAACACAATATTGATTCCTGCACATGTAAACCTTGTTAATTCATCCTGAAGCCAGGGATGGAGATCATCATTTTCTGTATGAGACTAATGCAACACTGCTAGCTCTGATACACTTTAAGCGTTACTGCAATCTTCCTATTGCAAAAATATACAAGAGAAACAGTTGAAGGTGAAAGAGACATTTGTATACCCATGCTCAGTACATCTGTATTCACCACACCCAAGATGTGATGGAAACCATCAATGGTTTTGTCCATCAGCAAATAGATGGATTTATAAAATATGGTGTGAATACAGAATGGGAAGTTACTCAGCTCTACAAATTCCAGGAATTCCATTGAGTTTAGCAACATTAATGAACTCAAGGATGCTAGGTCCAATATTATAAACCAGGCAGCTCAAAAAGAAATACTATGCAATCTGACTGACAGAATTTTAAAATGTCAAACTGTAGTATATAAGGAGCAGGAAGGTAGCAACAAAGACTGGATACAGAGAACAGAGAAAGAGTAAACACTGGTCAATGAGTACAAGGTTACCATTAGAAGAAAAACGTCTAACATATATACTTGGTAGCAACTGGACCACCTACTTCACAGAGTAAGTACTAATAGGCAATTGTGGGATGTGTATTAAATAAAAAGGAGGAGGATATGAGGCGGTAGACCCACAAGGTGGAGGACAAGCAGTATTTCTGGGAGAAATAGGATGGAAATGATTGAATATTATACAGACATATGAAAATCTCAAGGAATAAATTAAATATACTTTAAAATAAAACAGCATACATTTTCAGTAGCTAAGGTAGATTTCAAAATATATTCACCACAAAAAGACAAATATTTAAGGTAATTTGTATGCTAATTGTACTGATTAGGTTATTCACAATGTTTACATGTTGAAAAACATTACATGGTATACTTGAAATTTAAGTCAATAGTGTAATTTTGGTAAACTAAAAATAAAACATAAAAGACTTTCTGAGTTCATATACTTATACATAAGATTTCAGGAATGTAAGGGTGCTTCTTGCCTAAACCTTCTCATCCTTCTCTGGAAAATCTCAGAATGGATGAGAAGCTGCCTCTTACCAGAGAATGTGAACAGGGCAGATATTTCTCTCCTGGTTTCTTGGAATCTGTAACAAAGGCATACATACTCACTAGAATGCTCTGGCCTAGTACTTTTAACCTGGAGTGAATGACAGTAAATCTTCAGACAGAACTAATTTCAGTGGTGGTGTAAAGACATGATGTGCAGCCAATACTTCTAAAGAAGACACAACATGAGCCTCTATGGGTGCCACTGTGGTACCACTTAATGGAACATGCACATATTTTTTGACTTCACCTGCTGAGAAGATGAGTCACAGACTTTTACTAAAAACAAAGTCATTTAGGAAATTCAATCCTACTATCTTGTGGTAGGGTTTGAATGACAGATGTCATTCCATAGTCTTGGACATTTTATTACATGGCTGCTAGTTACTGAAGCTTTTTGGGATGACATAGAATGTGTAGTTTTGCTGGACAAAGTCTGTCACTGAGAATTTCCAGAGTTTAAAAATTCTCACCATATCAAATTCATTCTCTATGCTTCCTGTTTCTGGACCAAGATATAAGCCATCATTTTCAGCTTCTATCTCCAATAGCCATGCATGTCTGCTGTATGCTTCCTTGATGGGCATGATGGCCTGTTTCCCTCTGGAATTTTAAGCCCCAAATAGACTCCTCCTTCTTTCCTAACGCTTTGCCCAGGGTGTTTGTCATAATGATAGAAAAATAACTAAATCAACTATGGTGTGTTTTCAAATGAGAAAAATGTATAAAGGTATGAATTATTTCCATAGTTTTGCTTATACTTAAAAAGTTCTCAAGTTTCTTTAAATTGGAATGGCTATTGAAACCTAAGGCCGTTTTTATGCTAGGAAAATATTTTCTCACTTGTATATATACCAGTTCTAGACTCTTTTCCTCCAATTGTGTCAAATTCAGAGACAACGCAATAGAGCTCTGTCTTTTCTTTTTATCATTCACTTGAGTATCTTTACTAAACTCACAGTTATGTCCTATTTCAGATTCTGCCTAAATCTGAATTTGCATCTGTGCTTGAATTAACACTTCCCTAAACTGTATATTTATTGTACATTCTTCCATATAAACAGTGGCTGTCAAGTCTACGTGGAGCACATAAACCATGTTTAATCCCTTGCACAGGAATTAGTCAGATAGAAAGTAATTCAAGTCACTGGTATTCTTCCCATCATTTTCTGTCTTATTTTAACTTAGTGATCTAAAAAGTTGTTTTACATACAGTGATCAATTCGATAAAATAATAATGTCATGCTGAAAATAACAGAGTCACATTAAGCATCCTGAAAGAATAATATTGACTCTTGACACATGTTTTCAGGAGGCAATGGTGAAGAACACACTACAACTATGTAAGTCAATAGTGGAAAGGAAAATGTTCCTTTTGCTAAGAAAAGAAAATTAGATTATCTCTTTACCAGAAAGACAAACTGAAGAAGTAATCCTTGCTTTTCAAGAATATAGAAAGAGATTTTCAATTTTAAGGATCAGGTATAAGTTGTTCTTGGTAGATTTGGTTCCAGACATGAGAAATAGTGGGAGCCCATGAGCTGTTAGTTATGTCATATTACTTACCTTAAAACCAGATCACTTAAAGTTCAACGTAAATTTTCTGAACATTCATCTACTCTTTCAGTGCTAATTGGCCCGACTGCAGTTTAAATTACTACAACCTATTGTCTGAATAATGGAAATCATGTTCTACACCAGAGTTCTTAACCTGTGAGTCATGACCCCTTTTCAGGTCCAAGGACCCTTTCACATTAGTCACATAAAACCATTGAAAAGCACAGATATTTGCATTATGATTAATAACAGTTGAAAAATATAGTTATTATATAGCAACAAAAATAATTTTATAGTTGGCCGGTCACCACAACATGAGGAACTATATTAAAGTTTTGCAACATTAGGTAGGTTGAGAACCACATCCTTAAAGGGTTTCTTATTATCAATCCCTGCTCCATACAAAGACTATTCCTTAAGGGGACAAAGTAGGTCCTAAATAAAGCAGCTGAAAAATTTAGTGCTTTTTTTCCCTAAAATATGTTAATAGACTTGCTGTATGTGACTACAAATATCTGGTGGTAACCACACTAATAACAACACAAATGGTTTCTCAGAAATCTTTTTTTTTTTCTCTTTGAACTCTATTTTACTTATATTTTCTATTTTTTTTAAGAGTTGATTGGGTTTTTTTAATTTTTTTTTTTTTATTTTCTAAGTTTTCTTATTTACATTCCAAATCATTTCCCCTTTCCCGTTTCCTCCCTCCCTGAAAGTCCCATAAGCCCCCTTCCCTACCTCTTTTCTCCATTCAACCCCCTCTCGATTCTCTGTCTTGGCATTCCCCTACATCCAGTCTTTCCAGGACCAGGGTTCTCTCCTTCCATCTTCTTAGAAATCTATTGATATGTGAATTGTGTCTAGGGTATTCCGAGATTCTGGGTTAATATCCCCTTATCAGTGACTGCATACCATGTGTGTTCTTTAGTGATTGGGTTACCTCACTAAGGATGATATTTTCAAGTTCTGACCATTTGCCTAGAAATTTCATGAATTCATTGTTTTTAATTGCAGAGTAGTATTCCATTGTGTAAATATAGCACATCTTCTGAATCCATTCCTCCATTGAGGGACATCTGGGTTCTTTCCAGCTTCTGGCTATTATAAATAAGGCTGCTATGAACATAGTGGAGCATGTCTTCTTATTGCATGCAGGTAGAGCCTCTGGGTATATGCCCAGGAGTAGTATAGCAGGATCCTCTGGGAGTGTCATGCCCAGTTTTCTGAGGAACCACCAGACTGCTTTCCAGAGTGGTTGTACCAGCTTGCAATCCCACCAGCAGTGGAGTGTTCCTCTTTCTCCACATCCTTGCCAACAACTGCTGTCTCTTGTGTTTTTGATCTTAGCCATTCTGACTGGTGTGAGATGGAATCTCAGGGTTGTTTTGATTTGCATTTCCCTAATGACTAAGGATGATGAACATCTCTTTAGGTGCTTCTCAGTCATTAGATATTCCTCAGGTGAGAACTCTTTGTTTAGCTCTGTACCCCATTTTTTAATAGGGTTACTCGGCTCTCTGGAGTCTAACTTCTTGAGTTCTTTGTATATATTGGATATTAGCCCTCTGTCGGATGTAGGGTTGGTAAAGATCATTTCCCAGTTAGTTGGTTGCCGCTTTGTCCTTTTGACAGTGTCTTTTGCCTTACAGAAACTTTGTAATTTTATGAGGTCCCATTTGTCAATTCTTGATCTTAGAGCATAAGCTATTGGAGTTCTGTTCAGGAAATTCTCCCCTGTGCCCATATGTTCAAGGTTCTTCCCTAGTTTCCTTTCTATTAGTTTCAGTGTGCCTGGTTTTATGTGGAGGTCCTTGATCCACTTGGAATTGAACTTAGTGCAAGGAGATAAGAATGGGTCAATTTGCATTCTTCTGCATGTTGACCTCCAGTTGAACCAGCACCATTTGTTACTTTTGTAGTTCTTTATCTATCATTTTCTCTTACTAACAACTATGGTCTCCCCAGAATTTTGCTCACCTTTAGGGAGACCACTCTAGGATAATAATTACAATATCTCTGTGTGCATGTACATATGCATGCATGCATGCATGCATTCATCTATTTATGTATCTGTATCTATCAATATATCTGTAATCAAGTAATAGCATGCTTCCTAATCAACATTAATACTATTTCAATAAGACTCCATGATTTTCAATCATAATATCCTAAGTTTTATTGCCCACATGGGACTATTTTAGATTGAGACTTTCAATGTGTAGTTTTAAAGTAAGTGGGTAAATTAGTTTTTCCTACAAGGCAAGCCACAGGACTGTGCATTAATGTAGGTGAACACAAAGTGACTTCTCTAGCAGCTGGTTCAAGTTGAAGACTATCAGCTAGGTGAATTTGCATATTCTCAGTCAAATAGTATTAAATATCAACCCACGGATAGCTCATAATTAAAATAAGAAGCATGGTAAGTGATGAAGTTAAATTTAAAGAATAAAAATTAGTATCATTTGTATATAAACAAGGATTCATTTAAGAAAATGTCTTTCAACATCAAAATATGTTACTCGCAGATAAGTTTTATTTCTTATTAGAAAAGTTTTATTTCTTATTAGAGATAAAAAACCACAGCATGCCTAACTAACAATCTTATGATCAAACTGCATACATATCAAATATTAAACTATTAATGTCTAATATAAAATAGGCAAACATTTTAAAATTTAATTTAATTTTAATTTTTATTTATTCACTGTACATCCTACTCACTGCCCCCTGCCCAATCACCCCCTTCCCCAACCCTTCCATCTCCCTTTCCTCTTCTCCTCTGACTGGATGGGGGTGCCTGGGTATCCTCCCACCGTGGCCCTTCAAGTGTCTATGAAGCTAAGCGCTTCCTCTCCCACTGAGGCCAGACAAGGAGCAGCTAGAAGCACTTATTTCATATCCAGGTGACAGCTTTAGGGGTAGCTCCCATTTCAGTTGTTTAGGACCCACTTGAAGACCAAGCTGCACAGTGGCTACATATGAGTGAGGAGGCCTAGGTCCAGCCATGTATGCTCTTTGGTTCAGTCTCCGAAAGCTCCAAGGGTCCAGGATATTTGAATCTGTTGGTCTTCCTGTAGAGTTCCTATTCCCTTCAGTGCCCATATTCTTTTTCCTATTCTTAAATAAGTGTCCACAAGTTCAACCCACTGGGTTGAACTCTGGGTGTCTGTATCTTTCTGAGTAGACTGCTGGGTGGAGCCTCTCAGGGGACAACATGCCACAGGCAAACCTTTATTGCTAAACATATATTAAAAATTTAGAGAAATTATATTCATTCCTTAGTTGTTTTTGAATTAAATATTCTCATATCAAAGTAAATTATTACTGTCTTTCTATTATGTTTTAATTTAAAGCATTTTATGGTGTTTTAATAACACAATAAACAAAAACGCATTTACTTGAATTTTTTCCATAATCATTTTTAATGAGTAAAAATATTTTATCACGGTGCACAAGAATCAATATCATACTATTGGGGAAAGAAAACCTGTGATGATTTGTTTTTAATTGCCAACTTGACATAATCTAAAATAACATAAGAGAAGGGCCTCAAAGATAGCTGTGGGATTCTCTTGATTACAGTAACCGAGGAAAACAGATCCGCTCTGAGAGCTGGCCCACATTACTATTTCATGGACTGGGACATGGACCAAAGGAACAGAAGAAAGCTAGCTGAGCTACAATGGATGCAACACTTGCCCCTACTCTGACTGCAGATGTAGTTTGACAGTCTCCCAGTCTGTTACTGCTGACTGCTCTGCCACAATGGAATGTTACCCAGAACTGGACCATGAGTACATCTTTCCTTCCTCAAGCTGTTTTTGTTAAGGCAATATGAACAACAACAACGATTTTATGTATATATATGAAGAAGTGGGGTCATTGCTGTAATAAACCTGGTCATGTGGCTTTTAGGCCCTTGGACCTGTTTTATGGAAGAAACATGGAAGAGTTTGTGACTTTGGACTGGATAAGCTGGTAACCTCATTGTCAAAACTTAATTGACGAACCCTGGGGGACACTGAAAGATGGCAGTGCTGGGAAAAAGTAGTAGAGGTCCGAGATATTGAGGTTTCATAGATGGAGGAAGTACTCTGTAGGACACTGAGTGATGGACTGTTTATGTGACATTTTACCAAGAATTCCACTACATTACTTCTATGTCTAGATTACATAAGTGAGGTTAGAATTAACAGTAATGGACCAGTTTATTTGGTAGAAGAAGGTAAAGCTTAAGCTGCAATGCAGATTCCAGAATATTGAAGATGGCAGTGTATTCTTCAGGGAGGACTAAAGAGAATCTACATGTGCTGCAGGTAGAAAGGGAGGACTGGGCGCAACTCAAACTCTTAAGAGCCTGACTGATTTTGTCATAAGCCCCAGATACCTGACCTGAAACTACAGAATTCTATGTTTCCAGTGCTGGAATTTGGTTTAGATTTGATCTGATTGCTCCTACATGTTCCATGATCCTTTGTTCTTGGAATATTAATGCTTACTTTGTGCCATTAGATATTGTGAGTATGTAACTTTTAAAATTTTAGAGTAACTCACATTTGAGAGATTCGGGACATTTAAAGAGTTAGCACAGCTGCCTTCTTAGAGGCTCAGCAAGCAGCTGAACAGTCAGATGCAGATACTTACACCCAACCAAGGGACAGAAGCCTCTCTGTTTCCTGCAGATCAGGATGTAAATAAAGCTCTCAATTTCCACTCCAGTACCATGTCTATCTGCTTCCCAACATGATAGTCATTTACTAGTCCTCTGAAATGCTAAGTAAGCCCCCAATTAAATACTTTTTCTTAAAACTTGCCTTGCTCATGGTGTTTCTTCACAGCAATACAACTGTAACTAAGACAGATGGTCTTTTAAACATCTCTTAACTTGTCTGTGTCTCACGTTCTTCATTTACAAAATGAGATGTGATGTTTCTGCCTAAGACTATACTTTCAGAGATCACTGTTACAGTTCAATAACGTTGCTACCACCTCAGATAGAAAAGTTAATTAGTGTGTGTAATCCATGTACAACAATTGACTTCCCCTGTCTCTTTCCATTTTATTGTGTTTATTTTCGTAACCAAGACAGTGCATTATCATGGCAGCACAGAACGAGGCACACTGTCAGTGACTGCAGGCAAACTAACCTGAGCACATGTCATAGCAACTCCTCTGTTCTGCCTATACTTCAGTCTTCAGTTTCCTTCCCCCTTTGACTGAATGACTCCCTGTTTAATGCTAGCATGAATCACAGTTTCTGAAATTCAATTAATATTTGTTCAGCAAATGCCGAATGAATGATTAAATGTCTTGATCGACAGTGTGTGAAGATGTTCCAGCACAGCTCTGAAACCAAATGAACTAATACAATTGTGCTGTACTTCTCAATGTTCAAAACATTTTGACAAACAATATTCCATTGCTACTACAACCCAGTAAAAGAAAGCCTCCAAGGATTGTCAGTATCTTACCAAGTTGCAAACTGTGGCTTGATGATTTAAAATGTTTGCTCAAGGCCACATGGAAAAAAATGTCAGCCAGCTAACTTAATTAATCCTCCTGGTGTCTTCCTAAGAACCACGTATATTACTTCTTTAAGCTTTTACATGTTTCCCTCATGATTTCAGTGAATTAGCTCATTCTGGTTGAATATTAATGGCCTAAACTATTTCTTTCAAAGCATTATTCACATATGACTACCATCACTTGAAATGAATAATTTTGAAAAATGAAGGAATGGAAGAAGAAAATAATTAACAATCCTATATATGGATAAAATCCCAGACAAGAAAGCAACACAAGAGGAAGAAAACAGTACCAAGATCAGTCAAAAAAGTCAAACACACATCTGCTCCCACCACTGGGAGTCACTCAAAACCACCAAGGTAACAGCCACAGTAGATATGTAGAAAAGCTGATACAGACCTCCATATCATTATTAAAAATGAATGTTCTAAATAGTATTTTAGCCACACTAATTCAATTATTTGGAATTTGCCTCATAGATTTGTCATTGGAAAGAGTTTATAATGAATCATGTATGTATGTATATATGTGTATATATATATATATGTGTATATATATATATGTGTATATATATATACATATATATATATATATATCCTTAATCAAGATTGATTATGAAGTACTTAAAAGTTTAAATTTATCCAGCAATTTTTATATATATGATCAACAGAAAAACTAATTTTATAATATTTTTTCTAAGTAATTCTTGTTCTTCTAATATTGACCACTAATATAAGTGTATGAGTTAAAATTATTTTTAAATACTGACAGAATTTACAATAAGATATTAAAATACTTAATTTCTTTGTACTTTGTAAATTCTAGCAGTTGTATGAAATTTTCTATCTCATCTAGTACTTAAAAGTATTTTTCCTTTTCTCTTTCTGGTTACTAATTTGCTTGACTAACTGCCATGTAAATTATTGTTGATGAAAACTGCATTAGCAAAATAAGTACAGACCTTACTTAAACTTATCTTCCTTAAATTTTATCTTACTTAAAATGAGATGAAGTGGTAGAATAAAATCAATACATATAGTCAGAAATAATTTGCCTTTTTATTTCCTTTTCCTAGTTGTTCAAACAGTGCCTCTTTGATGTGTTTTCACAAGTGCATGTAAAGAGAGACTGCTGAGCATAAAAGATGCTGATGGTTTTCAGTGAGTTTCTCTCTGTAAGTACAGAGAAGAGGTACCACCCAGTATCTGGACCAGCTTACATGGCAACTGATTTTTCCCTGCAAACTTAAACAGGTTATATTTCAATATTTTAAAATAAAATCCTAAAATACATAAGAAAAGCACATTCTTAAAAAACATGGTTCTTTTCATGACGCTATTAACCTAAAGTGCCTTTGTGAATCATTGTGATCTAGTAAGGAAAGAACATACACTGTAGGTAAAGTAATCGAGGCTCTGCTGGCCCCTTCCCTCCCCCACCTCTCTCTTCCTCTCATCCCTACCTCTGCACAGGCATCAAAACATAGATAGGCAGCAATAGAAAACAATACATATCCACATGCAAGTTACTAAGACCTAGGACAACCATGTACACTTACAAATTATAGAGGTAAATTTCTAACTTCAACTTAAGGACAAAATTTGCTTCAAAATTGCTCCCACTCCTGTGTGGCACACTAGATGCTCAACAAGGATTTCTGCCATTAAATCAGACTGCTATAATAACCAAAGTGACAAGGATTAGACATTATTACTTCTAGTCACCTAAGGTTGGAAGACACTTCATCTATTGTAATAATTTGCTTAATGCATAGATTTTGTGTGTTTCCATGTGTGTGTGTTTGTGTCTGTGTGCATGTGTGTGTGTGTGTGTGTGTGTGTGTGTTTATACACATGTATACATGTAGAAGCCAGGACCTTTGCCAATTTCAATCACTCTTCCACCTTGTCTTTCTGGTCTCTCAGCTCAACCTGGAGCCTGATGATTTTTGCTGGAATTGTCTTGCCAATGGGGTCTTAGAATTCTCTTGCCTCAATACTTGGATTATAGATACATGTCTCCACACCTCACGTTTTACATTGGTGCTGGTGATCCAAACTCATGTCCTCATATTTGTGCTTCAAGCACCAAGTGGTTTGCACTCTCAGCTCCTATACACACTGTTTTGAGAAGAAAATCTCTTTGGTTTTTGAATGCAAAATGCTTAAAGTTATCAATAGGGCCAAAGAGCAGAATAGATACCAAGGACCATATATATTCCCATCCACAAATGAAAGAGGAACACACCCTCCCAGTTACTGAAAATCAATTGTTTTGCAATGACAGCATCACACAAGGTTATGAATACATATATTTTATTGGAACTAGACTGTGAGGAGTTCAAATCCCAACTGATAATGGCATTATTACTCGGCATGTCTATATTTTTTGTTTAATTTAATTATGAGTACACTGTAGTTGTCTTCAGCCACACCAGAAGAGGGCATTGGATCCCATTATAGATGGTTGTGAGCCACCATGTGGTTACTGGGAATTGAACTCAGGACCTCTGGAAGAGCTGTCAGTGCTCTTAACTGCTGAACCATCTCTCCAGCCCCATGTTTATGTATTCTTATGCTATATTTACCTCCTATGTTAGACAGCATTATTATATTTAATTTCACCCCATTTTCTCTATAATATGTTTAGGTTTAAACTCTTTCCCACATATAAAGCAAATGCTCCCTAATCCCCAATAGTTAAAAAAATCTAAGGATCACATAACTTTTAATAAAATTTTCTAAATATTCTTAAGAAATGACATGGTCAACCCTTCAAGAAAGGTGTGGTACTTGGTCAGCAAGCCACATGTGCCCTCTTCTACAACACTATAAATGTAACTTGGGATCATTCCCAATCTCTAGATATAAATGATGAGTATAATCAATATGCAGAGCTTGCTAATGAGATTGTATACAGATCTGTTTTCTGACCCAATTTCTTTGACCTCTGTAAATATCCTGGGACCTTGTTGTCATATTAGGTAGATGCATGCTATTTTCCTTAAAGAATTGGAAACACTGGACCAGATGAAACCAACATTCCTGACCCAGAATCATTTCTGAGTTCCCAAGCAGGACAAAGCCCAGTCCTTAAAAATATGACTAAGCAGAGCCTCTCAGGAGCTAGCTAGACCAGGCTCCTGTCAGCAAGTGCTTCTTGGCATCAGCAATAGTGTCTGGGTTTGGTGTATATAGATGGGATGGATCCCTAGGTGGGGCAGTCTCTAGATGGCTCTGACAGAGCATGACCAATACAGAAGTTGATGCTTGCAGCCAACTATTGAACTGAGCACAGGGACCCCAATGGAAGAGTTAGGGGAAGGAGTTGAAGGGGTTTGCAACCTCATGGGAAAAACTACAATATCAATTAACCTGACCCCATGGTTCTAGCTGCATATGTAGCAACTAGAACCAAAGAGTACACATGAAGGGACTCGTGGCTCCAGCAGGATATGTAGCAGAGGATTTCCTTATCTGGCATCAATGGGAGGATAGGCTCTTGGTCCTGTGGAAACTTCATGCCCAAGAGTAGGGGGATGCTAGAGTACTGAAACAGGAGTGGGTGGGTGGGTGGGTGGGGGAGCTCCCTCATAGAGGCAAGTGTGAAGGAGGAGGGATGGGATAAGGGGATTGTGGAGGTGAAACTGGAAAGGGGGACAGCATTTGAAATGTAAAGAAATAAAATAACCAATTAAAAAATAAATGTGAAAAAAAGATATCACTAAGATATAGTTGTGATATTCTTGAAGAACTTTTTGGAGGTTGGGGCTATCAGAGTGTAACATAATGTTGAGATTTTGAAGATCAAGGTGGTGGGGGCAGGGGATTAAAGTACAGAAGCCCTTCCTAAAAATCTCTGTCTTAAATAGGACAATTCTAACCATCCTTTTAATACTGTCTCCTTGGCTGGTCTCCATCAGACTCACCCTGTTACAAGTCTTCATTCATTATCCTCTTGTCTACACCCATAATCTTTTTAACAACAACTCAAATTTTTCCAACTACCCTATGAAGAAAAATTTGGTCACTTTTATTGAAATAAAAAACATCACTCAAGAAATTTCTTCAGACAAATGAAGTCATTTCTCAGAAGATTCTCCCATTTCAGATTATTTAATTTGATTCCAAATTTTTCATTTTATAAATATGACTGCAACCTAAACTGCTTATCTACAAGCAAATAAATCTTCTCCTGTCTTTTTCATGTCATTTAAAAAAAACTAAATTCATAAATGTGATAAGCAATAAATTCAACTATATGGATATTTTTCAACATTATGCTTAATTGGTTACTAGAATGTAACATCAAAAGAAATGCTTGCCATCAGGGCATATGCTGAGGCATAATATATTAACCCAAAGCCATAATCTATGGAAAAAAGTGAACTAAAATGATAGGAAAAGATTGCTACACATTAAAAACCAGAAACACACATTATGCATCAGAAGAAGACACTGCAGTGTAGCTCAGTGACATAATTATGCAAAAGAGAGTCTTTGGGTCCAATCCCCTCCAAGAGAGACAGAAACCTTGGAAACTTAAGTAAGTACAAGACCATTACAGAACAGTCTGTAGTATTGTAATATTCCCCAGCATACAGATTCTTGAGTAAAAATGTCTAACAAATGACTCTCACTTCCCTGTGGAAAGTTATCTTAAATTCCCATGTAAATTCTCAAACCTCTTTCAACCATGTTGGTGCTTCCTCCTCTCAAGGACAGTTTACTTAGAGCTGGACAGCTTTAGGATTACAGCAGGACCCAGAGCTCCCAGTTGGCAGGTCTGGGTGAGGAATAGTGAAATCTGTTATTGTTTGTGTCACCTTTTCTCTTTTTAATATGCAGAACATTTTCTTGAGAGCAGTACATTATTACAGCAGAGTGCAACATACACCTGCTTTTGTGTCAGCCATATTCTATGTAATAAACATTTCAATTGGGCTTAAGTCTACCTTTCTTCTTTCTATTAATCAAACAGGTAGCTACTCATCTTCCTGGGCTGTTAGATAAGTATTTGAGTCAATCCAGATTTAAACTTTTAAGACATAACCTCTCCTAATAAGTTCCATTAGCTGTCACTGACCTCTCACAAAGAACTGACATTCACACAGAAGCTACTGTTATTTGGTGATGGATAAATGGACATTTCTCTTTTCTATTACCTATGAGAAATGTGTGCATGAATCTTCAGAAGCATATATCAGTTGAAAAAAGTGTTGCACAGGAGAAACATTCAGGGTTTAAATTACTATTGCTAGTCAGAGAATAATACAAAAATGAAATAATAAGCAACCAATTGAAGAGATTGTTAGAATTAATGTGAAACACATACCAATGTATTAATAATTGGAACCTAAAATCAGAAAATTTTATAATCATTCCAATTTCAGAACAGAGATTAGAGATTAAAAGAGTAGCCAAACTGTATAAACTACACATTCTTTTTGCTTTGGATTAGAACACATTCATATTTTCAAGGGGCATTTGAGGACCAGTGAGACAAACAGAAAGAAAAAAAAAAGAGTTGGAGAATAGGCCAGTCAATGTCAAATATAATGAGGAGGAAATGGACTGTTTGTCCTTAGTTTTGCAGGCTCTATTTATGTTTTTTGGATTCTCTTGCTACATCAAGAGTAGAACTTCTAACTGAGGCTAGGGGGCATTTGAAAGATGGGATCCTTGTAGGGGGAGGGCTGTAGTGGTATGTGCATAAGAGAGTACAATAAGCATTTAAATTTAAAGTGTCAAAACACTGAAAATTTCAGTTCAGTAAAGTCTCGTTATATGAACAAACATAGAAGCATGCATATTCATCTGCCTTATTAAGATGAATATTATTCTACAATTAATCATTTAAATCTATCAGGTATATGAAAAGATCCAAAATGAATTTTATCATTTTAGAAAAATTATTTTTATGGAAAAAATGGGAGATAGTATAATATTGGAAATGTTATAAAATAAGAAATATTATTATAATTTAAAGGCTAGATTAGGAGTTTTCAGTGCTTTTTGACATTCTAAATGTACAAATCTAAATGTCAGAAGCTAATCATGGGTAATCTGCAACTGATTTCTTCTGCTCAAAAATACCAAGTTCTGGCAGTAATTTTTACTTCTACATGCTTCTAAAGGCATATTTTTTTCAAATACAAAATACAGAATCTATCAAATGATAAGTTAGCTTCTAAAAGAAAATATTTAAAACCTACCTGCAAATCCAACCTTCTAAAGCCCTGCTAAAAACTAAAGGCTTAATAAAGTTAAGAAAGAAGAAGCAACCACGAAGTAGGAAAACAAGACATTAAACCAGGTGACAAGATTTTGAAATGTTTCTTTTTTTTGTTTTGAGACAGTAACTCACTCTGTAACCAAGGCTGGCAGTACATTGACTCCAATCTCAAAAGCCGGTATACACATTTAAACAACCATCCCTTGTTTAATTCTTTCCTTTCCTTTCCTTTTCTTTTCTTTTCTTTTTCTTTTCCTTTTCTTTTCTTTTCTTTTTTCTTCTCTCTCTCTCTCTCTCTCTTTTACTTTCTCTCTCTCTGCACATGTGTGTATGCATATGTGCACACATGTGCACATGCATGTGTGCATACAGATGTCCTGCATGTGTGTTGATATTGGCATAACTTCCTTTATTGCTCTTCACAGTCTTCCTTTTCTTTCTTTTCTCCCTTGGTTTTCCTCCCTCCTTCCACCTAGGACTCCCTCATTCCATTCCTTCCTTCCACCCTTATTTATTTATTTATTTGTTTGTTTTACCCCAAGAGACCCATGGAACCTGGAGCTCTCTGACAAGCAAGGTCTTCTCATTTCTAGTTCCTAGCACTGGAGGTACAGATGCAAGCACTACAGATATAGACTATACATAGATTCTGGGGACATTACACATAAAGTGTTCATACGTGTTCAGAAAGCACTTTTCCATGCAGGCATCCCCCAGTGCTAAAGAGACATTTTATTAATACATTTTATATCATGGGAAACAATACAGATACTGCTAATTTTGCAGTCATGTAAAGATAAGTAATCAACAGCTGGCTATAGATGTAATTTGCTAAAATTTAAGAAATGTGTTTTGTATTCTACAGTCAGTCCTAGAATTAAATATAAAAGCTATGACAAGTCAGATTTAAAAGTTTAATGAAAAGCCAAATCATACCATGCAGTAATCAGCTCCACACTCACGCTAAGCCATAGTACAATTTACATGCTAATGACTCCACTTTAAATGTACAGTAAGGTTTAATTTTTAAATGATGACAAGAAACTTCAAAATTGCTTAAAAATTGTGATCCTCGTGAAAGTTCCAGCTTCATTATCATATTTCAGCTATTGAAGTTAACATGTTTACTTCAATGAGTCACAGCAACATCCTGTCCTTATTAAGAGCATTTTATTTGTGAAATTTACATTATATCACTTCTCATGGCCTTTGCTGTAGGGCACTGGTGCCACGGACGTCTTTGATTCTATGGCAATGGGCTTAGAGTGAGGGTTCATTTTATTCACATAGTCACAAACTCATGCCCAATATACAGTCATTCCCAACATATAAAACAGCTCCTTATCTTCATTACTCTTGTGTATTAACTTATGGATCTTTAAGACGAGCACTTTTTTATTTTCTAAAGAGTTCAGATCTTCAGCACTACTAAATATACATGCTTAGTTTTATAAGTTGATGCTTACATATTTGTACTGGCTGGTTTTGTGTGTCAACTTGAAACAGGTTGGAGTTATAACAGAGAAAGGAGCTTTACTTGGGGAAGTTCCTCCATGAGACATAGCTATGAGGCATTTTCTCAGTCGGTGATCAAGGGGGGAGGGCCCATTGTGGGTGGTGCCATCCCTGGGTTGGTAGTCTTAGGTTCTACAAGAAAGCAAGCTGAACAAGCCAGGGGAAGCAAGCTAGTAAGTAGCATCCCTCCATGGCCTCTGAATCAGCTCCTGCTTCCAGACCTGCTTGAGTTACAGCCCTGACTTCCTTTGGTGACGAATAACAGTATGGAAGTGTAAGCTGAATAAACCCTTCCCTCCCAATTTGCTTCTTTGTCATAATGTTTGTGCAGGAATAGAAACCCTAAGACACATAGGCTTATTGAGTAAATATTTAGATTAATTTGATTTTCTGTGTATGAGTGATTTTCCTCATGTGTATATGTGCACTGTATGTATCACTAGTTCCTGCAAAGGATAGGAGAGGATACTGGATCTCCTGAAACTAGAGAAGGAGGTAATTTGTTCCAATAGTGAGTGCTGGGAAGCGAACTACAGTCCACTGCAAGAGTAGAAAGTTCCCTTAACTGCGGAGTCATCTCTCTAGCCAGCATTAACTGAATCTTAATCTCTCTGAAGTTGGGGACTGGCTTGTAAATTTTGTAGCACTTGGACTCAGCATCCTGGAGAAGCACAGCACCAATAATTTTAAGTATTTTAAATTTGAATATGTGCTTATTTTTGAAACAAACAGAAATCTTACAAGATATACGTATGCTTCTTAAAATGTAAGAACTGTAGTGTTTGTATCTAAGTAACAAAAATTGAACGTATTGCATATTCAAAGGTTGCTATTCATTTCAATAAATAATTATTTCAGACGTTTACTACAGAAATATATTGAAAGTTACAATATGCCTTGGTAGCAATTTTAAAGAAACAGTATGACTTAGCTTTTAATAAGCCCATTAAAACTTTAAAACACTAACTTAAATTCTTAAATTTAAATTCACCTTTTGAGCTAAAGGGATCCTTGAAAGTTCCAGAAAAAATTGTCTCCATAAATATATTTCTGGTCATAAACTAGTGAATGCTACAAATGTTCTTACACTTGTACTTTTTTACTAAACAAACTAGCAAATGGCTATTTCAATAACCTGAATGAACCACAAGTTTTGAATCTATAAAATGAAGTTATTATAGAGCAATAGTGTAAGACAATAAGTTACTCTCTTCCTTCAGTGCTTATAGTTCTAACACCATCATAAAAATCACAATAAAATTGGAGCATTCTAAATTTTACTTGTTTTTAAATCATGGTCAGTATTTGCCATACTGGTATGAAGCACCAAATGTTTAGGTTTGTTAAATAAATATTGAGATCTCTTTACAACTCTTCCTTCATTAAATGGAGCATAAAAAGTAGTCAAGGTAATTGTGAACCTCCTTTAGAATACTGGTGTTCTAAAATGTTCAAACATAGCAGAGACTTTATTTTACAGGAGAACAAATAGACTATGCTGCATAAGGCATGTTTTCATGTAGAATGTGCTACAATCAGGTTTGATTTTGTGCAATCAGATCTCTCAATTTTCTCAGCTTTAAGTCCTTATACACAGTAGCGACTAATTATTTAACTTGTGTTGCACAAGGCAACCACTATAAAAATGCAATTTAATTTCAAAGAAATAAATCATAGACGGGATTTGCCACAATGAGTTTTAACTAAGATTATTTTTCATTAATAGACACTTATATGAAGAAACATAGATCGTAGTATTTTGCTCCACATATCACATCATGGAGAATCCTTAGCCAACAGGCTTACTTTCAGAGTCCTAGGTGCCACACTGGGTCGTACATGAGAGGCTAATTTAGTAGAAATGCTATGAGTCTAAGGTGAGCCTGAGCTACAAAGTAAGTTCTAGGTCATCCTGTGCCACAAAGAAGGCTAAACAAACATATCAAACTAAAAACTAAAAATAGAGTGCCATGTTCAGCATTGTGCACATCTCTATTTTATTTAATATGTTTACTGAAGGATGTTTTTTGCAGTTTTATTATGTCTGTAAATCAACTTCAGTTATGCACGATTTCAATCCTTAGACAACTTTTATATTTAAAGTCTCTAATTATATATCTATTTACATAGTTTTTAGTTATACTTAAGTATTACAGTAACATTAAAAGAAAAACCTCGGTTTCATTAACTATAATTTAACATGATGTAACCTGGAAGTATACATTTAATTTATTCTTGTATACATTTTACTTATTCTCATACAGTTATTATTTGGAACATTCTTATTTCTAATACCAAGCTTCTTATTTTCTAAAATACAATGGACTATATTAACTGCATAAAACTGCAAAAAGATCCATCACTGGCATGGAAATTTTTATAAATATGAATTGCAAGTGTTCTTATTCTAGATGTATATTCTAATTACTGTAGCATAATATGTAGCTATTTGTTCCTGTGTCACAAAAATCATGTTTGATATCATAATCACTGTAGAGAACACATAGTTGACATATTGCTATTAGCAGGTGGATATATTAATTATGCTTATTTAAAGAAAGTACTTTTATCACATTCATGAGAAAATTCAAGAGCAGAACAACAGATTAAGTTTTTTATATCCCTAAGATTGATTTTCCAAGTCCATATTATCTCATATTTCCAAGAATCATAAAATGTGGCAATAACACCTGAAATACTTTAATGAAATATAAGGAAGAACAATTGTTTGCAAGTATGTTCACTGAATGCAAGTCAGCAAATATGCCAGGAGCTGAAGATATCAAGTGAAATACACTCTAAGGAGCAGAGTGTATTTTTCATATATTTCAATCCAGCACATGGGTTGAAAGCATCCTAATTTTTTCTCCAATGTTAAAACATCCACCACAAAACAGTGTACCAAAAACCAAACAATGACAAAACATATCTATTGCTATTTGAAGGTGGAAATTTATATTTTCAAGATGAATTATAGTTTTAAATAAATATCCTTTTATTTTGAACACACTAGAATAAGTCAGCTAAATATCCCTTCAACAAAATCTCACTTCAATGTCAGTCTATAGAAAGCTATAAATTGGCAATATATTTATCTTTTATTTACACAAACACTGTAGTTTTTAAATTAATTTTGTATATTTTTTAAAATTACATTAAGTTTTTATAAATCTATAAAATTAAGAATAGAAAATCTTAAGAAGGAATTTAGAAATATAGCTTACAAACTACTGATAGGTTTTGATTATTCCCCTTAATCACAGAATCTCCTTTACAAAAAAAAATATTTATACAAACACCATCAAATCTTTTTAAATTAAATAAGAACTAAGGAAATATTACATCCTTTGTAATAGGATTTCAGGAAACTATGCTTGGTGATGGTGGTCATTCTGGTATCAGTACCTCATAGACTCCCTGATACTTTAAATGCTGAGTTTTATTGAATGATTTTCTCACTTAACTTTAATACAAATTACACAAGAATAATAGATTCAGTTTTCAAAAAAAGGTACAGAGTGTTGATTTTTATTATGATGTTATAACATAAATCAGTGTGTCTACATATCATATGATATATAATTCATATTCTAAACATGAAATTAAACTACTTTCCTGAATACTGATTCTAATATTGAGAAAACAATTTTTTCCTGCCAGATTTTGAGACAGGCATTTTATATATTAAGTGAGACATCTACTGCCTAGCATGTAGAAGGTAATTTTAAAAATATGGTGAAGAAGAATAAATATGGTAAGTTAATAAATAAATATGAATTTAGATTAATAAATATGATGTTTTTTGAATATATATTTCAAAGCTAAAATTGTGTATTCTATAAGAAGCCATATTGTTTATTGAACTTTTTATAAAGATTTACTATATGTGAATATATTTAAAAGTATTCACAAATGTTTACATAAAAATATTCATAGTATGAATATAAAAATAGACATCAAATATATGAAAGCGTTTTTTAAGTTAGGCTTAAGTTAGTTTTTTGGGTGGTTCTTAAATTTTATGTGAGATTTTACTATCATGCGTTTTTAATGATTTTTATTCAAAACTGTCTTTTTGGGAAGACAACTCACAGTAGAAGGTAGTTAATAGTCCAGAGATGTTTTAAATTTTGCAAAATTTATTGAATAATTTTCTATTGCCCCCATTCCCACACATCGCCTACATTCAAATTCCATTTTCTAGATCTTAGAAGTTATCTTAATGTGTATTATGCTTCATCTACATACAACACTGAGAGGGGACTCAGAAATATCCGAAAAACCATCCATATCTATCATGGATGGAATTAGTTGGAATTTTAATTTAAATAAACTATGTCATTAAAACACATGGGTGCATTTGATAGGTTTACAAACAACTCCATTGCTGCTTTTCATTCCCTGATACTTGGGCTTTTTAACACTGTGATGTCCTGTGCAGAAGACCTACTTGAGGCATATCTTCTATGACAAAAAACCAAAAACAAACAAGCAAACAAACAAAAAAACAACTATAGAGAGAAAGCTGTGGTAAAAGAAAAAGAAAATTAGCTCATTGCATTTGACCATACAGCACAAATAGGCATCACACACAAGTCTTTTGAAACAGCAAGTGGTCCTAAGATTGCATAATACTTTCAGATGAGTGGCACAGAACACTTGTATAGGCGCCTCATTGCCAACTCTAATAATGTACACATATCTGTATCATTATGTATTCTTTTATTTTTTTATTAGATATTTTCTTTATTTATATTTCACATGTTATCCCCTTTCCTGGTTTCTCCTCAGAAGAACCCCTATCCCATCCCACCTCTCCCTGCTCACCAACCCACCCACTCATTTTGAGGAGTTATTTCTTTTACAGCACAGTTTGTCATTGAATGAAATCAGGGCAGGGACACAAACAGGCAGGAGCCTAGAGGCAGGAGATGATGCAGAGGCCATGGAGGAGTGCTGCTAAGTCTCATATGATTACACTTTTATATTAGTCAGTTTGAACTGAAAACAAATGGGAAATAAGCTAAGTATTTTTTTCAAGTATTTTTGTTTTGCTTAATTCCTCTTAATCTATCGATTATGACTAATCACATAGCAAGACCACTAAATGGGAAATAATACAACATATAATTCAGATTCTCAAAAAATACAATAGGTTTGGTGAATATGCACATTTATTTCTCTGTAGGAATAATGTTTCCCATTAGCTAATTCTTCAAAGCCTATATGCTCTCCATCTCCACTACCACTCTTCTAGGGCAGGCAACCCCAGCCATTCTATTGAATAGCCAGATTTCTTTCTACTTGGCCTCTTACAAGCCTCAAGACCTCTCTTTGCTCTTGAGATTGACTATAGATGCTTTACCCTCCATTTTACCTGAGATAATATTAGAACCTGAGTTCTTACTGTGTTTCATTTTTTTTCATCCATTAAGTCTGTTTACTATCTTTCAAATTACACTTTTGCAATTCCTTTCTTCGCTCAGTAAATTCCAATCACGGTTGACTCAGTTTTTCATATATGTAAAATATACTTCTTTACGTCTCTGATACATATATAGTAGAGGACTGCCTGTTCTGGCCTCAGTGAGAGAATATGCACCTAACCCTTGAAAGACTTGAGGCCCAGGGAGTAGGGACATCCTTTCGAAGACAGGGGGAAGGAGGAATGGGATGAGGAAGTCAGAGGGTAGACCAGGAGGTGGGGGGCAATGACTGAACTGTAAAAAACTAAAAGTAATTAAAAAAAAAACAATCAAAAGAACAAAACAAAAATAAAACAAAACAAATCATTTTCCTGTAGCATTAATTTACCCCTTACTCTGAACAAGTTATTTGTTTCACTTCCCTGAGAATGAGACTTAAATGTCACCTCAACACAGGCCCTTTTCAAAACTCTCATTGAGTGGACCACAATTGTCCCATGACTCTTTATTCTGTTGTTTTCTTCAATTTGTTCTGAGTTTTTTTTTTTTAATTAATCTTTTTATTCGTTTATTTTATTTTGGTTAGAAACATTTTTTAAATTTTATTAATTTTTCCATTCATTTACATCTCAAATAGTATCCCACTTCCTGGTTACCTCTCCACAACCACCCCCATCCCACATCAGACCTCTCACACAAAGAAGGGGAGATATATCCTGTAGAGACCACCTCCAGTAGATAGGCGCGGCCCCCTGTTGAGGGATAGAGCCACCCACCCATCTCAAAATTTTTAACCCAGAAATGTTCCTGTTCAAAGGAAGAACAGGGACAAAAAATGTAGCAGAAATTGAAGGGAAGGCCTTCAGGGGATTGCCCCACCTGGGGATCCATCCTGTTCTGAGTTTTTTAATCATTATTTTCCTAGGTTGTATGGAAGGAACAGACTATGCCCACTCACCTCTAATTTTTCTTCATCATCTAAAAAATATGTTTTAGGTTTTGTTTTACTTTTGTTTTACATATAGTAATTTACTCTTTTATTATAAGTTAGCATTTTTATTTAGTTTATTACCTTTATTATGCATATGTGTATGAATGCGTACATGTATGCCAAGTTGCCAGAAGCATTAGAACTATGAATATGAAATTACAAATAACACCCAACCTTAAGCATACATTGTCCATCCCTGAGTCATCTCTTCAACCACTAAACTTTACATTCTAAAAATAATGCTCAAGACATAGCAGTGATAAGAATGATACATTTTTGACTTTTTAAAAAATAGTGAGGTATATATATATATATATATACCTTTATATATATATATATATATATTTATATATATATAAAGTTTAATTGATTTTTGTAGATATGTATCAATTTTATATTATTATTTAAATACATGAAAAAACATTATTTTCATTATTTAGCTATGCATATTGATGCCTACAATGTTTAGAATGCCAAAAAATGATAGGCCAAAGGAAGAAGACTTCTATGAATGTTACGATGCTGAATTTTAAGTAGAATCTTTTATTATTTGCAACAAATGGACACATGGAATGAAAATACTTGGGTGGGACCAGGAGAAGGGGTGGCTGCTGAGGCTGTGGAAGACAGAACAAATTTGTAGACACCTACTAGAGACTGTGCAACAGAGAATGATTTTGTAGACAAATACACAATTTGTTCTGTGATCTTTTGGACTCAAACATCTTACACATCATTTTATTTAGCATGTTTAAAATTATATTTCCCTTTTAGAATATTAGTATAAAATAGTTAGACAATACACTGTATCAGTTTGTAATACTTTTTATTTATGTTACTTCCAGTTTAGAGGACAGAACTTTAATGCAGTAGTTGCTATTTTTGTGTAATAAGTTTTCTGATATAGTTTATTTGTAACCCAGAGCACACAATGTACACAATCAAATGATCACTCTGGAATACCTAAGAAAACCATCATACTTTTTCTCCCTATATTGGTTGTTATTCCTAATAACTCTACAGTTTGTGTATATATATATATATATATATATATATATATATATATACACATATACACACTCACACACACACATACACACACACACACATATATATATATATATATATATATATATATATATATATATATATATATATATGTATATATAATAATCCAATAGGGCTTGTGAAAATCATCGCAGATGTCTTTATACTTATCCATAGTTTGTCCGTGAAAATCGTTTTTATTATGTTGAAGGATCCTTATTATTTATCTAAGTGCCCTAATTCAACTAACTTTTATAATAACTAATTTCTTCTTTTTAACAATTTATGAATGATCTTTTCTGTAGGGCAACTAATTTTAGACAACTGATTTTTCAGGCAGATATTTTCTGTTTTAAAATGTTTACTTATGTTTGCATACAACTTCAGATTTATTACCATCATCTCATACGACTTGATAAATTAACAAAATCGACTAGTGCCATGACTACCTGAAACTTGTATTTGTCTAGGAATGTCTGGCAACTTCTCAAATCACACATTATAGATAATAAAGTAAATTCACTGTTTCATGTAGCCAAACAAGTTGATTTAATGAATTTTGCATTCAATTGATTATTTTGATAAACATGAGTACCAACAAGAGATGCATAAACTCATTCAGACTATAAAGGAGAATAATCTTTGAATAAATAAACCCCCAATGGCCAGTAGCCACTATATTTGATATACTTGATTAACTTACATGTGAAGCAACCTTGGTTTTACATTCACTAGTAAGGAGATGCAAGATTATATATATTCAGAGATTAAAATGTATATTTTAAATGAAAATTGCTGATACCTGGAAAGTACTGTGATTTTTATATACAAGAGAAAATAGTGGCATATGAGAGACAGTCCAATACAAATCATGCTTCTGCTTAATCAGATGAAGTGGTATGGGAAAGACCGTTACTTTCATATTGATTCAAAGAGCAATGGGTAATAGAAAGAAAGATTCAATCTGATTTATTTTGTCTTTACAGCACAGAGCTCTACAGTCAGTTTAAAGGCAGGAAGCCTTCTCTGTAGGGAAGTTTTCCTTAGGTTGATCTGAAAAGGGAGGTAGTTCACTTCTTGTCAGCATCACTGTCTGACTCTGACTTAGTATGGAAGATGGGGTAGGAGGTCAGAGGGTGAATCCAATCTATTCATCCATGAAGGATTTTATATATAATCATTTGGTAAAAATAGGCACACAGCAATGACATTTCATTTCGTGAATGTCCTTAATCAAGAAGGAAGGTTATAGAAGAATGAAAACTTGCTCTTTATAAAATAGTAGGCTTCAAGACTAATATAGTAATAAAATTATGAGCAATGTGAAAAGAATTTGCTAAAAACTAAGTATTAATCACATATCTGACATTTATATCTATTACAATTAAATGCAAATTTTACTTGTATCATTTTGTGCTGTTCATATAATTCTTTAACATTCTGCATTTAAATAGATAAACATTAATGTTCAATATGCTGTCTCTTTATGAAATTATAGGTTAAGAGACTTACTCTAAAGTACTCAGAAGAGTAGACTATAGAAGGCGATAATTTATTACACATTTATATGATTATTTTAATAAATGAATATTCTCTTAAGTTTGCCAGGCAAAATCTCTAATCACTATATTACAGTAACCATTTGTTACTGATGAAAATGTGATCATACTTTGTAACTTTTCATTGGAGTACAAACCCAATTTTATCCAACTTTATTTTTGAGTACTAGTAAGTTTATACTTGTATTTTTAGTATATTACTACAAATTCAAATAGAAGTTTTACTTGGTGATCTCTAATATCCAGTTTTAGTTGATGGAATAGCTGGGAAATACTCCCAACCACTAAGTTAAGCTAATTTAAACAAGCAATAAGTTTCAGATGTTTCCTATTTACTTTAGGTTCAAAAATTAAGATTCATTAAGACAAAGAAGAAAATAAAATAATTACTCTAAGAGGTTAAGAAACTCCACAACTGGGCTCTTGCATTTCATATAAAGATCTGTAGTGGTATAGTTCAGCATGGCCTGCTTCGGAAGAATGGTGCTTTAGTTTTGGGAATGTTCATATGTGTTTTATTTGTCTGAATCCAGCCAGGGCCTAGGATTGACACTGTCTTACAGAAATACTACAGGCATTAAGTATTAAGGGAAATCCAGACTAGAATCACTTCAAACTTTGTAGTAAACTTGAATCTCAAACTACACACATTTTTAATTTTGAGAGTTGATAGTTTTAGTATTAAAATATATCTGATGTCCTCATTCCTAAAAATAAATAAATAAATAAATAAATAAATAAATGTTTTCCTTTCAAATGAAAGGGCAAGTAAAATAATTTCTTGTTATTTTAAAAAGACTTTGTATTTTCACAGGAGTAAACTAAACTACTTCTGGGTAATTAATACAAATAATCCAAATGAGGGATACAGTCTGAAGATAAACCCCTGTGGATGAGTATGAAATTATAACTGTCATGTATGTGACATGTCAAACTCACAGGGATAATACGTGTTTTCCAAATAAATAAATATTTGTGATTGCATTTTGTCAGTAAAAAATAATAAGTAAAACATATCAATAGTATTGCTTATAAACAGGAACATCTGAATGCTATTTATGAGTGATTATTTCTTTTCTAGATAATATAATATGGCCATTCCCAAGTACAACAAAAGTAAGCCTTCGTTGTTGGGTTTGCATTCTCTCAACCTCCTACCTACCACGCGCAAAGCACACTATAATCTGACCTCTATTTGTACTTTCAAAAAATGTTCTCTAGACCACTACACACTTATTTTAGATATTAAATGGAAAATGTAATTGATCAAAACTGTATTACATTTGAAGTCTGCAGATAGTCTCTGCTAACAGGTGACATATTGATGATCCTACTGTATCAGTGAAAGTATCCAGCCAGGTACTGCTGGAAAACTTTTATGACTGTTTGATACCTAGAATAAAATCAATTTAGAACATGCAGGTGATGTTTTTCTATATCTTTAAACATTGATAGCAGGGATCCAAAGAGATACATCCCATAGAAGATTGAGTGGAAGAAAAGAAAATATTCAAATATTTTACTTGCTACTCATCTTTTTTTTTTTCTCATACAGTACTTGCCTTCCTTTTTCCACTACCCACAGATAAAAGTCCTCTAAAAATCGAACAGCAACCAGCCTTTATGATTCGGATATTCATAACTTGGAATTTCAGATTTAACGCTTGTTTGCCCAGTTCTTTCAGGAGAGAGAAACACTAACAGATACATGAGCATCTGTTCTATGGATAATTTGAGGAAGTGAATGTTAGAGTTCAGAAACCAACATAGGGTAAGATGGACCCATAGTTGCTGGAGGAAAACAGGCTGATCATTGGTTACAGGTGTATAGAGTAAAGCGAAAGTCATGACCTTCTATTAATCTGCTGTGGAGGAGAATCCACACGTTGCCATTTAATGAAAGATCTCCAAGAAGCAGTTAGATTGAGCCATGAAGCTTAACCTCCAATGGAGACTGCGCAAGTGGGAGCTATCAGGCAACTGCCAGGAAGGAACCCAAGTGTTGAGGATGTATGAGCTTCGGAAAGAATTCAAGGGACAGAAAGGATCAAAGCCCCAGGAGCCGCTGGTCCCAGGTGGTCTAATCAGGACTCCCTAGAACTCAGAACGTGGCAAGTCCAAAGGTGCTGACCCAGGGACAAAGTTACCTGCAGTAGTGGACAAATGTACTCGGGGCACCCTCCTCCAACCCTTCTGTTTGTCCCTTACCTTGGTTGGAGACGTGACTGCAGTCACCGGTCCAAGCCGTTAGCAGGGACAAGAAGAAACCAAATTGCAAAAGAAATTCCCGGACTTCGCTGCCCCCCATGGCTCTGGCTGATTCTCTTCGCCTTAAAAAGAAGTGGCAGCAGCGCAGCCAGGTGTTCCTAGTAGCTTGGGGGTCCTGAACCAAGCTCTCGTCTTCTTCCTCCTCCTCTTCCTCTTCCACCCGGTCCGCAGGGGAAGTCCCGGGGCGCCCCCCGCGCGAGGCCCCGTGAGCAGGGCACGAGGGTCCAGGCTGCCCAGGTGCTGGAGCAGCTGCTTGAGGGGACAACACTGCCTGCGCCGCCGGGGAGCTCCTGGCGGCTGGAGGCGAGGGGAATTGCATCCACCACCGTGTCCCGCTCGAGCGAGGACTATTCACTTGGGCCCAGGAGAGCGCGCGCGCAAGAGCGAGCTCAGGCTGAAGTTTGGGGGAGGGGATGGTGGACGGGGGGTGGGGGGGGAGGATGCCTCTAGGCGGGTCCTGGGGGTGGGTAGGGACGTCCGGGCGGGTAGTGAAGGTGCAGTTCTTGGGACCCAAGTGCCTCTCTGGATCCACTTACAGGGGCCACAGCACAGGAGGCACAGCAGATTGCAAGGGTAGCCTGGGCATCCAGAACTTTCCAGTGTCTGGTGTCTGGGAAACCCAGCGAATGAGGCTCGGCGGGATCTCAAGTGGTCCCAGGGAGGGGCGGACAGAGCACTCAGCCTCTTGACTGAGTGGCCTGGGCTGAGTGTCGCGTCGTGACCACCGACTCGGCGGCATTTGCGCCGCCCCCCGGCCGTAGCAGCGGTTTATTGGGTATCACTGAAGCTACCTTAGTGCCCCAAGCACTTGCGTCCCTCCTCCCCCATATAATGATGTGCTGTCAGCTCTGGACACCACCTTTCCCGTGGAGACATTTCTGCTCCCGGAAAGGGTGAGGGTTGCAGATCAGCGCTCCTGGCCCCGGGGCACAGCTTGGCGAAGGTAGTGGTCAGCCCTGTCGTGTCTGAGTGCCAGTCTCCCAAACTTGGCCACCGAGGTTTGTGGCCATCTCTCTTGTTGAGTCCTTGGAAAGCATAGGGAGAGAAGAGGCTATAGAGAGGAGTCACTGAGCGCTGGAAGTCTACTGGTGCCTGGCGCCTCGGCTTCCCTAGGTCTTAGCATTCTGCAGAAGGTGGTGACTTCGCCATGGAGGTCATTAGCATCATCTTAGCAGCTTTGGTGCCCAGCTTCCAAGGGCCTGAATAGTCCACTGCTCCACCGCGGCGTCGGGCTAGAAGCTGGAAGCAGCCCAAGGTCTGAGCGGCGCGTGGTCCAAGGCAGAGCGCGGCTGCCGGTGCGCTCTCCTTGCTCGAGATGCCCCTTCTCAACACCCTCTGTCTCCCAGGTCGGGGCGCACCTAAGCCGGTTCACTGGTTACTTACTTGGTGGGACCCCGCCCTGGGCCGAGGCACAGGACTAGCTGATGGGAAGGGGTGTTGCCACCTGCAGTCTCCAAGCTGTCGCCCTGCTGCCAGCCGAGAGGGGTGCATGGAGGGCAGGGCCCTAGAGCGCTGCTGAGCTCGGTGGAGCCCTGCTTTCTCCCGTCTGGCAGCAGCTGTGGCTCTGGTGCAGCCAATTCGGCGCTAGAGGGGGTTAGTAGACAACAAAAATTCCTCCACTGCTCGCAGGTGGAAGAACAGGCTAAACCTGAGGAAAAAGCAGAAGGATGTTTTCAGGTTAAACTTACAATGTTTGTTAAGTCGCTTATCCCTGGCGTTGGATAATGCACAATGCATTCGTTAATGTCATTATCATTTTCTTAGTTGAAGAGGAGCAGATTATCAAGCCTGAGTAAGGTCGTTTGTTGGTATGTTTGTTGTTTCTTATACCTTCAAAGGCACTAGGAAGGGGATATTTGAAGGTTTTATGATGACACTGGAGAAAAGTGAAGCGAATTTGTAAAACATTGAGAGGATATTTTTTTTTAAGTGGGTGGAGAGTTCAGGTTGGGAATAGTTGCATCAGAAACATTATAGGGAGTAGGTCGACGTTTTAGCAGGAATGCTGAAAATGAAAGAAGGGTTTCCTTGGATCTCCAGACTGCTCAATGCTTTCGAAGCTCACATCCTAGTTAAAGGATTTCAGTCCACACCTTACAGTCAATCAGAAGGAAAGAGAGAGGAGCAAGGGAAGCCCAGAATCCAAAAGAGTAATGTAACAGGCCAGTGAGAACCGCAGTGTAATGAAGCTTTCTGATTGGTGGCTACTTTCACGCTCATTATGAATTCATACACAGCTTGTTTCCAAAGATGTCCATGCCAATTTAAATGTATGCAAATCACATCTACAAAGATGGAGTTCCTACATGCGTGTTTACAGTAGGGTAATCTGATTTCACTACTCATTTTTCCGGTGTTACTGATATTAACTAACGACATAGGTACGTGTCATTAGGTCAATTTAGTTTACTAACTCAGGTGTAAAATAAAAATCTACACGAGTACACCACACACGGCATTCTGTCTAACTGATGTTTTCAGAGTGTGTAATGATTATGCTGGTGGATTGATTATAAATAATAATTCTTTTGTACAAATGCTCAGTGGAAAAATTAACATAATATCAGTGTCACATAAATGAACATCTAAATCCAAGTTTTCATGTTTTATTTGAATGGTGAATTTGGAAGAGATAATTATAAACAATGAAACTGTAAGAAGCTTTTCTTAAAAGTCATCTTAGATGGGAGTGATTCTAATGAAAGGAAAATGAAGAAATGAACAAAGCAAAACAAGGCTGTGAGTCACTTCACAAGTCTCAGGCTCAATTTCACAGCATAATGCGATGTTTGAAACAGAAGTTTCAAAGTAACTCTAACACTTGATACCATTGAACTTCTTTCCTCCTATACCAATTGTTTCTCTGCATTATTTGCTTAAATAAGCCATGGTAGAGCTTCACAGAATGTGTATTTTCTATACAGATGATGACTGTCTTATTAATTTTGACTTTTTAAGAAAAAAATCGTGACAGGATTAAGCAGCTCTTATGCTTAGAAATACCTTGATACTGTCTCTTACATTTTTAGGAGATTAAAAACATGATAGTTTTTATCATGACCGTTGATATTCTTTTAAGAGAAGAGTTAATTAAGTCATGATTTGGATCATCGTTATTAATTCCAACTTTGTAGTAACATTATTTAATAAGTCAATTTGGTCATTTATATCCATACAAAGTATACATATATGTGTACATTCTAAAGGGTTTCTTTTTTTTTTTCCATATGTCCACTTTTATTCTCTCAGGGGAGAGTTAAAGAGTAAACTATTTTGTATGAGTAAAAATTATTTGCTTCATTAACCTGCCTTGGAATACTTAGCCCTAAACTAGGGATGTCTCCTTCAAATTCCTCCTCTCGGAGTTCAATGAACCCTGTGGAAGAAGAGGCAGAGTATAAGAGTCAGAGGAGAAGGAGGGCACCAAAATAATAAGGCCCTCTCAACCACTATGAGCAAAGCTTATATGAACTCTGAATAGATCATGGCTTTCAGTTCAGAGTTCTGATGGGATTCCTTAGGGTCTTGCATTGTGTATCTTGTCTTGGGTTCTTTTCCTTCTGTTGCTTTATCCAATTTTGATATGATGATTTTTTTTGTTTTATGTTATATTTTATCAGCACTTAAAAGCCAGTTTGCTTTCTAACAAGAGACAGAAAAGGTGTGGTCCCAAATGGGAGGGAAGGTGGTGAGGAGTAGAGGGAAGAGATACCATAACTGTGATATATTTATGTGCGAACAACTCTATTTTTCAATAAAGTAAAAGAAGTAATAACTAGAAAAGTACATTCATGAGTATTGTATATGAACTAGATGAAATTGCAGGAAGCGGAGATCCACTTCTGTTTTGATTTTTTTGGCCGTGTTTTATATTTGCTGACATGTGACAGTTTCAAAATTATAAGCCGCTCAAAGAACCAGATGCAATATTCATGTAGATTTATCTGCACTTGTCTATTTGAATCATTCCCATATTCATAAAAGCATTCATATCCCATTTTTCAGAGCTATATTGTTCAGAATTCTTTTGTATTCCTTAAGAACATTGTTCCTCAAGATATATGGGATCGGGTTTCAGGTAAGGAATGATTAAATTTTTATTAAGTGAAAGATATATGACAAAAAATTCCAGCCCAATGATTCACTTAGAGTAGAAATAACAGTCTTCACAATGCCTATTGCTATTTGCTTTGTAAAATGATGAAAAGAGTAGAGATTTAACCTGCAATTAATTCCTTCGAGGGAAAACAAGAAGGATTATACTGTTTAATCCTCAGCATGTTTCAAGGCTGGAGAAAGTCTCAAGTATGTTATTCTGGGAGAAAAGTAAATTAATCGATTTATACTAGTAATTTGCATTCTCTAAGGTCAAGAAAGAAGAAGCATAAATAAAGAGTTCTGATCCTTAAAGATGTCATGAAATATCTGGTCTTAAAGGATTACGTTTGCACTGTAGACATACACAATTAAAGTCAGGGACCTGCTGTGGACAATCAAATTTTCATGCCATCAAATTTAATATATTAACTGAGGAAAGATTGGCTTGTATATGGTCTAGCATGCCAAAAGTATAAGAAAAATTGAATACCTAATGTAAAAAAATTTACAAATTCAAATATGGTTATTTGAGGTTCTTTGCTTAGAAACTATGTTACATATTCTCAGTGGGCAAAGAACTTCCCTAATTTTAATACTGTATAAAAATAACACACTAAAGATGAGGTCCAAATAGCTTTCCTGCTTTGTATATATTTCAATACATGATAATAAATTAGTATTAAATCAATGTTGCATAATTTTTGATAATGAATGTGTACTAATATAAATAAACTCAAGATTTGTGATTTCTTGCTTTATTAACCTGGAAAATTTTGTGTTTAACTACAGAACGACATCAAAGTCTAACTTCAAACAGTGTAAACTTCATTATGTTTCCAATACTATGAAACTGAACCCTAAAGTAGAATTGGATCTCATTATAAGCTTTTGTATTTAGGGTGAATAAAGATAATTTTTACAATGACTCCAAATAAAAAAGATGTACAAAATATGTCTTTATGTATATGTAGTAATTTATAATATTCTCTTGGCAAAATTGTGGGTAGCAGAAGTTTTGAATAGTCTTAGAAAATAGAACAGTGGCATTCAAATGTTCTTTTAGTACATTTGACATGGAGGTAGACATGGAGGTAGAAATCTTGAATTATTCTAAAAAATCCATAAATCTGTCAGATTTTACAGAAAAGGTAAATATGTAATTGCCTTTAAGCACATACATAATCTGAGTATGATGGGCCACTCCTGTGAATCCATCATTTACTAGGCATAGGAGTTATAACTATATATTTAAGTCACAGTCCTTGAGTTATGGTCTAGCCTGTCCTACAGAGTGAGGCTCTGTCTCAAATAGACATATCATTACTTAGAAACATTTTTTGTGAAGAAGTTTTTAAAAATTTCTAATGTCCTTGGGAAAATCACGAGTGCAGAGTTAGGCAGCAATAAAATGAATGTGCTTATCTTATTAGTGATATAGTAATTCTACAAAACTTTTGGTTATTTTATAATTATAGTTGGAAACCCATAGTTAAATTCTGTGAAAACAAGTACACTATGGTTAGAATAATATGGAATTCCTCACATAAAGTGTATATATTAGGTACATTAAAATGCCATTGGGATGCTATAGCTTACATGGAATATAATACTGTGACTAAAAATTCTCTTTAAATTTTCTAAAATTAGTGTAAAAGAAAACATGAAGAGGCTCAGAACTACAAACATGAACCCTGGTGACAAAAATTCTGAAATATTTCATACAAGAAATTTGAGACAAGCTCCTGCTTATGAGGTACATCTAGAGATCACATTTCTTTGTCTAATGCATTTTGTACTTGGACTAATTATAACAAATATGATTTTCATTGTTGATACAAAAATACCTAAAATGTATACTTTGTATCTACTATTGAAATGATAAAATTGCTAATAAACTTCTGCTTAATTATCTGTTCTTGTAAAATCTAGCTTTGCTATTTCCTGGGCCAGGGCACAAAGCTTTTCAATGTGGAGAGATCACAAGACAGAGCAAAAGTACATTTTATTACATTTATATTTGACTACTTGAATATAAACTAAGAACATTATTCCTGCTCTATGTTTTACAATGAAAATAAATCACATGAATTTAACTGTAGAAATATTATTTCCAGTTACTTTTTTCAATCAGTGGTTGCTGCTACTTGACCTTTAGAAAATGCTAGTTAATGATATTTACTTTTATTCAATGAAAACAAAGTTGTTTTGACACAGCTGGTCATTCTGGAGCATGAAAGATAAACTAAATGACTTGTTACCTATAAGATGGAATAAATTTACATATCACTTAAAATCATCTACATGATTTATGCAAATTATTTTGTGGAGAGCATTGTAAATACTACTTAGTTGAATCTAGTTGAATAATTCTGCAATTGTGTAGTCTTTAATACAATATTTGATGTAGGCAAATGAGCCTACATCAAGAGTGTGTTAACTCACTAAAATACGTAGCAACAGTGATCATGAAGGTATGAGTCCTTTACTATGATGTTAAAATTTTTTATCTGTGTTGAATTAATCCATATTCCTGTGTTAGATTTACCAACTCAATCACAGTAATTTTTTTATATTTTCTGTGACTTTTGGTAACAATGCTAGCGAGATTATTGCTTGAAAAGCAAATGCAGAAGTAGAAAACTACTCTAGCGTTTATGCTTTCATTGAGGAACACAATGTATTTTGTAACTGTTTATATAAATATATATATTTTCTTTTACTAATAGAAAAACAAATTTTTCAAATGAAGCATGTGTGTGGTTCTTCAAATTACATAACACAGTCAGAGTAACCAGACAAGAAACTGAGACACTGGGTGTTTTTGCTGATGCGTGCCTCTTCCACTATATGAACTTCTTGTAATTTTTCTTTGACTCTATTTCTTGTTGGGTTGTTTTATCATAATCTGATTTATTTGGCTTTTATTTATCTTATTGCACAGTATTTTATTATTATTCCTTAGATGCCTGTTTATTTTCTGAGGAGAAAGAGAAAGTGTGTGGATCTGGATGGGAAGACACAGGGGAAGGAAGAACAGAGAGGAATGGAGAATGAAAAAACTTGTCAGCACATAATCAAAAATTATCTATTTTCAATAAAAGGAAACACTGGCCAGATATAATCTTCTTTTGGATATTTTATTGGATTCATGAGATGAGAGGCTCAAATACATACAGCCTTGATATCTTAGAAAATTAATTCCATTATATACACATTATTTAACTAATGTGCCTTTTTTGAATGCCATAGATTTGAAATAATCCAGGAGTCACTGTGCTCCATGTTTGCACAGTATGTGATCTGTCCTGTTGACGGTTCATTAGAACCAGTGTCAGTAGACTCAGAAATCATAGTAAAGGTCCCAGAATCAACATCCCCTGAGAGATTTCAAAGAGGTATATCTGTCTTATTTTATGTTACACTTTGTTCTACGTTTGTTTTGTCTTTTATCCCTGTAATTTTTGTTTAAACAGATAAAAGAAAAATCACCTCTCTCTTGGACATATTTTTTAAATAAACAATTACATTTAAAAGTCAGCAGATCTGCTTACCACCTGTCACTTAAAGCACCCTAAAGCACTCCATTTGGCGGCATGTGAACCTAAATTTGTCCTTAGGTTCAACGTTAGAAAATAGTTAATACTATTTTACAAGTTTCACAGTTTCCCAGGTACTAGATGTGAACCAGTCACCTTGCCTAGGCATTCTGGATTCCAGCTTTGCTTTTCATTACTACACTGTCTCCTCAGTCTGACAATAGTCACCACAATATAAAAATGCTGCACTTATATAATTTACTTGTATTCACCCATTTATTGATTTATAAAAACTTAGTAAATCTGGTTTAATTAAACTCCCATTGCAGAATGCTCTCAGTAAATCACTTTCCCAGTAAAATTCCCAAATGGCCTTGTCCTTATGTGAACTGGTCCATCACTGGCACAATGGTGACTTCCATGGCATTATTTCTATTTTTTTGTGAAGGATTTCTTTGGAGTGGAAGCTATCTTCTGAAGTCTGAACTCATCCTTACTCATCTGTTCTGTTCTCTGCTCCATCCGCAGTCTCCTTTCAAGTCCCAGCATAAATGGTAAACAGAGCAATGCTTGCTCACACAGAACTTATACGGACTAAGTACTTGCTGTGCATTGCATACTGCTGGAGACACACTGTACATGCTAACTTATCTACAGCCCTGCCTGTAGCCTCATTTTACTCATCTCAGAAATAATATTTCTAAAACATATGAATTGTAGTGTAATGGCAAGTGAAGCATGAGCTTAATTTTTTATTAATGAAATGTATTCTTTGAGAGCTGCAAACATTTAGATAATTCAGTCTATTGCTCTCACATCTTCTTACCCTCTTTCTTTCCCTACCCCCGGCAACCCTTCCTCATTATTCCTGTGTACCCTTTCCTCAGAGTCCTTCCTTAATTTTGAGTTTAACAAGGTCTATCTGTATACCCATTTGGATGGGTTGGACCTCTTTCTTCTGGGTGTAGATTAACCACTGCCATCATGACCTTACAACAGGTAACGTTGGCTGTGCTAGATAAACACAAAATGAAGCTTCGTCACTGGTTTGGGAGCAGACCAAAGGACTCTTGTCTTTTCCAGCTAACCTGCAGGCTATTGTAGGCTTCTAAGGCAAGGTGAGACATTTCTTCGGTTGATATCTATATTTTGAAGAGTACCCATCTAATTTTTTTTAACTTAATGAAGTTAGGGGATAATCAAGAGAAAGAGTTTTCCACATTTGTTCTTTAGTGAAATAAAATCGAATCAATCTGGTATGCAACAAAAGTGAGAGATGGATGTATTTCTTATATATGGTTACTGCAGTGAGGACAGGACTGTCTAATAATCTACCTACTGGTACATGCAACCTTGTTAGTGCATGTTATTATAAAGGCAACAATCCACATTTTAAAAGCCTATTCAAGGCACAAATTAATATATACTCAGACGGCATAATTATATTTATCAGTCTTTTCTGTGGTATCTTTCACAGTAGAAATACTTTTGTCTGTTTTAAATCAGAATTCTAGAACCTTGCTATTCATTATTTTCATTAAATACTCTATATGTAAAAGATATCTATTATTTATTCTCAACTAAAGATATGATGATGTTGGTGACTAAGAAAAGTTTAGAATATTGATTATATTTTCATAAAATTGGAATAATTAGCCATGAAACTTACACATAATAGAAATGTATCTTGTGTCATTAAATTGTATAGGTCATATGCTTTATATATATAAATACATATATACATATTTATGTATATATATGTGTGTTACTATGTATATTAATTTTAATGAGAGTATCAATGCTCTTATTAAAAGAATTATTATTTTGAAGAAAAGATTTGATATTGTCAATGTTTATTAACTAAGCAAGTGTTAACTACTCTCCACCCAGTGTAATTATAACAGCATCAGTAGTAAGATACCCAAATTCGCAGTGGAAAATTTCCTCAGACCTTCAGCTAGACAGAACAAAATAATTTCATTGAAATGCTAAATATAGATATATGAGTCTATGTAACCAAGAAAGATTTTAAAGTAAGCAATTAAAGACTTGTGGGTGTCAGTCTCTTATGAAAATTAACTTCTTTATTGCATTGCTAAAGACATTTGAGTAGCATCACTTTTGTCATTGTCACAATTTAGGCCATGTCTGTCTCTTTAAGGCTTCTCCATTCCTCCACCAAGAACTATGTATGCACCATATTCTGACTTGGAACTTATAGTCATCCTGCCCCAGGAATTATATACATATATACATAACCAATGTGAACCATCATGCAACTGTTTTAAAATTGTTCTTTCAGTTTTGGAAGTATAAGTATAACAATACTAAAGAATACTAAAGAATTTAATAAAGAATTGAAAAAAATCACATATCTCTATAAAAATAATGATGAAATATAGATAATACAAATAAAATTCTATATAAATGTGTAAAATAATAGTATTAATAAGAATAGAGATAAACATTTCTATTGTGCTTTTATGAAATCATTAGTTTGTTTAAAATATTTTCAGCTACCCAACTCAAATATGTATACTCATGGTGTTTAACATAAAATATGTGTCCAAGACTACATTGATTTTAATATTTTCTTAAGTTGTTTGATTTTATAGAACTTTGAATTTTAGTGTATAGATGCTCTTATGATATAATTTTAAAATAATCTCTGAATGTAACCAGGTAAGAAGGTGATGTTTTTTATTGCTATTATGCATTTTGAGGTCCTCAAAATTTTTCAAAAAGTGTTCAACATTGTCAACATCAGCATATAATACAATTAATGCATAATTTCAATGTGATGAAATGATTGTTTGCTATTAATATTTTTTACTTTTTTTTAACTTTTGGCCATTATCTGATGGGGAAAAATGACAATACTTTTTTTTTGCTGAAGAAATGGCATTAATTTGAAACTACAGTAGGAAAAAATGTGAATGAATTCCTGATTTAAATGTTGTAGATAAAATCACAAACTAATTTGAACTTACTTATGTTACTCTAAATATTTCTTTTCTGTGCCATATTTTCCTTGAGATACATAATTACAGGTTGTTGAATTAGATTAGTATTTTATGATAACAGGTCCAAGAAGAGGTGGGGAGGAGACAGAATCACATGACATAGTCCTAGAAATCCTACTCTGGATATGCACTACATCAGGGTGCAGATCTGAGTTTAACACAGTGTATAATCTTATATACAGTGTTTCAGCCAATCCCAAGTCTCTAAATCCTTGGCTAACCATATCTCCCCACACTGCATTCCAATGAAAGTCCAGTCAAATGAGGTAACTTAGGAGTCTGGGGAGTATGGTTACCTGTGTGAACTTCTGTGAAAATGGGGGAAGTAGCCACTACCCCTGGCCTGGGTTCCTTTTTTGTTGTCTCACTGGTATGGTGTTCAAGGAGCCAATTTAGATCTAATGCATTTACAGCAGATCAGGAATCTTCTTCAGGGAATTGCAGGAGCCTGTGACACCTTGCTCTCCATCCTACATTTTTCGTTTACAAGGTTGACTTCCACATCTTCTATCATATTTTCCTTTTAAAACAGTTATTTTTTTGCATATGTAAAATATAAGTAAGTACTCAGACCTCTTTTTGCATCATTGCATCAACCACTATATTAGAACATACCAATATTAATAATATACATTCAAACATATGTATCTTTCAGAGTAAACTGCTCAGATCACACAGAAGAGTTAAGTGCCTCACTGTTTCCTCAGTGACTTGATATTTGGCTGACAACAAATATTTTCTGGAAAAATTCATTTGTCATTACTTATTCATATGGCTTTTAACATTGCTGTAATGTAGTGGCATAAAGCAACCATTTCATTACACTCATGGACTCTGTAGGTCAGACAAGTCACAAAAGAGATCAGGGCTTTTCTTTCCTTCAAGGGCAGAGGCCTCAGCTCAGAAAACTTAGAGTTTGTGGGGCTCAAACTATATAAAGTTATTTTTATTGTCTATCTGGCAGCAATGGGGCCTCAAGTGGGACCATCAACAGTAACTTCACATTTCTTTCTGGCTCTTTTTGTCTCTCCTCAATGCTGTTAAATTATAATTTTTGATTCTTTGCCACTAGTTAGAAGAGAATCCATGCATTTTCACTAGTTTCCAAACTGACCCTTTAATACAGTTAACCTCATGTTGTGGCAACCTCCAACCATAAAATTATTTTCATTGCTATTTCATAACTAATTTTTCTATTGTTATGAATTATAATGTAAATATTTTCAGAGATAGAGATTTTTCAAAGGAGTCACAACTCACAGGTTGAGAAACACTGAATTAACCCTAAAGACTACACCAATGAATACCCATTGCATTGACTACAAGTTGTTACAATTTAATTGTCTAAAAGTTAATTTACTGCTGATTTGGAGTGATTTTCTCACCATCTTCTTTTAAAGTCAATAATGCTTTTAGAAACATAGGAACTTATTCTAGGTAGTGACTGCTTAACATGTATTCAATAAAACACTTTCTACCAGAGTTGATATAGAAAACATTGAATGTACCATGATAAGTCCTTGACATTAAAATGTGGTTGCTGGAGTATTGCATTGATGTTCAGAACTGCAAGTGTATGTGTCTGCCATCCCATTTTGAAGAACTAATACAATTCCTCAGATGGTGACTTAATGATAGAAGCATGAGATGTGATCCAAAGAAATCTAAAACATCACTTTCTGAAGAGCTATTCAAAATGAAATTCCCTGACTACTGAAATGAGTCATTTCACACTTGAGGCAATGCTTTATCAGCAAAATTTGTATCAATATCATACAAATAAAATCAAATATTAATTAAAGTATTCCATATCCAAATTATAATTGCAGAACTAATTTATAATTTATGAGTAAATTTGTTGACATTTAGAAGGGGATGATTTTGTTATCTGCAAGTTAGAATATTCATAGATACATACCACAGTATGCATGGTGATAGTATTCCCAAAGGAAAACTCAAATAGGATTGCCTATGAAAGGAGGGAGAATAATACAGCCAGAAATAGAGAGAAGAAGGCTAGAGACCATGAAAGATGACTAGGAGCTTCTTTTTTTTTTTTTCTAAAATTTTTTAATTACATTCCAAATCATTTCCCCTTTCCCGTTTCCTCCCTCCCCGAAAGTCCCATAAGCCTCCTTCCCTAGGAGCTTCTTAAGAAAATGTTACTCACCAGATCAATTAAGCAGGACTCACATGGAGTCACAGAGACTGAAAGAGCAATCACAGGGACTGCGTGGGTCTACACAAGGTCTTCTGTGCATAGGCTGGAGCTTTATGTTTTTGTGGGATTCCTAACACTGGGAGTGACTCTTACTCTGTTATTTGTTCTTCAGACTCTTCTATTAAGTTTTCATGTCTTTCCTTGATATGAGTGATTTTCCCTTGTCTTATTCTGCCTCGTTATGAACTGTTTAACTTTCATCTCTTAGAGGGCTGATCTTTGATGAATGGAGATGGAGGGGTAATGGGTGTATGGAAAAGGGGAGATGGTAGGACTAGGAGAAGTGGAGGGAGGAAAAGCCAGGGTTAGGATATATTGTGTGAGACAATAATCTATTTTCAATAAAAAGAAAAACTATACATATATAATATATACAAGTGTATTATAATTTAAATTAAATTAAGGCATTTATGGAGATAATTCTCACACATGTGCCCATAAGAGTGCTATGTAATAAAAACATCAATGTCTGATATGGGATACCTCTCTTTGATCAGCTGGTCAGAGGAGTTCAAGTGATTCCCTATATAATATAGACTATTGGCATCACCCTGGTTTCCTTCCTAGAGTTTGAAGCTAAACCTAATGGATGAAGACACCAAACACTGCAAACACAGAGTATAGAGAAATTGAGTTTAAGCTAACCTGGAAGCCTCTTTACTGAAGAGTAGCTATCAGTTTTCATGCACATCAGAAGAGAGAATCAGATAGATAGTTGTGAGACACAATGTGATTTTGGGTAATTGAACTCAGAACCTCTGGAAGACCAGCCACATCTTTTAACCATTGAGCTACCTTTCTAGCCCTGAGGAGTAGCTCTCATGTTATAAGAAAGTCCGGTGCAAGCTGCTAAGGAAGAAAAACTGTCAACAAGGCAAGACATACTCACTGGTGCAATTGTACCTTTATAGCTTGGAATAACCACCATCATTCTAATTGAACTTAAGATCTACTCAATAGCAGAGAATTCATACCTTTTACTCTAAAGCTAATTCAAACCCTGTAGCTGGTGTGGTCATTGACCCTGAATGAGAGAAACTTTTACTGCCACTCTCTTAAACCATCTTAATTCCCAACTGCATTTAAAAACCTATCTTTATATCCACAGATAAGAGGAGCTCTCGCTCCTCATCAAAAAATACTGTTCTGGGGTGCACACAGAGTCTATTACAGCAAGCCACAACTTCTCAACAACTGACTGTGGTGTTCCTATGCCATCTTGACACATCTACAACACAACCCCTTCACCTAAGAAAAGCTCAGGAAACATTGCTTAAGAGGGTGTGAACAAGGAAGAAAGAGAACTAAGGCATCTGCTGTGAAATAATGTCTTCTACAAGTAATAGGAGATATGAACCTAGTAAATCTAATATGCTCATCTAGACAAGAGCTTTATAGCAACACTGATTGACATTTAGCATAGTTGGAGGGAACCTATCAAGACCTTGAGCTTAGATAATAACCTACAGGCAATTAATAGCTACCAAGAAGGGAAATTCTATCTTTTCCAGTGATAATCCTAATTGATTATCCAGTTTCAAATGATTAGCACCAAATGGACACACATGCGCGTGTGCGTGCATGCACACACACACACACACACACACACACACACACACACACACACACACACGCACACACACACCATGAAATTTTATTCATATATGTGTAGCAGTAATAACTAAAGATGTCATGAATTTGAATATGTGGTGTGGCATAGGAGTTGGAGAGGAGCGTGTGTGAGGTGGGGGTATGATTCAACTAATGTACTCGTAATTGAAATTCTCAAAAATAATATAAAATAGAGAAAAAAGAAAGTGTTATCATAATGTTAGTAATAGTAGCTTATAAGACTCTTGGAGCAAAATATTTCCAGCCATAATATACTGTAGTTCTAGAAGATGAAAACATTAACATTCAAATAATATTTTCATTATAACTAGTAAAGATATATATATTTGTCAGTGTATACCTGCATAATAGGAAGCTAATAGCAATATGGTAGAGTTGTTCTGCAAACATTAATCACCTATAAACTACTGAATGAAATGATGCAATTATACATCATGGTATTTGTAGCTGTGTGCCAGAGAAGCTATTGAAAAAAACTTAGTTATAACATGGTAATTGATGTTTGATATTTTGAAAAATGTGTATTCAATTAGTATTAATATCTATGAGTACAGAATGTAAGTTAGGTGTACCTTTTTTGTTTGGTTGTTTTTTTTGTTTTGTTTTGTTTTTCAAGACAGGGTTTTTCTGTGTAGCCCTGGCTGTCCTGGAACTCATTCTGTAGACCAGGCTGGCCTTGAACTCAGAAATCCGCCTGCCTCTGCCTCCCAAATGCTGGGATTAAAGGCGTGCACCACCACTGCCTGGCTAGGTGTACCTTTTATTTATTCTCATTAATAATTTTCCTAAAAATCTTCTTTAATATGGAAATAACCTGTCATCAATAAAAATAACAAGCTAAACAAATAAAAAGACAAACTGATGATTATGTAACTTTTTATTTCTTTCATATTAATGAAACCAATTTTGTGATTTTTCTGGTAAAAGCATATAGCATGTAATAAATTTCAAATTATAAAGGGTAAGTTTGTTTTTTCTGGATTTTCTAGAGAGAAACTTGTGAATGTGAGTCCTCCTATATCTTAATTATATTTATACTTGGATAGATCCAAACTACTTAGTTTGATGTATTTTTTAGACATTACCATTTATTCTGGAATGAATATACATCTACTTGAGAACATTTTTGACCTCCTTTTGGTGGCTTAAACAACCTGATTTCTCCTAGAATATACCTACCCTTCCTTGCAGCAAGAGACAGATTTAGATTCTTGTCTCTTTGAATTCTGTATGGTTATTTCTGTATCCTGTAACCACATCTTCCACCCAAATCAGGTGACTTTTTGTTATTATAATAACTTAATTTTAAGTGATCAATAAATCAAAATCTATCTTAAGACAAAGACATTTTAAATTCTTTAGGGGCCATGTTTATTTATCTTAGGAGAATGTTCCAGGAGAATAGAATTTTTACTTTACTGTGAAATTTTTCCAATTGCCATCATTGTTAATTATCTAGCTACTTTTGCCATTTTATCTTTTTAGGAAGATGACTTAAGTGAAGGATGAATATTCAGGTAGCTTCATTTCTCATATAAAATACACAAGTAACTATGTATATAATCTTTACCTCATCACTTACAATCTCAAGGACTTAATTAATTCTTCAAAAATTTAGGGGATTGAAAGAGATTATCTTTCTAGTCCTTGCTGTTTTAAAAATGACAAAATAAAAAGAAAAGTGTAAACCAAGGCAATTACAAGGTACAAGCATCAAAGCCTCGTTTGGAGAAGACATAAAAATGAATCAAACACTTAGCTAGAGTTACTCAGATGAACTGAAGTCAGGATGCAAGGCAAATTACTTTAAGCTATCTCGTTCTCATAATACAATAAAATAAAGCATAAAATTCTCTATGGAACTAAGCTTACTTCTCTTCATTGACTTCTAGCAGAAATAAATATGATTCCTGTGTATGAGGGATATTGAATGCTATAATTGAGACTATATTCAATTATAGTGCTAAAATTGAGCTTTCTCTGGCTTTCTAGCACCATAGATGTACTGTAATCCACAAATTTAGCAACTTACAATATGTGTTTATAATTCATGTTTGTATCTAATAAATTGAAATTTCTTAGGGTTAACTGTTTAAAAATTATATTTACTTTCTGCAGAGCATGTGGAGTTTAGAAACACTCTCAACAAGGGGTTTTGTTGAATATAGAGTTACAGAATCCTTCTTCAAAAGAGTATTTATTATATCACCGAAGAAATAATAATAAAACTATTTGATTAAGCTATAATTTGGAAAAGATATTTGTAAAAATGTAACAGTAAAATCAAGCAAACAGCTTTGAATTGGTCTGATTTAATATTAAGATTGTATTAAAATACAAAGAGAAAAGTTGCTACTTAATATTTTTTCTGATGAATATTTAATGCAGATTTATGACTTCACTTTGTAGTAGATTCATTATTTTAATTGAAACCAGTCAGTCATGTTAGCACTGCATTTTACATTGAACAGTACAACAGTGGTAAAGAGTTACATGGTGTTCAAGTAGTATAGCAGACATATTATGTGGAGATTAGGGATGTGATACATATTGTTCCTCATGTGAAGTCCTATCATATTTTTTTTTGTCATGTTGGAACAGAAGAGTTCTTAAATTAGACCCCTACCCAGCTCCGTCAGAAATAGTTAAAAAATACATTTGCATTATAATCAGAAAATTAGGGGTCCACTCGTCATCAACTGACTACAGGTCAATTGATTACACTGTGACTTCCATGGGAAACCTAATTAGGAGAGACCACCAAAGCTGGGACTACCACCCATCTTCTCTGCTTCTCCAACTCTATCTTCAAAGAGAGCTAAGATGTATGGGAGATATTTGATATTCTAAAAATGTTGGCAAAACTGTAAAGATTTTGACTGGGACTTTGATGGTGTTATCTAAATTACTCAGACGCTGCCCTACCAGTCTTTCCTGCTAGTTTTCCTGGACCGCTGTGTAGTGATACGTTCTTCCAATTCTAGGTTTCTTGTAGTGGAAGCATTGGCAGAATCATGACATTTAGGTTTCTAAAAATTATATTTAGCTAATGGGTTCTTGGAATATGGATATAAAGCTCAGAAGCTGCCAAATCGGTTCTAGACATCTGCTGGCTCTCTGTGCTCATTAGTGGAGTAAACAACTCTCTTATAGATAATGGGTATAGGATGTCTAACCAGGCAGATTTGTCAGCAAGTTTCTTAATGCTTCAAAAAAAAATATGCTCTTGTTAGTTACGCCAACTACTCCAGAATTTGACTTTTAACAACTGAAGTTAATATAATTACCTTTACACTTGCATTTGATTACTGAAAAGTTTTACATAATTTTTATATTAAACTTTACACAAGGAGAACTTCATGTAACAAAGTGCTGGCTCATACAGAGTTTGTAAAACATGAATGGAATTTATGAGAATCAATTTTTTCCTCTAGGCCCATCGTGTTCTGTATTCCAAAAGAAGAGATTAAATATTGCTAAGTTTTGATTTAAAAGATAATTCAGATTCATAAAACAGCCTTTTGCTTTTCAATGTTAAGGTTGGCTGTATCACTTCACCTTTTTCCATAGTCAATGCTAACTAAAATACTGAGGTAGGAGTGAACTTAACGCATAAGTAGAAATCTTTAAGTCCATCAATAGTATACTGAAATGTAGAGTCCTAATAGTGAATTTATAAAAATTTTGGATAGATGTCATAAAAATAAAGAAAATGAAGATTTATTAATAGTGAGTTTTGGACTGGTTGATGTGATAGTCAATACCATAGAGAATATTAAAGAACATATTTTATAAATATAACTCCATGAATTATGAAAGTGAGTACTATAAAAATGTCAGGTCTTATAACTTTCATACATAAAAGCATTTACCATTGTCCTACTTTGCTTTTTGTTTCTGAGATGAATACCATACTGTAATAAACACCATGACCATAAACAATTTGGAAATAAAAGAGTTTATTTGTCTCACAAGTTAAACTGTACAGAGGAGAAGTCAAGAGAGGAACCTCGAAGTAGGAACAGAAAAAAGACTATGCAGAAATGATGCTTATTGGAGTGCTTTCCTACACAAGAGACAATCTGCCCAAGGGCAGCACCAGCAATAAGTGGTTGGACCCCCACATCAATTATTAATCAAAAAAATCCCCCTCAAAGACATTTCCAAGGGCCAATCTGATGGAGACAATTCCTCAATATATGATTCCTCTTCCCAATTTACTCTAGTTTGTGTCAGGTTGACAAAACCTTACCAGTAATTGTTCTTGGTTCAGTGACTATGTTCTTTAAAGTCTTCTTTAAGTCTCTACCGTTATGCATAGAACTTGCATAGATATTTCATGTCCATTTCAGGACATGAAGACTCAGTGAAGGTCATTTTTGTGGGACCTTCATACATATCTAACTCTCCCCATGAATAAAGGCATGGGCCTATACACTGTACTACAGCTATTGTCCTCTCTTGCTGTCCTGATATGAGTGGTCAATAGAACAGAGGGAGGTTGAACTATTTGAAGACGTCAACATTTTTAAAGCCTTACTTTCTAGAAGAATGAATTTATTTTACTTTAAATGAGCAAACAAACAATCAAAAAAGGTCTTAGGACTTTCTTCAGAGTTTTTATTCTCCCAGATAACATCCCTTTCCTAATAAATGTGAAATGTGGTAGCGATGGTATTGGAATTTATCCTTGCAACTCACAGGACTGTTTGGGGACTGGAGGGTCTCCCTTTCTATGCCCATTTAACATGCCCAGAGCTGAGTTGCTTTCATCAGCTGCCTTGCCACTTAGAAAACTGCCATCACTTCTGTTATTCATCTCTCACACTAAGATTAAATATTTGAAAAGTGAGGGAAATAATAAATATGACATATTCTGCTTTTACCATTCTTTATATGATGGACGAACCTCTAATCTAGGCTTAGTAATATTTTGTTTGAACATTTTGAAGCACAAAGCCAAAGTGAGATTATTTGTTATAATGTCATACACATTGCCCAGACAGTAAGCACACAATGGCTCATTTGAACGGATAAAGAAAGAACTGATAAAAAAAAAAAATAGGCAACATTCACTAGAATAAAGACCAGCAAGCACTCAAGACATGCCTCCCTAACCTTCTCACACATGGGGCAGCCACATTCATGCTTTCATGCAAACAACAGCAAGTCCTTTACCCACTGAGCCATTTCCTCAGTCTACTCTTTATTTTCAAACAACTTTACTTTAATGGAAATAAGGAGCAGAAACTAAATAATCAAACTTGTCCATGAACCTTTTGCTCAGTTATTTCACATTTTACTCATCTAGTTTGTTGTTTTCTAAGTTTTACTTTATTTTATTTAATTATTTTAATTTATTTTATTGACTACTTAATTTAAAAGCACAAATTATGAGACCTATTGTGTAAGCTTACCAGTAATCAACTAAAAGTTATTAACAAATAAAACAACTAGCATAGTTTAAGTACTTAAGAGATATTCCCATGTGCTCTCATAGTCCCTTTCAAGCTGGAAATTACAATTCTTATGTGTCACTTAATTTAGGTCAAACACAAATATATATTACATAATATAGTTAATTACTATTACAGGAAATGACTGACTTGAAGATATCATATTCTAAATGTCAATCTTATGAATGTGTTCTGTAATCATTAAGAACAATTTTAAATTTTTTCATACCACAGCATTCACATCAGGTACCACTAGAGGGACTTATATTATCAAAAGTGTCTCTCAGAAGCTTCAGTAGTAAATATTAAGAGAAAAAAAATGTGTTAAAGTAAAAATGCTACACAATGTTTTACAAAGTAGAAATCGAGTATCTTTAAAATGGTAATTATTCATTAATTTGCCCTTTTTGACTACCTCATAAAAATCATTATGTCATAGACTATCAAGAAGCACCATAATTTAAATTAGGTTTGATATTAAAGTTATATATATTTAGCTTTCTGCTCCTCCCTGTTCCATAGTCAGTCACATCTGTAGTGCCAGACTCATCCTTGAGATATGATGGCAAAGTCAGAGTGAAATGATTTGGCCATGTCAGCTATGATCATACTAGGGCTTAGCAGAACAGCATCCTTGTATCAACTGATGCTGACTAGGCTCTGGATATGGCTATCCCACATATGAAATGGAAGCTCCCTGACATGGTCTTCCATGTCCCAACACCCAATATGTCCATAATGTATTTGATATCCCACCTGGAGAAAATTACAAATATGATGACACCAAGAAGGTCATGAAGCTGACATTGGAGGGCCCAATAAAGGACATTCTGGGCTATACTGAGGACCAGGTTGTCTCCTAAAACTTTCATAGTGATAACTATTGTTTTAGATTTGAAGCTGGGGCTGGCATTGCTCTTGATGACAATTTCATAGAGCTCATTTCCTATTAGGATAAGAATACATCTACAGAAACAAGAAGTTGGGCCTTGTGGCCTCTATGGTCTCCAAGAATTTAGAGACACTGGACTATCTACCCCAGTGAGAAACATAGAGAAAGAGAGGCCCTTGACTGCTGAGGTGTTCACACCCCTACTCAACCATCAATAATGAGCATGCCTTCACAGTTTCCATCCTAGAACTTGAGAAGAATAGGGGTTTAGGGAGCCATACTCTCTTGAATACCACCAACAAAATTCACTGCACCCATCTAAAAATCAAACAAAAATTCATTTTTAGTTAAGCATATACAATAAAAGCAAAACATATAAGTAGAGGTGATAACATCAAAAATCAAGCAATAAAAGGGAGGGCTTTGAAAATCCACATCATACAGGAGTCAATTCTTAAAATACATATAGGTCTCATACTCAAAAGAAAATAAAACTAAAAGGAAAAATAATAATAGCAAAAACAAATGAGAACTGTTAAGTAGTAGATGTCCCAGGTACAGTTTTTCAAACAAAACAAAACAAAACAAAAATCAAAAAAAAAAAAAAACAAACCAAAAAATGAGGACTTTGTTTCTATCAACAAATTACAAATTAAACCCAAAATGAGATCATATGCTCCCATAGGTTAGGATGTCTACTATATAAATGATGAAAGATAGCTCAAAACAAAAAATGCTATGAACAGAAACAACCCAGATATATATTTTGCAAGGAAGGTAAATAGGTTTCTCCATTTTATAATAGGATAGAGATGCCTTAATAATTGAAAATACAACTACTATATGATTCAGCGAAACTTGTTACTGGGAGTGTATACCCAAAAGACAGTTATTAGAGCTAAATTTAGACTTAGGTTTAAGGTTAGAGCTAGATGTCTTGTTGGGGTTTATGTTAATCTTGATGTTATGAAATCTATATATGAATTAAATATATTTTCTTTTATGTTGACTTTAACATTATTCTCAATAGCTAACATGTGAAATCAACTTGTGTTCTTTAGTGATGAATGGGTAGAGAAAATGTAATGTTTATATCACTATGCCTGAAGCATGGTATAATTTGGAATAACATAATTAAATCTAAGTATTATTGTTCAGGAGAAATAAGGCAGCGACAAATACAAATAGGATCTGATTTCACTTACATGTAGAATTTATAAAAGAAAATCTATAAAAATACAAGGTTGAATATCAGCTATTAGGGGACTGAATGGAGTGAAAATAAAAGCTATTTAAAATGTAGATATGTTCAGGATTGAAATGACTCATATTCTAGAAATAGGATGGTTAATAAAAAATGTACACTAGGAATTTGGAGAGAGACTAAATTTTAAGTACTCCTACCACATTTACACAATTAGATGGACACATATCCATGAAGGAATGAATATGTTAAGCAGAATCTAGTAGTCATTTCACAGTGTATGTGAATGCTAGAATCACACAGATACTTTTAATAATATACTAGTATTTGCTAATTTTGCTTCCATACAGATGGCAAAGCCTCCTCACAGAACATCTCTCCAGTGGTTTCCATTGCATGGAGCTTAATTTATTTTAATGGTGTTTGGAAATATTTAATATATTTATATCATTTGTGTTATTTTTATCACTTTGATAGAACATCTTATCAAATCTTACTTTTCTGCAGATGATCAAATGAAGACTAAACCAATGGCTCTCAAGACTGTATTTGTACATGGTATTATTGGCCCTTAATTTCAATATAACTCTTACCTAAATTTATTTCATATTCATTAATCATCTAGTATGAAGCAATTGCCCTGAATGAAAAGATAAGATGGTGTAAAGAGCCTTATTGGGATGCTATGTCACCTGGCAGGAACTTGACATCAACCAATGTGACGTTCCTCTCCCAGCCTTTGAGCTCCTGTGTTAGCTATAATCTCCTCCACCTGTGGTGGAGCACTCAAACCAAGGTGAAGCCCATTGTTTTTCAAGAACCTGCAGTTTCCTGAGAAACACCAGCTACCTGCAGAGCAACTGAACTGTTTCTGTGGAGAAGTTTCCAGCCTTTGGGGGAAGGGTTTTCCTCTGCCTATATATTTGGAGTCCTCCATTAAACTTTGAGACCTTGAGCAGCAGGTGTTCTCTTGATCTCTATCTCTTTTCGCTGCCTTTCCATACATTCCCAGCTACCCTTCCAGATAACCCGTTTGATGTAACTGCGGACAGTTACAGATTTGTGCCCCAATGCATGGCCGGAAATGGGAAGGTCTCCTGAGGTGACCTTGAGAAGAAGGTGTTCTCTTGGTCTCCATCTCTTTTCACAGCCTTCACATACATTCCCAACTTCCCTTCCAGGTAGCCCATTCGATGTAACTGCAAGCAGTTACAAGATGAATATGATGTGATTAGCATTCAAAAATGAGTATACCGCTGATGTTTCAAGAAGTTAATTTACTATAAGCTTGTGTTTAAAGGACACAGATTCTCATTGGTAGATAGCATGACTACTAGAGAGATCCTCGAAGTGAATAATTGCCTTTGTCCTTCAGAATAATTTTCAAACAAAGAACACTGAAAAACAGCAAGATTTCAGTGCAATAGTAGGATGAGAGCCCAGTATAAAAAGCAGTTGTGACCTTAAGCTACAAAATAGTGCCAGCCTGGGACCGTTGGAAGTGGAGAGAAGCAGGAGTGTACATAAACGCTTCTGTGTCTTTCTATGCTGACTCTACAGGGTACTCTATAGGTGAGCACACTGCTGGAATGTCCTGTGTAGAAATGAAAGGAATATGGTTGGAGGGGAAACCACTAGGGAAAGGAAAATGCTCAGTAAAGATATGGGCCAAACTGCTCTTTGAAATTGCATTCGGTAAGAAACTCCCTGCATGAGCATAGAGGAAAAGATTAATTATAGATTTTAGAAAGCAATAGGAATACAATGGAGTGATGGTTCAGCGTGAAGACATCTGAATGCTATAGCCAGAATGGTTGGGAATAAATAGAAAGGATATAAAAAATGTATGTTGCTTAGAAAATATTTTGAGGCACAAAACATTTGGGCTTATCTCTGTTTTCTACAAACTATTGTCAGCATGTTTAAATATTTTCTATGCTTTCAATGTAAATATAATGCCAAAATTTAAAATATGATGTCATTGAAAACTTTATCTTGTTTCATTTCTAAAACATTCCTGGGATAAATAAAGACCTTTTATTTTCAAACATTCTTTTGCTTAAATTTACGTTATATCCCACTCACTGCTTCATCTCCCAGTTACCCCCTCCAACAATCCTTTGTTTCAACTCCTTGGGTGGGGTGGGGGGGGCCTGGGTATCCCCCTACCCAGCATTTCTGCAGAGGATATGCATCCTCTCTGTGGGGCTAAGCACATTCTCTCCCACTGAGGCCAGACGAGTCAGACTAGCTAGAAGAACATATCCCACAGACAGACAACAACTTTTGGGATAGCTCCCAGTCCAGTTGTTTGGGACCCACATAAAGACCAAACTGCACATCTGCTACATATGCACAGGGAGACCTAGATCCAGCCTGTGTAATGCTCTTTGATTGGTGATTCAGACTCTGGGAGCCCTAAGGTCCAGGTTAGTTGACTCTGTCAGTCTTCCCATGGAATCTGAGAAAGGACTTTATAAAGACTCAGACCTGTATAAAGATCATCCCACAATTTTATGTTATCCTTGTGGCCTAGAAATAATACAAATTCTTAGCTTAAAATGCCACATGGCATTCAAAGTGAGCAAACAACAGTAAAATCAGAATTCATACGATGTCCTGCCACACACCAGGATGAGGGCTCTACTTTTTAGGAAGTTCCCAAGATACCTAGTTCCATATGCTTACACTGAGGAAACTATACCTTCATACTTCAAGTGACAATTGATTATATGCAAATTGAACAATATGAATCATATAATGCAGTGCCTCTTGTATATGTAGATGTTATTACATTTTGTTTCATATTGTTTCGAGAATGATTCTTCCTTTTACAAGAATGAAATTTCCCTTCATTCTTCATCTGGTCCAAGGAGAATAGCCTGGCCCTTCTTTATCTCCGGGCTTTCCTACTGTAACTAGACTCTCAGTTATGTGAGGCCTGTGACATTTTTTTTCATTTTTTTCTTTAGATTTCAGAAAATGTATTCACTTGTTTCTATGTGTATAAATATATTGGTGTACATTCATACATACAGTTGGAATATTTTGGTTCTCCTTTGCTTTTATTATGCTTTTCTTTTATGAGCAATGGCATAGTATGCATCTTTTACTGTTGCTGAAAGAAAGGGGAATATATAAAATGAATGATAGACTAAGGGATTACCTTAGCTAGTTTGCCCATATATAGAACGGTTCTGAAACAATTCTAATATCGCTTTTCATTTACAAAATGCTTCAGTTTGAATAATAAATTGTATGGCCACCACAGTAATACATCCATAGTATAAACTTCCTAAAACTGAGAGATACTCATGCAGACTCCAAGATGTAAACACAGTATTAAAATAGCCATAATGTGCTGTCATTGGCTAACCTGTACTAATTATACAAAGTAATCTGTAACATTGTGATATGAAGTCAAAGTATTTTTTAGAACAATGAAACATGCTAAGTACTATTAAATTTAATATTATTTAAAGAAGTTTATTTTAAAAAGACTCCAGCTCTTATCAGTAGAAGGTGTTAAATGTGCACTTTCATAGCCGATAGAAACTTAAAGAGAGAGACAAATGAAGATAATGTGGTATATTACTGGGTGTTTGGAGAAGAAAGAAGAATATACAAAATCTAAGATCGTATAAATCATGTTAGCTTTTAGGTAAAACAATATATCAATATACTGTGATAAAAGTGCGACAGTGGTATATATTGGTACTCTGTTGGTAGAGTACTTGTCCTGCATAAGGTGGATGGAGAAGTGGCACAGTGGTTAGGAACACTACTTCTTCCAGAGACACACGGTTGGTTCCAGTATTCATATGTGATGGCTCACAGCAGCCTACACTCCAGGTTCAGTGATCTCAGTTTTCCATATGCTTCTGTGGACACCTTTGCACACATGGCACACACATAGAAACATATACAAGTACAATATAAGAAACCTTAAGATGAAGTAACAGAAAAACAAAATTCTGATACAAAATTTTCTGTTCAACTAAAAATATTCCAGAATAAAAAAATATTTCTAAAATTTGGTGATCTATTCACCAACATTTCTAAAATAATATTAAGGACACTTTTTCAGCATATGATTTGCTTTTGTATGTTTTCAAATCTAACATCATATAAGTTAGTATCCCAACTTAGAACTGTCCCAAATTTGAGACTTTTTGTACAAAATCACTTTATTATTGATGATCAGGAAATCAATGATAAAAAGATTAAAATCATACAATCATACTAGTTTAGTGAGGTATTAAAGATAAATACAAAAGGTTTTTAGATGTATATTAAGGTTACAAGATTCACTTAAAAAGAGAATTTATGGGCCTCTGATCCACTCCCACCCTCACCGGGGATTCTGCGGAGCCCAGCAACACTAGATGCAGAGTCTGTGTGGGGCAAAGAAGGACCCAGGACAGGACAAGTGAAGTCTTCTCTTGTCTTTGTGGGAGGCTGCTCCAGGGACCTGGAATCTGGAATGAGTGAGTGATCATTACTGTTCCTGTGTAAGGAGCCATTCTGGGCCGTACAGCCACAGGTGCTCAGCTATAAGATGGCTGTCATAAGGCCATGAGATTGTTGGACAGAAGCCTTTTTGACGAACGGATGGGGCGTTTTTCTCGGAATCTTCTTATGCCATCTGGGAGGTTCCAGCAGCGACCGCACAATGTTCCAACCCTGACCGCGGAATGTTCCTGCCTGCGCAAACACCAGATGTCCCCACCAGATGCCCTTTTTGCTTCCTGCTATTGCTGCCAAGAATACCTTTGCCCCTCCCTCCTTTGTGTTTCGCAAAGGTCACTTCCCCCTAGTTCCCCCTTTCTACTTCCTCATCCGCACTGCTTAAAACCTGCTGTCTGTGTGGCAATAAAAGAGACCTTGACAACAGAACCTTGCTTGGTCTCCTTCTTTCTCCCCCCACCCCCTTGACCCTCAGGTAGGGCCTCTTCGGGACCCTGAATAACTAGAACTGCCGGACGGGTCATTCCTGCACCAAGCTAGGTCCTGTTGGAGGCCAGAAGACTAGCTCTCCCTCCCTGGAGAGTCTGACAAAAGGCTGCTATTTGCTGGGCACTGGTGACAGGCTGTGCAGATGAAATCTCTTGGCAGTTGCCAGCGGTAGGAGAACATCCTGCATCCGTGGATGGTTCTGGATTTGTTCAAAGGCTGACCAATCTGATGGTCTCAGGGCCAGGCATTATCTAATAAGATACTGATATTCATGGAACTTTAGTCACCATGGAGACTGTGGGTCACCAGGATGGGCCGGCAGAGGAGAAAGCATTTTGGGGCAGGACAAAACTAGCACCATATTTAAGTCCTTGTCACCTCTTCCAGCTCCTCTGAGTGCCTTCTGTGTAGACTCTGCCTGTGCTGGGAGAAATACCTCTTACTTGCTGCTTCTCAAATTCTGCCTGGGTTTGCTTCCCTACTCTCTTTTCCTCTTCCCATTCCTCCACTTCCTATGAAAGTGGCCACGAGAGAGACTGCAGGGCCAATTGCTGAGCCACCTGCCCTTTTTCTGCCTCCTTTAGTTAAATTCCCAAGTGAACTGGTTTTCCTTTTTTGGTTTGTATTTAACTGTTTCAAAGCTAAGACTTTATGCAGAACGCACAACCAATGCAACAACCAGACAAGCTGTAAATGTGTGTGTAGTCGGCATGGTAGCGTGCAGAAGAATTGTTGATGATAACAATTTTAAAGAAAACAAAAATGCCTTTAAGTTATTTTATGTGTTGGGGATTTTTTTGTTGTTGTTGTTCGTTTGTTTATTTTTGTTTTTTGCTTGCTTTGTTTTTGAAAGATGGCACATTCTAGCCTGGAAGTCAATGTTTGTTTGTTTGGTTGGTTGGTTGGTTGCCTCCTGTTTCAATCTTCCACTGACTTTTGTCCCCAGGGTTTTATCATCTTGGTCTTTCGTTCCCCCCTCCCCTCCTGACTTGGGGAACTTTCAGGGAGGGCTGCAATGCTTGCTGGCTTGAGGGTGTTGGGACTCCTGTGGGAAAGCAGCTGTAGCTCCCTTCTGTGGGGTGCCTTGCCTGCTTGCTGGAACGGATCTAGGGTCTGCTGACTGTGTACATTAGACAGAAAGGCTCTTCTGGTGTGGTGTGCCTTCTGGATCCTCTCTGGGGCTGTGCTTTGTGCAGCATGTAGCCTGCTGGTTTTATCTGAATGAAATGCTGTACAGGGGAATTAAAGAGAAATTGTATATATATATATATATATATATATATATATATATATATATATATATACTTGGCCTTTTTTTTGAATAAAAATCTTTTGTCTTTAAAAAGTGCATTTGCATACATGAGTTCTTCACAGATACTTAACAGGTCATAGATTAGGAAATTTTCATATGATAATTGTCTTATCATTTCAGTATAAAATTTCATTAAAAACAGATGAGAAAATATTTACATAAATAATTATGGTAGGACAATAAAATAAACATATAAGTTGCAATTCATGAGATAGTTCATAAGTGAATACTGAGTTTGTGATGCTACTTCTGCATTTGATAAACACCCTCAAGATTAACAGGTAACAGATTAACAAAGCATGACACGATTAAACTGTCCATCAGTCCTCTGTACGTGAGTTGGCAAATACTTATCGTTTATAACAGGAACTTCACTATTTAACAGACTAAGCACACTGGTAACTTAAAAGGCAGTTGATTTCCATGAAAGAAGTCTTTAAAGGCTTAGGCTTTTTTAACTAAACAAAAATAATGCAGACAACACACACACACACACACACACACACACACACACACACACACGAAGTTTACATTAATTCAAATGTTCTCCATGATTGATAAGCAAAATCTTTAAGACTGATTAAATCTGTAATGGAATTTGTACAAAAGTATCATACACAAACTGATATAATTTATTTTAAATCAACATAATGTCTACCTTTGAAACATCATTTACTTTAAAGTTTCATGAAAGAATATCAGGATAATGCTGGGTACTTTTATAAAAGACATGTTACTAACAAAATATAATTTTGTTTATTTTCATGTTACTTCAAAAGCATTTCTTTATTGAGAAGCTACCTTTTTGTATGCTTTTATTCTTCCTCAGTAAACATATGTAACAAATTTACTTCTCAGTATTTTTCTTCTATGAAATAAGACACAACACCTGCTCCCTAGCACAGTGCCTACCCCCTTGTTGCCATGCTTCCTTTGACAAGGTAAAGAATATTCTTTCACATTGTAAGCGATCCTTAAGTTGTTCCTGTCTGGTCTTCTATTATAATAACAAGAAAAATTAACTGGCAGGGAAAGGCAATTCTGAAAAGTGGGGCCATTGATCTAATAATTATCTAGGTCGTGTGTAGTTGTTTGCCATTATTGTAAGTGTTAGTGATTCGATTATGGAAGAGAGGAAATGTTTGGAACTCAGGGTTACAGACGAGCCAAAGACGCTGTAAACACCTCTTACTAGGGTAGCACCATTTTGGTGACAGATAGGATTAAAAACAAAAAAAAAAAAAAAAAAAAAAAAAAAGAAAAGAAAAAGAAAAAGAAAAGAAAACACTTGTCATAAGAATTTATGAGCGTAGCTTCAATAGATTTCAAAAAGGGAGGAGAACTGTGTTTGGAATTGCACTGGAGGCCACTTGTGTCACATTCTGGCAATGAATTTGCCTATGTTCTGCCCATACCCTGAATATCTGAGGGAGACTGTATTTAGATGTGTTGGACTAATATTTTGGTGGAGAAATGTCAGCTTATAATCAAGGCAAAAATCCCCTTTAGTTTACACTGGGTTATGATAAGACATCAGAACAAAACCTGAAATTGAGAAACTAGGGAAAAATGTGATTTTGTGGGGAAATACATGTAAATATTGAAAGTTACAGATATAATGGGTGTGGAATAAACAGTTATAATTGTTTTAAAAAGCAGTGCTATGAATGAGAATCCTCAGGACTTTCATTACCACAAGAGGGAAAGTGGATTAAAAACTGAGTTGCCAATCATTCAGATGCAGGTTTATTTCAAGTAGAATTCTTGCAAAGAGAATGCCTGAGAAGATAGAACCTATGGTATACCTTACTTGAACAGAACACCATGGTGAAAGTTTTTCCTGGATCAATGGAACAAGCATTTAGAGGCCATATTAGGTATGGCTTATATATGTTGCCTTAGTATAGCTAAGCTGGTCTCCAGACTTCGCATAGTCCACATGATATCAGTGCTAATGGACTCAAGGATACATATATGTAGGATTGTCCCATTTCAAACTCTGAATGAAAATAACTCTTTTCTCTTTTTAAACACACACATTTATACACATATACTCAAATACTATATTTTATTATAGTATATTTAAATTTTTATATTGAAAGTATTTCCTTTCTCATTATTAATATGCTTCTAGAAAATTAGGACTATTAAAAACTTTAATATATAAACAATATTATATTTTCATGAAAATGAAAATATCTTAGCATTTAATATTAACTGATATATAATATACTCACTCAAAACATACTGTGAATTGTAATTAGCATGATTATAATGACTTACAATGTCATATAATTTCAATGAAGAAAGGAGGTTTTGTACTTAATTTGATTGGCCATGTTTTTTATTAAAATAAAAAATATGAACTAATTTCTGTACAACTATAATCATTTCTTAGTTATTATTAGAAAGATATACTTTGTGATTATTATGCTTTTAAGCTTAAAATGTTACTTAATTCCTATAGCATTTCTTTATTTGTAACATGAGCATTCATTATTCATAGTTTCAAAGGAGTAAAATAAGCGTAATAGATTTTCCCAATGGATATTATAATCCTAATGAAATGGAGTGGTTTGTTGCTATTGATTTTAAGCTAAATGGTGGTTGTCCAAACACATTAACCACTGATCATCATGATGGTTTTAGTGTAGCCATTTTGTGTATCAGTTTGGAGGTTTCTCAGAAAGCTGCCAACATACTACCATATAATCCAGCTAGATGCTACCTAAGCCTATACATAAATGACTTTATATCTACATAGATATAATATACATATATAGATATAAAGACTATAGATATGTAGTATAAAGACTATTTAGATTTCGTACTATAGAAATACTTGCTCATTTATGTTTATGTTCACTAATGCTCTATCTCTAGATAGAAATGCTATCTACCGAGGTATTTATCAACTGATGAATAATGAAATGTTGTACATACACAATTAATTTTTACTCATGTACAGGAAAAATATCAAATCATGAAATTTGCAAGAAAATGTACAGATATTATTGAAAATATTATACTGAATAATGTCAGCCATGTCTAGAAAGACAAATGTTAGATGCCCTTTATCATATGTGTATCCTAGATCTGAAACTTTTGCTTCATGTTATTAAATTGGTATAATGTGAAAGCCAAATCACTAAACAGTGTCACTGAGTGAAAGTGTCTTATGGAAAGGAGGGTCATAGAACTAGAACATATGCAAAATAAGATTAGATCAGCTTTCATGGAGCAGAAAGGCACAAGTTGAAGGTGGGTTGAAGAATCCAGAAACCAGAGGATAGGGTAAAGGAAGAGAGAGGGGTTAAGCGGGGAGAGAGAGGGAGGGAGGGAGGGAGGGAGAGAGAGAGAGAGAGAGAGAGACAGAGACAGAGACACAGCGACAGAGAGAGACAGAGAGAGAAAAAAGGAAAGAAAGAGGGAGGGAGAGAGGGAAGAACATATAGAAAGAGTAGCCAATGCCAATGATCTTAACTGATGATTCATTTCTCCAGCCCAAATTTGGATATTGTTTATTCAGTTCATTCAAACTTTCTACTTGTTGATCAATTTTATTTATATTTTGATTATAAACAATCACATCACTTATATATGTTTTGGAGATTTTTTTTCCCATGTGTCACAATTTATAGAATCTTTATTTTTCTATCATAGGGGAATTCTGGGGCAGTGAGGCAGGAGTGGATGGGTGGGTGGGGGAGCACCCTCATAAAAGCAGGGGGTGGGATGGGATAGGGGGTTTGCAGAGGGGAAATATAAATAAAATAGTCACTAAAAATAAGTTAGAAATGGAGACAAAAATAAAAGAACAATATAAAAATACCTTCCATCTACTTACAAGCACTCACAGAAGTTCGCATTTGTAACATATGCAATTTTAACTTTTTCTTCTGTAATTAACCTAGAATCATGTCATTTATACTTTTAAACAGCAAAGCCTGTGTTTTAGATTTCAACCTTTCCACTTTATAATTTTTAGTGTGTATTTTTGTTTCTTTTATTTCCTCGATTCGGGTTTGACCTCTCTCTTTTTCATTTTTATTAGTGCACTATCTCTTGAACTTCCTTTTAATAAATTGACATCAGTGGGTGAAAGAAGGTGGTGGCAAAATAAGCATATCATCCCTTAGTCAGCAGGCACTGACTAGCCTTTGAACCAGCATCCACAAAACTCTGAATGTTGCCTTGCCTGTGAACATAGTGCACTTACATCTGTAAACCAGAGCAGGAAAATGTCATGGTTTATTATGATGAAATTACCACTAATTAAATTTAATTTCAACTACTAAGGAAAATAAAGGAACTGGAATTAAATACTTATTACAAGTTTTTGTTTCAACGGCCCTCACTCCCCCAAACCCCCACGCCCAACCCTACTAGTTAGGACAGTAGTCAAAATGCATTTTCTTCTTATCTGTTCCTATCAGTTTCAAGGTCTCAAGTTTTGCTTAAATTCATTTCATTGTGTGTGTGTGTGTGTGTGTGTGTGTGTGTGTGTGTGTGTATTACAGCTTGTTTCTTTCTTTACAACTCACAGATCATATGAAACTCAAGAAGAAAGAAGACCAAAATGTGGATGCTTCAGTCCTACTTAGAAGTGGGAACAAATAATCACGGGAGATAGAGGGAGGGAGGGACCTGGGAGGAAGACAGGACGGGGAAGGAAAAAGGGGACAGGATCATGTGTGGGAGGAGTTTGGGGAGAATTACCAAGGGTTAGGAAATTGAACTGAGGTGTGCAAGACTCGGATGGGGAACTGGGAGTTGCCACTAGAAAGTCCCAGATACCAGGAAAGCAAGAAGTTCCCAGAACCTAACTGGGATGATATTAGTCAAAATACCAAACAAAGGGGAGAGAATCTGGAGAGACCATATCCAGTGGTTAGGCATGGCTCTCAGCTGAGGATGGGGCAACCAGCCATCTCAAAAACATTAACCCAGAATTGCTCATGTCTATAGGAAAGGAAGGACAAAGAGTGGAGCAGAAACTGAAGGAAGGGTCATTCGGAGAATGCCCTGCCTAGGAATCCATCCCATCGGCAGACATCAAACCCAGAAACTATTGCTGATGCCAAGAATTGCTTGCTGACAGGTACCTGGTATAGCTGTCCCTAGGCTCTGCTAGAGACTGACCAATAAAGATGTGGATGCTTACAGCCAACTATCAGACTGAGCACAGAGATCTCAATGGAAGAGTTAGGAGAAGGACTGAAGGAACTGAAAGGGTTTGCACCCCATAAGAAGAACAATATCAATCAACCAGAGCTCCCAGGGACTAAATCACCAACCAAAGAGTAGACATGGAGGGGACCCATGGCTCCAGCTGCATCTGTAGCAGAGGATTGCCTCATCTGGCATCAATGGGAGGAGCTGCCCTTGGTCCTCTGGAGACTCAATAGCCCCAGTGTAGGGGAATACCATGGAGGTGAGGCAGGAGTAGGTGTGTAGTTAGAAGAGAACCCTCATAGAATCAGGGACAGGGGTTTGTGGAGGGGATCCAGGGAGGGGGATAACGTTTGAAATGTAAATAAATAAAATAACCAATGAAAATTTACAAACATAAAAAATTAATAAATAGACATTTTTAATTTTATGAAATCTGACTCCACAGTGCTTTCACCATTTCTAAACCATATCAGCATTATCTTTTAGGATACGTTGTGTAAACTGGAAAAGTCATTAACAAATTTCCCACAATCATCTTCATCTTTTGCAGTGTCTTAGCTTCTACTTATTGTTAGGAGATTATTAAGAGTATTATAATGCTCTGATTTTCTCAAAAACACAGCAATAGTTTGAACCCAGGAATGACTCCATGCTCTTCCTTTTCACAGACAAATGAGAAGTGACTTAAAGCTAGCTTCTTTTGTGTTAGTCAATAACATTTTATGACTGCTGAGGTTATATTATAAATATATGAGACATTAGTCAGATTAACTTTCAAGTGAAAGTTCTTTGCTCTTAAAGAAACTTATATAAGACTTTCTATTTACTATTGGAATTCAAAATTTTTATCAGGATATATCTAAGTAAATGACCTTTTTTTATTAATCCTCTCTGGGACTCAGAAACCTTGTCAATCTGCAGGCTCACATCTTTCATCAAATAAAGAAAACTTTCATTATTTGTTTAAATATTACCTCTCCTCTATAATTTCCTCTGTTTTATTTTAGAATCTTTTTATACACTTGAAAAGTCTCTTGCTGCTGTTCGCAGGAACTCACTGTTTTACTAATGTTCCTTATGATTTATACTGTTTCTATGTGGTTTAAAGTTTCTGTGTATCTTCCTATCAACTAACTTTCAACCATAAAAATTTTTTACTTAATATATTAAAACATTAAGCATCAAAATATTCTCTTGTGGTTTGTGTTATACTACTGCATATGTGGCATATACATGTGTGGTCTTGTGTTTTTATGGGTATGAACATAGAGATCAGAGGGTCTTGTTGAGTATCCTACTCTATCGCTCTCAACTTTGCTTCTTTGAGACAAAATCTCCCACTGAACTCTGAGCCTCAGGATTTTGATATGGTTACTAGCAAGCTAGCTCCCAGGATCAGCCTATCTCTTTCTACCAATGCTGGAGTTAGAGTTATGCCAGTTTGTTGTTGTGTGTGTGTGTTTGTTTGTTTGTTTGTTTCTTTAGGTGCTATGAATTTGAACTCAAGCCCTCATGTTTGCCCAGGAAGCAGTTTTATTCATTGAGCCATCTCTTCCACCTCTCTAATTTTTTTTCCTTAGTTTATCTCTTCTGATATTTTCTTGACTTAATTCTCAGATAGCAATTTTTCTTATCCATTTATTTTTGATGTTGTTGTTGTTTGCTTTCTTTTTGTTTGTTGTTGCTGCTGCAGTTTTTGTTGTTTTATTTTATTTCATTTTTTTCTGAGACAGGGTTTTGTTGTATAGCCCTGCTTATCTTGGACTCACTTTGTAGACCAGTCTGGCCTCGGATTCACTGCGATCTGCCTGCCTCTGCCTCCTAAGCAATGGGATCATGGACCACCACACTCTGCGTCTTTTCCTCTGGTTTTATATTATCTAGCTTTTCTTCATTATTTGTTTTCTCAAGCACAGTGAATAGACTGAGTGGGCAAGGAGTCATTCAAGAGGTAACCAGGATGGTCTGACAGTTGCGACTCTTAGCTAAGAGGAGCTGTAGAATGAAGGGAGCTGCAGATGATCAGGATGTCCTTGTGGTTAGACATCCTTCAGCTGCAGGTATATTATATCTACTACATCAGAAATGTGAGCACCAGATTTTTCCAACTTCTACAAATGAACACCTGTGAGATTCTGTGCTATGTAAAGATGATGGTTTTATTATGACACTGTTTGGTATTGACTCTACCAAACTCATAAAGATTTAAAGAGAATCATGTGAAAAAATACCCCAAATTTTCACAAGATAACAGCATCTCAAGCCAAAACGTTCCCTGGTGAAATATATATATGTGTGTGTGTGTGTGTGTGTGTGTGTGTATGCTCTCATATATATTTCAAATATATATTATATTTCACACATGTAAGCAATTCATTTGATACGTCTACTTTACCCCTTCTAATCTCACTCCCCATTTCATTAATACCTCTTCTTCTCTACAAAAGCTTATCCCATACTCATGTCTTTTTATAGTGATCTATTCCTTTTAACCAAGGATATTGGCATGAACATGGGATTTTGTACTATTTACTTAGATATTCAGAGCTGACAATTTTTTATATTGAAGACAGTGGATCTATCTACCTCAGAAAATATTGTTATCCAAATATTTTCAGGGTATGATAGGACCTTTTGTGCAATTCTCCCTTATATGACTGATTCTTTATGGGTCCCAACCCTTATAGAACTCAGAATAGGCAGGCACGGCTCTTTTGAGATCCTTATTGTAGTATCTATGTCACCTCCAAAGGTAAAATGTTCTAGATTTTAGATTTTTTCATCCTCTTTTCCATGATATTTCCTGGGTTGTAGACAAGGTGGTATAAATTTCTTGTTTAGAACTGAACAATAAACTATTAATACTATATTACCAGTATCTTAAGCATCCATGACTTCTGCATCCACTGCTATTCAATGCAAAGTGAAGGCTCTCTGACTACGTCTTAGAGTAGCACGTGTCTATGAGGAACCACAAATATTTAGAACATTTTGACATCATGCCAATTCAACAAAACTATAGTACTAAGCTGCCCTTTAGGTCCTTTGATTTCCTCAACCATGAGTTTTTTTTAATAAGTATACAGTACCAGGCATAAATTCCATTTTATAGAGAAAGCACTGTATCCAAAAAAAGATCAGTTGGTTATCCATTAATACTTGTGCCATTGTTGTACAAGTGGGTGCAGATTTCCTGGTAAGTCATTACTGTAAATTGTAGGACTCACATATGGGTGATAGTTTACCAGCAGCCTCCAAACCACCCCTGACACCACCAAAGATAGCTTCTTGCTGGAATATAATAGCTGACACAGTAACTCAAAGCAACTACACAAAGCCAGATTAATTAAGGCCTCAAATGATCCTCAGATTTGCCAGAACAAAGCAGCTGAGGTCCTAATCTAAAAAGAACTTTTAAATTCCATTGATTTACTAGTGTCGAAAATAAGAGTAAATTCATTTAATCAAGAAATCACAGAACAGCTTGCAATACCACCAGCAAGGGAGGAGTGTTCCTCTTTCTTCACATCCTCTCTAGCATTTCCTGTCCCCTGAGTTTTTGATCCTGGCCATTCTGACGGTTGTGAGGTGGAATCTCAAGTTTATTTTATTTTGCATTTCCCTGATGATTAAGGATGTTGAACATGTCTTTAGGGGTTTCTCAGCTATCTGGTATTCCTGAGTTGAGAATTCTTTGTTTAGTTCTGCACCCCATTTTCTAATAGGGTTATTTCGTACTTTGGAGTCTGATTTCTTGAGTTCTTTGTATACATTGGATATTAGCCCTCTATCGGATGTAGGGTTGGTAAATATCTTTTCACAGTCTGTTGTTTGCCGTTTTGTCCTACTGGCAATGTCCTTTGCCTTACAGAAGCCTTGCAATTTTATGAGGTCCCATTTGTCAATTCTTGATCTTAGAGCATAAGCTATTGGTATTCTATTCAGGAAATTTTCCCCTGTGCCCATGTACTCCAGGTTCTTCCCCACTTTCTCTTCTATTAGATTCAGCGTATCTGATTTTATGTGGAGGTCCTTGATCCACTTGGACTTGAGCTTAGTACAAGGAGATAAGAAAAGATCTATTTGCATTCTTCTGCATACTAACTGCCAGTTGAACTAGCACCATTTGTTGACAAGGTTGTCTTTTTTTCCACTGGATGGTTTTAGCTCCTTTTTGAAAGAGCAAGTGACCTTAGGTGTGTGGGTTCATGCTTCCTCCAATAGGCTACATCTACAACAAGGCCATAATTCCTAATAGTGCCACTACCGGGCACAGCATATTCAAAAAAATCACACCTTTCCTTTCAATACATGTAAACAACTACATATACCACATACATGAGCATTTATTTGAACTTGTCTATAAACATATATATATTCTTCCCATAACTTCAAAATAAAAATAATAGAATATTTGTACTTTAATTCTTTTTAATAAAATAATTTTATTGTGTATATTCTTATAATATTTTATTAGAATTATATTTTAAAATTTTACAATAGTTTAGAGAAGAAACATTAACTCATATGGGCTTTCACCTATTATTTTGTCAATGGGATTAAAATAATAATAAATGCTTAAATGTCATGCACTGCTATTCAATATGGTCTTCATGTTGTACCAATGAGGACTTGTTGATCCTAGATAAATGATATTTTGTATTATTTGATCATTTATTGCTATTAATGCACAGTTAGTTCTTGTAATGATTTCACACAGCTAGTTGATTAGTGATGTTGTTTTATTCTACCATTGTCCCATAATTCCCTTTTAGAAACTAATGTAAAAGATTTAAAGGGATTTATAGATGTTGAAAACCAAACCTAAAGGTTATTTTAAATATTTTTAAGTCTTGAATTGAGAGTACTTTACATATTTTGTATTTATTATAAAATAACATATACAGCATTATTGTTATATATATATATATATATATATATATATATATGCACATTGTTTGCCAATGAACTTAAATGCTTTTCCTTTAATTTTATTTGACACAATTTAATTTTAATACTTATACCTCCTTATCTAATACATGCTTCATTTCTAGTCAGAATACCTCCTCCTCCTTTGTAGTCGTAAACTTGCATACATTTGGGCTAAGACATCATTTATTTACTTTTTTAAAGCACATGAGCTATTTGGAAATCATTTACATGTGCTTTAATACTTCAGTTTTAAACTTTGGATTGGATGGTTGTGTGTTTCTTGTATGTCTAGTTCTTCTGTATCTATGTGATATTTAAAAGATGGGTAAATTATAGCCCTTAATGCCTTTGAAGAGGTAGACATACATACATGAAAAACAAAGTCTTATTTACTGATTATGAATCAGATAAAAATTGTAGAAGAAGAGAATGTCTTCTGTGATGGCCCTCCTATTTGTTCCAATTGTCTTCATTGCTTCTAGTACAGCTGCCTAGTTAAACTTTAAAAATCCAAAACAGAAATGAGCCCTCTCACTTTATTTTACTAGGATCTATTGTCAACAAGTAAAGTGAAATACTTGAAATATGGCTTAAAGATGATGGATAGTGAAGAATGAATAGATGCCTGGAAAATGGACAAATTTTAACACTGAGAGAGAATTGTCATAACCTTTGACAAAAAAAAATCTATTACTGGATTTTCTAATTGGACAATTTAAATTGTTCCTGGATAAAACATAGTTAGACAGCACAGTAAGAATAGTGAACTTTCCAGAAGTATAATGGAAATGTCATGATTTTAGAAAAAGGTCAAATGACTAATTGAATTATTTTTATATTATGTAAAACTACAAAAATCCTATATAGTAAACTGCTCAAATAGCCCTCATATGTGATAAAGCACATGCTACGCTATGAGACAGCAAAGTACCCCCCTCGTTGATCAGTTTAGTGGTTCTGTAGTCCACCTGAAATGCTGCCAAGGACCTGATCTCTTCATGTTCACTGTAGATTGTAGGTTTCAGAATAACAGAGGGTTAGTGGCAATATTTTATTTACTGGGAAGACTTCTAAAATTATGCAATGCAGTGTGATCCTTCTATTATTTTGAGATATACTCTAAGCCAAAACAATCAGGTTATAAATAGAAAAAGGTTTATTTTTGGCCCAAAATGTTGGAAATTTCAATCTCCAATCATATGGTTCCTTTCCTGTGGGACTGTGAAAACAAATGGGGACAGAAGTGTTGGAATGGTAGCAGCCACTCTATATGAATGGAGAACAAAGGGGACGAGGTGAAATCTGGTATCACACAGTTTTCACCAAGGGTACATCCCTTATGACCAAATGGCCCCACAAAGCACCGGCACATAAGGGTTCTTTGATATACTGAAGTCCAACCTTGGAAACAATATCTTTTTTATTATTTTTTTCACTTTTTATTTGATCTTTTCCCATATATTACATTGCTTCAATTTTCCCTCTCCTTTCCCGTCCCAGTCTCCCAAACCACACCTCTCCTTTTCCTCCTCTGTTTCATTCAGAAAATAGCAGACCTCTCAGGGATATCAACAAAATATGCCATATTAAGTTGCAATAACAGCAACCACATGGTGGCTCACAACCATCTGTAATGAGATCTGACAGCTACAGTGTACTTACATATAATAATAGATAAATTTTTGGGATGGAGCAAGCAGAAGTCTTGAGTTCATTTCCCAGCAACCACATGATGGCTCCCAACCATCTCTACAGCCACAGTGTACTCATATACACAAAAATAAATGAATAAACCTTTGGACTGGTGAGATGATTCAGTGGTAAAGAGCACTGACTGCTCTTCCAGAGGTCCTGAGTTCAAATTTCAGCAACCCCATGGTGGCTATCAACTATCTGTAGTAAGATCTGATGTCCTCTCCTGGTGTGTCTGGAGACACCTACAATGTACTTACATATAATAAATAAATAAATCTTTTTTAAAAAGTTGTGATAATACTAGATACCTCCTGTCATGTTAAATCTTGATGGTTGAGTAACCCAGGAGGCAGAAAAGGGTCTCAAAAGCAGGTAAAAGTGTCATGGACAGCCCCTCTCTCCACTGTTAGGAGTCCCATGGGAAAACCAAGCTACACAACTATAACATGTATGCAGATTGCCTTGACCAGCATTATACAGGTTCCCTGATTGTTAGAGAACTACTCCTTTTAACACATGGACAATTGAGGGAAATCCATAATCTACTATAGCAGAAAATAAAGGCAGAAAATGTTTATAAACAGATTGTGGAACTATGACAAAAGCCTTCCATTTCTTGTTGATCTTAAATGCAAAATAAATATGTAGGCTGATGCATTTTGTTTTACTTATGCAGTCTAATATAATAAAGAAGAGGCAAACAAAAATCTGGAGTCAGATATCAAAAAGAAATTTGAGATTCTCAGCTTAGTTTCACTCCCCGAGTCAGTTTGCAGATTCAAAGCTTGAAATTGAAGCTATGGCTTTTGTGTTGGATGTCTGTAATTCCTTGCAAACATATTTTTCTGCCATTCACACAATGAGTTATCAAAGATGTTTGCAGCTCCATAGGAAGAACAACAATACCAACCAACCAGACCCCCCAGAGCTCCCAGGGACTAAAGCACCAACCAAAGAGTACACATGGAGGGAACCATGGTGTCATCCACATGTGTAGCAGAGGATGGCCTTGTCTGGCATCAATGGGAGGAGAGGCCCTTGATGGAAGGCTTGATGCCCCAATGTAGGGGAATGCCAGGGTAGTGAGGTGGGAGTGGGTGGGTAGGGTAGCACTCTTATAAAAGCAGGGAGAGGGGGGATGGGATAGGGATTTCTGTAGGGAAAACTAGGAAAGAGAATAACATTTGAAATGTAAATAAATAAAATATCCAATAAAAATTAAAAAATAAAAAATATGATTGCTTTTTGATTCTATCATGGTGAATGGGTACTATCAGCATCATTTTATGTCCTTCATATGCAGAATATAACCGTATGAAAGAATTCAAAACTCTATTGTTGACTTTGTTAAACAAGAAGTTGCACATAGCCATATGATGAGTGGCAGAATGTGCCAATTTCATCGCACAGAACATCCATTAGATATATATTGTGGTAATCCTTGGTTCATGAGTAGCAAGGCAGGATGGGTGTGTAAGTACTGTCTGGTAGTATTTTCCTATCATTTGCTTACCTTTTCTCAAAAAAGGTGGTATAGATAGGAAATTTCATGTGGAGCAAGTGAATAATCCAGTGAATAAAAATATATTTCAATCCAACTAAGAAATAGAAATAGACAAACCATACATAAACACCTAAGTGACTTCAATGCTTCTCTCTGTGACTTAAAAAATCTCATCCTTAAAACTACAGGAGAAGTAGCTCAGTGAATAAGAGTACTTACTGCTCCTTCAGAAGACTTGACCTCAGTTCCCAACACCCATGTCAAGTGGCTCATAATTACCTGTAAATCTTGTTTCATGAGAATCTATATCATTTCTGACCTCCACAGAAACCACCTACACAAATAAAAATGAATCTTATGAAACACTAGAGAAGTAACTGTTATGAGTCCTACAAAACTCAGGGATGTACCTGTTTTCATGACTATTTTGAAATCAATATGTACAGGTCAAGCACAGGTTTGGTTGTTTAGGTGGATATTTTCATATACATAGATTAATGCATTCTAGTATTTATTTTGCTTTAAAGATCTGATAAATATAGTCTGTGTTTAATCTCAAACAATTTGTATTTCTTTGAAACAGATGGCACTGTACAATTAACACATACCTTTAAGACTACACTAGTCTTTTTGTCCTACCCTGACAGGCCAGTGAACAAAATGGATGTTGTCTATGATATTACAGAGAAAATCATGTTGTATACATCAGATTATCGGCAGTACATCCTTAGGCCTGCAGAATTAGAAATAAGAAGTACTTTATATGTTCTAAAATTTGTGTGTTCTAGTTATTCCAAAATGAGGGCACAAATGTAAAACAGATTCAAGGTTATGTACTGCATTAATTACTTTTCTGTTGCTGTGATAAAACAGCTTTGAATTACTTATATGTACAATGTCTTGTAATTTTTCACTTTTTAAAATAACAATAGATATACATTAAGTGCATCTGTTTAATTATATTTAAATATTTTCCTTTGTCTAACACATTAATATTGAATCATTAAAATGGCATAGTGTCATCATAGTTGGGTATTATAGACAGAAATCTATTCAAGAAAGTAGTTTAATGGAGCAATACCCCCCCACTCACACATGCGCATTCACACACATGCACACACACACACACACACACACACACACACACACACACACACACACACAGGTTGGTTGTTTGTTTTTCAAGACGAGTTTCGCTGTGTAACTGTACTGGTTGTCCTTAACTCAATTAATAGACAAAACTGGCCTCAAAATCACAAATATTGGCCTGCCTCTGCCTCCCTAATGCTCGAATTGAAGGCATGTGTCATGCCTTTACAGAGCAATATTTTTGAGGAATGTCTGGGCTGGCTTTTCTTTTCTTCTACTATTTATAGATGTTGTAATAAAGCAGTTACATTGCCAAGAAATAGACACACTCTAGAAGTTTTGCCTTCATAATCTACTTTCTTCTGTAAAATATTCAGAGATGACACTCAGTTACATACCAGCTAATATGGAACTTTATTTTAATAAGTGTTTCAATATTCAAAGTTTGAAATTTTCATATAAATAAATAACATTGAAATTGTATCCAATAAGTGTTCCAACAGCAGGTAGAACTTTGGAGATCTTATGTAACAAAGCATTTATAATTATTTATATTGATTTTAATTTTATGTACTGACTATTCAAATATATTCATTATTATATTTCTTATATAAGATGTTATGAATTAATGATAAATAATACTATTTGGCAGGACAATTTTCTGTATACTCTAATTATTCTTATGTAATTCACAGTGCATTTATGAATGTCAATAGTATTTTTTTTCACTATAAAGATGCAACAGTTGGCTATCTTCAGGAGGTCTGGCATTGCTGATGAACTACATTTGACATTAAAAATAGAAGTCATGATTATTTATTATGTCAAACTTTAGAACAACATAATTTCATAAGATAAACACATCTCACTGACATCACTAACCATCACAGCATTACTCTTCCTGTTTGTGAAGAACTTATTGATTTTTGTCTCATTAACTCTTAATGATTGTGAGTCTCTAATATTCTGAGTCAATATTAAATCATTATCAGATACTCAAACACTTTTTCTAAAAATATAAATTTTAATTGATCTTTGTTATGTAAAGGAAATTGGTTTCGAGACTCTTACATGTATATAAAAGCTATGAATATTTAAATTTCTTATATAAAATGGCCTATTTTATAATAAGCTATCTTTTTACTCCTGTGTAATTCAACTCATGTCTAGATTACATTTTAAATGATATATAGATATTATATTTTGTCATTATGTTTTGTACACTTTATAGTTTTTATAATGTATAATTTACAGGATATTAACAAGGAGAAACCTGTATATGTTCTGTATGGAAACAATGTTTTATGAATATTTTTGATGTATTATTGTTGAATCTGTAAATCAAAGATCTCTCAATACAGGAATCTGTATATATTAGTATAGTCATTTACTTCTAGAATAATATCAATAAAATTTATTAGAAAATTAATGGCGTAAGAGACCACTTTACATCATATTTAAGCTCATATTGCAGAATTATAATCCATCTATTCTGTACTTATTAAGGAGTATATGTTTCACAAAACTCTGATAAATCAGGTCCTGATTAAGTGCATAAAGCAATAATTTAGTGAGCACAGATGGGGCACCAAGCTGATGTTTCAGCCCAAGGCTATCACATATGTTTTTGCAATTTGGTGACAGCTCAAAGCAACCTGGCTGATAAAAGCAGCAATGACTGAAATCTAACTCTGTGTTGCTTACTGACTCATGAAAATCTATGTACTTTAAGACACCTGTCCCTAAGTCACTCAAGGTACTGTATGTGTGTGCAGAAGAATGTTTCCTCCTAAGTTTCTAATTATTTCATTTAGTGTATAGCAGGACAAATGAATGTGTAATAATTTGTTCCATTTTTGCACAGGTTTGAAAATTGAAAGATAATCCTCAGTAAAAAAATTTTAACCTAAAGGATGCCTTTGACTTCTACTAAAAGAGCATTTTTTGTTAATCCAGTTGAGACATGAGCAAAATTATGCTGATTTGTGTTAATGAAAACATTTATAGGACCCTTTGAGAAGTGCATTATAATAATCAAGGTTTGGTCCTGGAAATGGAGGATAGATTTTCCTGTCAAAAACTTTTAAAAGCTAAGGAACATTTTAATCTTTGAATAAGAAAGACTTGTTTGGAGAAGGTTCTTGTTTGACCACATGTGATTTTACACTTCAGTATAAGGTCTAAGTTTTTACTGGTTTATGCATGTGAGGACCTGGAGATACTGATTCTTCCAACTCGCTGTCACAGCTTCCTACGTTCTCTTATTAACCTCTGTAGTGCATTAGAGGAACAAAATAGTTCCTTCATTGTGAATTGAAACCTAAATCTGTGGTTTCTGGTACTAAAGATTCAAACATTTTTCACAGCTGCAAGAATGTGTTTTATGTTCTAACAATATGAAAAGGCAGGAAACAGTTGAAATCATTTTTTGCCCAACATCTGAGAAGGTAGAACGATTTGATGTTTTATGCCTCATTCTGTGTTGTCAATAAATAGTGTGAGAAAAATATAATAGAGAAACAATTATTTTATAACATTTTGTTGAAATAAAATGTCAATTTTGTCACCTGTAAATTGGTTGGTTATTGTATGTTTAAAATATTTATGACCATAGTGACCGTGTCATGCAATGTTCTGTGTACATAGAGGAAGAATTTTAAACATTAGATCACTCCTAAAAAGCTTAAAGGTTATTTTCCTTATGTTGAACTAAAAATATACAAATGAAATATAATTTTAGCAATTACATTAGATAAGTAGTAAGCCTGAAATTTGAATTGCCTTGCATGGAATTGTTTACCATGGAAGCAACCAGGAGATTAAAATACAGTACTAGGAGGCACAGCTATCTGTAAGCAAGTTTTTGACATGAGTAACTTGAGGAGCTGAGACTGAAATCACGGGCTTACGCATTTACCAAAGGACCTCTAAACTGTAACATAACATACTCTAAAAACTCAAATATTGCAATATCAAACATAGACACATAAAACTTATGACATAAATCATGTCATTTATAATAAGATGGGCAACATAGGCCGATATAAAATTTAACCTACAGAATGATTTAACAAATGTCAACATGTTACAATATGAAGTGTTTATACATTTTGCTTTTGGCTGTTCCTCTGCATTTCTGCATTGACTATTTTACTTTTAAACAGCAACATGCTCATGTAAAGAGTAATTCTTTTAAAAATAGTCTTAAATTTTATTTTCCAGTACATTATCTTATCTCTATTTTTTTTATTTTTTTAACTAACATTGGTTTTACTTTTGGTTTTGTTATATTTTTAGATATTGCTAGCAAGATTTTTTAAAGCAAAGATTATATTTTCTTCTCTAGTTTCTGACAGAGAATAAATGAATAAGTCATTAGGACATGCCCACAGTGCTGACCTATGAACAACTACATCCTTCATTTTATTCCAACAAACTTACCCTTGCCTTTTTTCTTATTTCCTTCCTACTGGCAATATATATTGGCAATATTGAAAGTCAATTCACATGAAAGCTATTACTAAATCTTGTTCCTATCATCAAGTGAAAGTGTCTTATTCTTTAGGATATTATTTTTCATTCATCCTTTTCTTTATCTTCATACCTTTATCACATTCATGCTTGCAGAGATTAAGGTGACGAGTGGATATCAAGACAAATAAGGACTACAGGGTGTAAAAGCAAGTTATTGTAAGTAGAAACAGCAAGTGGAGGGACTCAAACAGAGTATATGAACAACATTGATTAGACTCAGTGAGCAAATAGTAATAATAATAATAATAACAATAATAATATAATGATGATGATGATAGCATGGAGAGGAGACGATGCTGGATGTGCAGAGATTTGTAGGTGTACACCTGGAAGGAGTATGGGAATGGTGGTAAATATATTTAAAATTTACTGTATGAAATTCTCAATACCAAAAAGGATTATTTTAAAAATTAGCTGATGTAGCAGATCTGTCTTAGAGAAATTCTTTTAAGAAATCGTAATAAGTGTTGGAAGTTTGGTGTATTGTTACTGCATCAAAGATGGGTAAATGTTTTTAAGCAATAATTACTTTCACAATCTTGTCACATTTTCTTATTTCTTTATATGTAGATTTGAATTACTGCTCTTTCTGTGTGTCTTGCCCTAGCATTGCTGTGGGTAAGAAAACCACATGAAGCAAGAAACAAATACGTTAGAAAAGGTCAGATGATAATCCTAAAGACCAGATTGTTCTTTATTGATCTCTATCCCTGGCTATAAAATCAAACCTTTCACATCTAATAATTTTACTTATAATTTGATAAAAGAAGAGAGAATCCAATGGCAATTTACATTTCATTCCTACAAAATATATAGTTGGTTCTGTTTCATATCAACTCACTAAACCCAACTATTTTCAAGTTCCTCAACATTTTCAAAAGCTTGCATGTCTTTGAATGGAGGGTCTCAACATTCAAATGCTGAAGTGTATCTGTATAGGGATAATGAAAAAATTAATAATGGTATCCATGTGTTTCACCAGGCCTGGACTCTCCTGTTTATATGAAAGAAATTGTAACCTTTTAAAATCAACTCCCTGTTTAAATGTCATTTAGTGTTAAAGATACAACCATACACGGCAGTTCTCCTAGCACAGTAGCCTGCCATTGCTGTTCAGTACTCAAGCTGTGTTCAGTAGTTCTCTATATGAATTTGCCTATTCAATCCAGTGATTTGAATTAGTTGAAGCACTTATCTATTTCCACCTGATTGGAACTCTAGTGTAATTCTGTATTTTGATTTAGCTTCAAAGTCTGGAGTACTTTCTGATCCTCTCTATCCTAAAGCCTGCAGTAATCTCCAACAAATTTTATAACATCATGTGGCTGCACCTCACCCCCAATGAACCAATGTTTCCTACAGGCTTTGGTTGAAAACAGTAATACAAGCAAATGATTAATCCTCTGAGTTCTGTACAGAGATGCAATTACTGTTTTTGTCTGACCTTTATTAGTACATATCAATTAGGGTTTTTTTTTTTGTCCTTGATTCCAATCTTCTTAATGTTTTCATGGAGTATAAAAACCTATAAGTTGAGGTTCACAGTAGATTCACGATGTGTTTGCTTACTAATCCCATCCTCTGAGACATCCTTTGTAGAATTGATTACTGACATTTACAGCATGCTTTGAACTCTTGTAATGTCAGATAAAAGAATTTAACATTAGCTCCTGACTACTGAGAATAAGATTTTTAAAAGTTCTTTTCTTTTTTGTAAAATATAGGAAAAAAGTTTTAGTGTATTTCTAGATGGACATAAATTCCTTAATTTTTATAGACAAAAATATACTTAAGGATTCATAGTTTCGGAAAGAGTTATAATTTATCATTCTACTAAAATATTTAGTTTCCAAAAAAACTTTTTTCAGTTTTTATGACTGTAAATTTCTAATGTGGACAGTGAATACTTGTGTGATTATATGATTGCTTTAGAGAATGAATTATTTTAAAAATATACATTAGCTATAGAAACAGATGTTAACATAATATTCACACATAATATGGGAAAATACTTAACATTATATGTGGTTAAGTAATTACTGTGTTATCTTCTTCAATATTATCATTGATTCAACATTGCTAGTTAGAAAGTTCCCACACAGAAATAAATATATTGTCATATTGTCTCTTTATCCTATCTCAAAAACAATGCTTAAATTTAGGTGGCAATTTATTAAAAGATACACACATTGTTGGCACACACCCATATTCTCAGCAAATTATTTCTCTACTTCTAACACCTTCTTTATTATAGGTTTTCTTCCATATATATATATATATATATATATCTCAATATCCAGCTCTTTAGTCATAAATATTAATATTTATTTTGGAATCAATTCATTAATTCATAATATAATTTAATATAAGCATTCTCTGTTAATTCCAGGCCATCCTTATGTACAGAGAAAGTTCTAGGATAGTCAAAGCTACACAGAGAAACCCTGGCCTTAAGGACACACACACACACACACACACACACACACACACACACACACACACAAGATTTAGAGAAAGATGATGAAAATGAAAGAGAGAACAACATGTTATAGGGTTACACAGAGAATTATAATCCCATGTAAGTGAAGTTCTATAAACAATCAGCCTGAGAGATGCTGTAGGATCAAAGTGAAGGAAAAGTTCTCTGTGTGATGAGAGTCATAGAGAAGAAGGGAGGAAGGGGAGGTAACATGGGCAAAAAAGTACAATTCCCAGGGATGGAATTCCAGAGGTCTTCCCTCTGATTGAATTTGATTACGATTTGATTTGTTAGAACATTAGAATCTACCAGACTTTATAGAAAACATGTTTTCTAAAACAAAAGCATGTTTCCAGACTTCAGAAAAATACTCCATCCTGAAAATTTTAAATAAAGGTAAAGGAAAATATGAAACTACAATTTGATGCATATTTGTCCAAAAATAAACTTTTAATAATATTTTAGTTAAAGTGAATAAAGTAAATGATAGATGTTGTATTTTCCCATATCCTTGAATTTATCTCCAAGAGTTAGTTGTTAATAGTGCAATGAAAAAATTTAAAGTTAAAAAATAATATTATTTTCTCTATTTAGAAAAGTTACCTTCAACATTTTACCATGCTCAATAATGTTTAACATTTTGTACATTTTGTAACGAGGACATTTTATATAATCTAAAACACTGATATTGATAAATATTGGTAATGCTTATATTAAATTATATTATGAATTAATGAATTGATTCCAAAATAAATATTAATATTTATGACTAAAGAGCTGGATATTGATATATATATATATATATATATATATATATATATATATATATATATATATATATATATATGGAAGAAAACCTATAATAAAGAAGGTGTTAGAAGTAGAGAAATAATTTGCTGACCTTTATTTTGGACTTTACATTAAACAACACATAACTATATTGGTTTTATCTTCATTAGTAGACAATATATTTGCTATAAATAATAGTCTTTTACATATTTACAGTTTGGAAATACTAATGATCTTTAAAATACTAGGGCAAAAAAGCATGAACCTATTAAGTAGTTTCCATTCATATTTTAACAAAACCTTGAATGCAAAATATAACACACATTTCAACAACAGATGTAGAAACTTTCACTGCTCCTAATATTGAAATGTATGTTATATTTTGCATTCAGGTTTTATTTGCTTCTTCTTTTCCACTTGACTCCAAGTTCCCTCTATTATTTCTTTCTCCCTTCTCTCTAATTATTATTAGGAATATCAAAACAATAATGTATATGATGTGTATGTACATATGTGTGTTGTATATGTATATGATGTGTATGCATATTTGTGTGTTGTATATATATATATATATATATATATATATATGTTGTGTTGTATGCACAGACAAATGAAGCACTGATTTTACATGAAAGGAAAAAAGTCATATGCCATGTCATAAGGTCCCCCAAATGCCCCCAAGCAATATTGGCCATTGCTACTGCTGCTTGTGGCTCACCATAACATGAGGGTAAGAATCAGATGCTAATAACACATTCAGATCCACAAGATAGAGACATCAAGCTAGACATCCCACACTGCCAGAAGCTCTTATGCAGAGTGTTATTAGATAAAGGTAATCTACAGTCTTACCCAACTGTGTATACTAATGGAAGGCAGTCAGTTGAGATCATCCCATTAGTACAATAGTGGAAAGTTTTCCTTACTTTACTTGATGGAGACTGAAGAAGATTTGAAAGAAGGGGAGGAGGAAGAGTGGTAGGGGAACAAGAGAGTGTAATAGGTGTGAACAAGATTGAAATATGTTATGTACATGTTTGGGAATGTCATAATGAAACCTATTTTATACTAATTATTTTATTTATTTACATTTCAAATGGTGTCCTCCTTCCTGGTCTCCCCTCTGGAAAACTTCCACCCCTCCCTTTCCCCTTTGCCTCTAAGTGGTTGCTCCTCTACTGACCCAGCCTCTCACTCCTGTTTCATCCCTCTAGCATTCCCAGTCTCTGGGGCAACAAGCCTCCACAGGACCAAGCACTCCCTTCCCATTGATGCCAGATAAGGCCATCCTCTGCTACATATGCAACTGGAGCCATAAGTCCCTCCATGTGTGCTCTTTGGTTGGTGGTTTAGTCCCTGGGAGCTGTGGGGGGTCTGGTTGGTTGATATTGTTGTTCTTCCTATGGGGTTGCATACAATTTCAACTCCTTTAGTCCTTCCCCTAACTCTTCCATTGGAGACTCCGACTCAACTCTCAGTTTGATGGTTGGCTGAAAGCATCCGCCTCTGTACTTGTCAAGCTCTGGCAGAGCCCTCAGGAGACAGCTATATCAGACTTCTGTCAGCAGGCATTTCTTGGCATCATAAACAGTGTCAGGGTTTGGTGTCTGGGAATGGGATGGATCCCCAAATGGAGTGGTCTCTGGATGGCCTTTCCTTCACTCTTTGCTCCATTTTTCTGTCCCTGTGTTTCCTTTAGACAGGGACAGTTCTGGGTTAAAATTTTTGAGATGAGTTGGTTTCCCCATCCATCAACTGTGGGCCATGTCTATCTACTATAGATGGTCTCTTCAGGTACTATCTCCCATCTGTTTTAAATGTCAGCTAATGTCATCCCCACTTGGCCCTGGGAGCCTCTAGCATCCCATGTGTCTGGGAATTTCTAGAGGACTCCCCCAATTAGAATACCCAAGATACAACTCACAGACAATATGAAGCTTAACCAGAGGAAGGCCAAACTATACATTCTTCAATTCCACTTAGAAGAGAGAGGTAGGGATCTGGGTAGGAGAGAGGAGGGAGAGAGAAGTGGGAGCAGGATCAGGTATGGGAAGAGACAGGAGAGAAGTTCTGAGAGCCAGGAAAATGAATAAAAATATATAGCAGTGGTGTGGAACAGGTAGAACCATTAGAATCAGGGGAACCTATAATGAAACCTATTATTATGTATAACTAGTATACTTATGCCACATTTACAAACTCATACGTAAAGTAGTATGTTGAATTTCATGATCATAGAAAACTATCAAAATACACACACACACACACACACACACACACACGATATGGAAAGAAAAAGAGTGTAAAACTAATATAAATAATCATAAAATGAAGGATTTAGCTTATTTATTGATAATAACCATGTAGTGTAAAATGATTGAAATTCCCAATTCAAATATATAAACCAACTAGCCGGCTGGATTTAAAAGAGACCCTACTATCTTCTGCCTATGATAAATTTCCTTCACTCATAAAGACACTAATGAAAACTGACAGCATCAAAGAAGTCTTCCATGGGGCAGAAAGGATGAGTGAGAGATGGAAAATACATTACACTTTAACTAAAAATCTGTAAGGAATGATTTAAGAATACATTGCACAGCAAATAAGGAGCTTAGAAAAAAAATAGTGGAGTGATTAAAATGTTACTAATATATGCCATTAACAAAGTACCCTAAATTATTGGATCCAAATATAAAAATAAATGTTCACTTAATATGCTTGCAACTTCAAATATCAAATTCTGAACAATATATTCAGACAATTAGTCATCCAAGAAACATGAGTGTAGACTACATTTGAAAGAGAATGTTGTGGTGGGGGGAAAGAGGTAGGATATGGGAAGGTTTGGAAAGAAGAAATGGTATATGTTTATACACAGAGGTTTGTAACAGAAATTGATTCTCCAGCAATGTATAATCTCATTGTTTTGTTTATGGTATCTATTGCTGTGATAAAACACCATAATCAACCTTTAGTTGCAAGGATTTATTTCATCTTGTACCTGGTCATCCATCATACAGGGACATTAGAACAGAATCTCAAGGCTAGAACCACAAAACAGAAACTGAGGCAGAAGCCATGGACAAGTATTTGTCACTAGGTTGCTTCTCATGGTTTGCTGAGCCTGCTTTTCTAGAACATTCAAAATCATCATCCTAGGGTAGTATAACTCAAAGTAATCTGGGCCATACTATGTCCATGGTTAATTATCAATCAAGAATGTACACCACAGGATTGCTCTCAAGTCTATCTGGTGAAGGCATTTCCTAAATTGTGTTCTCTCTTCCAAAATAACTCTTGCTTGTGTCAAGTTAGTATAAAACTAGCCAGCACATACATGAAGATTATGATAGAAAGGTAAAAAAAAAAGAAACAGAGAAAGTGAACATTCATGAAATTAAGAGAAAATGAAAATACAGCACAAGTATTCTGGGACACATTAAAACCAATTCTAGGAGAGAAGTTTATAGCTTGAAGTGCTACATTACAGTTTAAATAAAAGTGCAAATTTATGAGGCTATTAAAGAATTTGAAAAACAAGAAAGCCAAACTCAACAAGTATAAAGCAAGAAGCAATAAAAACAAAAACAGTATATCTGGTTTCATGTGGAAGTCCTTGATCCACTTGGACTTCAGCTTTGTACAAGGAGATAAGAACGGATCGATTTACATTCTTCTGCATGCTAACTGCTAGTTGAATCAGCACCATTTGTTCAAAAGACTACCTTTTTTCCACTGGATGGTTTTAGCCCCTTATTGTCAAAGATCAGGTAAACATAGATGTGTGGGTCCATTTTTGGGTCTTCAATTCTATTCCACTGATCTACCTGCCTATCACTGTAAAAATATCATGCAGTTTTTATCACTATTGCTCTGTATTACAACTTGAGGTCCGGGATGCTGATTCCCCAAGAAGTAGGTTTTGGTTTTTGTTTTTTTTTTTTTAATTTTCTAAGTTTTTTAATTTACATTCCAAATCATTTCCCCTTTCCCATTTCCTCCCTCCCCGAAAGTCCCATAAACCCCCTTCCCTCCCTCTTTTCCCCACTCAACCCCCTCTCGCTTCTCTGTCCTGGTATTCCCCTACATCCAGTCTTTCCAGGACCAGGGGTCTCTCCTTCCATCTTCTTAGAAATCTATTGATATGCAAAATGTGTCTAGGGTATTTAAAGATTCTGGGTTAATATCCCCTTATCAGTGACTGCATACCATGTGTGTTCTTTTGTGATTGGGTTACCTCACTAAGGATAATATTTTCAAGTTCTGACCATTTGTCTAGGAATTTCGTGAATTCATTGTTTTTAATTGCAGAGTAGTATTCCATTGTGTAAATATACCACATCTTCTGAATCCATTCCTCCATTGAGGGACATCTGGGTTCTTTCCAGCTTCTGGCTATTATAAATAAGGCTGCTATGAACATAGTGGAGCATGTGTCCTTATTGCATGCAATGGAAGCCTCTGGATATATTCCCAGGAGTGGTATATCAGGATCCTCTGGGAGTGTCATGCCCAGTTTTCTGAAGAACTGCCAGACTGCTTTCCAGAGTGGTTGTACCAGCTTGCAATCCCACCAGCAGTGGAGGAGTGTTCCTCTTTGTCCACATCCTCTCCAACAACTGCTGTCTCCTGTGTTTTTTATCTTAGCCATTCTGACTGGTGTGAGGTGGAATCTCAGGGTTGTTTTGATTTGCATTTCCCTAATGACAAAGATGATGAACATTTATTTAGGTGCTTCTCAGCCATTTGATATTCATCAGGTGAGAACTCTTTTCTTAGCTCTGTACCCCAATTTTCATAGCATTATTTGGCTCTCTGGAGTCTAACTTCTTGAGTTCTTTGTATATATTGGATATTAGCCCTCTATCAGATGTAGAGTTGGTAAAGATCATTTCCCAGTTAGTTGGTTGCTGCTTTGTCCTTTTGACAGTGTCTTTTGCCTTACAGAAACTTTGTAATTATATGAGGTCCCATTTGTCAATTCTTGATCTCAGAGCATAAACTATTGGAGTTTTGTTCAGGAAATTCTCCCTTGTGCCCATATGTTCAAGGTTCTTCCCTAGTTTCTCTTCTATTAGTTTCAGTGTGTCTGGTTTCATGTGGAGGTCCTTGATCTACTTGGAATTGAGCTTAGTGCAAGGAGATAAAATTGGGTCAATTCGCATTCTTCTGCATGTTGACCTCCAGTTGAACCAGCACCATTTGTTGAAAAGGCTATCTTTTTTCCACTGGATGGTTTTAGCTCCTTTGTCAAAGATCAAGTGACCATAGGAGTGTGGATTCATTTCTGGGTCTTCAATTCTGTTCCATTGATCTACATACCTGTCACTGTACCAAACCATGCAGTTTTTAATACTCTTGCTCTGTAGTACATTTTGAGGTCTGTGAATAGATGTTGCTATCCTGGGTTTTTTGTTATTCCAGATACTTTTGAGATGGGCTCTTTCTGACTCTATGAAGAATTGAGTTGGGATTTTGGTGGGGATTGCATTGAATCTGTATATTGTTTTTGGCAAGATGGCTATTTTTACTCCCTTAATCCTGCCAATCCATGAGCATGGAAGATCTTTCCATCTTCTGAGGTGTTCTTTGATTTCTTTCATCGGAGACTTGAAGTTCTTGTCATACAGATCTTTCACTTGATTGATAGAGTCACACCAAGATACTTTATATCTTTTGTGACTGTTATGAAGGTAGTTGTTTCCCTAATTTCTTTCTAAGCCTGTTTATCCTTTGAGTATAGGAAGGCTACTGATTTTTTTTGACTTAATTTTATATCCAGCTACTTAGCTGAAGTTGTTTATCAGCTGTAGGAATTCTCTGGTGGAGTTTTTGGGGTCATTTATGTGTCCTATCAAATCATCTCCAAATAATGATAGTTTGACTTCTTCCTTTCCAATTTGTATCCCTTTGACCTCCTTTTATTGTCCAATTGCTATAGCTAGAATTTCAAGTACTATATTGAACAGGTAGGGAGAGAGTGGATAGCCTTTTCTAGTTCTTGATTTCAGTGGGATTGCTTCAAGTTTCTCCATTTAGTTTGAAGTTGGATACTGGTTTGCTGTATATTGCTTTTACTATGTTTAGCTGTGGACCTTAAGTAGGGACTCCACATAAAATCAGATACATTGAAACTAATAGAAAAGAAAGCCATATAAATTTTTTTCTATATGAAAATAGAAAGCTATATCATTCCTGGACATATATCCAGAAGACATGTAATAAGGAGAAATGCTCCACTATGTTCATATCAGCCTTATTTATAATAGCCAGAAGCTCAAAAGGACCCAGATGTCCCTCAACAGAGGAATGGATACAAAAAAATGTGGTACATTTACACAATGGAATACAACTCAGCTATTAAAAACAATGAATTCATGAAATTCTTAGGCAAATGGATGGAGCTGGAAAATATCCTGAGTGAGGTAAACCAATCACAAAGGAACACACATGGTATTCACTCACTTATAAGTGGATTTAGCCCAGAAGTTCGGAATACCCAAGATATAATTCACAGATCAAATGAAGCTCAATAAGAAGGAAGACAAAAGTATGGTTACTTTGGTCTTTCTTAGAAGGGGGAACAAAATACCCATGGGAGGAGATACAGAGACAAAGTGTGGAACAGAGACTGAAGGAAAGATCATCCGGAGACTGCCCCACCTGGGGATCCACCTCATATAGAGTCACCAAACCTAGACACTAATGTGGATACTAACAAGCACTTGCTGACAGGAGCCTGATATAGGTGTCTCCTGACAGGATCTGCCAGTACCTGACAAATACAGGGGTGGGTGCTCTCAGCCAACCATTGAACTGAGGACAAGGTCCCCAATGGTGGAGCTTGAGAAAGGACCCAAGGTGCTGAAGGAGCTTGCAGTCCCATAGGAAGAACAAAAATATGAACCAACCAGTACCCCTAGAGCTCATAGGTACTACACAAAAGAGTACACATGGAGGGACCCCTGGCTCCAGCTGCAGTAGTAGAGTATGGCCTTCTTGGAAATCAAAGGGAAGAGAGGCCCTTGGTCCTGAGAAAGCTCGACACCCCAGTATAAGGGAATGCCAAAACAGGGAAGTATGAGTGTGTGGGTTGGTGAGCAGAGGGAGGAGGGATGGGATAGGGTATTTTCAGAGGGGAAACCAGAAAAGGGGATAACATCTGAAATGTAAATAAAGAAAATATCTATTACAAAGATAAAAAAGATCAGAAGTTATTAAATTAGGAACACAAAAACAACCCAAATATTAAAAAAAATAAGATCTAGTTTTTGAAAAAAAAGATAAGATACAAAATCCTGTAACCAACTACCTGACAGATAAAAAGATATTGAATTATTTGTTAATTATTTTTATTTCTTCATTATACAACATATAAATCTTCCAGGATATTGCATTGTAACTCATAAATTTGTTCAGTTACTACTTCAAATAAAATTGTTCCAAATTATATCACTAACACAGAATCAGAAACATTAATTCAAAATAAGAATCATTTCACAGCTATTTTATGAGATTGGTATAGATAAAAATTCTTTCTTACAAAGCATGTGTCCAAAATATGTTATAAGAGAAAGTGAAAAAGCAAGAAATAGATTTTATATTTAGAAAAAAAAAGCTTCCTTGTGGAGTATTCAGGTATTTCACTTTATGTCGTTATATTACCTTTAATTATTAAATGCATTTCTTAGAAAACCTATGGTTCTTATATTGAAGGTAACAAATGCCAGGCTTCTGAACTGCCTGTGATTATAAAGATGAATTTGTAATTTATCATAACTTAATGGATAATTCCAATTGATGTCTTGATGAGATATATAATCTACTGGTAGATAGGCCTCTCACCTGCCTGTTGTGGATTTTACTGCTTAGGATAATGATACTAGTGTGAGAATCCACCTTCTATTGTAACTCTGATGGGGTCCTACAATGTGTAAAAGGGAGAAAATAATCTAAGCCTGGGAATTTATTACTTTGCTTCTTGATCATGGATACCACTGGAGAAGCTGCCTCAATTCTTACTGTTTGCCAAGATATAGCTTAGCCAGGAACTGTGAACTAAGGAGAACTAAAGTAAACCCTAAGGTTACTTTTGTTACATAGTGTTTTATTACAACAACAGGAAAAGGAACAAATACAAATAAATACAGCTAACTTTAATATTTGTCAAACATGAGTGTTAGAAAATGTGTCAATAATTTTTCTTTTCCTACAATACTTTAGAATGTGGCCTATGCTTTCATCTGCCCTGGAGAATTATTCAGGAGTTGAACAACTATGTTCTGACTACTATCCATACTGCTGTTATCAATATTAAATCTGTGACTTTGGACAAACTACACCTTTCGTAATGCTCCAATACAGAAAGTCTTCCCTTCACAGTTTTGTTCTCTTCAGTGTCAATCATTCTGGAGGTAATTTCTTTTTTTCTCTTGGGTAAAATATGAAATAGAAATTACAACTATTTGTTTGTTTTCTAAATTTCACTGGGTGTCCAGCTGTCTGAGGTCAGTTCAGGGTTCTGAGCACTTCTGGTTTTTCCTGGAGTGAAGGAAAAAGGCCATAAATACCCAATGCCAATCACTGTTACTGTCCTCTCCTATGTCTGTATCAGTCCAGGATACAATTTCATCATTTTCTGGTTTTTTTTTTTATTATATTCTCACGGGTATACAAACTTTTCAAGCAAAAAAAAAACATTATCTATAACATATTAGTATATTAATTATATTATTTTATACTATAATAAAATACATTTATATACACTGAAATATATTAATAGTGTATATAAATTTGGGGGAATAATGCACAGTGGATTTTTGCCAAAAATAAGGAGGAGGTTTATACATATGCATATGTTTGTCTATCATTATTTTTCGATTTGTTGTTATTAGATATTTTCTTTATTTACATATAAAATGTTATCTCCTTTCCTCTTTTCTCCTCCTAAAGCCCCCTATCCCATCCCCTCTACACCTGCTCACTAATCCACCCACTCCCACTTCCCTGTCCTGGCATCCAGGGATTTTTGCAAGATAATGTAAATGGATCCCTCATCTTTTCCCTTTATTGCTTCCATTCATATCTGAATTGACTTTGGTTTTTTAAACCGGATGCAGAAAAGATGACCTACCTGTGGACTTTGGCCCAATTGCAGCATTCCAATAAAGCTAGGAATAATCACAATACAGAAGTTTAGGCTTTCTTAAAATGGTATATTTTGACAATTATTTTAGAAACAGAGTTATATTTTTCTTGAAGTGAAATTTTCAGATGCCAACATTGTTTACACTTTAAATTTTATCTTGAGACAAGTCTTACAATGTTGACCTGTGGGCCTGTAACTTTCTCTATTGTCCAGGAAAACATTAAACTTGTGATTCTTGTTGTCTTAGCCTCTCAAGGGTCTGTGACTACAGGTGATTTGAACAGTCCAAACAGGTGTCACTATTCTATCCATGGGAGGATGCTTGAAACTCACTCAGAGAGGTAAATAAAATTAGACAGTAGAAAGGGATAGAGGGAGGACCTGGGTGAGAGAGGGGGTGAGGAGGAGAACAGGAGGCATCAAGTGTAGGGAAGAATGAGAGAAAGAGAGAGAACTGGGAGAAAGAACTGAAATCACTGTGGGTGCATCAGTGGGACAAGTCAGAAACCTACAATAACTGACCTTCCCAGGAATCTATGAAGTGACCCTAGCTAAGACTCCTAGCAACAGGGGATGTGGATCCTGAAATGGACACCTCATATATCCGCAAGACTTCCAATGAAGGGAAGGTGACATCAACCCATCTACAAAGCCTTCAACTTACAATTTGTCATGCCTGCAGGGATAAAATGGAGTGGAAATTGAGGGAATGACCAACTAATGACTGGCACAGCTGAAGACACGTACCATGGGATGAAGCCTACTTGATCGTAGTGAATGATCGTTTTGATGTGTTCTTGGATTCAGTTGGCAAGAATTTTATTGAGTATTTTTGCATCGATATTCATAAGAGAGATTGGCCTGAGATTCTCTTTCTTTGTCGGATCTTTGTGTGCTTTTGGTATTAGTGTAATTGTGGCTTCAAAGAACGAGTTGGGTAGTGTTCCTTCTGTTTCTATTTTGTGGAACAGTTTGAAGTGTATTGGTGTTAGGTCTTCTTTGAAGGTCTGATAGAATACTGCACTAAAACCATCTGGACCTGTGCTTTTTTTGTTTGGAAGACTTCCAATGACAACTTCTATTTCTTCAGGGGTTATAGGACGGTTTAGATGGTCTATTTGATCCTGATTTAATTTTGGTATTTGATATCTGTCAAGGAAATTGTCCATTTCCTCGAGATTTTCTAGTTGTGTTGAATACAGGTTTTTGTGGTAGGATCTGATGATTTTTTTGAATTTCCTCAGTTTCTGTTGTTATCTCTCCCTTTTCGTTTCTGATTTTATTAATTTGGATACTGTATCTGTGCCCTCTGGTTAGTCTGGCTAAGGGCTTATCTATCTTGTTGATTTTCTCAAAGAACCAACCCCTCATTTTGTTGATTCTTTGTATGGTTTTATTTGTTTCTACTTGATTGATTTCAGCCCTGAGTTTGATGATTTCCTGACTTCTACTCGTCTTTGGTGTATTTGCTTCTTTTTGTTCCAGGGCTTTCAGGTATGCCATTAAGCTGTTAGTGTATGCTGTCTCCCGTTTCTTTTTGGTGGCACTCAGGGCTATGAATTTTCCTCTTAGCACTGCTTTCATTGTGTCCCATAAATTAGATTATGTTGGGATGGTTCAATATAAGGAAATCCATCAATGTAATCCACTCTATAAACAATCTCAAAGAAAAAAACCACATGGTCATCTCATTAGATGCTGAGAAAGCATTTGACAAAATTCAGCATCCTTTCATGCTAAAGGTCTTGGAAAGATCAGGAATTCGAGGTCCATATCTAAACATAGTAAAAGCAATTTACAGCAAATCGGTAGCCAGCATCAATCTAAATAGAGAGAAACTTGAAGCAATCCCACTAAAATCAGGGACTAGACAAGGCTGCCCTCTGTCTCCATATCTTTTCAATATAGTACTGGAAGTTCTAGCTAGAGCAATTAGACAACAAAAAGAGATCAAAGGGATACAAATTGGAAAGGAAGAAGTCAAACTATCACTATTTGCAGATGATATGATAGTATACTTAAGCGACCCAAAGAACTCCACCAGAGAACTCCTACAGCTCATAAACGACTTCAGGAAAGTGGTTGGATATAAAATCAACTCAAGCAAGTCAGTAGCCTTCCTATACTCAAAGGATAAGCAGGCTGATAAAGAAGTAAGAGAAATGATACCCTTCACGATAGCCACAAACCACATAAAGTATCTTGGCATGACTCTAACCAAAGAAGTGAAAGATCTGTATGACAAGAACTTCAAGTCTCTGAAGAAAGAAATAGAAGAAGACCTCAGAAGATGGAAAAATCTGCCATGCTCATGGATTGGCAGGATTAATATAGTAAAAATGACCATCTTACCAAAAGTAATATATAGATTCAATGCAATCCTCATCAAAATCCCAACTCAATTCTTCATAGAGCTAGAAAGAGCAATTCAAAAATTCATCTGGAATAACAGAAAACCCAGAATAGCTAAAACTATTCTCAAGAGTAAAAGAAACTCTGGGTGAATCAGTATCCCGGACCTCAAGCTGTACTATAGAGCAATAGTGTCAAAAACCGCATGTATTGGTACAGGGACAGGCATGTAGATCAATGGAACAGAATTGAAGACCCAGAAATGAATCCATACTCCTATGGTCACTTGATCTTTGACAAAGGAGCTTAAACCATCCATTGGAAAAAAGATAGCCTTTTCAACAAATGGTGCTGGCTCAACTGGAGGTCAACATGCAGAAGAATGCAAATTGACCCATTCTTATCTCCTTGCACTAAGCTCAATTCCAAGTGGATCAAGGACCTCCACATAAACCAGACACACTGAAACTAATAGAAAGGAAACTAGGGAAGAACCTTGAACATATGGGCACAGGGAAGAATTTCCTGAGTAGAACTCCAATAGCTTATGCTCTAAGATCAAGAATTGACAAATGGGACCTCATTAAATTACAAAGTTTTTGCAAGGCAAAAGACACTGTCAAAAAGACAAAGCAGCAACCAACTAAATGTGAAATGATCTTTACCAACCCTACATCTGACAGAGGGCTAATATCCAATATTTACGAAGAACTCAAGAAGCTAAACTCCAGAGAGGCAAGTAACCCTATTAAAAAATGGGGTACAGAGCTAAACAAAGAGTTCTCACCTGAAGAATATCTAATGGCTGAGAAGCACCTAAAGAGATGTTCATCATCCTTAGTCATTAGGGAAATGCAAATCAAAACAACCCTGAGATTCCATCTCACACCAGTCAGGATGGCTAAGATCAAAAACACAGGAGACAGCAGTTGTTGGCGAGGATGTGGACAAAGAGGAACACTCCTCCACTGCTGATGGGATTGCAAGCTGGTACAACCACTCTGGCAAGCAGTCTGGCGGTTCCTCAGAAAACTGGGCATGACACTCCCGGAGGATCTGGCTATACCACTCCTGGGCATATACCCAGAGGCTTCCATTGCATGCAATAAGGACACATGCTTCACTATGTTCATAGCAGCCTTATTTATAATAGCCAGAAGCTGGAAAGAACCCAGATGTCCCTCAATGGAGGAATGGATTCAGAAGATGTGGTATATTTACACAATGGAAAACTACTCTGCAATTAAAAACAATGAATTCACGAAATTCCTAGGCAAATGGTCAGAACTTGAAAATATCATCCATAGTGAGGTAACCCAATCACAAAAGAACACACATGGTATGCAGTCCCTGATAAGGGGATATTAACCCAGAATCTTGGAATACCCTAGACACATTTTGCATATCAATAGATTTCTAAGAAGATGGAAGGAGAGACCCCTGGTCCTGGAAAGACTGGATGTAGGGGAACACCAGGACAGAGAAATGAGAGGGGCTTGAATGGGGAAAAGAGGGAGGGAAGGGGTCTTATGGGACTTTCGAGGAGGGAGGAAACGGGAAAGGGGAAATGATTTGGAATGTAAATAAAAAAAACTTAAAAAATAAAATTAAAAAAAAAGTGAGACATACCTTGAAAGAGAGCCAATCCTTGACATTCTTAATGATATTCTGCTATACTTGCAGACTGGAGCCTAGCATAACAGTTAACACTGTTTTTGAAGAAGTTTTATGTAGCTACTGATGGAAACAGATGGAGAGACCCACAGCCACACATTAGGTGGAACTTAGGCAACTGGTGGAAAAGGTGGAAGAATTAAAGGAGTCAGAGGTTTTCACAAGAAAACCTAGAGACTCAGCTAACTAGGGCCTGTAAGGGGTTGAAACTGAATAGAAACTGAATCTCTTGAGCTTCCATTTGTCAATTCTTGATCTTAGAGCATAAGCTATTGGTGTTCTATTCAGAAAAATTTCCCCTGTGACCATATGTGCAAGGCACTTCCTTTGTTTCTTTTCTATTAGTTACAGTGTGTCTGGTTTTATGTAGAAGTCCTTGATCCACTTGGAATTGAGCTTAGTACAAGGAGGTAAGAATGGATCCATTTGCATTCTTCTGCATGCTGAACCACCACCATTTTTTTTGAAAAGGCTATCTTTTTTCCAGTGGATGATTTTAGCTCCTTTTGCAAAGACCAAGTGACCATAGGAGTGTGGATTCATTTCTGGGTCTTCAATTCTGTTCCATTGATCTACATGCCTGTCACTGTACAATACCATGCAGTTTTTAACACTATTGCTCTGTAGTACAGCTTGAGGTCCAGGATACTGATTCCCCCAGAAGTTCTTGTACTGATGAGAATAGTTTTAGCTATCCTGGGTTTTCTGTTATTCCAGATGAGTTTTTGAATTGCTCTTTTTAACTCTATGAAGAATTGAGTTGGGATTTTGATGGGGATTGCATTGAATCTGTATATTGCTTTTGGCAAGATGGTCATTTTTACTATATTAATCCTGCCAATTTATGAGCATGGCAGATTTTTTCATCTTCTGAGGTCTTCTTCTATTTCTTTCTTCAGAGACTTGAAGTTCTTGTCATACAGATCTTTCCCTTGTTTGGTTAGAGTCACACCAAGATACTTCTTATTGTTTGTGGCTATCGTGAAGGGTATCATTTCTCTTATTTCTTTCTAAACCTGCTTGTCCTTTGAGTATAGGAAGTTTACTGATTTGCTTGAGTTGATTTTATATCCAGCCACTTTGCCGAAGTTGTTCATCAGCTGTAGTAAGACACTGTCAAAAGGACAAAGTGGCAGCCAACAAACTGGGAATAGATCTTTACCAACCCTACATCTGATAGAGGGTTAATATCCAATATATACAAAGAACTCAAGAAGTTAGACTCCAGAGAACCAATTAATGCTATTAAAAAATGGGATACAGAGCTAAACAAAGAGTTCTCACCTGAAGAATATCGAATGGCTGAGAAGCACCTAAAGAAATGTTCAACATCCTTATTATTAGGGAAATGCAAATCGAAACAACCCTGAGATTCTACCTCACACCAATCAGAATGGCTAAGATCAAAAACACAGGAGACAGCAGTTTTTGGCGAGGATGTGGAGAAAGAGGAACACTCCTCCAGTGCTGGTGGGATTGCAAGCTGGTACAACCACTCTGGAAAGCAGTCTGGCAGTTCCTCAGAAAACTGGGCATGACACTCACAGAGGATCCTGCTATACCACTCCTGGGCTTATACCCAGAAGCTTCCCTGGCATACAGTAAGGACACATGTTTCACTATGTTCATAGCAGTCCTATTTATAATATCCAGAAGCTGGAAAGAACCCATATGTCCCTCAATGGAGAAATAGATACAGAAGATGTGGTATATTTGCACAATGGAATACTACTCTGCATTTAAAAATAACGAATTCACGAAATTCTTAGGCAAATGGTCAGAACTTGAAAATATCATCCTTAGTGAGGTATCCCAATCACAAAAGAACACACATGGTATGCAGTCACTGATAAGGGGATATTAACCCAGAAACTTGGAATACCCAAGACACAATTCACATGTCAATTGACTTCCACGAAGAAGGAAGGAGAGACCCCTGGTCCTGGAAAGACTGGATATAGGGGAATACCAGGATAGAGAAGAGAAAGGAGGTTGAATGGGCAACAGGGGGAGGGAAGAGGGCTTATTGAACTTTCGGGGAGGGATGAACAGTGAAAGGGGAAATCATTGGGAATGTAAAAAAAAAATAGAAAATAAAATAAAAAAAGAAACTGAATCTCTAACCAATGAGCTTGCATAGGATGGACCAACGCACCCTACATATTTGTAACGTATGTAATTTGGTCTTTATATGGAACCCTTAGTAATTGGAGCAGGGAATACCTCTGATTCTGTTTCCTGAATTTTAATTTCTTTTCCCTGAGTTGGATTACTTGTCTACTAGCATCCACAGGAGAAAATGCACATAGCCTTACTGCAACTCTGAGGAGTGGAATTAGAATCAAAATACAAGCCCAGGGCTATCCCCAACACTTCCCGTTTCTATCCAATTAAAAGATTCTTTTATCTCAAACATCATTTGAGCACAATTATTACCATTTTGTAGTTTATAATGTACAGTATAGACCTAACATCCAGTCAATCAATATTTATCAATTAAATAGTACCTCTGTCATCTCTCCGACCTTAAAAGACTTATAATTCTACTCCTGACTCAAGTCCTGGTTTTAGATTTTAACCATCAGAAAACCATCCTCTCAAATCTGTATCATCTTTCTAAATGCTAAACAGCTTGAACTGGATATAAGACTATTAGTTTTCAACCCCATCAGAAATCCAAGAATGACTGATATTATCTGAAAGTATGAGAAGCACAAAATATAGCTTCTAAAACTTAGCCAATTTTTAGAGAACACTGATCGCCTGGACAGGCCCTATATGCCAAAACCTTGGAGCATCAGTCTTCAGCCTTCTGGCCCAGGATCATCTGACAGACCTTGGTAATGTAGAATTTTGAAGGACTGATTACTCTGTCTTGGCAGAGATTATCAGTTGATTATTCCGCATAGTGTGTCTTTTTTTTTTAAAGGCAGTATTTGTCTGTAAATGAAATGAGGCAATTCTTGCCTGGTGACTGTTTCACCACAACTGAAGCAACTCCATTGATGCTCAATTTCTTCTTTGAATTCAAGAAAGGGGTGTCATCAGGAACAGACAGGTCTCCAGTTAAATGATTTTTAGTAAAAAATGTCAATATGCATCATATTCTGTGGACTTGTGACGCCTTTGAAGATCATCTATCTACCTAAACCATCTCTTAACTGTTAATCCTTGACTATTCTCGGCCATTTCTAATTGAAATAACTCTGGAACACCCTTTTAATTAACTCACAACCATGATTTTGCTATCTGATCCTTAACTTGTATTACTTAATCATCTAAAAACAGTTTATAATAGCAGTTAAAGAAGAACTAGATCTAAACCTTGTATTCTTGAACGTGTTATATAGGGACAGTGCTTATGTGGGAGTAACAATATTAATCCCAGTTTTATATCAATAATAAATTTATACCAATGAAAACATTGAATTTACATCAAATAAATTCTGAACCAATATAAGAGATTATAACTTCAACTTCATATCAATAATAAAGACTTCTACCAATGTAAGATCTGGTTATATAATGTTTTGCTTTAAGTACATTTGCTAACCTATCCCTATTTGTCTATTTCTTTAATTTCTATGATATTACTATATCCTCTTTTTCTTTTCCACCCCCTTCTCCTTTACCTAAGAATGTGATATCTGTGTGTCTGTCTGTGTTTAAAGAATTTGTTTTGCATACATAAAGACAAATCAATTATGTTGTTTGCAGAAAAATGGACTTGACTAGATACTTTGTTTGTTTGTTTTGCTTTTTAATCTAGTTGCAGAAAGACAAACATAAGTTTTCTTGTATTTATGGTTCCTGTATTTTAGGCATTTTTATTATATATATGACTCGAAAGTTCAAGTAAGCTACCTAAGGGTAGAAAGTGAGGAGGGGACAAAGGGATCCAGAAGAGTGAGAAAACGGTAATTTTGGATATATGAGGTGGCGTGCTCAACAAGTATCACATACATGCACTATGATGTCTAAACATTTGTGATAAAACTGCTCCAGGAAGCCATAAAGTTATTAAATGAATATCTTTATCCAGTGGTGTTGATCATTGATGATTTTGAGACTGGTAAAATAATATATATACTATTACCATTGTTCTTTATTGCCTACCGCAACTGGATGGTAAGGCTCTTCTGCTAAAGACAGACCATACTTTGGTTTCAGGACATAGAGAAATGAAACTGGAACTTAACTGAAAGATTCTTCCCTCTTATCTAGTGTTCCTAATTCCAGAAGATGATGGGGAATTCCTATAAGTAGTTTTATACAGTGGTGGACCCTACAGCTACATTATGAAATTGCTGGCAATGTATGGCCAATGCAAGAATATAACAGTCTCATGAATATTATAGTGATAGCTAACACATTCTGATTTGGTGCCCACTCCCTTTTTTTGGTACTGACTGGCTTTATATCTATAACTGAAGAAATCATGGTCTCTAATGGATAAATTATTGCTGTTGTTTTGCTAAAAGGACATGATGTGCCTGTTAAATTGTCTTCTAAATACTTATATTTGTTTGTAGATACATTAATGATGCTGTCATTTTGGTTAGAAAAGATAATTTTTGAAGTAGGGCATATGTAACTGCAAAGACTCATAATTGATCAAACTGTTGAAAATATGTCAGAGGAGATCCTGTCAAGAAAGAGGGGAAAGAAAATAAGAGCTAGAAAAAGAGTGAAGTGTTATAGAGTGCCGTCTTCTAGTCTGATGGGATATTTGCAGAAGATGTGGCATACTGCATAGAACCTGAACAAGATTGGACCTATCTTCCATTATGGATTACAGTGATCCACTATTCTTTGAAGATTTTATAACAGTAATTATTGCTGGAAGGGTTCTTAAAGCTTCACCTCTCCCTGGGTATCTCTAGGCATTTGAATGTTGCCAGAGGAGGGAGAGAAATTCTCTACAGGATTGTAAATACCAATAAGGTGCTCATTCTCTTGTGAATAACTCAGGATGCTGCTTTAAAGAAGTCTTATTTAATTCATTAGCTTACTGGGGAGGGGGAAGCAATATGCAAATAGAAGGTGGACTAATTAGGAAGGAGAAGAGGTCAGTGTAAGTGGAAGGGGAACTGGAATTGTAATGAGGAACTGGATGCCACAAAAATATATTATATGCATTTATGAACTTGACATAATGAAACTCATTATTATGCATTATTAATATATGCTAATAAAACCTCGAGAAGACATGTATTATTAAATGAAATTGAGTAAATTGACTATGAGAAAGAGCTGTCTGTCTCTGTGTTGAACTGACAAAGACTTTGTGATACCATTCTGCATAGTACTATTTATTTCTGAAGATCTAAAAAATACTACTGATAGTAATCAACATTGAAGTCTGAATAGAATCAACTTTTAAATGTAATGCATTTACTATGGACTCTCTAGTAAACATTTTAATTTAATTGTTCTTATTTATAATACGTATATTAGTTCGCAAGTCATTGACACAGAGCTCCAAAATACTACTTAGAGCTTACATAGTATCCTTAGAAAAATCCAATAATTGAACTAATAGTTTCTTCATCTTAATAGTTCATGTGTTAGCTTAGATTTATTTTTATTGTATTAGATTTTTCTAGTTGTTGAAAAAGATTTGAATGAGAAAAAAGAAAAGAATTTTAGTGACTCTATTCTAACCACAAATGTTTTCATTTAACTAATTATAACATCTAAAGAGGCTGTGGTTATATTGTGGTGTAAACATTCTTACATTTGTCATGACATGATCTAAAGTCGCATTTTTCAGTCTTGACATTTAATCTATGGGTATACATTACTCCAGGGATCAATCAGCATTACATTACTTAATTCAAGTGCGAAATGTGATCTGAGAGCAGAGCACGTGCATGCTATATGATCCTAGTCACCCTTTGAAAACAGTTTCAGCCATGCCTGAATTCATAGCATCAGGAAGACTAATGACATTATCAAATGCTCAGTGAGAAGGGAAGTATCTTCTTGATAGCTATATTGTGTTAAAACAGGATCACTCTATAGGTATGTATTGTTCCACCTTTAAATAAGCATTTTTGCAGCTTCCAACAGCATAAGGATAAGAGTAATAGCTGTTAACTAGTGTCCATAATCAAAAATGACGATCTGAAAGCCTCAGCATCATAAGCAAATTTCAATTGTGAGTTTTTAAGAAAAATTATAGTTGGCAAGTCTTTTGTTTCATCCAGTCATTTCTTTAATTGGGAGATAAATTATGGAGTAGTATACATGGCTTAAGATATAATTAATTATGGATTCATTTTGGAATTTTAGGTGTGCAATGTCACAACTATATATTCTGAAACTCAGCTACTTTTGAACAAATGTAATATTGCATTTGATGGCCTATTTATATGGACGTACACATGAACTTTGTTATAGATAATAGCCTGACATTTTTGTGCTATTGCTTTTTGTAATAGTAATCAGTTGGTTCCTCAAGTCAACATAGGATATATGTCCTACAAGTCAAGCCTAGATCATTGACTATAGATGACTTAATGAAATCAATACTAAGGATAATAATGTGGATTATTACTGGATTCAAACCATTGGATTGAGTGTGAGGACCCCTATGGAAGAGTGAGAGGAAGAACTGAAGGAGTTGAAGGGGATTGTGACTCCTCAGAAAGAATGACAGTGTCAACTAACCAGACCCCTCAGAAATTTTTGGAACTAAACCACCAACCGAAGAGCATACATGGGCTGGTACATGGCCCCCATTATGTATGTAGCAGAGGATAGCCTTGTCAGGACTCAGTTGGAGGGGATGTGCTTGGTCTTCTGGAAACTGGATGCCCCAAACAAGGGCGATTTTTGAGGGGTGAGTTGAGAGTGGGTGGGTGGAGGAGTATCCCCTTAGATATGAAGGAGAGCAAGGAAGGGGAAAAACATAAATTAAAAAACAAAAGGATAATAATGACAGATGGCAATGGTAAGAATAATGTATTCACAGTTTACATCTCCATTATAAGAAGGATTATATTGTCTTTGGCCTCTTATGTCTTCTTAACTCTAACCTGATTTATGAAGCTTAAGTTGGGCAGGAATAAATGCTCCATTCATTTCCAATGAATTGTTGTGAGAAGAAAGATGCAGAAAGAAAAAATTAAAAGCCTTACAACATAAATTAAGTATATTTGATAGGTATAGTGGCAGATTTTTTCCCTCAGTTTCATTTTAGATATTTGAAGGCACATCATTTGAATTTCTCAACCAATAACTGCAACCTTAGGTTTTTGTTTGTTTTTCGTTTTCTCACTGAATCCTAAACAATTTGAGAAAGATCTAGTTTAATCTTACCACTTTTCTCTTGAATTCTACAGAGCAAGGGAAGACAGTTATATTAAATCTTTCTTTTTGAGGAAGGGGTTTAACCAAAAGTGGATAAGGTTATTGCTGGAGAGGTATAGAAAATGCTTTGATATTGATTCTTGGCCAAAGATGAGTTGATTATAGATTAGGTCTGAGTAGACTTTTGGCTCTAAGAAAGTTGAAGAAATGAACACATGAAGTGAAATACTTTTCAACTTGAATCATGAAAGTTGTCAAAACAAATTTAGCTTGGATCAATACAGTTTTCAACATGTGAGACATTACCATTTAAATATCAGATACTCTGCATTGTATATATTTACATTATCATTCATAACAGTAGCAAAATTACATTTACAGAATAGCAACAAAATAATTTAGTGTTTGGAGTCATCGCAACATGAGGAACTGTATTAAAAGGTTACAGTATTAGGAAGATTAAGAATCACGGATTTAAACAGAAAAGCTCTTTCCAAAATGATAAAAGGAGCCACAGCATGCATTAAGTTTAGAAGAGTTTTATCTAGTTCGTTACATTTTATTTAGTCCTTACAGCAATTCTAAGGGATGCGTGGTATTCTCATTTATACTTGATTAATGAAAAACCTTTTTTGGAAAGACTTATTTAAACAACATAATTAATTTCTCTCAGATACTTAGGGAAGGCCAAGACTAAAATTTGCATCTAGCTGGCATTCTAGTAATATAGATGGACTTTAAGTCTTTAGCTTTCTTATATAAATAGATTACACATACAGGGAGAAATATATAGAAAATTAGCATGACTTATTTATGATTATGCATCTGAATCATCTTTTACCGGCTTGAAAAATACATTCAAATTATAAATTTTAATTCATTTTAAAAATGTAATATTTTATTAGATTTAACTAATACATTCTACTAAACAAAATTACCATCTGCTATGTATGTTAAACTTTGAGACAACTTAATTTGAGTTAAAAACAATGTTGCCTGAAGCAACATTAGTAAAAGTTTAAATGTGCAAACAAGAATCAATTTTGTTTAAGGATGTGGCCCCTGGTAGGTTGACAGTCCTTCAGTACATTAACACACACTTTAGAGTAAATATAGGGTTTATAAGCATATTGAATCCAGTGAGTTTAAAATAAAACAATAAGACTAACTTGATTTGGTTTGGAAGAGGGATGAATCTAATCAGAGTTGAGTGAAATATGACAAAAATTTACATTTCTCAAAGAACCAATAAAGAAAGAGAAAAGAAAAGAATTAACCTCAGGAAGGAATAGATTAAATCTGTTGTTAACTATAACTGAATTAATTACTTCACTAACTCCTATTTGATATTTTTAAGACAATATGAATATATTCATTTAATCTTTATACATTTATACATAGTTTATAGATCAGATACATTCACCATTATATCTCTACAATTATCCTTCATGCATCTTATTTTATCTCCTCTCTATTATTTATTATTATTATTATTATTTTAAATCATCATCTATCTTCATCACCTTAATTCAAATTACTACTGAACACATGGTGAACAAACCTAGGCATATTTTTGAAGAGGGCAATTTCAGTGGAGAAATTGCCTCTGCCAGATTGACCTGTGAGCAAGTCATTTCTTATAGAATAATTGATGTAAAATTGCCCATTGCACTGTGGGTGATGTCACCCCTGGACAGATAGCCCAAGGCTCTAAACAATGCAAGCTGAACAAGACATGAGTAGTGAGTAGTGTTCTTCCATGGTCTAGGATTCAGTTTCTACCTCATAGTTCCTGTTTGAGTTCCTAACACAGTGTAGGACTGTGCCCTGAGAATTCCAAGATGAATTAAACCTTTTCTTTCTGAAGTTTCTTTTGATTATGGTATTTATCACTAAAAAGAAGGCAAAGTGGTAAAGTAGTAATTCACTGGCATATAAATTATGTACCAGTGGTCACATCCCAAAATTAGAATGACTCTGTCCTACAAAAGCCATCAATTTTCAGACAACTGCCTCAGGGGATCCTGTATACTGAAAATTGTACTGACTTGACCTTGTACTGGAAACCATACTTTCCCTGATATATACACCAGCTATGTGCATGTATAACATTCAGAAGTTAGCATTACGAACATCACTTCCATATATATCAGCTTTCACATTCTTTCCATCATCTTTTTCATCAATTTTCCTGAGCCTTGGATGATGACAGCTTGATCTAATGGTCCAACTGCTTCTGAACATTCAGTGTTATTTGTACTTGGGTCTTTGAATGTTTATGTCTTTTCATTCACAATTACCTACTATAATTGAAAGGTTCTCTGACCAAAGTTGAGAACATATATCTATGCTTATGAATGTAAATATTTAGGATATTTATAATACAACCATTTATTATAACAATAATGGATTATGTACCCATAGTGCCTATGGTCTTCCAGGTAATGGACTTTTGACCAGGTTTACAGTGCAAGACATAAAACACCTCCTGAGGAGCAAATTTCATATCCAATTAGAAAGTATTGGTTGCCTGCATACCCATCATGCCACTATTACATCAGTAGGCACATCTCATAGAAATGTAAGTATTGTAACATGGGCAGTGGTGGAGTAACACCTGCTGGGCCAATCTCTTTTGCACTGTGTAAAGATTGTCTTTGTATTATTCAAATGCTGGTTTCTATACCAATGCTAGAGATTTGAGTACAGGCAGACTTTGGCATTGTTATTTTTATGAAACATCACCTGTCTCAGTGTTTTGTAAACATCTTCTCTATCACCTTCTGATTGGTTTAATAAAGAGATAAATGTCCTATAGCAAGCAGGAGAGGATATGTGGAACTTCCAGGCATAGATAGAAACTCTGAGGAAGAGTCCATGGTAGGATATTCACCAGCTAGACATGGGAGGAAGGAACAGAGACCTCAACAGAAGGAGAGATACATAACAATCCACATGGTGGGACAGAACTAAAGTGTTGGGTTTACTTACCCGAGCTAGTTGAGTGTCTTCCAAACTAAGACTCTCATAATTATTAACAAGTCTCCCTGCCACTATTTAGGTATGAAAATATCCAGCAATAAAGACCATCAATGCGTTCATCTCCAATTAGTCTTCAAAATATCTTGTAAGCAAGCCAGAACAGTACCTTATAAAAACAAACAGATTTTCTATGTCCTTTTTTTCAAAGTGAAAGATGTCTTTAACAGTTGAGTTTTTCTTACTTTCTAGGTTATTTGTTCAATTGGGTACAATTCAGTGTTCAACATAGAAAATTGCTACGAATGTTGATCTATCTAAGTAATCTAATTAGAAAAATATATTAACCCAGAGTCTCTGAATACCCTAGACACAATTTGCATATCAATTGATTTCCAAGAAGATGGAAGGAGAGACCCCTGGTCCTGGAAAGACTGGCTGTAGGGGAATGCCATAACAGAGAAGCAAGAGGGGGTGGAATGGGGAAGAGAGGGACGGAAGGGGGCTTATGGGACTTTCGGGGAGAGAGGAAACTGGAAAGGGGAAATCATTTGGAATGCAAATAAAAAAACTTAGAAAATAAAAAAATAAAATAAAATAAAGAAAATATTGGGTTAATTTTCTAAGTATAATACTGTGTATTTCATCAAATTTATCACAATTTGTTATTTAAGAATTATTTTTATGTAATGCCAGCTCCTCTGTCTTCACTGATTAAAAAATCTCAACAAATAAAAGATTTTTACATTTCAATTAAAATAGTTTAATGCTATATAACATAAAATAACAGATTTTTAAAATTCTACTTTTTAAAAATACATTTTTAAAGTTTATGTAGTGGTGTGTGTGTGTGTGTGTGTGTGTGTGTGTGTGTGTTGGTTCACATGCATGACCATGTGAATATATGTTTATTTTAGAGGTAACAGGAAATATGTCTCTTCTTCCTCTTTTGAAGGGTTCTTTTTATTTTAATCTCATTTTGTCCTCACTCAAAACTAGGTCATGGAAAATGGGAAATGATGGGAAATGGTCATAACACCTGAGCTTACTTGCCTCCGCATGCAGGATGCCTGATGATTGAGAAGCACGTAAAACCAGACACACTGAAACTAATAGAAAGGAAACTAGGGAAGAACTTTTAACATACGGGCACAGGGGAGAATTTCCTGAATAGAACTCCATTAGCTTATGCTCTAAATCAAGAATTGACAAATGGGACCTCATAAAATTACAAAGTTTCTGTAAGGCAAAAGACACTGTCAAAAAGACAAAGCGGCAACCAACTTATTGGGAAATGATCTTTACCAACCCTACATCCGACAGAGGGCTAATATCCAATATATACAAAGAACTCAAGAAGTTAAACTCCAGAGAGGCAATTAACCCTATTAAAAAATGGGGTACAGAGCTACACAAAGAGTTCTCACCTGAAGAATATCTAATGGCTGAGAAGCACCTAAAGAGATGTTCATCATCCTTAGTCATTAGGGAAATGCAAATCAAAAGAACCCTGAGATTCCATCTCACACCAGTCAGGATGGCTAAGATCAAAAACACAGGAGACAGCAGTTGTTGGCCAGGATGTGGAGAAAGAGGAACACTCCTCCACTGCTGGTGGAATTGCAGGCTGGTACAACCACTCTGGAAAGCAGTCTGGCGGTTCCTCAGAAAACTGGGCATGACACTCCCGGAGGATCCGGCTATACCACTCCTGGGCATATACCCAGAGACTTTACCCGCATGCAATAAGGACACATGCTCCACTATATTCATAGCAGCCTTATTTATAATAGCCAGAAGCTGGAAAGAACCCAGATGTCCCTCAACGGAGGAATGGATTCAGAAGATGTGGTATATCTACACAATGGAATACTACTCTGCCATTAAAAACAATGAATTCATGAAATTCCTAGGCAAATGGTCAGAACTGGAAAATATCATCCTTAGTGAGGTAACCCAATCACAAAAGAACACACATGGTATGTAGTCACTGATAAGGGGATATTGACCCAGAATCTCGGAATACCCTAGACACAATCCGCATATCAATAGATTTCTAAAAAGATGGAAGGAGAGACACCTGGTCCTGGAAAGACTGGATGTAGGGGAACGCCAGGACAGAGTAACGAGAGGGGGTTGAATGGAGAAAAGAGGGAGGGAAGGGGGCTTATGGGACTTTCGGGGAGGGAGGAAACGGGAAAGGGGATGTGATTTGGAATGTAAATTAAAAAAATAAAAAAAAAGAAATAAAAAAAAAACTAGGTCATAAATCATTTGCTACTCATCCTAAGTGTAAGAGATAACTTACACTTCTAATTTCTCTACTCCCTTGGCTCTGTAACTACTATATTGAACCAAGCTGCATGATTATGATAAAAAGGAAGTTTTTTAAGCTGTTTACTTTGTTTTGAATATTTTTATTTGTTTGCATATGAATTACTTTATTTATAAACAATTTCATTCCAATAATCCAAATATTTCTTAGTGATTATATTAGAGTTCTCTTGTTTATGGGGTGGAATTGTCATAATGCCCAAATTCACAAATTATTCTCTATGTGCTTATGTTTTATTTTCCTATTCTTTAATCTATATTTATCTCAAAAAGAGGAGGTTTGTAGCAGACCTAATCTGTCCCTACCCTACCTTAATAAAATAAAATAAAATCATGGATATATGAGTTGAAGACTATCAAAAGAAGTGTCTGTAGTTGAGAGAGAAAAATACAGATAGGTCTCCAATTTAAATGCAGATAATTTTATATAGATTAGTAAAAAACAACCTGCTAATTTAAACCTCCAAACTACAAGAAAAATGAAATATTCTGGAGACTGTACCTAATAGGTTAGGGTTAGTATCATAGGAAGTATTTTTTGTAGACTGTGAATGTTAAAATCGTAGTAAAGTGCTACATAAAATCTGTCATTTGTGTTAATCTATTTGGACCAAAAATATTTGCTGATAATACCCAATTGATTTAATTATGTTTTTTAATCATGTTTTCTGTTTATGATAGCTTTCATGCAAATATGTGCGTGGGTTATTTCAGTTATTGAATGATAATTTGTTAAAATCTGTGCTGTGCATAAGAATTCATCAGTCCATAATTTTAAAATGTGAAAATCAAGCAAACAAACAAAAAAACCAACTGACCAACAGCAACAGAAAAAAAAAAACAAAAAACAAAAAACAAATGAAGAAACCCATATAGATGCCTAGGAAGATTTAGTAAGGAAAGCATTAAAATATTAAACAAAAAAATTTATAGCAAGCTAAAATTTATTCCACTGAATATACTGAGTATACTGAATGTACTGAACTCCTTACAATTATCACGTAAGAAGCCCTAGATTAAAACCATTCTGACATTCACCAAATTCTATGGTAAAATCAATCTTTGGAGAAGAGTTGATCAGATTAAAATATTTTCAAATAACTTATCCTATTATGCAGAGAAAACATTTAGTTTATTTATAGGAATACAAAATTATACTAGAAAACTGAATAATTTCTTCACTATCTAATATACAATTAAGATAGGGACTATGCAAATCACATCACATAATCGCCTCAAATCAACTAAATCTAGTTCAAAATGAACAAATATTAGAGCTAACAAACAAATGTGTTTGAATTTGCTATAATTTAACTACATCTGCCAATTTAACTAAAAAGGCAATTAGAGCCAAAATTAGGTTATAAAACAGATACACACCAATCTGTCTTTAATTCAAAGTATAACATATGAGACAATAGTTATCCCTTGATAGACATAATATCATAGATGGCTGTAATGTCAAGAAGACGAATGAGCAACAAATAACACCAAATTATTTAGATAAAATGTGATTTTCTTTTGAGGTTCTAGTTTGACCCTAATAATCTGCAAACACAAGGCAACTATTTTACTCTTGAGATGTGTTTATAGTCAAAACTCAAACATGTTTTAAAAATGTAAACAATCCCGGACCTCAAGCTGTACTACAGAGCAATAGTGATAAAAATCACATGGTATTGGTACAGTGACAGGCATGTAGATCAATGGAACAGAATTGAAGACCCAGAAATGAATCCACACTCCTATGGTCACTTGATCTTTGACAAAGGAGCTAAAACCATCCAGTGGAAAAAAGAGAGCCTTTTAAATAAATGGTGCTGGCTCAACTGGAGGTCAACATGCAGAAGAATGCAAATTGACCCATTCTTATCTCCTTGCACTAAGCTCAATTCCAAGTGGATCAAAGACCTCCACATAAAACCAGAAACACTGAAACTAATAGAAAGGAAACTAGGGAAGAACCTTGAACATATGGGCACAGGGGAGAATTTCCTGAATAGAACTCCAATAGCTTATGCTCTAAGATCAAGAATTGACAAATGGGACCTCATTAAATTACAAAGTTTTTGCAAGGCAAAAGACACTGTCAAAAAGACAAAGCGGCAACCAACTAACTGGGAAATGATCTTTACCAACCTCACATCCGACAGAGGGCTAATATCCAATATATACAAAGAACTCAAGATGTTAAACTCCAGAGAGGCAAGTAACCCTATTAAAAAATGGGGTACAGAGCTAAACAAAGAGTTCTCACCTGAAGAATATCTAATGGCTGAGAAGCACCTAAAGAGATGTTCAACATCCTTAGTCATTAGGGAAATGCAAATCAAAACAACCCTGAGATTCCATCTCACACCAGTCAGAATGGCTAAGATCAAAAACACAGGAGACAGCAGTTGTTGGTGAGGATGTGGAGAAAGAGGAACACTCCTCCACTTCTGGTGAGATTGTAAGCTGGTTCAACCACTCTGGAAAGCAGTCTGGCGGTTCCTCAGAAAACTGGGCATGACACTCCAGGAGGATCCTGTTATACCACTCCTGGGCATATACCCAGAGGCTTTACCTGCATGCAATAATGACACATGCTCCACTATGTTCATAGCAGCCTTATTTATAATAGCCAGAAGCTGGAAAAAACCCAGATGTCCCTCAATGGAGGAATAGATTCAGAAGATGTGGTATATTTACACAATGGAATACTACTCTGCAATTAAAAACAATGAATTCACAGAATTCCTAGGCAAATGGTCAGAACTTGAAAATATCATCCTTAGTGAGGTAACCCAATCACAAAAGAACACACATGGTATGCAGTCACTGATAAGGGGATATTAACCCAGAATCTCAGAATACCCTAGACACAATTCGCATATCAATAGATTTCCAAGAAGATGGAAGGAGAGACCCCTGGTCCTGGAAAGACTGGATGTAGGGGAATGTCAGGACAGAGAAGCGAGAGGTGGTTGAATGGGGAAAACAGGGAGGGAAGGGGGCTTATGGGACTTTCGGGGAGGGCGGAAACGGGAAAGGGGAAATGATTTTGAATGTAAATAAAAAAAACTTAGAAAAACAAAATAAAAAAAAATAAAAAAATTCAAACATTTAAGTAACAAATAATTTAAATAGCCTATATGCATATAACTTTAAGAAAAAGGAGAAGAACTTTATTGTAAGAAATGCTTAAGTGTTTCCAGAGTGGGACAACTATGACCCCATGAAGCACATGCATGCAAGTGCAAAGACGTTGAATACAACATATAACACAAACTATAACATTGCTTAAAAGTAATGGAAGAGAAGCACACATTTAGCAGGAGGGGAATGTTATCTGTGAAAAGTAAATATACGGTGGCAAAATTTTTCTCACTGAAAATAACAGGCAGACAACTACTTATTACCAAATCAATCATAAGTGGGAAGGGAATGAAAGAGGACAGGGCGGGAGAGTGGGGAACCTCATCTGGTATTGGGTGAGGGAAAAGGACTGAAGACTGAGGGCAGCAGAAAGAAGGGATACAGGCAATGTCAGAAGATATGTGATTGGGGGAACCCTCCAGAATGAACCAGAGATCCAGGAGGTAAGAAACTCTTAGGACTCAAAGAGAGGGACCTTAGATGAAATGCCTGATGGTAGGGAGAGGGAACTTAAAGAGCCCACCTTCAGCAGGAAGATAGGGCATCAAATGAGGGAGAGGAGGACCACCTCACAGTCACAACTCTGATTTATAATTGTTCCTGTCTGAAAGAATTACAGGGATGGAAATGGAGAGGAACCTGAGAAAAAGAAGGTCCAGAGAGAGGCTCAAAGTGGGATCCAGCTCAAGGGGAGGTCCCAAGGCCTGACACTATAACTGAGGCTATGGAGTGCTCACAAAAAGGGCCTAGCATGATCACACTCTAGAAGACCATACACACAGCTGAAAGAGTCAGATACAGATATTTGCACCCAACCAATGGATAGAAGCAGCTGACTTCTGTTGTTGAATTAGGGAAGGCTGAAAGAAGCTGAGGAGTAGGTGACCCTGTAAGAAAACGACCAGTCTCAATTAATCTGGACCGTGAGATCCCTCAAACACTAGACCACCAACTAGGCAGCATACACCAGCTGATATGAGGTACGCAACACACAAAGAGTAGAGCACTGCTGGGTCTGTGTTCATTCAGAGATGATGCTCCTCAAGAGACTGGAGGCACCAGGGAGGTTACTGCTCAGGTGGGTTGGAGGTTGGGGACATCCACGTGGAGACAGGGGGGTAGGAAGGTGATGAGTTGTGGAATGGTGAATGGGGGGGGGGATAAAATATGGAGTGTAAAAAAATAATTTAATTAAAAAAAAAGTACCAAATGGAAATACTAGCTATATACAAAAAACAATTAACTTTATAACTCCATAGTAGAACATGTAACATTTTTCAAATTATTTACATCTCTATAAAAATGAATCAACAATAACAAAAAAAGATTTTAGCCAAGAATTATTCATAGTAAACCTAAAGACTGATAAAGAGAAGAAACAAATTATTTTAGATTTTTTTATACCATTTATGAAACAGTTTAGAATGTACTAAAGCAGATAATGATAAGTGAAAGATGAATTCAATTAACTGTAAAGCAAGGGGTAAAATGATAAAAACACAAATGGTGTGGGCTGAATAAGGGTAAAAGCGTACAGAGGGATGATGAAAATACATTGAATTAATAGTTTAAGGTATTATTCAGTATTTTCAACAAAAGAATATATGTTAATAATAAATATTTTAAACTTAAAATTATCCTGTAGAAATTTAAAAAGAATATAAATTAAAAAGAATAAAAGCCCTTAAAATCATAAGTGAACTTGTACAAAATTATAGAAATAATTGAAAATCAGAATTATAGAAAACCAGTTAAATATCATAGATTGTAAGTCATGAAAAACATTTATTTAAACCTTAAAAGTGCTGCGCATGAAAATTTTAAAAACTCAGATAAAACTAAGAATTAGAGAAAAATATTAAATCATTAAAATTGATTTATTAATTTTAACAAGCACTTGAATACATATGACAATTCCGTAATTGCTCATTATCAATAAGTTGCTAATTTAATGAAATATTAACTGTACTTTTGAAGAAACATTAATTTTTTTCACAGGAATATGATTGTTAGTATATGTTAACAATAGCTAAAAAAATGGAAACTGATTAAAAACTTCTTTGGAAGCTATTAAGGGGTTTACCTGCAAGTTTCTAGTACAAAATATGGGATGGGGTATGTTCTCAGTATAGTTCAGTGATTGTTTAGCATATATAAAGTTAGGTGTTTAATCTATCCACAGCAATCCAGAAACTGGCATGGTGGTTCATGCCTGTAGTCTTCCCACATGGGAAGCATAAAAGCAAGATTTAAAATTCAAAATCACCTCTCCTAGTCACTGAATTCAAAGCAACTCTGGTCTGCATAAAACCATTTCCAACCAAATAACAATAAAACTAACATATATATATATATATGTGTGTGTGTGTGTGTGTGTGTGTGTGTGTGTGTGTGTGTGTATGTGTATGTATATAACTCATTTTATCCATTTCTATATTCACTAGCTAAAACATCATACATAATAAGAAAACACGGTGAATATATCTTTTCACGTTTCATATGTTAATATGTTTCAAGAATATGTATTCCTGAAATCTTATAGATGGCTGAGTGGGTAAAGACACATGCAAAGCCAGCATGGAGGCCTGAGTTCAAATATGTAGCAACCATTTAATATCATTAGCTAATTATCTCATAGTTGGTTCGGCTTACCTCAGCTTTAATGTGATAATTTGATTGGTCAACAATATATTCAAATTATATTATTATTATTATTATTATTATTATAGTTTTGTCTACAATTTCTCATTTTTTCTACTTTTAAATGAGACACATAAGGAATATTATTAGTTTTAGTTGAGGATGTCATTGTCTGGGAATTTATTTTATGCTTCATTCATGGTTAGATCAGAGTTAGAGACTGAAGGTTGAAGATGTAACTTCATTTCATCACACCATCACATTTTTTTCTATGTGATTTACAGTCTATCCATGTTCATCTTGATCACTCTGAAGTATCCCTCTTCACATTCCATAATTTCACTTGTTGTTTTCCTGTCCTGTTTGGAATGAAGCCACTGTGCCCACTGGAGACTGGAAATTTATTCTCATCATCTTTCGGGAAAGAGTTATTATTTTTAAAGTACTTATTAAAATTATAAAATTAAACCATTTATCTGATGTTTCAAAAAACAGTGAAAACTGGAATTTAACATGAGGTGAATACAAATATTTTAATGATTTTAATTTGTTCTTTCTCCTCTAAAAGTTTTGTGTTTTCCTTTTCATCCACACATCACAGAATATTGTTAATAACAAGTTTTCTCAACATCAGAGTGGTACGTGATCAGATAACTATTGGGTATAGAGAGGATGTGTTGGATGTAGCAGGATTTTTATCAGTAGCCCTGACTTTGACTAAATCCTAGAATATATTAATTTTTTATAGCACAACACTATATTTTGTACCAATATAACAACAACAATACTTTTAGATATTTTTGATTGTCTCACAAACAGTAAAATTGACACAACTGAGGAATTGTTGTGCTTGATTATAGTTTGTTTTATAAATTATCAATTAGTTCTTTCATTATTTAACTATGTCCTGTGGAAATAGTTTTCCTAGAGGGAGGTTCATAAGACTCAAGAAACTAAGCAAGATAAAAAGTCTCATGAATATTACAAAGTATAGTAAGTTCAGGATTTCTCAAAGACCCAAGATTCACTAATCTTTTACGCAGTATAAATCCTGTTACTCCTGGGGAAGAGAGAACCTTTTCAGTAGAACTCTATAAAGGTTGAACACTGAGTTCAAAAGGAAACTATTTGAAGTTCCCTCCCATGCTAGTGTAGGCATTTCCTTGAACCAGCTGCCTTTGACTAATCCATACTAATGTAAACAATCCCTATAAGCTCATGTATTTACCAAGGTAGACTTGAGTGGAATCATCTCTTTGGATGGCTATTTGTATACTGTGCTGATGGTGAACAGATGTTTCTTCTTATCTCCCTGAAAAAATAAAAAAAAAAGTGCATTCATATACTAACTTACTTGCCATTAAATATCCCAATTATATTCCAACTTTTTATTTTATTTTATTTTATTTTTTTAATTTACATTCCAAATCACTTCCCCTTTCCCGTTTCCTCCCTCCCCGAAAGTCCCATAAGTCCCCTTCCCTCCCTCTTTTCTCCATTCAACCCAACTTTTAAATTATTTATACTGTTCCAATATACTTCTTTTCTTTTAAACCTTATTCACTGTAGGATATATCTGTGCATGCTCTCTTGTCCTTAACAAAGCTTCTTAAAGAAACAATTCTGGCATTTATAGCATTTGCAATCAATTTGATTTCTCCTTCATTCAACAAATTTCCGCATCTAATGATAAACTGTCGCCACTGCTTTGATATCATAGACAGCTACTAATTTTAAAATTATCTCTTTGCATTTATTGAAGAGTTTGGCATGTCATGTTTGAACATCTTTCTGCTTTAATACATGTCACAACTCAGAAAATGTCTACCAAGAACAAGACTGTGACATTTTCTGATTGCTGTAAATGTCTTCTTGATATAACTTATTCATGTAATAACTTTATCTTGTTAAAACAATTCCCTTAATTCTTTTCACCTCCTCTTTACCCATGTTTTTTTTCTTTATTTTATCATCCCAAACTTTCTTGTGTAGAGACCAAAATTTGACTCTAGCCTCTAGTCTCCCTAATTTATCTATTGGTGTTCTGTCTGTGCATTGTTGGAAAGAGAATTGCTGCAATAGTTATTGAAATAGTCTTGTATCACATACAATTGCTTGAGAAATGAGCCCTAATAAAAACAGTAAAAGGTTTTGTTAATTGGTTTTTATGTAACTATGCATTCATCCCTTTCTCTTGCTCTCTTACTCTGCAATATAGATTTTTCTACATACTAGCGTCTGACTTTTTCTTCAGTAAGACTATTGTAGTTTTTATTAAAAATAAGAACACACCTTTCAGCAACCAAACATTGCAAATACCTCTTTTCTGGATATGGTTTTGCATGCAGAGTTAGACTCCTCTTTGTATAAAGAGCTTTGTCTTCTGTGAATACCTTCATCTTTGTTGAACCAATGGGCTACCCATGGTATTTAGATCTCATAGAGAATATGTAGAAACATTAAGTAACGATTAAGAATATTACTAAGATTATGAAGACATAAATATTTTTGTTTAATCTCATAGTTCATTCATAAAGTAAGTCACATGGACAGGTCCATGGCTGATGACTACAGCCGTAACTAGTGTTCAGCATGAAGGTGTGCATAAAGGTTAGGCGTGGAGACTAAGGCCACATCCAAATACCATATACAATGTTATTTTTCCCTTAGTTTACATATATGCTTATCTTGGCCTCAATAGTATATAAGGAATGCCTTTACCATCATACAAGATTTTCATCATCTCCCGATATCTAAGTAAAGATCGTTTTGTGTGTAAATTTTTCAAAAAACAGCGATCTGAATTTCTCTTCTTCTTTATTGCTTTTCATTTTTTACAATTTTAGAACTCTATGCATTACTTTGTTATATATGTCTTATTAGGCCTTATAGATAAGGTTTATTTTAATCTATGCCCTTGATTTCTCCATATAGTCAATATGAATCCTGGAACTATATCAATGGATATGTCCTTTGCTGTGACGATAATGATTTTTACAATAACAAATCTTTGAAATTTTCAATAAGTAGACTTCATCTTTAGAGCATCCTAGTATGTATCAGGGAAAAACACCTTATAATATATGCAGATGATGAAGTTTAAAATCATAGAAGCTTCCATAAAAATATATAGTAATTGAATAACATATATAGTCCAGGAAGAAGATAATTGCTGAAGCTTGTCTTGCATTATACTCAATTTTGATTATTCAATAAGATAATGTCAATTTTTCTTATTTCTAATTTTTAATAAGCCTGAAATGGTCAGAATAAAAGGCCATAGATTTGACAAAACTGTAATATAAAAAATTGACCAAAAAGTTCAGAGAAACTCTTAAATAATTACAATAAATTGTATTTGATTTTGGTTAAAGCAGAGAATTGTGCCTTAGAATACTTATCAGTGGGTAAAGTGCTTGATATGCACATTTGATGTGCTGAATTAATTCGAGTTTGGGTTCAAAGTTTGATTCAGACTTGGTAGCACATGTCTATATTTCATAACATTTGTCTCAGATGTGAGGTGAAGAGAAGATTCACTGGAAACCCTCACACCAGCTAACATGAAATGCAAAGAAGTGAACAAGAAAGTCTCTTAAACAAGGCAGAAAGCACAGACTGACATGCAAAATTGTCAACTTGAATTAACACAACACAAATGAATACACATCCCTGCATTGCACAAAGATTACAAATGATAGACAACTGAACCTGTATTAGTTTTCAATGGAAAAGTGATTGTTTCTAAGATACTAGGGATGAGAAGCAATGTGTGGTATTGTTACATTTCCACTATTTTAATCAGCTTTGCTTGTGATGAAGGTAAATTGAGCAATGATTGAACAATAGCTATATTGGTCACCATGCACCCCCACATATATATTATTTTTATGTACCTTTAAATTTATACATAATTTTATATGCTTCAAAATGCCACACTCACATGAAAGCCATGTAAAAGAATATAAATCTCTGGAGACTCTTATTAAGACTGTTAGTATTAATGAGCACATAAAGTAGTTTATGTTTATTTATTATTTTTGCTTTGATTTGCCTCACTGGTTTTCCACAAAAAGACAAGAAAATGTTCTGTTATACTTTCAATTTTAACATAATGAATAAAATTGCATTGTATAAAATATGTTGTTTTACCTGAATATTGAAACATTACATACAGCTAATGAGATTAGAGTCAGATTGGAATTATGTGGGTAAGTAAAATCAATAAGAAAAATGAATGTGTGGATGTGCGACTCTGATGAACCTGTAATGATATGCAGTTGATTACATCTTCCAGAGATTTATTATAGTTACTCCATTGTAAGATGAATATATTACAATTAGTTATTGATTTTGACAAACTTTCACATATTACTTTCTTGTGTTACAAATGAGACCAGTTAATGTTCATTCTTCTACAAACCTATAAATTATATTTTTAATCTTCACCTTATTGTTACCATGATGAATATTTGAATGTAATGAGCCAAATGTGGACCAAAGAATTTTTTCCATAATAAAATGCTGAATAAAATTTGCAACTCATTATAACTACCAAAAAATATTATCTCGTGAAGCAAGTAAAGAGGAATCAAACCTGAACTCTCATTAAACTTAATTCTGAGGCTAGGAATTCGCTACATTAGTTTTATAATCATCACAAAACTTGTGCAGACAAAGCTGACTCAGTGAGAACAGAGCACGAATTCTAAGATAGCTAGCTCTCAAATAAAAAAGAAAATCAAAATGAGGCACAGCATCCTAATCCTTTGCAACAATACACCATAGCTGGTTGGCTATGAACAGAAAATTTTTATTTTTCTTTAATGAATCATTTTAGATATGATAGATATTATTTTATTTAACATCTCCACAGTTACAGCTCTTCTATAAATTTAGGTTTACTTTGCACAGTTTTATGTACAGATCTTTGTCAAGGGTATGCTGTTTAATTCAACTTAATTTATGGGATCAACTTTTAAAAAAATAGAAAAAAATTTTTCTTTTAAAAAAAAGAAAAGTAACTGTATTGGATTATTGTTGCCTACAAATTCTCAAGGAATAAAGTTATAATTTCTTAATAATTTTGAGATATGATTTTTAGAAATTTTAGTATATTACAATAGGTATTTTTAATTATCCAATTGATTAATTAATGGTCATCTGATATAGACGAATGTATTTCTACAAGCCTGACTTTAAATCGCTTTCGAGAGACTTTAAGATTGTCATTTGTAAAGCTCCTTTAAATTCTTATATCTGCCATATTTCAGTTAGGATCCATTTGCTTCTAGATGTGGTGACATTTTGGACCTTAACAATCATTACTGGCTCAGTCACGAATATGGATACTGCAAGTTAACAATAATTATTTCAGGCAAATGATGATAACACCAAGATACACTCAGCAGATTATTCAGAATCAACCTCTTATATGAGTTTCAGTCATTTGACTAACTTCCTCTTTACAAAAAAGAACATCTTGTTATCCTTCATCAAATTCCTGATTGAGGGATCTGGATGGATGGTCCCAAGGTACTGTTGACTGTCCTTGTCCAAGGTACTGTTGACTGACTCTTGTCAGTGTGTGATATACACATAGGCCTTTTGTGTGCTCAAGTCCCTATAGATGCTTTTCATAGGGAGCAATCTTGTCATGTGACAATTTCTGATCATTCCTAAAGATCAGATGTTGTAGTTAGCATTCAAATTCAACACTTAAAAGTTAATTGAGTCAAACTGTAGCAGACTTGCGCCTGTAGCACCAATACTTGTTAGCTGAGGGAGGAAGGTCCTGAGATCAAAGCCTGCTTAAGTTACATCTGGAGATCCTGTGAGGAAACAAACAAACCAACAAACAAGAATATTTTTTTTACATTTTTGGATGGCACGATTAAGGAATATATAATTTTATGGTGGAATTCTCATTAAAGAAATATTCTAATTTGTGTGTTATGTGTTTACTAGGAAAAAGGAATGTATAGTCAGATGATGTGATGACTTTAACTTCTGATTAAGTTAGATAGTTAGATGAGCCACCACATCCATTTGTTTTCTACTGCAAAAAACAAACACGAGGAGCTTCATTTCATACATGCAAGAGAGGGAGTTTCTCTTGTTATTGCAAGTTAAATGACATGTGGACCAAAAAATTTTTTTACATGATAAATACATGAATTCTAAGTAAGTAGATCACTGCTTTTATAATACAGGATTGGTAAAGGAACTAAATATGTGCAAACAGAACTAAATCAGTCCAAAAAGTTTGTGCCTTTAACAGAAAATAATTGCTAGTGATCATTAGCATATTTGTTTGAAAATCTGCCTATAATAGAAAGAATTGAAAGTATGTCTTTTCGGCAAATGAGTGATAAATCTAAACATTAATTCCTTATAACAACATGATATTAAAACTCATAGGCATAAAAGCAATAATACTCTGAAGAAAGTAATTTTTATATAAGTTAGTTGTAGATAGTAAAATGTGCCTAAAGCTTAACTCATTCGCTGAAATATTAAAGTTTATTAATCTTTAATAAATCTTTTATTATATATGTGGATATGTATATACTTCAAAATTATCCCATAATTATTTTATTGTACTTTGAGTAACAATGTTGATTACATAATCTCTGAATTAACTACTCCCAATATCTTAATTGCTAATGCTAAAACGTTGAGTCCAAAACACATATCTAATATATTTCTATTTCGCTTGTATCTAATCCATGATGGTTACGGGTCCACTTTTGCCCTTCTGTATGCACAGATATGTAAAAGTCAGTAAAAGAAGATATTTAAGACACTTTTCTGTTGTTGTAGCAAAATATACAAACATGGATACTTTATATAAGCAAAAATAAAACAAACAAAACCAACAAAACATACTTGGTAAGTAAAGCTTAAAGTTCTGTTAGTTCAAGAGCATAGCGCCAGTATTAACCGCTAATGAAGACTTTGCTGTGTCTGGATTTAAAAGATAGGAATGTATATGAGTAAGAGGTAATGTAAATATTTTCTTTATTGTTGTTCTTCCTATGAGTTTGCAAACCCTTTCAGCTCCTTCAGTTCTTCCCCTAACTCCTCCATTGGGGTTCTTGTGCTCAGACCACATCTGTATTGTTCAGGCTCTAGCAGACCCTCTCAGGAGGCAACAATATGAGGCTCCTGTCAGCAAATGCTTCTTGGCATCTTCAATAGTGTCTGGGTTTGGTGTCTGCATATGGGATGGAAACCCAAGTATGGCAGTCTCTGGATGGCCTTTGCTTCAGTCTCTTCTCCACTTTTTGTCCCTGTATTTCCTTTAGACAGGAGCACAACCAGACCCTCCAGAGTTCCCAGGGACTAAACCACAACCCAAAGAATACACAAGGAGGGACCCATGGCTCCAGCTGCATATGTAGCAGGTCTTATCTGGCATGGGGGAGGGGAGGCCCTGTGAAGACTCAATGCCCCAGCATAGGTAGATGAATGCTAGAGTAGTGATGTGGGAGTGGGGGTGGGTAGGAAAGAATCCTAATAGAAGCAGGGGAAGGGGGATGGGATAGGGGATTTGGAGAAGGGAAATCTGGAAGTGAGATAACATTTGAAATGTAAATAAATAACCAATAAAAAAAAATAAAGAAAAAGAGGTAATGTAAAGAAGCAGGAAGTAACAGAATGGGAAACAAAGGTTTAGACTTTTCTTAATAAGAATTAATTCATTCTTACATGGCCTGCCCCACTTCATAGTGACAACACTAATCCATTCCTGGGAATAGAGTCCCATGCTCTATTTACTTTAAGGTCTAAAAGGGCTGTCACCTCCTAAACACTGTCATCTTAGCTAATCTTTATGTATGTGATTTTTGGAGGATGAATTATGCTAAACTAGAAGAACCTATCCTAGGCACCTTAAATTTTCATCCCTTTAACAATTGAGAGTAAGAATGAAACCTTAGGCTAAACTACCTGGATTTTTTCCCTGAGTATAATGGGGGTCAAGGAACCGTGGATAAGGATAAGGGTAAGGATCAGAATAAGGATAAGGATAAGGATAAGGATAAGGATAAGGATAAGGATAAGGATAAGGATAAGGATAAGGATAAGGATATGGATAAGGATAAGGGTAAGGGTAAGGATAAGGATAAGGATAAGGATATGGATAAGGATAAGGGTAAGGATAAGGATAAGGATAAGGGTAAGGATAAGGATAAGGATAAGGGTAAGGATAAGGATAAGGATAAGGATAAGGGTAAGGATAAGGGTAAGGATAAGGATAAGGATAAGGGTAAGGATAAGGATAAGGATAAGGGTAAGGATAAGGATAAGGGTAAGGATAAGGATAAGGATATGGATAAGGATAAGGATAAGGATAAGGATAAGGGTAAGGATAAGGATAAGGGTAAGGATAAGGATAAGGATAAGGATATGGATAAGGATAAGGATAAGGATAAGTATGTATAGACTGTTATCTATTGACCTATTTGTTGGCTGAGTTATACCCTGATGATACTTGTTTAGTTTCATTTTAATCACAGTTTACATTATAAAGAAACCCATACTTTTTTCCACATTTTAAAGGTAAATATTGGAAATATTTCTTTAAAATTCCTCACAGTGCTGAGTTTGGAAATATGGGAGGGATTTGTTCATATTGGGGAAGGCAATAGGTGACTAATTCTTAACAAGGCATCCTTCCAAAGAAAAAGGATTCAAGGCAACTGAAAGGCACACATGGTACAACTTTCAAAATGGGTGACTCACATTATAGATGGGACCTGATAGTGAAGCTGCTACAAGGAACTCAAAATGTGAATCTCAAAGCAAAGCATCATTTTGAAAAGATGTCTTTGACCTGGGACCAGCAGTTAAGTGGAGAGAACACTGCTATATCATTTCATTTTGGAATGAAGAAAAACCACCCATGTGCTACTGTGAAGAAGTCTTTCATAAATTCAGTCTTTACAGAGTTACCCAGATGACTAGAGGAAGAAAAACTATAAAGGAACATTAATTTCTTCTGTAACATTAATAGATTTATGTACATGAGATGTGTTTGCTTGTTTTATGCTCACTGAGAACACTGGGAACATGAATCTTTGTAATGAAGCCTTTCTCCCTGTTGGACAAGGTGGTTTAATTGGTTCCTTTACAGACCTTTTATGTCATGTTGGAAATTTGTTCCTGCCAGAACTTTTAAATTTTTCAGAAGATGCCATTTTCCAAGAGATATGATAATCTGAAAGACCAAAAACAACTCGGGATCATGACTTCTGAGGTTGAGTGATGCTAGCTATACCTTAGAGATCTTTGGTCTTGCCAGGGCTGTGCCATCGAACTCACATGGAGGGACCCATGGCTCTATCAGAATACGTAGCAGAGGATGGATTTGTTGGACATTAATAGGAGGAGAGGCCCTTGGTCCTGTGAAGGCTTGATGCCTCAGTGTAGGGGAATGCCTAGGCAGGGAGGTGGGTGTGGGTGGGAGGGTGAGGGAGCACTCTCATAGAAGCAGGGAGAGGGAGGATGGGATAGGGGGTTTCTGGAGGGGAAACCAAGAAAGGGGATAACATTTGAAATGTAAATAAATAAAATATTCAAGAAAAAAAGAAAAGAAAAGAGAAGAAAAGAAAGACAAAGAAGAAAAATAGAAGTGACAGTAGAGAGTTGATGCTTGTAGTTCCACATTCCCTCCCACCACTGAGGTGTATGGACTCTGCTCTGGCAGAAAAAATGGGGAATGCTAGGCTGCATTTCACCCATGCTACCTTCAGGTGTTGAGTTTGCATGAAGTGCCAGTTCTCCACTCAGTAGTTGGAAGAACACAGTTTATGTTAAAGGATCTCAGCTTGGTTGAGAAACTGCACAGCCTGAGGCTGAAGAGACAGGTGTTCCCAAGGCCTGGGCATCTAGTCACTGCTAGAAACTGCATGGAGTTGGGAACAAAGGGAGCCCAGGAGATTTCAATGAGGACAGGGGTAAGTGAATGTCCAGGAGTGGAGATGGACCTTCTGGAAGATCTGTAGGTGCCCTGGCTCTAAGACCACGGCTTTCCCTCACAGTGGTTCTTGATGAGAGAGACAGTACTTGCTTGTCCATAGTGTTCATTCATTGTTCATTGTGGAGAATAGGTACAAACCACTTCCTCAGGGTGGATCAGGGATTAAATACCTTTTGTAGGAAGGAATGTCCGGGAAGGGAAACCCATCTAGATAACTCATTAGCATGGAGAACTCTGGGTTCTGTGCTACATGGTCAGTGGTCACGTTCTTTTATGTGAGGAGCTGTGGTCACTGTGTTCCAGGCCAGGAATCTGGTCAGGAGTAAATGAAACAACAACTGTCCTCAGGTGGGCATAGGGGTTTCTGAACCCTCTTGACCTTGCCAAGCTTCCTGGAATGATCCACTGCCCCACAGAAGTTTCCTATTATACGTAGAGACATCAAATAAGGTGGGTTAGCATCACTGTAAGTGATAAAAACATCCACCCAGTTCATATCCAAGAAGAGACGACAATGTAAGAGACTAGCTAAGCAGATGTGAAGGAGGGCCAGTCAAATGATCATAAACAGGACATGATCTGCGTGAAAATTTTCTTCAGTATGATTTCAGTCACCAACATGCAAATAAAGGTCTATATATTTTTCTTTTGATGTGTAAATGCTGGCCAGGGCCTGGGTTTATAAGGCATCAGAACTGTAGGAAAGGATTTTGTTTAACTTTGATTGGCCAAGTTCAGTCAGTCTAATTCTATAGGCCTCTCTGAATTCTTAGTGCCACTAGCTTGGTTTCCACATTTTATGATAATCTCTCTCTTTAGGCTCATTTATTCTTCCTTCTCCCAGTTTAAATATTCTGTTTATTTTAAATGATTTTCATTACTATAAAAATCTGTCTCCATAATTTCTGGTGGTTTTTTTTTCTTCATAATTCTAGCATTTTACTGAAACTCTTTATTTTATAAAGGGATATCATTTAACCCATAATACATTGTTTGGTTTCTTTTAGTTCATTGCATATGTATATAAAGGCTACTATAAGTTATGTTCCTTTTAAATCAACATAGGGCTTCTATAATATAGTTTCTGCTTGTGTTTATTGTTCTTTGTATGTCTTATTTTTCTTGGACCCTGGACATTTATATACTATATTATGTACTGTAAAGTACTTAAATTTCCTCACTACATGGGACTTTTATTTTCTTTATTTATTATTTGTTTAGTGGATCACTGAGTTATTTCAGTCAAATCTACTATACCCTACAAACAGCAGTAGTGTTCCATTCATTGTTTAGGAGGCTACCATTTTGGATATTCACTCAGTGTCCCTGGGATGACTCTGGGAAATTGATGGAACTTACTCTTTGTGTGTTTTACATTTAACAATTGCTATATTGCTTTCTTTTTTTTTTAATTATTTATTTTATTTTATTTTTTTAATTTACATTCCAAATCATTTCCCCTTTCCCGTTTCCTCCTTCCCCGAAAGTCCCATAAGCCTCCTTCCCTCCCTCTTTTCTCCATTCAACCCCCTCTCGTTACTCTGTCCTGGCGTTCCCCTACATCCAGTCTTTCCAGGATCAGGGGTCTCTCCTTCCATCTTCTTAGAAATCTATTGATATGCGGATTGTGTCTAGGGTATTCCGAGATTCTGGGTCAATATCCCCTTATCAGTAACTGCATACCATGTGATTGGGTTACCTCACTAAGGATGATATTTTCAAGATCTGACCATTTGCCTAGAATTTCGTGAATTCATTGGTTTTAATTGCAGAGTAGTATTCCATTGTGTAGATATACCACATCTTCTGAATCCATTCCTCCATTGAGGGACATCTGGGTTTTTCCAGCTTCTGGCTATTATAAATAAGGCTGCTATGAACATAGTGGAGCATGTGTCCTTATTGCATGCAGGTAACGCCTCTGGGTATATGCCCAGGAGTGGTATAGCCGGATCCTCCGGGAGTGTCATGCCCAGTTTTCTGAGGAACCGCCAGACTGCTTTCCAGAGTGGTTGTACCAGCTTGCAATCCCACCAGCAGTGGAGGAGTGTTCCTCTTTCTCCACATCCTCGCCAACAACTGCTGTCTCCTGTGTTTTTGATCTTAGCCATCCTGACTGGTGTGAGATGGAATCTCAGGGTTGTTTTGATTTGCATTTCCCTAATGACTAAGGATGATGAACATCTCTTTAGGTGCTTCTCAGCCATTAGATATTCTTCAGGTGAGAACACTTTGTTTAGCTCTGTACCCCATTTTTTTAATAGGGTTACTTGCCTCTCTGGAGTTTAACTTCTTGAGTTCTTTGTATATATTGGATATTAGCCCTCTGTCGGATGTAGGGTTGGTAAAGATCATTTCCCAGTTAGTTGGCTGCCGCTTTGTCTTTTTGACAGTGTCTTTTGCCTTGCAAAAACTTTGTAATTTAATGAGGTCCCATTTGTCTATTCTTGATCTTAGAGCATAAGCTATTAGAGTTCTGTTCAGGAAATTCTCCCCTGTGCCCATATGTTCAAGGTTCTTCCCTAGTTTCCCTTCTATTAGTTTCAGTGTGTCTGGTTTTATGTGGAGATCTTTGATCCACTTAGAATTGAGCTCAGTGCAAGGAGATAAGAATGGGTCAATTTGCATTCTTCTGCATGTTGACCTCCAGCTGAGCCAGCACCATTTGTTGAAAAGGCTATCTTTTTTCCACTGGATGGTTTTAGCTCCTTTGTCAAAGATCAAGTGACCATAGGAGTGTGGATTCATTTCTGGGTCTTCAATTCTGTTCCGTTAATCTACATGTCTGTCACTGTACCAATACCATGCGGTTTTTAACACTATTGCTCTGTAGTACAGCTTGAGGTCCGGGATACTGATTCAGAAGGAACACTACCCAACTCGTTCTATGAAGCCACAATTACACTAATACCAAAAGCACACAAAGATCCGACAAAGAAAGAGAATCTCAGGCCAATCTCTCTTATGAATATCGATGCAAAAATACTCAATAAAATTCTTGCCAACCGAATCCAAGAACACATCAAAATGATCATTCACCACCATCAAGTAGGCTTCATCCCAGGGATGCAGGGATGGTTCAATATAAGGAAATCCATCAATGTAATCCACTACATAAACAATCTCAAAGAAAAAAACGACATGGTCATCTCATTAGATGCTGAGAAAGCATTTGACAAAATTCAGCATCCTTTCATGCTAAACGTCTTGGAAAGATCAGGAATTCGAGACCCATACCTAAACATAGTAAAAGCAATTTACAGCAAACCAGTAGCCAACATCAATCTAAATGGAGAGAAACTTGAAGCAATCCCACTAAAATCAGGGACTAGACAAGGCTGTCCCCTCTCTCCATATCTTTTCAATATAGTACTTGAAGTTCTAGCTAGAGCAATTAGACAACAAAAAGAGGTCAAAGGGATACAAATTGGAAAGGAAGAAGTCAAACTATCACTATTTGCAGACGATATGATAGTATACTTAAGCGACCCAAAGAACTCCACCAGAGAACTCCTACAGCTGATAAACGACTTCAGCAAAGTGGCCGGATATAAAATCAACTCAAGCAAGGCAGAAGCCTTCCTATACTCAAAGGATAAGCATGCTGAGAAAGAAGTAAGAGAAATAATACCCTTCACAATAGCCACAAACCGTATTAAGTATCTTGGCGTGACTCTAACCAAACAAGTGAAAGATCTGTATGACAAGAACTTCAAGTCTCTGAAGAAAGAAATTGAAGAAGACCTCAGAAGATGGAAAAATCTGCCATGCTCATGGATTGGCAAGATTAATATAGTAAAAATGAGCATCTTACCAAAAGTAATACACAGATTCAATGCAATCCCCATCAAAATCCCAACTCAATTCTTCATAGAGTTAGAAAGAGCAATTCAAAAATTCATCTAGAATAACAGAAAACCCAGAATAGCTAAAACTATTCTCAAGAGTAAAAGAACCTCTTGGGGAATCAGTATCCTGGACCTCAAGCTGTACTACAGAGCAATAGTGTTAAAAACCGCATGGTCTTGGTACAGTGACAGACATGTAGATCAATGGAACAGAATTGAAGACCCAGAAATGAATCCACACTCCTATGGTCACTTGATCTTTGACAAAGGAGCTATATTGCTTTCAAAATGCTCTTAGTCATAATTTTGTCTGCACACCAAACAGAACAAATCTTGGTCTCTTTGAACAAGTGTTTTCACTGCTGCTTCAGTTCTGTTCCTGATCTTTGTACCCTTTCCATTACAGCTCTTCCTGCTCTTAATGTTAGGCTGCTCTCTTCCTTAAAAGATTCTAGTGTTTACTCCTCCTTTGTTCTAGCGCCTTTCTTTTTTTTTTTGTTTGCTTGATTGTTTGGACTTGTTGTTGTTGTTGTTGTTGTTGTTATTGGATATTTCATTTATTTACATTTCAAATGTTATCCCCTTTCCCTGTTCTCCCCCCTCCCCGGGAAACCCCCTGCTCCATCCCCCTCCCCCTGCTTCTATGAAGATGCTCCCCTACCCACCCACCCATTCCCACCTTCTTTTGTTGTAATAAAATGCAATGACAAGAAGCAAGTTGGGGGAAAGGAGCTATTTTTTGGCTTATTTTTCCAGGGATACAGACTCTTAATTGGCAGGGATGAAAAAGTAGCAGATAGGAAAATATAGTGGCGAGAGCAGCAAGGTGGATAAACACATCAACACACTGGAAGCAGATTCACAAATGGCGGCACCAATGGGGAACAAAGTGTTTAAATTGATAGGCCTATAAGGGATCTTCCTTTATTGAACCACCACAAGCTCACAGTTCTACTTTGTACCATATTATCCTGCATTCCGTAGAATACCTTCAGGTTTTCATTCCAGTAAACTAAGTTAGTTCCTTTGAGAAAAGGTTTAGTATTGTTTTCATATGATCTTTTGACCACTTTAAACAGAAATCCTGAGCCCAAACTGTGGAGGTAGGAGTGGGGACGATACTAGGCATTTTGAAATGTGACACTCCTGGTACAATATCTGAAGGTTGAATGAAGTAAGAAAGACTTGAAAACTGTTATCAGATGCTGAGGATTGGTAACACCATGTTTTAACCATGGGAAATCAGAGCCTCAGGGATAAAGACTGAACACAGAGAAGAAAGCACTGTTACACATCTTTCCCATCTCAAAATACCAGTACCTGGGTCTTAATCTGAACAAAATATATCTCAGTTTAGTCTGAAAATGCTGTGTTCTCCTTTTCCCAGGAGAGTTTTCCATTTGCAGACTGAAGATATGGAAAGTTCCTGTACTCTTAGCAACACCAGTTTCAGCTTCTTTGAATTAGAACTACACAAACTCAACCTTTTCTTGATACTTTTCTTATTAGCTATTACTAATAGATATTTGCTTATTAATTTGGTTACTGGTTTAAAGAGTAGTTCTGGGTATTTTAGTGGTTGTATTTTTAAAAGGTTTGTTTTAGTTTCTCTGAGAAGCTGGTTGGGCAAAAGATAAGAAAGTTCATTTCTGACAAGCATAATATCGCTTGGGTCTCGGGCGGCTTGTGTGTATGCAGCTCCCAAGTGCTGGGCAGATCTGCAGTAACCAGTGTGCCAGCTCTGCTGTGGGACTTCTGCCTGGCAGAGGGACCCCGCACTGGGCGGGAGCCTACCAGCTTCCCTTCCGCGACCTCTGTTCCGGTAGACTGCACTGAAGAGACAGGTACCCAGGTTCTCCCCAGTGTAACATCGCTTGGGACACGGCCTGTTGGGGCTTCCACCTGTGCCCAAGAACGGGACAGCGCTGTGGTTTTCTGGGTGCCAGATCTGCAGGCCACCGCCTCTGCAGGGTGACCAGCGCCATGGAGAGAGTGCAGAGTGCACTCCTCCATCTTTGCTCTAGTGGCCAGGAAGTTGGGACTGCCAGGCTCAGAGACAGACAGGCATAATATCACTTGGGTCTCGGGCGGCTTGTGTGTATGCGGCTCCCAAGAGCTGGGCAAATCTGCAGTAAGCAGAGTGCCAGCTCTGCTGTGGGACTTCTGCCTGGCAGAGGGACACCCCTCCCCCTCCACTCTAGGAGAGATCACACACTCCTGCACAGGGCAGGAGCCTACCAGCCTCCCTTTGGCGACCACTGCTCCAGGAATCCACTACGCTGAGCCTTTGGATGTGCAAGGACTCCCCAATATAACATCACTTGGGGCAAGGCACATCAGGGCTCCAAAGTCACTCAGGAGCAGGGCAGGCCCCAGAAATCTGTGCCAGGGGAATCCTGGTAAACCGGGGGGGGGGGCAGAAATAGCTTTGCAGGCTCACAGGAGGTCCAACCAACAGCCAGTGACAGCAGGACCAACTAACACCAGAGGTGACCAGATGGTAAAAGGTAAACTTAGGAACATTACTAACAGAAATCAAAGTAATATGGCACCATCTGAACCCAACTCTCCAACAGCAGCAAGTCCTGGATACCCCACCACACCCGAAAGACAAGATCTGAATTTAAAATCACTTCTCATGATGCTATTAGGGGATCACAAGAAGGACACAAATAAATCTAATAAAGAATTACAGGAGACCATGAATCAACGGTTAGAAGCCCTTACAAAGGAAACACAAAAATTGCTTTGAGAAATGCAGGAGAACATGGATCAAAAGATGGAGGCGCACAAGGAGACAACACAAAAATCGCTTAACGAGATGAATCAACAGGTAGATGCACTCACAAAGGAATCACAAAAATTGCATAAAGAAATGCAGAAGAATATGGGTCAACAGACAGATGCCCATAAGGAGGCAACACAAAAATTGCTTAAAGAAATGAATCAACGGTTAGATGCCCTTACAAAGGAAACAAGAGAACTGCTTAAAGAAATGCAGGAGACGATGGATCAACAGATGGATTCCCATGAGAAGGAAACACAAAAATCGCTCAGAGAAATGCAGGAGAACGTGGGTCAACAGGGGGAAATCCTGAAAGAGGTAATGCAAAAATACCTTAAAGAAATACAGGAAAATACAAAGAAACAAGTGAAGGATCTCAGCAAATCCATCCAGGAACTAAAAAAGGAAGTAGAAACAACTAAGAAATCACAAAGGGAGACAACTTTGGAGATAGAAAACCTTAGGAAGAAATCAGGAGTCATAGATGCAAACATCAACAATAGAATACAAGAGATAGAAGAACGAATCTCAGGTGCTGAAGATTCCAAAGAAAGTATTGACTCAACAGTCAAAGAAAATGCAAAATGCAAAATACGTGTAACCCAAAACATCCAGGAAATCCAGGACACAATGAGAAGACCAAACCTAAGGATTATAGGTATAGATGAGAGTGAAGATATGCAACTTAAAGGGCCAGTAAACATCTTCAACAAAATTATGGAGGAAAACTTCCCTAACCTAAAGAGAGAGATGCCGATGAACGTACAAGAAGCCTACAGTACTCCAACCAGACTGGACCAGAACAGAAATACCTCCAGTCACATAATAATCAAAACACCAAATGTTCTAAACAAAGAAAGAATATTAAAAGCAGTAAGAGAAAAGGGCCAAGTAACATACAAAGGAAGACCTATTCGAATCACATCAGATTTCTCACCAGAGACTATGAAAGCCAGAAGATCCTGGGCAGATCTCATGCAGACACTAAGACAGCACAAATGCCAGCCTAGACAACTATACCCAGCAAAACTCTCAATCACCATAGATGGAGAGACCAAGATATTCCATGATAAAACCAAATTTTCACAATATCTTTCCACAAACCCAGCCCTGCAAAGGATAATAGGTGGAAACCTCCAATACAGGGAGAGAAACAACACCCTGGAAAAAATGAGATAATAAACTTCTTGAAGCAAACCCAAAAGTAGATAACCACTCAGACATAAAGATAGCATCAAGAATGGCAGATGGCAATAATCACTATGCCTTAATCTCTCTTAATATCAATGGTCTCAATTACCCAATTAAAAGACATAGACTAGCAGACTCAATACTTAAACAGGAACCAGCATTTTGCTGCATGCAGGAAACGCACCTCAGTGTCAAAGACAAACACTACCTCAGAGTAAAAGGCTGGAAAACAATTTTACAAGCAAATGGCCCCAAGAAACGAGGTGGAGTAGCCATCCTAATATCAGATAAAATTGATTTTCAACCTAAAGTCATCAAAAAAGACAAAGAAGGACACTACATACTGATCAAGTGAAAAATCCACCATCAAGAACTCTCAATATTGATATATTCTCCAAATGCAAGGGCACCCTCATTCGTAAAAGAAACTTTACTAAAGCTCAAAGCACACATCACACCTCACACAATAATAGTGGGTGACTTCAACACCCCGCTCTCTGAAATGGATCGTTCAGGAAAGCAGAAACTAAAGAGGGACACAGTGAATCTAATTGAAGCCTTGGCCCAAATGGAACTAACAGATATATATAGAACATTTCATCCTAGAGCAAAAGAATACACCTTCTTCTCAGCAACTCATGGTACCTTCTACAAAGTCAACCATATAATTGGTCACAAATCAGACTTCAACAGATATAAGAAGATAGAACTAATCCCATGCCTCCTATCAGATCATTATGGAATAAGGGTTGTCTTCAATGGCAACAAAAACAAAAGAAAACCCACATACACATGGAGGCTGAACAATGCTCTACTCAATGATAACTTTGTCAAGGTGGAAATAAAGAAAGAAATAAAAGACTTTTTGAAAATTAATGAAAATGAAGGCACAACATACCCTAATTTATGGGACACAATGAAAGCAGTGCTAAGAGGAAAATTCATAGCCCTGAGTGCCGCTAAAAAGAAACTGGAGACAGCATACACTAACAGCTTAATGGCACACCTGAAAGCCCTGGAACAAAAAGAAGCAAATACACCAAAGAGGAGTAGAAGGCAGGAAATCATCAAACTCAGGGCTGAAATCAATCAAGTAGAAACAAATAAAACCATACAAAGAATCAACAAAACAAGGTGTTGGTTCTTTGAGAAAATCAACAAGATTGATAAGCCCTTAGCCAGACTAACCAGAGGGCACAGAGACAGTATCCAAATTAATAAAATCAGAAACGAAAAGGGAGAGATAACAACAGAAACTGAGGAAATTCAAAAAATCATCAGATCCTACTACAAAAACCTGTATTCAACACAACTAGAAAATCTTGAGGAAATGGACAATTTCCTTGACAGATACCAAATACCAAAATTAAATCAGGATCAAATAGATCATCTAAACCATCCTGTAACCCCTGAAGAAATAGAAGTTGTCATTGGAAGTCTTCCAACCAAAAAAAGCACAGGTCCAGATGGTTTTAGTGCAGAATTCTATCAGACCTTCAAAGAAGACCTAACACCAATACTCTTCAAACTGTTCCACAAAATAGAAACAGAAGGAACACTAACCAACTCGTTCTATGAAACCACAATTACACTAATACCAAAATCACACAAAGATCCGACAAAGAAAGAGAATCTCAAGCCAATCTCTCTTATGCATATCGATGCAAAAATACTCAATGAAATTCTAGCCAACCGAATCCAAGAACACATCAAAACGATTATTCACTAAGATCAAGTAGGCTTCATCCCAGGGATGCAGGGATGGTTCAATATAAGGAAATCCATCAATGTAATCCACTATATAAATAATCTCAAAGAAAAAAACGACATGGTCATCTCATTAGATGCTGAGAAAGCATTTGACAAAATTCAGCATCCTTTCAAGCTAAAGGTCTTGGAAAGATCAGGAATTCAACGCCCATATCTAAACATAGTAAAAGCAATTTAGAGCAAACCGGTAGCCAGCATAAATCTAAATTGAGAGAAACTTGAAGCAATCCCACTAAAATCAGGGACTAGACAAGGCTGCCCTCTGTCTCCATATCTTTTCAATATAGTACTTGAAGTTCTAGCTAGAGCAATTAGACAACAAAAAGAGGTCAAAGGGATACAAATTGGAAAGGAAGAAGTCAAACTATCACTATTTGCAGATGATATGATAGTATACTTAAGCGACCCAAAGAACTCCACCAGAGAACTCCTATAGCTGATAAACGACTTCAGCAAAGTGGCCGGATATAAAATCAACTAAAGTAAGTCAGTAGCCTTCCTATACTCAAAGGATAAGCAGGCTGAGAAAGAAGTAAGAGAAATGATACCCTTCATGATAGCCACAAACCATATAAAGTATCTTGGCATGACTCTAACCAAACAAGTGAAAGATCTGTATGACAAGAACTTCAAGTCTCTGAAGAAAGAAATTGAAGAAGACCTCAGAAGATGGAAAAATCTGCCATGCTCATGGATTGGCAGGATTAATATAGTAAAAATGACCATCTTACCAAAAGTAATATACAGATTCAATGCAATCCCCATCAAAATCCCAACTCAATTCTTCATAGAGTTAGAAAGAGCAATTCAAAAATTCATCTGGAATAACAGAAAACCCAGAATAGCTAAAACTATTCTCAAGAGTAAAAGAACCTCTGGGGGAATCAGTATCCCGGACCTCAAGCTGTACTACAGAGCAATAGTGTTAAAAACCGCATGGTATTGGTACAGTGACAGGCATGTTGATCAATGGAACAGAATTGAAGACTCAGAAATGAATCCACACGCCTATGGTCACTTGATCTTTGACAAAGGAGCTAAAACCATCCAGTGGAAAAAAGATAGCCTTTTCAACAAATGGTGCTGGCTCAACTGGAGGTCAACATGCAGAAGAATGCAAATTGACCCAATTTTATCTCCTTGCACTAAGCTCAATTCCAAGTGGATCAAGGACCTCCACATAAAACCAGACACACTGAAATTAATAGAAAGGAAACTAGGGAAGAACCTTGAACATATGGGCACAGGGGAGAATTTCCTGAACAGAACTCCAATAGCTTATGCTCTAAGATTAAGAATTGACAAATGGGACCTCATTAAATTACAAAGTTTTTGCAAGGTAAAAGACACTGTCAAAAAGACAAAGCGGCAGCCAACTAACTGGGAAATGATCTTTACCAACCTTACATCCGACAGAGGGCTAATATCCAATATATACAAAAAACTCAAGAAGTTAAACTCCAGAGAGGCAAGTATCCCTATTAAAAAATGGGGTACAGAGCTAAACAAAGAGTTCTCACCTGAAGAATATCTAATGGCTGAGAAGCACCTAAAGAGATGTTCATCATCCTTAGTCATTAGGGAAATGCAAATCAAAACAACCCTGAGATTCCATCTCACACCAGTCAGGATGGCTAAGATCAAAAACACAGGAGACAGCAGTTGTTGGCGAGGATGTGGAGAAAGAGGAACACTCCTCCACTGCTGGTGGGATTGCAAGCTGGTACAACCACTCTGGAAAGCAGTCTGGCGGTTCCTCAAAAAACTGGGCGTGACACTCCAGGAGGATCCGGCTATACCACTCCTGGGCATATACCCAGAGGCTTTACCTGCATGCAATAAGGACACAAGCTCCACTATGTTCATAGCAGCCTTATTTATAATAGCCAGAAGTTGGAAAGAACCCAGATGTCCCTCAATGGAGGAACGGATTCAGAAGATGTGGTATATTTACACAATGGAATAATACTCTGCAATTAAAAACAATGAATTCACAAAATTCCTAGGCAAATGGTCAGAACTTGAAAATGTCATCCTTAGTGATGTAACCCAATCACAAAAGAACACACATGGTATACAGTCACTATTAAGGGGATATTAACCCAGAATCTTGGAATACCCTAGACACAAATCGCATATCAATAGATTTCTAAGAAGATGGAAGGAGAGACCCCTGGTCCTGGAAAGACTGGATGTAGGGGAACGCCAGGACAGAGAAACGAGAGGGGGTTGAATGGAGAAAAGAGGGAAGGAAGGTGGCTTATGGGACTTTTGGGGAGGGAGGAAACGGGAAAGGGGAAATGATTTGGAATGTAAATAAAAAAAACTTAGAAAATAAAAAAAAAAACAAAGAAAGTTCATTTCTTATAGTATACTTTTATTATTTATTTATAGATAGCAATAAACTTTTTTAGAAACTAAAAATTCCCTTAACTATTAAAGCAATGTATTTAATGAGATCTTTCCCGATTTTTCTGGTGTGAGTGATGTAATTTGTTACCTTAAGTGTGCTTCTAAGGTCTCAGTGCAAGTGAAAACATGTGGAAACATAGAGTGTAAAGTTATGATTAAGTTATAATATGCAAATTTCACACTGTTAATAGGTAGTTAAATATCATGCAAAGTCTTTGACCAAAAATAAAGACAAAGGAAGAATAAGGCACTAAGAATATAAATTATTGTGAATAACAATAAATATGTAAATCAGGTTTTGTATATAAATTTGACATTTTTCTTTTTAATAAAATTCTGCTAACCTTTCATTTTATGGTGTCTAAAGTGCTTATGTAAAATAATAAAAATAAATTACTTTAATGTCAGATTAAGCTTTTGTGAAAATATAATTTGGAACAGATATTAGATCTCTTCAGTTAAAAATCTAAAAGAAATGTCTGTTTTAAATAAATTAGATGGTCAAAAACTAAGAATAATTTTTTAAAAATTTATTATTAAGAACAAAAATATCTGATTTTCTTACAACAATTTAGGGAAAAATTTACTTTCATAAATAAATGTCATTTATATTAGGCTGCTAACATTAACATGTACTAAGCAATTCTGTGACTGCAATGTGAAAATAATGTTTTCTACATATTAGATATTTTATTTTAGTCAATTTTTACTTGAAAACCAAATGGAGTTATTGCATAAGAAATTGTTATTTTAAAAGTGTTTAACTTTCACTTTTAATAATGTTACATTTATAGACCCTTGAGCTAGAATGATTGATGCAACAAATATTTGAGTAAGTTTGATCTTAGCTAATTCTGCATGTATAACAGATTTAGTCATGTTAGAGAACTATATTCCCCCTTAAAATCCCACTAATAAACTCTACTAATTCTGTCTTTAAAATGAGGATAGCTCACATAGGTTCATATATTTGAATACTACTTTTTAGAGATGACTGGGAAATATTATGAACTGGAGAAGATGTGTCAGTGCGGTGGGTATTGAAGTTTCAGAAACCCGCACTAGATTTAGAATCTCTTTGTTTTCCTGATTCCATTGGATCAGCATATAAACCTCTCAGCTACTGCTCTGTACCATGCCTGTTGTCTGCTTCTTGCTGTGAAAATAATGAACTTATTATTATATCTATATTATTATAGATACGTTCTTGGATTCAGATTCCATCTTAGAGAACCTGACCTAAGGTTGAACTTAACCAACAAGCCTGCACCTAGCACCAGTTTCCAGGTTACTACTAGTTTCCAGGTTACTCTCCAACAAGTTTGCACTGACACTTTACTTCCTAACAATGATCAATCAGTAGAAAGCAGAAGTTAAGTTAATGGTTTGGCTCAGAGAACCAGTCAATTATTATAAAGGGCAACAAAAATTCACAATAACCTTCCAATCAGATGTGTATAAGGCTAGAAGTCCCCTTGCTTATTTACTTGAATCTATAAATACTTACTTAAAATTGAGCTTCAGGCTTCAACTTTCTGTCCTGGTCTGTTAGGGTCAGTGGTAAGCCCAAGTTCAAGCTTGAATAAAAAGACCCTAGTGCAATTACATTAGAGTCTGCTCCTTGGTGGTCTTTTGGGGTTTGCAAATGGGTAAAACAAGACTAATCCCCTAAAACTGTAAGCAAGGTCCCAAACAACTGCTTTATCCTATAAGAGTTACCATGTTCATCATATCTTCATAGCAATAGAACAATTACTAAGATAGAAGTTGTTTCCAGGGACTAGGGTATTGCTGTGGTTGACAGTCCTAAACATGTTGGTTTTTGGAGGAATATGGAAGAATTTGTGACTTTGAACAAGAAAAATAGTTGAGGTCGAATGCTTTAAATAGGGGTGTCTGGGCTATTCTAGCAGGTACTGAGGCCAGTGTGGACTGTGAGAACCCAGCTGTAGATGTTGCAGACAGGAAGTGTATTAGAGACCAGTCCTGTGATATTTTAGGAAAGAATGTGGCTGCCTTGTGCCCTTGTCCTAGACATTTGATGGAGGCTAAATTGAAGAACTTTGAATTATTACCGTTGCCAGAGGAGATTTCAGGACAGCTTAGTACTGAATCACATGGTAATAGTGATTCTAAATGAAATAAAGGGACTAGTGACTTCAGGGTAAAACCTCACATAGTTAATTCTACAACCTATAAAAGGACAAATGTCTGAAGGATATCCTAAGCCAAAACAACACTAGAATGTTTATGCAAATGCAAGACACCAAGTGGAGATGGGTTTCAACCCAAGTAGGCACCAGAACTTTGCTGCTTTGGCAAAGTTATTCTGAATTTTGTTTCATGGATACTAGATCTGTGCTGCTGCTGAATGTTATGGGCAAGATAGTGTCTTTTGCAATGGTAATAATGACTGTAGACTCATAATTTAGAATTAGAGACATTGAAGACTTTGGGACAACCCTCTGTACTCCACTCCCAAAGAAAGAAACAGTCTAGATAAGAAGCTATTGAAGAGAGTCCTTAAAAAGGATGATACAGATACCGAAGTTCAGCTCTTCACAGTTGATGGATTCTGATGTTGCATGAGTGGGAATGGGGAAGGACTCAGACATCTTTAAGCAGGTGAGAGTTTGACCATGCTAGGGTAAGTATATGGGCAACACAAACTTGACTTGGTGTATTTTTTTTTTCATTCTTCTCAGCACCTCATGGTACCTTCTCCAAAATCGACCATATAATTGGTCACAAATCAGACCTCAACAGATATAAGAAGAAAGAACTAATCCCATGCCTCCTATCAGATCACTATGGAATAAGGGAGGTTTTCAATGGCAACAAAAACAGCAGAAAACCCACATACACATGGAGGCTGAACAATGCTCTACTCAATGATAACTTTGTCAAGGTGGAAATAAAGAAAGAAATAAAAGACTTTTTAAAATTAAAATTAATTTTAAAATTAAATTTATGGGACACAATGAAAGTGGTGCTAAGAGGAAAATTCATAGCCCTGAGTGCCGCCAAAAAGAAACGGAGACAGCATACACTAGCAGCTTAATGGCACACCTGAAAGCCCTGGAACAAAAAGAAGCAAATACACCAAAGAGGAGTAGAAGGCAGGAAATCATCAAACTCAGGGCTGAAATCAATCAAGTAGAAACAAATAAAACCATACAAAGAATCAACAAAACGAGGAGTTGGTTCTTTGAGAAAATCAACAAGATAGATAAGCCCTTAGCCAGACTAACCAGAGGGCACAGAGACAGTATCCAAATTAATAAAATCAGAAACGAAAAGGGAGAGATAACAACAGAAACTGAGGAAATTCAAAAAATCATCAGATCCTACTACAAAAGCCTGTATTCAACACAACTAGAAAATCTTGAGCAAATGGACAATTTCCTTGACAGATACCAAATACCAAAATTAAATCAGGATCAAATAGACCATCTAAACCGTCCTATAGCCCCTGAAGAAATAGAAGTCGTCATTGGAAGTCTTCCAATCATTCTTCTTTCAGGAGGGCAAAAAGGAGAGGGGCATATCTGAGAGGAATGCAAAGTAAGTATGATTGAGGTGCATTGTATGAAATCCCTAAGTAATCAACAACATATTATGATGGGAAAAATGAGAGAATATAAGGATAAAATAAAGAAGAAAAACCAAGATACAAGAAAAAGTGTATGGAACATTCTCCATGGTAAATGAAAACCACTGAAGCTGGGTATTTTTCCATTTGCCCTCCAAGCAGGGCAATCCCTGCATGGAGACCTGGAAAGACTCTTGTAGGAAGCGGTGAAGGTGAGCCCTGGATTGTGTAAGAAACCTTAAAATTTTGGAGATGCCAGAAACTTGGGATACCTGCCAAGGAAAGCTGCAGACTGAGTATAGAACCAGAAAAAGAGACTAAAGTGCCTTGGTCTCAACAAAGTTGAAAAGAGTTTGAGATCTGAAGGAGACTTTTACATCAGACATGTAAATGTTGAATGGGGGGGGAACACTGGAGAGTTTAGTGTGGTGGTTTTAATTTGAAGGAGTTTCTATAGGCTCATATATGTTTGCTTGTTTTTTCCGCAGTTGAAATATTGGAGAAAAATTCAGGTATGTCCTTTCTTTAGTAGTTGTGTCCTTGTGGAGGATTATATCTTAGGCATGGGCTTTGAAGTTTCAAAAGTCCATGACAAACCCAGTCTCTCTCTCTCTCTCTCTCTCTCTCTCTCTCTCTCTCTCTCTCTCTCTCTCTCTCTCTCTCTCTGTCTCTCTCTCTCTCTGTCTCTTTCCTTTGCTCTCGCTCTCCCTCTTGCTCTCTCTCAGCCTGCCTCCTATAGATCAAGATGTAAATCTCTCAGCTGTTGTTCCAGTGCCATACCTGTCTATGTCCCACCATGAAGATAATGTCTAACCATCTGAAACAGTGAGCAAGCCACGATTAACTTCTTCTTTTATAAGAATGCTTTGATTAAGGTGTCTCTTCAGAGCCATAGAGCAATAACTAAGGAACATGTATATATGTTTATGTAGATGTATATATGTGATTGTGTGTATGTGTATTTTAAATGTCTATCATATAGAATTGCCAAGATTAGTGTCTTTCATCTAATCTTCCAACTATGTATCAAACCACAACCCAACATGCTACTTCATTGTTGATAGAATGAAAAGAATAAATTGCCTAGATAAAGTTGCAAAAATACTGCTTATGGGAACTTGATACTTTCAACTTAAACCAAAAGACAATATTTTATGCAAATACTTTAGAACTTCAGGTCATTAGAGAACCAAACTTAATTCTGAATGAACCAAATGATCAACAGTTAACAATATATTTAGTTTGAATCTCTCTAATATGAAAGTCACACTTTTCTTCTTTTTTTTTTAATCTGGAAAATTAATTTTTATTTATTTTTTTTATTTTCTAAGTTTTTTTTTATTTACATTCAAAATCATTTCCCCTTTCCCGTTTCCTCCCTACCCAAAAGTCCCATAAGCCCCATTCCCTCCCTCGTTTCCCCGTTCAACCCCCTCTAGCTTCTCTGTCCTGGCATTCCCCTACATCCAGTCTTTCCAGAACCAGGGGCCTTTCCTTCCATCTTCTTGGAAATCTATTGATATGCGAATTGTATCTAGGGTATTCTGAGATTATGGGTTAATATCCCCTTATCAGTGACTGCATACCATGTGTGTTCTTTTGTGATTGGGTTACCTCACTGAGGATGATATTTTCAAGTTCTGACCATTTGCCTAGGAATTTCGTGAATTCATTGTTTTTAATTGCAGTGTAGTATTCCATTGTGTAAATATACCACATTTTCTGTATCCATTCCTCCGTTGAGGGACATCTGGGTTCTTTCCAGCTTCTGGCTATTATAAATAAGGCTGCTATGAACATAGTGGAGCATGTGTCCTTATTGCATGCAGGTAAAGCCTCTGGGTATATGCCCAGGAGTGGTATAGCTGGAACCTCCGGGAGTGTCATGCCCAGTTTTCTGAGAAACCACCAGACTGCTTTCCACAGTGGTTGTACCAGCTTACAATCCCACCAGCAGTGGGGGAGTGTTCCTCTTACTCCACATCCTCACCAACAACTGTCGTCTCCTGTGTTTTTGATCTTAGCCATTCTGACTGGTGTGAGATGGAATCTCAGGGTTGTTTTGATTTGCATTTCCCTAATGACTAAGGATGATGAACATCTCTTTAGGTGCTTCTCAGCCATTAGATAGATATTCTTCAGGTGAGAACTCTTTGTTTAGCTATGTACCCCATTTTTTAATAGGGATACTTGCCTCTCTGGAGATTAACTTCTTGAGTTCTTTGTATACATTGGATATTAGCCCTCTGTCAGATGTAGGGTTGGTAAAGATCATTTCCCAGTTAGTTGGATGCCACTTTGTCTTTTTGACAGTGTCTTTTGCCTTGCAAAAACTTTGTAATTTAATGAAGTTCCATTTGTCAATTCTTGATCTTAGAGCATCAGCTATTGGAGTTCTATTCAGGAAATTCTCCCCTGTGCCCATATGTTCAAGTTCTTCCCTAATTTCCTTTCTATTAGTTTCAGTGTGTCTGGTTTTATGTGGAGGTCCTTGATCCACTTGGAATTGAGCTTAGTGCAAGGAGATAAGAATGGGTCAATTTGCATTCTTCTGCATGTTGACCTCCAGTTGAGCCAGCACCATTTGTTGAAAAGGCTATCTTTTTTCCACTGGATGGTTTTAGCTCCTTTGTCAAAGATCAAGTGACCATAGGAGTGTGGATTCATTTCTGGTTTTTCAATTCTGTTCCATTGATCTACATGCCTGTCACTGTACCAATACCATGCGGTATTTAACTCTATTGCTTTGTAGTACAGCTTGAGGTCCTGGATACTGATTCCCCAGACGTTCTTTAGTCTTGAGAATATTTTTAACTATCCTGGGTTTTCTGTTATTCCAGATGAATTTTTGAATTGCTCTTTCTAACTCTATGAAGAATTGAGTTGGGATTTTGATGGGGATTGCATTGAATCTGTATATTGCTTTTGGCAAGATGGTCATTTTTACTATATTAATCCTGCCAATCCATGAGCATGGCAGATTTTTCCATCTTCTGAGGTCTTCTTCAATTTCTTTCTTCAGAGACTTGAAGTTCTTGTCATACAGATCTTTCACTTGTTTGGTTAGAGTCACGCCAAGATACTTTACATGGTTTGTGGCTATCGTGAAGGGTATCATTTCTCTTACTTCTTTCTCAGCCTGCTTATCCTTTGAGTATAGGAAGGCTACTGACTTGCTTGAGTTGATTTTATATCCGGCCACTTTGTTGAAGTTGTTTGTCAGCTGTAGGAGTTCTCTGGTGGAGTTCTTTGGGTCGCTTAAGTATACTATCATATCATTTGCAAATAGTGATAGTTTGATTCTTCCTTTCCAATTTGTATCCCTTTGACCTACTTTTGTTGTCTAATTGCTCTAGCTAGAACTTCAAGTACTATATTGAAAAGATATGGAGAGAGGCGGCAGCCTTGTCTAGTCCCTGATTTTAGTGGGATTGCTTCAAGTTTCTCTCCATTTAGATTGATGTTGGCTACCGGTTTGCTGTAAATTGCTTTTATTATGTTTAGGTATGGGTCTCGAATTCCTGATCTTTCGAAGACGTTTAGCATGAAAGGATGCTGAATTTTGTCAAATGCTTTCTCAGCATCTAATGAGATGACCATGTCGTTTTTTTCTTTGAGATTGTTTATATAGAGGATTACATTGATGGATTTCCTTATATTGAACCATCCCTGCATCCCTGGGATGAAGCCTACTCGATCGTGGTGAATGATCCTTTTGATGTGTTCTTGGATTCGGTTGGCAAGAATTTTATTGAATAATTTTGCATCGATATTCATAAGAGAGATTGGCCTGAGATTCTCTTTCTTTGTCGGATCTTTGTGTGCTTTTGGTATTAGCGTAATTGTGCCTTCATAGAATGAGTTGGGTAGTGTTCCTTCTGTTTCTATTTTGTGGAATAGTTTGAAGAGTATTGGTGTTAGGTCTTCTTTGAAGGTCTGATAGAATTCTGCACTAAAACCATCAGGACCTGTGCTTTTTTTGGTTGGAAGACTTCCAATGATGACTTCTATTTCTTCAGGGGTTATAGGATGGTTTAGATGGTCTATTTGGTCCTTATTTATTTTTGGTATTTGGTATCTGTCTAGGAAATTGTCCATTTCCTCAAGACTTTCTAGTTGTGTTGAATACAGACTTTTGTAGTAGGAACTGATGATTTTTTGAATTTCCTCAGTTTCTGTTGTTATCTCTCCCTTTTCCTTTCTGATTTTATTAATTTGGATACTGTCTCTGTGCCCTCTGGTTAGTCTGGCTAAGGGCTTATCTAACTTTTTGATTTTCTCAAAGAACCAACTCCTCGTTTTGTTGATTCTTTGTATGGTCTTATTTGTTTCTACTTGATTGATTTCAGCCCTGAGTTTGTTGATTTCCTGCCTTCTACTCCTCTTTGGTGTATTTGCTTCTTTTTGTTCCAGGGCTTTCAGGTGTGCCATTAAGCTGCTAGTGTATGCTGTCTCCGTTTCTTTTTGGAGGCACTCAGGGTATGAATTTTCCTCTTAGCACTGCTTTCATTGTGTCCCATAAATTAGGGTTTGTTGTGCCTTCATTTTCATTAAATTTTAAAAAGTCTTTTATTTCTTTCTTTATTTTCACCTTGACCAAGTTATCATTGAGTAGAACATTGTTCAGCCTCCATGCGTATGTGAGTTTTCTGTTGTTTTTGTTGCCATTGAAGACCACCCTTATTCCATAGTGATCTGATAGGAGGCATGGGATTAGTTCTATCTTCTTATATCTGTTGAGGTCTGATTTGTGACCAATTATATGGTTGACTTTGTAGAAGGTACCATGAGTTGCTGAGAAGAAGGTGTATTCTTTTGCTCTAGGATGAAATAAATGTTCTATATATATCTGTTAGTTCCATTTGGTCCAAGGCTTCAATTAGATTCACTGTGTCCCTGTTTAGTTTCTGCTTTCCTGAATGAGCCACTTCAGAGAGCGGGGTGTTGAAGTCACCCACTATTATTGTGTGAGGTGCGATGTGTGCTTTGAACTTTAGTAAAGTTTACCAATGAGGGTGCCCTTGCATTTGGAGCATAGATATTCAGAATTGAGAGTTCTTCTTGGTGGTTTTTTTCCCTTGATCAGTATGTAGTGTCCTTCTGTGTCTTTTTTGATGACTTTAGGTTGAAAGTCAATTTTATCTGATATTAGGATGGCTACTCCACCTCGTTTCTTGGGGCCATTTGCTTGTAAAATTGTTTTCCAGCCTTTTACTCTGAGGTTGTGTTTGTCTTTGACACTGAGGTGCGTTTCCTTCACGCAGCAAAATGCTGGGTCCTGTTTACCTATCCAGTCTGTTAGTCTATGTCTTTTTATTGGGGAATTGAAACCATTGATATTAAGAGAGATTAAGGCATAGTGATTATTGCCACCTGCCATTCTTGACTCTATCTTTATGTTTGAGTGGTTATCTACTTTTGGGTTTGATGAAAGAACGTTAATATCTCATTTTTTCCAGGGTGTTGTTTCTCTCCTTGTATTGGCAGTTTCCACCTATTATCCTTTGCAGGGCTGGGTTTGTGGAAAGATATTGTGAAAATTTGGTTTTATCATGGAATATCTTGGTCTCTCCATCTATGGTGATTGAGAGTTTTGCTGGGTATAGTAGTCTAGGCTGGCATTTGTGCTGTCTTAGTGTCTGCATGAGATCTGCCCAGGATCTTCTGGCTTTCATAGTCTCTGGTGAGAATTCTGATGTGATTTGGATAGGTTTTCCTTTGTATGTTACTTGGCCCTTTTCTCTTACTGCTTTTAATATTCTTTCTTTGTTTAGAACATTTGGTGTTTTGATTATTATGTGACAGAAGGTATTTCTTTTCTGGTCCAGTCTGTTTGGAGTTCTGTAGTCTTATTATATGTTCATTGGCATCTCTCTCTTTAGGTTAGGGAAGGTTTCCTCCATAATTTTGTTGAAGATGTTTACTGGCCCTTTAAGTTGCAAATCTTCACTCTCATCTCTCCCTATAATCCTTAGGTTTGGTCTTTTCATTGTGTCCTGGATTTCCTGGATGTTTTGGGTTACACGTTTTTTGCATTTTGCATTTTATGTGACTGTTGAGTCGATGCTTTCTATGGCATTTTCAGCACCTGAGATTCTTTCTTCCATCTCTTGTATTCTATTGTTGATGTTTGAATCTATTACTCCTGATTTCTTCCTAAGGTTTTCTGTCTCCAAAGTTGTCTCCCTTTGTGATTTCTTAGTTGTTTCTACTTCCTTTTTTAGATCCTGGATTGATTTGCTGAGATCCTTCACTTGTTTGTTTGTATTTTCCTGTATTTCTTTAAGGTATTTTTGCATTTCCTCTTTCAGGATTTCTGCCTGTTGACCCAAGTTCTCCTGTATTTCTCTAAGTGATGTTTGTGTTTCCTCCTCATGGGCTTCCATCTGTTGATCCATCGTCTCCTGCATTTCTTTAAGCAGTTCTCTTGTTTCCTTTGTAAGGGCATCTATCCGTTGATTCATTTCTTTAAGCACTTTTTGTGTTGCCTCCTCACTTTTCTACCAAAATCAACAAACAGAAGGAAAACATTCCTTACATTTTAAATCTTGAAGAAATTCACTACCAGTTACAATTTTTGTTTTAAAATGAATAAAAAGCTACAGTATATATCAACTATGGCTTTTAGTCCATTTTAAATTTAGACTTTAGATGTGTGATTTCCATAAATGTAAAAAAATCAATTTAATATAGCATATTAAATTGAAATTAGTAATTTAATATAGTTTCAAAAAATGAAAAGCTAAATGAAATATGAGATTTGTCCTATATTAATAGCAATTGAAGGTTTGTATACAGCACATCCATTAAAATCTGAATTATCAACAAATACTTGTCTAAAGGACATCCAAGTTGCATGATTTTAGGGATGTTATGAATTTCTGTGTGGCCTTTTGTCCCAAGTTAAAGTTTTGCCTCAAGAAATATTTGATCTACCAACCTAAGTTTATCCTATTTCATGAATTTGATTTACAAAAAAAGTGGGAACCTGGTATTTAATGTATGCCAAATTATATAAAAACTATGATGGATGAAACAAAGTCTTATTTTCTCTCGTATTAGGAAAGTTAATTTCTAAGATTAAAATTAGATTGATGTTTCTATGTATCTGATATTATTCAGTTTCAGATACCCATTAGTTTTATAAATGCTGTGTGCCCTATCTTATGAGTTGTGATAAACCAACTGTGGAAGTTACAAGACAATGAGAGTTCCATTGTAGTTGTGAGAAAATTTCTTCTAAGTTTTGGTTTGGTACCAAAACAAGAAAGAGAAGTGAGAGCATCTCTTCTTTTATTAATTCTATCCTATACTCAGAGAAGATGATGCAGAAGTCATGATTGTTTAGTTGAATCCTATAATCACAACTCAAATAGAGCTTTATGAATTTTTTTCTATGTCAGCTAACTGAAATGCCTAAAGCACTATTTTCACAATGTTCTTTAATCTGCATATAAATTTTAGGTCTCATCTTTGCTTTTTTTCACAGTGCAATTAAATTCTACTGTTTAGTCTATATTTCTCCCAAGTTTTACCTTTTTAGATTCTATTCAACATTGTTCCCAAGCATGATACTAACTAGAAAGACATTCTTCCTCAGAGCTCTACTGTGAATTATCATGCTACTATGTATAAACATTTGTCCATCTTCTCTAAATCAGTTTATTTCTAGTATCCTTATGGCATAGTGCAATGTGTCACCAGAAGAACTGGGAAGGTTGCAGCAAAGTTCTGAACCCTGATAAAAATTCATAATTCAGAATGGCAGAAGTTTGAGCAGGCTTCCAACCACATTCCTGTCCTAGAACTTGTGAATGTGAAAGCCCATTAGGACTATGACAATCAGTCATGTAGCGACAACAGTTTTTCCCCAAGCTAGGGGTCCCTAACTTCCCAGACTGAGCCAATGGGAAGATCAATTCCTAGATCCTAGCCAAACACCCAAATATTTATAAGGTCCCTATCCATAAGAAATGCGTGTACAAGTTACTTCACCAAAGATTAACTGAAGGTGCTGACTTATTGAGCTATAATACTTCAGGGAAGAGCTTTCTTTACTGGACCTCGGCCTGGCCTAACCAGCCAGGTGTGGGAGCTTGAATGCAGCCACTTCCTCCTCGGTGGTCCAAACTTTGGCTCCTAGCTGTCTGCTGCATCTTACCACTTGCCTTGCTCTGCCTTCCTCTAGGAGAGCTGTAAGACTTTGGTCTTTCTGGCCATGCATGAGACCCTTGAGATCTTTTGCTCCTGCCAACTGGGTTGAGGATTCCGAACAGACTGTGCTCCAATACATAGATTTATGTAGAGCAGCATGTCTCCCTCTTGGCTATTTGCCTTCCCGTTTTCTCATGTTTTCTAGCCTGTTCAAAAGTTAAAGCATTGTCTCCCTGATCTTTTTGCTGCTTCCATTAGGCTTCTCTGTATACCTTTTTTTTTGCTCCCCTAAATCTCTATTTATTCCTTCATTACTACTGCTTCTCTATCCATATTTGCTTTATGTTGTTAAAATGTCAATATATGATATAAAAATGTTCCTAGTTTCTTTATATATGATGTATAATGTCTATTTTGTTCATAGCTAGAGACATATCATGGTAAATATTATATAGTAAAATCTCAACAACTTATTGGCTGAGTGAGTAAAAATAATCTATCGCATAGATTAATGAACTGAGCAAACAGACCTAGAGAAAAAGTATTTAAAAGCAATTTAAATAAAACTCTGAATGAAAAAAACCATGTTGATTGTTAATTTTTGTTTAGATTTACCTTATAAATTCCTGTGCCTGGAGCTCATCCTGTGCCACAGCACTACATACAAAACTACCACCAGGAGAGAGCTGGTCTCCCAGGAGAGCTGACATGCCTGTGAGCACAGGTAAGACTATCACTTCCCTTCAAATTCCTGGACCAAGAGGGACCCTCCTATAGCCATCAGGACACAGGTACCAAGGAACAGCTGGGGAGAGAATCCTTCTCGTTTTTGTCTGCATCCCAGAGCTGACCCTGTACCACAGCTCTTCATACCCAAATTCCTCCCAAAGAGAACTGGTCTACCAGGAGTACTGCCACAGAGGCTTGCTGGAGGAACAAGTCACAATCAGAGAGAACAAGAACAGATAACACCAGAGATAACCAGATGGCAAAAGGCAAGGGCAAGAACATAAGCAACAGAAACCAAAGCTACTTGGCATCATCAGAATCCACTTCTCCCAACACAGCGAGTCCTGGATACCCAAATACATCAGAAAAACAAGATTCTTATTTAAAATTACATCTCATGATGATGATAGAGGACTTTAAGAGGGACATAAAAAGCTCCTTAAAGGAAATACAAGAGAACACAGCTAAACAGGTAGAAGTTCTCAAAGAGAAAACACAAAATCCCTTAAAGAATTATGGGAAAACACAACTAAACAGGTGAAGGAATTGAACAAAATCATTCAAGATATAAAAATGGAAATAGAAACAATAAAGAAATCATAAAAGGAGACAACCCTGGAGATAGAAAATGTAGGAAAGAGATGAGGAGTTATAGATGCAAGCATCACCAACAGAATACAAGAGATAGAAGAGAGAATCGCAGGTGCAGAAGATACCATAGAAAACATTGACACAACCGTCAAAGAAAATGCAAAATGCAAAAAGCTTGTAGCCCAAAACATCCAGGACATAATGAGAAAACCAAACCTAAGGATAATAGATATAGAAGAGAGTGAAGATTTCCAATTTAAAGAACCATTATATATCTTCAACAAAATTATAGAAGAAAAGTTCACTAACCTAAGAAAGAAATTTCCATCAACATACAAGAAGCCTATAGAACTCCAAATAGATTGGACCAGAAAAGAAATTTCTGCCACCACATAATAATCAAAACACCAAATGCACTAAACAAAGAAAGAATATTAAAAGTAGTAAAAAGAAAAAGGTCAAGTAACACATAAAGGTAGACCTATTAGGATTACACCTGACTTCTCACCAGAGACTACGAAAGCTAGACAGTCCTGGGCAGATGCCATACAGACCCTAAGAGAACCCAAATGTCAGGCTACTCTACACAGCAAAATTCTCAATTACCATAGATGGAGAAACCAAGATATTCTATGATAAAACCAAGTTTACATAATATCTTTCCACAAATCCAGTCCTCCAAAGGATAAAAGATCAAAAACGCCAACACAAGGAGGGAAACTACATTATAGAAAAAGCAAGAAAGTAATCATCTTTCAACAACCCTAAAAGAAGATTGCCACATAAACATAAAAACAATATCAAAAATAACAGGAAGCACCAATCACTATTTCTTAATATCTCTTAACATCAATGGACTCAATTACCCAATAAAAAGACAAAGACTGACATACTGGCTAAGATAGGGGACCCAATATTTTGCTGCACACAGTAAACACACCTCAGTGTCAAAGATAAGCACTACCGCAGAGTAAAGGGATGGAAAACAATTTTCTAAGCAAATGTTTCCAAGAAACAAGCTGGAGTAGCAATTCTAATATTGGATAAAATCAGCTTTCAAGTAAAAGTCCTCGAAAAAGATAATGAAGGACACTACATACTCATCAAAGGGAAAATCTATCAAGAAGAGCTCTCAATTCTGAACATCTATGCTCCAAATACAAGGGCACCCACATTCATAAAAGAAACTTTACTAAAGTTCAATACACACATTGCACCTCACACAATAATAGTGGAAGACATAAACACCCAACTCTTATCAATGGACAGATCATGGAAACACAAACTGATCAGAGACACAGTGAAACTTACAAATGTTATGGACCAAATGGATTTAACAGATATCTACAGAACATTTCACACTAAATCAAAAGAATATATCTTCTTCTCAGTACTTTATGGTACTTTCTCCAAAACTGAGCATATATTTGGTCACAGATCAAACCTCAGCAGATATAAGAAGAATGAAATAATTCCATACCTCCTAACAGATCACTACAGATTAAGGTTGGTTTTCAATAGCAACAAAATCAGCAGAAAGCCCACATATACATGGAAGATGAACAATTCTCTACTCAATAATAAATTGGTCAAGGAAGAAATAAAGAAAGAAATGAAAGACTTTTTAGAATTTAATGAAAATGAAGGTACAACATACCCAATCTTATGGAACACAATGATAGCAGTGCTAAGAGAAAAACTCCTGGCTCTGAGTGCCTCCATAAAGAAACTGGAGAAAGCATACACTAGCAGCTTAACAGCACACCTGAAAGCTCTAGAACAAAAAGAAGCAAGTGGACCCAAAGGAGTAGATGGCAGAAAATACACAAACTTAGGGCAGAAATTAACCAAGTAGAAACAAAAAGCATTGTACCAATAATCAACAAAATACAGAGCTGGTTCTTTGAGAAAATCAACAAATAGATTAAACCCTTAGCCAGACTAACCATAGGGCACAGAGACAGTATCCAAATTAACAAAATCAGAAATGAAAAGGGAGATATAACAACAGAAACTGAAGAAATTAAAAAAAATTATCAGATACTACAACAAAAGACTATACTCAATAAAATTGGAAAATCTGGATGAAATGGACAATTTTCTAGACATATACCAAATACCAAGGTTAAATCAGAATCAGATAAACCATCTAAACATTCCTATAACTCCTAAAGTAATAGAAGCATTCATTAAAAGTCTCCCAACCAAAAAAGCCCAGGACCAGATGGGTTAGTGGAGAATTCTATCAGACCTTCAGAGAAAAACTAATAACAATACTCTCCAAACTTTTCCACAAAATAGATATAGAAGGAATACTACCCAGTTCATTCTATGAAGCCATAGTTACGCTGATACCAAAACCTTACAAAGACTCAACAAAAAAAAGAACTTCAGACCCATTCTCCTTATGAACATCGATGCAAAAATACTCAATGAAATTCTTGTAAACTGAATCCAAGAGGACATTACAATGACTATTCACCATTATTAAGCAGGCTTCATCCCATCCCAGGGATGCAGGGATGGTTCAATATATGAAATCTATCAATGTTATCTAATACATAAACAAACTCAAAGGAAAAGAAAAGCACATGATCATTTCATCAGATGCTGAAAAATCCTTTGACACAATTCAACATCCCTTCATGTTAAAAGTGTTGGAAAGATCAAGAATTCAAGGCCCATACCTAAATATAGTAAAAGCAACATACAGCAAGCCAGTAGCCAACATCAAACAAAATGGAGAAAAATTTGAAGGAATCCCACTAAAATCAGGGACCAGACAAGGCTGCCCTCTCTCTCCCTATTTATACAATATAGTACTTAAGTTCTAGTTAGAGCAATTAGACAACAAAAAGAGGTCAAAGGGATACAAATTGGAAAGGATGTAGTCAAGCTATCTCTATTTGCAGATGATATGATAATATACTAAAGTGACCCCAAAAACTCTACCAGAGAACCCCTACAGCTGAAAAGCAACTTCAGCAAAGTGGCTGGATATAAAATTAACTCAAACAAATCAGTAGCCTTCCTATACTCAAAGGATAAACAGGCTGGGAAAGAAATTAGGGAAACAACACCCTTCACAATAGCCACAAACAACATAAAGTATTTGGTGTGACTAACCAAACAAGTGAATGATCTGTATGACAAGAACTTCAAGTCTCTGAAGAGAGAAATCAAAGAAGGTTTCATAAGATGGAAAGTTCTCCCGTGCTCGTGGATTGGCAGGATTAATATAGTAAAAATGGCAATCTTACCCAAAGCAATGTACAGATTCTATGCAATCCCCATCAAAATTCCAACCCAATTCTTCATAGAGTTAGAAAGAGCAATTCTCAAATTCATCTAGAATAACAAAATACCCATGATAGGTAAAACTATTCTCAAAAACATAGAAATACTGGGAGAATCAGCATCCTGGACCTCAGGCAGCACTACAGAGTAATTGTGTTTAAAACTGCATGGTATTGGTACAGTAACAGGCAGGTAGACCAATGGAATCAAACTGAAGACCCAGAAATGAATCCATATACCTACAGTCACTTGATCTTTGACAAAGGAGTTAAAAACCATCCAGTGGAAAAAAGACAGCATTTTCAACAAATAGTGCAGTTCAACTGATGGTCAGCATGCAGAAGTATGACAATCAATTAATTCTTATCTCCTTGTACAAAGCTAAGTCGAAGAGGATCAAGGACCTTCACATAAAACCAGATACACTGAAATTATTAGGAAAAAATTGTGGGGAAGAGCCTTGAGCACGTGGGAACAGGAGAAAATTTCCTGAATAGAACACCAAAGGCTTATGCTCTAAGATCAAGAATTGACAAATGGGACCTCATAAAACTGAAAAGCTTCTGTAAAGCAAAGGGCATTGTCAATAGGAGGAAATTGTAATAAACAGCCAATCCTACCTCTGATAGAGGGCTACGATTGAATATATACAAAGAGCTTAAGAACTTAGACTCCAGAGAATCAAATACCCCTATTAAAAAGTGGGGAGCAAAGTTAAACAGAGAATACTCAAGTGAGGAATATCAAATAACTGAGAATTATGTAAAGAACATCTTTAATCATCATGGAAATGCAAATTAAAACAACTCTAATATTCCATCTCATACCAATCAGAATGACTAAGATCAAAAACTCAGATGACAGCAGATGCTGGCTAGTATTTGGAGAAAGAGGAACACTCCTCCATTGTTGGTGGGATTGCAAGCTGGTACAATCACTCTGGAAACTAGTCTGGTGGTTCCTCAAAAGTTGGACATAGTACAACCTGAGGACCCATCTAGACCACTCCTGAGCATATAATCAAAAGAAACTCTAACATATAATGAGGACACATGCTCCACTATGTTCATAGCAGCCTTATTTATAATATACAGAAGCTGGAAAGAACCCAGATGTCCTTCAACACATTAACTGATACAGAAAATGTGGTACATTTACACAATGGAGTACTACTCAGTTATTAAAAACGATGAATTCATGAAATCTTTAGACAAATGGATGGAACTATAAAATATCATCCTGAGTGAAGTAATCCAGTCACAAAAGAACACACATGGAATGTTGTTCACTCAATGATAAGTGGATATTATCCTAGAAGATTGGACTACCCAAGATAAAATTCACAGACCACATGAAGCTCAAGAAGAAAGAAGACCAAAATGTGGGTTCTTCTGTTCTTCTCAAAAAGGGGAACAAAATACTCACGGAAGCAAATATAGAGACAAAGTGTAGAGCAGAGACTGATGGAAAGGTCATCCAGAGATGGCCACACTTGGGAATTCATCCCATATACAGTCACCAAAATCCGACACTATTGTGGATGCCAAGAAATGCTTGCTGAAAAGAGCCTGATATAGCTGTCTCCTAAGAGGCCCTGCCACAGCCTTACAAATACAGAGGCAGATGCTGGCAACTAACCACTGGACTGAGTACGGGGTCCCCAATGGAGGAGTTAGAGAAAGGACTGAAGGAGCTGAAGGGGTTTGCAACCCCAAAGGAAGAACAACAATATCAACCAACCAGACCCCCAGAGCTCCCAGGGACTAAACCACCAACCAAGGAGTTCCTTTCCCTTTATCATCCAACTGATAAGTCTTTCCTTCCAAAACAGTGATGCCATATTCACTTTCTTGATTCCTAACATCTAGTCTAGGCTATGAAATATTGTGAAAATTTAAAGATTGTCCTATAGCTTTCAAAGTGTGTTTCAGGAAAAGGATGATCTGGGATCTGAGTTCTTTTTCTGAGTTTATCACAGTTGTTGCAAATATTTCCCAGATATGAACTTAACTTTTTAAAAATGAGGCATTTGAGAATAGTGATATTTTTCTTAAATAGTCTTCTGATTTATGCTTCAATGATAATTAGCTAAGTAAAAGCAAACATTAGACTCATTCCCAAATTCCAGAAATCATTAATGTGAAAGAGAATTTTTTTTATTTATGACAGTATTTAAAATAAAACTATTTTAGCTTGTAACTGAAAATTTATTTTCTAGCTGTCTAAAAAAGTCATGGCAACAATGTAAATAACACAAAATATCACCTTGAAATGTGTGACTTTTCAAAACATGTCTCATCTGTATCGTGGAGTACAAGAAAATAAAGGGGTGTGGGACAGAAAAATAGAGCAGTAATTTCAGGCCACAATTGAGAAAAATTAAATCGTGGAAAACTCTCAAGTGAAGAAATATATATGATGTGAAACTAAGAACCAAATGTATAGAGTTTGAAAGAAAAAATATGATAAAGCTTGCAGATGAGTTAAAAGGCATTCCTATTGGAACTTGACAGGTCACTGAGTGCTTGCTAATCCTACAATGGACCATCGAATGACACTCATGATGATCTTGTCACAGGTTTGCATGCCTGTTCCTCAGGGATCCACTAGTAAAACAGTCTCATGGAGTTGCTGTTAGAATGTGACTGGACCTTCAAGAGGAAAATCATAGTGGGAAGTCTTTTGAAAACATGTTTTTACGAGAGTTCATTGGGAACCTTATCTTTTTTTCTTTCTCTTCCTTTTTTTTTTCTTTACTTTTACCAGGATAATTTGCAATATAGCTTTTTCAATTACTCTTGGCAGGATGTATAAGCTATTGCCTTCCTTCCTTTCTTTTGATGCTAATTGCCTCAGATATTTCATTACAATGATGGAAAGGTGACTAGCTGACACAGAGTATGAGGGTCATATATCAAGAGCTCAGATGAACTAGAAGGACTGAAGTGCTGAAATGTAGGGTTTTTGTTTTGTCAATTAAGACAATAAGCAGAAAGCAACAGATATAGAAATTCTTATTGTTAGACTCCAGACAAAATCTACTGGCAATTTTAAACTAGAGTACATGGGGAAAGAGAAAGGAGTTGGCATTGTTAGGGGGTAGGCTTTGTGTAAGAACAGGGAGACATCTTTAAGTTTTCCTGCTCTGCCCACGCACATATTGGAAAGTGTATCAGAAGAATCTGAGGACTTTAGTGCAAGGTCTAACACAGAGAGATCTTGGAATAAGTATGTCTGGGTAAGGAATCCCATTGATACGAATGAAGGGTATGAGTAACCAGAGGGGAGTGAGTAAGGAATTGGAGAGCCCTTCAGAGCTTGTGCCTTGCTATTTACTCTATGTGTTTCATTGTGTAGGCAGAGAAGATTTGTCTGTGAGGCTGGCTACATGGTATTTTCATTGTCACTGGTTGTATAAGAAAATCATTCAATATGTTTCACAGAACTAAACTCTTCAACATTGTAAAAGCTCTGTGCACATTATGGTGAGGACAAAAGAAGGCTGAGGTAATTTTGAAACAGAATTGCCAAGGAATTTTAATTTAGCAATGATTTCTCTGATCACACCCAAAGACCTCCTAGGTTTATATGATAAGGCTAAAATGCCTTATCCTGAGTATGGAGGTTATTGTGGTATGGAGTTTAACAGTTACATCTAAATGAGGGGCAAAGTGACTAATTGGAGAATGATTTGATAGAATGAGTAAAAGACAGAATATGCCTAACTCTTACTAGAACAGCATAGGAAGGAGAATCTACTTAAGAGCAGTGCCAGGAGAGAGAGAGAGAGAGAGAGAGAGAGAGAGAGAGAGAGAGAGAGAGAGAGAGAGAGAGAGAGAGAGAGAGAGAGAGAGAGAAACAGAGAGAGAGAGAGAAACAGAGAGAGAGAAAAAAACAGAGGGAGAGAAAGACACAGAGAGAGAAAGACAGAGAGACAGACAGAGTCTATCTTAAAACTACTTGTTTTAAGAGCCTAGTATAAAATGGAGGAACAAGGACAAAGGTCTATGTAACCCACAGAGATTATTCAAATCCCCCAAAAAGACTTTTAGTGATTTCTGTCATAGGTTAACATCAGCCATTATCAGACCAATATCAGATCCAGATGGGAGACAGGTATTGTTTACCTTAGTTTTTAAAAATACAAATACAGAGTGTAAAGAAAGCTCTTGGATCTTTAAAAGCTCAATCAGCACACATGGATAAATGGATTAGAACAACTGCTGATATTTACCCAAATGACTATGTAATTGGAGAAACAATTGCTGATAACTTTATATATCAAGATATCAGTTGTTATAGTTTGAGGCGACCAGGTCACTCGAAAAGGGATTATAGACAAAGCTTCTAGAATTTCTAGGATTTCTTTAGAAGTCCTCAGCCTTCCAGAATTTTTAGAATGTGTGATAAGTGTATGTATTGAACTATTAAGTGCAGATCAGCACGAATAATTTGAGAAAATTCTTTACTGATGGGAAACTCCTTACAAGACAATCCTGTACATAAGAAAATCTCCCTAAAAGGGTTATCTCCTACTCAGGCAACAAACAACATGAGACATACATATTCCATGTCAGCATGGAATAGCTGATCCAAACTCAGTATCTGAGACTTAATGCATGCTATAGAAGGAAGCACTGCCTTAGACTTAGCCATAAGTAAAAATCTTACAGTATCTCTAAAAATTCCATGATATAAAATACCCCCGGATGTCATGAACTTCTACCTCTACAGACAGCATGAATTGGCTTTAGGAAAAAGTAACCTAACATCTAAAGGTTTCATTGTGCATTTAGAATTATAAAAACTTCAAGGTAGAGATTGAGATTATGGCTTATGTAAAAAAAAAATATGCAATTTAAAGCCAGGGAAAGGATTGCTCAGCTTCTAAAGCTTCCATAGCTCAAAGACACTGCAACCCCATCTGAAAGAACAGGAGGATTTGCAACTACTGGATGACAAGACACTTTTTTGGTTTTGTTGGCAAACTGCTATTGGTGATCAGAGACCAAATAAAAAATTAAAATTAAATATTATCGAACTTGGTGGATTATAGGAGCTGTTTTAACTATAATCCCATAAGAATCTTGGAATCCACATTGGCCCATTCAGAACACATTTTGTTGAGATTGAAACATTTTTTCAAGTAAAACTAAGTGCAAGACAAATTAATGTGTAGGACCAGAAGGTCAAATAGGGAGATTAAAGCCTTATATGAAAGATAGCCATAAACCTATAGGGAAGAGATCTACTTCAGCAATGGAGGGCTCAAATTGAGATTCCTTTAATCCCAGCCAATGGATAAACTGTATATGGATATCTTACATAAAATGGGTTGATTTCTTCTGTATTTGAATAGGTAAAACTCCCGACTCACTGGTATAGGGGTAGGTATAGAATGTGAGTTCTTATCTTTCTTGTTTAAAAGGCATAAAACTAAATTCTTAGGCAAATGGTCAGAACTGGAAAATATCATCCTTAGTGAGGTAACCCAATCACAAAAGAACACACATGGTATGCAGTCACTGATAAGGGGATATTAACCCAAAAGCTCTGAATACCCAGGACTCAATTCACATATCAATAGATTTCAAGAAGATGGAAGGAGAGACCCCTGGTCCTGGAAAGACTGGATGTAGGGGAATACGAGGACAGGGAAGCAAGAGGGGGTTGAATAGGGAACAGGGGGAAGGAAGAGTGGTTATGTGACTATCGGGAGGGAGGAACCGGGAAAGTGGAACTCATTGGGAATGTAAATAAAAAACATATAGAACAAAAGGCATAAAACGCTAGCAGTTGATATGGGTGGATTCACAATGATCTAATTAGACCTTGATAAACATAAAGATAAAGAAAGCATATGATTAGCTGAAAGACACTAGATTGTAGGAAAAAAAAAACCTGCTGATTTAGACCAAGCTGTATACCCTAAAGATGTTTTAAGATCAAAATAGAATTCAGGGAATGTGTTACATTGGAGAGGTTCATATTTTCATAGGTGATAAAAGACTATGGATTCCATCAAAAGTGATAAGTTATTCATCCGAATAAGAGAAACTTCCACATGAAAGGCAATGACTCAAGGAAAGAAGACACACAGAAAGATAGCAACAAGGATGGTATAGAAAGCTGATCCCCCTGCATGGGGACAGCTTAACAACCCTGCTGGAAAAGGACAGATCATTCATAATACTGGAAACATACAACATTTGCTGAAGGACACACGATCAGCACTGCAATTATGAAGGACAATCACATCAAGGGATCTTCATTAGGACATATGGACTAGTAAGTTTATGAGATTGATAATTGTATCTGTTTTAATAATTAAACTGTATATGATTTTTAGCTTAAACAGAAAGGGAGAAGATGCAGAGGAATTTTAATCCAAAAACATGGCTGTTCTGACCACATCTAAATACCTTTTAGGTTTGTGTGATCTGGCTTGAATGAAGAAACACCCTATTAAATACCTTTAAGGTAAAAATAGTTTGTAGAAGGAAGAAGCCATTTTTGAAAGAGATACACACACACACACACACACACACACACACACACATACTCACACTCACACACACACAAAATTGAAGGTAGAAAAAGGGACAAATCTGACAAAGATACCATTTCTTTCCTAGAAGTGGCTAGCTCCTGTTCAGGTCAGACACAGCTGTGGCCACGGTCTTTTTCTGATGCCAACAGTTCTGATTTACTTTGATTTAAAAGTGTAAAACAGGAAATGATTTCTACTTGATTATACCTGTCACAGCTTTTGATTGTATGTAAACACATTTAAACATGCAGGTAACAGAATATTTTTATTTTTCCTGTTTTATTTGGGAGAAGAGTACAATGAATTACTTTTATTCCTGAAAATGACCCCTGTGTATCTTTCAATTGCGAAATGATTATATGAACATTATATAAATGAATTCAACACATTACTATGATAAAATGCACATTTCTTGTAAGTGAGCATAAAATTTTTAAATGTTTATCCTAAAGTTGAATTGTTGTGTTACGTATTTTATATAATTATTGGCAATGTTCCAGGCTTATGAGGCATCACTCACATAAGTTCCTATAGTATTCTTATTCGATGTAGTACATGTATAAATAAATCAATTAATTCTGCTTTTAAGATCTCATCAATAGAAAAAGCATATTTAATTAAATTATATTGCAATATATCCAATATATCCAAAGAACTCAAGAAGTTAGACTCCAGAGAGCCAAATAACCCTATTAAAAAATGGGGTACAGAGCTAAACAAAGAGTTCTCACCTGAAGAATATCTAATGGCTGAGAAGCACCTAAAGAGATGTTCATCATCCTTAGTCATTAGGGAAATGCAAATCAAAACAACCCTGAGAAACACAGGAGACAGCAGTTTTTGGTGAGGATGTGGAGAAAGAGGAACACTCCTCCACTGCTGGTGGGAGTGCAAGCTGGTACAACCACTCTGGAAAGCAGTCTGGCGGTTCCTCAGAATACTGGGCATGACACTCCCGGAGGATCCGGCTATACCACTCCTGGGCATATACCCAGAGGCTTTCCTGCATGCAATAAGGACACATGCTCCACTATGTTCATAGCAGCCTTATTTATAATAGCCAGAAGTTGGAAAGAACCCAGATGTCCCTCAACGGAGGAATGGATTCAGAAGATGTGGTATATTTACACAATGGAATACTACTCTGCAATTAAAAACAATGAATTCACGAAATTCCTAGGCAAATGGTCAGAACTTGAAAATATCATCCTTAGTGAGGTAACCCAATCACAAAAGAACACACATGGTATGCAGTCACTGATAAGGGGATATTAACCCAGAATCTTGGAATACCCTAGACACAATTCGCATATCAATAGATTTCCAAGAAGATGGAAGGAGAGACCCCTGGTCCTGGAAAGACTGGATGTAGGGGAATACCAGGACAGAGAAGTGATAGGGGGTTGAATGGGGAACAGGGGTAAGGAAGAGGGCTTATGGGACTTTCGGGGAAGGAGGAACCGGGAAAGGGGAAATCATTGGGAATGTAAATAAAAAAATATTAAAAAAAATAAAATTAAAATTATAAAGAAAAGAAAGAATTATATAAATATTCATATATTTTATATATCAAAACACATTCAATAATTATTATTGTATGCTTGTAGTTATTCCATGAATGTTACAAATTCTACCTAGATAATTATGGTGACACAGCAATGAAGCTATCTAGTATCTATTTCCTGCTGAGTTTGCTAAAGTACAAAGTAAAACATGGCCAAGCTCTTTGTGTAGGTCTGAATCTTACGTCCTTGCCACATTACATTCTCCTCATGCAATACTTGAAAAGCTTGACAATTTTAAATTATTTCACAAACCTTTTGTTTATTGTGATCCTAATATCCCATTTTTTTGTTTTATACAGTATTAAATTAGATCATTATAAATCTTTGATGGAAAGAACTCTAATGCTCATGGCTAGATAAGATTAACATAGGGATAAAGACCATCTTACTAAAAGCAATCTACAGATTTAATGCAATCCTCATCAAAATTCCAACATGATTTTTCATAGACCTTTAAAGAGCAATTCTTACATTCATATGGAAAAATAATAAACCCAGGATAGGCAAAACACTCCTGAACAATAAAAGAATTTCGGGAAGAATCAAAATCTCTGACCTCATTCTGTACTACAGAGCAATAATTATTAAAAACTGCATGATATTGGTAAAGAAACAGATTCATTGATCAATGGAGTCAAATAAAGCCATCCTACAAAAACTTGAGGTTTGATAAAGAAGCCAAAAACATACAATGGAAGAAAGAAAGCAACTTCACCAAAAAGTATAACTTGATGTCTACACATAGAAGAATGGAAATAGGTCCATACTTATTACCCTGCACAAAATTCATGTCCAAATGCATGAAGGACCTCAACATAAAACTGGGTATACTAAATTTCAGAGAAGAGAAAGTGGGAAATACCCTTAACACATTAGTACATGAGACAATTTTCTGACCAGAACACCAATGGCTCAGGCTCTAAGATCAAATATTGATACATGTGATACATGAAACTGCAAACTTCTATAAGGCAAAGGACACTGCCAATAAAAAAATGGCAGCCTACAGATTGGGAAAGATTTACCAACCCTATATCTGACAGAGTGCTGATATCCAATCTTCATGAAAACTCAAGAAGATAAACACTAACAACCCAGATAATCCAATTTAAAAATGGGGCACAATACTAAACATAGAATTATCAAGAAAGGAATATCAAATGGCCAAAAAGAACTTAAGCAATGTTCAAAGTCCTTAGTCCTCAGGGAAATGCAAATCAAAACAACTCTGAGATTCCATCTTATACAGGTCAGATAAAAAACTTAAGTAACAGCACATGCTGGCAAGGATGTGGAGCAAGGAGAACACTACTCCATTGCTAGTAATAGTGCAAATTGTACATACACTTTGGAAATCAATTTGGTTCTTTCTTAGAAAACTGGGAATAGTTCTATCTCAAGGCCAGCTATAACACTCCTGAGCATATACCCAAAAAAATGTTCCACCATCCCACAAATACACTTGCTCAAGTATTTCATAGTAATTTCATTTGTAAAAGCCAGAAACTGGAAACAACGTAGATGTTCCTCAACTGAAGAATGGATAAAGAAAATATACTACATCAATACAATGGAAAACTATTCAGCAATTAAAACAAAGACATTATTAATTTTGCACGCAAATGCTTGGATTTTGAGAATATCAGTCTGAATGAGGTAACCCAGTCCCAAAAGGACATGCATTGTATTTATTCACTTATAAGTGGATATTAGTCATAAAATTGGAGATATCCATGCTATAGTTTACAGACACAAGAAAGATGGACAGGAAGGAGGACACAACCAAGATGTAAAGTGAATAAGTAAAAAATAAACAAACAAAACTACACATTTATTTCAGTGTCCTTAGGAATTAATGCATTGTCTACTTGTAGCTCTAGAAGCCACACTAAAAATTTAATATAATTGAAAAATCCACCCACCACACAAACTATAATTATTCTAATTTTGTTAAACAGGCCAAATTATGGAAATTTTAGTTTTCATTTAATATATTTCTATTAAAAACATATCTCTAATTCTATATTGAACAACATGATCAGCTAAATTTTAAATAGTTGTTTTTAATGCAACACTAATCTAAAATCAAATAATCTGTATATTTTTAAAATGTCACAAAATGGAGCAATTGTCATTTGAAATACTCAAATGGAACTAGATAAGGATGAAGCAAACTAATATTATTGAAAACTCAAATCCCCAAAATGAGACTTATGCTGTGTGGTGCTTTCCACACACATGTGAAATCGGGGTCACCTGAGAAAAAGAGTGAGGTTCTAACCTAGGACCTAATTTTTATTCCAAACCTAGGGGAATCTGTCAGGTTCTTTATAAAGCAGCAGAAAAAGATAGCAATAAAGTACCCAAGAAGGAGCAGCAGAAAAATAGACATTAGGATTTTTTTCCTTTATCCCATTGAGTGTAGAAAGGGTACAAAAAGTCAGTATCTTATGTGTGTAACAGCAGTGCTTCTACACCTGGATAAACAATCTATTTTTCCTCTTGTGCTCTCTTAGGATAACATAGTAAATGAAGAAAAATAGCAGAATAGAAGCATCAATGTGTGTAAGTCTCTGAGGATAGAGCCTAATACAGAACATGCTGTTGGAAACAGGGTACAAATCATTGATCAAAGAGACACTCTGCTAAGTTCATGCAGTACTTTACTTGGAAAGAGATAAAAATAAAAGAGAGGACAGAAGCCAGCAAGTATATTTTTGTCAACTACAGGCATCTTAAGAGTGAAACAAAATAGACTTTTGCATCTAAGCAACATGATGTAATCAATAAAAAATGAGAGATTAATCAGTTATCTCAAAAAGCACTTTAGATCATATCATAAATATTAAGGCTAATTGTATACTTTGAGGAATTGAGAATGAATTTAGAATGCAGTTCCCTTTGTTTAAATGTGCAATCAATGTTTCTCTTTGAAAATCTATATTGGTTTTTCACTGTCTGTTTAATATCTTTATAAAATACACAAGTAATCAGTAGGAAATTTACATTATAATATGCACTGAAAACATTAGAATCAAGTATCCGATAATTTCTTGAAGATTTACTGAAATGATTTAATTTGTGTTATATATGTTACCCCCATACTTATATTTTGTTCTTATCAATAGTATACATATAGTTCACTGGGGTAAATATTCTTTGTTCTGTCTTTGTGTTTGCTTAAGATACATTTATTTTTCAGAGGTTATCATTTTTAGCTTACTCAGAGGAGGAATGATTGTGATGAAGCACAGTTGTAATCTTGTCTAACAAGATTAAAGTTATGGCTTAATTGCCAGAATAAGGAGTAAAGGAAGGATGGAAGGGAGGAAGGAAGGAGCAGAGAATGGAAGGAATGATGGAAAGAATTCATGTAATATTGCAAAAAAGGAATTATTTATTGCTTTTTTCCCTTTTACTTTTATATATTCATTTTCAGAATAAGCATTTATCTATGTTGGTGAAGTAGTATGAATAAGAACACACATGCAAAGATTCCTTTGCATGTGTGTTTCTTAAAATAACATTACCTGAAGCAAATTCTCAGTTAAATGTCAAGCGTGTCTTCTCTGGGTTTCAAAACTTTCTCTTACTCAGTTAAGATAAATTACTTAGCTTCTAGTAACTTTCATTCTCATTGAGGTCTCATGCACAATTGATCCTCTGGAGGTTTGTGCTAGGAAAATCATGAATACTCTTTGTAATTTGGTATCAAAGATTATTAGACACACATGTTAGAATAACTATCTCCACGATGTACACCTTTTAAAATGCTTTATTTTATTATTTTTATGTGTATAGTGGTTTGCCTTCATGTATGTATGTGTGCATGCTTGGTGCTTACAGAGGTCAGGAGAGGTCATCAGAGAACTGGAGTTATAGATGCTTGACAGCCAATAGGCTGTCCTATAGGTGCTGGGAATAAAATCAAATTCTCTGTTATAGCAAAAAGTACTCTGAAACACTGAGCCATCCTACTGGTCTTGCACATACACCATTTATTTTCCCACTGAAAACTACTTTAATGCATGAACAAGAAGCTGAAATTATAAAGACTTTGAACATTATAACAGAAAAACGTAGCCAGTACAGACTCTTTTTCAGCATAGACCCCATGTAGCTACATTCAGATTGCCTGGTCCTGAAGAAGTTTATTAAAAATAGGAGTAATTGCAGAGTAGTATTCCATTGTGTAAATATAGCACATCTTCTGAATCCATTCCTCCGTTGAGGGACATCTGGGTTCTTTCCAGCTTCTGGCTATTATAAATAAGGCTGCTATGAACATAGTGGAGCATGTGTCCTTATTGCATGCAGGTAAAGCCTCTGGGTATATGCCCAGGAGTGGTATAGCAGGATCCTCTGGGAATGTCATGCCCAGTTTTCTGAGGAACAGCCAGACTGCTTTCCAGAGTGGTTGTACCAGCTTGCAATCCCACCAGCAGTGGAGGAGTGTTCCTCTTTCTCCACATCCTCGCCAACAACTGCTGTCTCCTGTGTTTTTTGATCTTAGCCATTCTGACTGGTGTGAGGTAGAATCTCAGGGTTGTTTTGATTTGCATTTCCTTAATGACTAAGGATGATGAACATCTCTTTAGGTGCTTCTCAGCCATTAGATATTCTTCGGGTGAGAACTCTTTGTTTAGCTCTGTATGAACTCACGAATTTCCTAGGCAAACGGTCAGAACTTGAAAATATTATCCTTAGTGAGGTAACCCAATCACAAAAGAACACACAAGGTATGCAGTCACTGATAAGGGGATATTAACCCAGAATCTTGGAATACCCTAGATATAATTCGCCTATCAATAGATTTCCAAGAAGATGGAAGTAGAGACCCCTGGTCCTGGAAAGACTGGATGTAGGGGAATGCCAGGACAGAGAAGCAAGAGGGGGTTGAATGGGGAAAAGAGGGAGGGAAGGGGGCTTATGGGACTTTCAGGGAGGGAGGAAACGGGAAAGGGGAAATGATTTGGAATGTAAATAAAAAAACTTAGAAAATAAAAAAAAATAGGAGTAACTTTCAGTGGTGTTTGTCACTGTGGTATGATATTGTCATCTACAGGTAAATTAGGCCAATTTCATACTATGATGCATATGACCCATGATGCTGCAAATTCACAACACTGTTTCGAGTCAAAATGAAAACCAAGTTTATTTTATCCACTTTTATGCTTTTACATCTTATAAATATTTTATTTTTTATGTATTCGTATTCATAATGTGTGTGAATCAAATCTGTCCCCCGTTCCCTGCATTCATTTCTTTCCCCATACCTCTCTACATTTCCTGTACAATTTCAGGTGTGTTTTTAAAATGTCCTTGAATGTAGATTTTTATATAGTATATTTGAATTACATTTTCCCTTTCCTCAACTCCTCCCTATTCTCTTTACCCCATTACCCACTCAAATTCATACCCTTTTCTGGTTTTTCACTTATTAGAAAACAGACATACAAAAAAGAAGAAGAAAATTAAGAATAAGCAACTTCAAAAGACAAGCTAAGAGCCAAAGAGGAAGCAGGAGAGACAAATTTAAATGCAGAGGCACACAATTGTACACACAAAAACACAATAAAGACACCAAATTTGGAACCTGTAATTCACAGGAAAAGTCTTGTGGGGTTTAAAATCAATATACTGACAAACAGTATGAGACTGTAGGAGGAATGAGTCAGCATACCCTGACTGGCTGCCCATGGAGATCCTCCTGACACCTGGAGACAAATGATGACAGAGTACAGCCAATCAAATGGTGCCAACAATAAGGGATAAGATGTCATGTGCTAATGGGGCATGGATGGAAGATATAGAGCCACTCCCAAATTCTACAATAAATGAGTCTGCTCTCCCTTCTCACCTGACTCTTATAGTCTGTATCATTGATTCTGTGCCTTCTTACCCCCTACTGACAAGCACCATCACAAGGTGCCTAGAGACAGGGCAACATGAGACAAAAGAAAACAAACAAATAAAACAAGCAAAAACAAAAGACAAACAAATAAACCAACCTCCCAAAATGTCATCAAGCTCACCTTGTGTTGACCATCTCCTGATGGAGCTTGCTCTTAAGAGTGGTTTGCATATTCAGTGAGACTTTGTTAGAAAAAAACTTACTTTTCCTGTAGACAGTTTGGAGGTTTCTGCCCACTTTTCCTCTTAGTGTTGGTTCCTATCTAGTTTAGACCTGTCCTCAACCTGTGCATGTTGTCATAGAGTGTAAGTTAACATGTGCATCTGATATTGTGTCTGAAAGGCTTTGTTTCCTTGGTGTCCCCCATCATCCCCTTATACTCTTTACAATCCTTACAATTTTATAATCTTACAATCTTTATCCTTCTGCTTTTGCAGAGATCTGTGAGACCTGAGAGATTTGATGAAGACATCCTTATTAGAACCCAACAGTCTACAATTTCTCTCTCTACACATTGTCCTTGTTAGAAGTCTCTGTATTTGTTCCTATGTACTTCAAGATGCTTCTTTGATGATGACTAAGCCAAAACATTGATCTATGAGAATTACAGACATTTTTGGGGAGTTATTTTATTGCTACATTAATTTGCCAAAACATGTATATCTGGTTTCCACATAGGTTTATGACCTGATTAGTCTCAGGTTGTTGGTCACTTGATGAGTATGTGGCATGAGTTCTACCTCATAGAGTGAGACTTAATTCCATTCAGAGAGTGGTTGGTTAAACCCACAAATTTTGTCATTATTACACCAGCATATATAGTAGGTAGGTAACACTTTTAGATCTAACAGTTTGTAGCCATGTTTGTTGGTTTATTTTCTGGTAGTATACAGAGTATCTACTAGTACCATGAACACTGCTCAGTAGGGGTAACTGTTCTAGGCTGCCAACAACTTGAATTTTTGTTGCTCAAAGTGTTATGTAAGTGTTTTCTTCAGCATTGTCATAGGGATTTACCATCATTTTGCAGAGAGCAACCAATAGCTTTGGCTGTAAACTTTTCTTTTCTGTTCTGTTCTTTTCTTTTCTTTCCTTTGCTTTGCTTTGATTTGCTTTCCTTTCTATTTCTTTTTTTTTATTGGATATTTTCTTTATTTACATTTCAAATATTATCTCCTTTCCTTGTTTCCCCCCAGAAACTCCCTATCCCATCCCCCTCCCCCTGCTTCTATGACAGTGTTCTACTGCACACCCAGTCACTCCCACCTCCCTGCCCTGGCATTCCCCTACACTGGGGCACTGAGATTTCCATGACCAAGAGCCTCTCTTCCCATGGATGTCCAACAAGGCCATCCTCTGCTACATATGCAGCTAGAGCCCTGGGTCCCTCCATGTGTATTTTTTGGTTGGTGGCTTAATCCCTGGGAGCTCTGGGAGGTCTGGTTGGTTGATATTTTTATTCTTCCTGTGGGGTTACAAACCCCTTCATCTATTTTAGTCCTTTCTCTAACACCTCCATTGAGGACCCTGTGCTCAGGCCAATGGTTGGCTGTGAGCATCCACCTCTGTATTTTTCTGACTCTGGCAGAGCCTCTCAGGAGACAGCTATATCAGACTCCTGTCAGCAAGCACTTCTTTACATTCACAATAGTGTCTGGGTTTGGTGACTGTCTATGGGATCAATCCCCAGGTGAGGCTGTTTCTGGATGGCTTTTCCTTCAGTCTTGCTCCACACTTTGTCTCTGTATTTCCTCCTGTGAGTATTTTGTTCCCCCTTCTAAGAAGGACAGAAGAATCCACAATTTGGTCTTCCTTCTTCATGAGCTTCATGTGGTCTTCCTCTTCCCTCTCTTTCCACATTGCATTTCTCCTAAAGAAAGACATTTTCTATAAAATACACTCTTCCTAAAATATTTAGCAATACTAAAGAGTCAATTATAATATGCATATTTCAAAATAAATACAAAATGAAAATCATGTTCCACTTCTCTGGCTTTTAACATAAGTGAAAAGGATCTCTGGCAGCTCAGGCTAGATGGTAAGAGAAGGCCAGGAACAATCAAGTAGCAAGAAGAGACAGCGAACAAGTAGAGAGTTAGGCAAAAATTTCAGTGAACCATTCATGGAATATGGGTGGAGAGTCTGACTTAATGCATCACACAGCTGAGACAGATTCTCTTTCTTTTCACTTTGTGTAAAATGTGGAGATGAAGTACTTGTGATGTGTGTTCCTCTCATAAACAGACTCATGTCAGAAATGGAGACATTTTAACTCCTGACTGACAAATATCAGACAAAACAAAGTTATCTAGGCTTGAAAATTAATTGGAAATTGATCAGTTGTGCTGATGTATGCCTTTGATTCCAGTAGTCTGGAGGCAGAGTCTGGCAGATCTCTTGAGTTTCAGATCAATCTGTTATATAGAGTTTCTTCCAGGACATCGAGGGCTACACAGAGAAACTGTCTCAACACTAATTGGAATGACTTGGGAGTAGTTCAGCCCTATGTGGGGAAAATGATTGACTACTGCAAGGATAATCAGGTTGACATGAGGGTGGGAAAGTACTTAAAATTTTAATTAGCAACAATGAATGACTTGAAAATGTGTGTGATGCAACAGTCTGGATCTAAAATCAGAAACTTAATGAAGCTCACTTTTAATGAAACTCCTAAGGATCATGCCATCTAAGTGTTAACGTTGAGATCTATAATGGTGGCTATTCAAGAGCTTCAGGAACACTACCCCCTTATTGGACCTTAGGTCTAAGAGTATATTATCCACATGTTTGAATAGTCAAGTTTAGCTTTGCAATTCTTCCTAAATGATGATGTTGTAACATATGGGTTTAGTGCCTGCAGAGTCCTCAAAAATGGTTGTGGAGAGCAGAGATAATGAAAGGAAACTGAGAAACAGTATTTCTTAATAAAGCAGGTTATTCTGTGACTAAACCACACAGATAAGTCTCCTTATGTTCTCTTACTCTTAGGGAACAGATCTCATTTTAATCCCTCTTCCTTGCCAGTTGGATAAATAGAAAGGGGAATGACTGCTCTGGTAACTGGCACTGCTAAATGTCAACTGCTAAGTGTGCATGCAGCACCATAAATGAACAGATTTGGCAAAATTGGTTGTGATTAAATAACTTTCTAAATTGTAGAACGTTTACATATGAGAAACAATAATCTAAATGACAGATTCTATTTTATGTTGTAGATAGCCTTTATTATGCATAATGAGGAAAAATGATTCCCTGGGTTATTTTGAGAGATTGAGAATGTTGAAGAAGTTTACTAAGAATCCTCATTTGAGAAAAGGAGTATGAACGGTGATGAGTTTTCTTATGACAGTACAAATCCTTACTGGAACTCTTTGCACAAAGCTAAAAGCAAGTAGAGGTCTTTGGTAAAAAACACAGCTTTAGTACACACATACATATATGCCTGGTAGCCTTTGTTTACTAACATCCTATAGTGTCATCTAGAGTTGTAGTTAAACTGGATCCTATACAGACACAATTCTTATATCCTCAAAATGAAGATTTTGCATATTAGAGTAAGTATTTCTTATGATTTTCCTAAAATAAAAAAATGCTCTATAAATTTGTTAAATTGAATCTCATAAGGTATTTCTTTTATATTTTTAAATAGCTTATGTAAATATTATTATCATATATTAAGAACATAAAGAGGTATCACTATAAGTTTAGAATATATGATAATTACTTTAATCATATTCCCCTCTGCTATGACTTGTTTTTGTTTTTCCTTTTCTAGTTCCCTCTCTTTATCTGTAGAATTTTACCATTTGCTTTCAAGCCCTTTAGTTTGGTTTGGTTTTATTGTTGCTCTTGTTGTTATTGTGGTTTTGGAACAACTTGCACATATTTAGCTAAGTAAGTACCAGAACATTGGCTTGATTCAATTGCAACACCACCAAAGAACAGATTTGGCAAAACTGATTGTGATTAAGTCACTTTCATAATGTACAATGTCTACATATAATTTTAAAATATCTAAATTACAGATTCTACTTTATGTTGTAGACATATTTTATTTATTTTGCAAAATGAGAAATATGATTTTCCAAATTATTTTGAGAGATTATCTGAGAAGGTTAAAAAATATTTCTGGAAAAAATGACTGAATTATCAATAATTAATTGGGGCTTTTCCCAATGATTAGTACTACATTATGGAGACGAAGTATGACAAAAATTATTTGCTGAACATTATAAGGAAATGATAGACTCTTAACATCTTTGTACCTGTTCCTATCTTCTGCGATGGTCTCTGAGCCTTAATTGGAAGATGTACATATTATAGATATGTCTACTGGGACCTCTCCCCAATTCTGCAATTTGATGGGCTATGGTTTTCTGTAATGTTTTTTTGTTTTAGTTGAAGTTTTTATTTTTCCTGAAGAAACACAATGACCATGGCAAATCTTATATAGGAAAAGGTTTAGTAGGGTCTTGCTTGTAGTTCAATGGCTTGATCCATTGTCATCAAGATAGGAAGCATGGTAGCAGGCAGGCAGACATGGTGCTGGAGAAAGATGTAAAACTTCTATTTCCTGATTCACAGGCAGCAGGAAGAGAGAGACACTGGGCATGGAACCTTAAAGCACAACCTCAAGGGCATACTTTCTCTGACAAAATCCCAACTACCCCAACAATGCCACACCTTCTAAATAGTGCCTCTCCTTAGTCACCAAGCATTCAAGTCTATGAATCTATGGAGGGCATTATTATTCAAACTAAAAAACTTCTGTTGAAGAGAGAAATTTCCTTGTTGAGGGGTGACATCTTCATTTATCTGTGGGTATAAGGACAAATATATAGAATGTAGATAGAAATTATTCTGGTCTAGAAAAGTAGTAGTTGTAGATTCTACTCCTAGATCCATGACTTCACTAGCCCTGGGTAATTGAGTAGATTTTAGTACCAGGCATAATTTCCCTATTGTTGAGTGGAATTTCACTCTCTAGGTGAATTCATCTGAATTTTAAATACATGAGCAATTTCTAAGTAAGGATTCACAAGTAAGTTTCCAAGGCTACAATTATAAATTCCTTTGGGTAATTTTCTCCTGAAAATAATCGACATTTTTATAGATAATTAAATCAGTAAGTATTATATTTTAACACAAAGTAAGCTTTTCTTCACACAAATTAGAAAGCTAGAACTAATTCATCTAATCCAATGTTATTATGCTATCTAAATGTTATAACTACATATCTTTACTTGTTTTTCTTCTTTAAACCTTTTATTCTACTTTTTTTGATTGTCAATTAAAACCTTTCATTTTAATTATACCATGGCATTTAAATATGTTATATAAAATGTATGATGTTGGAGATTGTAAATTAAGTTTGACATCAAAAAAACATGACACATAAAAAATAAAAAAAACATGAATTTTTCAGATCATTATATTTCTATATTTTTCAAATAATATACTTTGGTCATGTTTCTTCTCTTCCAACTCCTCCAGATTCCTGATACCCCCCACTCCAAAAAACTGTTTTTTAACTCTTTACTTCAAAACAATACAAATAAAGAACATAAAGTCCCAAAAGTGAAAATCAAAACAAAGAAAAGACAAATGCGCCAAATATGACAAGACAAAACATAAGATCTTCATGAAAAATGAAGTTTATTTTGTGTTGGCCAATTTCTCCTGATCATGAGTGTTAGGATTCTGTCTAAACTCCACCCCACAGTTACCTGACAAGATCCAGATAGGCCTGACTCACTCTAAAAGGGACAGCTTGCTCCCTCTTTCCTTTCTTACTCTTACTCTCTTAGCTTCTCTCTTGTCCTCTTGGACCCTTCTCTTTCCACCTTCCCTTTCCCTACCTCTTCATGTGGTCATGGCCAGCATCTACTTATCTACTCTCTCCCTCTTCTTTTCTCTGCCTCTACTACTCTCTTAACTCCCCTCTGAATGTTCCAAATAAACTATATTCAGGTATATATAATACCTTTATGTAGTTGGTCCCTCACGGGGAAGGTATGCCTCGGCACAGGCCTGCTGAGACATCCCCTTTCCCCATACCTCATCACACCCACATAGAACATCAACTTCACCTCTTTATTTTTTTATAAAGACATCAACGAGGTCTTCCTTAGTGTGTAGCTGATAAACTCAGTGATACTCCATTAAATAAATGGTTTTTCTTTGCCAGCAGGTAACAACTATACATAAGTTCTTGGTTAGGGGTATGACCTTGTGTCCACTCTCCCCTTTCAAGATATGAAACGCTAGCTAAATGGAACATTCATAAGTATTATGTATGCTGCTACAGTCTCCAAGAATTTATATGTTCATCAGTCCCATTGTGCTTTCAAGAGACTATTTCCTTGGGGAATCATTGATCAACTCTGGTGATTTCTTCTTCTTCTTCTTCTTCTTCTTCTTCTTCTTCTTCTTCTTCTTCTTCTTCTTCTTCTTCTTCTTCTTCTTCTTCTTCTTTTCTTTCTTCTTTCTTCTTTCTTCTTCTTCATAAATTCCTGAACTTTGAAGGGAAGGGTTTGATGAATACATTCCATTTAGAATAAAGGATTTCTGGTTTCTCAAATTCTTCCCATTTTGCAGTTGAAGGATTTTGTGGTAATTTATATTTATTGCATGAAGAAATTCTCTGAGTGGGTTCAACAAGGTACTGAGCTGTACTGTATGTTTAGTAGTATGTCAGCTGGAATTGTTTTATTGATGTAATACTTTAGCATAAGAATAACACTAGGTTTTCCCCTAGGCCCATGACTTACTCTGGCCTTTTTAAACTCATTCCATTGAAAGGATTAGAAAGATTAGGGATTGTGGCCCTGTTGGAGGATTGTGTCACTGGGAAGGGAGGGTGTGAAGTGCTTTGAGGTTTTAGAATCCCTGTCAAACTGTCTCTCCCTCTCCCTCTCCCTCTTCCTCCCTCTCCCTCCCCCCCCCGTGGTGTGTGTGTGTGTCTTACTCTCTCTCTGAAAAGAAGAATGAAGCAATTATTTACCTAGCATCATACCTGTCCTCCTGTTGCCATGCTCCCTGCCATGATGATAAAAGAAGAAATCTCTAACAGTATAAGCAAATGTTTTCTTTTAAAGAGTTTCCTTGCTTATGGTGTGTCTTCAGAGCAGGAGAAAACACTTACATAGTCTCAGGTACTTTTCAGCCTTAGTAGTATCAGGTATAGATTACTTCTCATAGAGTGGACCTTAAATGCAATGAAAATCTGGTTGGTTACTCCAACAACATTGGTGCCAATATTGTACCAATACATTTTTCAGGTAGGTCACCAGGTTTATAAATGGGTTATATTAATTATTTTTCCCATTTAACTGGTTTCAAAGCACCTTTCACCCCCATGAATAATAGTCAGTACAGGTGACGTGTCTAGTCACCCCTCTGACAAAGCAGACACAGCTTAACTTCTCCATGTTCAATGACATGTGAAAGCATTATCTCAGCAACAGGGCATTGCCATCAGGTTTTGTATACCAGCTACAAGCCGAGACAATAGCCTGCCATGCTTAAGGGTTTTTATGAGACCCCATTGGCCATATGACTCAACAAATTTTTTCATTTCAGATACTGGGATTTTAATTGGTGGTATAACATGTCTAGTTGTATCTAGAATATCTAAAGTGTCTAGAATTTTATCTTCCCCAGAAATTTGGTGACTCAATTTAGAGTAATTTTATATCTATGGAACTTCTAGAGTAGTAAGTTTTCAAATGTCCTTTCATATTAGATGTTCACTCTGAGATTCCTTCTTTTAACTCTCTCTGCTCAGCACTCTCTATTTAATCTTTGTATAGGATAGTTTTATGTCAACTTGATATAAGAAAAAGTCATCTGATAGGAGGAAGCCTCAATTAAGTAAATACCTCTATCAGGTTGAGTTTAGGAAGGCCTGTAAGACATTTTCTTTATTAGTGGTTGACAGTGGAGGTTCCAGACCATTGTGGGTGATGTCATTCTTGGGCTGGTGGTCCTGGGTTCTATGTGAGCAAGCCATGAAAATCAAGCCAGTAGGCAACACATTTTCATAGCTCCTGCATTACATCAGCTCCAGGTTCCTGCTCTGATTGAATTCCTGGCCTTACTTCCTTTGACAAAGAACCGTGAAGTGGAAGTAGATGATGAATACTCGCTTTCTTCACCAAGCTTCTTTGGCATGGTATTTCATGAAAATAACCCTATGAGAAATAACCTTATTAGCAATATTAACTTCAACTAAGACAATCCTCCTATTCTTGTTCCTCTTTATCTCTCCATAATTCTGTATTCTATTTCTACTTCCTTGGGAGAAATTCATCTCCATCCCCATAACTTAGTCCCTTGCTAAGTACCTAACTTCTGTGGTTGTCTGAACAGTAGTATACACACTGAAAGCTTAGATGATAGCACTCATATATAAATGAAAACATGCCATATTTCTTATTTTAGTCTGGGTTATCTCAGGACCATTTTTCTAACTCTGTTCATTTACCTGCAAATTTCATAATTTCATTTTTCTTTTATTTTATTTATTTTTTTTTATTTTTTTTTATTTTATTTTTTTTAATTTACATTCCAAATCACATCCCCTTTCCCGTTTCCTCCCTCCCCGAAAGTCCCATAAGCCCCCTTCCCTCCCTCTTTTCTCCATTCAACCCCCTCTTGTTACTCTGTCCTGGCGTTCCCCTACATCCAGTCTTTCCAGGACCAGGGGTCTCTCCTACCATCTTTTTAGAAATCTATTGATATGCGGATTGTGTCTAGGGTATTCCGAGATTCTGGGTTAATATCCCCTTATCAGTGACTGCATACCATGTGTGTTCTTTTGTGATTGGGTTACCTCACTAAGGATGATATTTTCAAGATCTGACCATTTGCCTAGGAATTTCGTGAATTCATTGTTTTTAATTGCAGAGTAGTATTCCATTGTGTAGATATACCACATCTTCTGAATCCATTCCTCCGTTGAGGGACATCTGGGTTCTTTCCAGCTTCTGGCTATTATAAATAAGGCTGCTATGAACATAGTGGAGCATGTGTCCTTATTGCATGCAGGTAAAGTCTCTGGGTATATGCCCAGGAGTGGTATAGCCGGATCCTCCAGGAGTGTCATGCCCAGTTTTCTGAGGAACCGCCAGACTGCTTGAATAACATCTTACTCTGTAAACATACCATACTTTCATGACCCCATTGCATGAACTCATGTTTGGGTTTAGATTCTATTCTATTGACAATGTACCTATTTTCATTATGATAACTCAGTAGTAGAACTTGAAATCAGCATTGGTGATTCCTTTAGATGTGCCTTTATTATTCTGGACTGTTTTATTCGAGGTGTGTGTTTGTGTGTGTGTGTGTGTGTGTGTGTGTGTGTGTGTGTGTGTGTGTGTGTGTCAATATGCAATTGAAGACTGGTGTTTTTCAATTTCTGTGAATAATGGATAAGTAGATGTCAGTTTGAACAATTGTTGCACTTTTTTACTTTTTGGTAGTTACACATCTGATACTTTTGCCAGTTATCTGGGATCCATTAATTTTTATCCAATCATGGCTTCTTTAATTGTATTTATCTTTTCATTTACCATCACTTTTTCCCTCCACATAAATTGACTTTTACTTTTCATGTAATGTCACATACAGAAGGCAGTGCCTAAGGGATCACTTGGTGTTGATTTAAACTTTTAACTTTTCTCATAGACAAAACATAGGATGTTTTGAGTGGTTAATCTCTAATCCAGATTCCACCAAATGGATAATCAAATTCTAAGAGGACTTTCCTCCTGGTTTCTACACTATCCACCAACTCACAGACATTGATCTATTCTGTTATGCATCTTTATAGATTCATGCATGTACGCATCCTTATTCCTACTTTCTGATAAACAAAATCACAGTTTTCTATCTACCATCAAATCTCTTAGATTTTACTGTAGTATCAGCTCATTCAGAACTACACTTCAATTATATGCTTTGAAAATAAATCCCTTATTTGTTTTGGTGTAGGAGAATGATAAGCATACATATTGAAATTTCTGTTGTGATAGATAATAAATAAATGTTTGTTGAGTATACTTCAGATTCAATCATCCTAAGATTATTTTATGAGTTCTGTATTTAACATAATAAAATATGTTTAGTAATTATATCCATTTATATAATTATAAAAGAAAAGTGGCAATATATTAAATTAATGAATTTAATCATTGTGATGTTGAAATCACATCAACATTTATTTTTAGTATAACTAATCAAGCTAAATGATATTCATTGATTTATTCTTGTTTAAATTTACAAGTTCCTTTTCCTCCTATTTGAGAAAAAAATATCTTGCTCCATTTTATTTCACTTACATTTTTGTGAAAATAAATGTTTCTTTCTCATCATGAAAGAGTAAATTCAAAATAGTGGTTAATGCCCAAATGTTCTTTTAAAATTCATGACTATAAAATATCAGCTTTATACAACATTTTAATTTGAATCATTTGAAACTATTTCTATTTTATTTTATTTCTATTAGAAACAGTTTAAATACCATATTTTATGTCTATTTGAAAGGGCATTAAATGGCTCCACTTTAACTGGATGACAACTTTTTAAAAGTTTTCAATTATCCCTCTCTTATATATGATATTTTTTCTACGTTAATATTAATCAAAGAATGAGGTTGAGGTTGAAAAGATGGTTCTCACAGCATTGTGATTAATATGTGCATTTGTAAAATTTTCCTCATTGAGTTACACTATACTATTATTTTCAACTAGACTGTCAATGTAGATGTAAAATTATATATTTTATAGAAAAAAGAAATTTTTATTTCTTTATTAAATTAAACTCATGGGAAGTTTTGTTTTTGTCATGCTTATAAACTTAGTTTTGATGTGCAAAGTCCATAAAAATTGAGAAGTGAATTCACATACTAATTTATAAAAATCTATCTTTTGTCTCCAAACATTTCCTTTTGAAGAATGTTTGTGCTTATGACTGAGTGCTATGCTATATATACAGCTAATGTCAATGAAAACTATAACAATTTATACATATCTTATATTCATATCTTTCTAAATTAATAAATATTTTCTTATCTTAATTCATATCTTGCTAAATTAATAAATATCTTCTTATATGTAAAATTCAACATTTAATTAGAACTTCAATTGCTCTTTATAAGGCTTTGTCCTGAAACTGTGGTACACAAATCATATTTTATTTATACCAAATAATAATTTGTGGATTACATCTTACTCATGAAGATATTGTCAACTGACCCAGTTTACAATTGGTACATTTGAGGCTATGAGAGTTTAGATGATATTTTTATTATTCAGCAAACACTAAAGAATAGAAACAGAATTATGGAAATATTTTGTTAGTCTTCAAAGTAGAAAGCTTTACTGTTTATGAACTAATTTCTTATACAAATCAATTTTATTTTATTTTGAGTTTATTTTGACCACATTATATAGAATTTTGACCAGTAATCATATCAATTTTCATAGTGTTCATGTTTCTTATTAATGAAAAATTGTAAATTATTGTTGTTAATTTTTATTCTAAAGTAGATTCAAATTTTTATTCTAATTTGAACATCTGCACTATTCCTCTACAAGAATCACACACTTTTCCCTTCTGTGTGGAATCAATAGCTGGGGAAATGGCCAAGGGAGTGGAGTCCTTGCTCAGTCCTTGCATGGATCCCTTGTTCCAGGTCTCTGAAACACTTCAACCTGGTGTGATGCTACAGAGCTGTAATCATAGCTAGAGAGACAGAGTCAGGAAGACCAATAGGTCCAAATCACCTTCAACCACACAGTGTATAAGAGGCTAGCCTAGTATCTTTCAGGCCATAAATCAACAAGAACAACAACAGCAATAGAATGCCTTATATGATCTGGAACAGTAACATACTTTGCCACAATTAGTACTCATTTTTGAGAGACTCAACCCATTGATTAAAAATTGGTCTGATCTCGAGGATTAGGCAAATCTCTCACTGAGGCCAGAACAAGCAGTCCTCTGCTATATATGTGCAGGAGACCTCAGACCAGCTCATGTATGCTGCCTGGTTGGTGGTTAAGTCTCTGGGAACTCCCAAGGATTCAGGTTAGTTGAGACTGCTAGTCTTCCTATGGGGTTACCCTCCCTTTCTACTTCTTCAATATTTCTCCTAACTCAACTATAGGGGTCCTTGACTTCAGTCCAACGGTTTGGTGTAAATATCTGCATCTGTCTCACTCAGCTTCTGGTAGTGCTTCTCAGAGGACAGCCATGTTAGGCTCCTGTCTGTAAGCACATCATAGCACCAGTAATAGTGTCAGGCCTTGGTAATCACCCCCATGAGATGAATCCCAACCTGGGTCAGTAACTGGACTGTGTTTCCTTTAGTCTCTTCTCCAATTTTTGTCACAGGAAAAATTCTGGATCAGAAATTGTGACTGTGCGTAAGTAACCCTGTCCCTTCACTTGAGGCTCTGTCTATCTATTACAGGTTGACTCTTCAAGTTCCCTCTCCCCACTGTTGGGCATTTTGTCTAAGATCACTTCCTCTGAGTGCTGAGACTCTTATCTCCTAGGCCTCTGGGACTTTCGAGAGGGTCTTCCCAACCCCCACTCTCAGAGGCTTGATATTTCCATTCAATCTACTGGATTCTCCCCTGCCCCACCACTCCATACATGATACTGTTCCCCTTTTGCCCTCTGCATCCTACACAGATCTCTACCTCCCTCTGCCTCACATGATTATTTTCTTCCGCCTTCTAAGTGGGACTAAAGCATCCACCCTTAGACTTTCATGCTTGTTAAATTTCTTACAGTCAGTGTAGTATCCTAGGTATTCTGCACTTTTTGGCTAATATCCACTTATCAATGAGTACATACCATGCATATCCTTTTAGGTTTGAGTTGCTTCACTCAGGATGATATTTTTTTAGTTCCATCCATTTGCCTGCAAAATTCATGATTCTCTTGCTTTTAATAGCTGAATAGCATTCCATTGTGTAAATGAAGTACATTTTCTTTATCCATTCTTTAGTTGAGGTACATCTGGGTTTTCTCCAAATTCTGGCAAACATAAATAAGGCTGCTATGAACATAGTAGAGCATGAGTCCTTGTGAGATAGTGGAGCATCTTTTGAGTATATGTCCAGGAATGGTATAGCTGTGTCTTCAGGTCTATTTCCAGTTTTATGAGGAACCGCCAGATTGATTTCCAGCGTGGTTGTACCAGTTTGCAATCTCACCAGCAATAGAAGAATGTTCCTCTTTCTCCATATCCTTGCCAGCCTGTGTTGTCATTTAAATTTTTGATCTTAGCCATTCTAATTAGTATAAGGTGGAATTTCAAGGTTGTTTTGATTTGCAATTCCATGATGACTAAGAACTTCAAACATTTCTTTAAGTGCTTCTCTGCTATTTGAGATTCCTTTATTGCAAATTCTCTGTTTAGTCCTGCTCTCCACATTTTAGTTGGGTTATTTGGATTTTCAAAGTTTAACATCTTGAGTTCTTTATATATTTTGGATATTAGCCCTCTATTGGATATAAGGTTAGTGAAGAAATTATCTTGAGAACCCAGGCTAGTGGGATGACTGGTTGGTGGGGAAGTCCCCTCTGGGAGACAAGGGGGAGGAGGAATGGGGTACAGATTTGTTGGAGGGGGAAACAGCTGGAATGCAAAAAATAAAATAACTTAAACAATTGATCTGATAAAATGTATATTATAACAAAAATTCTGGTAAAGAAACATGTGAGGAAAGCAAATATCAGTGCCTTTTAACTCTGGAAGGGGCATATCAGCCATTTCTTTTTTTCCTTAGCATGTTGCTATGGGAATGTTTAAAACTTGTTATTTTGATTCTGTAAAATTTAGAATGATTAGTGTTTTTTTATTTTCATATCATATGAACAGTCTTTCTTCACAGAATTCATTGGGATTATACACATACATTTTTAAATTATTTCTTTAACTTTTAGAAATTATAACATAATTATCCTCCATTCCTATTTTAAGCCTTCTTATATGCCTACCTTATAGCCCCTCCCTTTCAAAGTTCTACCTTCTCAGTGTCCTGTTTTGAGCCAATTTGTTTACAAGAGGACCTCCTCATTTTGACTTCCTACTGGAGAAAATCATGAGCATTAAGATGGTAAAATATTCAAGTTTTTTTATTTCTGTAATTTTCATATTGCTAATATCTTTAAATAACAGACTTTTCATTGTCCATATGTTTTAAATTCATGAGTAAACCAATTCAATTTGTTACAGAAAAAAAAATGTATAATTAGCATGAATGAGCTTCGTGTTTTCACTCTACCATTTTGGAATGATACAATTTGAATTTATAAGGAAACATTTAACATACGAAGTTTTGTGTTCATTAACTTCGCATTTGAATAACATAATTCCTTCAGCTGAATAATAATTGAAAAATTATTCAATAGTCATAAGGAGTATGTGTGCTTAAATTATTCTTATGTTTTGATCATTATGAAATACCCAGTCAGTTATAAGATTATTATTGTAAGTTTATAGTAAGAACGATATTGTTTAATAATAACAAGCAGTGACAAAACTGATTCATTGAGAGTAGGTTTTTTTCTAAGACAACAGCATTACATTGATTTTTTCAAAGCAAGAACATCATTCTACCATTTCTACAGATACTCTTGTAATAAAAACTGACTTTTCTGTAACATGAGTATGTCTACTTTGCTCATGATACATTCCTGCAGTTCACTTACATCTTTCTCCCAGATCTCATATTTTCTATTATGTTCATAATGCTGACATTAAGTGAGTAATATGTTTTTACCACAAGGGAGGGTTAGAAAGTTATGATATCCTGAACTGAGAATATATTAGGTTTTTCTTTGGAATTTTTGACAGTGAAAGATGTCAGAAGATCAAACACCAGAGAGAGGTTGTAATAAGAAAAAAAACACCAGAAAAGTAATCTTTAATAAAGTTCACTCAGGAAGTATTCTTCAGGGCCCACTTATTTAAATGCAATAGAGAAAGAGCTGACTTGACTATTGTTTGAGATAACAGCAACCTTTGTTTAATATAGGTAGAAACATAGAAGGTGCCACTGCCTTTTATCTGTTTCCTAGAGTGAACTACCGAAACTTTAAGTATGCACTGGAAAGCAGATAGAAGGAAGGATCATCATTATAAAATTTGTTCAGCTCCAAAAATAATGAATTTGTGACACTCAAATGAACTTCTCTAAGTAATTAAAATAAACAGTATTAAATGTATTAGGAAATATTATTTTCTAGAATTATATATCATCTATAATTATTTAGTTTTGAAGATTTTGTTTCAGCACATTTTCAGGGTTATACAGTTTAGAACAGTTTACCTATGCATTTCTTCCTGTCTTTACTCTGCAATACATTTTTCTAGTCTTTTTATAATTAAAACTCTTTTAAACAAGCAGTCATTTTATTGTACAAGCTATGTAATGCATCTATTATTGTCTAAAGTGCTAAATAATTCCAGATTTACAAACCAACATTGAAAAGAGAGCATTCCTATTCAGGTAGAATATATATGATTTAGTAATTTGGTCATAGGTACAAAATATATTTCCCAAGAAAATATAGTGATAGTTTTTATTAAGGCATGTAGACATCATAAATCAGAGAGTATGGACAGTAAATATTGTGTTGTTATTTTAAAATTGTGTTTATTTATTATATTTGAATTAAACATGATTATATCACTTCTTTTTTTCCCTCCAATGCCTCATGCATCCCCAGCACTTCACAAGTAAATAGCTTTTTCTTTGATTATTGTTGTGTTTTGTATATATATATATATATATATATATATATATATTTATATGTGTGTGTGTGTGTTGTGTTATATATATCATATATATTACATATATACATATATACATATATATGTATGTATAAATATATAAATGCAACCTGGTGAGTCTCTGTTGTTTCTTTACAAACGATTTCAGTGCTGACCACTATATATTGGACAAACAATCTGGTAACTCATCTGTGGGGGGAAGATAATTCTACCTTTCTCAACACTCGTAGTGGCCTGTAGTCCTTTCAATTTTAAATAACTATATGAGATAATGTGTTATATAAAATATGTCAAAATAATATAGAAGGCAGAGATACAGGACAAAGACTATCAAGCAGGGATAGAAGCAAGAATATTGCAGAATAGTCTGACATTTTCTAGAGGAAACTACAGCAACAGTGTCATATTATTAAAAAATTAAAATACAAGATTGTTGTTGATAAAATTGCTTGTGCTTCTAGAAAATGATATTAATTGTGTATTTAATTTTATAGATATAAACATCCACTGGTTGTTAATATACAAAGGAAGACATGGTCCCTGTGACTGTTGGTGAGTAAGAAAACGAAGAAGAGAGAAAACATAGGCAGCATTGGTAATGATGTTGGAATTCAATGGTAGCTTGACATATACATTATGCTTTCTATTGAAAAGTCTTAGTGTAACCAATTTTTAAGTAGATTGTTCTTAATTTCTTGTTCCTAAAAGTATCACAGTTGTGACATTGTATGTTAATTATATAGAGAATAGAACATTATTGTTAAAGGTGGTACCAACTTGTTTGGAATCTCTAAGTGAACTCTATCATACCAATTTGGTATAGTCATATATGCCTGTCATATTCATTAATACCCAAAATAATAACCATAGCAATGAAAATACTTTTCATTACAATATACAAAATTGTTCTAAACTTAGTTTATATTTATGTATAATAAACGTATATAATAAACCAAATTACAGGAAACTAATTTGCAACTTATAATTTCATAATATTATTAATATTTAATATTATACACAATATAATCAGCTTGGTTTTCTATCACTATATTTGGTAAACAGGCTTCCTAAACACTGGTCAGTGGAAAAAAGGAATCAAATTGAAAATTGTACTCAAGATTTCCTGGACTCCAAGGAATGATTATGATTAATATTCTATTTTGTTCTGTGGTGCTAGTGATTGGATTTCGAGACTTATACTTTCACTTACTGCATCCTAAGTCCATAGTCTGCTGTTACTTTCTTATGTTCACATGTGCATAAGGGACAGTTTTTGCATTGTATAAAAAGAAACTGAATTATGCAGTAAACTCAGTAATGCTCAACTCTAAACAAAACCACCCACATGAAGTATTTGAAATACACATATATTTTAAGCATACATAATTATAATTATTGAAGTTTGCCTGAAATTAAATTAAAATGTAGTGGAACTCTTGATCTTATCATAGGATGTGAATTATCCTTATATCCTCAATATGTGTGAAACTTGTGTTTGTTATTTCAATATGCTATCTTTTGTTAAATCAACTGTAACTAAGAAGTGGTGCATTCATTTTACCTACCAGGAAAACATCTACTGCGCGTTTGTGAGTGGAATTTTAATGGAACAGATGTTTTCTTCGAGGTAATATATAAATAATGATATCCTTTCCAAGTTTTTGGAAGTGATATATGCTATAATGCTTGATCACATTTCAGGAAGAGAAAGTACTTAGAAATTGATGATACTGGAAGTTTGTAGAAACAGCTTTTACATGAAAATCTAAACCAATCTTATCGCTGTTTTTTTTTTTTTTTAATTTGGTTACTGGCAAATTCTGTAGTCAATTAATGCAGATTAAGTGAACTACTGTCTTGGCAAGTGCTATATTAAAAATTAAGTTTTAATCAAATTTATATGAGTGGCATAATCGGCTAAAGTCTTATTGGCTGAGACATCAATTTTGTGTCTATTATCTTTCCCCTTTGGGGTTCTGAAATAGTTCATTCTTTTGATATTACAGAAGAAATATTATGAAATGGCTCATTTTTCTGTATTCTGAGTAGTTTGATTTTAATAAGTGTGATCTTAAATTTAATTCTACATTGATGTGTGAATGATCATAAATATGCAATAATCACAGAACTCTTCCTGTATATCCAATTTGCAAATAATTAGCATATACTTCATAACTTGTCTTTGAACCTGTGGAGAGTGCATAGTTATCTGCTTTGTTGAATAACAATCATAACCATGCATTTAAATGTCTTTATGTTACTCTGTCAATTATGGGATGATGATCGTTTTGAAATTGTAATTTGTGGGTAGAGAAAATGTGTAAGATTTAGCTGGAAATGAAACATTCTCATAAAAATCTCAGTTGCCAAGTGACTGTTCACCACCTAATGCGATTATATTTGCCTTGGTGAATTTAAAACAAAGTTAAAGTACCTAAAGAGGCATACTAAATATTAATTCTTGAAATACGAATGTAGAGCTAAGTGATTTACTGCAAAGGCATACACCTTTTTTTTACACTAAATTCATCATTGATCTGAGGATGAAGGGCATGATGAAAAAAGAGTAATAGTAGAAATCAAAGAAACTATAGTTCCTTAGATATGGACATTCTTTTTTTTTTTTTTGGTTTTTCAAGACAGGGTTTCTCTGTGTAGCCTTGGCTGTCCTGGAACTCACTTTGTAGACCAGGCTGGCCTCGAACTCAGAAATCCTCCTGCCTCTCCCTCCCAAGTGCTGGGATTAAAGGCGTGCGCCACCACTGCCCGGCTACAAAGAGCAGTTGCTCTTTCTTTTTTCTTTTTTTTTTTTTACCATCTGTAAATGTTTATTTTTACATGAATAAACTATATGCATAAACTTATATTGCATCTACTGCTGTATCTGTTTTCTATATATTTATGTAGTTTTCTATGTAGATTTTTTTAAGAAGGTGGGATGTGTAGACAATATCAATTATTACTTAATTTCTGCTTTTCAGTTTTTTTTCATTTTATTTTATTTTGTAAGTTTTTTATTTACATTCAAAATCATTTCCCCGTTTATGTGAGGACACTGTAGCTGTCTTCAGACGCACCAGAAGAGGGCGTCAGTTCGCTTTACAGATGGTTGTGAGCCACCATGTGGGTCCTGGGATTTGAACTCAGGACCTTTGGAAGAGCAGTCAGGTGCTCTTACCCACTGAGCCATCTCTCCAGTCCCGATATGGACATTCTTATGACAAGTTAAATATTTTTAAAAGCTGACTGAATAGGAAATAAAGTTTAAACATCTGTGAAAGATGTAATCATTAAAAACAGTCCAAATATTTTTTTTAAAAACGACTCAATATATTTTAACCAGTTAGTTGTCTCTTATATCAAATATTTTTTAATAGTATAGAAGAGAGTTTATTCAGGGCATTGGGAGGGGAAGGGGAGTTAAGAGGGTAATAGAGGCAGAGGAAGTGTGTGTGTGTGTGTGTGTGTGTGTGTGTGTGTGTGTGTGAGAGAGAGAGAGAGAGAGAGAGAGAGAGAGAGAGAGAGAGAGAGAGAGAGAGAGAGAGAGAGAAGTAGAAGCCTGCAATGAGCATAAGGGGGGGGGGGCAAGAGAATGGGGAGAGAGGCAAGAAGAGAAGCACAGGAAGGGCAAGAAAGAAACAAGAGAATCCCTCAACAGAGGAAAATATACAGAAAGTGTACATTTACACAATGGAGTACTATTCAGCTATTAAAAACAATGAATTCATGAAATTCTTACTCAAATGGATGGAACTTGAAAATATCATGATGAGAGAGGTAACCCAATCACAAAAGAATACACAGGGTACGTACTCACTGAAAAGTGGATATTAGCCCAGAAACTCTGCATACCCAAGATACAATTCACAGACCACATGAAGCTCAAGAAGAACGAAGACCAAAGTGTGGATACTTCTGTCCTTCTTAGAAGGGGGAACAAAATACTAATAGGAGGAGATACAGAGACAAAGTATGGATCAGAGACTGAAGGAAAGATCATACAAAGATTGCCCCACCTGGGCAATCCCATATACAGTTACCAAACTCAGACACTATTGTGGATGCCAATAAGTGCTTGCTGACAGGAGCCTGATATAGCTGTGTCCTGAGAGGCTCTGCAAGTGCCTGACAAATACAGAGATGGATGCTCTAAGCCAGCCATTGGACTAAGCACAGGGTCCCCAATGGAAGAGCTAGAGAAAGGACCCAAAGAACTGAAGGGGTTTGTAGCTCCATAGGAGGAACAAGAATATTAACTAACCAATACCTCCAGAGCTCCCAGGGACTAATCCACCAACCAAAGATTACACATGGAGGAACCCATGGTTCCAGCTGCATATGTAGCAGAGACATCAAAGGGAGGAGAGGCCATTGGTCCTAAGAAGACTTGATGTCCCAGTAGAGGGGAATGCCTGGACAGGGAAGCAGGAGTGGGTGGGTTGGTGAGCAGGGGGAGGAGGGATGCAATAGGAGATTTTCAGAGGGGAAATGAGGAAAGGGGATAACATTGGAAATGTGAATAAAGAAAATTTCTAATAAAAATGTAAAAAAAAAAAAGAAAAGAAACAAGAGAGAGCGAGAACAATGTTAAATGATTTTAATGACCAAGTAATTATATTGAAAGAAATCTATTCAGTTAACTACATATCAAGATCTCTTAAATTTATATATTTTATATCATAAATATATAGAGGGATTTTAGGGATGTGAGAAAAAGACTGGGTGTTTTTCCTAAGTATTGGGTATTTACAAGTCATCTTAGTGTTCTCTCAAACACCATAAGAAGATAACAAAGATCTTTCATGGTAATTTGGTTTAAAGCATTTTTTAAAAAATTATGTTTCATGAAATAAGATTGAAGAAGTATACTTTGTTAGGAAGGGCATATCTGTTACAGAGACTATAGATTTTAGATTTTTCATAGTTTGTTTTTGTTTATTTTGTTGTTTTTTTGTTTTTGTTTTTAGTTTTTTGGTTTTTTTGGTTAGGTTTCCCTCAAACAAAAGGGAACATCTGAAACATTTTAGTAAAGAAAATTGGACATTTTAGAATATATTTAAGACATTAGATAAGGAAGATCATTTCTACAGAAGCTATGAAGTGGGTTATTTTATAGATAGAGAAGATAGTTTTAGCTAGTTTTATATTTTAATTGTCATAAAAATTATGATTGTGGCCTATGTTTGCATATATGCACAAAACAAATTCAGTTTACAGTTGTTTCTTTCTATCTTTTTTCTTACACCATGAAACTTATCTCAATCATTTCTGCTTATTCTCATTTTGTTTTACTCTATTGATAATAAGATACATATATGTTTTTCTATTCCTTCTTTCTGTGTCAATGCTATCCTAAGATGCACTTTCTTTTTTTTTAGAAATTTTCTTTATTTACATTTCAAATATTTATCCCTTTTCCTTGTTTCTCCTCTGAAAACCCCCTATCCCATCCTCTCTCCCCCTGTTCACCAACCCACCCCACTTCCTCTTTCCTTTCCTCACATTCCCCTACACTTGGGCAACTAGCCTTCACAGGACCAAGGGACTCACCTCTCATTGATGTGCATATTCTTTATAATTTTAAGTAATACATTCTAGAAATCATTCTATATTTTTACATACAATTTATACACATTTTTGTAATAAAAGTGCTGTAGACCATAGAGTGTTCCTCTAGTTTATTATACGGCTTTCACTGATGTGTACTATTTGATTGTTTTAGAATTTGAAATTACAAATACCATTAATGGATGACTTTATGTGTATACACAGCAGTGTGTTTAAATCCCTTTGTATTACTCTGTTATTTCGACTTCTAAATATGACCATTTGAAATTTTAATTTGAGGTTAGAGAATTCTCTGTAAATGAAACTTTCATACAAGAATTTCAGTTGCCAGGTTACTGCTCACCAGCCATTGTGCTTATCTACAATTAGGCAACATTATTTGTAAACATCCTTCTAATAGGATTCTAACATTTGCCACTCGACCAGCAGTGTTTTGCATGGTTAACACAATGAGAAGTCATTACTATACATCTACATGTGTCTGTTAAATAAGGATTGCTATTTTAACAAACTTTAATTTATATTTATTAAATAAATAATAAATAATATATCTACATATGTTTATGTGCCAATCTTTTATATGAATTATTTTTTGTATATTTTCTTAATTTCTATCCTTGGAAGCAGAGAAGTCAGTATCTTTAATTTTTAAGAATTCTTCTTATGTAAGTGATAACCTTTTATCATATAGCATAAATTGAAACATTCCTATCTATTTTATGAATACAATCTTCACTTTATTTATGTTGGGATATAGGATGTACCTTAAGGGTCCTTCAATGTCCACCTGGGCAAAACTTTAGAGTGTGATGACTTGGGTGAGTTCAGCCTTTAAGGATTAGAATCTAATAAGAGGTCTTTATGTTACTGACTTATGCTCTCTAAAAGGAGAGTTAAGTACTGTTCTTTCCTCTTTTCCCATATTGCATTTGAGATACAAAGTTATTAGGGTTTCTCTTATGTTATTTCACATGATTTGAAATTTAAATTATTTAATAATTAATTATTGCTTATTTATGGGCAAAAGTCTCTACTCTGAGCCAAAGTAAACTGTTTTACATTCTAAAATTGATCATTTCTAATGTCTTCTTTTAAAAGAAAGTAAAAAGCTCACTAACACATAATACAGTTTTGCTACATTATATGCTGCCAAATTAAGGCAAAATGATCAATATTTCATTTTCTCTAAATTTAGAGTAATAGAGACTATTTTTCTCATGTTAAGTAAAGAAAAATTTATATGAATTTTCTTTCCCTACTTGAGGGGTAACATATATTTTTAACAGCTATATGTATGATCTATTTGGAATTGAGTTTTCAAGGACACTGGTGAAGTATGAATCTAATTTTATCTTTTTCCAAGTGATTAACCAATCATTGCATCATTCATTAAATTGTCCTTTTTTCCTTTAGAAAGTTGAAAGGCCACTTTTATCATATGTTGTATGATAAATTCCAATGTTCACTTGCATGATTTTCTGTACCTTTCTTTGTTCCAGTGATCTGGTGTGTACAAGAACTCTCCAGTTTTAATTAATGTAGCACTCAGTGTAATAACTTTGATAGTGATCCAGTTTGTGGCACACAGTTTGTGATTTTAGTATTGACAGTGGTAGATCGTAGGAATATATTGTTTTATTTAGCTATTTATTGTTTGTGGACAATGGAAATGCTTCCTGGAATGATTGTTGCATAAAGATATTGGGAACCTTTGTGTAGAAAAAGAGCATCTTGAAAGACAACTTATGCTAGCTTTATTCTCTGTGAATAGTTCCTATTCTTTGGATTATATTGTATGATCTTTGTTGTACCTTACTTAATTTATTTTAAATTAGTTGCTATTTATTTGGGCTTATATGTACAGATTCTGTATGTCTCTGACCCCTCATGTGAAGGTTCAAAGAAAGTTTGCAGCCGTCAGTTCTCTCCTCTTGAACTCAGTCACCAATCTTGGGAGCATGCGTCCTTATCATGTATAAACCGACTGTCAAAAACAAAGAGATAATAACTCAGTTAATTAAAAAAAATTCCAAACAAATAAACACCAATAAAACCCAAAAAGCATTGAACCAAAGGATGGTATATTAGAATGATAACAAAAAATAGCAGAAGTTCCTAATGTTCAAATATATATAGAATCATTTCCAACTTCTGAAGAAAAATGAAGATTAAGACTTACATCCCAAAACAAAATAATTGATTACCATATAATTAAATATACAGTGGCTAGCTGTAAATATAAATACATATAATTTCTTCAGAGTCTTTCCACTGCTAGTTGTCAATATAACAGTGGAATAAATTCAGAAAACTAAAGGAAGTAAGATCAATGATAAAATGGATTCACCAAGGTATATGAGATAGGTTTTCTAGACTATTCTACATTTGCCTAGAGACCATTTGTTTTTTTTGAATTATGAGAATGTACCAATTTGGAGCAGGTATTATGAAATTAAAGGGAAAGTATAGCTTTCCAGACCATTTCATATATTTAAATTTTTCTTATAAGAACATAAAATTATATATTTTATATGAAATTACAAACAAATAAAATGTAAAATATATTTGTAAAACTGAAAAAGTGTATCTCTAGTAGAACATAAATTCCTTATGATAGATTGAGGAGTGCATAATTTCTGTCAATCATAAAAATATTCATATATTTCTTCAATTAACAAAATCATAAAGGAACAAAAGTTCAATATGTCTGAAATTGACATAACAAAGTGTATTCAAGAATGGAAATTAGTAATTTGACAATAAATATTAAAAGAAACATCTAAAATGCTAAAATGTTTCTTACTTTTCATGCTAAAAATACATTGTTAATATAGTGAAGAAGTTATTTTTACAAATTGAAGAAAGGCTTCAATTTTGAAATTTTTGAAAGTCTTAATTAAGCGGAAGATCTAAGCATATTCTGTTGGTTATTATAAAATTTAGTTTCTATTTTTAGTATTCATTTTTCACTGGAACTATTGCAAATTCATTCTTGATTATGCATACTGCATGAGTGAGTTATTAGACCAAAGATAACTGAGTTGAGTCTCTATCTCTTACTAAGATAGCTGTAGTAAAAAAGTTGAATGTGTGTTGGTACTTGGTAAAAGGTTGATATTTGAAGAATATTTCATGTAAAGAAATAAACAAATACAGAAAAATAGATACAACCTTGAATTATTTCTAGAATAATAAAATCAATAAAATTCAAAAAGATAGTTTTGAAAACTAGAAATATATATGGAATGAATAAAAATAACTATGTAGGAACCATTATATTTGTAGCCGTAGACCAACTAAAGGTCATGGTGTACCATCATGGAATTCTCTCTTTTTCTCTTCTCTCTCCTTCTCTCCCCTTCTCTTTTGTTCTCCTGTGTTCTAGGAAGCATAGTAGAGATCTATAATATTTATATTTGTGTAATATATGTGTAAAATTTCTTCTTATGGGACAGGAAAGTATTTACACAAACTAATATTGTGCTGGTTCAATTTATGTCAACTTGAGTGTTATATGAAAAAAGAGGACCTTAACTGAAAAAAAAATGCCTCCATAGAATAAGTCTGCGGTGCATTCTCTTAACTAGTAATGGACAGGGAAGGGCTGTCACATAGGAACAGAAAATCACACAAGGCACATGCTCTACCCCTCTAGTCTACCTCACCAGCTCAGTTCATTGAGCCTATCAAACCAGATGTTCCTCAATTCTTTCTATTGCTAACTATTATAAACTAACTAGTTTATAATAGTTAGTTTCTAAATATGTGAATGTATATAAATGTGTACCTACTAAGTTTACAATAAATATATTTTAAAGTGAATGCTAAATATATAACTCTTTCTGACGATGATTCTAATCTTAAATCCAATTCATAGCTTAAGATGGAATTCCTATTCATGTAGATTTCAGCACGTTACTAAATTTCTAGTTTATTTATTATTATTTTTTTTCTGTAAGGGAATACAAAATTGTCTTTCCTGATGCCATCTCATCTTTAAGAATTAATTATTTTAATTATATTGGTTATCATTTTATCTGCAACACCCATACAAAAATCACTGCCATGAACATTTTATGCATTAATTAGTATTTTAATGTTCAGCTGTAACACCTTATAATAGAAAAATAATTGACAAATAATTTTTTTTAATTTTATTCTTTATGTGCCACAAGTCTGGAAATTTAGCCTTTTTTATATTGGTTTAATATTGCAAAATTCAAATATGTTTAAAAAGAGCAATGTTTCTTACTTTATTTTTGTTTTAGTCTGTCTTTTTTGTTTTAGTTCTGTCTGCATGTATCTTGCAGGCCAGACGAGGGCATCTGGTCTTATATATAGTACAAGGTTATGGTTGCTGGGAATTGAACTCAAGACCTCTGGAAGAGCAGCCAGTGCTCTTAACCTCTGAGCAATCTCTCCAGCCCCAGTTTCTCACTTGAAATATAATTTATTTTCCCAAAAGACAGTGAATGCATTCATAATATAATTGTTTTAGTATTATTTTTCTTTGAAATCCAAGCTATACTGTAAATAATAAACTAAGTCCTCCTCATTGAACTTCTTAAAATATTTTCTCTACTAAGCATTAAATGTCTTGACAGGTCCATGTTTTATGTCTACAAGTAAGACCACAGTGACCCAGGATCTATAACAATGAAAGCTCTATGAGATCCTGTTCATCACAGATAACAGTGGCATAATTTATTCTCTTCCATGTGAGATGTTGTCCTGGAATAATGATAAGCCAATGATAAAACATTGAAACAAGTAAGTTGACATTTTTACTAGGGTTTCATGATCCCATAATTTTGTTTTTGCAAGAGCTTTGGCTTGAGTTCCTTAAAGGCTCAACTTCTTAAATAGTGGCTTCCCTTATTACTAATATTGGATCATAAAATAATGACTAAATCCATTTTACCTTTTGCTACATCTGGTAGACCTTTACAGGTATTATTGAAATTAATAATATTGTATTGTTTCTTAGGGAAAGTGGTAAATAAAAATATCTTCTAACTGTACTTTTATATTTGCTGAGGCAAGGAGAAAACATTAATTCAAATTATATTATTTTTTTCTTGAACAGTGAAGAACACACAAAATTAAATTTTGGTAAGTTATTGTGGCACAAATGATCATCAGTGCGAAATATTTTTAATTTGGCAATGCATACATTGATCTAATTTATTACATATTGACAATGCATAAATTTTGCCCTAGAGAATACTGTATATACTACTGAGAATGTACTCCTGATGTAACCAGCTATATATTGTTAATGCAAATATTCTGTACTGTAGAATACAAAAACCATTAAGAATATTTTGATATATCTTCTTCTTGTCTTTAAAACTTCTCATTCAATGTTATATGTTGACTAAACAACAAAGGGTATGGCCATACAGAATAGTCCACAATGCATCAATATCTTGTCAGGCTATTAAAACGAGGAATAAGAATAATGCAAGTATTATTTAATAACTTTTTGCATAAAACAACATTATGTGATAGTAACATAAGCAAGTAAATGCTCTGATCCACAAGTCCAATGATGTGTGTTTAATCTCTGAAAGCAATGGAGAAAAGAAAGGACTGATTTTTGAAAGCTGTTCACTTATCTCTACATATGTACAATTATAATTGTCATCTCAGAGGCTTACTGAAAAATAAACTCACCCTTTCTAGTTCATTCTGAATTCTGGATGGCTGGTTCAACTCAGCTCCTCTTGTTCAAACTCCTTTCCATGTTGACTGATTCAGTCTAGATACTCTCAGATTCTCAACAAATTGTTCTTTTTGGCCTCAAACTAACTCTGGCAATCCATTCTAATCTTCAAACTCTGTCTCATTCTCTGGTTTCAACTGCCTCTGCTGATCTGCACAGAAGTGCACAAAATAAAACTCAACTCCCCTGAAAACTACTCATTGCATTGACTCTCAACAGAATTGCATTGACTCTCAACAGAATTGCACTGACTCTCAAAAAAGTATCTCTCCTTGTGCTTCTCCTAAATAGATTTTCTTGTGATATTCTTATGAGAGTTGGACATATCCTATCTCTGACACTTTCTGTGAAACATTTCTCTGATACTTTGTATGCCCCTTAATCAGATATAATTTACAAACATGGATGATTCCTCCTACAAACTAATTCTACCTATAATTTTGAGGGATTAAAACTGTGTACTAAGGGCATGTTGTTTTCCAGACAGAAGAATTAAAGGCATGTAATGTGTCTGTATTCATGAGGGATAATTTAGACCTAGAATGTCTTTGGGTGTGATCCCTTGCCAGAGCAGCTGTCATGCTGGATTAAAATTCTCCTACTCCCAGTGGCATTTGAGTGCCCCACACACATCACCACCTATAAATAAAATACAGCTTAGTTAGAGGTTAAAGCAGTGAAGCATGAGATGGAGAGGGAACACCTTACAACTTGCTGTGTCTGAAGGATCACATCCCAATACCACCAAGCGTAAAGATTACTGGAGATTAATTTCAATTGAGCAGATATAGAAAAGGAATCTGTAAAAATGTTAGCATCAACTTCTTTTAAGGGTATAAAAACAGTAGTACTGGTACCCCTCAAAGTGAGTAGAAAATATAATACTAGATGCATTACATGGAAAGTTGAGGCTTGTAAACCTGGCATTTGCAGAGGTCACAATATGATTTCTTTAATTTCATAAAAGTGTGTGTTTAAAATTATAATTGTTAAAATGAAAATGTAGTATTATGTTAAGAAGGCTACTGTTTTCCATTTTGCTTTATCCCCTACTAAACATCTTTTCCTTAAATTTATGTCCTAAAACATTTTATAATGCATATACTGAGGTCATCATTACTTGGTTGTATGTAACTACTTTGTTACCTGTAACTATTTGTGAATCTGAGTTACTATTTCATTTTCCTGAATAGACCTTAGGAGAATAAACACATTTTTAAAATTCCCTTAGATGCAGGAGAAGGTCTCAAAACAATACACCTTAACTGAGAAACTACTGGAAGTTGTTAGTTATTGCTGGAGAGAGAATAATTTTTTTGAGGACATGCTCACTGGTAGATTATGTATGCTCCAGCAGATATCCTGCACCTAAGCAGATAAAACTAATTGGACTTAGTGGATCAGAAAAACAAGGGAAGAGGTCATGAAGTTTGAAATGAGCTCTTGTTGGTGGGATCATGGGAGATTTTTAAGGTGGGAAATGAGGATATATGGTTTAAAAGTATTGTAAGCAATTATAAACTTCTACAAAATATTTTTATTGAAGTATCTCATGATAAAATCCATACCTTGCACCATTATCATGAGCAAAATCCTTGTCTGGACAGAACATAGGCCCTAGTGGAGAACCTGTTAATATTATTTCTGCTAAATGGACATAGTAATAAACTGACTCTTAATAACTTACTGATAAATAAATAAATAAACTTAATAACATACATGAAGGTAAATATATCTTTCAACACTCAACTGAGAAGATTCTATTTGTTGTAGAAGGTAATTGATACTAAAAATCATAACTAGTCAAAGTGCAGAGAATAAGAGACTGCAAAATACCCAGATCCAAAGGGAACATTTAAACTACATACCCACCTAACAGACACACACACAAACACATAAACACACACACCTGAAGGATCAGAGATTTCTGCAGAAAAATGCTCAGAATGTATAAAAATATATCTTCTGGACACAGCAGGGCTCCTGCACATATGAACTCACTGGAGTTGGGGCAGACAGAACCAGAGTGGGGAGAGAGGAGTTAGACACAAAGCCCATACATATCCTTCAAGCTATTGAATTCTAGAAGAGGAAAAGACAATGTTCTCTTTAAGAATTTCTAGAAGAAGAAAAGACATTGCCTTTTAAGAATTTGACCCCTGCACACTCTTTGGTTGGTGATTCATTCTCTGGGATACCCCATGGGCCAAAGGTATTTGACTTTGTAGGTCATCTTATGTAGTCATTGACCCCTCCAACTTGCTGAATTCTATCCCTAATCCTTCCACAAGATTCCCCGAGCTCTGGCTGATGTTTGGCTGTGGATCTTAGCAGATATACAACTTTGTCTTCAAGTGTGTCCCCTATCATTTGGAGAAGAGGCTGTCTCTGAGTCCGTTGCCTGCCATTGGATGCCCTTACTGTAACGGGACTATCTGATTGGTCCTCAGTGGGAGAGGATGTACTTAGTTCTGCTGCAAAGGCATGTTGAAGGACAGGGTGCTACCTAAGAAAGGCTTCACATTCTGAGGAGTTGGGGGAGGAGTTTGTAAGGGTAAGACTGGGAGGAGAGGAGGGATAGGGACCAAAATTGAGATGTAAAGACGATAAATAGATAAATTAATGAAGAAAATCCAGAATTTAGCCACTGGCAATTAGACCATTTCCAGTAGAAAGACCACATATCTAAGACTATCCATGCAGCACAAACAAGTCTTGAAAGTTTAGAAAAATAAAAGATATAAATCTGAGTAAATAGAAAGGGTGGTGGTTATAAGTATGCAATGAGTTGGGGGAGTTGAGGAGAATAAGGTCAAAACAGGTTATATGGAAATCTCAAATAACCAATAAAAATTCATCTTGTTTTTAAATAAAAATATTTCATAGAAAATAAAACAAGAACAATAGCAAAAACCAACCAAACAAAAATATCACAAGGTCATAGCCATTTGTAGTATACTAGACAAACATTCATACATAGCCCTTTAAAAAGTAAAACACAAGTAGACCTTCAAAAAGGCATGGATGAAACATGTACAGATACCCTTAGTTTCCTTTATCAACAACAGTTTTCATGACGATTCACTAGGTAGCCTGTTGTAGTTAAGCATGCATCATAGCCTAGGAAAGTGGTTCTCAACCTATGGGTTGCTACCCCTCTTTGGGGGGTGGACCTTTCACAGGGGGTGCATACCTGACATCCTGCATATCAGAAATTTACATTATGATTCATGATAGTAGCAAAATTACAACAGTAAAGTGATAACAATTTTTTTTTGATTTGGGGGGTCACTACAACATGAGTAACTGTATTAAAGTGTTAGAACATTAACAGGGCGTTGCCAATTCCTGACCTAGAGGCAGACTGTTTTTTTCTTTCTGAATTACCATCCTTACAAAAAAGTTTTCCTTCTTCATATAGGTGTGGCTCCTCTGCTTTGTCATTGGCTTAGCTGCTACTTGTCTATTATTATTATTATTATTATTATTATTATTATTATTATGTATTTTTATTGTTTTTTTTGTGAATTTTACATCATGCACTCCAATCTCACTCATCTCCCCTCCCCTCATATATGCCCTCTACCCTTTTAACACATCCCCCCCCCAACAGAGGAAAAAAAGTCACTATGGAAGCTATAGTGTGTCACAGTGTATCCAACAATATACACTGTTGACCACACTTCTTTGCTTGCAAGTGTTCATTGTAATGACTCTTTGGTCTGGTATGGGGCTTCGGGCCTCTGTTACTCCATCAATACTGGACCTCATTCTCAAATACTCTGTTATTTCCCTGTGCCATGGAGATCCTACAGTTTGGGATCTGTAGGATTTGTAGGACCAACCCCTTCATGCAATCCAGCATTTCTTTGATAGGGTAGATGTTGATGTGGTCCAATTTAGGGCCCTGATTCTGGGCCTGAGAGGTATCTAAGCTGGTCAGACTGTCTTCTACAGTGCAATTCTGCCTGAGAGCCAGCTCACTGGCAACCGCCATAACCAGAGCCAGCTCTAACTGCTGAACAGGGAAGTTAAAGGACCAGCTCTGCTGAGCATTGCAGCAGGTGAGGGACATAGCCAGTTCTCTCACTCTCATGACCCCAGGGGCAGCTCAGCCAACTGCTATAGGTAGTGAGGTATGAGGGAAGAGAGAAGGACATCTTTTCCTTACCAGTGCCACCACACAGCAGTCAATAGGCAGGGACAGCTTCTCTCACACATCTACAGGCTAGCTCATGTTCAATGCCTAAATCAAGACCCAGTTTTGTGTTACCTAGTAGATAGTTAACAGCTTAGCGTGCCTTCCTTAGACTTATTTTCCACTACAAGCACAGCTTAGGAGATGATGAGATCAAATGTTGTAGCTGTGGTTAGATAAAGGAAGGGTATCTCATATTGGAATGATTTCTGTATGTTTTACATGACATAACCTTGTTTATTTTAACAAAATACAGAAAAGCACTTTCTTATATTACCTTGTTAGAAAGATCTTTGGTGGCTGTGGAGATGGCTCAGCAAATTTACTAGTAAGTATTTGTCAACTTGACATAGTTTAGACATATTTGGGAAGCAATGTTTCAACTTAAGAACTGCCTCCAATAGAGTCCAAGAAGATGGAAGGAGAGACCCCTGGTCATGGAAAGACTGGATGTAGGGGAACGCCAGGACAGAGAAGAGAGAGGGGGTTGAATGGGGAACAGAGAGAGGGAAGGGGGCTTATGGGACTTTCGGGGAGGGAGGAAACAGGAAAGGGGAAATCCTTTGGAATGTAAATAAAAAATATAGAAAAAAAAAAAAAAGAACTGCCTCCAATTAAGGTTTTGCCTCTAGGTGCCTACCTTGCTTGAGTTTGTACCGTGGCTGCCTTCATAATGGATTATTATATGGATGTGTAAGTTGCTATTATAATGAGGTTTTTCATGTTAATAGAAATCAAACTAGGTCAGCAAGTATAAGCATTTGCACCACAAACGTATTGATCTATGGTCAGTTTGCAAGTTACCATGTAAACACAATGGCCCAGTAACTCCAAAGCTGTGGAAGTGGAGAAAATATAATCAGAATGTCTTGGCTGCCTCCAGATTGAGTGAAACAAACAATCTTATGGAAACAAGGAAGAAAGATATTCACAGCAGGACATCTGACCTCATCTTCTAGTGTCTACATGTGTGCATGGGCACATCCACATATGTATGCACAAGTACATATACTCACACACATATATACACATGCCATCTCTGAAATAGTGGTTTATGTTCAAACATTTGCTTTTTAATTTTAAGATTAAAATAATAAATATGTATCCTTTTAATCTCTGATTCTTGTTTCTTGTCTGAGAGTAGAATGAGCTATAAATCTATTGAGTTTAAACAGTCCAGGGTTAAGCCATTGTTATGGATTTTTGAATTGACAAAACTCTTTTTCCTTAACTTAGAAATCTAGGTTGACCAGAGCTGGATATCGCTGTCACCCAGAAGGCTCTGCTAGTACATGACAAATAACAGAGGGGGACACTCTCAGCCAGCCATTGAACTGAGCACAGGGTCCCCAATGGGGGAGCTAGAGAAAGGACCCAAGCTGCTGAAGGGGTTTGCAGCGCCATAGGAGGAACAACAATATGAGCCACCCAGTACTCCCAGAGCTCCCAGGGACAAAACCATCAACCAAATAGTACACATGGAGTTACCCATGGCTCCAGATGCATAGGGAGCAGAGGATGGCCTTGTTGGACATCAAAGGGAGGAGAGGACCTCGGTGCTGAAAAGGCTCGATGCAGCAGTGTAGGGAAATAGGGAAGGGGGAGAGGTTTGATTGGGGGACAGGGGGGAGGGGAAATGGCTTATGGGATTTTCGGAGGTGGGAGGAACCAGGAAAGGGGAAATCATTTGAAATGTAAATAAAGACTATATCTATTAAAAATAATTAAAAAAAATCTAGGTTTGGTATTAGATCAACTTTGCTATCCCCATATCTTTCCACCCTGGGACCCTTGTATGAACATAAACTATTCTGTGTTCACCGAGTATTTACAGACATGCTAAGATGTTAGCAGATAAGAGGGACTGAGTGGCAACAATTATTCTGGACCCAAGAAGAAACTGATTTACAGTCATGGATACTGGTATGTTATTCAATGGCTTCATAGAATTTGAAGGCCACTGAGTACACGTGAAATCACTATTGCATACTCAAGTCTGTGTAGGTTTAGCTGATATATCTTGAAAAATACTTGAAAAATAGTGTTGGTAGCTGAGCAGACTGTGGAATCTGTAAGAGATCTGCTGACAGTTAAGTTTCATTAAATGTCTTCTTCCCAGGCTTAAACCATCTGTTTTGCCTTATTTCTGAGAATCTTGTAATACAATGATTTTAATTTTTAACAACCTCTTATGCCTGTACCACACTGAATTGCCTACTGTGGCACTTGTTAATAATCATTTAAATAGAATATTAATCAGACACATTTTAGTTGCATTTCTGATTAGGATAGTTTTTGGATAATCAAGACATTTTCTTTTCTCTTTGATTAAGAGGATTAATGGCTTAACTTAATTGATAGTTTTAAAAAATTCATCCTTGAAAGATTTCTCTGAAGAGACACATCTGTTTTTGTAATGGTATTTTACTATTTTACTCCATAATAAGTTCCTAGTGTTCATTTTTTTCTCCCACTGGGTCCTACATCTTTTACCATATTAATATCAAAATTTTATTTTTGTCTACAGAGACTCAGTCTAGATCTAGTGTCTACTGTCCTACTTTTAAAATAATTTTCAGTCTTGTATTTTAAAGTGTTTATTTTCCTTATTTTTTTAAAAGTTTTTAATTGGGATAAAAATTATATCACTTTCTCCTTCCTTTTTCTTCCTCCAACCCCTCAGAACCACCCTCCCTGGTTCCATTCTCATGTCTCTGCCATTCTTCTGAATTGAAAGTTTGTTTCTGTTTTATTACTATCTTCACATACCTATATAGCTGAAATACAATTATATATAAATACAATCTGCTGGGTTCCTTTGATTATTAGTATGTATAAGAATAAAGACTGACCACTCTGTAATGGACAGCCAATATGGGACTTTACTCCTGAGAGAGGCTCTTCTCTGTCTCTCAGCAATCATTGGTTCTTCATTGGCTTGGATGTTGCAAACATTTTCTCCTTCAATATTAATGAGTCCTTTGATATTGCCATTGTTCTGGCCTTGTTTATGCCATCTCATCTAGAAGAGATTGCTTCACAACAGACGTCCTGATATTTTGGTTCACAATCTTTATACCCTTTCTCCCAAGACATTGCCTGAGCCTTAGATGCAGGAGCCGTGGTGTAGGTTTACTTTTGGAGGATGGCCATTCCCATTATCTGCTTATCTCAGCATTTTATCTGTTTTTATGGTCTTCATAAAAAAATAAAAATAAGAGGGGCTTTTTTGATGAGGAATGGTGGTTACACTTATCTGTGAGAATAAGGATAGGATTTAGAATGCAGTAAGAAATTATGCTGGTCTAGCAAAACAGTAGTAGTAGATTCTTTCCTGAGGCCCACTACCTTACTAGCTCCAGAAAACTTGCTAGGTTTCTAGTACCAAGCATGTTTTCCCTCATGTTGAGTGAGTCTTAGACCCAATTAAACAATTGTTGGTTTCAGTTGAGTGACACTGACCAGACCTTTATCTGTACCTTGCCATGCTGCTTATTAAGCATGGCTCACAAGTGGGTAGAACTGCATAGTTGCATCTTTCCCATTCCAACTCACATTATACATTTCTGGGACCATGGATGCGAGACCACAGACAATATGCTTTAAGGAAAAATGTAGCTTAAATTGTTAGAAATTTGTTTAGAATTTGTGCGGTGTCCTCAGAAATATAGCCCCATGTTCAACTCTTCAGGGACAACTAAGTGCAGCATTGCTAAGCTCTACTGTTTTGAGAGTCACTGGTTTACCTTAACCACCCATTTGAAAGGAGGTTTATCATGTCTGTTACCAGGAGGTATTTTTTTGTTTGGTTTTGTTTTGTTTTGTTTGTTTTGTTTGTTTTGTTTTGTTTGTCTATGGTTCTTGTGCAGCATAGACAGCCCAAGTTATTTAATGTGTGTGTGTGCTCACATGCATGTGAATGTACTATAATGTACATATATATTATATTGCATGTATTATGTTTATAGATATACACTTACATAAATTACGTGTGATTAATTTTAGGTAAATAAGTGTAGAATAATATCATTCTTTGGAGCTTCATTAAACAACCTTGGTAACATTTCTCCCTGTTTTCTCTGTTTTATTTCCTGTTAATTTCCATTCCATCTCAGCAGTTGAAGCACCTTCCTTTTATTTTCTTTTCCACTTCCCATCATCTGTATCCTGTTATTTCCCTTCCAAGTCCCCTCTACCATGTCCCTTTGTACTTTCCAAGTTTCTGTGGTTACTCCAGGTTTATAGTCATGTCTGAGGATTTGGAGCTAGAAATTATAGATGAAAGAGAATTTGGGACCTTTTCTCACTGAGTCTGGATTATGTCACTCAAGATAATCTTTTCAAAGTTCATCTATTTACCTGAAGATTTTGCAACTTATGCTTTCTTTACAGTTGAATACTATGCCTCTGTGTATATGTACTACATTTTAATTTTCCATTCATATATTGGAGGACATTTGTTTACATTTCTCTGCTATTGTGAATAGGGTCACAATGTACATCACTGAGCAGATATCCGTGTCAAGTCCTTCAGGCATGTGCTCAGGAGTGGTGTAGCTGGGTGTTATGGTGGACTTATTTATAGTTTTATGATTGTTCATACTGAATTTCAGAGTGGCTGTACCAGGTTTCATCCCACTAACTGTAAATGAGAGGTTCTATACATCCTAGGCAACATTTGTTGTCATTTGTTTTGTTGATCTTAGCCTTCTGACTAGGGTGTGGTGAAATTTATTTTGTAATTAGCGTTTTCCTGTTTATAAAGTAAACAGGAGTTATTTGTTAACTTTTTTCTTATATTTAAAACTCTGTTTAGACCCTAACCCGTTTTTAATTAGTTTACTTGTTTCCTGGATTAATTGCTATTTGAGGTATTATGTATTCTGGTTAGTAATCCTTTGTCATATGTATAGGTGGCAAATCTGCTGTTCACTGGGTTTCTTCTTTCCTTGATGATTTTTTTCACCTAGCAGTGCAGAATATGTTTAGCATTATTACATTTTAATAGTCAGTTGTTGGCCTTAATGGAAGTTCAGCCATTAAAGCATCTCTCTAGCATCCAGAATGACTAACTCTTAAATGTCACTACTTACTATAAGATTTTAAAACTTTCTTTCTTTCTATGTTTTGCTTTCTTCTATTTTGTTGTTGCCTTTGCTTAAATTTAAAGGGCAAAGAATTAAAAAATAAAATGACAAAGTCAGCTTCTAAATTTTTCTTGTCAAATTTTGAAGAAGATAAAGTAAGAATAGTTTTCATATTAATATGACTTTGTTGTTTTGTTTACTTGTTATATTTAGCATCAGCTCTATGGAAAATTTCATACCCTAACTACCATTTATTCAACTTTTATTAAAAATAGATTCTTTTTTCGTGTGATATATTCTGATTACAGTTTTCTCTCTCTCTACAACTGCCAATTCCCTTTGTCCTCCATACACAAACAAGTCTATTCTCTCATTACAAAAGAAGAGGCTTCTAACAAAATAAAATATAGCAAAGTAAAACATTAGAAGATAAAACAAAACCTGTCATATTGAAGTTGGACAATGCAAATGACAGAGAAAAAGCATGAAAATCAGAGGCCCACTTTTTCAGGTATTCAGGGGGCACATGAACGCACTAAAGTGACAGCTGTCATATATATGCAAAAGACCTGGTGCAGACCTGTGCTGGCCCTGGGCCTGATGCTTCAGTCCCTGTTATTTCATATGAGTTTGCTCAGTTGACTTAGAGGGTCTTCCACCCAGGTGATCTCCATCTGTCTAGCTCTTACATACTTTCTTCTAAAGACCCTTTTGAAAGCAAAAGGTTTCACTCATTAGTAATGGTTTACAACAATATAATATTTCTTTGAAACTTAATTTATATTTAGAAATATAAAAGGAATTAGTAATATGAATAATTCAATAAATAAATCTGTTTAGGTTTTTAAAGTCTTGAGTTTTAACCAAAATTTTGAGTTTACAACAATAATAAAAAATATTCTTGTAATTGGCAGAGATGTAGAAACAAAATTGCTTTGTCTAACACATAGTCTTATGGTAAACACACACACACATACACACACACACACCTGCAATCAACTTTTAAGTACACTTTCTGAGTGTATTTCTCAATTTGATCGGGAACACAGAGGGCAAACAAAGATGATTTTGTAGGTGAGGGAAAGGCAGCTTGGAGTTGTTATTTCAGCCAATCCTGTCAGGAGCTAATCTCTAGATGCTTGGAACTAATAAAAGGATAAAAGCAGTTTTCTAAGTCAAAATCACTGTAGAATGTGTTTGGTTCAAAAACTGAATCTTCAAGTTTTATAAGACTGCCTGGCAAACTAAGTAAATATTTCAGTGCTTAGCCATACGAACCGGTGACTTCAGCATTTTCCATTTGTGAGTAACATAATTTCAATTAAACAAAATATTTTAAGATGCTGACTTTGTATTCATATATATTTCAGTTTCTGGATTAAAATTTTATATGGAAAGTGTGAACATTTGTATTGCCAATGTGTTTATAGATGTTGTGCATATTGACATGCTTCAAGTATTATAAACTTTTAGCATATAATAGCCCAAGTCTGTCTATTTATCTTTTTGTCTATCTAGCATCTGCCTATCTTTTTATCTATTGATCTATCTATCTATCTATCTATCTATCTATCTATCTATCTATCTATCTATCTATCTATCTATCTATCATCTATCATCTATCTATCTCTTTATCTATCATCTATCTATAGATATATCTATCTATTGTGTGTTTTGCACCATTAACAACAATATTAAGTTCATAGAAAAAATAAGTGTCATAACATATCTATGAAAAAGAAATATGTGCTATAAATGCCATATGGAATTTTTCAACCATAAAGAAAACCCAAATTATCCCATATAGAGGAAAAATAGAGACTCTGGCAGTCATGACATTAAGCAACTAAGCCAATCTAAGAAAAAACAAATACTATATGTTTTCTATCATTTGTGGCTCATAGTATTTATATAGTTACTTAAACAATGTATGTAAAAATGCAAAAAAAACAAAAACCAAAAAACAATAGATGTGTATTTATCATAGTAACAATTACTATGTGAGATATTTTGGATATTTGTGAAAGAAAAGTCCCAACACATAACTTTGAAAATACCTGTTTCTTATAGTAAACAGAAATCTTTTATAACTATTTATTTTTAAATAATTCATAATTTCACTATGCATAATTTCATGCACATATAAAATATATTCTGGTCATATTCCCCCATCACTACCAGTGCTACTCTTCCAAGGACCCTCCCCTTCACATTCTCATCCCAAGTTCATGGCTTATTCTTTATGTTCTTGTGATTCACCTAGTCCAATTAGTGCTGTCTGTAAGTATGCATGTGTGTATAGGACTGGTCATTGTAGCACAATCAACTTCCCACTGGTTATACTTCTGAAGAAAACTGAGTCTTCATTCCCTCAGCAGTCACTAGTTATCAATAGCTCCTCAGCAAGTGATAGAGCCTACAAGGGTGGCCACAGCAAAGTTTTCTAGTAACGGAGGATATGGAATCTGAACTGGACATCTTCTGTTACAAGGCTAGGCTCCTACTGAGTGGGACTGGGACATAAACCCAGCCACAAAACTTAAGAAACCTCTCCTTCCCCAACCTCTCCTGCCTGTAAGATACAGTGGAGCTATGGGGGCTCAGAGCTTGAGGAGGTGGCTAACATGAGGCCCACTCCACAAGAGGGAGCACATGCCCAAAGCTGATGGTCAAGAGGTAAAAAAGAAACATGACCAACAAACAAACAAACAACACAACACAACAAAACAAAATACAGTGAAATAATTCCTATTAGTGATCATCATTACAGAGGCTTCCTCCAGGAGCTAGTGAGAGGTGAGAGCAGATAGAGACTGAAATTAGGTGAAACATTCGGAGGAAGAAGTGTTGAAGACACCAGAAGTTTTATTTAGAAGCCTGAAATCTCACTTTTAGAAATTTCAGCCATCTACTAAATTGCAGCTTATTTAACTCTTTCCATTCCACTGGTGACATTTTCTCTCTGATTTTCAGTCAGATTCCGTATGTGACTTGTCCTCTGATTCTTGAATCTGCTTTTTAATCGCATGTCACTGACTTTTCCTTATACCTTTCAATTGTTCTGTGACTAGAAATCCTCACACCCATTAACCTTTCCAAGAGCTTTGCTTTCTTCTGCTCTTGAAGGTATTCCATTGCTGTGTTTATGCTTTCTAGTGGAAGATGGTGTGCACTCAACCTTGCCTACACATTCTTCAGCATCTAATTATATTCAAGTGACTTTTCATCAGCTTCAACATTGAGCTCATTTACATAGGCTTCCTATAATAGAAAGCAGTCAAAAGGTAGAAGGCTTTTTCTTTCCCTGTTGGTAAGTAGTCATGGAAACAAAGATTGCATGTTCATCAATATAAATTTTTATGTTTCATAAGGCATCCATTAGTTTTTAGTTGAAACCACCAATTGACTTCCAGAGTGGCTGTACAAGTTTGCACTTTCACCAGCAGTGGAGGAGAGATTCCCCCTTGCTCCACATCTTCACCAGCATGTGCTATCACTTGAGGTTTTGCTCTTAGCCCGTCTGAAGGTCTGAAGAGTATGAGATGGAACCCAAAAGTTCTCTTGATTTGCATTTCCCCAATACATAAGGACTTTGAACATTTCTTTAAGTGCTTGTCTGCCATTCGAGATTCCTCTGCTGAGAATTCTGTTCAGCTCTGTACCCCTTTTTTTAATTGGGTTATTTGTGTTGTTGGTTTCTAACTTTTTGAGTTCTTTGTAAATTTTGAATATTAGCCATAGAATACCCATGCTATACTTCACAGACCCAAGGAAGGTAAACAAGATGGAAGGACCTACAGAGGATGTTTGAATCTCACTTAGAAAGGGGAATAAAATAGTGGTAGGAGGCAGATAGAGGGAGAGTATTTGATGATAGAGGGAATGATGAAGGGATTTGGGGTCATCAGGATCAGGTGTGGGGAAGGACAAGAGAGATGGCCAGTTAGCCATGAGAATGAATGGAGCGCTGAAGGTGACAAGGGTGGGGAGGTACTGGGTACCTCTTGGAAAAGACAGAGACCTGGGATAAGGGAGACACCCAAGAATCAATGAGAGTATCTTTAGCTGTGACTCACAGCACTGAGGATATATAGTTTGCAGAGGCCACCTCCTGTAGCCAGACAGGAACCCCAATGGATTTATAGGGACACCAACTCACCCGCAAAACTTTCAACCAAAAATTCATCCTGTCTACAAGAAATGCAGGACAGGGATGGATAGATAAGACTGATAGAAAGGCCAACAAATAACTGGCCCAATATGAGACTCAGTCCATGGAAAAACACCAATTCCTGACACTACTAATGATACTCTCTTATGCTTTCAGACAGAGTCTGGCATGACTGTCCTCTGAGATGTTATATCCAGCAGCTGACTAAGAGAGATGTAGAGACTCATTCAAGAGTTCCTTCCAGGACTATAATTCCCATATACATATATATGAAGACATTTCTGTGAACTCTCCTTCTCAACTCATGGTGGTCCCCAACAGTGTCTGGGTACATAGGAGATTAAAAACAACAACATCCATCCCAGACCTCACTGTTTCTCACCCAGGAAAACACAGGTTGGAACCTGCTATCTCAAACTATGTCCTGCCTCCTTGAGCTATATGCTGGCAACAATCTGACATCAATTAAAAAATATAAGAAACTTTTGTCTAGTTTAAATAAGTAAATGTGTGTAGCCTCTTCACTTTTGTTTCGGACTGTTTTTTTCAGGTATAAATATGTTCTACATGTCTTGGTTATAGATTATTGACTTATAAGTTATTAGATATGATTAAAAATTTGTAACATCAGAAACAAAAAGTTAGCTTAAAATTGATAACTCACGGTTAGAGTCATTCTAAAGAGCACATGACATGAGCCAACCCAGAAAACCAAGTCTCTAAAGATATTTCTAAATTGAGATAATATTTTATGTAATTCTTATCCTACAAACTAGACTTATAAAAGATAGAATTTAAATCAATGTCTCTTTGATGTTGTATTAAAAGCTGTACTATCATACATTCATATATATAAATTGACAGCCAAACTTTGTATGTAAAAGCAATGCTCTTGGTATTGATTTTATTTTATTTTATTTTATTTCATTTTATTTTATTTTTGAGACAAGGTTTCTCTGTATAGCCCTGGCTGTCCTGGAACTCACTGTGTAGGCCAGGCTGGCCTCGAACTCAGAAATCCTCCTGCCTCTGCCTCCCAAGTGCTGGAATTAAAGGCGTGAGCCACCATTGCCTGGCCAGTATTGATTTTAAAGAGAATAGATTGTTTAAAACTGAGTTTTGTTTTTCAAAATTATGGAAATGCTCTAATAATACAAAAGAAACTTAAAAATATAGTTAAACTGCCAATGTTCCATTAGCTGCAGTTGACAATTCAATCACAAGCTCAAGATTTTAACTCATCCATAAGTAGATCAGTAATATCCTAAACAAATTGTGACACAAAAAAATTCAAATAAGAAAAAGATAGTTTACTTGATTTAAATGATTTTCAAAAGCTTTGGAAATATGTTATGGAATTATGTTAATTGGTTAAGACCTCACCTTAAGCTTGCCCCAGGAAAACTTATAACTCTGTTTGATAGTCTCAAGGAGAATACAGATCCTAATCCCCTAGACAATTAACTGATTAGGGGTGAATAGCTTTACAGAAAAGTTAGTTGTTGACTGTTTCATAGCAGTCCTTTGATAAAAGGAACCATTAAGGTGACATTCCATCCCTTACCTTGAGTCCTTCACCAATTCTTACTTAATGCTGTATAAGAGCTACATCTCTAATTCTCCACAGAGTAGTATTCTACTGTGTAAATGCACCACAGTTTCTGTAACCAGTCTTCTGTTGAGGAACATTTGAGTTGTTTCCAGCTTCTGGCTATTATAAATAAGGCTGCTATAAATATAGTGGGGCATGTGTCCTTATTGTATGTTGGAGCAAATTTTGTCTATGTGCCCAATATTGGCAAAGCTGTGTCTTCAGGTAGAACTATTTCTGATTTTATGAGGTACCACCAGATTGTGGTTTTATCAGCTTGCAGTCCCACCAGCAATGAAGGAGTGTTCCTCTTTCTCCACATCCTTGCCAGCCATTAAAGGCTAGGCTCACAACCAAAATAATTATCTTCTAAAATATGTGGTATCTTTCTTTATTTTCTAAGTAGTTTAATATGGACTAAACTTTATTAGTATGGTTATTTATTTTTTATCCTTTATTTGGAATTTTGTTAACTAAATTGTTCCTGGAGACAAGATGATTTTGGTTCTTCTTTTTCAGACTAGCCAATTAGTTCACACTTTTGTAGTTTTAGTTTGTTTGTATGTATATGTATCTCTCTGTATCTTGCAATAAGAATAAAAAATGTGATTGATATTGAAATATAAAACCCTAAATGAAACTCCATTGCTTCAGATTTGCTCATCTTACTTTACAGAAAATCACTGAGGTATTCAGTCATTGAGAATGTTCAAGTGTTTGAATGGCTTCCTTAAACCAGATATATGATATTTTTGTTTTTGAATTGATTATTATAAAGTAGATTTATGAATATAAAAAATATTATTTACACTAAAATGCTTACTTGCAAACCATGGATGCCAGTTTAGAATGGGTTGGTCTGCTGAGTTATTTCTGCCTGAGTGTACTGATATACTTTATTCAAGGTTAAGCTTTTGAGAACCATAATAAACACCAGCTCCAGTTACTCCAAAACACTTAGCATAATAAGACAACATATGAAGTGAATGTAGAACCCTATACACTAACCTTACTATCAAATGAGCCCTTCTGGATACCTATGGGAAGATAGTCTCATTGGAGTGCGTTCTTCCCCATTGGGGACAGAGCATAATGCATCTACTCAACTCTACTTCTGTCTTCTTTCAGAGTGAATTCACTCACAGCCCACATGTTTCCATTTGGCCAAACTTTCTATAGCAAGTCAATAATGATATGATAATTTCTTTGACATGATAATGTATCTTTTCACATAATTTTCTTTATTCTATATACTCTTTTTATCATATCTTTATTTAAAAAATAAATTCAGTTCTTTTATTTTTAGTTTGTTTGTATAATGAAGTAACACTGTATATCTCATACCTGTGAGAAAAGTATTCTGCCACTAACCTATAGCTCCAATCTCTCACCAACTTTTGTTACAATCAAATCATTTCCTTACCATTAAATTTTAAGTTCTCTTTATGAATAATTTATATGTGCTTTACATGAGGCACTTTCACAAGTATTTTTCCTTATAGTCATTAGTACCTACATTGAGACATCAGAACTTCATAGGACAACAATAAGAAAAGTGCCTGACAAATACAGAAGTGGATGCTCACAGCCACCCATTAGACTAAGAACAGTGTCCCCAATGGAGGAGCTAGAGAAAGGACCCAAGGAGCTGAAGGGATTTGCAGCCCCATAGGAGGAACAATAATATGAATTAACCAGTACCCTCAGAGCTCCCAGGGACTAAACCACCAACCAAAGAGTACACATGGAAGGACCCGTGGCTCCAGCCGCATATATAGCAGAAGATGGCCTAGTGAGACATCAATGAATGAAGAGATCCTTGGTCATGTGAAGGCTCAATGCCCTAGTGTAGGGGAATGCCAGGACAGGGAAGCAGGAGTGGTTGGGATAGTGAGCAGGGAGAGGGGGAATGGAATAGGGGGTTTTTGGAGGGTAAACAAGGAAAAGGGATAACTTTTGATATGTAAATAAAAATATCTAATAAAAAAGAGATAAAAGAAATTAAGCAAATATACATAGCTAAAGATTGTAAATGTCTTTCTTCTTATTCTAATGGTGTAAATAATTGAACTTCATAGTGTAATTGTAGTCTGCTTGAAGTCATTTAAATATCCAGGAATAGAGCCAAGATTTTAAATTGTTTTAATGCCTACAAAATCAATTTTCTTTCTAATGCACTCTGAACTTTGCATACAATATATTGGCTAAGCAACCATACCTATTAATAACATAATAGATAAATTTAAAGATGGACAGATGGTTCATAACAAACAACTAAGTTATCTTATAATTTTTTTAGGAAGTAAGATTTAAAATGTTTAAACTATGGATTATGGTCTACTGGAAAACACTTTATTGCTGTGTATAAATGGTTCAAAATATGGTTTAAAAATTGACAGACTCATGTAGAATTTTTGTTTCATGAAATATAGGCAGATTTACATCAATAATTAAATTTTATCCTAATCATTATAGCATAGACCTTAGTAACTTTCTCATATAAATACAAACATTCATAAAAATAAATTTAAATACTAACATTAGTTGAGAAGAATAATATAATAAATCTACAATTATGCATTTTTGGTTACTGTGTGTGATTTACTGTCAAGAACATTCTGAGTTAAAATTGGAAGAAGCTTACTTAAACCTTTGAGGGTCTACAATGGCTCAGCAATAGATTACCAATGCAGTTGGAGGACTGAATAAATTAGACAGTAGCCACCTTGATAATGGGCTTGCTCACCCTGTACTTCAAAAGCCAAAATAAAACAAAACAGAATAAAAAGAAATATTTTCTTTCTATCTGTCTTGGAGGAAAACACCTACTGATTTTAGACAAAGTTTACATTAGGACTAGATGCAAAGGACACGGGGTTTCTCCATGATATAGTTGAAATGGTCATGTAAGGTTCAGTTTGCTATCAATCGTGCTTGAATGTGCTCCATGAGGTCTTCCTCTCCACATTTACTGATTGTATCTCTTGAAACATTCTCATCTCTTTAACCACATGGACTTATTCTGATATGGATGTTAAAGATGGAAACCTTTGTTCATTCAGTCAGGAAAATTTAGCTGTGCCTGACTCTTTCCTTTTGCATTTATATATCCAAAAACGATTTTAATCAGGTTTGTCTGCTTAAAAATTACTTTCGTGAAAATGAGCATGCATTTTTTCTTATTTTAACTTCATTTATTCTTCATATATTTTCATTTGTTTGTTTTCACTTTACATCTCTATTGCTGCCCCCTCCCACAATCCTTTCTCCTGTCCCCCTCCCCTTCTCCTCAGAGCTGGTGGGGCCCTTCTGCATATCTTCTTATTCTGGCACATCAAGTCTCTGAAGGTCTAGGTGTATCCTCTACCACTGAGGATATACAAGGCAGCCAAGCTACAAGAATACTTCCCATATACAGGCATCAGGTTTTGGGATACTCCTACTCCAGTCGATCAGGACCTACATGAAGATCAAGCTGCACATCTGCTACATACTTGCAGGCAGGCCTAGGTCCAGCCAATGTAGTGAGCATACATTTTTAAATATTCAGTTTTAATTTATTGATACATTCTAAAAATATATTCACCAAATTAATGTAGAATTTAATTAATATAGAATTTATTTAGCAGTTCTGTTCCAAGGCCTATTCTACTCTTTGCTTAAACAGAAATAAAATCCATTTTCTCCAATCCATAAAGTAGGACATATTGAACAAACTAAAAATCAATGACTTTGCTTCACCGTGATACTATATTCCTTTACTCATTCCTTCTTAAGCATTGTTCATGTAGGTCCTGTTCACTTATCACAGTTACCCCTATGGCTAACACAATCACATCCTACAGCCTTAAAGAACCTTACACAGAGTTTTGAGCATCTTCCCCAATGTTCATTCTGGTTACAACACCTTTGCACCCCAACCTAAGATTTTAGTGTTTGAATTTCTATGTACATTTCCAGGTAGTGAATTCTGTATACCTTCCCCATCACAGCTGCACCCTGAGAGCTAAGGACTTCCTGGAGCCCTCTACACTTCCCTATTTATCCCTGTCATTTCCTTCTTTGAGTTTAGCCCCAGCCACCTAGGGAGTACTGGTGGTAGCCCATGACTTCTACAGTTGTGCAGTGAGACTCTGCTAACTCTAAAGAAATAATCAAGACCAAAGCAGAAACTCATGATGTAGAAATAAAAGAAGCAATACATTAATGGTGGCACTAGGGAGACAGGCCCAAGGAGGTGCATCCCTGTGAGTTTAAGACCATTGTAGTTTCCATACTGCATTTCAGGACAACTAGGTCTCCATAGAGAGATAGTGTCTCAAGAAAAAAATACACACAAAATAAAAATCAAACAACAGCAAAACCACAAACATGCTAACACAAAATAAAATTATAAAGAATCAGTGAAAAAAAGGTTAGTAACTTTGAAATGATTAATGGCACTGGCAAAATCTTAGCCAATTAGCCTAAAAGAGAGAAAATTCAAGTGTATAATGTTAGAGCTAAACAATAAAATATTATAATCAATACCAATGAAATATAATTATGAGGGACATTTTCTACAGCCTTTATTTCATTATGTTGAAATATCAAAAATAAATGAATGTATTTTTTGCTTGATTTAAATTTAGACTTGTTGACTAGAGCTCTCCATGAAGTATGGGAAAATGAAAGGAGTCTTGACCCACACCATTAGAAATGTCATAAGATTCTAACGTGGAAATAAGAAAATTTTCGACTTGCCTACTCACAAAAGTTTGCCCTAAAAAAGGTAGTAAAAGGGAGAAATCAATTTTGTGTTCCTGGCTAACATTTCAATACTGTTGTTTACCAAAGTAGAGAGGACAAAGTATAATGAACTTGAAGCAGCTGGTCACATTATATGCCTAATCAGAAATAGAGACAGGAATGCATGGCATACATTCAATCCTCTCCATTCTAGATCCCACATCACCAATTCACAAGCTAGACAGATCCACCACAAGTAACAGAATCAAGAGAATATTCCAGAGACATGCCTAGAGGTCTAAGTCCCAGGGTACAATAGATTCTTAATAATTAACAGCCAACAGTCAACGTCAACCATCAAATAAAATAAGTGTTTATTGTATTGTTCCTTATGTGAGTAGCTTCTAGCTTTGAGACTGACTTTAAAATTGAATTTTGTTATTTGAGGGATAAAAGTGACCAATATATTATAAACTAGAGTTAAAATAAAAATAAATTAACCTTATAAATTAATTTGTTTTATTACTTATTCATCCTCTGTTTTCCAAGAGTTAGTATGTGATAGATATATAAGCCCAGCTTGGAAATTTTAGCAGAATAGTCATGGCCCCTCACCAGATGATTGACAGAGAAAGGTCTGTCAGTGGTTGTTATTTGTTAGATTTCAAACATGGGACAAAGGGCCAAGGTGGATTAAGTGTCTTATAACAAGAAATTCCCTGAGGTATCCCCAAGTGGAATGGGAACCTTGTTAGAGAGAAAAATGTTCTAAGTCACAGAGCAAAGGCATCCCTTGTCTTTGTGATTGGAAGCCAGTGGGGTTGAGTGGAGCCAACAGAAACAAAGCAGGCAGCTCACAGTAAAAGTTATCCAGTAGGAGAGGGCAAAGAGCAGGAGGAAAGGGAGTTTCGGGGAATAGATAAATGAAAAAAAGAAAGAAAAAGGAAGAAAAATGAAGTAAAAGAAAGAAAGAAAGAAAGGAAGGAAGGAAGGAAGGAAGGAAGGAAGGAAGGAAGGAAGGAAGAAAGAAAGAAAGAAAGAAAGAAAGAAAGAAAGAAAGAAAGAAAGAAAGAAAGAAAGAAAGAAAGAAAGAAAGAAAGGGAGGGAGGAAGGAAGAAACAAAGAAAGAAAAGCCAAGGAAGAATGGACAAACAGTAAAAGAGAGTAGATGGAATAACAAACAAACAAATATAAACAGATAACTCAAATGGTTGGATTATACAAGAAAGGGTAGCTGGAAGAAAGACAATCCAGCCCACTGGTTGGAGTTTAAGGGGACTGGGTCTGACAACAAAGAGGGTCCAGTAACAGGTAGAAACTGAGGAATGCAGGGAGAACTTGGCTACCAGGTCTGCTTTGATATGTTAAATAGGCACCTCAGTCTTATGTCTAGGGGTTGAGACTCACACAACTGACAACTTTTTAAAGAAAATCTCACTTTGAAAACACACAAAAGACAGCATATAAAATAAAGCAAAGAGCACAGATTTATACAAAAAGTTCGAATACATGTGGATTGTGGATAAGACTGGAGAATTTTTCTGTAAAATTTATGATCTATAATTCAATTTTTTAAATTTTTAATAGAGAAGGGAAATGTTTTCCTTTAAAATGAGTATCTTTTGTTGTTCTAAGGCATCTGTAACAATATCTGTTAAAAGTTAAGTTTACTATTATTTTGGAATACATTCAAGTTTTTCTTTATGATATATATATATCATCAAGAGGTATAATACCTTTACAATTTAATTTAGTTCTATTTTTACTGATAGGCACAATATTTCAAACATCAGAGGATAATTAATTATAACTATTCTATCATTCTTCTTATCAAAACTGATTAATACAGTAGCTATAAATTAATTCTTATCTGCTTCATTTTTAATTATAGAAAGAAAATCTCTTAGAAATGTGGGGAACTTTTTTAAAAGCCATAGACATTTACCTAGATAAATTCAGAGAAGCCATTAGGTCTCACTTTATATAATTCTGTAAAAGTTATTCTATTTTTCACTTAGAAGCTGACTGTTCACTTAAACTAGCTCTGGGGACTACTGTACTAAAACAAAAGTGTTATGAAGGCGGTCCAAAATTGTAGTTGAGATAACTGATTTTGTAAAGTTATAACAGTTCTGTTACCTTGAGTCCATTATTATCTAAGCCCTTTCTTCTTATATATGCATTAAATTTAAAAAAAAAATAGAGCCTTTATTAAGTATATGCATCTTAAGGAATCTGGTATGCCTTGAGGTCATTTACCAATCTCAGGTATAAGTTGTGTTCCCAGTATGAGTTATAAAGAAGGTAGTTGCATAGTCTGAAAAATATATTAGGAAGTTAAAGCTCTAGGAAATAATTAAGGTTATTTATGGCTATAACAGTGGAGCCTAATCCAACAGTGCTACAACTTTATGAGAAAAAACAAGCAAACAAAAAACAAAATGAAACAAACAAAAAAAAACCAAAATAAAACAATACAAAACTGTGATTAGGTTCCCAGTATTCTCACTGTGCTGTGCCTAGAGCCATTCTTGAATTTTGCAGAAAGATTCTGGTATCTGGAAAAGTTGTCTTAAGTCATACTTCTACTGCAGTAAAATGACACTGTGACCAAAGCAACTCTTACAAGGGAAAGCATTTAACTGGAAGCTTGCTTAGAGTTTCAGAGGTTTACTCCATTATCATCATGGCAAAGAGGAGGCCAGCATGTCTATACTAGTTAGTAGCTGAGAGCTACAACCTGATTCATAAGGAAAGGCAGAGAGAGAGAGAGAGAGAGAGAGAGAGAGAGAGAGAGAGAGAGAGAGAGAGAGAGAGAGAGAGAGAGAGAGACAGACAGACAGACACAGAGACAGAGAGAGCCTGGCATAGAATTTTGAAATCTACCAGTGACAGATTTCTTCCAACAAGGCCATACCTCTTAATTAATTCTTTCAAATAGCTCCTTTCCTGCTGATTAAGCAGTCAAATACATGAAACTATGGTGGGTGTCATTTTATTCAAACCACATTTTCTTTCCTTGCCTCCATAGGCTTGTAACCATATCAAAATGAAAAATCCATTAGTCTGACTTAAAAACTCTCCATAATCTATCACAGTCTCAACAGTGCTTAAAATTCCAAAGTACAAAGTCTCTTCTGAGACCCATGGCAGTGTCTCAACTCTAAGCATGTATTAAAAAAAAAATTGGGTCCCATACTTCTAAATACGATAGGACAGAATTCTCATTGCCATTGCAATAGAAAAAAAAAAAGAAAAAAGAAAAAAAGAGAGACACAATGAAGACACAAAGTAGACCAAATCAAGACTGAAAACCTGCAGGGCAAGCACTAAAATCTAATGACGATTTTTCATATATTCACCTCTTTTCAGGTTTGCTGGCTGCAACATACTTCTCTCTCTTTGTTTGGTTCCACATCCAGTCTGCAGCCTCCTTGGCAGTGTCCCATGACTCTGCCATCTCCAACATCCTGAGGACTCCAACATAATACAGTCTTTACCTTCAAAACTTCACTTAATTGTCTTTCTGAACCTCCATGCAAGGACACAAATGACACATGCTTTTCTAAGTTGCAGAGGAAGTTTCTAAAACTCCTTTGTTGTATTCTTGACTCTAAAGCTAGAAGTGTATGTCTGAGGCTGCCATGTTTTGTTGCTTGATGGGGTTTGACACCCTAGTTCTGGTAACATTTGCATCAGCTTTCTGGATTTTTGCTTTGTTTTGTTGTTTTGTTTTCACTGTTTAACCTTTTCTTTTAATTCTTTTCACAAATTGGAAGTTTAGATAGTGGAATCTTTCCCTGAGATCACCACTGTCTTTATTTCATTTAGCATCAAATTTTTCTCTAAACTTAAAGTATTTTATAAGAATATGATAAGAGGTCAGTACAGAGAAAATAAATAAACCTCATAAAGAAATCTGTAAAAACACAAACAATCGAAGAAAATGAGTAAATCTGTTCAGTACCAGAAAGCAGAAACTGTATCAATGAAGAAAAGCTAAACTGAGAAAAATGAACATAGATCTCTAGTCCTAAGAGCGAAAGAAAGGTAAACACATGACCTCATCTTTAACTCAGAAGCTGTCTCCAACTAATAACTATTTGCAAATGTAAATTTATTTTTCTCAAGTAAGTCTCATTGGGAAAGAAATTACTCTTTTTAAATAATTATTATTATTCTTTAATCTTTTTTTTTTTTACAGTCTAGTCTTTATCCCCCTCCCGGTCCACCCTATGACCGTTCCTCATCCCATAGCTCTTTCCCTATCTCCAAGAGGATGTCCCCAGCCCGACAACCCCATTTCACTATACCTCCCCACTCCTTGGGGCCTCAAATATCTTGAGGGTTAGGTATCTCTTCTCTCACTGAGGTCAGACCAGGCAGTCCTCTGTTGTATATGTGTTAGGGGTCTCATATCAGCTGGGGTATGCTGCCCAGTTGGTGACTCAGTGTCTGAGACATATAGGGTCGTCCGGGTTAGTTGAAACTGCTGGTCTTCCTACAGGCTTGCCATCATTATCTTTTTCCAGATTTTCCCTAATTCAACTACAGGGATCACAGCTTCTGTTCATTGGTTGGGGGTAAATATCTACATCTGACTCTTTCAGCTGCTTGTGGGGACTCTCTGAGGGCCGCCATGCTAGGCTCCTCTCTGTAAGCACACCATCAGTAATAGTGTCAGGACTTGGAACCTCCCTTTGAGCTGTATCATAATTTGGTCTTGTCACTGGACCTCCTTTTCTTTGGGTTCTTCTCCATTTTTGTCCCTGCAGTTCTTTTGGACAGGAACAATCTGGGTCAGAGTTTTAGACCATGGAATGGCCACCCCATCCCTTCACTTGATGCCCTGTCTTTCTACTGGGGCTGGACTTTACAAGTTCCTGCTCCCCACTATAGGGAATTTCATCTAAGGTCCCTCCCTTTGAGTCCTGACAGTATCTCCCCACCCAGGTCTCTGGTATATTCTAGTGGGACCCCCTACCTCCTAAATTCAGAGGTTGTCTGTTTCCATTCTTTCTGTTAGCTCTCAGGGCTTCAGTCCTGTTCCCCCACACCCCCCCACACACATCTAATACCTAATCATGTTCCCCTTTTCGCCTCCTTAACTCCTCTCCCACTCAGATCCCTCCCTCCTTGTCCCTCCCTTTCCTTCTCTCTCTCAAGTGGGATTGGGGCATCCTCACTTGGGCCCTTCGGCTTACTAACCTTCTTGAGTTCTGTGGATTGTATCCTGGATATTCTGTAATATTTTGGCTAATATCCACTTATTAGTGAATACATTCCATGCAGGTTCTTTTGGAACAGTCCTTAAATATCACACCCTGAAACAAATCAAGATTAACTTTATAGAAAAGAGACTCAAGAGATATGTAATTATATTTATCCATAGAACTAATCAACCACAAAAAACAGCAGGGACCTGAAATGCTAGCTGCAGGCCATGATAAGGAAGATCACTGCTACTCAGCGATTATCATTATAAGCATGGCTTGTTTCACAGAACAAAATAATATCTGCCTCTTTCAATTCTAAAGAAATTGACAAGAATTTATAGCTATATTGATGAATAGTACCTACTATATACCTCTACATTTTAAAAGCATTAATTACTGAAGATTTCAGTTTCTGGCTATTAGAGAAAGGCAGTGAGCATGAGAATGCAGGTGACATTGGGGTAGAATTAATTCAATATCTTTACATAAAATCTGAGTAGATTTTATGTAAAGAAATTGAATTGATTGATTATTGCTGACTATATTGAGGTTTTGTTTTAAATACTTTCTTCCAGATTCATGCTGTCTGTTTTTATAGCTATTACTTCATATTCAGACCAAGAAATCCTTTCTGACTGTTATCTTTGAGCTCTTTGATAAGAAAGAACTGTTTTTCTGGAGTGACATGATACCTTGTCTATTGAAATGTCTTTTGACATTTACCTTAAATTTTACTTTAGCTATTTAGTTTCCTTATGCATTCTTTTTATGGGTCTCTTGCCAGGAATATAGTTCATTTTTAGTATTTTCTCATTTTGTAGATTGTTTCTTTATTCTAGAAAATGCTTCAATTTTGAGAATTAATATCTTTCTGATATAACTTACTGGTCAGTTTTTATTTATTTTTTTGTTTTTGTTTTTGTTTTAGTTTTTATTTTCTAAGTTTATTTTTATTTACATTCCAAATCATTTCCCCTTTCCCGTTTCCTCCCTCCCCGAAAGTCCCATAAGCCCCTTTCCCTCCCTCTTTTCCCCATTCAACACCCTCTCGCTTCTCTGTCCTGGCATTCCCCTACATCCAGTCTTTCCAGGACCAGGGGTCTCTCCTTCCATCTTCTTAGAAATTTATTGATATGCAAATTGTGTCTAGGGTATTCTGAGATTCTGGGTTATCAGTTTTTAAATCTGTTCCCTCTGTTTGGACATCTCATGCAAAATATTTTTGTCCATTCATGTATTCAAAACTAATTTTCTTGTTTCTTTCTAGAAGTTTCAGTGTCATGCCTCAAATGGATGCCTTTAATTTATTTTGTGTTAAATCTTTGTTACCAGTAATAGCTGATGGTTTAGCTTTAGTCTAAATATGTTTTTTTAATTTTATTTTTTCATTTCCATTTTTGTAACATCATTTTATTTAAAATGCTCCTCTTCTTTAATGCACATTTCATAACTTTGGTTGTAGGTGTATAAGTTTACTTCTATGATGTTTAATTTTGGCATTCATCTATGTGTCTATTTTTATATCAATAAGCTCTTTCAATTATTATAGTGTCATCTTATGCGTTGCTGCCTGGTCATCTGAAAATGCTTGATTTATTTTATTTTCTTCATAGTTTCTTGCATCCTTTTGCAGAATCATTAAAATATTAGTTTGTTTTTTTACCTCTTGGAATAATGTTATATAGATTTAACTAGTGTCTTTTTAGATGATTCACTAAAATATGTTCTTTTTTATTATTTTCTATAATTTTTATTTACATTCCAAATGATTTCCCCTTTCCCATTTCCTCCCTCCACGAAAGTCCCATAAGCCCCCTTCCCTCCCTCTGTTCCCCATTCAACCCCCTCTCGCTTCTCTGTCCTGGTATTCCCCTACATCCAGTCTTTCCAGGACCAGGGGTCTCTCCTTCCATCTTCTTGGAAATCTATTGATATGTGAATTGCGTCTTGGGTATTCAGAGTCTGGGTGAATATCCCCTTATCAGTGACTGCATACCATGTGTGTTCTTTTGTGATTGGGTTACCTCACTAAGGATGATATTTTCCAGTTCTGAATAATATAATTATTTAAAAACTGGGGAAAAAAAGTACCGTTCTCAATCTGATAATTTTCTGTCCTAGGTTACCAATTTTAGGGTTTTGTGGACAAATATGTCAAATAATATCAGGCAAACACAGTGTATAATTTGACATTTTAATTAAAAACAAATTGAACTCTTTGCATGTAGTCTAAAGAAATTTACCGTCTCATGGAAATAAATAGTGAGCAGCTATCTTAAATGAAACATGGTGATAAGGGAGCAAAAGACAAATGCTACTCTGTGTTTTCTGACTTTGTGGGAAGAATAAATCCAGGAAGTCTATGACAAATAACTTGTAGAATTTTTGCCTGTAAAACAATTAGAATTAAATGTTATGATCTTCAACATAATGGCGCATCAATGTTGGTTTGTGGTTAGTGTGAGGGGGTTTTGTGTTATGATGGTCTAAGAGTTGAAATGATGATCAGTGGGAAAGGTGTGCTAGATGGTGAAGGATGAAGGGATGATGCCAAGAGCCAACTGGGAGAAGCTAAAAATTAGTAGGTGATCTTCCTGAGATGGTTCTGCCATGGATTAAATTTAGGCAAGGCTGAGAAGAATTTCACTTTAGGAAAGATTTCTGCTAATAATATGCTTTTCCTGTTATTATTAAATGTATAACACTGACTAGGTAATGACCCAACATTTTGAGCAGATTCCTGCAGACCTATGAAGACGTACTATCTTATAGTGATGTTATATACAAATAGATAATGACTCTATAGCATTCCTGAGTTGATTCAAATAATTTTAGGAATAAAGTAGTTGTTAGAAGGATATAATAAAGTTAGAATAAAATAAAATGTTCCCACTCCTCAGAATAGGAATTAAAGACTGCATAATAAGAAATACAATGAGATTTCATAATCACACTAAAAAGAGAAATAGACTTGGGACAATTTTGTGTTCAAAGAAAAATATTTAGATCCAAGGATAAGGTCATGGGTGTGCATTATGGTAAGGCAAGACCATGCAAAAACTGTTGCTTTGAACTTTTTATAAAAGTTTTATTTATTTAATGTATATCTGTATGTACACCTGCATGCCAGAAGTGGGCATCGGATCTCATTATGGATGGTTATGAGCCACCATGTAGTTGCTAGAATTAAACTCAGGACCTCTGGAAGGGTGAAGTGCTCTTGACCACTAAGCCATCTCTCCAGCCAGACCACTTTGATAATTTAATGAATAATATACATAATATAATGAAACACTGCTTCAAACTTAGTATCAACATCCTACTGTAATTCCTATTTTAGGTACCATTTTATCTCTGATGTAATTTTCTAAAGAGCAAGAGAGCAGAGAAGGAAATAAAGTTGTTGGCTGAATCGTTTGGCTTGAGCAACTTTGCCCCATTCCATCCATTCCATCCATCCATCCATTCATCCATCCATCCATCCATTCATCCATCCATCCATCCAAATGTATTTTTCTGTTTGTCTATATGGTTTTGTGAGGGGTATATGCGTATGTGTGTAAGCATGCACGAATACTTGTGGAGTTGATTATGACAGACATTTGGGCCCAGCTAGAGTGTGCATGTATGAATGTATTTGTGTCCGCATATTTGGCTGTATAGAGCATCTTAATTTTTTTCCTTTCCTTCCTCTCTGGTTCACAAAGTGTTAACCAGTTTAGCCATAGAAGCTTCTGGTTGACTCACCAGAGAAAGGAGCACTAGCAATAAATGTTTTTACTTAATTCCCTGCTGTTGAATAGCATTCACCAGATATAAGCACTTATTAAGTACAAGTAACATCTTTGCTCCAGTGGCCGGGAAGTTGGGACTGCCAGGCTCTGAGACAGACAGGCATAATATCACTTGGGGTCTCGGGCGGCTTGTGTGTATGCGGCTCCCAAGTGCTGGGCAGATCTGGAGTAACCAGAGCACCAGCTCTGCTGTGGAACTTCTGCCTGGCAGAGGGACCCCGCACTGGGTGGGAGCCTACCAGCTTCCTTTCCGCGATCTCTGTTCCGGTAGACTGCACTGAAGAGACAGGTACCCAGGTTCTTCCCAATATAACATCGCTTGGGACACGGCCTGTTGGGGCTTCCACCTGCGCCCAAGAACGGGACAGCGCTGTGGTATTCTGGGTGCCAGATCTGCAGGCCATTGCCTCTGCAGGGTGACCAGCGCCAAGGAGAGAGTGCAGAGTGCACTCCTCCATCTTTGCTCCAGTGGCCGGGAAGTTGGGACTGCCAGGCTCAGAGACAGACAGGCATAATATCGCTTGGGTCTCAGGTTTTAGTGCATCAATCTAAATGGAGAGAAACTTGAAGCAATCCCACTAAAATCAGGGACTAGACAAGGCTGCCCTCTGTCTCCATATCTTTTCAATATAGTACTTGAAGTTCTAGCTAGAGCAATTAGACAACAAAAAGAGGTCAAAGGGATACAAATTGGAAAGGAAGAAGTCAAACTATCACTATTTGCAAATGATATGATAGTGTATTTAAGCGACCCAAAGAACTCCACCAGAGAACTCCTACAGCTGATAAATGACTTCAGCAAAGTTGCCGGATATAAAATCAACTCAAGCAAGTCAGAAGCCTTCCTATACTCAAAGGATACGCAGGCTGACAAAGAAGTAAGAGAAATGATACCCTTCAGGATAGCCACAAACCATATAAAGTATCTTGGAGTAACTCTAACCAAACAAGTGAAAGATCTGTATGACAAGAACTTCAAGTCTCTGAAGAAAGAAATTGAAGAAGACCTCAGAAGATGGAAAAATCTGCCATGCCCATGGATTGGCAGGATTAATATAGTAAAAATGACCATCTTACCAAAAGTAATATACAGATTCAATGCAATCCCCATCAAAATCCCAACTCAATTCTTCATAGAGTTAGAAAGAGCAATTGAAAAATTCATCTGGAATAACAGAAAACCCAGAATAGCTAAAACTATTCTCAAGAGTAAAAGAACCTCTGTGGGAGTCAGTATCCCGGACCTTAAGCTGTACTACAGAGCAATAGTGTTAAAAACCGCATGGTATTGGTACAGTGACAGGCATGTAGATCAATGGAACAGAATTGAAGACCCAGAAATGAATCCACACTCCTATGGTCACTTGATCTTTGACAAAGGAGCTGAAACCATCCAGTTGAAAAAAGATAGCCTTTTCAACAAATGGTGCTGGCTCAACTGGAAGTCAACATGCAGAAGAATGCAAATTGACCCATTCTTATATCCTTGCACTAAGCTCAATTCCAAGTGGATCAAGGATCTCCACATAAAACCAGACACACTGAAACTAGTAGAAGGGAAACTAGGGAAGAACCTTGAACATATGGGCACAGGGGAGAATTTCCTGAACAGAACTCCAATAGCTTATGCTCTAAGATCAAGAATAGACAAATGGGACCTCATTAAATTACAAAGTTTTTGCAAGGCAAAAGACACTGTCAAAAAGACAAAGCGTCAACCAACTAACTGGGAAATGATCTTTACCAACCTTACATCCGACAGAGGGTTAATATCCAATATATACAAAGAACTCAAGAAGTTAAACTCCAGAGAGGCAAGCAACCCTATTAAAAAATGGAGTACAGAGCTAAACAAAGAGTTCTCACCTGAAGAATATCTAATGGCTGAGAAGCACCTAAAGAGATGTTCATCATCCTTAGTCATTAGGGAAATGCAAATCAAAACAACCCTGAGATTCCATCTCACACCAGTCAGGATGGCTAAGATCAAAAACACAGGAGACGGCAGTTGTTGGCTAGGATGTGGAGAAAGAGGAACACTCCTCCACTGCTGGTGGAATTGCAAGCTGGTACAACCACTCTGGAAAACAGTCTGGCGTTTCCTCTGAAAACTGGGCATGACACTCCCGGAGGATCCGGCTATACCACTCCTGGGCATATACCCAGAGGCTTTTCCTGCATGCAATAAGGACACATGCTCCACTATGTTCATAGCAGCCTCATTTATAATAGCCAGGAGCTGGAAAGAACCCAGATGTCCCTCAACGGAGGAATGGATTCAGAAGATGTGGTATATCTACACAATGGAATACTACTCTGCAATTAAAAACAATGAACTCACGAAATTCCTAGGCAAATGGTCAGAACTTGAAAATATCATCCTTAGTGAGGTAACCCAATCACAAAAGAACACACATGGTATGCAGTCACTGATAAGGGGATATTGACCCAGAATCTCGGAATACCCTAGACACTATTCGCATATCAATAGATTTCTAAGAAGATGGAAGGAGAGACCCTTGGTCCTGGAAAGACTGGATGTAGGGGAACGCCAGGTCAGAGAAAGGAGAGGGGGTTGAATGGAGAAAAGAGGGAGGGAAGGGGGCTTATGGAACTTTCGGGGAGGGAGGAAACGGGAAAGGGGAAATGATTTGGAATGTAAATTAAAAAAATAAAATAAAATATAAAAAAAAAGAATAAAGTACAAGTAAGAAAGAGTTAATAAAGTGTTAATTTTTTTAGTGATTAATGAAGCAAAGGACAGTAAGAAAGAATGAAGTCTCCCTAGCACTTATTTAAACAAAGAGTTAAATAAAGCACAGAGAGTTATAATGTTTAATAAAGCACAGAGTTAAAGAGAAGTCAAGCTATTGTTTTTTAACCATAGAATAAGCAAGGAAGTTTTTAGAATGTTTTAGAAGTTATCTGTAAGCATTCAGTACAGTTAGAGAGCTAGAAGGCCAGAGACCATAAGTCTTTAAAACTATATCTAGAGACCACCAGTCTTTAAGGAAATTGTGAATGCTGGGAAGTGCTTGCTGATGGAAGCCTGATATGGCTGTCTCCTGAGAGGCTCTGCCAGTGCCTGACAAATACAGAGGAGGAAGCTCGCAGCTAATCATTGGACTAAGCACAGGGGTCCCTGATGGAGGAGTTGGAGAAGGAAATGAAGGAGATGAGGGAGTTTGCAGTCTGATGGAGGGAGCAACAGTGTCAACAGGACAGACGCCCTGGAGCTCTCGATGACTGGACCATCAACCGAAGAATACACATGGAGGGACCCATGGCACTGGCCGCATATGTGGCAGAGGATGGCCTTGTTGGACGTCAATGGGAGGAGAGAACATTGGACCTGAGGGTGTTCGATACGGCAATGTAGGGGAATGCCAGGGCAGGAAGATGGGAGTGCGTGGGTGTGTGGGTGAGGGAGCACCCTCATAGAGGCAGGGGCATGGGGGATTGGATAGGGGTGTTCTGAGATGGAGAACTGGAAAGGGAAAATATTTGAAATAAGAAGTACCCAATACTATTTCCTATTTCAAGCCCATTCTAGGCCTGGCAGGCTGAGATATATCATGTATGTGAGTATGTGTGTTGAGGATATAATGTGGTGATAGAAGTTGAGAGTATGAGATGGTAATGAGGCATGAGTGATAAAGGAGTGTCAGGTGGTGACTACATGAGATGATGGTGAATAATAAGGATAAAGTAGTGCAGAGTGATAAGGATGTGAGTTAGCAGTGGAAGAGTGTGAAGCAAAGAACAGATAAGGAAATCTCACGAAAGGCTGATATATGACAACTACTACTCAGACTTCTGTAGGGGGTGAGTGAAGTCCTGGACTAAAGGATTTCTGAGAGAGTATGTACTGTTTGACACAAGCCAATTATGTCAAAAAACAAGGACTCAGACACATGGGAGATTGGAAAACCCTTCCCTGGCCATCAAAGCCTTTTTCTGATCTAAGGTAAATATTGGCATTGCATGTAAGAATAAGTATTTATGAACAATTGATCAATGTGTTCAAAACAAAACAAAACAAAAAATAATAATAAAAATAACCACACTAGCTTCTGTATCTTCTGCTTTCTTGGTGTTCACAACGCAAGATTGCTTGTCTCATCTGTAGTACAGTCAACTGAGTATAAACTAAATCCAGCTTTTAGGTGCATATTCCTGTATGTCTGTCCTTTCTTTATTTTCTTACCACTCCTAAGCCAAGGCACCATTCAATGCTGGACATGGCAAACTTCCTTTGAAATTGTTTGCTAGTTAGGACTAATAGACTAAAACAATTCAGGCTATTGTGATATCCCTTGGTTACCTTCCAAACTTGACAATGAAACAGTCTTGCTGAAGACACCACATAGTGTATTCATACAAAATAGTTAAATCAAGCTGATACAGATGTGGAAGTTATGTATTTATTGGATAATATTCACAGCAATGAGATATTCTGTGCACATGACCAGAGGAGAAAACTATTAATCAATTATATTACATATGACTCCTATCACCTACAGTACAAACTTGCCTGACAATGACCACTGGTCGAAAATTTACATGCAAAACATGGCCAGGCAACTCCACAGCATTCTGTGCTTAGCCCACCAGGAGAGAGTGATCTCCCAGCAGCGATTTCACTTCTGAGTATGGAGGTGAGATCTCCACCTTCTCTCTGGAGGGGTACAGCTAGGAGCGCACAGGGCATACATTTAGTGGAGCAGCTGGGACAGGAGTCTTCCCATCTGCAGAAGGAGACCAGGCAGCACCAAAGTCTTCTGTGCACAGACCCTGCCAGAAGAGAGTTGGTCTCCCAGGAGTACAGACACAGGCTTACATGCCCAAAGGAGGAGCCAGCTCCAGATGGAGACAACAAGACCAACTAACACCAGAGATAACCAGATGGCGAAAGGCAAGCACAAGAACCCTACCAACAGAAACCAAGTCTACTTGGCAACATTAGAGCCCAGTTCCACCACCACAGCAAGTCCCTGATATGCCAACACACTGGAAAAGCAAGAGTTGGATTTAGTCTCTTCTTACAGTGCTGTTAGAAGGCATCAAGAAGGACATACATAACTCCCTTAAAGAAATACAGGAGAACATGGGTCAAATGGTAAAGCCCTTAAAGAGGAAACACAAAAAACCCTGAAAGAAATACAGGGGAGCATGGGTGAACAGGTAGAGGCCCTTAAAGAGGAAACACAAAAATCCCTTAAAGAATTACAGGAGAACACAAACAAACAAGTGAAGGAACTGAACAAAACCATCCAGTATATAAAAATGGAAGTAGAAACAATAAAAAAATCACAAAGAGAGACATCTCTGGAGATAGAAAATCTTGAAAAGAATTCAGGAGTCATAGATACAAGTATCAACAACAGAATACAAGAGATAGAAGAGAATCTCAGGGGCTGAAGATACCATAGAAAACATTGACTCAACAATTAAAGAAAATGCAAAATGCAAAAAGTTCCTGAACCAAAAAATCCAGGAAATCCAGGACACAATGAGAAGACCAAACCTAAGAATTATAGGTATAGAAGAGAGCAACGATTTCTAACTTAAAGGACCAGCTAATATCTTCAACAAAATTATAGAAGAAAACTTCCCTAACCTAAAGAAAGAGATGTCGATGAACATACAAGAAGCCTACAGAACTCGAAACAGACTGGACCAGACCAGAAAGTCTTCCCGGCATATAAGAATCAAAACACAAAATGCACTAAACAAAGAAAAATATTAAAAGCAGTAAGAGAAAAAGATCAAGTAACCTGTAAAGGCAGGCCTATCACAATTACACCAGACTTCTCACCTGTGACGATGAAAGCCAGAAGATCCTGAGCAGATCTCATACAGACCTAAAGAGAACACAAATGCCAGCCAAAACTACTTTTTTTTCTAAGTTTTTTATTTACATTCCAAATCATTTCACCTTTCCTGTTTCCTCCCTCCCCGAAAGTCCCATAAGCCCCCTTCCCTACCTCTTTTCGCCATTCAACCCCCTCTCGCTTCTCTGTCCTGGCATTCCCCTACATCCAGTCTTTCCAGGACCAGGGGTCTCACCATCCATCTTCTTGGAAAACTATTGATATGCGAATTGTGTCTAGGGTATTCCGAGATTCTGGGTTAATATCACCTTATCAGTGACTGCATACCATGTGTGTTCTTTTGTGATTGGGTTACCTCACTAAGAATGATATTTTCAAGTTCTGACCATTTGCCTAGGAATTTCATGAATTCATTGTTTTTAATTGAATTCCATTGCGTAAATATACCACATCTTCTGAATCCATTCCTCCGTTGAGGGACATCTGGGTTCTTTCCAGCTTCTGGCTATTATAAATAAGGCTGCTATGAACATAGTGGAGCATGTGTCCTTATTGCATGCAGGTAAAGCCTCTGGGTTTATGCCCAGGAGTGGGATAGCCTGATCTTCTGGGAGTGTCATGCCCAGTTTTCTGAGGAACCACCAGACTGCTTTCCAGAGTGGTTGTACCAGCTTGCAATCCCACCAGCAGTGGAGGAGTGTTCCTCTTTATCCACATCCTTGCAAACAACTGCTGTCTCCTGTGTTTTTGATCTTAGCCATTCTGACTGGTGTGAGATGGAATCTCAGGGTTGTTTTGATTTGCATTTCCCTAATGACTAAGGATGATGAACATCTCTTTAGGTGCTTCTCAGCCATTAGATATTCTTCAGGTGAGAATTCTTTGTTTAGCTCTGTACCCCATTTTTTAATAGGGTTACTTGCCTCTCTGGAGTTTAACTTCTTGAGTTCTTTGTATATATTGGATATTAGCCCTCTGTCGGATGTAGGGTTGGTAAAGATCATTTCCCAGTTAGTTGGTTGCCGCTTTGTCTTTTTGATAGTGCCTTTTCCCTTGTAAAAATCTTTGTAATTTAATGAGGTCCCATTTGTCGATTCTTGATCTTAGAGCATAAGCTATTGGAGTTCTGTTCAGGAAATTCTCCCCTGTGCCCATATGTTCAAGGTTCTTCCCTAGTTTCCTTTCTATTATTTTCAGTGTGTCTGGTTTTATGTGGAGGTCCTTGATCCACTTGAAATTGAGCTTAGTGCAAGGAGATAAGAATGGATTAATTCGCATTGTTCTGCATGTTGACCTCCAGTTCAACCAGCACCATTTGTTGAAAAGGCTATCTTGTTTTCCACTGGATGGTTTTAGCTCCTTTGTCAAAGATCAAGTGACCATAGGAGAGTGGATTCATTTCTGGGTCTTCAATTCTGTTCCATTGATCTACATGCCTGTCACTGTACCAATACCATGCAATTTTTAACACTCTTGCTCTGTAGTACAGCTTGAGGTCTGGGATACTGATTCCCCCAGAAGTTCTTTTACTCTTGAGAATACTTTTAGCTATCCTGGGTTTTCTGTTATTCCAGATGAATTTTTGATTTTTTCTTTCTAACTGTATGAAGAACTGAGTTGGGATTTTGATGGGGATTGATTGAATCTGTATATTGCTTTTGGCAAGATGGTCACTTTTACTATATTATTCCTGCCAATACATGAGCATGGCAGATTTTTCCATCTTCTGAGGTCCTCTTCAATTTCTTTATTCAGAGACTTGAAGTTCTTGTCATACAGATCTTTCACTTGTTTGGTTAGAGTCACACCAAGATATTTTATATTGTATGTGGCTATTGTGAAGGGTACCATTTCTCTTATTTCTTTCTCAGCCTGCTTTTCCTTTGAGTATAGGAAGGCTACTGACTTCCTTGAGTTGATTTTGTATCTGGCCACTTTGCTGAAGTTGCTTATCAGGTATAGGTGTTCTCTGGGTCGCTTAAGTACACTATCATAACGTCTGCAAATAATGATAGTTTGACTTCTTCCTTTCCAATTTGTATCCCTTTGACCTCCTTTTGTTTTCTAATTGCTCTAGCTAGAACTTCAAGTACTATACTGTAAAGATATGTAGAGAGAGGACATCCTTGTCTAGTCCCTGATTTTAGTGGGATTGCTTCAAGTTTCTCTCCATTTAAATTGATGTTGGCTACCGGTTTGCTGTAAATTGCTTTTACTATGATTGGATATGGGCCTCGCATTCCTGATCTTTCCAAGACCTTTAGCATGAAAGGATGCTGAATTTTGTCAAATTCTTTCTCAGCATCTAATGAAATGACCATGTGGTTTCTTTCTTTGAGATTGTTTATGTAGTGGATTACTTTGATGGACTTCCTTATATTGAACCATTCCTGCATCCTTGGGATGAAGCCTACGTGATCACAGTGAATGATCGTTTTGATGTGTTGGATTTGGTTGGCAAGAATTTTATTGAGTATTTTTCATCGATATTCATAATAGAGATTTGCCTGAGATTGTCTTTCTTTGGCGGATCTTTGTGTGATTTTGGTATTAGCTTAATTGTGGTTCATAGAATGAGTTGGGTAGTGTTCCCTCTGTTTCTATTTTGTGGAATATTTTGAAGAGTCTTGGTGTTAGGTCTTCTTTGAAGGTCTGATCGAATTTTGCACTAAAACCATCTGGACCTGTGCATTTTTTTGGTGGAAGACTTCCAATGACCACTTTTATTTCTTCAGGAGTTATAGGACAGTTTAGATGGTCTATTTGATCCTGATTTAATTTTGGTAGTTGGTATCTGTCTAGGAAATTGTCCATTTCCTCCAGATTTTCTAGTTGTGTTGAATACAGGCTTTTGTAGTAGGAGCTGATGTCTTTTTGAATTTCCTCAGTTTCTGTTGTTATCTCTCCCTTTTCATTTCTGATTTTGTTAATTTGGATTCTGTCTATGTGCCCTCTGGCTAGTTTGGCGAAGGGCTTATCTATCTTTTTGATTTTCTCAAAGAACCAACTCCTCGTTTTGTTGATTCTTTGTATGGTTTTATTTGTTTCTACTTGATTGATTTCAGCCCTGGGTTTGATGATTTCCTGCCTTCTACTCCTCTTGTGTGTATTTGCTTCTTTATGTTCCAGGACTTTCAAGCTTGCCATTAGGCTGCTAGTGTATGCTCTTTCCCGTTTCTTTTTTGTGGCACTCAGTGCTATGAATTTTTTTTCTCAGCACCGCTTTCATTTTGTCCCATAAATTAGGGTATGTTGTACCTACCCAGCAAAACTCTCAATTACCATAGATGGAGAAAACAAAATATTCCATGATAAAACCAAATTTACACAATATCTTTCCACAAATCCAGCCCTACAAAGGATAATAGATGGAAAACGCCAACATGAGGAGGGAAACTACACTCTAGAAAAAGCAAGAAAGTAATCTTTTTCCAACAAACCCAAAAGAAAGTAACCACACAAACTTAAAAAGAACATCAAAAATAACAGGAAGCAACAATCACTATTCCTTAATATCTTATAATGTCAATAGACTCAGTTCCCCCCAAAAAACATAGTCTAACAGCGATGAATTTTATGTGGATCATCGATTTTTTCAGAAAATGTTTGTGACTCCTCTTTCAATTTAGCAATGTTTTTTGTGTCTACCATTTTGATTGTATTATTTTCCATGATAATCTTTGATTTTAACAGGTTTTTCTGTGTATTTCTTCAATTTTGTCAGAGGTGTTTTCCATGTAGATCTTCGGTTTTGTAGAGGGGGTGTTTGTGGTTCCACTTCCAATCAATTTAGGAATGTTTTTGTGCCTACCATTTTGTTGGTATAATTGTCCATGATAATCTTCAATTTTAACATTTTTCTGTATTTTTCTTCAATTTTGTCAGAAGTATTTTCCATGTGGATCTTCAGTTTTATCAGACAATGTCTATAATTTTACTTTCAATCAACCTAGGAACATTTTTATACCTTCCATTTTATCTGTATAATTTTCCAGGTAATAGTCAGTTTTAACATGTTTTTCTATATATTTCTTGAATTTTTTAAGGAATATTTTCCTTGTAGATCTTCAATTTTATCAGAAAGTGTTTATAATTCCACTTTCATAAAAACTTAGGAATATTTTTATGCCTACCATTTTATCTGTATAATTTTTCCATGAAATACTCAATCTTAATATGTTTTTTATATATTTCGTCAATTTTATCAGAGATATTTTCCATGTAAATCTTCAATTTTATCAGAAAATGTTTATAATTCTACTTTCAAAAAGCTTAGGAACATTTTTATTCCTACCAGTTTATCTGTATATATTTCTTCAATTTTATCAGAAATATTTTCCATGTAAATCTTCAATTTTATCAGAAAATGTTTTTACTTCTACTTTCATTCAATTTAGGAATATTTTTATGCCTACCATCTTATCTGTATAATTTTTCATGAAATAGTAAGTTTTAATTTGTTTTTTATATATTTCTTGAGTTTTATCAGAAATATTTTCCTTGTAGATTTTCAATTTTATCAGAAAATATTTATAATTCCACTTACAATCAACTTAGGAATATTTTTATGCCTACCATTTTATCTGTATAATTTTTCCATAAACTGGTCAGTCTTGACAATTTTTCTATATATTTATTCAATTTTATCAGAGATATTTTCCATGTATATTTACACAATGGAATACTACTCAGCAATTAAAAATAATGAATTCATGAAATTCTTAGGCAAATGGGGAACAGGAGGAGGGAAGAGGGCTTATGGGACTTTCATGGAGGAGGAAACCAGGAAAGGGGAAATCATTTGGAATTTAAATAAAGAATATAGAAAATAATAATAACAATAATAATAATAATAGTAAAGTTGTTGAAGAAAAGAAAAAAATAACATTATATAAATCTGACTCCAACTGGTTTATTGTTATATTCATGTGATATTACACCTCTTATGTGTCATATATATTACAGAAAGGTTATTATCTCGTTTTGTCCAGTGTGTTGTCTCTGTACTTATATTGAAGCTTCTATTAGCAGCAGATAGTGATTAAGACAGAAACCCACAAATGGGTATGGTACAAACAATAAGACTCTGTGGGTTGCTGAACAATAAATAGAACAGCTATACTTTATTCACTCTTTCCAAAACTCAAGTGCTTAAGTAGAGGACGATAGCTGTTAAAAAGCAGATTTGGAGGACACAAATTTGGAGATAGAAAACCTTGGGAAGAAATCAGGAGTCATAGATGCAAACATCAACAATAGAATACAAGAGATGGAAGAAAGAATCTCAGGTGCTGAAGATACCATAGAAAGCATCAACTCAAGAGTCAAAGAAAATGCAAAATGCAAAAAACGTGTAACCCAAAACATCCAGGAAATACAGGACACAATGAGAAGACCAAACCTAAGGATTATAGGGAGAGATGAGAGTGAAGATTTGCAACTTAAAGGGCCAGTAAACATCTTCAACAAAATTATGGAGGAAAACTTCCCTAACCTAAAGAGAGAGATGCCGATGAACGTACAAGAAGCCTACAGAACTCCAAACAGACTGGACCAGAACAGAAATACCTCCCGTCACATAATAATCAAAACATCAAATGTACTAAACAAAGAAAGAATATTAAAAGCAGTAAGAGAAAAGGGCCAAGTAACATACAAAGGAAGACCTATCCGAATCACATCAGACTTCTCACCAGAGACTATGAAAGCCAGAAGATCCTGGGCAGATCTCATGCAGACACTAAGAGAGCACAAATGCCAGCCTAGACTACTATACCCAGCAAAACTCTCAGTTACCATAGATGGAGAGACCAAGATATTCCATAATAAAACCAAATTTTCACAATATCTTTCCACAAACCCAGCCCTGCAAAGGATAATAGGTGGAAACCACCAATACAGGGAGAGAAATAACACCCTGCAAAAAATAATATAGTAACCTTCTTGCATCAAACCCAAAAGTAGATACCCACTCAAACATAAAGATAGCTTCGAGAATGGCAGGTGGCAATAATCACTGTGCCTTAATCTCTCTTAATATCAATGGTCTCAATTCCCCAATAAAAAGACATAGACTAACAGACTGGATACGTAAACAGGACCCAGCATTTTGCTGCATGCAGGAAATGCGCCTCAGTGTCAAAGACAAACACTACCTCAGAGTAAAAGCCTGGAAAACAATTTTACAAGAAAATGGTCCCAGGAAATGAGCCGGAATAGCCATCCTAATATCAGATAAAATTGACTTTCAACCTAAAGTCATCAAAAAAGACACAGAAGGACACTACATACTGATCAAGGGAAAAATCCACCAAGAAGAACTCTCAATTCTGAATATCTATGCTCCAAATGCAAGGGCACCCTCATTCGTAAAAGATACTTTAATAAAGCTCAAAGCACACATCGCACCTCACACAATAATAGTGGGTGACTTCAACACCCTGCTCTCTGAAATGGATCATTCAGGAAAGCAGAAACTAAACAGGGACACAGTGAATTTTATTGAACCCTTAGACCAAATGGAACTAACAGATATATATGTATAGAACACTTCATCCTAGAGCAAAAGAATACACCTTCTTCTCAGCACCTCATGGAACCTTCTCCAAAATCGACCATATAATTGGTCACAAATCAGACCTCAACAGATATAAGAAGATAGAACTAATCCCATGCCTCCTATCAGATCACTATGGAATAAGGGTGGTCTTCAATGGCAACAAAAACAACAGAAAACCCACATACATATGGAGGCTGAACAATGCTCTCCTCAATGACAACTTGGTCAAGGGGGAAATAAAGAAAGAAATCAAAGACTTTTTAAAATTTAATGAAAATGAAGGCACAACATACCCTAATTTATGGGACACAATGAAAGCAGTGCTAAGAGGAAAATTCATAGCCCTGAGTGCTGCCAAAAAGAAACGGGAGACAGCATACACTAGCAGCTTAATGGCACACCTGAAAGCCCTGGAACAAAAAGAAGCAAATACACCAAAGAGGAGTAGAAGGCAGGAAATCATCAAAAACAGGGCTGAAATCAATCAAGTAGAAACAAATAAAACCATACAAAAAAATCAACAAAACGAGGAGTTGGTTCTTTGAGAAAATCAACAAGATAGATAAGCCCTTAGCCAGACTAGCCAGAGGGCACAGAGACAGTATCCAAATTAATAAAATCAGAAAAGAAAAGGGAGAGATATCAGCAGAAACTGAGGAAATTCAAAAAATCATCAGTTCCTACTACAAAAGCCTGTATTCAAGACAGCTAGAAAATCTGGAGGAAATGGACAATTTCCTTGACAGATACCAAATGCCAAAAATAAATCAGAATCAAATAGAAAATCTAAACTGTCCTATAACCCCTGAAGGAATAGTAGTTGCCATTGGAAGTCTTCCAACCAAAAAAAGCACAGGTCCAGATGGTTTTAGTGCAGAATTCTATCAGACCTTCAAAGAAGACCTAATACCAATACTCTTCAAACTATTCCACAAAATAGAAACAGAAGGAACACTACTCATATTGTTCTATGAAGCCACAATTACGCTAATACCAAAAGCACACAAAGATCCGCCAAAGAAGGAGAATCTCAGGCCAAACTCTCTTATGAATATCGATGCAAAAATACTCAATAAAATTCTTGCCAACTGAATCCAAGAACACATCAAAACAATCATTCACCATGATCCAGTAGGCTTCATCCCAGGGATGCAGGAATGGTTCAATATAAGGAAATCTATCAATGTAATCCACTATATAAACAATCTCAAAGAAAAAAACCACATGGTCATCTCATTAGATGCTGAGAAAGAATTTGACAAAATTCAGCATCCTTTCATGCTAAAGGTCTTCGAAAGATCAGGAATTCGAGGCCCATATCTAAACATAGTAAAAGCAATTTATAGCAAAGCAGTAGCCAAAATCAATTTAAATGGAGAGAAACTTGAAGCAATCCCACTAAAATGAGGGACAAGACAAGGCTGCCCTCTCTCTACACATCTTTTCAATGTAGTACTTGAAATTCTAGCTAGAGCAATTAGACAACAAAAGGAGGTCAAAGGGATACAAATTGGAAAGGAAGAAATCAAACTATCACTATTTGCAGACGTTATGATAGTGTACTTAAGCGACCAAAAGAACTCCACCAGAGAACTCCTGCAGCTGATAAGAAACTTCAGCAAAGTGGCCTGATATAAAATCAACTCAAGCAAGTCAGTAGCCTTCCTATACTCAAAGGATAAGCAGACTGAGAAAGAAATAAGACAAATGGTACCCTTCACAATAGCCACATACAATATAAAGTATCTTGGAGTGACTCTAACCAAACAGGTGAAAGATCTGTATGAACTTCAAGTCTCTGAAGAAAGAAATTGAAGAGGACCTCAGAAGATGGAAAAATCTGCCATGCTCATGGATTGGCAGGATTAATATAGTAAAAATGACCATCTTGCCAAAAGCAATATACAGATTCAATGCAATCCCCATCAAAATCCCAACTCAATTCTTCATAGAGTTAGAAAGAGCAATTCAAAAATTCATCTGGAATAACAGAAAATCCAGGATAGCTAAAACTATTCTCAAGAGTAAAAGAAACTCTGGGGGAATCAGTATCCCGGACCTCAAGCTGTACTACAGAGCAATAGTGTTAAAAACTGCATGGTATTGGTACAGTGACAGGCATGTAGATCAATGGAACAGAATTGAAGACCCAGAAATGAATCCATACTCCTATGGTCACTTGATCTTTGACAAAGGAGCTAAAACCATCCAGTGGAAAAAAGATAGCCTTTTCAACAAATGGTGCTGGCTCAACTGGAGGTCAACATGCAGAAGAATGCAAATTGACCCATTCTAATCTCCTTGCACTAAGCTCAATTCCAAGTGGATCAAGGACCTCCACATAAAACCAGACACACTGAAACTAATAGAAAGGAAACTAGGGAAGAACTTTGAACATATGGGCACAGGGGAGAATTTCCTGAATAGAACTCCAATAGATTATGCTCTAAGATCAAGAATTGACAAATGGGACCTCATTAAATTACAGTTTTTGCAAGGCAAAAAACACTGTCAAAAAGACAAACAACAACCAACTAACTGGGAAATGATCTTTACCAACCCTACATCTGACAGAAGGCTAATATCCAATATATACAAAGATCTCAAGAAGTTAAACTCCAGAGAGGTGAGTAACCCTATTAAAAAATGGGGTACAGAGCTAAACAAAGAGTTCTCACCTGAAGAATATCTAATGGCTGAGAAGCACCTAAAAAGATGTTCATCATCCTTAGTCATTAGGGAAATGCAAATCAAAACAATCCTGAGATTCCACCTCACACCAGTCAGAATGGCTAAGATCAAAAACACAGGAGACAGCAGTTGTTTGCAAGGATGTGGATAAAGAGGAACACTCCTCCACTGCTGGTGGGATTGCAAGCTGGTACAACCACTCTGGAAAGTAGTCTGGTGGTTCTTCAGAAAACTGGGCATGACACTCCCGGAAGATCAGGCTATCCCTCTCCTGGGCATAAACCCAGAGGCTTTATCTGCATGCAATAAGGACACATGCTCCACTATGTTCATAACAGCCTTATTAATAATAGCCAGAAGCTGGAAAGAACCCAGATGTCCCTCAACGGAGGAATGGATTTAGAAGATGTGGTATATTTACACAATGGAACACTACTATGCAATTAAAAACAAGGAATTCATGAAATTCCTAGGCAAATGGTCAGAGCTTGAAAATATCATCCTTAGTGAGGTAACCCAATCACAAAAGAACACACATGGTATGCAGTCACTGATAAGGGGATATTAACCCAGAATCTCGGAATACCCTAGACACCATCCGCATATCAATAGATTTCCAAGAAGATGGATGGCGTGACCCCTGGTCCTGGAAAGACTGGATGTAGGGAATGCCAGGACAGAGAAGCGAGATGGGGTTGAATGGCAAAAAGAGGTAGGGAAGGGGGCTTATGGGACTTTCGGGGATGTAGGAAAGGGTAAAGGGGAAATGATTTTGAATGTAAATAAATGTATATATATATATGGCAGAGTTGGTAAACAAAGACAAGAAAAGTCTTCTCCAGACCCAACAGCTGCATATGTGGACTTAGTGCTGAAGTTGGTACATACAAACCCAGAACACTTTCAAGCCAGACCAAATCTCAGCATAAAAAGGGAAAGTGTCCTTGATGACCACCCTTAGCTGAAGAGCTATTGGAAGTTGACTGCTGTTGGTAGAAGGGTAGTCAGTTTTCTTTAAGAGTTTTGACACTAGAAAGTCAACGATGCTGCAATGGAAAGTTAAAAATCCATAAATATGTGAGCAGCACAAGCTGATATTTAGTATAACTAAAATCAAAAGAAGATGTAAAGTTCAGAAATTAGTGACATACGAGGTGGGAGTGGATCTGGGAGACACTGGAGGAGAAGGTGAGTATAATAAAGGCTCATTGTACCAAATTCTCAAATAGTGAACATTTTAAATATAAAAAAATTTCCCACAGAACAGCAGTACAGAAAGTATATTTACATGTTATATCAGCTTAAATGAACTACAAACTGATGAATGTAAGTGAGAAAATAGAAATAAAGCCCGACATCCTAGCACCTACAATTTAATTTAATGTATACAACTAACCATTTTATAAAACCATATTTTGTCCATGAGCTATTGCTTTGAAGATTAAGTACATAATTAAAAAGGCACTAGCAGAGAGGAATTCTACTGCCATTATTTCATGCAGTGCAGTAATCTTTCATGAGTGGTTTTAATGATTTATGCGTTACATCTCAATTTGAGAGGTAACACCAGGAAATCCCAGTGTGGCAGTAGGGAAAGGGAAACACAAACATGCACATGTCACTGAGCTTTTTGTCATTGTGTGGAACAAATTGAATATTAAAACTTTACATGGAGAACTGTATAGATCAAACATCATAGAAGTATCTCCAGGAAATTGGGAATGGGGCAGAGATCAGCCAAGACAGGCTGAGATAAGTGAAGGGTTTCTTCTATTAAGTATGTTTTCATTTTCTCACTTATCACCTTGATCCTACAGAACTGAGTAATGTAGGCTCCTGTGATGGTCTGAATAAGAATTACCTCAAGAGGTTGATTTATTTTAATGCTTGGTCATCAGTAAGTGACACTACTTAGGTGGACTTAGGAGTTGTGGCTTTGTTGGAGGAAGTCTGTCAATGTGGGTAGGTTTTGAAATTTCAAAAGCCCAAACAAGGTCCCGCGTCTCTCACTTCCTGTTGCCTGCAGATCCAGATGTAGAACACTCTGTTACTTCTCCAGCATCATGCCTGCCAGTCTGCCACCATGCTCCTTGCCATGATGATAATGAACTAAACCTCTGAAATTGTAATCAAGGACCAATTGCATGCTTTCTTTCATAAGAGTTGCCTTAGTCAAGTGTCGGATATAACTCTGTGACCATCAGCCATGTAGGGCACTGCCTGCCCAAGCTCCTGGCACTCTACCCCCAGTTACTTGGCAACAGCCAGGCAGTCTTGACCTCTATAAAAGGAGTTTCTTGGTCCCTCCTCCCTCTCTTCTCCTCTTCTCTTCTCTTCTCTTCTCTTCTCTTCTCTTCTCTTCTCTTCTCTTCTCTTCTCTTCTCTTCTCTTCTCTTCTCTTCTCTTCTCTTCTCTTCTCTTCTCTTCTCTTCTCTTCTCTTCTCTTCCTCTCCTCTCCTCTCCTCTCCTGTCCTCTCCTCTCCTCTCCTGTCCTCTCCTCTCCTCTCCTCTCCTCTCCTCTCCTCTCTTCTCTCTCACTCTCCCTCTTGCTCTCTTCTCTTAGCTTTCTCTTTCCCCCTTCCCTTCCCCCTCTTTTCACGTGGCCATGGCTAGCTTTTATTTCCTTACCATTCTCTTTCTCTGTACTTTTTACAATAAAGTTGTAAAATCATGGCTATCCCCTTTCACCTAAACCTGCCATTCTGGAGCAAAGAAACAGGCCTCTCAGTGTTTCCATCCCCTAGACCGGACCAAGACCCACAGTCAAAGTGTCTATTCACAACAGTAAACAACTAAGACAGCTCCCAGGGCTTATAGGACTTCTGGTGAATTGTGGTAACATGAAACAATATCATAAAAAGTCATTGTACAAAGAGTCTGCCACATCGCCCAAGGTTATTTTTTAAGGCTCTTGAGATTACTTTCAACTCTTTCCTAAGAACCTTTTTTTGTTAGCTGTCTACTATACCTCCACACTGAATCTTGGTTATCATATCTAAATTGTTCATTTTTATATGGTGTTCTTGTTAAGTGCTCAAAGATATCATTACTTATCTGCTTAAATTCTTAAAATGATATGCAAATTCTAAGAATAATAGCTGTCAATTGTGAACTGTATGTGTATCACCAAATAAATTAATTCAAATCATCTTTGATGTTATTAGTAATATAAGAAAACATGTAAATTAGAACAGAAGGTTTATCTTTGGGGAAAAGAATGATAAGAAATGCAGGTCTGAATACTTTAATGTAACAAGCCACATTCTCTTTTATTAAAATCCGAGTTTCATTGGAGTGTTTCTAATGTATTTCTCTGTTTATAGTCTCCATCTATTTCTTTAGTACTTAGAATATTTTTTGGTCAATTTTTTTTCTCTGTGTATCTTTGTCAGGGCGTTAACTTGCTATGTAATCTAAGGTGATTTTAGACTCACAGACTTACACCTGCCACTGCCTCCCAAATCCTGAGATTCAAGAAGTGTATCACCATAGTGGGTTGTTAAGTATTTTGACTGTGTGTCATTCTACAAAACTTTCCTCTATATCCTGATCATTATTTAAGAGTATCCCTGTAAGTCAATGAAATCAAATGCTAAGCTTTTACAGGGTACAACAGCTCCAGTAGGTGTAGCTGACAGATTAAAAACCTAATTCTTTTACAAAATATGACAATATGTAGAAAACCAACATATTTCCTGCTTATGTCTTATTTTATAGAAAGTGTAGTAATATGTCTGATTGTACTTTTAGCATAGATAAACTTTAATCAAATTCTCAAGTTTTATTTATACACTTGTCTATTTATAAAACATCTTAGTCCTTATACATTTGTCTATTTATAAAACATCTTAGTCCTTAATAGGCTGAACTTGAAGTCAGAGAGAGAGGCTAAGTTCTGATTTCTCAGTAAGAATATGCCCTGTTAATGCCAGGGACGCCACAACTCAGCTTCTGTGCCTTTTTTTCTGCCTTTTAAACATCCTTAGGAAGGTGTCGTACAATGGCACACAGACATAACTATCTCAGCTACCTGGAGTATGCAATGGGAGGCTCATAATTTTACCACTTGAGTAATGTAAGTTACTCTCTGAAATATAAATAAATTAAACAATAAAACCCCAAAGGATTAGAATCTGAATCATAGTTGTGTTTTCATCCCAGAAATATTGAATTTCGGTTGTATTCTCTACTGCAAATAAAATTAATTATAGTCCCTACTATTAGTTAAAAATAACAAAATGAAATTATATTTATTTTATAAAATTATTTATTTATATATAAAATTTATTTATACATAGTTATATATTTATATTATTTATAAATACATTTATCTGCAAAATTATTGCATTTTGATAAATATAATATATAATGTAAAATTATATATATATTTGAATGTATTTAAATAGTATATTAAAATTTTAAAGTTGGGAAAGAGTGGGGTGCTGATGAGAATAAGCTCATTTAGTTACTGTAGGATTTAAATTCTATGATGAGCATATACTCTTCTGTTTCACATATGAGTATATCAAGTAAATAATACTGTAGGTATACAGTCACTGTGGGAAGGTCACAAGTTGTTTGAAAGTTAGAAAAGACTAGAAGTTGATGACAACTGAATAAAAATCAATTTCTAGGTAAGTGTTCACTTTCAGAGAATATTTAATCAGGATTGAACAATGGCTAAATCTCTTCAATAGACTCTATACTTACATTCAAAAAGCATATTGTCACATTTCTGCCAGCCAAGGCATAGGATTTATTGATGTAGGATTGATCTCTCAGATGCCAGGGTCTGCAGGATAGTGAGTAAATTGTTACTTTAAAGAAATCATTATATCCTACAGTGGAATAAAAGATAAATACTTCAAAAAGAAAACCAACAAAGTTTCCTTTTCAAGGAGCTCATGTAGAGGATTTTTGTTTCCAAATACATAGCCCTCCATTTCCCTTCTTTGCTAAGGGTATATGAATTAATATTATTTTAGCTTCTGTACATAACTTGTGTCTTGGGCATGATTTATTTTCAATTTATGACCATGTTTGCTACAGAATTTGCTTTAGGTCACATTCAATAAATGAAAGGTCAGTAGATAAATAATGAGCTTAATGTTACAGTGAGATTTTTAGTGCCAAACACTAAAGTCACCAGAAGAAAAACTGTTATTGAAGTCAGCTAGAGATATAATCTTGGGACAGAAAATACGTGGGGTAGGCATTCCAGAAGCAACTAATGAATGTATTACCCAAATATATCTTGTAGTTTTTAGTTCAAAGATGATACAATTTAGTTTACAAAGAAGCTTTTACACGATTTTTTACTATTTAAGTCACCAATGCATATGCAAGGCATCAGAAACTTGATAATGTCGACAAGATATGGATAGGAGACATAGCAATAGAATTATAGGTCACATCTGGGTTCAACTCCAGTTCTCTGGCATCAGATCTCTATGTAAATGAGTAGGAATGTTCGCAATAGCAGTAAAAATATAATCATAGCCGGGGATTGTAAGAAAATACTGGATTTTGAGCAATCAGTCTTGGTTCAATCACCTTTTAAAATGAATTACTTTAGACAAATTATGTTACTCATTTCTTATCTGCAAAGCGGGCTTATTACTATAGTCTTGCTGGGATATTATGAGGATTTAATGAATTAAATTTGAAAATATCTGGTTCATGTTGAAAATGAGTTAATTTCTAGTATGAGTTAATTATCTAAAAACTGTTAAGTAAAATTAAAAGTTAAAAATGGAAGATATATTAGTGCTTCACTGGAAGGAATTACATGTCAGCACTGGCCTGCTTGCTTTCAACAAATAGGAACCTGGGCACTTTGACATCTAACAGGAACTGCTGTATTAATTTTTATGGTGTTTTATCAGAGCTATGTTTATGGCATCTTTGAATCTGGTATCAGCATGAGCAACACCTATCTTCTCTGTTTTCTTTACTGTAATGCTTTCTGACCACCTGCATCTCACGTGTCTCTGTTTTATTACATCTTCAAGGTACAATCTATGGTTTCCCTTTTCTTAATTAATCCATCAACTTTGACATCATTTATCTTCATTCATCATATATGTGGAAGTTCAAAGACACTTGGAAAAGCAGATTGATTCAAGCAGAGATTGAAAGAAACTTTGTTTGTTTTGAAAGAATTTTAATCTGGTAAGAGAAGGAATTCAAATATGTAATGTGTTATTTGATTTGACAAATGTACACAAAACAAAATGACAAAAACTAATATTATCATATTTGATCAGGATTATAAATCTTATCGAAGTAATAATTTTAAAACCTGTGTCTAAAACTATCTATAGATAGTTTTAAAAACAGAGTTTACGACTAGAAGATTCTGTGGTGGTGATGACTTAAAAATTATTCAAATTAACAAACACAAAAGTAGTGACAAAATGACTCCCAACAACATTTTGCTATACTCATAGATCAGTTCTTTCTTCAGCCACTGAGAAAGTTCCTTCTGTAGGACATGGGGAGAAACAAAGAAACTCACAGCCAAACTTTACTCTGAGTGAAAAGACCATGGAATATCTAGCTTTAAATAGGGCATCTCTATCCAGTCCCTCCCCTCGGAGCTCAGAGAACCCCAAGGATGAGCAAGCTGAAAGTATGTAAGAGCCAGAGGGAATGGGGGTTACCAGGAAACCAAGGTCTTCAAAATCAACTGAACAAATTTCTTATGAACTCACAGAGACTAAAGCAGCAAAACTGGGGCCTTCAGAGGTCTACAGCAGGTCCTCTGTGTATATACTATGACTTTCCATGTAGTGTTTTCATGAGACTCCTGAGTGTGTAAAGGAATGTGTCACTAATTCTTGTGCCTTCTCTAAGGCTCATCTCCTTTTGTTAGATTGCATTGCCCAAATTAGATTTAATAATTTTTATTTTATTCTACTACATTTTAATTTATTGTGCTTTGTTATTATGTCTAAGAAGCCTGTTCTTTTCCAAGGAGAGACATAAAGGGGGTGTTTCTGGATAGAAGGAGGAGTTGAGGAGGAACTGGGGTGGTATAGAGAGAGGAATCTGAGTGCAGGATATATTGTGTGAAAAGAAATTCTATTTTCAATTGAAGGGGTAAAATGAAGGAAAATACCAAATACCTTATGGCTATTAAATTTCTTGAAGGTAACATTTCTCCAAATATTTAAATACATAAAAGTAAATGTTCAGGCATATAGTACCATTCCTCTAAAATGATCGTTCATGCTAATATAAGAACATCTTATTAAATAATGATGAACTTTCAGCTGGGTAGAACTCATAAAATGGACTTTCATAAATAGGAATTATGTGTAATCCATAAATAAATTTCAAAATTGTGTGTGTGTTCATGCATGTGTGTGTGTGTGTGATTTTTCAAAATAGGACATGTAACTCAGATTGACCTTGAACACATTACGTAGTAAAGCATGATCTTTGAAATTCTAATCTTCCTGGTACTGACTCTTTTTGGTTTGTTGATGTTATAGGCTAATGATTCTATTACCAGTTATACAGAGCTAGTGATCATACCCAGATTTTTTTTTTTTGTCCAGGCAAGGCAAGCATTCTACCATATAAGTCACATTCCATTTTTTAAAATCTTTATTTTTATCTTTGTCCGTTTATGTGAGCCATGCTCCTCCCATGACAATGAATGAATAAGTAGAGTAGAGTAGATGTCTCCAAGATTTTCATTACAATATTAAAGAAACGTAACTTCAAACTTAAGTTTTGGATCTACTGGCTGTGCACCTTGGGTAAACTATTGATCTTCTGAATTGCAAGTCACTTAAGAAAATATACAATAATATAACACACTAAATCAACTGTATGAAAAGTCTGATAGTAGTAAATAATGGACATTTTAATAGAATAAAAACATAAAAACATGAATATAATATCTGGTCTATTTAGGGTTACTATTATTATGATGTAACACCATGACTAAAAGCAAGTTTATGAGTAAAGGTTTCATTTGGCTTATGTATACACATTATAGTCCATAACTGAAGAAAGTCAGGGCACGAACTCAATTAGGGCTGGAAACTGGAGGAAGGAGGTAATACTGAGGTCACAGAGGGGTGATATTTACTGGCTTTCTATCCCTGTTTCTGGAAATATTAAAAAAAAAAAAAACAACCCAGCATGTTCCCATGGCCATGTCTCCACTCTCTTCCCCAGCAGGCTGGCCTGCCATGCACTGGCGAGCAATGGTTGAACTGTTTTTAATCTCACAAAGACTCTGACTCAGAGCTCCAAAATCTCTCCACCCAGCTCACTAAGTTCCCACTGGCAGGTAGCTACCACACCAGTCCTGTGTTTCAAATCCTCCATGACCTTTATGATGCACATCTGGCAGTACCTTTCTCTCTTGAACCCAGATGAGCTGCTACATAAAGGAAAACACAACACAAACCTCGTTCAGAAACAATGGTAACTCATTCTCTTGGCATAACAAGTAAAACCTAATCTTGAAAGCCTCGTTAAAACCTGATTCCTTCAGTGGCAAATCTTTGCAAATCCATCATGATACCAGGAAAGTCTAGCAGCTACGTTGTACCCCTCTGCTGTCCCTGTTCCAAAAGGACCTAACTCTCTCCTGCTTCCTCTCCTCCTTTGTCCAACCCAGAAGTCCTGCCTACTTGCCCAGTGATTGGCTCGTTTAATCATTAGAGGATTGGTTCACAAGAAGCCACCCAAATATGTGACTCTTTCCAGACAGTCTTTCCAGGGAGAGCAGAAGTAACATAAAATACACCAGCACAGAGCCATCAGGTTGCTTTCTTATAGAATCCAAAACCCCTAGCTCAGGAATTTGACCACCCACAGTGGGCAGAGCTCTCCCCATCAATCACTAATTAAGAAAAATGACCTATAGCAAGATATTATGGGTACATTTTCTCTATTGAGGTTCCTCCCTTCAGATGATTCTGCCTTGGGTATAGTAGACATAAAACTAGTCATCACAATAATGTATATGAGGCATTATTACTTAGGTAAACACAGGAGTAGTTAATACTTTATCTGTTTAGATGTAGTGGACAAATACATATATAAACATTAGATGGTGATATACTAATAAATACCAAAATACGAATATTACATTTTTTCATAAATTATACCTTTTCAATGATAATTATAGTTTTACCTTTATATAACATTATTTTATTGAACAAATTAAAGAAGAATTTTCTTCATTATTTCTTGTATCTGGCTAGAAATTAGGTTTATTACTAAAAAAGTAAAAGGCAAACAATTTTAGTTTCTTTTTTTTTAATTTTATTTTCTAAGTTTTTTTTATTTACATTCCAAATCATTTCCCTTTTCCCGTTTCCTCCCTCCCCGAAAGTCTCATAAGCCCCTTTCCCTCCCTCTTTTCCCCATTCAACCCCCTCTCGTTTCTCTCTCCTGGCGTTCCCCTACATCCAGTCTTTCCAGGACCAGGGGTCTCTCCTTCCATCTTCTTAGAAATCTATTGATATGCGAAATGTGTCTAGGGTATTCCGAGATTTGGGGTTAATATCCCCTTATCAGTGACTGCATACCATGTGTGTTCTTTTGTGATTGGGTTACCTCACTAAGGATGATATTTTCAAGTTCTGACCATTTGCCTAGGAATTTCGTGAATTCATTGTTTCTTTTTTATTTTATTTTATTTTATTTTATTTTTTTAATTTACATTCCAAATCACTTCCCCTTTCCCGTTTCCTCCCTCCCCGAAAGTCCCATAAGCCCCCTTCCCTACCTCTTTTCTCCATTCAACCCCCTCTCATTACTCTGTCCTGGCGTTCCCCTACATCCAGTCTTTCCAGGACCAAGTCTGTGCTTCCATCTTCTTGGAAATCTATTGATATGTGAATTGTGTCTAGGGTATTCCGAGATTCTGGGTCAATATCCCCTTATCAGTGACTGCATACCATGTGTGTTCTTTTGTGATTGGGTTACCTCACTAAGGATGATATTTTCAAGTTCTGACCATTTGCCTAGGAATTTCGTGAATTCATTGTTTTTAATTGCAGAGTAGTATTCCATTGTGTAGATATACCACATCTTCTGAATCCATTCCTCCATTGAGGGACATCTGGGTTCTTTCCAGCTTCTGGCTATTATAAATAAGGCTGCTATGAACATAGTGGAGCATGTGTCCTTATTGCATGCAGGTAAAGTCTCTGGGTATATGCCCAGGAGTGGTATAGCCGGATCCTCCGGGAGTGTCATGCCCAGTTTTCTGAGGAACCGCCAGACTGCTTTCCAGAGTGGTTGTACCAGCTTGCAATTCCACCAGCAGTGGAGGAGTGTTCCTCTTTCTCCACATCCTCGCCAACAACTGCTGTCTCCTGTGTTTTTGATCTTAGCCATCCTGACTGGTGTGAGATGGAATCTCAGGGTTGTTTTGATTTGCATTTCCCTAATGACTAAGGATGATGAACATCTCTTTAGGTGCTTCTCAGCCATTAGATATTCTTCAGGTGAGAACTCTTTGTGTAGCTCTGTACCCCATTTTTTAATAGGGTTATTTGCCTCTCTGGAGTTTTAACTTCTTGAGTTCTTTGTATATATTGGATATTAGCCCTCTGTCGGATGTAAGGTTGGTAAAGATCATTTCCCAGTTAGTTGGTTGCCGCTTTGTCTTTTTGACAGTGTCTTTTGCCTTGCAAAAACTTTGTAATTTAATGAGGTCCCATTTGTCTATTCTTGATCTTAGAGCATAAGTTATTGGAGTTCTGTTCAGGAAATTCTCCCCTGTGCCCATATGTTCAAGGTTCTTCCCTAGTTTCCCTTCTGTTAGTTTCAGTGTGTCTGGTTTTATGTGGAGATCTTTGATCCACTTAGAATTGAGCTTAGTGCAAGGAGATAAGGATGGGTCAATTTGCATTCTTCTGCATGTTGACCTCCAGCTGAGCCAGCACCATTTGTTGAAAAGGCTATCTTTTTTCCACTGGATGGTTTTAGCTCCTTTGTCAAAGATCAAGTGACCATAGGAGTGTGGATTCATTTCTGGGTCTTCAATTTAAGCGACCCAAAGAACTCCACCAGAGAACTCCTACAGCTGATAAACGACTTCAGCAAAGTGGCCGGATATAAAATCAACTCAAGCAAGTCAGAAGCCTTCCTATACTCAAAGGATAAGCAGGCTGAGAAAGAAGTAAGAGAAATAATACCCTTCACGATAGCCACAAACCATATTAAGTATCTTGGCGTGACTCTAACCAAACAAGTGAAAGATCTGTATGACAAGAACTTCAAGTCTCTGAAGAAAGAAATTGAAGAAGACCTCAGAAGATGGAAAAATCTGCCATGCTCATGGATTGGCAGGATTAATATAGTAAAAATGAGCATCTTACCAAAAGTAATACACAGATTCAATGCAATCCCCATCAAAATCCCAACTCAATTCTTCATAGAGTTAGAAAGAGCAATTCAAAAATTCATCTGGAATAACAGAAAACCCAGAATAGCTAAAACTATTCTCAAGAGTAAAAGAACCTCTGGGGGAATCAGTATCCCGGACCTCAAGCTGTACTACAGAGCAATAGTGTTAAAAACTGCATGGTATTGGTACAGTAACAGACATGTAGAATTCATTGTTTCTTAAATATACTTGTAATACTCAGAAGCCAACTTTAGAACTAATAAAAAAATGTGAGTGAGATTCCACTTTATCTCAACATATTGTTTCACATAAAGTTAAAATCTATGGTGGATTTGCTTCTTTAGGCAAGGCCGAGAAGTTACATTTTAGAAAAGTATGTTATTTCTGTTATTTTTAAATATACATAATATCCACTAGGAATTAGCCCACCCTTTTGAGCAGATGTCTATAGAATAAAAAAGACATACTGGCTTGTAGTGATGCCATATAGAGAAATAGATAATTGCTTAATTCTTTTTTTCCCCAAGAAACACAATTTTTACTGAAAAGGGAAGTAAAAACATTTTGTGATAAAATTGAAGATTTACGTGGAAAATATTTCTGATAAAATAGAAGAAATATATAGAAAAACACTTTCAAATTGACAATTTTCATGGAAAATTAAAGAGTAACGTGGTAGACATAAAAACATTGCTAAATTAATTGAAAAAATGAAATAGAAACATTTTATGATAAAATTGAAGATTTACATGGAAAATATTTGTGATAAAATTGTAGAAAAATGTAGAAAAACAAGTTAAAATTGAAGATTATCACAGAAAATTTTATGTAGATATAATAATGATAGGCATAAACGTATTCCTAAGTTGATTGAAAGTGGAATTATAAACTTTTTCTGATAAACTTGAAGATTTACATGGAAGATATTTCTGATAAAATTGAAGAAATATATAGAAAAATATGTTAAAATTGAAAATTATCATGAAAATTATAACTATAAAATAACAGGCATAAAAATAATTCTAAATTGATTGAATGTGGAATTATAAACATTTTCAGGTAAAATTGGAGATTTACATGAAAAACATTTCTGAAAAAATTCAAGAAATATATAGACTAGTACATTAATATTGACTAGTTCATGGAAAATTATACAGAAAAAATGGTAGATATAAAAAAGCTTTCTAAATTAATTGAAGATGGAATTAAAAATATTTTGTGATAAAATCAGAGATTTGCATTGAAAATATTTCTGATAAAATAGAAGAAATATATAGAAAAATGTATTAAAATTGAAGATTATCATGAAAAATAATGCAGATAAAAAGGTTGACATAAAAACATTGCTAAATTAATTGAAAGAGGAATAACAAACATTTTCTGATAAAATTGAAGATTTACATGAAAAATATTTGTTAGTCTATATCTTCTTATTGGGGAATTGAGTCCATTGATGTTAAGAGATATTAAAGAATAGTGATTTTTGCTTCCTGTTATTGTTGATGTTATTTTTATGTTTGTGTGGGTATCTTCTTTTGGGTTTGTTGGAAGATTACTTTCTTGCTTTTTCTAGGTTGTAGTTTCTCTCCTTTTATTGGCATTTTCCATCTATTATCCTTTGTAGGGCTGGATTTGTGGACAGATATTGTGTAGGTTGGTTTTGTCATGGAATATCTTGGTTTCTCCATCTATGGTGATTGAAGTTTTCCTGGGCATAGCAGTCTGGGCTGGCATTTGTGTTCTCTTAGGGTCTGTATGAGATCTGCCCAGGATCTTCTAGCTTTCATCGTCTCTGATGAGAAGTCTGGTGTAATTCTGATATATCTGCCTTTATAAGTTACTTGCCCCTTTTCCCTTATTGCTTTTAATATTCTTTCTTTGTTTAGTGCATTTGGTATTTTGATTATTATGTGCTGGGAGGACTTTCTGATCTGGTCCATCTGTTTGAAGTTCTGAAGGCTTCTTGTATGTTCATGGGCATCTCTTTCTTTAGGTTAGGGAAATTTTCTTCTATAATTTTATTGAAGATATTAACTGACCCTTTAAGTTGTAAATCTTCACTCTATTTTATACCTATAATCCTTAGTTTTGGTCTTCTAATTGTGTCCTGGAGTTCCTGGATGTTTTGGGTTACAAGCTTTATGCTTTTTCATTTTCTTTGACTGTTGTATCAATGTTTTTTATGGTATCTTCAGCACCTGAGATTCTTTCTTCTATATCTTGTATTCTGTTGTTGATCTATGACTCCTGAATTCTTTCCAAGGTTTTCTATCTCCAGAGATGTCTCATTTCGTGATTTCATTGTTTCTACTACCACTTTTAGATCCTGGATGGTTTTGTTCTGTTTCTTCACTTGATTGTTTGTGTTTTCCTGTAAATCTTTAATGGATTATTTTGTTTCCTCTTTAAGGGCTTCTGCCTGTGACCCATGATCTCCTGTATTTCTTTAAGGGATTTTTGTGTTTCCTCTTTAAGGGCTTTTACCTGTTGACCAATGTTCCCTTGTATTTCTTTAAGAGAGTTATTTAAGTCTTTCTTGAAGCCCTCTATCAGCATCATGAGATACGATTTTAAATCCAACTCTTGCTTTTCCAGGTGTGTTGGTGTATCCAGGAATTGCTGTGGTGGGAGAACTGGGTTCTGATATTGCCTAGTGGCCTTGGTTTCTGTTGGTAGGGTTCTTGTGCTTGTCTTTTGCCATCTGGTTATCTCTGTTGTTAGTTGGCCTTGCTGTCTCTGACTGGAGCTTGTTCCTCTTATGGGCCTGTAAACCTGTGTCCTTACTACTGGGAGACCAACTCTCTTCTGGCAGGGTCTGTGCACTGCCTGGCTCCCTGGTGCAAATGGCAGCCTGAAGACCTCTGTCCTAGCTGCTCTATTGATCTTATGCCCTGTGTGCTCCTAGCTGTTCCACTCCAGAGCGGAGGTGGACATCTCACCTGCGTGCTCCAAAGTGAAAGTGCTGCTGGGAGATCACTCTCTCCTGGCAGGCCATGTACAGAAGACTCTGAAGCTGCCCAGCTCCCTGGTGCAAACGGCAGTGGGAAGACCAATTCTTAATTCTTAATGATGATTCTGTAAGAATTCCTAAAATTAAATTAGTATTTATTAAGATCTTATGTAATAGAAGATTTACTAAGTCTTTACTGGTAATCAAAACTACAGTGATAACTCTGCCCATCTTCAAGTGTCCTGTTAATTGTTTCTGAGATACAAAGCAGGCATCTACAACTTAGAGTCCATTCCAAGAGGTCATAAAATAATTAACTAAAGGTCATCAAGGACAGGAGATAAAATATTGACTGGGTTTATCTTATTACAAAACTTCAATAATATAGTCTTTAACTTTTCTTTGCTTGGATATAAATCAGGTAAAAGATTTCTTATCAGGCTGATGGAAAGATTTAGATTGCTAAAACCAAGAATTTTAAATCAATTCTAAACAAAGATGAATTATAAGACAAATTAAATTATATGTACCAGTAATGAATTAGATATTTACCTTTACAATTCACTTCCACATCTGTGGTTCACATATTCAATGCATTGTAAGTGATTGGTTAACATGAAAAAATTATGATAGATATATTAATCATTATCACCCTCATGGGAAAATTTGGAATGTTATATTAATTTTTAAATTGTTTGAGGTATATAATATCTACAAATGATTAAACTTTCAATCTCATGATTAATAAAACTGTGTGATCCAGGTTCTTCATATAAAGAAATTGCATATCTTTATCTCATTCTGGAATATTTCTAATAATGTTTTCATCATGACTTTAGATTTTAAGCAACTAAAGTTAGTAAAATATCACAAGGACCATTTAGCTATTACAAAAATATGTAGGTCAATTCTTGAACAAATGCAACCAAAAGCACTGGTTTAATCATAATAAAGAAAAACATCACTTTGCAATAATAATTACTATGTAATTAAGAACTGAATTTTGAGAAAAGGAAAAATGCATCAAGTTCAAACTAAGGTGTATCATTTCAACCACAACAATAGTTGGCTATATTTACAAGAGTTCTAAAAATATTATAATCCTCTGCATATGTAGCATAGGATGTCCTTATGTGGCATCAATGGGAGGAGATGGTCCTGTGAAGGTGCAATGCCCCAGTGTAGGGGAGTTGCTAGGGTGGGGAGGTGGGAGTGGGTGGTAGGGTGGGGAGGTGGGAGTGATTGGTTGGGTGGGGGAACACCCTCATAGAAGCAGGGGGGATGGGATAGGACGTTTGTGGAGGGGAAATTGAGAAAGGGGGTAACATTTGAAATGTAAATAAATAAAATATCCAGTAAAAAATTAAAAAAGAAGACTTCTAAAAATATTATAATCCATAAAAATGTCATAAGAAACCTATCTCATAGAAAATTAATAAATACTAAGAAATTCAAATAACAAATATATCCAATCAATAAATACTTCTTGAAGACAGATATTATCCAGACTATGGGCATTTTATTTATTGCTATAATGATACAATTTGTCATTGAAATCAGTGAGTGACTCATAATATTTCATAGTGTGCCATTATTTAATTATTGTTAATAAATCTTAAAAAGCACATGAGTAAATCTCTAATATGCCTTATAGTTATTTTGCTTTGTGGGGCATCTTTCTATCTGAAACTCTGCATAATTGCTAAGGAACTGATGAATAAATATGCCATGAATGATGACCAAGATTGCCTTTAAATTGTTGTTGTTTTTTTTTTTTGAGAGAGAAAAAAAATAAAATAAATGTTATAGCAGAAAGAGGCACATATGTTTGTCACCTTTCATTATTGTGACAAAATATTGAACAAGAGAACTTAAGAAAATATTTGGTTCATATCAGCTTTCAGAGCTTTTAACCCATAGTCAAGTAGCTCTACCTTTACTGTGCCAGTAAGATGGCAGACTTCTGAAGATGAGATCATAGCTCGGAGAAGGGATGTTTGCTTCATGAGGATCAGGAAGCACAGACAATGACCCGGAAAGGTATTTAGGGCAACTTAATAGTTATCTCAAACACAACTCTCAGTTACTCATTTACTCCAACTGTGTCTCACCTTGTCATAGCACATTGAGCTATAATTTCTTCATCAGATCTATTCATCACTTAAGTAGCTTAACCATGCTCATTTCCCATGAGTGCTACTGACTCTTTCTATGAGCATTTGATAGTAAAAATAGAAGTAAAGAAATGAGGTTTCTTTGCATTCAAAGCATTATAAATTCTCTCTAATATAAATTTAATTAAGCTAGTACACTCTCACTGAGTTGTTCAAATTAAGTAAGAAGATAGGTAGGGTTCCACATTTTGTTTGATTTTTACACTTACTAAACACATATTCTTGTAGTTCCATGTTCTGCCTCTCCTCTGGCAGTGTCTGGACATCAGGGAGTCTGGCTCAGGGAGGGCTGGGCAAAATACAGGTTTTTTCCCCTCAGGGAATAGACCATGTTTCCCCTCAGGATACCAGACCAGAAGGGGAAAGCAAAGCCCAGGACATGCAAGATCCCCTAAAACACAGGTCTAAAATTTGTCCTTTGGACAGTGTCCTTTGCCTTACAGAAACTTTGTAATTTTATGAGGTCCCATTTGTCAATTCTTGATCTTAGAGCATAAGCTATTGGTGTTTTGTTCAGGAAATTTTCCCCTGTGCCCATGTGCTCAAGGCACTTCCCTAGTTTCTTTCTTTCTTTTTTTTTTTTTTTTGGTTTTTCGAGACAGGGTTTTTCTGTGTAGCCCTGGCTGTCCTAGAACTCACTTTGTAGACCAGGCTGGCTTCGAACTCAGAAATCCTCCTGCCTCTGCCTCCCAAGTGCTGGGATTAAAAGCGTGCGCCACCACCACCCGGCCCCTAGTTTCTTTTCTATTAGTTTCAGTGTTTCTGGTTTTATATGGAGGTCCTTGATCCACTTGAACTTTAACTTAGTACAAGGAGATAAGAATGGATCAATTTGCATTCTTCTGCATGCTGACCTCCAATTGAACCAGCACTATCTATTGAAAAGGCTATCTTTTTCCCACTGGATGGTTGTAGCTCCCTTGTGGAAATAAACATTTCTGGGTCTTCAATTCTGTTCCATTGATCTACATGCCTGTCACTGTACCAATACCATGCAGTTTTTAACACTATCGCTCTGTAGTACTGCTTGAAGTCGGGGATACTGATTCCCCCAGAAGTTCTATTACTGTTGAAAATAGTTTTAGCTATCCTGGGTTTTTTGTTATTCCAGATGAATTTGAAAATTGCTCTTTCTAACTCTATGAAGAATGGAGTTGGGATTTTGATCGGGATTGCATTGATTCTGTATATTGCTTTTAACAGGATAGCCATTTTTACTATATTAATCCTGCCAACCCATGAGCATGGAAGATCTTTCCATCTTCTGAGGTCTTCTTTGATTTCTTTCTTCAGAGACTTGAAGTTCTCGTCATACAGATATTTCACTTGTTTAGTTAGAGTGACAACAAATACTTATTGTTTGTGGCTTTTGTGAAGGGTGTCATTTCCCTAATATCTTTCTCAGCCTGTTTATCCTTTGAGTATAGGAAGGCTACTGATTTGCTTGAGTTAATTTTATATCCTGGCACTTTGCTGAAGCTGTTTATCAGCTGTAGGAGTTCTCTGGTGGAGTTTTTTGGGTCAGTTAAGTATACTATCATATCATCTGCAAATAGTGATAGTTTGACTTCTTCTTTTCCAATATGTAGCGCTTTGACCTCTTTTTGTTGTCTAATTGCTCTAGCTAAAACTTCAAGTCGTATATTGAAAAGATTTGGAGAGAGAGGGCAGCCTTGTCGAGTCTCTGATTTTAGTGGGATTGCTTCAAGTTTCTCTCCATTTAGTTTAATGTTGGCTACTGGTTTGCTGTATATTGCTTTTACTATGTTTAGGTATAGGCCTGGAATTCCTGTTCTTTCCAAGACCTTTAACATACGCTGAATTTTGTCAAACGCTTTTTCAGCATCTAATGAAATGACCATGAGGTTTTTTTTCTTTGAGTTTGTTTATGTAGTGGATTACATTGATGGATTTCCTTATATTGAAACATCCTGGCATTCCTGGGACGAAGCCTACTTGATCATGATGTATGATCATTTTGATGTGTTCCTGGATTCTTTTGGCAAGAATTTTGTTGGGTATTTTTGCATCTATATCATAAGGAAAATTGGTCTGAAGTTCTCTTTCTTTGTTGGATCTTTGTGTGGTTTTGGTATCAGCGAAATTGCGGCTTCATAGAACGAGTTGTGTAGTGTTCCTTCTGTTTCTATTTTGTGGAATAGTTTGAAGAGTACTGGTGTTAGGTCTTCTTTGAAGGTCTGATAGAATTCTGCACTAAAACCATCTAGTCCTGTGCTTTTTTTGGTTGGAAGACTTTCAATGACCACTTCTATTTCTTCAGAGGCTATGGGACCGTTTAGATAGTCTATCTGATCCTGATTAAACTTTGGTAGTTGGTATCTGTCTAGGAAATTGTCCATTTCCTTCAGTTTTTCTAGTTGTGTTGAGTATAGGCTTTTGTAGTAGGATCTGATGATTTTTTGATTTCCTCAGTTTCTGTTGCTATTTCTCCCTTTTCATTTCTGATTTTGTTAATTTGGATACTGTCTCTGTGCCCTCTGGTTAGTCCAGCTAAAGGTTTATCTATCTTGTTGATTTTCTCAAAGAACCAACTTCTGGTTTTATTGATCCTTTGAATAGTTCTTTTTGTTTCTACTTTGTTAATTTTAGCCCTGAGTTTGATGATTTCCTGCCTTCGGCTCCTCTTGGGTGTATTAGCTTCTTTCTGTTCTAAAGCTTTCAGATATGCTGTTAAGCTGCTAGTGTATGCTCTCTCCAGCTTCTTTTTGGTGGCACTCAGAGCTATGAATTTTCCTCTTAGCACTGCTTTCATTGTGTCCCATGAATTTGGGTATGCTGTGCCTTCATTTTCATTAAACTCTAAAAAGGTTTTGATTTCTTTCCTTATTTCTTCCTTGACCAAGGTATCATTGAGTAGAGCATTTTTCAGCTTCCATGTGTATGTGGGCTTTCTGTTGTTTTTGTTGCTGTTGAAGACCACCCTTACTCCATAGTGATCTGATAAGAGGCATGGAATTAGTTCGATTTTTTTGTATCTGTTGAGGTCTGTTTTGTGACCAATTATATGGTCAGTTTTGGAGAAGATACCATGAGGTGCTGAGAAGAAGGTATATTCTTTTGATTTAGCATGAAATGTTCTACAGATATTTATTAAATCCATTTGGTCCAAAACTTCTGTTAGTTTTACTATGTCTCTGTTTAGTTTGTGTTTCCGTGATCTGTCCATTAAGGAGAGTGGGGTGTTAATGTCACCCACAATTATTGTGTGGGGTGCGATGTGTGCTTTCAGCTTTAATAAGGATTTTTTTTTTTACAAATGAGGGTGCCCTTGTATTCAGAGCATAGATGTTCAGAAATAGAGTTCTTCCTGGTAGATTTTTCCTTTGATGTGTATAAAGTGTCCTTACATGTCTTTTTGATGACTTTTGGTTTAAAGTGAATTTTATCAGATATTAGAATGGCTACTCCAGCTTGTTTCCTGGGACCATTTGCTTGGAAAACTGTTTTCCAGCCCTTTACTCTGAGGTAGTGTTTGTCTTTGATACTGAGATGTGTTTCCTGTAAGCAGCAAAATGTTGGGTCTTGTTTAAGAATCCGGTCTGTTAGTCTATGTCTTTTTATTGGGGAATTGAGCCCATTGATGTTAAGAGATATTAAGAAAAAGTGATTATTACTTCCTGCTATTTTTGGTATAATTTGTATGTTTGTGTGGTTATCTTTTTTTGGGTTTGTTGGAATAGGATTAATTTCTTGCTTTCTCTAGTGTATAGTTTCTCTCCCTTTGAAGGCCTGGATTTGTGGAAAGATACTGTGTAAATTTGTTTTTGTCATGAAATATCTTGGTTTCTTCATCTATGGTAATTGAGAGATTTGCTGGATATAGCAGTCTGGGTTGGCATTTGTGTTCTCTTAGGGTCTGTATGACATCTTCCCAGGCCCTTCTCGCTTTCATAGTCTATGGTGAGAAGTCCAGTGTAATTCTGATAGGTCTACCTTTATATGTTATTTGACCTTTTTCCCTTACTGCTTTTAATATTCTTTCTTTGTTTAGTACATTTGGTGTTTTAATTATTATGTGACGGGAGGAATTTCTTTTCTGGTCAAATCTATTTGGAGTTTTGTAGGCTTCCTGTATGTTCATGGGCATCTCTTTCTTTAGGTTACAAAAGTGTTCTTCTATAATTTTGTTGAAGACATTTACTGGCCCCTTAAGTTGGAAATCTTCACTCTCTTCTATACCTATAATCCTTAGGTTTGTTCTTCTCATTTTGTCCTGGATTTCCTGGATGTTTTGGGTCAGGAGATTTTTACATTTTTTATTTTCTTTGACTATTGTATCAGTGCTTTCTATGGTATCTTCTGCATCTGAGATTCTCTTTTCTATCTCTTGTATTCTGTTGTTGATGCTTGGATCCATGACTCCTGACTTCTTTCCTAGGTTTTCTATGTCCAGAGTTGTTTCCCTTTGTGATTTCTTTATTGTTTCTACCTCCATCTTTAGATCTTGGATGGCTTTGTTCAATTTCTTCACCTGTTTTGTTGTGTTTTCCCTTAGTTCTTCAAGGGCTTCTCCCTGTTTACTTGTGGTCTCCTGTATTTCTTTAAGGGAGTTATTTATGTCCTTCTTGAACCCCTCATCAGCATCCTCAGCAGTGCTTTTAAATCCAGCTTTTGCTTTTCTGGTGTGTTGGGGTATCCAGGACTTGCTGTTGTTGGAGAACTTGGTTCCTGTGGAGCCATGTTGCCTTGGTTTGTATTGGTGGTGTTCTTGCGTTTGCCTTTTGCCATCTGGTTTTCTCTGGTGTTTGCCTGTGGCTGTCTCTGACTGTGGTTTCTCTGTGCTCCTGGGAGACTTGTTTTCTCTGATATGTAAGTACTTCTGCAAGACCCACTCTCTTTTCGTTGTATTAGGTATGTACCTCTGTGGCCCAGATCAACTCTGGGTGCAGGTGGTAATCAGAAGACTCCTTTCCCAGTCTGTTCCTAGGCTCTTGTGTCCTCAGGGTTTCAGGCTGATTCCTTTTAGCAGCAGGGGTAGTCCTATTGTACCATTGGGTCTCTCTGCATTCCTGAGTGGTTAGTTACCTCCTTGTATTCCTTGGATATGGTACCCAGTGGCAGAAGAAGGCTCCTCTGCTCTGCTCTGCTCTGCAGGTCTCTCCTGTGCTACCTGACTCCTCCCCGCAGCTGGGTAGATGGCTGGTTTCCTGTGCCACTTGGAGATGGTGCACTGGAGTTCCTGTCTGGTCTATCACCAGAGCAAAGATGGCAGAGGCTGCGGCGCTCCCTCCAGGTGCTGATCACTCTGCAGGGCAAATGTCCCACAGCAGAGCTAGCACACAGATCACCACCGAGCTGCCCAGCTCTTGGGTGCAGGAAGCATCTTGGCTTCCCACAGCAAAGATGGGCATCGCTCTGGAGGGCAAGTGTCCCACAGCAAAGCTGGCACCCAGACGACCACAGAGCTGCCCCGCTCTTGGGAGCAGGTGGAACCCTGGCTGGCTGAGTCCCGAGATGTTATACTCGGGCTATCTCTGTGTACCTGGAGTTTCTGTCTGTTCTGTCGTCGAAGCAAAGATGGTGGAGGCTGCTGCACTCCCTCCAGGCACGGGTCACTCTGCAGGGCAAATGTCCCATAGCAGAGCTGGCCCACAAATAATCACAGAGCTGCCGGGCTCTTGGGTGCAGGAAGCACCTTGGCTGGCTGTGTTCCAAGCAATGTTATACTCGGGATATCTCTGAACCTGGAGTCCCTGTCTGCTCTGTCGCTGGAGCAAAGATGGCGGCCTTTAACATCTAATTTAGGAAAAATAATACATAATATAATGTTGGGGTATTGGATTATATATGAATATTTATAATAAATGTCCATTAGTTCATTCTTATATTAATTGTTGACTATATAAATAACTGTATTAAAGGAAACAAATGTTCCTTTCTTCTCTTGTTTAATTTCTTCTCTTGTCATTAATTAGATAATTTTGGAAATGAAAGATTAAGATTGTCCACTCTTATTTTGAAACCTTTCAAGGTATTACTTATTTCTTAGTATTTCTATTTGTGTTAATACACACACACATACATACACATATATGTATGTATATATACATGCATGTGTATATGTTAAAAATACACCTTAATACAAGCCTGCATAGTCACTACAATCTTCATTCATTATTAGTAGTAAATCATGTTTCATAGTTTCTATTATCTAGCTTTAGTAAATACAGCAGCTCTGTGCTCTTTTGTAGAAGTAAGTTTTTGAGCATATGTTCTAGTTGCCTTTGAAAAGCATAGACTTGTAATTATTGGATAATTAGATAGGTGACTAATTGTGTGTGAATTCACATGGACTTTTTCTAAGTTGTACCATCTCATATCACAACCACATTTTGTTCCCTCTCCAGTGCCAGATAGTAGTTCAAAAATACTGCACATATTTGAGAATCATTTCTAAATATTTTTGTCTTGATTCTAATGTAAGTGGACCTTTCTGAATGTTCACTATGCTGTGTATTACTCCTTACATAAAAGAGTGAAGTAAGGTTTTGTATTTTAAATTTTGATACTATATTTTCCAAAATTACTGTTATAAATAGGACTGAATTGACAGTAATGCCTAGAAATGTATACAAAAATAATGATTGTGTTTATGCATGCCTTTTTGTAAGAATACTAAGATCTTTAAATATTCATATGCCAAAGAATGCATTTATACAATTAGAAACACAAATTTATAAATACAGTAGCATAGGTGAATCTCTGCCTTACTTAATATATGCTGCTGTAGCAAAATACCTACAGTTTGTCAGTTTTTATAGAAATGAATTTATCACATTTCTTAATTAATTGTAGGAAATGCAAGATCGAGGACTCACCAAATTTGGCATCTGCTTAGATCCCAGTATCTATTTCCAAGAGGATATTACCTCTGATAGATTTACATGGTTTGATGGAAGAAAGAATAAAACATTCTCAGTTACTTGTCTCTGCAGCAAGTAATAATTCACTAATACCATGCAAAATGGTTTCACATTCATGATTCTAAGACTTCATCTCTTTAATTTTAAGTTTCAAAGAATAAGTTTTGGGGCACATTCAGGCCAAAGTGAGTATAAATTCAAATTATAGATAACTAATAAAGCTCAGGCTTACTTTCTCAAGAACTGAAATGTGAACATTCCATGAATATGAATTTAGGGGCAGAAACTTCAGTACAATATTAGGAAATGTAAGATATTACAACCCAAGTATTTTCTTCCTTTCATTTCTGGGTTGCCAGTTTGGTCTCCTGCCAAAATTGTGAAGTCAGAATTTTTGAGTTTCTACTTTTCTTAGAATTGAGTTTAGAGTATGGTTTACACTTTGGGAGAGTGCTAGCAACAGTACGTGTCCTGGCTGCTTTTTTTCTCAACATGATACACATGTAGAAATATCTTGGAATAGGGTCTTTACTGAGGAATGTTTCCATTTGATTGGCCTGTAGGCAAGCCTTTTGGACATGTCCTTGATTAAAGGTTCATGTATGAGGGCCCTGGCTACTGTAGGTGATTTCACTCCAGGCAGGTGGTCTTGCTTACAAAAGAGAGCAGGCTGGGCAAGTCAGGAAGAACAAGCAACAACCCTTCATGGTTTGCTTCAGTTCAGTTGTTATTTTTGTAAGCTAAGAATATTTACTACCTGTTAACTAATTTTCATAGTAAATATTTAATTATGATGTGCAGCTAAATTATTGGGAATATCAGCACTTGAAATCTCTTAGGAGCAAAACCAAACAGTCTTTATAAATTAAAGGACTTGATATTGAACTATGGAAGAATATTTTTATTATACTACCATATTTATGTGGTTATTATTAATTTTCTTCTTGAAAAGAGTATTTCTCTGTGCTGGAGGATATAAACCAAACATAATGTAAGGTAAGATTAATGACAAATTCTTTGGGGAATCTTCTGGAATAGCTAGGAATAGCTAATAAAGAAGGTATAATAAAGACTGGACTTTGATAAGCTCATCAGTCAGGCTTGGTCATCCCAGGACTGCTAAAAACTGTCAGTGTGGTGATGGATCTCACAGGAGCCTGGTGTTAAGGAGATTGACAAGACATTCCATTGTGTATGAAGGTCATCCTTATGAAGGCTTTAATTAGCAAATTCACATCAGGCACTAGTTTTTCCTCTACTCTATTTACTGATTTGTCACTTCATAATTTTTAAATATTCTACAAAAAGAAGACCTTGCTAAAAGCTATATTTTCATAGCAATTTACAATCTCTTACCTACTGCCCTGGTTTCCATTTCATCTGGTTTTAGTATTGCACTATGTAGTGCAGGGAATACCATGATGTTTTTCTTTTTTGTTATGCTTTATGTTTTTGTTGGATAACATTCAGACCTTTCCAGTGTTTTACAAAAAGAAGTGCTGTATACAAAGCCTGACTTGAGCTTACTCTAGATATTTATAAAACTCATTTTCCTTTATATTTCCTCACCATGTAATGGGGCATTTTGCAAATATATGTTTATAAAACATAATACTGTTTGCCATTTGAAAATCAAGTGCATCAGTCATATAATGCTACACGCTTAATGATTTAAAATTTAAATAATCCCCCATTAATACTTCCTGGCATTTTAAAGAATCATGGTTTGACTAATTATTGCCTTTTTACTTGTCAACAGTGGAAATAAACTTGGCTGTAGACTTTAGCAATAGAATAATTCTTAGAACAGAAGCTTGGATTGAGGAAACAACTGAAAGACTATGGCAGCACAATGCAGAGTAGGTTTCTGGCAGGGAGCACTTTAACAAGTTCATTCTGTTCTACCAGCTGCTTAACTCAAAGATCACTCAGTTTTCCCCACCCCAAGGGAGAGGCAGCAGGTGCACAGACATGTTCCTCTCCTGATGTGGAAACATGACATTTGACAGAGCAAGCAGGGAATCAGATCAAACAATGGTTGTCAAGAGCATTAGCTCTACAGAAAAACTGCCAACCCTCTACGCTCCTGAGATGACCACTTTTTCACCTCCAGTAACCCCCTCTCTTGTTCACTGTGATCTTTTTGTGTGGTTTCAACAGTTGAGAATAAACAGCAGGGCTTCAAGAAAATAAGGGGAGTGAGACACATGGGTATTTTTGCTGCCCATCTAGAAATCACTGTGCTCCTAGCATTGTTATATTTGGGAAGTGCACCACAAGGCAAAAAGGAAATTTGAAGGGGTTAATCTCCAGCTTTATCATGTGGCAGCTGGTTTGAATCAGAGGCATTGTGCCTATGCCAGTCTTGGGCCTAGGTAATTTATAATAGCCTAAAGTTCCAATATAAAAAGCACATAGCTGCAGGGAGACATGTCAGATTCCCTTACACAGCCTGTCATTTCCTTGGAAACATAATAATTAAGATGTCTGGTATAACTGCTTCTGCCAGAAATATTTTTAGATTTCAACCCATTTCAAGAAACTCCAAATTCAAGGGAAGCATTATTAAATACTGCATGGCAAACTGAGGAAAATACACCTACAGATTTGTTCTGTCATAAAGAACAGATACTTCATCTAAATCTCTTGACAGTAAGCAGAGGAATACCTGAGCTTGAATTAAAAAATAAAAAGATCAGCATCAGTTTGATCAGAGCAAAAGCAGATGTGATGGGAGAGAAATATTCACTCTTACTCAACATACGCTTTTTTCGTTTAAAAGACTGACACAATTGTAAAGGTAAAATGACATTTCTCCCTATCTTCAAATTAAAATAATTACCTGTGCTGATTATCCAAATCATTCATAAGCAAACTACTTATCACATCATAGGGTCTCTCCTGAAAACGCTATTCAGATTCTATTTGTTTGCAACTTTCAAGTAGGATGACACTCAAAACTTGTATGCTCAATTAGGTCCCTTGAGATATGTAAAGACCTTATCTACTGCATTAAAGATAATTTTCGCAACAGGTTAAACTAAGAGACAAATATCATTAGGTACCTAGAAGAAGCATTTGAGCTCAATCGGTTAAAGTAATTGCAAAAGGGACATACAAGGTACTTGATAGTTGACGTTAAAATTTTCAGAATTTATTTTTAAAACAAAAGCTCAACTTCAGTAATGTAAAAGTATGCCTACATAAAATGTATATGCATTACATGTGTGCACCCATAATTTTAAAAGAACTCTCATTCAAAATTGCAACCTATAAAATCAATAGAAATGCAACTAATATCCAAGGAGTGAGAGAAGTCAAAACGAGGCAACCTCCTTTCACAGAAGAAAAGTATGTCTGACCAGAAGACAGCAGAGCCTTCCAACTAGAGCAAGAAAGAACTTAAAGCTGCACAAAAGAGCCAGAAGATTCGAGATAGAAAGAAAATAGGAGGAGCTAATTGGTAGGCTGGTGAATACAAATAGTTAGTAATCGAAGGAACCAAAAAAAAAAAAAAGCAAAAACAAAAACAAACAAACAAAAAAAAACCTTCTGAACTCTTCAGATGAATCAATTGATATAGAAATCCATAAGACTCCAGCCTAGTCATTACTTGGGCACATATGAGCAGTTATACATATGGAAGCATGTATGGAGATGACACACACACACACATACACACATTGCTTGTGAGTTTCAATCTCAAATTTTGAGGTTATTTGGAGCAAACAGAATTTGAAATATCGACTCAGTAATTTTGTTACCAACACCTATTTTTCTACATAATTTCCATAGGAAATAAATGGATATGAGGAAGAAGATGGACCAGCAGTTTAAGTATAAATGCTAGGCCAGCCACTAACTAATTCTGTGATCAAGAATAATTCAACTTCCCTGTACCATGTGGTGCTCACCGAGTCCTGATGAAAGAAAGAGTGCAGATGATATCCCATCTCCATCTTCATGATCTATACTTCTTTTGACAACCTATATTTGGCCTAGTACAATAAACTAATACTGTATGAGAGGAAAAAAGGAGAATGTATTTCCAGTGAGGTTTTTAGGTCTTTGATACAAACCTAAGATTTTTCTATTAAAAGAAACACATACATGATTACTATATATCAGATCAGTAGTTTAATAATTAGTGTGAGAACATATCATTATTTTCAAAATGGCAGATGTTAATGGAATTTTAATAATATTTCTCAGGTACTATTATTCAATATACACTTTCTACTGAACACGAGTATAGCATATGTTGTATCATTGTTTATTTCTATTCACATTTTTGAAATTAGGGATATAAACCAAGGCTATACTTTTCATTTTGTCAATGCTATTTCCACAACATTACTCATTCCATCCTTGATGAACCACTTTGCAACTGGAAGTTGGACCATTGGTCGTCAAGATAGCTCTTACAATGTTATTTCTTTATTCTCTCATGAACTGAGCATGAATAGTGATTATCTCCCTTCAAGCACACATCAAAAATTGTCATTAAAAACCAATTACTGAAACAGATTCAAAATTACATTTGTTTCCCATGATTACCCTTTGGTTTTTCAATAAAACAAAGAGATTCTCATTCTCAAAGATTGTACAATTCTCAGAATATTCAGCTCTTTGAAAATATTATTTTAAATAAAGTTCACTGCTATGCTATCACAAAAAGGTTGCTATGAGATATAAGAAAAAATGACAGATGGCCAATTGTTCCAATAAATACATCCATAAAAATCTCAGTTCCTCAACTGAAAGCATAGGACCTTAGCATTTTAGATATGTCAATAATGAAAGAAATCTGGATCAGTTTAGATCTACTTATACTCTCAATACCTAGTCACAATTTTAATGCCTGTTTGATTAGAATTCTTTTTCAAATTATTAAATATTTCTAATAAAGCAATTTAAGAAGAGTTACATGCCATATATTGAGGAATTGGTCATGGTGCATTCTCTATACAAGGGTGTCCCTGTAAGATTTACCATCTCTTTTCATCAATATGAACTTCACGTTATTCATTCAATGTCATAATTATCTAATAATACTTTTCCTAAAACAAATTCCTTCCCATTCTTAAGTGGCATAACACTGTATATTTCTTTTTTATTTAACATTTTGACCATATCTTTCTAAGATGGGAAAGAAATGATTATATTTTATAGGAAAACCACTATAATATATCTAAAAGACAAATTATCTACTCTAATTATGATGTTCCTTTGAGTTACATTGTGAAATTATTTTACAGTTGTGGTAGAATAAAAATATTTTAACAATCAGCATTCTAAAGAGTAAAAATATTTCTTAAATCAAATTAATGTAATTTCAGAAGAAAACAAAATCTTATCATTTATGTTATATTATAGTTTGTCATGAAATTGCAGAGCTAAGTACTGTTGTTTAACAGTTTCATGTGGGATTGTGGGATATACCATTTCCAGGGTAAGCTCCTTAAAACAGAAGGTAAACAACTCAAAATAATCTAGGAAGTTCCTGAAAGTGATCAAATTTTACTAGCACTTCCCAGCCTCACCACTGGAGAGTAAGCAATAAGAGCTGCTCTGAACCCATTTCAGAAGTGCCAAACTGCAAAGAAGACTCAGACCAGACTAAGACACCTAGAAGCAAAAAATATCCCTGATATCTGGGACTGTCTAGTAGTTTCCCACATCCCCCACACCACAATGCTACATATTTATATTCATTCTCTTGGCCTTCTAGGCTTCCCTCCTGTCTCCTCCCCATACCTGATCCTGCCCCCTTTTTCCCTCCCCCTCCCTATTCCTACACAAAGGCCCTCCCTCCTTCTACATCCTGTGGTTATTTTGTTCCCTTTTCTAAATGGGATAGAAGCATCCACACTTGGGCCTTCCTTCCTGTTAGTCTTTGTATGGTCTGTGAGTTGAATCATGGGTATCCTCAACTTTATGGCTAACATTCACTTATCAGTGAGTACATACTATATATGTCCTTTAGGGTCTAAGTTACCTCACTCAGGGTGATATTTTCTAGTTCCATCTATTTGCTTGAAAAATTCGTAATGTCCTCATTTTAATAGCTGAATAATATTTTCTTATGTAAATGTTACTATATTTTTTTTCCTGTATCTATTCTTTAGTTGAGGTATATCTGGGTTGTTTAAAGCTTCTGGCTATTACAAATAAGGCTGCTATGAGCATAGATAAGCATGTGTCCTTATGATATGGTGGAGCATCTTTTCAGGATATGCTTAAGAGTGGTACAGTTGTGTCTTCAGGTAGAACTATTTACAATTTTCTGATGAACTGAGAGACTGATTTCCAGAGTGGCTGTACCAGTTTGCAATGGAGGAATGTGCCTCTTTCATCCTTGCCAGCATCTACTGTCACCTGAGCTTTTGATCTTAGTCATTCTGATCAGTGTGAGGTAGAATCTCAGGGTTGTTTTGATGTTTTGGTTTGCATTTCCCTAATTACTAAGACTGCTGAACATTTCTTTAGGTGCTTCTTGGCCAGACACCAATGATGGACAACGCTCCCAGGACCTCATGGGGAATTCATTAACTGAAATGTCCAAAACGGAGGAGATGGAACCTGACGCATCCTCCTCTAGTACATAGACATTGCCCCCTGTTGAGCCGTGGAACCACCCACCAATCTCAACTTTTTTGACCTGGAATTGTTCCTGTCTAAAGGAAATGCAGGGACAACAAATAGAGCAGAACTGAAGAGAAGGCCATAGAGACCACTCCACCTAGGGATCCATCTCAGCTGCAGACACAAAGCCCTGACACTATTGCTGATGTCAAGATATGCTTGCAGACAGGAAAGCTGTCCTCTGAGAGGCTCTACCAGTACCTGACTGAGACAGATGCAGATACCTACAACCAACGGTTGGACTTAGCCCAGGGAAGAGTTAGGGGAAGGAGTGAAGAAGCTGAAGGGGATTGCAACTCTACAGAAAACAGCATTATCAACTAACTGGACCCCTAGATCTCCCAGAGACAAAGCCACCAACCAAAGAGCACACATGGGCTTGTCCTTGTCCCCTACTACTTATGTAGCAGAGGATTGCCTTGTCTGACCTCAGTGGGAGGGGATGTGCTTGGTCCTGTGGAAGCTTGATGCCCCAGAGAAGGGGGATGTTAAAGGGGGGAAGTGGGAGCAGGTGGGTGGGTAGAGTAACAACTCCTTAGAGGTGAATGGGAGGGGTAAGGGGTGGGGGGCTTGTGGAGAGGGGACCAGAAAGGGTGACAACATTTGAAATGTAAATGGATAATATAAAATAATGATAATGATAATAATAATAATAACAAGAATAAATAATGAAGCACAAAACAGCTGAACTGCCTGGAAGAGATTTTAATCAACCTAATCACTTAGAAGAACATTCTCTGACATTTTGAGTAGTCCCAGGCTGTGCAGTGTATTGCAGGTTCTAAACTTCTGTGAGCTATCACCATTGATGGAGTGGATTATGGTCATGTAGCTGTCTGAATAATTTCTGTTCTTATAAGAAATCCTTCACCCTTATTTCTGTAATTAACCTCAATAATACTTTTTGTTCCATCAAGTTGCATGTTGGTGGTACCAATATTTTGGTCTGTCGTGGACTCCTTATCCAGAGTAAGTAAATATATGTGCTGTATCACCGTAGGAAAAAAAAATCTTATCACACATTACTTAACACAGGGTTTTAATGAGATTTTAAATATGACTTTTACTAGAAATAATAAAAAATAAAACTTTCATGAAACTAATACTGCATGGTATGGAGTCCATTTCAACTCAGAATTTAAAAGGAACATTTGAAAATTGAAACCTTGAACTAAGTTCTGTCTTTGCTGACATATGATAAATTCTTTAGAGTTCTTTCCTATGCTAGTGTTAATTAGTGCTACAAACTTCTATTTCTATGTCTGCTTTAATTTGTTATATATCTTTACTACTTCTTCTCTACAAATTAGTTTCTTTAATGCATATTTCCTTTAAGCAATGGAGTCAAATGTTAATTATATTTTTATGATACTTTAAAAACTTTTGCTTTAGTTTCTACTGCTAAAGTTAATTCCAAATCTGAATCTCTTCCTTCTGACATTTGTACTCATCACAGATGCCATCGTCTGAGCTAGTAACATATTCAGTTTTTAAAAAAATTCTATTATGAAAATAGATTTGATATGGTGGTGATAAACATTTCATTCAGTCTGGGTTGTTTTTCTGTTTTGTTTTGTTTTTTTTTTTGATTTTTTTTTCTTAAGTAATTGACTAATCAACCCTCAAGTTTGAGAAATGCTTATATTTCAGAGCAAAATTTAGTATTTGTTTTAAATATACATTTCTATAATTAATTGCTTGTATTTTTGTTGCATGAAATGATTATGCTATTGAAAACTACTGAATATCTTGGGATTATAATTATAGGTGTTATTATATTGGTATAACTAAAATGTATTAAAATTGTAGAGGTACTCTGTTGTCTGAGATGAAATGGGAAAGAGGATATAAGGTGTTTCTTCTCAGAAGACCAAGTTAAACCATGAAGCTTGGGTGTGTGTATTAGTTTGGGTTTTACTGCTGTGAACAGACACCAATGACCAATGCAAGTTTTATAAAAGACATTTACTTGGGCCTGGCTTACAGATTCAGAGGTTTAGTCCATTGTCATCAAGGCAGAAGCATGGCACCATCCAGGCAGGCATGGTGTAGGAGGAGCTGAGGGTTCTACACCTTTATCCAAAGGAAACCAGGAACAGACTGGGCATCTTCAGGCATCTAAGAGGAAGATCTCTAAGCCCAACCCTACAGTGACTCACTTCCTCCAACAAGGCCACACCTTCTAATAGTGCCACTCCCTGGGACAAGCATATTCAAACCATCACAGTGTGTAATGGACTATATTTATACAAGTGTACCCTAAATAGAGAGACTAACCAGGAAAATCCTCACTGTGCATTTCCAGAACACATTCCCATTTTTAAGTGATTCATGACAGTGCTTCCTCCAAGAACAAAAACATTAAACCAATCTTGAAAGCCCATGTGGATCAATTTCCAGTATAGTCTAATTCTCAGTTATAGTACACAGGCCAAAATATAAAGAAAGATGGAAGACAATGATCACAATACAATAGCATCTCAGGAGAGAAAAACGGAACTTTCTTTCATGTGAAGGGGAGCATTCGATGGTAGGAACGCACCAAAAAGCAAGTAGCTAAAAAAAAACCATAGTTGAGAAAACAAATAAGCAAAACTTCCAGAAACTTTCAAAAGTAGAACAGTGGGAAAGAAAGTCCAGCAGATTTGTTGGAGAACACAGCTCTCCAACACTCTCCAATTGAGAGCATAGTTATCATTAAAGAGCAGGGTGTGAGGGGAAAGAAAGAACTTCCAGAGCCTCCAGAAGCAATGCCATTCACCTGCAAACAGGTCTACTATTTAAAATATGAAAACTTTAAAACTGAAGTGGAAGAGAGAGAGAGAGAGAGAGAGAGAGAGAGAGAGAGAGAGAGAGAGAGAGATTTAAAAGTCGTGGAGGATAGGGATAGACTAGGCAGAAGAAGCAGAGCAGATCATGAATACATCTGGAAGAAATTACAAGTCTCAGAAATTTCAATCAACACAACAGTCTAAGGTCATGAAAAAGTTTACATAATATGTATGCCAAGAAGTTTTGCATTGATTCCAACACTTGGTCACAACACTCTGACAGAAAGCCATTTAAAAAGCACCATGATTCTTCATGTTTAGAGGTACAAAATTCTTAGTTTTATGTTCAAGAACAAACCTGTACTAAACATGGGGGGTTTGATCCATTGAGCACTTACTGATCTGCAGAAGTTGTCAAAGTAACAGGGAAAATGTTTGCTTGGCAATCACAGAGTCCCAGGTGGTAGGAAGTTCATCAAGATCAAATGTGAATGCAGCATGCCAGCTGCAAGATATAGAGGCTACCACCAGGGCTTTAAAAAAGTGAAAGGATGGAGACATTGGATTTCATTTGGGGAGAAAAATTTTGAGTCTTGGAAAAGGCTTTGCTATGCCTAAAACATTCCTCTTCATCAACCAACCAAATAATTAGTGGTCCCAGAGACCAAGACTTATTAATGAAAGTGGTCCATTGCATCCAATAAAGACAAATATAATTACTGCTGGATCTGCTGACTGTGACCATTGGTTCCTGAGTGAGCACCACCAAGGAAAATAGAGAAAAGCAAATAATAAAAAGACTCTAATTTTACACTAGTTATAACAAAAGCCTGAAGAACCAAAGCGAAAAAAAAAAAAAAAACAAATTCACAGATTTCCACAGTCTGAATTAACACAAATGACATCCTTAAGTGTGTATTTTTATTTTCTTGCTTTGTTTTATGTATTTACTCTCATACTCTCTTTTCTCCCTCCACACCAGAGTACATTTATCTATCTATCATCTATGTGTGCATTTATGTATGCATAAATCTATGTATGTGTTATGATGCATTTATGTATCTATCATATATTTATCTATAGTCTATCATTTATTTATTCATTGATTTATTTATCACTCATCTATATACCATCTATCATTAATATATATATATATCATCTATCTATTTATCTATCAATCTATCTATCTATTATCTATGTATCTCTCTACCTACTTACCTAGCTACCTACTTACCTAGCTACTAGTATCATACTGTTTCTCAAGAATCAGATTAGTATGCTCTATTCTTTGTTTTTCTTTCTCATTTTTTATCTACAAATATTTCATTTATTTATTTATTTATTTACGTTTTTACATTCCAGATTTTACTCCACTCCTTGGTCCACCTTCTGACTGTTCCACACCCCATACCTCCTCCCTGCATCCCTGTCTCCATGAGAATGTCTCCACCCCCCGACCCCCCACTCCACCTGACTCTAAACTCCCTGGGGCTTCCAGTCTCCTGAGGGTTAGGTGCATCATCCCTGATTGAGCCCAGACCTGGCTGTCCTCTGCTGTATATGTGTTGGGGGCCTCATATCAGCTGGTTTATGCTGCCTCTTTGATGGTCCAGTGTTTAAGAGATCTCAGGGGTCGAGGTTGAGACTGCTGGTCCTCCTACAGTGTCACCTCCTCCTCTGCTGCTTCTAGCCATTCCCTAATTCAACGACAGGGATCAGCAGCTTCTGTCCATTTATACGGTGCAAATATCTGCTTCTGACTCTTTCAGCCACTGGTTGGGTCTTCTGGAGTGTGATCATGATAGGTTCCTTTGTGTGAGTACTCCATAGCCTCAGTAAAAGTGTCAGGTCTTGGGACCTCCCCTTGAGCTGGATCCCACTTTGGGTCTGTCACTGGACCTTCTTTGCCTCAGGGTCCTCTCCATTTCTCTTTCTTTTTCACTGTTTGCAGCAATTTAATTTTTCCTTTCCTCAATTTTACCTGGATCTAGGGTATTCTAGGAATTTGTGTGACTTTTTTTTATATATAATTTCTGACATTCAACTTTTTCTTTACTATCAATGAGTATCAAATTGATGGCGCCCGCGCTGCCACAGTACCGAGTATCAGGCGTAGGCCTGGGGGATTAACAGAAAACACAGACTGGAGTCATCCTGGTGAGGAGAATGGCAAAGTTTTACTGAGAGACCAGCAATATAAACTAGAGGCCAGGTGAAAAACAACAGGGAAAAAACAATCATAGCCATAGGTCAGGCACCTGGCAAGTCCCTACCACACCAGGGCGGGAAGACAGAAATCAAGCTAAGCGGCAGGATGCTCCACTCTTAGGAAACCTGTGCAAAACAGCTCAGCTGGGGGTGTTGAGCTAAGCTCACCGATGCTCAACATCAAATTAAATAAATAATTAATAAAACATATGTCTTGTGTTGGACACTCGAGTGAATGAGTCAATATGTATTTATTAATTTTGGTGTGTGTGTGTGTGTGTTTGTGTGTGTGCATGCACGTGCAGAAACATACATGCTATAGACTCTATCAGGTCAGAGAACACCGTTTTGGTGTTGGTTCCTCCTTACTACCCTGTGTGGTTCAGGTATTAATCTCAGGCCTGCATATAAGCACATTTAGTTCAATATCTTTTAAAGCATATTTTTTTTTTTGGATGGGTAGGGATGTGGGAAGGATCTGGAAGGAATTGGGGGAGAAGAAGTATGATTAGAAGATATTGTTTTAAGATGAACTTATTTGTCATAAGAAAACTCAAATAAAAACATTGTTTATCTTTTAATCTCTTAATACAATTTTCTTATTATTCTCTAACACATCATATTATTTTGTGAGGTGCCAATAAATGTATTTTGTAATCCTTTCTACTTCAGTGATTATTAAGTGTTTAAGCATAAACTTTCATTTTTCAATTAGTAAGTTTTATAAGACTTAATGTGGATTTGAAAGTCTAAGAGGAAATTTTTGTGATGTACAAAATTTGAATATTTTCAGGCAAGTCTTCTATGATCTTTCATTGTCATCTAATTGTGCACTTATAAATGATGAATCACAAATGTCATTTGATATATATTGTTGTGGTTTGTTTACCCAGTTCGACTCCCTTGGAGAAAACTAACTTTTCTTTTGTCAGTGGTTATCAATTGGATATAGCTTCTTATTAGAGATCTGGGCTTGTGTCCACTTCCCTGCTCCTGAGACCCTGTCTCAGTGCCATGCTATCCCTGAGCATTCTTCCATGGTCCCTGTGACTTAATATGTCTATTGATTATGTTTTGTTTAAAAGGTCTTGTCCACCATTTCCTCTGGCTCTTACATTCTTTCTGCCTCCTCTTCCATAGGGTTCTCTGAAAAGTGAGAAGATAAGTTTGATGGAAACATCCAATTTCAGTTGGAGAGTTCCGAGGTCTCTCATTCCTGCACACTATCCAGTTGTGGGTTGTTGTGTTTGAAGCTTCTCTGAGGATAGCTGAGTAAGAGACTGATGTATGCACACAGCATTTGTTCACTGCCAGATGCATTCTTTTTTTCCCTACTTTATTCTGCTTATTGTGACCTCATATGTAAAGAAACATGTTTTAAATAGTCTTTTCTTCTATGTACTATCATCTTATAATCATTTACTTCTTTCTTGAAAACAACATAGGGTTCAATATTAATTTTTAAAAGGCTGTTAATTTTTATAATATTTTTATTCATTCATACTCCAATGTTGTATTTTACTTTAGTTCCCTTCAGGAAGTATAGTTCTCAAATGACATATTTTTCTTTTAGTGGGGCAAAACACTTTGCCTCTATTCCCATTTCCCTCAAATTATGCTCTGTTGTTATTCAAATTGTTGCCATCTAATTAACTGAACTCTAATTTTGATCTGTCTGCTCACCATGACTTCCTTAAGTGAGACATGCCCTCAGGACGTGAAAGCCTACCTAATAGTTTCTGAATGGGAAACAGGGCAGTGCTCACAGTCCCAGAGCATCCTTGCTGTCAACCGCCCTTCTCCTTACCTGTTGAGAAGAGAAAATTGATGAAGAAAAGTGTTACAACATAAGATCAAATTATTTTAAAAGTTTTGATTTGAGACTATTTATAATCTCACAAACTAGAAGACAAAATGTGTACAGTTTCTATACTGATGTTTAAGACATAATGGAATTTTGGAATTATAGGATTAAAAGTATGTGCATCTATATGAGTACAGACATTCATATATATTGAAGCTTGTGCATGTGTATATATATATATATATATATATATATATATATATATATATATATATATTGTGTGTACAGAGCCTCTCACTGTAATGTTCACCATGGTTCATCATTTTGACCATATTCCAACACCTAAATTCCTGAATTCGTATTCTCCTCATGGTAAGAAAGAAAACTTTGTCTAAGCGAACTAAGTCTAGTTCATACATCACATTATTGTAAGAAAAATGTCATGAGAATAATGTCCTAGTATACAAATAGCATTTCTTTCCTATTTCAATTTCCAAATGGCAAAATGACTCATAGCTTTTGATTATGTTTATAAAGTGAATTCAGATTTTTTATGAAAGAAATACTTTTGAATTTAGTTCCCCATGTTCTCTTTGCTGAGGTCACAAAGCTTGTACACAATTCCATCGTGGTGAGGCTCCTAGAACCTCATCTTACTGACCCATTCCCACACCGTCAAACCCACCTCCAGTTACAGGACCTGTGTTTCAGTTCAGGCAGTAAGTATCCTAGATACCTGCCCACCTGTCCCATCCTCCTGTTCCCAGGACTATCTTAGTTACTACAGCTTGTACACTATTCAAGTTAGATACTACTAGGAGTCACAAATGAATACTTTATTGGTCACCACAGAGTGGAATCACTCCTGCCCCTTTAATAAAGAATTAACACAGAATATCTGAATGATGGGCCTACCAGTTATTCATATTTGATCTGAAATTAACCAAGTACAGATAACAACAAAAAACAGTACTCAACAGAGGCAACTTGGAATGTCAAACACCAGGGAACATATGCATATTTACACATGTATGTTTATACATGTCAGAACCACATGTATAAATGTTATTTTTAATAAACATGTATGTAGTAAATTAATATGGCAGCTGTATTTCTTTATGCTAGTTCCCAATAAGGACATAGATTAAGATTTATTTTTAAGCTATACTTTGACACCTGGACAGTCTCTCTTAATTCCTTAATCTGGCTACCTCCCAGCCAGGATCACAACAATATGTGCAGTTATGGCTTTCCAAGCTTCTGCTGAACTGCAAGCACTCTTTCCTGCTTCCTCCTTGTAGCAGATCTGAATCACCCTTCCTCTCTCTCTCTCTCTCCTTCCCCAGGGCTGTTGGAAGTTCCATGCTATTTTTCTTCTGCCCAGCTACTGGGTGATCAACATTTGTTGACAAGGCAAAGAATAAATGGTAAGAACTGTTTACACAAAGTTGAGACAGAAGATTCTAGGAATAAGCATTACAATGCTATGTGCGGTGTGGGTCGTTTGTTCTGCCTTTCCACTGGCACTGTCTGGACACCATGAATCAATCATCTTGGGGAGTGCTGGGCAAAGTCTGCAGCGGAGGTTGGCAATCCTTGTCTCCCTTCAGTGTGTCAGGGCTTCAAAGTGCTGTTGTTCATCTAGAGAAAGCAGAGCCCAAGACTTGAAGGATCCGGGTTTAATGGGAGCAAGTACCAAGTGCTGGAGTGTCATGCTTTTTGCAGGAGTCTTAAGTGTCATAGCTTGGTTAAGGTAACCATAACTTGGTTAGAGATGTGGCTATCTCTGATGAAGCAGCCCTCTAAGACTATCTTAGCTTATTCATATTTCCTTATTGGGGTAGATGTGAATGCATATGCTTTATTTGGGGTGAAACAGGAATTTTATAATTTTGGGGATGGGCATGAGAATATCTAGGAAGGGAAGGTCATTGGCTGAATGCTTACGCAATTGATATGTCTCATTAGTATGAAGAGGAGTTCCAAGTACTATGTTATATGACTGACTGCCAGAGGTTAACTGAGTTGAGTGCCATGAGGGAGCAGGCCTGTTCTTGCCATCTCAAATCTCTAAGAAACCAGGGTTTTGAGCATGGTTTTGTGCCCTCACAAGTTTTTATGCCCATCTGGTAGCATGGTCCAAGTTTCCTTTCATTCAGAATAAAACAAGATATGAAGGCAAAAAACTAAGTATTTGAGAAACACAAGGATAACCTTTACACAATGCACAAAAAATTATGCCTGCACACATGCCCAGGTCATAGCACAAAACCCCACAAATAGTATATTAAATCAAGACAATGTGCCACCCTACCACACTAAAAAACAAAACACAACAAAACAAAATCTAGAAATTTCAATTAGTTTTAGCTGTGTGAACCTTAAGACACAGAATTTAAGAACAGTCATAGAGATGAGCAAATAATCTAATTAGTTTAAAAATGATACAGACAAATTCTTTACTGAACTTATAGAGGATAAAAATAAATTCTTGACTAGAGTCTAGGAACAAGTAAATATATATTTGAATAAATGAGAGATAGTCTAGTATTTAAAGAAAAAATCCATTGGGGGGTAGCAATAGAAAATATAACTTTAAATACTAATTTCTTTGTTGGTTTTCAAATCAGTCAGTTTTTATACCAAGATAAATAAGAGAAATAATTCCATTAATTGAATGAATAAGCAAACTATGTTAAAAATAGTTAACCTTTTGAAGAAAAATGCCATAAAACTACTAAAAAGCAAATGCAATCAAATTCTTTATCTAAATCTCAACATTATTTGATAGCAAAATCAGATAAGGACACAACAGAAAAATATAAAATATAAAATACAGATTAATACCCTTGATGAGCATAAATGCAAAATTTTCCACAAAATAATTGCCAAGAAACTTTTGTAAATTTTTAAAAAGATTAGTCAGTATTTTAAAATAGCAGGGATAGTACAACATTTAGAATTCAAAAAGTGTAATGCATCACATAAATAGATATACGAAATCACATGATCACAACAATAGGTACAGAAAAGACTTTCAATAAAAAGTCCAATATTCTTACCTGTGAGGATGTCCTGAGAAGATGGAGAACAGAAAAAAGCGCACACTTGAATTTAACAAAGACTATAGATGACAAAACTAATGGTGTTAAATTTAATTGAGAAAAACTCAAAATATTGCTAAGCAAAAACAAAGAAGTTTAATTTCTCCATTACTCAGTATAGTGTTTTATGTCTTAGCTAGAAAAATAAGAGAAAAGAAGCAAATCAAAAGAATACAAAGGGAACAGAAAATATCACATTACCTTTATTCACAGATAAAATGCTTCAATAAAATAATTAAAGACATCAACATTATCCTCTTGGAGCTGATCAACACCTTCACAGAGTAGCAAGCTATAAATTAACATAAAAATCTATAGCCTCCATATATAACAATAAAATATCATGCTGAGGAAGAAATTTTGAAAAAAAATAAGCTAAGATAAAGTAACATGGCAACAACCTAACCAAGAATGCAAATTATCACTATCATGAAAACTTTAAAAACAGTCAAATTAAGAAGACAGGGCATCTCTCAACCAGAAATGGATACAGAAAATGTGGTATATTTATATAATGGAATACTACTCAGCAATTAAAAACAACGAATTCATGAAATTCTTAGACAAATGGTTGGAACTAGAAAATATCATCCTAGTGAGGTAACCCAATCACAAAAGAACACACATGATATGCAGTCACTGATATGTGGATATTAGCCCAGAAGCTCGGAATACCCAAGACACAATTCACATATCAAATGATGCCCAAGAAGAAGGAAGAAGAGGCCCCTGGTCCTGGAAAGGTTCGATGCAGCAGTGTAGGGGAATACAGGGACAGAGAAGCAGGAGAGAAGAGGGCTTATGGGTCTTTCAGGGAGGGGGGAACCAAGAAAGGGGAAATCATTTGGAATGTAAATAAAGAATAAAAAAATTAAAATGATTTCAATGGTGTGATAAAAATATTTTTTATAGAAAAAAAAAAAAAAAAGAAGACATGGCATCAAGATGGGGTTTCCATCCCACAGTCAAAAATTCGGACCCAGAATCATTCCTATCTGAGTGAACTGCAGGGACAAAAATGGAGAAGAGAATGAAGGAAAAGAGGTCCAGTGACTGACCCAAATTGTGATCCAGCTCAAGGGAAGGCCCCAAGGTCTGACCCTATTACTGATGCTAAGGTGTGCTCAGGAAAAGGGGCCTATCATGACTGCTCTCCCAAAGACCCATAGGAAGACCAGCAGTCTCAACTAACCTGGACCCTTGAGATCTCTTAGACACTAAACTACCAACCAGGCATCATACACCAACTGATATGAAGCTCCCAACACATATAGCGGAGGATGTATGGGGAAAAAAAAAAAGAAAAAGAAGCACGGGGTCTGGCGCAGGCGTGCACAGGGGCACACGCCAGGCCGGGCGGTGGCGCAAGGGCCTCGCTCTAGGGCCAAGGTAGCGTACATATGCAGGCAGACACCGAAGTTCAGCGGGGGACGGGGGGGGGGGTGGGGGAAGCAGGCAAGATGCACGCGTGCCTCGGACTAATCGCCTGCTGGCGGCCACACCGCCGGCAGGTCCCACGCATGGAGCGCAGGACCGCAGAGAGATCCTGGATCTCTCTGCGTGTTACCTGTGCTCAGACTGTCTGCTTAGCTGAATCCCAGAGTCTCAGACAGAGTGTACCAGCTAGCTCCCTGTGGCGAGTTTAATAAGAGGCCGCCCATAGCTTTGATGTTTTATTATTAAGAAAATAGAAAGAGAAAAGAGATAGAAAGATGAAGAAAGAAGAAAAAATAGATAAGAAAAGCCATGACCACGTGCAAAGGGGAGAAGACAGAGAGATAGACAAAGAAGAGGGCCTGAAGAGAACAAGCAGGGAGAGAGAGCAAGCACGCACTGAGGGGTGTTATTTATAGTGAGTTGGGCGGTCAGGTAACCAGAAGGCGGGGACAGTGTGGCTGCAGGCAGGTGACTGCCTAGGCCGAGTCAGGCTAGAACCTGGGGCGTGGCCACACGTCTCATTAAGGTCCCACATCATGTTCTAGTCTGGACTAGGTGAGAGAAGATTCATCTGTCAAGAGACTGGAGGCCCCAAGGGAGTGGGAAGTTCTGGTGGGGTGGGGGTGGGAGGATGGGGACATACTCTTGGAGACAGGGGTAGAGGGGAGGAGGTATGGGAGGTGGAACAGTTAAAGGGTGGACCTGGATGGGGATAATGTTTGGACTGTAAAAAAAGATTAAAGAATATTAAAAAAAAAAAGAAATTGAAGACATCATAGTATGGAAAGATCTTCCATGCACCTTTACCAAATGAATCATTATTATTAAAATGGCTATTTTGCCAAAAAGTAATCTATTGATTTAATGTTCTGGCTACGAACTATCCTTTGGTTGAGAACCACTGCTATACAAATAGGAGGAGAGACAATTGGTCCTAAGAAGGCTTGATGCCCCAGTGTAAGGGAAAACCAAGGTTGGGAGGCCAGAGTGGGTGGGGGGGAGCACCCTAATAGAAGCAGGGGGAGGGAGGACAGAATAGGGGATTTCTGGAGGGGAAAACTAGGAAGGGGATAACATTTGAAATGTAAATAAATAAAATATTCAATAATAAAGGAGGTTAAAGTTGGCAATGAGCATAGAAATCATAATGAAAATAAACCATATGCATGAATATTTAAAGAAAGAATTTAAGAGAGTTTTCTGAGATGGCTAAAAGAGATAGAGACTAGAAAGTGTGCCTCAACAGTTCTCAGATCACCTGAACTACTTGAAAGATTTAATCTCCAACACATACTCTCCCCCATAGTCTTACAAGCAACCCCAATAAACTTTTTGGCACAAGCTTGACCTTGGTGGTATCCCTATATTGATCTATTATTCTCAAATTTATGTGAATAGATATTTGTTCATATTCCTCCCAGGAAGTGTCATAAGACAGATACATATACTGTGGACTTATGTTTAGTCATGAAGAAAAGCAGAATTGTGTAATTTTGAGCTGAAATGATGGATATGAAAAATATAATATTAGGTAACTCAGGTACAGAAAGATCAACATTTCATGGCCTCTGAAATGCTGATTTTAATTTCTCTCTTAAAATGTTATAATACTTTACCTATGTATGTATGTATGAGTGTTCAAACACACAGACAGATGGATAGATGGATGGATGGTTGGATAGATAGATGGTAGAAGATGATGTGTAAAACTTTGATCTCTCCACTTTGATCTCAGTCCTGGGTTACAACTCAGATCATCTGTTATGGCAACAAATACCTTTATCTCCTGGTGTAACATGCTGGCCTACTTCTAAGTATGAATATACCTATATATACATGTAAGCATATACATATACATGAAAGCAATAGTTAGGGGGAGAATGAAGAAGTAGTGTCATAGAGAGCAGGTGCCCATGAAAGGAGTAAAATACTTTCAGCAGAAAATAACTATAGTTAAATCATCAAAGTTGGTATTCATATTTTTGAAGACACAAAATGTCAAGAAGACTAGGTTAGTCTCTGAATATTTGTGAGGCAAATTAAATTCCTGATTGTGTTCAATTAAAATTCCTGCCTTAATTTACTGTTGATGTATTTCTTCTTCTGATTAGTAGTGTTACTGAGTATTTAGCAATATTATCATTTGCACATTTCATTATTTCTGTGTGTTTTAATGTTTATTTTGATATTGGTGCATTTCATGCTTCATTAGTACTTATGTGAATTTAAATATAATAAAAAGTTAAACTTAAAATTTTCAAAAAATATTATACAGTAAATCTTTTTAATATCTTCTAAAATTATATGTATGTGTTTTATACATTAAACATTTAGTATTATGATTTCAAGGAATGATTGGTTCACATTAACTCTCAATATTATTCTAGTTAGGAGATATCATATAAAATATGAAATTTTCTCTGAAATTTTTGAGGTTGATAGTCAAGAACGTTCAATGAATCCTTATCCAAAACAACTGATTAGCCACACATGCTTCACATTACTCAGTTCAGACTTACATTTTACATGAGAAAAGCATGCCTTTAAATATTGATTGGGCTTTTCCTTATGAAATTTGAGTTGTCTTAAACCTGCTAAATACATAACAAGAGCCCACAAGTTATTTTGATGGGTTCTTCAGAATTATGGAGTCCCCTAGTAGTTACTTGTTATAATTAATTTTGGTGAAAGGCACTTAATTCTCAGTCTCTAATGAGAGTAACCTTTCACATAAGGACTGTCTAATCGTTGTATTCTCCTTGAACCCTTTCTCTAAGCCTCCCTATCCTCTCTTCTGTAAGCACATCCTTACATCCTATGTTTTATTCTGTCCTCCTGTGTGCTGCTCTGTTTCCTGGAGATAGACAGGCACAGAAAAGCAGTTGCTCCTCTACTCCTCTTCCACTTACTTTAAGTCAGAATTCTAGTAGTGACCCAACTGAGTGCAGTAAAGTTGGTCATGATGCATCCTCTAAACATATTTAAGGCACTTTCTTTACCAGTTTCTAGACTAAAAATAATATTTTACAGTTCCATCCCGTAAAGTCTCAGATTAAGACTATATATCTATTGAATTAGAAGGTTCATATTTTTTCATCATGGACACTTTCTTAATTATCCTAATTGTAAAATATAGTAGGTAAAAAGACAATCACATCTAAAGAAAGAGCTTTATTATTAGGATCTCTCAGATTGTACCACTTATCATTCAAAGTTTTTTTTCTTGCTTTGGCAAATATTATCATCCATAGCATGGTAGACCTGCTATGTTCCTTATTGCTTCATTAGTCTCTTTAAAACATTGCAGGTTTCATCCAATCTCTCTTTTACCTCCAGTTGGCAGTCTAAGGGTTTTCATCCAATTCTCAGTACCAACATATTACCTCCCGTATGGATCATGTGTTTTGACATTTTTCTTAATATGTTGGCCAGAAGGAAAAATAAAAATCTCTCTCACCCCAAAAGATATTTATTTATCTAAAAATTACCTAATATCTCAAAATAGTATATGTAGCTGCTAAAACTGAGAACCTGACGATGACTTACTACCTAGTATGTGACCCCCATATGGTCATCATTTCATTGCTCTTGCACACTTTTACAGAAGGTCTGTCCTTTGCTACCTGGAGAGCATATGAGGAGGCATTTGTCATATATGATATTCTCTCTCTTAAAACTAGTTTCATGATTTCTGCAGAACTGGACATTTGACTATCAAAATATTTCCAAATATTTATTCATTGATTGCCCTAAAAATGTTAAGTACATATGCATCTAATTGATACTATCAGAGTGACATGTTAGCATCATAAAACATTGAAGTTTTATAAACTATAAAGATAGGGAGAGATGTTTGTATGATTTTTACTTCTTCTGTTCTGGCAGTTGTTAGAGGTAAGAAGGATGTTGTTGGTAGAGCCTCTCAGAGGACAACCATACTAGGCTCCTGTCTGCAAGTACAACATAGCATCAGTAATAGTGTCACGGTTTGGTGCCTGCCCATGAGATGGATCTCAAGTTGGGCCAGTCACTGGACAACCATTCCTTCAGTCTCTGCTTGATTTTTGTCCCTCCATTTCTTTTTAGAAGAGAACAATTTTGTGTCAAAAATTTTGAAAGGGGATTGGTGACTCCCACCCTTCCATTGGAGAACCTATCTACTGGAGGTAGTTTTTTCAGGTATCATCTCCCCATTGTTGGGTCTTTTGGGAAAAGTCACCCTCCTTGAGTCTTGGGACCCTCTCATATCTTAGATCTCTGGGAATTTCTAGAGGATCCCCTGTCCCCCAACCTCTAGCAGCTACATATTTCCATTCATTTTTCTAGATGTCTGGAATTCTCTCCTGTCTACCTCATACTTGATCCTGTCTCTCTTTTCCCCTTTCTTTTTCCTCTCCCACCCTTAACCCTTCCTCCCTCTGACTCTCTTGATTATTTTGTTTCCCCTTCTAAATGAGATTGAAGCATCATCACTTAGGCCTTATCTTCTTGTTAGACTTCCTATGGTCTGTGGGTTGTATCATAGGTATTCTCTACTTCTAGGCTGACATCCACTTATCAGTGAGTACATACTACACATGTCCTTTTAGATCTGGGCAGTCATTGGACTGAGGTCAGTAACCACTATGGAAGAGTTAGAGGAAGGATTGAAGGAGCTTAGGAGGATGGCAACCCAAAAGGAAGGCCAACAGTGTCAAGTAACCTGGACTCTTGGAAGCTCCCAGAGACTAAGCTACCATCCAAAGAGCATACATGACATGGGCTAGTCTGTGGCCTTCAGCACATCAAAAGGAGTAGACTGTCTTGTCTTGCCTAAGTGGGAGAGGATGTGCCTAATCCTGTGGAGACTTGATGTACCAGGGAAAGCAGATGCTGGGGGCTTGGGGTATAGGGAATGGGTGGATGTGGGGGTGAACTCTCTCAGAGGCAAAAGGGAGGGGGAGGAGATAAAGAACTCTGGGAGGGGGGGACTGAGAATGAGGACAACATTTGTAATGTAAATAAATAAAATTAGTTTGAAAAAAGAAAGGTGGCCATCTGTATCATGATCAAAGCACACATTCTAGCAAAGCATTTCATATCTGTTGGTTCTATTATCATCCCGTATGAAACAGTGCCTTGTTATTCTTCTTACTCATTGCAGGATATTTCCCAGCACATGGCTTAGACTCACTAAATAGTGATACGATCTTTCTCCTACAAGATGAAACAAGGCAAAATGTCTCTGGACATTTCCCAATTTCCTGGTTTACAATCAATATTGTATTCTGTAAAGGGAGTAGACTATGCTATTCAATAATCCAAAGGACAATACATGAGGCTTATATTTGAATAAAAATTACAGGGAACTAAATAAGCACGTTTACGTCTTTTTCTTGGTTGGATGCTACATCTCCCCAACCTCATTTCATGAATAATAAATTAACAAATTCACTGAATAATGTATCCACTTTAGAAAAATCTCTTTTGTTTCGAGCTATTCATGGTAGTTTAAGGATGTATATCATAAAAACAAAGCAACTGTCAACATATAGTTTAGGAATTTCCCTTGTCCTCTGTAGAATATTGCTTCCATTTTTTTTTCTCAAAAAAAAGAAGTTGAAAAGAGAGAGTGAGAATGGTTGGGCTTAATCAGTATCAGGAATAGAAGATAATATTTTATTAAACTGCATAACTAGATAATAAATATTAAAAGGGTTTTATCACTAGATACTTATTTTCACTTAAGTTTTTCAAAGTAAATAAGCCACATAAAAAGGGAAAAAGGATTGCAATTAGCAAGAACTTTGCTATGATGATCATGGTAAGTATCAAGTACTAAAAAGAAAACTAAAATCTGCCTTTTGATTCACTTGAAGCTACCCTGTGGGTACCTTTCTCATACTAGAATAAATATATGAAATTTTTTCACTCGCTAAGTTACCAGCAAAAAATTAGTGCTACCTACTCTGACATGGAGAAAAAGTGTAACTAGATATGCAAAATGTTTCTTCAACACAGCCAATGACTAGTGATCATTTCTTTCATTATTAAGTTCTCAATTATTTCACATAGAATGTCCATTAATCACAGATGATAGCTTCAGACATACCCTAACAATGATAATTTATGCCTTTTCTTTCTGAGAAATATGGAAAACAGTTGACTGGATACAAGTGCATCCCACATTCAGAGTCTAAGCAGGTAAAAGATTTCAGAGACTGTATCTACAAATATTATACCCCAAGTGATTCAGATCAAGACCTGGCTTTGGATAAACAACTATGCAGAGATTCAGACTATTAAGTGTAGCTCACATTCTGCATCAAGGAAACTCCTTCTAACAGGAGATGGAGATTTATAGAAAGCCATAACTGCTTAAAATGTAGAGAACAACTGATCCCATGATGCACAGTGCCAGCTGATACATCTGCAACATAACTCTTACACCTAAGGCCCATGGAACATTGCAGAATAACAAACAAAAATAATGAAAAAGCCAGAAGACCAGGGCAGCTGTTGATAGACTGTTTTATCTATATAGAACTGAGTACCTGTGTTTTACAGCTTTGAAGAGAAAGGCTTTCCCAACGGAAGTGTTACAGCTCTCAGGAGGATGGTTTCCCCAATGCACATATTACAGCTCTGAATGGAAGGTCATCCTCATAGTCAGGAGCCAAAGAATACCTCAAAGACACACCACACAACACACCTCATACAAGAGATTTATTAGGAGGGAAATAATCACGAGGTGTTGCTGCCTTTGATCTGGTCAGAAATAGAGAACAGAGCAGAAAACAGAGTTTATTAAGGGTTTTTGAGGGACAGAGCTTTCCAGGGTGGAGGTTTTCAGGGTCAGGATGGGTGGGATTTTAAGTCCTGAGCTTGTGGTGTGCCCAGGAATTGGTGAATTTTTTTTTATGTTTAATTCATATCCCAAATGCGGCTGTCCCTTCAGGTCTCACCCTCACAGAGTCCCTTTCCCTCCCTCACCTTCTCCTCTGAGAGGGTTGGTCCTCACTGGGTATCCTGTCTCCCTGACACATCAACTTTTTGCAGGATTAGGCTCATCCTATCCCACTAGGGCCAGACAAGACAGCCCTGTTGAGGAATGGATTCCATAGTCGGGCTACAGCTTTAGGGACAGCTTCTACTCCAGTTGCTGGGGGACCCACATGGACTCCTTGGTCCAGCCTGTGTATTGCTATTGGTTGGTGGCTCAATTTTTGAGAGCTGCCGGGACTCCAGGTTAGTTGACTCTATTGGATTCCCTGTGGAGTTCCTATCCCCTTCAGTGCCTTCAATCTTTTCCCTAACTCTTCCATAAAAGTCCCTGACCACTGTCCAATGTTTAGCTGTGGGTATCTGTATCTATTTCAGTCAACTGCTGGGTGGAGCATCTCAGAGGACTGTTATGGAATAAAACAGTATCATTAATAGTGCCATGGATTGGTGCTTGCACATGGGATGGGTCTCAAGTTGGGCTGGTTATTGGTTGGTCAATCCTTCAATCTCTGCTTCATTCCTGCATTTCTTTTAGAAAGAACAAATTTGGGGGTAGAAGTTTTGTGGATGGGCTGGTACCTGGCTACAGGAGGTAGCCTCTTTGGGTTCCATGTCACCACTGTTAGGCATATCAGATTAAGACTCAACAAAAAAGAGATAATTTTAGACCAATTTTGCTTATGAACATTGATGCAAAAATATTCAATATAATTCTCACAAACATCCTTCACCACTATCAAATGGGCTTTGTTCCAGGGATGCAGGGATGGTTTAATACATTAAAATCTATCAATGTAATCCACTACATAAACAAAGAGAAAGAAAAACATCACATGTTCATCTTCTTAGATACTGAAGTCTTAGATTGATGGGATTTTAAGATCAGGGATTATCGAGTTTTCAAATTCGTGAGATTGGGCTTTTCCTCTGCATGGTGTAGCTTGGTTGCCTATAACTGAAGGGGCTGGGTCCAGACATGTATGATCTTTAGAATACTCTGTGGGTAGGCATGGAAGTTGAAGGTCATTAAAGATAAGTCCTGCCCACTTACAGACCTTGATGGGCTTATATACTGAACTTACAAAACATCTACAATATGGAAGTCTGACCAATATCTGAACACTGACAATAATACTTGGTGTACATGATAAATGGTAAAAGAAAAACAAATATTGCCTGTTGATAACATCTTAGCTTATGTTTTCCTATAGTAACCTTGTACAGTGTTCTGTTTGCATAGATATCACAATCACTACCTGACTTTAGTAGGTGCTATGATTTCTCCAATTTGTTCTCTCTGGACCTTAAAACTCTTTTGTTCTCTATTAATTCACAGCTAGTCACAGGTTAATACAGCTCCTAGTATTCTCTTTTGCCATTTATATTTTGTCCAGTCCTAGGTCCAGAACTAACTCAGGAAAACCATCCAACCCCACTTCAGGAAAGGCATTCAGCCCCACAAGAAGAAAACTTTCCAATAAATACAACAATGAGTTGAACCCTGATAGTGACTCCAACCTAAGCAGTTAGCCCTATTGAATGGATCTCTGATTAGACAGTATATACATTTTGCCTAGATGTCTACTACTTGCAGTCAGAAAGTTCTCCATAGTATACAAAATGATCCACTGAGCTTGTGACCGAATCAGGTGTTCTAGAAAGAATGTGTGTCATTGCTTATGAAATTCTACATGAAACACTGAGGTATTCTCCTTTAGTAGACATTAGTGAATAAATGGGAAAGCTAACTTGATATAAATTAATCATATTTTGTTATCTTAGAGAGCATTGCTGATAATACATACTAACTACCCAGCCATTTTATCTTCATACTAAGCAAGAACATATAACCTAATTAAAACCCAATGCAGGTGCCTTACTGATAACCTTTCTCCTTCTGATCTAGTCATCATAGTGTCAGATAATAGACAACCAAGAAAAGCCTTTATGTATCAAATCAATCAATGTTATTAAATATAACCAATCTAAAGCATTCGTTTTTAGTTTCATGAATTCATATATTCTTATATATTTGTTTGTATGTGTGTGCATATGTTTGTTAATGAATGTATGAATATATACATATCACAACACTAATGGAGGTTAGAGAACTATTTCACCATGTGGCACCTTGGGTTTGAAATATTAGGAACTATTATAATGATTATTTTCTTTTACTTTAAATATTTATGAAGAAAGCATCTTCTTAGAATCCTCAAACAGAGTTCTACACTTGGACTGGCTGATCTGATTCTGTGTACAACTTCAGCAGTCATAAAGTTAGGAAACAGTGTAGTTGGAAAAGAGTGGAAGGGTTAGTTTAAATAATAACTTATGCTTCCTCGCAGGGCACACTACTATCCTAAATGAAATTAGAATTCCAATAACACCAGGAACAAGAGAAATTTCCCACAAAGTTGCTATATAACTATGTTAGCCAGAGCCATAAAGTCTGACTTCTGCTTTTGGTGCAGCTCATCTCAGACTTTCATCTTCACTTCTAAAACTTATTTTTCAGACTTGTCCTCTGACGAACAGATATTTCCTCTACAGACACCTTGAGAATGGACCCATGTGCTTCTGTTGAAAGAGGATCTTTCATGAGACACCTCTTCTATCACTAGTAGTGACACAGAGAATGAGCAATAGAAAGAGAGAAGCTCAGAGTTGAACTTGGTAAACTAATTCAGATGGGAGCAAGATGAGAGGGAATACTCCTTACAGATAAACAGTTGTTGCCAGAGTTGAGTAGAATCCCTATGGTCACATGTATGATCAATGACCAGGAAAGGTAGAAATTTGAGGGACATAATAAAATACTCAGGATTTAGTTTTTCATGTCAAGGGTGATTTGTATAGGAAAGTTTCCAGATCTGCTTTATATTTCAAAAAGATTACTCTGGTTACTACAGATAGAAATATTGAACATCTATCTATCTGTCTACTGTCTATATGCCTATCTATCTATCTATCTATCTATCTATCTATCTATCTATCTATCATCTATCTATCTATCTATCTATCTATCTATCTATCTATCTATCTATCTATCTATCATCCATCTAATCTATCTATCTAATTTATCATCATCAATATATTAGAGTATTAGAAATTAATTATTTCAAATACCACACCACCTTCTGTCTAAACCCTGGAAAGTCTGTAAGTAGCTCTGAGATCACTTTTTTTCCTTATGAGCACTATACAACCATAAACATTCACATCCTTAATTTCAGGGCAAGCAATACATTGAATAATTTTCTAAAATAATGAATGAGATGGGAATCTGTAAGTAAGGAGTAGTACTGGTTTCCTTTTCCTATTCCCATGAATTTTGGAACCATCCATCTTATATGTCATTCTGATATAACATGTGAGATGCTGATACTCTTTTCTGTGTAGAAGAAGCCCAAATTAGAATCAGTAAGAACAAAGGCATAGATGCAGAGTGATACCATTTATTTTGTTATCCAAGAAGCAGGATTAGAATATAATAATAAGATAATAAGATCAGTCTTATTATCCGTGTCTGTATGCACAGATTACAGCTGCATTGCAATCATAATTGCAAAATTGACTTTTCAGCTTCCTCATCCTTAGGTCAGGTGATAGCAGCAGACTACATTCTACTTTATACCATTGCACTTACAGTGCCTTTAAAAAAAAAAGAATGATTTTAAACAACCTACAGAACTATAGCCACAGCAACAATCACAAGTGCACCCAGCAACAGCCATCCCAGCATCTATATGTGAAATGCTGACATTAGGGCATTGGTCTTTGAGAAACAGAAGATTCACTTATTAAATCTCTCCCACTCTTGTAAGGTTCCAGTAGGTTTAAGTTTTGTGGAGCCTAAAGTTATTTCAATTTTATTGCTCTCTTCATGAAAGCAATAAATAAGACTTTCTAAAATAAATATAATTATAGAATTTTGAGAAATGTTAACACAAATAAGGGATGCTAAAGGTGGGGTTTTGGTATACATTTGATGAAGAGTCACCTTTGTGTTGGCCACTGTCCACCAATAGAGAAGCACGCATTGGCAAAAAATGAAGACCAAAAATGTGACAGGAAAACTGAACCTGGGAATGGCTGGCAGGAAAGAAAGAAGTGAAAGAGCAATACCCAAGATGTCTCAGACAGCATCTATAAGAAACTGAAGGGGTTTGCAACACCATAGGAAAAACAATAATATCAACCAACCAGAAATCCCAGAGCTCCCAGGGACTAAACCACCAATCAAAGGATTTACATGGAGTAACCCATGACTCCAGTCGCATATGTAGCAGAGGATGACCTTGTTGGACATCAATGGAAGGAGAAGCCCTTGGGAAGGCTCGACACTGCAGTGTAAGGGAATTCCAGGAAAGGGAGGTGGAAGTGGGTGGGTAGGTGGGTGAGGGAGCACCCTCATAGAAACAGGGGGAAGGGGAATGGGTTAGGGGGGTTTTGGAGGGGAAAATGGGAAAGGGGATAACATTCAAAATGTAAATAAATAAAATATCCAATTTTTAAAAACTGAAAATACAATGGTTAAGGAACAGCCTGGAATCAGGCATTATGGCTTAGTCTCATGATCATATTAACCTGAGCCGGAGTTATGCTTCAGTGTTAGGAGTCTGTGGGGTATGACATGGGTGTTTCACATACAGTTATTTCTGATAGTTACTAACCAGCAGGGAATGATGACAGTTTGTTTCATTATCAAGAGTAGTACAGGATAGTTTCTTAGTTATACCTGAGGTGTGAGGAGCACTTCTGGAGTCAAATTTGGATGAGTTCTTGCTTTTGTTAAGTCGTGAATGAGTCTGCAGACATCTGTCTTTGTTTTTAATTATGTGGTATACACCAGCAAGTTCCTCTGCTTACACACATATCATTGACAGAGTATGATAGCCTGAAGAAAATGGCCTTTGTCAAACATAGATACAATGTACCATGTAAGCATTTGTGGTCAGTTATTCTTCCTGGAATTGGTCATGGTTTGTTTCTTTTTTGTTGCTGTTGTTCTTTTTTATTTATTTTTTTTTATTTTTTTATTTATTTATTTATTTATTTATTTTTGGTTTTTCGAGACAGGGTTTCTCTGTATAGCCCTGGCTGTCCTGGAACTCGCTCTGTAGACCAGGCTGGCCTCGAACTCAGAAATCCGCCTGCCTCTGCCTCCCAAGTGCTAGGATTAAAGGCGTGCACCACCACTGCCCGGCTTATTTTTATTTTTTATATTAGATATATTCTTTATTTACATTTCAAATGATTTCCCCTTTCCTGGTTTCCCCCACCCTGCTAGTGTATGTGCTCTCCAGCTTCTTTTTGGAGGCACTCAGAGCTATGTGTTTTCCTCTTAGCACTGATGCCATTGTGTCCCATAAATTTTACTATGTTGTTTCTGCATTTTCATTAAATTCTAAAAAGTCTTTGATTTCTTTCCTTATATATTCTTTGGCCAAGGTATCATTGAGTAGAGCATTGTTCAGTTTCCACGTGTATGTGGGCTTTCTGTTATTTTTGTTGCTATTGAAGACCACCCTTACTGCATTGTGATCTGATAGGAGGCATGGGATTAGTTCAATCTTCTTATATTTGTTGAGGTCTGCTTTGTGACCAATTATTTAGCTAATTTTGGAGAAGGTACCATGAGGTGTTGAGAAGAAGGTATATTGCTTTAGGATAAAATGTTCTAAAGATATCTATTAAATACATTTGTTCCAAAATGTCTATTAGTTTCACTCTGTTTCTGTTTAGTCTGTGTTTCCCTGATCTATACATTGAGGAGACTGAGGTGTTATAATCACCCACAATTATTGTGTGAGTTTCAATATGTGCTTTAAGCTTTAGTAAAATTTCTCTTATGAATGAGGGTGCCCTTGTATTTGGAGTATAGATGTTCTGAATTGAGAATTCTTCCTGGTAGATTTTCACTTTGCTGAGTATGAAGTGTCCTTCTGCATCTTTTTATATGACTTTTGGTTGAAAGTTTATTTTATTGGAGATTAGAATGGCTACTCCAGCTTGTTTCCTGGGACCATTTGCTTGGAAAATTGCTTTCCAGTCTTTTCCTCTGAGGTAGAATTTGTCTTTGACACTGCGACATATTTCCTTTATGCAGCAAAATATTGGGTCCTGTTTAAGTATCCAGTCTGTTAGTCTATGTCTTTTTTACTGGGGAATTGAGTCTATTGATGTTAAGAGATATTAAAGAATAGTGATTGTTGCTTCCTGTTATTTTTGATGTAATTTTTATGTTTGTATGAGTATCTTCCTTTGGGTGTGTTGAAAGAAAAGTAATTTCTTTCTTTTTCTAGTGTGTAGTTTCCCTCCTTTTGTTGGTGTTGTCCATTCATTATTCTTTGAAGGGCTGGATTTGTGGAAAGATATTGTGTAAATTTGTTTTTCTCATGGAATACCTTGCTTTCTCCATCTATGGTAATTGAGAGATTTGCTGAGTTTGGTGGTCATTTGTTTTCCCTTAGAGTCTGTATGACATCTGCCCAGGAACTTCTGGCTTTCATAGTCTCTGGTGAGAAGTCTGGTGTAATTCTGATAGGTCTAACATTACATGTTACTTGACTATTTTCCCTTACTTCTTTTTCTTTTAAGATTTATTTATTGTTATATGTAAGTACACTGTAGCTGTCTTCAGACACACCGTAAGAAGGTGTCAGATGTCATTAAGGATGGTTGTGAGCCACCATGTGGTTGCTGGGATTTGAACTCAGGACCTGTGGAAGAGCAGTCAGTGCTCTTAACCGCTGAGCCATCTCTCCAGCCCCCTTTACTTCTTTTAATATTCTTTCTTTGTTTAGTGGATTTGGTGTTTTAATTATTATGTGACAGGAGAAATTTCTTTTCTGCTCAAATCTATTTGGAGTTCTGTAGGCTTCTTGTATGTTCATGGACATCTCTTTCTGTAGGTTAGGAAATTTTCTTCTATATTTTTGTTGAAGACATTTACTGGCCCTTTAAGTTGGAGATCTTCACTCTCTTCTATACCTATAATCCTTAGATTTGGTCTTTTCATTTTGTCCTGGATTTCCTTGATGTTTTGAGTGAGGAGCTTTTTGCATTTTTAATTTTCTTTGACAGTTGTGTCAATGCTTTCTATGGTATCTTCTGCATCTGAGATTCTCTCTTCTATCTCTTGTATTCTGTTGTTGATGCTTACATCCATGACTCCTGACTTCTTTTGCAGGTTTTCTATGTCCTGAGTTGTTTTCCTTTGTGATTTCTTTATTGTTTCTACCTCCATTTTTAAATCCTGGATGGCTTTGTTCAATTCCTTCACCTGTTTTATTTTGTTTTCCTGTAGTTCTTTAAGGGCTTCTCCCTGTTTACTTGTATTCTCCTGTATTTCCTTAAGGGAGTTATTTATGTCCTTCTTGAAGCCCTCTATCAGCATCATGAGCTGTGATTTTAAATCCAAATCTTGCTTTTCTGGTGTGTTGGGGTATCCAGGACTTGCTGTTGTTGGAGAATTTTGTTTGGATGGGGCCATGTTGCCCTGATTTCTGTTAGTAACTTTCCTACATTTGCATTTTGCCATCTGGTTATCTCTGATGTTAGCTGGCCTTTCTGTCTCTGGCTGGTGCTTGTCCCTCCTGTGTGCCTCCAAACTTGTTTCAGCATCGCTGGTTGACCAGCTCTCTCCTGACACAGAGTTGTGGTGTGCTGCCCAGCTCCTGGGTGCAGGTACAGCCCTGGTGGACTGAGTCCCAAGTGATCTTACACTCGGGTGTTCCCTGCTTTCCTGGCTGTAACAGCCTGCTCAGCTGCAGGAGTGAAGATGGTGGCCTCACCTCTAACTGCAGACTCCCTGCACAGCAGATATTCCCTGGCAGGATAGGGGGACAGACGGCTGTGGTGTTGCTCAGCTCCTGGGTGCAGGTATGGCCCTGGTGGACCATGTCCCAAGTGATCTTACACTTGGGTGTTCCCTGCATATCTGACTACACCTCCATGCTTTGTTTCTTGTTTTTCAAAGACACTTGTAAAATACATTTGCTTGCTGCCCTGATATTTACCAACAGTCGTCCCATAACTTCCTCTCATATCTTTCTGCCTTTCAGATACTCATCCTCACTCCCCCAGTCCTGGTTCCTATGTTGAATGACCAGTAGGCTAATGCACAGAGGAAGGAGATGAATATGAAGTGCTATGGTCCATGGTCTATCATATAATCTCCTTCCATGTCCCCCTTTGCTCATTAAGTCTGTGTGTGTGTGTGTGTGTGTGTGTGTGTATGTGTGTGTATGTGTGTGTGTATATTTACCTGTATATATACCAATGTGTTTGTACATATGTGTGGTTTAAGTTTGTGAAGTATATGCATGTGTTTCCATGTATATGTGTGTGTGTGTGTGTTGAAATTGTGAGGTATATGTATGTCTGCACATGTATGTGTATGTGTGTTGAGTTTGTGAGGTATTTTTATGTATGACCATTGAGTGTTTGTGCATTAAGTTTGTGAGGTACATGCTTATTTTCACATGTGTATACATATATATGCATAGACACATGCATTGTATGGTGTGTGTGTGTGTGTGTGTGTGTTTATGTGTGTGTGTGTGTGTGTATGTGTGTGTACACTTGCCCTTGTGGGTATCTCTAGAGGAAAGAGATTAATGCCAACTTTCTTTCCCCAATCACTTCCCCACATTTTTTAAATTGAAGTAAGGCTTATTTTTAAACCTAGATATCATGTTTCTGCCAAGCTAACTACCTGACTAGTATGAGCCACTGGGATACATCAGCCTTTGGCTTAAACTGAAGTTTCAGAGTCCCTTGGCCATATCTGGGTATTATTTTGGTGCTAGGAGGATGCTGAACTCAGGACTTTATCATTGTATGTCAAGAACTTGTCCCTGTGAATCATATCTCCAGTGGCCTACTTATTAAAATTTATGACAGTATCTTTCTTTGTGAAATATAAATAATAGTTGTACTTACCTAATAAAAAAACTATGATAATTAAATAAACTAATTCATGAAGAACTCTATATCTCACCTGAAGTTGTCACAAAATACAAGCTTCATCCTCTTCCTTTTCATTATCATCAAGAATACTTGAGCATTTAACCAAGAGTTCACAAAGCCTTAGCATATTAATGTAATTCCTAGGCAGGAGAAAGTAGCACTTGCTGGAGCATTTAGGGACTGGGATCACAGAGTAGGGTTGCAATGAACTAAGGTTTAGGAGATGTGGACAGCGATTAAACCCTGAGTTCTCTTGCACTGTAACTTACTTGGATGACTCAGAGAATCCTTGGTTTTTTGTTTGTTTGTTTGTTTTGTTTTATTTTGTTATTCTTTCTGTAAGGAGTCTAAGGTGCACTGAGAAGTCACTGTCCCATCAGTTGGAGAAAGAAAATAAATATGAGAAGGAAATAATTGTAGTTTTCATCCTGTAGGAAGTCAGGGACCTGGATCTGGAAAGAAAATGAAAGTAGACAAGATCTGGCATGGCCCTGAAGAAAAGCATAAAACATTTCTATTCTCCTTTAGCTATTTGGAGAAATTGACTCAATTACCAGCAGCTATGAAGTGTTTTTTTTTATTATTTATTTTATTTTTTTTAATTTACATTCCAAATCATTTCCCCTTTCCCGTTTCCTCCCTCCCCGAAAGTCCCATAAGCCCCCTTCCCTCCCTCTTTTCTCCATTCAACTCCCTCTCGTTTCTCTGTCCTGGCATTCCCCTACATCCAGTCTTTCCAGGACCAGGGGTCTCTCCTTCCATCTTCTTAGAAATCTATTGATATGCGGATTGTGTCTAGGGTATTCTGAGATTCTGGGTTAATATCACCTTATCAGTGACTGCATACCATGTGTGTTCTTTTGTGATTGGGTTACCTCACTAAGAATGATATTTTCAAGATCTGACCATTTGCCTAGGAATTTCGTGAATTCATTGTTTTTAATTGCAGAGTAGTAGTCCAGTGTGTAGATATACCACATCTTCTGAATCCATTCCTCCGTTGAGGGACATCTGGGTTCTTTCCAGTTTCTGGCTATTATAAATAAGGCTGCTATGAACATAGTGGAGCATGTGTCCTTATTGCATGCAGGTAAAGCCTCTGGGTATATGCCCAGGAGTGGTATAGCCGGATCCTACGGGAGTGTCATGCTCAGTTTTCTGAGGAACCGCCAGACTGCTTTCCAGAGTGGTTGTACCAGCTTGCAATCCCACCAGCAGTGGAGGAGTGTTCCTCTTTCTCCACATCCTCGCCAACAACTGCTGTCTCCTGTGTTTTTGATCTTAGCCATCCTGACTGGTGTGAGATGGAATCTCAGGGTTGTTTTGATTTGCATTTCCCTAATGACTAAGGATGAAGACAGACTTGGCAAGGGTCCATTAATACCTGTGCGATTATCCACTTGAGTGTCTTAGTGTCTTAAGAACATGTGAGCACACAACTCCTTTGTTTTTTGAGTTCTTTTTCCATCTTATGTGCATATATATATATACACACATATATATGTACATAAATATTCATATATGTATGTGTACATAAATATATGTTTATATATATATACATATACATATAATGTCTCTGTACATTATATATAGATATGTATGTATAATGTACAGAGACATTAAGTATCATTTTCAAGAAAGTTACTGGATGGGGAGTAAGCAACACTTTGATAAGCTTCAGTTTTCTCCTAATAAGCAACAGCTGCCATGACTGACAAATGAAATTGTTAGGCATTTCTGTTCCCAGAATTTGGAAACTGTGATTTGGTATCACAAGGTTCAAGTACTACAACTTGAGCTCAGACCCTGAATAAGAAGGAATGGTCTGAGATAAGGCAATTCTCCTTGTAGGATTTGCTGTTTTTTCTCATGTTATGATCTTAAAAGGTACCTTCTTAATTTTAATTGATTATTTCATGATTATATTACTTCTTTTTCCATCTCATATGCACATCTCATATGCACACACACATGCACATGCAGATATAAATACACATATATGCAAATGTATAAATAACTAGTGAAATAAATGAAAGTATTGCCATTTTTCTTTTAAATTAAGTATTCATGTTTTCTTCTGGCTTTAATATTCTTGGAAAAATATCTTCAATGAAATTAGAACATTGTTTCAGTTTATCTAGCATTTGATATGTGAGGTTTTATAAACACACACACACACATATACAAACACACACACAAGCACATAGACCTCTTCAATTTGAATTTTGCTATTTAATTTCTAAACATATGTATTTTCAATATATAGCATTATATTGAGAGACAGGGTTTGCATCTGTGGCCGAGGCTAGATTATAAATATTTGCAGCGCCGGTTGTGGTGGCGCACGCCGGTAGGATTTGCTGAAGGAGGCAGAGGCAGGAGGATCACGAGTTCCAGGCCAGCCTGGGCTACACATTTTTTGGGGCTGGAGAGATGGCTCAGAGGTTAAGAGCACTGACTGCTCTTCTAGAGGTCCTGAGTTCAATTCCCAGCAACCACATGGTGGCTCACAACCATCTGTAATGGGATCAGATGCACTTTTCTAGTGTGTTTCTGAAAACAGCTGCAGTGTACTCATATAAAAAATAAATAAATAAATCTTTTAAAAATAATTAAAAAAAAAGAATAAATATTTGCAGCCCAAGATCTCCTTGAACTGACAAGTTTCTTGCCTCTGGCTCACAAGTGCGGGATTAATGCCTGTATCATTATATCAGGGCTACAACAATGTTTTAATATATATGGATATCAATTTTAATTCAATATTAACTTGCATAAGTATTAGTTCAAGCATTCTAAACTGAGGCTTTTTATTACATTTTTAAGATATTATACTTTGTATGTCAAATATTTCTAACATTACATTATTATGTTTTTATTGGTGGAATTAATGTATTCTTTAAGATTTCTTGAGAGTTTTCATACAATGTGTTTTTGATCACGTTGACATCTCCTCCAACATTCCTTAGATTCAACTTTCCTTGTTTGAATAGATGTAATAACATCTATTTTTTTTTGCATGTGTTTATGTTATGTGTATAAATTACATTCAACTCTTTCCTAAAAGCCCCCCACAGAAGAAGTCTCTGTTCCAGGGCAGCCAAAATGATATGAGGAGATCCTTGCTCTCCTAATATCATATAATATGAGAAAGATAGTTTACCTATCTTTGGGCTATTTTGCCAGGTAGCCTTTGTGGTTTCTAAAAAGGCAATAACCATAACATCAACCTTCCTGCTTAAAGTATCAGAATATCAGGCAGAAGAATTGCCTTACTCTCCCTTGTCTCCCAGCAAGGAAGAAACATGCAAAGCAATCATCACTTGTGATTAGTCTGATGCAGCACCCAAAGATACATAAGAAAGCCAAGTCATGGAGAATTATTGTAAGATTCAGAAAGCAAAATAAAGAAATACTTTCTAACCTCATCATTGTACCAGCATCACTCTTCTGAACAAACATCTTATTATTTCACCAGGGTACACCTACGTGAAATCACTTCTTTGAACTGTTTGTCTGTGCTCAATTTGGAGTGAATAGTATTTTTATATCTATTAAGGAAAGGTCAGTCACAACAGGCTGTTGTAAATAAATATCACCTAATTTCAGAGAAGTTGTCTATGTAAAGGTACTAAAGATGTGAAGTTCTATTTTAAGAAATAACTATCAATTTCCACTGTGTATTATAAAATAGGAATCTACAAGAAATCCAAAGAGTAGCATGAACATCAAATGAAAACTGTATTTGTCTTTATGGCAAATCCTTATTATTTTGGATTCTATTTTACCAGACGTATGTAAGCAGAAAAAAATATTTTAAAGAAAAATAACATTTGAAAAGTGAGGGAAAATAGGAATCTTGTCATCTCTCTGCTGAAAAAAGATGTCCTAAAATAATTGATTTAAGAAATTATTTAGAAAACTTAAATTTATATTTGGAAAATTTTACAAGAGAATAGTATTTCAATGAAAGGAGGAAAAAACATTTGGAAGAATGAAAACAAGGTTCAAGTGAGCAGGATTCATAGCACCTGCGTGATACTTAAGCACTGAAATGAACAAAGAGGTTTTGAAGGAAATTACAAATACATAACAAAGTTCAAATACACTTCAATTTGGAGAACATTAGATAATCAACATAAGAAAATTACACTGATGGATTTCATGAAACTTTGAGAAGTTCTCCTAGAATTGAAAGTTTGTAGCCAGGCACATAACTTAAAACAATGAGAAGAAATTGTGTAGACACATCAAAGAGAACTGGGTCCCAAATCTCTGCATTTTGATTAGTTGTTGTTTTCTGTAGTGATACTAGTCTGTTGAAGAAATTTTTTTCTTGAAGGACTACACTTATCTGTTTGTATAAGGACACTTATATTTAGATTGTTGTCAGGAGATAGTGGCTGAAGAGTGTCCTCTTACAACCATAACTATGCAAGCACTGCACAGATAACTAGCTTTCCAGTACCAGATATGCCTTACCTCTAGTTTATTAGATCTCTATGTTAGGGTTTCCATTGCCAGGAAGAAACACCATGAACAGCGCTACTTTTATAAAAAAACAAAACAAAACATTATATTGCGGCTGGCTTAAAGGTTCAGGGTTTTCATTCATTATCATGGCAGGAAATATGGCAGCATTCAGGCAAACATGGTGCTGTAGAAGGAGACAAGAATTCTACATCTTCATCCAAAGGAAGCTAGAAGAAGACTGACTTCTAGGCAGCTAGGAAGACGGTTTTAATGTCAAACCCCACAGTAACAAACTTCCTTCAACCAGGCACAACTACTACAAGAAGACCAAATCTCCTAATAGTGTCACTCCCTGGGCAAAACATGTTTAAACTACCACATTCCATTGCCTCACCCCAATAGATTTTTTCAAACACATGGATCTATGGGGGGTCGTTCTTAGCCATAGCATACATGAGTTCAATTTCAAAAGTATCACAATCTGTAACAGTCTCAATAATATTGAAAGTTCAGAGTCTCTTCTGAGATTCATCCAATCACTTAACTATAATCCCCTATAAAATTGAAATTAAAAAGGTGATCACATAATTCCAACATCAAAGGATATATTTTAGCAGTCCAAAATTTCATGGTGAGGAAATACTGAACCAAACCAAGACCAAAAACTTGCTTGGCAAACTTCACATTCTGCATCTCCATATCTGATTTAAAACACTCTTAATATCTCGGACTCCTTTCACCTTTGCTGACGGCAACAAATCATTCTCTTGAGCTGGTTCCACTTCCTGTTAGCAGCTTTCCTTGTTAGTTAACCTAAAAGTCTGGCATCTTATCTTCTTAGGATATCTAATGAAACTTCAACTTTACAGCTTCTTCTCCCAATTGATGAGATCCACAATTGATCTTTTAGGATCCTTCAAAGGACTGAGTCACTTCTCCAGCTCTGCCCTTTGTAACATACCTAGGCTTTGGTTGATCCCACTCCATTGCTGCTGCTGTTCCTGGTGATAATTCCATGGTACTGGCATCTCCTATATGCTGTGGACTTCAGCTGCATCTAGGCTTCACCAATGGCCTCTCATAGGCTCACTTCATGATGCCAATCCTCAGCTTCTTTTCATGACCCCTTTAGTCTTAGGTTGTCAACTGTAACTGAAGTAGCACTTTCACCATCAGCCTCTGGTGAACTCTCACCCTTCCAAGTCTCTGCAGCTTTCCATGACCTCTTCATGCCTTCAAAACCAGTACTACCTGGGTAACTCTTACACATTATGAAGTCTGACCACCAGTGTGAGGTACAATCTTGACTGCCTCTGGATTACAGCTTTGTGTTCTAAGAGAACACTTCCCAGGAGATTTTACTACAATGACATATATTCTCCAGCAAGGCCACACCTCATAACATTGCCAACTCCTGGACCAAGCATATTCATACCACTACAGATCTTCAGTCCTAATAGAGAACTGTTGTTTACCAACAAGTTATGCATGCCACTACTACAGTCTTAGGATCATTGTGGCATGTTGGCTGTTAATGTGGTTCATGGACTTCATAGCAAGGTAGGATTGCTGATCTCTCTCCTTTCTAATCTTACATGACATCTTCTGGTGCTATGAAAAATAGGACTCAGGAAGGAGGCATTCAGATCAGTTGAATTGTAGGGGATCTTTGAGACCTGTTTAAGAAGTGCCCTGTGTCTTCAGCAATAGGATTTTACTTTCCAGTGCTGTTAGATAACTAAAGAAAATATCAATAGGCTGTATGTTTTGGAAATCTTTGGGACAACACTTCCAACAATCCAGAAATCCTCTGTGTTATACTAGGATTTTTGTTAGGTAGTCTTTTACTTTTGGAGGGAGCTTCATTAGCCCAGCTGAGAGAAGTTTGTAAAACTATGTATGTTTATATATACATGGCATTATGTATATTATAATTTTGGGGGCTTAATAGTTAGAATAATTCATTGTAGCTTTTCCAGATTGTTATTTCATCTACCTCTGTTCATGTTCTGTGTTTCCTCCCTCCCCCACTGTCATGGTCAGCATGACCTTGAGACATCAAAGGGACATGGAAAGGAGGGTAATGATAGACAAAGAAAACTCTGCATTCATTCAAAAATGAAGTTTTTTTCCATTGTTGGTTAAATGCAGTTTAACAGGCTACCAGAAATAACACTGCAAGCAGAGCCTAAGCAAACCGTATTGCTGACCCACTTTTGTGATATCTTCCTGTACATATTCCTGAAAATGGTATCTTTTACCTCTTTACTCATGTTCTTTTTTTTTTTTTTTTTTACTTCCCAGTACTTTCGACTTTATTCTGCCCAGAGGTAATTCCTTCTAGGCTTTTTACCACATATTTCTATTTTATGCAGTCAAAGTCATGGGCCACATCTGAGTCAAGCAGGGTTTGTGCTACAGGAAGGATGTGTAGATAGATCATTGGAGCCCAATAGAAAGCATCCCTTTCCATTTTACCTATTAGATCACTTCCATTCAATTTATTTCATATTTAAGCTTTCTCCTGCATAACAGAGCTCCTCTCCCTTCCCATTTCAGTTATATACAACTCCCCAACTCTCTCTCCTAGAAATAGTCCCATTTTAGATTCTTGTTTTCTCGGAGGGGGGGGCATATTATTTCATTTATTTACTTGGGGTGGTTTGTTTGGTTTGCAACAGGGTTCTACTTAGTCCATACTGTTCTGAAACTCATTATGTAGACTAGGTTGGCCACAAACTCACAGAGATTCATCTATCTGTGACTTCTTATTTTATTATTATTACATATTTTCTTTACTTATGTTTTAAATGTTATCTCCTTTCTTCTTTCCCCTCTGAAAACCACCTATGCTACCCCCTGACCCCCTGGTCACTAACCCACCCATTTTTGCTTCCCTGTCCTGGCATTCCCCTACACTGGGGCATCAAGCCTTCACAGGATCAAGGCCCTCCCCTCTCATTGATGTCCAAGGCAATCCTCTGATATATATGTCACTGGAGCCATGGGTCCTTCCATGTGTACTCTTTGGTTGGTGCTTTAGTCACTAGGAGTGACTCCAAAAATTCCACCAGAGAACTCTTAAATCTGATAAAGAACTGGATAAAATTTAAACAAATCAGTGGCCTTCCTCTACTCAAAGGATAAACAGGCTGAGAAAGAAATTAGGGAAACAGCGCCCTTCATAATAGTCACAAATAATATAAAATACCTTGGGGTGACTCTAACAAGTCAGAAGCCTTCCTATACTCAAAGGATAAGCAGGCTGAGAAAGAAGTAAGAGAAATAATACCCTTCACGATAGCCACAAACCATATTAAGTATCTTGGCGTGACTCTAACCAAACAAGTGAAAGATCTGTATGACAAGAACTTCAAGTCTCTGAAGAAAGAAATTGAAGAAGACCTCAGAAGATGGAAAAATCTGCCATGCTCATGGATTGGCAGGATTAATATAGTAAAAATGAGCATCTTACCAAAAGTAATACACAGATTCAATGCAATCCCCATCAAAATCCCAACTCAATTCTTCATAGAGTTAGAAAGAGCAATTCAAAAATTCATCTGGAATAACAGAAAACCCAGAATAGCTAAAACTATTCTCAAGAGTAAAAGAACCTCTGGGGGAATCAGTATCCCAGACCTCAAGCTGTACTACAGAGCAATAGTGTTAAAAACTGCATGGTATTGGTACAGTAACAGACATGTAGATCAATGGAACAGAATTGAAGACCCAGAAATGAATCCACACTCCTATGGTCACTTGATCTTTGACAAAGGAGCTAAAACGATCCAGTGGAAAAAAGATAGCCTTTTCAACAAATGGTGCTGGCTCAGCTGGAGGTCAACATGCAGAAGAATGCAAATTGACCCATTCTTATCTCCTTGCACTAAGCTCAATTCTAAGTGGATCAAAGATCTCCACCTAAAACCAGACACACTGAAACTAATAGAAGGGAAACTAGGGAAGAACCTTGAACATATGGGCACAGGGGAGAATTTCCTGAACAGAACTCCAATAGCTTATGCTCTAAGATCAAGAATAGACAAATGGGACCTCATTAAATTACAAAGTTTTTGCAAGGCAAAAGACACTGTCAAAAAGACAAAGCGGCAACCAACTAACTGGGAAACAATCTTTACCAACCTTACATCCGACAGAGGGCTAATATCCAATATATACAAAGAACTCAAGAAGTTAAACTCCAGAGAGGCAAGTAACCCTATTAAAAAATGGGGTACAGAGCTACACAAAGAGTTCTCACCTGAAGAATATCTAATGGCTGAGAAGCACCTAAAGAGATGTTCATCATCCTTAGACATTAGGGAAATACAAATCAAAACAACCCTGAGATTCCATCTCACACCAGTCAGAATGGCTAAGATCAAAAACACAGGAGACAGCAGTTGTTGGCGAGGATGTGGAGAAAGAGGAACACTCCTCCACTGCTGGTGGAATTGCAAGCTGGTACAACCACTCTGGAAAGCAGTCTGGCGGTTCCTCGGAAAACTGGGCATGACACTCCCGGAGGATCCGGCTATACCACTCCTGGGCATATACCCAGAGACTTTACCTGCATGCAATAAGGACACATGCTCCACTATGTTCATAGCAGCCTTATTTATAATAGCCAGAAGCTGGAAAGAACCCAGATGTCCCTCAATGGAGGAATGGATTCAGAAGATGTGGTATATCTACACAATGGAATACTACTCTGCAATTAAAAACAATGAATTCATGAAATTCCTAGGCAAATGGTCAGATCTTGAAAATATCATCCTTAGTGAGATAACCCAATCACAAAAGAACACACATGGTATGCAGTCACTGATAAGGGGATATTGACCCAGAATCTCGGAATACCCTAGACACAATCCGCATATCAATAGATTTCTAAAAAGATGGAAGGAGAGACCCCTGGTCCTGGAAAGACTGGATGTAGGGGAACGCCAGGACAGAGTAACGAGAGGGGGTTGAATGGAGAAAAGAGGGAGGGAAGGGGGCTTATGGGACTTTCGGGGAGGGAGGAAACGGGAAAGGGGAAGTGATTTGGAATGTAAATTAAAAAAATAAAATAAAAAAAAAAGAAAAAAAAATTGTCATTTTGCCTAAAGCAATCTACAGATTCAGTACAATCCCCACCAAAATTCCAACTCAATTCTTCAAAAAATTAGAAAGAGCAATTTCCAAATTCATTTGGAATAACAAAAAACCTTTGATAGTGAAAACTCTTCTCAACTGTAGAAGAACTTCTAGGGGAATCACCATCCCTGACCTCAAGCTATAAATACAGAGCAATCTTAAAAACAAAACAAAACAACAACAACAACAAAAAAAAATCCCTGCATGGTATTGGTGTAGTGACAGGCAGATAGATCAGAGGAATAGCATTGAAGACCCAGAAATGAACCCACATACCTTTGGGCACTTGATCTTTGACAAAGGAGCTGAAACCATCCAGTGGAAAAAAAAGACAGCATTTTTAACAAATGGTGCTGATTCTACTGGCAGTTAGCAAGTAGAAGAAGGCAAATTGATCCATTCTTCTTTTTTTTTTTTTATTTTCTAAGTTTTTTTATTTACATTCCAAATCATTTCCCCTTTCCCGTTTCCTCCCTCCCCGAAAGTCCCATAAGACCCCTTCCCTCCCACTTTTCCCCATTCAACCCACTCTCACTTCTCTGTCCTGGCATTCCCCTACATCCAGTCTTTCCTGGACCTGGGTCTCTCCTTCCATCATCTTGGAAATCTATTGATATGCGAATTGTGTCTAGGGTATTCCCAGATTCTGTGTTAATTTATTCCCTTATCAGTGACTGCATACCATGTGTGTTCTTTTGTGATTGGATTACCTCACTAAGGATGATATTTTCTTTTCTTTTTTTTGTTGTTTTTTTTGTTTGTTTGTTTGTTTGTTTGTTTTTTGTTTTTTCGAGACAGGGTTTCTCTGTGTAGCCCTGGCTGTCCTGGAACTCACTTTGTAGACTAGGCTGGCCTCGAACTCAGAAATCCTCCTGCCTCCGCCTCCCAAGTGCTGGGATTAAAGGCGTGCACCACCACCGCCCGGCTAGGATGATATTTTCAAGTTCTGACCATTTGCCTAGGAATTTCGTGAGTTCATTGTTTTTAATTGCAGAGTAGTACTCCATTGTGTAAATATACCACATCTTCTGAATCCATTCCTCCATTGAGGGACATCTTGGTTCTTATAAATAATAGCCAGAACATAGTGAACATATGTTCACTATGAACATAGTGGAGCATGAACATAGTGGAGCATGTGTCCTTACTGCATGCAGGGGAATGCATAGCATTCCCCTGCATGAACATAGTGGAGCATGTGTTCTTACTGCATGCAGGGGAAGCCTCTGGGTATATGCCCAGGAGTGGTATAGCAGGATCCTCTATATGGATGGATGCATGAACATAGTGGAGCATGTGTCCTTACTGTATGCAGGGGAAGCCTCTGGGTATATGCCCAGGAGTGCTATAGCAGGATCCTCAGGGAGTCCCTGGGTACCTGTATCCTCAGTGCAGTCGATCCCCAGAACAGAGGTCGCCACCCTTAAACAAAGCTCAAGTCCAAGTGGATCAAGGACTTCCACATCATACCAGATGCATTAAAGCTAATAGAAAAGAAACCAGGAAAGAGCCTCAAGCACATGGGCACAGGGTGAAAATTTCCTGAGCAAAATTCCAATAGCTTTTATGCTCTAAGATCAAGAATTGACAAACTGGACCTCATAAAATTACAAAGGCAGCAAACAACAGATTGGGAAAAGTTCTTCACCATTCCTACCTCTGATAGAGGGCTAATACCTAATATATAAAAAGAACACAAGAAATTAGACTATAGAGAACCAAATAACCCTATTAAAAAGATGGAGTACAGAGCTAAACAAAGAATTCTCAACTGAGAATACTGAAAGGCTGAGAATCTCCTAAAGAAATGTTCAACATCCTTAGTCATCAGGGAAATGCAAATCAAAAACTGTCCTAATATTTCACCTCATACCAGTAAGAATGGCTAAGATCAAAAACTCAGGAGACAGCAGGTATTGGCGAGGATGTGGTGAAAGAGGAACACTCCTCCACAGTTGGTGGGATTGCAAGCTAGTACAACCACTCTGGAAAGCAGTTTAGCAGTGCGTCAGTTAATTGGACCTGAGGACCTAGCTATACCACTTCTGGGCATATACCCAGAAGATGCTCCAACATGTAATAAAGACACATGCTCCACTATGTTCATAGCAGCCTTATTTATAATAGCCAGAACCTTGAAAGAACCCAGATGTCCCTCAACAGAGGAATGGAAACAGGAAATGTGGTACATTTACACAATGGAGTACTACTCAGCTATTAAAAGCAATGACTTCATGGAATTCTTAGGCAAATGGATGGAACTAAAAAAATATCATCCTGAGTGAGTTAACCCAATCACAAAAGAACACAAATGGTATACACTCACTCATAAGTGAATATTGGCCCAGAAGTTTGGAATACCTAAGATATAATTCACAGGCCACATGAAGCTCAACAAAAAAGAAGACCAAAGTTTCTGGAATTTCTATAGACTATATATACTCACATTTGAAGATTTGAAGTTAGTTCACAAACAAGGCTCAAGGAACATTTTTGTTTGTTTGTTTGTTTGTTTTGTTTTTCGAGACAGGGTTTCTCTGTGTAGCCCTGGCTGTCCGGGAACTCACTTTGTAGACCAGGCTGGCCTCGAACTCAGAAATCCTCCTGCCTCTGCCTCCCAAGTGCTGGGATTAAAGGCGTGTGCCACCACCGCCCAGCTAGGCTCAAGGAACATTGTGGTAGAAAGGTAGAAAGACTCTAAGAGCCGGAGGACAGGGAAATTTGGTGTGAGATTGTATCTCCAGGTAATATGAGAAGATACTCCTATAAAATCCCAATAATAATAGCTGCCAAGCATGAGTTGAACAAGGATGAAGCCAATGGATTTCCAAATGGATGAAAAAAGCCTCAAAAGGCATCAACCCTAAACAAAGAACTATAAGGTAAGTGAAGAAAATTGGGAGTGGAAGGGATGGTTTTCTTCAGGGAAAAACATGACAATTGATTGTCTGGTGTCAAGTGATCAGCTCTGAAAACAAACATATAAGTAACAGAATGTGAACTGCACTGATCCAAAATGCAGGATTTAGTAGGATCTAAAATGGTACCATTTCTATGAAAGGGCATTTGGGAGTAGGATAAAATGAAATGTGAGGGAGGTGGAGTTCTTTTACGACGGGGTAGGTGGGTGGTAGGAGCATCATCATGGAGACAGGGGTTGGGGCAGAGGTATTGGATGTGGAACAGTCAGAGGGTGGATGAGGGAGGTGATAAAATCTGGAATGTAATAAATAAATAAATAAATAAATAAATAAATAAATAAATATATAAATGGAAGGGAAATAGGTAAATACAAAGAATAATTAATTTTAAAAAGACATGAAACACACATAGAAAACACACTAGTATTGTGTTCTATCTTACATTCTCAATATGAAACTACCCTTAAAGTTCTGCAAAAAACACCCTTTTGCTACTCATAGAAGAACAGAACGGAGGGAAATAGAAGCTGACAAATGAAGACCCACTTAATTGGTCATTAGCAGGGGTAGATACAGTCTCAAATTAAGACAATTTTTTCCGGCTTTTCCTTTGGAATGGCACCCCAACCTCTCAGCTTTCTGAACCTTAATGACTAACATTTTGGAGCCATCAGCACAGTCTCCACAACCCTGTGACAGGTAAAAAGAATGGACAGGAAATTGCTGATCACGCCCCACATTTCCACTCCCATCCTGCACCTCAATGCTCCTTAAGAAATCCCATTCATCCTGACTACAGAAAGAGATAGTTTAGGTATCTGTACCCTGCCACCTTAACCAAGTTCCATGAGACGAAATGTTTAGCGTAATCTACTTACCCATTTTAAAGTTTTTTTTTTCTTATAGGAGGAAGGTTAAAATATCATTTAAAGTTCAGCTGCATTTGTGGTGGTGAGGGTAGAGCATGTGTATTTCAGGAGGGTTTGTGGGAGGGTAGGATAGGACTCCTAAAGCTATATAGGTAGTGCCCCAGATCCTTCATCTTTCTTGGCTAGACTGGGAGTACCCACATTCCAACGTTTTAAGCTCACACTACCCTTAGGAAAACAACTTACCAAGTTCCAATCCTGCAAATCTTTTGCACAGAAAACCATAATGGTGGGAGAAGGAAGGAGTAGCCTTTTTCTAATGTTTGTGCTTTCTGCTACCACATACCTTACTCTTTACCTTTAGTGTCCGAACGAAAAACACAGAGTTGAGATTTGCCTTTGAGACCCTTCGTTCACCTCTAACCAGGTGTCCGGGTCACTGCTAGAGTCCTTGTGTGCTAGAGCTAAAGAAACCCTCTTCCTTCTTTGCAATCTCTAGAGTCTTAGAGTGGAAATGGAAATGAGCTTGCTCCTTGGGAGCTTACTTTACTCATTTGCCTCCAGGAAGATCCCAGTGCTGTTCAACTGTGGCCAGGGTTTCCCTCCTTCCCTGTGTTCTCCCCCAAAGTAAATGGACTTCAAAGTAATTTGTCTTTTCCCTGGAATCCTAGAAGAATAGGATTCTGGTTCCTGCTTTATAATCCAAGGTCAGTAACTTTCCAGTTTTAGAGATGCAAGTGGAGATAAATTTATAATGTTGATAATCTACAAAACCTGAGTTAATAGATAATTATATTATAGTTAATATTTAAAGAGTTGTTTCCATGGCTGGAAATGTAGGGTATCATTCCTGCAATAACACACATCAAATTTTGTGAGGGGCTGGTTTGGATACTGTGTGGTTTTGCACAAATGTATTTCTGTATGGATTTTTGGTGTTTGATGTTGCTTTTCCTTTAGGTTTTTTTTTTTTTTTAATAAGAGAATGGAGTTTGAGAGTCTGGGAGAAAATGAATGAAAGTGGATTAATTTTCCTCCTTTTCATTGAATAAATGAAATATCATATAAATAAGAGAGAAAAAGACACATACACAGAGAAAGAGAGAGAGAGAGAGAGAGAGAGAGAGAGAGAGAGAGAGAGAGAGAGAGATCATGAATATGAAAGAGATGAAAATGGAGAGATATATAGGAAGGTTTGGAGAGAGAAAATGGAAGAAAACTATGGTAATTATTTACTAATCTCAAAAAATTAAATATTAAATAATTATGGTTCTGAACAAGTAAAAATTAGCATTGGAGTTAAGGAAAATATGATGGAGATATTTGCTTTTTAACACAAAGTTAAGAGGCAACAATCAAACATAATTCTTTGATTTTAACAATTATCTATATACTATCCTTAGAAGGCTAATCAGGTTGTTAAAATTCCAGAAGAGCTATTCATTGTTTTTTCTTTCTTTCAGTTACTACTATGAAATAATAAATAATGTGCATCTATTCAAATGAAAGCACACTTTTACTTACAAAAGAAGATTAAAACTATTTATCTAATTATCCTTGGATTTCATGTATAAGAGGTACAATGACTGGGAGGGAGCAAGGCAAAAAAAAAAGTGAACAAGCAAAAATCAAATTGAGTTAAAAGAAAATCAGCTTACTGTCAGCCATGTTATGCTGAAATAGCTTCTATGCTTGAATGTCATGGCTTGTTAAAATAAAGGTCATGACAAAGAGAAAAAGAATAAAGAAAAAAAGAAAAAAAATTTGACAGTTATTTACTGCCCAGTAATTTAAGCTCTGAGAAAAACACCAGGTTTTTAGAATAACCTCAATTTCTCATTCAGTAATCAGAGAACAATGCTCAGGTTCTCCACCAAAGCCTGCATTGAGAATAGTGTATGTTCTAGACTAAAATCTTGACATCCATACTTGCTGGAGCATACATATTTCTAGTTTATATATACGATCAGAATTTCTAAATTTGTTGATATTTATGGTATGCAGATAAAATTTTGAATTATTTCCGTCTATTTATTTAATTTGACTTTCTTGACTTCAAAGAATTTTCTGTCTGCCAATGGGATGCTACTGTAAAATGTAACGAAAAAACACTAGACCTGAAGAAATCACAGCTCATTTCCTTTGAAGATGTAATTACAAAGTTATTGACTGTCAAGTATGATTTATATATCAATCTAGAATACTTTATTTACAATGAAACAATTCTTAATTGGTTAAGATATATTCTATGTGGAAACATTCTATTAAAAAAGACAAACAGGGCATAGCTTTGTTGATGAAAGCTTTTGATGTGAAAGCAAACTCTTATTTACATATTTTACAGATGGGAGCTCTCTTGGTGAATAACTGCTGTTTATCTTTCTTATTTTAAATTTCTACTTTAGGCACAACGTTATAGACAATTTAATTTCATAGTACCTGCAGGAGAAAATCTTTCTTCTTCAAGTTTTATGTGAGATAATTGAACCTTCAGAAATGTTGGAAAAACTGACAGCTTTCAGGGTTTCTGGTCCTCATCTTCCCTTTAATTAGTATATAACATAGGCATTCACTGAATATTCAAAACAATAAAATTTGTTTCCTATATTCTATCAGGTTTAAATTCTGACAGTATGATGAAATTTATTCATCCTATTCTGACATCCATTTGTTAAACAAAAAAATAGTTATAGAAGATCTTAAATGTTATACTATGGATAAAATAATATGGAAAAAAATTTAGGAATAGCTCACATTTTTACAAAGACAGAGCATAGCTCATTTTAGGAATACCAAAATAAAGAGCAAGATAACATGGTTAATCTTTTTTTATATGTCATGTAAATGATAATATTTTTAATAAATGTAATCACTTTATCAGTGTATTAAGGAATGAAAACTAAGCAACTTTCTTTTGAATTGGTTGATCAAGAATAAGCCCAAATTTGAATTTTTCTCATATCTTCCATCTATTTGTAGTCTGAGGTTCCTGGCCTGTCTGTAGTTTTTCCTATCTATGTTTTTTGTTGTTGTTGTTGTTGTTATTGTTGTTGTTCTATGTCTGTCTGTTATGCTCATGCTTATGTCCTCTCTCTGACTCTGTTGCCTGGTGTGTGTGTGTGTGTGTGTGTGTGTGTGTGTGTGTGTGTGTCTTAGTTCAAGCTTCCATTGCTGAGAAGAGAACCATAACCAGTGCAAATCTTATAAGGGATAATATTTAATTGGGGCTAGTTTAAAGCTTCAAATGTTGAGTCCATTGTCATCATGGCAGGAAGCAGTGCAGCATTGAGGCAGGTATGCAATGGAGGAACTGAGAATTATACATCTTGTTCCAAAGGCAAACAGAAGAACACTGTCATGTAAAGCTAGGGGGAGGGTCTTGAAGTCCTCTCCTGCATTGATACACTTCCTTAAACAAGGCCACACCTACTCCAACAAGGCCACATCACCTAATAGTGATATTCCCTGGGGCAAGAATATTCAAACCACGACTTCGTATGTGTGTGTGTGTGTGTGTGTGTGTGTGTATGTGTGTACTGGTTTGTGTATGAATCTTATGTTGTCTTCCTTACACATTATTTAGTTGTTTTACTGAAAAGAAATAGTACAAAAATCCTCTACAACAATTATCCTATATCTACATGTTGTTTCTAACTTTTCTGGGATATTTGTTGTTTAAGGTTTCTTTCTATATGTAGGATGTTTTAAATCAGATGGTTGCCACAACACTCTCTCTCTCTCTCTCTCTCTCTCACACACACACACACACACACACACACACACACACACATGCACACACACACATACGCACACACACACAGACATGCATACACACATGCACAAAACACTATTCTGGTTCTGAGAAATGGAAAAGTGTATAACTTAAGATTAAAGCTATGGATATTGTTTAAGTTGTAAGCTGATTTAAAGGGAAGTCCAAGACATAGAAAGTTGGTTACATTGTTCTCCCAAAGGAAGGTTAATCTTAGAAGGCTAAGTACACAGTAGTATAGCAAGGTGTGTACATAGTCTGGAATGATTTTGTCACATTATTAACTTGCCTGGAAAGTCTGAAAAAATGTTAAGTCTCTTTGCAGTAGAAATATTTTCAGATAAATGTATAGCTATCATTCAAATCGGTACCTACCTGAGTGACTTTCTTGTTTTTCTTACCCTTTCATCGCTATTTTGTTTCATTTTGCAAATACATCTAAGGAATTTTTCATGGTACATTATCCTTTGACTAAATAATATTGCATGCTATTAAGAATCATTAGTCTACATGTTTGAAGATGTGGCTACTAATTTGTGTATTATTTACATAAACACGAATAGAACTTCTATATGATGAATACCAGGCATGAATAGTGTCTGCAATTGACATTTTAGGTAAATGAAAACAGTAAAATTTTCTTTTACATCTCCTGTTAGAAAGGGAAGACTTGTTGAACTGAAATTGCTGAACTTCAGAAAAGTTACTCTGCCACATGGGATGATTCCTAGGAAAGTTACATGGAAAATAATGGCAAAATTTCCTTGAGTTTATGCTCAAGGATTCTGATGTAAACATAATGAAAGGAATTAAATTATATCTCTACAATTTAGTTTTTATTTTGTGTGTAAATATGGGTGTTTGACTGTATTTATGTTCTCTATCTGCATGTAGTACCTGCAAATATCAGGGGGGCATCAAATTCCTTGGAACCACAATTGCAAGCGTATGTGTGGTGTCCAGAGTGCTGGGAGGGAAACACCAGTCACCCATAGGAGAAACAAATGCTCTTAACTGAACCATTTCTTTAGCTATGACTTTAATCTCAGGACAAAACTACCTGTGTAAGTTATTTATAGCCTCAGAAAAAATTAATTTGTGATTTAATATAACTTTAAATATTTGTTTCCTTCCATTATTTTGAAGTCCAAATCAACAAGCTGGATTGACTTGAACTGGGTATTTACCACATCATTAACTGATATACCAAAGTTATAGTCAGGGTAACATACTTGACTAACAAGTTTCTACTCATTGATATGCATTTCCAGCCATTTCATTAGGAAATGTATTAGGGCTGGAACTTCAGTGTCTTTATTTCATGTTGTATATAGAGTCTCAGAGGCATGATACATGTGGAAGGAGCTTTAGTTGAATCATTTTAATATTATTATACTTTGTCTTTACTTTTGGAAACTTCATATCCATACACCATGGAGCATGATCATTTCCACCAAATATTTCCATCTTCTAGTTACACTCTTATTTCCTACATGTCATCCTCTGAACATCATGCTCTCCTCCTTTCTCTTTTTTATAATAATTCACTAAGTCCAATTAGTGGGTCCATACACTGAATTATGGGAAACAAAACAGTGAACCTATTCCTCAAAGTATGATTCTCTCTCCCTTAGAATCTTTATTGTGAGAACTTCTTAGTAATGGGAGAGGGTGGATATCACTTCCCCTCATCTATGTCAGAAGGAATTTTGAATGGCTGGATCTTCTGTAGATCTTTTGCCAGCAGCCACAGCTAGTGTGACTGCATGAGTATTGTAGTCATAGTATGTCTAAAAGACAGCACTTCTCAGAACTCTATATTTTGTCTTTCACATTCTTTCTGTCTCCTCTTTTGTAATTTAACATAATCCTTAATGATGGAAGGCTTACTATAGATGTCTTCATTAGAGTTGATCGCTCATTCTGTTATTCTTAGTACTTTGACTGCCCTCTGATCAAAATATAAAGCAGTTCAGGACTATGGAACATAAACATAAATATTTAGAAGAAATCTGATCATATGTTATTATATGGAATTAGTAATTCAAGAACCTACCCTAGATTCTATGACCTCTCAACCCATGAGTTTTTTTTTTATTTTGATCATAATTACATTACCAATTATGCAATTCCTTCCTGTGGACCAGGCCTTCTCAATCAAATATATATGCACTAATTACTTCATAAAAGTCTTGCCATTATTGCACTAGTGAGCACATCAAAATTGGCAGGTTCATATTACAGTTTGCACAGTTCAGTCCTGTGTGAGACCAGTGGTCTCATTTTTCCCTCAGTAGCCTGTGTATGAGCTTATGCTACTATGAAAGCTGGCCAGCAGCAAGAATGGTTTTAGTTTTTCTTTATGTCTTGTAGTTAAAGCCTGTGCTATTTTCAGCAATAAGGTCTTAACATGTAGTTCTTGTGGGTTAACAAAGGGTATGGCAATAACTTCTGCTCTGTTAGTGTCTCACTTCTAGTGTCTCTTTGACAAGTAATTGAATCCAACAAAGGTAATCTATGCTTTGCAATAAGATTTCACTTAACCCATGTCTTTTAAAGTAGCATTTCCTATTCAGGCTAAGTAATTCCAATCAACCCCCTTTTTTAAGTTATAATTTTTAAATTATTAGTTTTCCATGAGAATTTAAAAATGTGTGCCTAGTTTTGGCTAACCACTATCTTCAACTATAATTATCAATGATATTTTTTAAAAAAAGCAAGAGAAATATGTAACATGATACTTTCTGAATTAACATTGCACATTTTCCCATAAGAATTAGCAATAAAGTCTATTTGAATTTTTAATATGAATTACATTATACTATAAGACTAATAATAAGAATTTACTTTTCATAAGTCTGCAATTTATGAAGTTCAAAGTCAAGATGCTTGTAGATTCAGTGATGAAATTCCATTTTTCATGACATTGAACAAAAGAACCACAATACAGCACTAATCACATGTGTAAGGATATTTAACCTAAAAGACTTGAAGCACTCCTCTTCCAAAAAACATTACGTTAGAGAGTAGGTATCAATGTATAACTTTTGTACCAAAATAATCATCTGTGTATAAAAAGTTTTAAATGTGTATCAAACATATATAGATTATGTATGTATGTATATCTATGTATAGATTATTAGGTATATATAAAGATTATGAATAAGACCAAAGAAGTATGTACTCCTAACTTGTGACTAAAGTCTGGGAAATGTGCTCTTCACAGGCTGAAATGAACTATTTGAAGAAGAGTAACATGGTAGTAGTCAACTGGGAAGGCAAATGTTTTTAGATTACTAGGTAAAAATGGATCATTTCAAGAAAATGGATCATTGAGAGGATAGATTCTTCTTTCAGGAAAAATAGTTGTTATTGCATATGCTTATTTAGATCACATAACTTATAATATCAAACATGAGGAGCATAGTTCTTTCTTATCCACGTATCCATGGGGTTTAATCACTTAGTGATAAAACATTTTGTTCCTTAAATATGAATGATAATTATATTTAAACTTCTAATTGTACCAGATTCTTTTGGTGTTTAAAATCAGTAGATGATATTTAAAACTTTGACATGATTAATTTTTATTAAAATTTTCTTCTGCATTCATATGATTTTATTTGTGTGTGTTCATTGGTCTCATATAAATTAATAACACAATTTATATCTATTTGAATGAAATCTAGAAGTTTTTCCATTTATTATGAATGAATCAATGAAGTTTACATAATGAATTCTGTGACTGAAAGAAGTTTATAACTCATAAGAATGAGTTGGTATTAAAAGTGAAAGAATTAAGTATATGGTTTCTTCATATTTAGTTGAGTCATTGAAATAATAAGAGATTGAAATTAATATTTGGCAATTCAATTTGAAATATTACAGGAAGATTTGAAAATTAAAATTACATATATATGTATACCACATCATATAATCTATGTTGTTTTAATTATACCTCATCAAACACACTAAATTTACTTTACTACAGTTCATGAAAATCCATTTATTTAAATTATATTTGCTTTCTTCAAAACTATATTTGATTATAGGTAAAATGCAATTTAGGAATGTGCTTAAATTATATTTTAATATGTAGAGTGATTATAGTTACAGTTTTTCCTAGCACAGATTATATGCTACTTTGTAAAGCATTGACATGCAATTTTACTTTATTATTTTAATTATGTATATGTGTCTCAGTGCTGGCTTTTTAAATAACCATTTGGATAAGAAAATAACCTTAGAGTTTTATGATTAGTAAGTATATGACATTAGATATATAGTTTTGGTGTAGAACGGTTTTTATTAAAATGATCCATTTGAATAGAATGGATACAGCTCTACATAAAAATTTCTTGCACACACCAAGGTTAGTTCTCTAGGGAAAATTTTAACATCCTTTCCTCTTGTTATGTTTTTAGTGTAATTCATCTTAACACTGACAAACTATTCAAAATATGTAGCTAATAAAGCACAGTTTTCAGGGAGTTCACAATCAGACATGTAAAACAATATGTTGAAGAACTTTTGTACATGTATGTATACTAGTCTTAAAGACTCAGCATGGTAAAAATAATCTCCTTCGCTAGAGTGGCTCTCTGACCCCATGATCCCATTGCTTATTTTAATTAACCTTTTTAAAGACCAATTACTTTTTACCCCTAGATTTGCAATGCAAATATAACTGAGTTATTTAAATTACATGTGAAGCAAGATACAGGTATGACTCTTGGATTGCGAATGTGTCTGCCCATTGAAACAATATATGTCTTCCCTGAATTAATTGATCCTGAGATGTCAGAGCCTTAATGAATGTAATGCAAGCTGAGTAGATTTCCTTGACTCTTTCAGTTATGAGGTGCTGATGGAAAGTTGCTGACTAGGACAGACTCCAGAACAAGTGAACCATATATATCAGGAGGTCAGTATAAGGACATCAAGTGCTTCAAGTATGATCCGGGGATGCTGCAAGGGAGGTGAGAGGGCACTGAAAGCAAACTTGTCCTGTTTCACAATGTTGCCTAAAGCTGTAACATATCATTGTAAATATCTCCATTGTTGATGTGTGCTTGTCATACCTGTCATTTTGACATATAGTCATTACAATTTATATCTCTATTTCTGTATGAAACATGGGTACTGTTAGCTACATCTTCCTTTCTCTGAGTTTGATCTGTAATTTCTCATTTCTTTTTCTACTTAAACATATTAATACCTAATTCCAAAGTTATTTTTTTCCAACTTAGCAGTTCTTGGGATGTTTTGTTTGTTTGTTTATTTGTTCTTCATCATTTACAGGTTAATGAGTCTTCCTAGTTGTGGTTTATTAGAATGGGTAAGAAGAGAAATTATAATAAACTAAATATGAATGCTAATTTCTTGGAAATATACAAAATCGAACAGATGAGAAGAATCACTCATGTGTCAGATGCCTTATATAGAGATAGAGATAGAGATAGAGATAGAGATAGATAGATGTAGAATTGAAACCACAAACACAATTATGATATTTGTATAACATCATGCTAAAATTTTCTACTTAATTAACTTATACTGATCCTTACATAAGATTACATTAGAATAAACACTGGATTCATGTTTTGAATATGGACATCACTTATTAGATGATGTACTTATTTGAATAATCTTAGAATACAGAATTATAAAATAAACTACATTTACTGGTTGTCTAAATCTCTGACTTTCTCCTGAAATTTTTATTTAACTAAATCTTAGGCTTTAAACTCCCCTCTTTCTTGATCTTAACAGATTTTTTTTTTTTTTGTAAAGATAGATTTTATTCAGGGCATTGGGAGGAGAGTTAAGAGGATAGTAGAGACAGAACAAGGCAGAAAGAAAGTGTAGAGAGGTAGAGTAGAGGCAGGCCATTAGCACGTGGAGGGAATAGGAGAGAGGGGAGTCAGACAAAAGAACAGAGGGTGAGCAAGAAGGCAAGACAGGTCTTAACAGAATTTTAATCAGAATACTTAAAACAGAACAACTCATCAGCATTAACTGATGACAGTTTACCAAGAAGTCTGCTACTAATTCTTTTTTTTTTTAAGTTTTTTTTTATTTACATACCAAATCATTTCCCCTTTCCCCGTTTCCTCTCTCCCCGAAAGTCCCATAAGCCCCCTTCCCTCCCTCTTTTCCCCATTCAACCCCCTCTCGCTTCTCTGTCCTGGCTCTTGAGGTTCCCTTTTTACTTGCAGCATACTGCTGAATCCTGAGCCCATTCACATCTATTCCTACAGTTGGTTCCCATTCGAATGCAAATATCCTTTTGCACTATTGTAGTATTCCTTTAGTAAATGTTAGTTGCTTCTGTGCCTGTAGTCTCCTCAAGACTCCTAATCCATCCAGAAACTCTGAAACTACTACAGCTTTACCAAGCCTGACAGCCAGTTATCAGAATCACTGCTTCCAAAAGAATTTTGATTATAGGAAAAAGAATTTGTCCCTGCTCACTTCAGCTGTCAACATGTCACGGAGTAGAATCACAGGAGCTAGTCTCAGTTAAGGGATTCTCCAGAAAAAATTGGACTTTGGGCATATCTTTAATAGATTGTCTTAATTAGTGATTGATATGAGAGGGGCCCTGTGGGTGGCACTCTCCCTAGGTAGATAGGTCTGGGTGGTATAAGAAAACTAGTGAAGAAAGATTAGCTAGTAAGTGACTTAGAAAATGATCCTGTCAGCAGTCACGCCAGGGCTCCTGTTTTCCTTCATGCTCTAACTTTCCCAAATAATAAAACTGTGTAAACCAAATAAGTTGTTAGTATTGGTCAAATCAGTTCAAGTCACTATCCTTAGTAATACTTACGGTAAAGCAGCTACTGATGATGATGAAACTTCACCTGACAACTATTTAACTCTTTCTCTTGATCCTAGTTTCTAACTGAAGTCATTTTCTTTTCCGTTAACAACCAAACTCGTACTCTCCTTACTGAGCTTGGTGTTATGCATTTCTTCCTCATTTGTTTATTTAAATTACCTGCTGTTCAATACTATGCATAAATGTACAGTTGTTCATGTGATAATGATGCAGATAATGATGAAGAAGGCATTATTCCTAATATTATTGATCAAATTAGAGAGCGATACCCAAGAAAAGTTATTGGATTCAAGAGTTGAATTTCTGAAAAAAAAAATCATGCCAAGAAATATCCTTTTGACAATATTTGCCCTATATGAAAATTTGACCTTTTCAACACTGTGTGTTAAACATTGGATTTAGGCATGATAAAATGAAAAATTTTTTTTAAGAGTCATAACCAGACATATATGGGAGAATAGTTTGTTGTTAATTTATTGAAATTTCTGTCTGTACTCCTGAATGTTTTAGAAGAGTAAAGCCAAAAGACACCCCTTTGCAATATGTTAAAGGCAAATATAAGGATGGAAATATTAAAATGTGTTCTTTTGTTGCCTCATAAAATATAAAAAAATCAAAGTTATTTCTCATATGCTTGGATTGAATTTAGTGATTCATGAAAAGGCATCCCTGCTTCACTGTCTGATCTCTGTAGCTCAGATAATTATTGATAATAATAATTATCAGAGACAAAGGAGTTAAGACGACTAGCTGCCTGGAATTATTAAACGGTAGTTCAGGAGAAGAGATTATGCCGGGCAAGGGTTAATTATGAAAGGACTCAACTGAGACAAAGTACTGGAGTGCTCATTAGACTAATGAGGGGTGGCTCCTCTGCCCACATTTAAGGGCATTTCCTCAGGGTCGAAATCCATACTAATGCCATTTTGTTTTGTTGTGGTTCATTGAAACTTAGTCTGGCATTTAAAATAATGGGGACTGTATGACCATGAATAGAAAGGGGTTATGAGCTTCCTGTCAGGAAATTAAAACCAAAAATTAGAGGTAACATGATAACGTAGTTCACATTTTTGGCAAAATTTGTTCAGATATATTAATAAGAAATAAAAAAGTATTAGCAATGATGGATAAATGCTTGATTTTTTTCTTCCTTAGATCTCAGAGTTAAGTGTGGATGAAAAAAAATGAATTTTTTCAACTTCACTTTAAAAAGATATATGAATAAGAATATTAGCTCACAGCACACCGAATATAATATCTTCTATCATACCATTTATCTCTTTTCACAGACTGTACTTATTACTAGTGAAACTAAAAATGTATCTATCTCACCTCTCTTTGCCAAAACTGAATAAAGAGTGATTATATTTCATAGATTCCCACATCATCTTTTATTAACACACATTTTGATTTTTAAGTTATTTTTGTTACTTTGTCAGTATAGTGTAAAGTAAATCTGTAATGAATTAGCACAAATAACCAATACAAGCAACTCTGATTCTGAAAAGTTTGAACCTTTTACAGTGTTATCAGTAATTTGGCTCAGGCAAGAATTACATAAATGTTTTGTAGTGAAGACGACTTTGTTTCCTATAAGGAAGTTTCAGTCACTTAGAAAGATAAAGTATTGTACTTATTATGTTTATCATTATAGGAAACCTAACTAAAATGGGCTGTGTCACTGATATGTTCCAGAGTGAGGTAGAGGTAGATGGCAATGTTAGTCTTAAGAGGACACATTCATGACATATTTGCTTCTCTGATAATGCTAACTTCAATGTATGCTTGAAACTGAAGAGATAGATTTGGACAGCTCTCAGTGCATGTGTTCAAATTAGAACATAATTGGAAATATGTGTATTTCTACATGCTCATTACCAGAAGTTTATTCTGCTCACAAGAGTACAACATTCTAATACTTGGCTTGTCTTACACAGTTTGCTATCCTAAAAATGATAGAAAAAGAGAAGTGGCTAAAGTTTAGAGTACTTCTTATGTAACATCACTGGGTAGAGTACTGGCATGGTGTGGTTGGATCCATTTAGTGTAGCCATATTTGAGCAAAGACTATAGTTTGAAAGTAAGCAGTTTATAAGCTCATGTGTTTCGTTTTTCAGTTTTTCATTTTAACAGGTAGTTGAGCATACTGGGGCAACAAAGACATGCTTTTGGTTGCTTGTTCAAGAAAAGAATGAGATTATTTTTTTCTAAGAGAAGCTCATTGCTGCTCCTTTAAAATTAACCAATCAGGCATCAGTATGACTATATAGGTAAGAACTCTTGAATAAAAGCCAGGCAACCCGAGTTTCATCCCAGAAAGACAGATTGTAGAACCAGAGCCTAATTGTCAGACATCCAAAAATGCACCATGACATATGTGAAGGCACTTATGTGCACATCCATTGTGGATGGACACACCCAGATGCAAGTATGCCCAAACATGTATGTGCATCACATACTGAGGTAGACACACACAAACACAAACACACATACACACTCACACACATACAGAGAGAGAGAGAGAGAGAGAGAGAGAGAGAGAGAGAGAGAGATTGACAGAGACAGACAGACAGAAAGAGACAGACAGAGAGAGAAAGAAAGAGACAGAGAATGCATAAATATATGAAATTAACTGGCAATGAATGTCAGTTATACCTCTATATTCTGACATTTCATGGAGTCAAAATTGTGTGTGTTTGTTTGTGTGTGTGTGTGTGTGTGTGTGTGTATGTGTAACTTATTATTTAGAATTCAGAGGACAACTTTCATAAGTGGATTTCATGGTTTTCCTTATTGAGACAGGGTGCTTACTATTTCTGCCAAGCTATGTACTACTGGCTAGATAATCTAGGAGTTTCTAAATGATTCGTTTTTTGTCCATCATCCCATTGAAGTATTTCTGGGGTTATTATAGCATGCCGGCACATTAGACTGGTTTAAGATCCTGGAAATTATTCAGATCATCAGATTTAAACAGCAAGCACCTCTATTTTTTGAGACATGATTGACCAAGTCCATGAGAGTTGAGATTTTGAACTTAAAGTCTATAGTATGTTTTCTTACACCCCCATTATAAGAATGCAGCACATTTTCTCAAAACACATTCAGGAAATAAAAATACAAATAGTACAAGAAATGTGTATCTACTTCTCATGATGTATAGCAATGTTTCCCAGAATTGGAATCCTTCATTTTGGAGGGAAAGTCACTAAAATAAAGGATGATGAAAGGAAGGTGGCACAACAGGATATTATGAGAGGAGGTGAAACTTTCACCCCCACAGGGAAGTTTGGTAAGATCAGGAATTTTATGAATCTGCTAGAATCACCAGGTCATTTCCTCTTTAAGCACGTATATGCAGAAAGTACTGAGAGAAATATTCAGACAAGCTGAGTTCCTTACAAGAAGCAGAGAACAACCAAGATTTCTGGAAAAGGCAATGGCCATGCAAGCCTCCTAAAAGCAGAAGCAAAGCTGCTTGGCAGAGAGCTACTCCAACCTGCTCAACTGCTTGATGGTTGTGTAATGTGAGCCATGTTTCCGTTTCCATCGTTTATGGGTGTCACCCATACTGGGGTGGGATTGAGTGATGTAACTGTCTTTGAGTTATTTCTTCTTCATTTGCTAACCCTTAATACCTATTCTTGTAGATAACCCTGATATAAAATTAAAGGCTTCACAAAGTTGAAACTTTAGTGGTATAGTTACTTTGATGAAGTCAGTTTCCTATACAGAGTGCATAGATACTTGTTTGTGGCTCCTCAGGAGTAATGTCATACAAGATCTCACCAAATGGTTTAGGATTAATTGAGCTGATATTCATCTGTCATTCCTTTGCTTCTTCCCTGTGATTTTACAATGATTCTGTTATATTTGTGCATTCCTGCCTATCTCACTGTCTCTATCTCTGTCTCTCTCTCTCTCTCTGTCTCTGTCTCTCTCTCTCTCTCTCTCTCTCTGTCTGTCTCTCTCTCTCTCGCTCTCTCTCTCTGTCTCTCTGTCTCTCTCTCTCTCTCTCTCTCTCTCTCTCTCTCTCTGTGTGTGTGTGTGTGTGTGTGTGTGTGTATACTGAAGTTTTTATAGTTAGTTTATAGGAAAGTTACTGTTTCTGCTCCTTAGTATCACTTGTCTCTGCAAAATGTTCGGGAATCAAATTTTTGAGACATTTTTTTTTCCTTAGAGTTATTTCTGTTGCCCAGAAGAGCTTGACTACAAGATTCTGGTTTACAAATTTCTGAAGCTACCTGCGGAAGCCAGTTCTCCTTAACTGAGATATGGAAATAAAAATTATTAAGAATATTTTGAAAGAAAAATCAGACTATATATCACTAAATATTCTAGAGAAATCCCCCAAACAACATCATTAGTTTCATTCTTTATCTTAGAACTATAATTACTGTTCCTGGTTTCTATTAAAGACATAAATTGGGAAATGGGTTAGTTGCTATGTGCTTAAGAATATGTGTAAAAATACAAGAACCAGTATGAAAAGCTAATGTGGCAACAAGAACCTGTAACTCTTGCAGTTGGAAAGAGATTAGAAGATATTTGAGACTTATTGCCCAAACATTCTATATGGATTATTTAGGTCTAGGTTTAATTAGAAACCTTTTCATAAATAATTGGGTGAGAATGGTTGAGGAAAGGATCAGACATCCACTCCTGGCATCTACAGGCATGTGCAAAAACACATAATATATACACCCACACAAACAAGCACACAAAAATATACAATTCAGTAATTTTTCTAGTACAGTCATCTATCAGTACATTTGTTCCAAGTAAAAAGTTGAAAATTAAATTATAATATTCAGTAAATATAGTAAACATTCATCTATGCTTTTATGTGTATGTTTCTATATGTTGAAGTATAGTCCTAATCATCTTTATCATGGAAAATAGAAAATACAAGAATGAAAAAGATGAAGTATGATAAGAGTTTTCTATTGTGCTCTATCTGTTTGATAATGTAAAATGGAAACTAAGTCCACTGTCATTGTTTGCTGTGTGCATTTTTCCTACAAAATAAAGGAGCTGCAACTAACAATATTATTCCATCAGCCATCACAAGGAACAGGAAAGGCAGAGTTAATAGAAAGGGATGCCACTTAGGCTTGAATGTATATTCTGCGATTTTTGAGTTGGTTTCCTCTTTTAAATAACAATAAATCTAACTCATCTGTGGAGCATCATTGAGTTTATCTTCTTTAAACTCATTTCATGTTTTTTGCCATTAATTTATGCCTCTGTAGACAATTGTAAACTTAAAATGCAATAAGATCACCTATAACATATTTTTGTTTCCTTAGGACTTGGCATTTACCTCCAAATGATAACCTTTTGTTTTTCAAATAACTGCAATACAATAGATTCTTCATCCTATTTTAATAGTATCAAGTTCCTTATTAACTTGCCAAAATAAAAGTCATAGTAATTTTTATCATATCTATTTTGCCTTGTATTTTCAAATGCCTTTCATTTATTTTCTATAAAATTAAAAATATAGATCTTATTACAAATTAAAAATAATATTGTGTAAAATGACTTATTTTAAAATCATTTAAAGTGGCTTTTAAAGAATACTATAATTTCATATTTTTATAATACTAATTATATATCATTAATTTTTTTGGGATATGAGTCTAAGGATGAAACCCTGGTCCTCAGAAATAGTGAAGGCATACTATGACTGAGCAAAAATTTTAATAGAATTAATTTCTGAATGAGTTTATTACTATATGGTGTTACACATGTTTTATTGACATAAATATTTAATAAATAATATATTTAATAAATAATATTTAATAAATAATAGTTCCTTGTTTTCACATGCATGTTAAAATAGGCATTGGAATATGTATGCCTCTTTGACACTTCATTATTGAGCTGGAAGTATTTCTTCCCCAGTAATTATATAGGTTTTCAGCACTGTTCTTTTAAACACATATTTTTCAAATAGCTATGTGATATGTTACCATTTCACACTTACTCTCTTAAGTAGTTTGGCCTTTAAAAAATTGCTTACATTTTCTTAATTTCTAATCATTATTCCATTATATATACATTTCTTCTGGTGCTTGGATGGATACATGTGAATTGGATTTAGATTATTCATAGATAGTATTGAGTTTGTGAGTGTATGTGTGTGTGTGTGTTTGTGTGTATAAAGAGGACAATATGTGGACTTCTGAGTATCAACCTGACTTCATTGAGAGATATCTACAAACTTCATATGATAAATTTCTTAATCCATAGAATTGCTTCAGTAGAATTGTTTGTCTGTTCATCTGTGAACTAAGTGGTAATGCACTATAGAGGAATTTTAAACTAGCAACATGGCTTCTCTGGCAAGACCCCAAAGACCTGAGGAACTCTCAGACCTCCAGTCTGGAGGTTGCAGTTAGGATTTTCAGAATCTTTTCAGGTCTCTGACAGCCAGTATCCCCCGCTCCCACCCCAGACCCTGGACGTTTCAAAATATAGTCCAAGTATGTTGCCTTCTGTTGACATAGCTTGGCCTTTTTGGCTGGTGCTCAATACCTCAAATCATCTGGTGCTGCCAATAAGTCTTCTGTGCTACTCCAGGGTCTCCACAGTGACCAAGATGTCATTTACATATTGTTGAAGGGTGTCCGGTGGTGTTCCCATCAGTACCCACCCAGGTCCTCATGTAGACAGTGGATGACACTATCCCACAAGGGTACATGCAACACTATGTTCATAGCAGCCAGAAGTTGGAAACAGCCCAGATGTCCCACAAAGGAAAGATACAGAAAATGTGGTTCATTTACACAATGGAATACTATTCAGCTATTAAGAACAAGGACACAATGAGTTTTACAGGCAAATGGATGGAACTAGAAAATATCATCCTGGGTGAGGTCACACAGACCCAAAAGGACATGGATAATATCTACTCACTAATAAGTGGATATCAGCTAAAAAGACAAGAATTGAAAAGAAGAAGATAAAAGATTGTGGACAAATTCTTTAATCCCTGTGGTAACTGAATTCAGGTAAGATATACACTAAATCCTTTTTCAGGAACATGCCATTCAAAACAAATAGCTGCAGACCCTTAGGTACTAAGGATAGACTGAGAAAATACTCAATTTTTAATTTTTTATTAGATATTTTCTTTATTTACATTTCAAATGTCATCCCCTTACCTAGTTTCCCCTCCAAAATACCCCTATCCCATCCCCCCACCCTCTACTTCTATGAGGGTGTTCCTTCCATGCACTCACCCACTCCTGTTTCCCTGTCCTGTCATTCCCCTACACTAGGGCACTGAGCCTTCCCAGGACCAAGGGACTCTCCTCCCATTGATGTCTGACAAGGCCATTCTCTGCTACATATGTGGCTGGATCCATGGGTCCATCCATGTGTACTCTTTGGTTGGTAGTTTAGACCCTGGGAGATCTGGGGGTACTGGTTGGCTCATATTGTTGTTCCTCCTATGGGGTTGCAAACTCCTTTAGCTCCTTCAGTCCTTTCTCTAACTCCTCCACTGGGGATCCTGTGCTCAGTTCAATGGTTGGCTGCGAGCATCCTCCTCTGTATTTGTCAAGCTCTGGTGGAGCCTCTCAGGAGACAGATGTATCAGGCTCCTGTCAGCAAGCACTTCTTGGCATCTACAATAGTGTCTTGGTTTTGTAACTATATATGGGATAGTTTCCCAGGTGGGGCAGTCTCTGGATGGCCTTTCCTTCAGTCTTTTCTACACCCGTTTTGTCTATTTCTCCTCTCATGGGTATTTTCTTCTCCTTCTAAGAAGCATCAAAGTACCCACAGTTTGGTCTTCCTTCTTGAGCTTCATGTGGTCTGTGAATTGTATCTTGGGTATTCCAGGCTTCTGGGCTAATATCCACTTATCAGTGAGTGCATACCATATGTGTTCTTTTGTGGTTGGGTTACCTCTCTCAGGATGATATTTTCTAGTTCATCCATTTGCCTTAGAATTTTGTGAAGTCATGGTTGAAGGAAACACTCTTTAAAGTCCAATACGGTATATCAGATTTTGGACATTTCCAGTCAACAGAGTGTATGGGTTAAGTACCATGCGTTGGCTGTGTGTGCAGGAGCCTATTATCATTGTTGTTGGAGGTGAGCTTAACAGGGTATAAGAATTCCCAAGTCTTTTAGTCTTCTGATATGAGGGGCAATCCCTTCTTTAGTTTCTTGTGGCATTGGATATTGCTTAACTTGAGTCAGGTTGACTTCTGGTTTTAATTCTATCCAAATGTGGGCTCAATGAGCCTCTAGTCCCATTCCTCCAATCTCTGCCTGTGCTAAAGTGAACCATCACAACCACATGGAGATTTCAACTCTAACAGACTCAAATCGTTGATACAGTCTATACTTATCTTCTAAAGGTAAACTGAAGATCTGTATTGGCCATTCATCTTGACCCATGATGAAAGTCTCCTTAGGGTCAAAAGTAATTTGAGCCCCAATTTTAGTTAACAAATTTATTCCTATCTAGGGGTAGAAACACTCAGCCATGATTAGGGGTGGGATACTTGGAATGCTCCAACGTACACTGTTCTTTGTGTTAGTTCTATTTCCTGTACTTTCCCTTGATCCTCTTCTCTCTTTTAGGGTGAGGTTCTTGGGACAGTCTTTGCTCCCATGTCCTCTGTCTTTACAATAAGCACATTTGTTTTTCTGGAGCCAGAGCTTATCCTTGGTTTGTGGTTTCTTACCTTTGTTGTCTGCTAGATATCACAGTTGCTGTTATTTCTCTGCCTTTGTTTAGCTGTGGTAGACAGTAAGATTTTAGCCAAATTCCTCATTTGTTTAGCATTTGAATGGGTCTATTTATCCTCTGGAGACTATCTGCTATTGTGTACTTTCTCAAAGATAGCCAACATTTCCTGTATGAATTTTCCTGCATCCCATCTATTCTTCATAACTTAAGTTTTATGTTTGGTGATGTTTGATTGACAAAGGCCATCATCGCTGCTGACTTGCTCTCTGGTGATATGGGTCTATTGGGGTATAAGTCTGGAATGCTGCCATAATTCTCTCTAGACAGGCTGCAGGCAACTTGCCATCTTCCTGTCTAACATCTCCTATCTTAGCCAAATTAGTAGGGAGGTGTTTATTTGCCCCCCTCCATTAAAGTCTTGTGGTAGCCCATCCTTACCTTCAGTCCTGGTAAAGTCCCAATTGTGTCTGACAAAAGGAGCAAAGGTATCAATAATCAGCTGATTAGTTGTAGAGGTCCCATTCTCACCCAGAACTAATTTCCCAACCTCATTAATAGTTCTTCCTCTTTTGTGGTAAAGAGAATATGTAACAATTGCTGAGAATAACCCCAATTATGTTGGTGGGTAAAAATTACTGAATCTAGAAGATCTATAAGGGCCCCTGGCCTCTCCAAAATTTTGGGTTCTGCATCTCTCAGTTATATAAATCACTGGTAGAGAACGGCCAGTATTGCATAGGTTGGTTCCTCTGGTCATCTGGGGGTCCTGTGGCCCTAATGGAAAGGGCCACTGTGATGTCAGGCATCTGATACCTGTTCCCTAGAAACATGACCCCTGGTATCTGGAGGACTAATTAAGGGCATAGTTGCTCTTCCTGTCTGCCACCCCCCCAAAACACACACACACACACAAACACACACACACACACACAAACACACACACACACACATGTGCTACCACAGTTTCAGTCCCCTCTGGTGCTGGCTGTGGGATGTCTGCACTTCCAGTTCTGGTAGGGCAAAGAAGAGGAGAGACAAAATCTGTATTCTTGCTATCCTGTAAAATAGGGTAAGCAGGGGTCAGGGGGAGTTGTTTTAGGTTTCTCTGTCACATCTTTCATTGCAAGGTTCTGTCTTAGAGAGAGTGGCAGCTTTAGTCAGTCTGGTGAGTTGTCCATGAAGTCTTGCCAAGTGATGATATAGGGGATTTGGTCCAGGTTGCCACACCAGCTACAGAAGACATTTTTGACTCTCTTTATCATTAGGGGGCTCTCAGGTGGCCCTGGAAAGCCAGCTATTCTGACTTGCAAAGAGTGGTTAGTTTGTCCTTTATAACTTCTAGCCCTAATTCTTTAGCCTTAATCCTAATGTTCTCAAATCCTTCCCAGAAAAAGTGTAAAGGAGGTTGTGTGGGTTTGTCTCATTATCCTAATTTCAAAAATAATAAAATACAATAAAACAGATGAAAGAAACACAAACACACTAATGCCAATACAATATGAAAACCAAAAGTGAGAAGGTGGATAATTGATGTAGGGCAGGCACAAACTTAATTCTCTTCAAAGAAACAAAAGGAATTCAGTCCCCTATTATTAGTGAGTCAGGAAAGTCTCCTGGACCCTGTTGCCTTGGGGTTCCAGCACGCTTGCTTGGGTCCTTGAGTAGCAGTACTAAATTACCAATTTATTGGTATACAGTTTTACTAAAACAAGAAATCGCTGGACATTCAGACAAACATCATCCAAAGCACACTTAACAATCTGTCTTCAAATACACTGATCAGGAGTCAGAGTAGGGAGATCCCAGCAAACCTTCAGATGTTATGTCTAGATTGTGTGGTCCCCACAGACCACCAGAGACCACTAGGAGTCCAACTTATGTGCAAAAGTACAGAGTCTTTATTTAAGTTTGAGCTCTGACCATCCAACCTCTTCAGCACTGTTGAAGGTGTGGAAATTCAGAGCTGGTACAAGTGTTGCCAATTTATCATTGTTGTTGTAGCAGGATAATAGAGTTTCCAGCTTGGCAGTAACATGACTGGTTGGCATTTGCTTGGCACACTGCTATTGGCTAGTAATGACTTCAGTTTGGTATGAAAAATGGTTGTTAGCCTAATCAATCTACCTTAGACATTAAGTACTTTTGTCTCAAGAACTTATTCGTTGTTGCAAGGGGTGTATGGCCATTTGCTCAGGAGAATTGTGATTGTTACCAGGGTAACATGGTACCTTAAACAATTTTGAACTTTTCTAGTAGCTGAGTTCATTCAGAGAGCAAGTTAATCATAAAATGCAGTCTGAAAGCAAAATGGAGTTTGTAATGTAAATTTGGGTCCTTCAAGTAGAATTAAGCATATATCTATAAGCAGTTTAATTTCCAAATCATAATTTGTTTTGAATGTAAATTGTTGGGCAACCACATTAAATTGGAGAAATTTAACCTTTTTGTGATTTAAATACTAAATATAATTATTTAAATATGTTAGTAAAAATCTATTGTAAAAAAATCATATATTCTTTTAGCAGTGTAGCCATTCTTCTTAAGTGCTCTTCATGACAAGTACTGAAAAATAGAAGTACTACTCACAGTCTCCAAGGAAAAGCTGCTTATCCAGAGACCTACATGGTTTTCATTAATATTAAGATGCCATCTAAATGTGAATTTTGATTGGGTGTTTGTTTTGATTTTTTTTTTCTGCATGCACATCTGTTGGCTCTCTTGGGATCTATCTAGCAGCTGAATTTAAGGAAAGTTGACATTTTAATAGCTTCTTCTGTAAGCATTATAATGAAATTTCACAGGTAGAAATGCACTGAAACTTCTGATTTGTATAAGTGAATATACTGTACTTGTCATATTCCAAAGCTCACTCTATTTTGTTACATATTTAACCCATGTATTATAACTGATGCTAGTATATTTTCATCCTATAATGAACAATTATTTGTGAAACAAATTCAAATTTTTCAGTAATAAACTTCAAAATGAAATACATATGCTCTAATATTTGCATATGAGACTCACATGTAGAAGTGTATGTATTTATCTTAAAAATTTAAGGAAAACATTAGAATTTAGATAGTGAAGGGAAGCTGATAACCGTAGTCTAAAGTTTTGTCAATTAAGAAGAGAAAATGACTTATTTGTTCGTAAGAATTAAATAGAATAAGAAAACATCATAATTGCAATTATACACCTAAAACTGATGGACTAAATATACAAATTTTAATTCACATTAAATATAATTAAATTCCAATTGTAGAAAATAGTATTTGATAAGAAAATGAAATATTATCTATATTTCCAGGTTATAACAGATGAAACTTTAGAGGTTATAGGTAATGGTCATTACCTTATTATTATTGTGACTATCTTAAATATTTATATGAGCTGATAACTCAATAAAGATATTTTATATTTGGTTGCCAAATACTTTATTACAAAAGTAAGTTGTCTCATTTTAGAAAATATTTCTCTGAATTTTAATGAAGGATGCTTTTAAATAATTTTGCTTTCCTCACATTGAAAATGTTTTTAGTTTTAGAAATTATAATATGATTGCATCATTTCTATACTTCCTTTTATTCTTCCAACCTCTTCTATGCCCATCCACATTGCTTCCTCTCAAATTCATGCCATTTACACACACACACACATGCACACACAAACACACTGTGTTTGCGTGTGTGTATAAATATAAAAATACAACTTATTCAGTCTGTTTCATATGTTTCATCCTATTTGTATGTATATAATTTCAGTACTGACAACATGATATTGAGTAACCAGTTAGGGCACTTATTCCTAGGCAAAATATTTCTCCCACTCTCAAAATTTTTTTAATTTTCTGTATTATTTCTTCATGTATAGGGCCCTGTGAGTAAGATTGTTCTCCTTCCATATTAGTATCCCTATTGGCGTTGTCTTGGTAAGGATAGACAGATTTTTGACACTCATGGGTCAAGCTTCCTTGTAATTTCTAGGAGACACAATCTGATGGCACTTACCCTGGTCTTCTGGATCTTAAAATATTTTTACTCCATATTCTCATATGTTTCCTGAATGGGAATGTAGATTTGTCTATTGGATGTTGGTACCACGGGATCAGCGATTCTCTGCATTGTGAACAGCTGTTCTTTTCCATAATGATCTCTATCTATTGCAAAAAGAAATGTATTTGGTTAGGGGTAAGAGGTACATTTATCTGTGGATATACTTATATATGTCCAGCATTCAGTTAAGAATTATAGTGTATGAGTAAATTTGTGCTCACAAAAGTTTCTCCTCAATATCTATGATTTTTCTAACATTGAGAAGTTGGATAGATTTCCAGTACCAGACACAATTTTCTTCCTGTTAAATTGGTCTTCATTGAAATTAGACAGTGGTTGGTTACTACCGAACATGGGTACCACTACTACTGTACCCACTGGGATATCTTGACATGGATGATAACTGCTTAGATTACTTTCCTGTTGGGAAACAGTATACTGCATATGAATATATTGTATACATAAAAATAAAAACCCTTTTATTTAGTAAATCTTTTTTATAGTATCCACTATCTTGCATTTTTAATCTTATTGATTGATTGATTGATTGATTGATTGATTGATTGATTTATACTCCAGATTTTATTCCCCTCCTGGTCCACTGTCTGACTGTTCCACATCCTATACCTCTCCCTGCTCCCTATCTCCATAAGGATGTCCTCACCACACCCCTACCCCACCAGACTTCTAAACTCCCTCGGGCCTCTAGTCTCTTGATGGTTAATTGCATCTTCTCTGACTGAATCCAGATCTGGCAGTTTTCTGCTGTATATGTGTTGGGAGCCTCATATCAGCTGGTGTATGCTGCCTGGTTGGTGGTCCAGTGTCTGGGAGATCTTGAGATATCTGGGGTCCAGATTAATTGAGACTGCTGGTCCTCCTACAGGGTGGCCTAGCTCCTCAACTTCTTCCAGATTTTCCCCATTTCAACCACAGGGGTCAGCAGCTTCTGTCCATTGGTTGAATGTAAATATCTATCTGCATCTCACTCTTTCAGCTGCTTAATGGGTCTTTCGAAGGGCAGTCATGATAGGTCCCTTTTGTGAGCACTCCATAGCCTCAGTAATAGTGTCAGGTCTTGGGACCTCCCCTTGAGTTGGATTCCACTTTGAGCCTGTCCCTGGTCCTTCTTTTCCTCAGGCTCCTCTCCATTTTCATCCCTGCAGTTCTTTCAGACAGGAATAATTATAGATCAGAGTTTTGACTGTGGGATGGCAACCCCCTCCCTCACTTGATGTTGTATCTTTCTGATGGAGGTGGACTCTACAATTTCTTTCACCTTACTGTCAGGCATTTCAAGTAAGTTCTCTCCCTTTAAGTCCTGAGAGTCTCTTACCTCCCAGATATCTGGTACATTCTGGAGGATACCCCCCAACCTCCTACCTCCTGAGGATGCCTGTTTCCATTCTTTCTGCAAGCCCTCAGGAATTTAGTCCTTTTCCCTCACCCAATACCGGATCAGGTTTCCCTCTTCTGCCCACAGCACCATTGACTTTCCTTCCCAGGTCCCTCCTTCAGACCAATCTCTATAATGAATACTGATGCAAAAATACTCAATACAATTTTGGTAAACCAAATCCAAGAACACATCAAAACCATTATTCTCCACGATCAAGTAAGCTTTATTCCAGGCATGCAAGGTTGGTTCAATATTCAAAAATCTGTTAACATAATACACTATGTAAACAAACTCAATGAAAAAACCCACCTGATCACCTCCTTAGATGTGGAAAAAGCATTTAACAAAATATAACACCCTTTCATGTTAAAATTATTGGAGAGATCAGGAATTCAAGACCCATACCTAAACATAATAAAAGCAATTTACTTGCAAATCAACAGCTAATATCAAATTAAATGGAGACATACTTGAAGCAATTCCACTAAAATCAGGGACAATGATGCCCACTCTCCCCATATCTATTCAATATAGTACTATTCAGTATAGTAATATCTATTCCATATTTAATATAGTATTCAAAGTGTTAGCTAGAACAACAAAAAGAGATCAAGGTGAAACAAATTGGCAGAGAAGATATACAGGTATCACTATTTGCAGATGATATGATACTATACATAAGCAACCCAAAATACAGCAGAGAACTTCTCTAGCTGATAAACAATTTCATCAAAATGGCTGGATACAAAATTAACTCAAATAAATCAGTAGCCTTCTTTTACACAAATGATAAACAGGCTGAGAAAGAAATTAGGGAAACAAGTCCCTTCACAATAACCACATAATATAAAATATCTTCAGGTAACTCTAACCAAACAAGTGATAAACCTGAATGACAATAACTGTCTCTCAATAAAGAAATCAAAGATGATCTCAGAAAATGGATATATCTCACATGGTCATGGATTGGCAGAATTAATGTAGTAAAAATGGCCATTTTATCAAAGGCAGATTCGATGAAATTCCCATCAAAATCCCAACACAATTCTTCAAGGATATTTAGTAAATCTTGATGGAAACTATACAATAATTTACTTGTTAACTATATGTTAATTTTTGTCTAAATGTGTGTCTAATTGAATTACTTAATTTGAATTAACTTTTCTAATGTTAAATATAAATCTTAAGCTATCAGTGCTTGAGGACCTCAGAATTATAAAACATCTTCAGGTGATGAAAGTCATTGCCTATTCAAGAAGCAATTAGGAGACAAAGAGGAAGTTTGAAAGTATTTTGGATCCTTAACTTTTAAGCCAGTCTATATAGAGTGAGTCATAAACTCTTCTAAAGAATTGGAAGCTTTTGTTGTACACCAAACCACTTAACTGTAGGGTTCATATTAGAATGACTGGTTCAGCTATATTTGACAATGCTTTTAACTTGGGAGAACATCATGAACAGAACAACAGACATTTCCCTTGCTGAGTTCTAATGTTATATTGAAGAATGAGTTCTGATAATGACCTTATGTCACTGAATGTAAAAGATAACTAAGCATCCAGTTCGACTTACTAAAAAGGAGAAAAGTATTGTCTAGAACATGCAATATTTACTTGAATTGTAATTTCTGAACAGATTTAATTTATGCGTTTAGGAGTTTGTGTGTTTGTCTGTGTGTGTTGTATCTGGTTACACAAACAACTTTTTGAATACAAAATTAATTTAAGAGAGAAAAAAAGCATTCATAAGAAGAGTTACAGTCAGAAAATAGAATGGTGAATATAATTTAATTAAATATTATATAATATTACACTTTGAAAAATGCAAATATTATTTAAGATTAGATATAATATATGGCCAAAAATGAAGAAAATGAACAAGATAATTTTATCCTTTAGCAGAAAAACATGAATATGGATAAGGTAGATATAACATAAGTAAATCCATATAAATCAGATGAAATAAATATAAACTAAATAAAATAATGCAAAGATAGCTATTCTTCTGAAGAATTGTCTAAAACTTATTTCTACACAAAACCAGAGAGCTTAGCTATAAATCTTTTACATAACAACCTTGTGAATTTATATTAAGCTCTTCCATAAGGCTTCCCTGCTCCATCTAATATTGATTGTGGGTCTCTGCATTTCTTTTCATTGGCTATGGGATAGAGACTCCCAGAGGACACTTATGCTAGGTTCCTGTCTATAACGGTGTTGTTAATAGTGTCTCAGATTGGTTCATCTCCATTGGATGGATCTCAATTTGGGGAAGTCACTGGTTGACCATAACCTTGTTCTCTGTTATATTTTTGTTCCTGAACTTTTTGTAGGAGCATATTTAGAGTTGAAGATTTTGTGGGTGAGTTACTGTCCTTAATCCTCCATTGGGAGTCTTGCCTGACTAGAGGAAGTGGAAACTTTCAGATCCATTTCTGCCACTGCTAGGACTAGCAGCTAAAGTTTCCTCCATATACCCTCTGAGGCCTCCACCAATCCCAGGTCTCTGGCAAGCCTAGAAATTGCCCCCTCTTCCTGTGACTGTCCCTTCTCTTTCCCCTGTTCTCATTATGTCACATCCTCCATCCCATCCTCTCTCCCACCCAGTTTCCTCCTTCTATCGACTTCTGATAAGTATTTGTTTCTCCTTCTGAGAAAGATTCAAACATCCTCCCTCAGGCCCTCCTTGTTATTTGGCTTCTTGGGAGTCTATTGATGACCCTGTACTTTATAGCTAATATCCACTTATAAGTGAGTACATAATATACATGTTCTTTTGGTCTGAGTTACTTCACTCAGTTCAACATCGGATTTCAGTACGTTAACTATGTTGTGACTACCATAAATCATCCTTAGTCATAATTAGAAGTAAACTCATTATAGATATTTTAAACTCAGCCCTCAAAAAGAAGTTAAATGATAAAATTCAAGAAAACTTAAGTCAGTGGAGCTCAATAGTATGATCTATATCCCATTTAAGAATACTTTTCTGTAGTTGGAACAAAAATATAACCCTTTAACTTATCTGAATGAAAAAAATTAAGAATTTCCATTTATTCTCTACCTGATTAAAAGGATAATTTAGTCTGTGGCTTAACTAGGATTCCATAATTTAAGTGCATGATATTCAGCCAGGAACAAAAGCATATAAAGTGATACATATGCAAAGTGAAAGAAAAAGTGAGAGTCTGAGCATTTGGATAAGAAAGCAAGAAAAAAAGTATATATAGAGAGTGAAATTACAATTAAACAGCAGTACATGCACAGCTGGGCACAATTACCCCCACCCCCATTCTCAAAAATGTATCAGTAGCTATAATTCAACAGGGAAAGAGAGGGAACTGCTCTCCCATGCTTGCCTGATAATTGAGAGGAACACAACTGTACAGACACTGTATAGGCATCCACAGTCTTGTAAGTTAATGATTTCAGTAGCAGTACTTTTGAAAAAATGAAAAAAAAATTGATATATACTGTATAATATAAACTGCAGTAAAGTATTTTAAGACTTGAGCACTATTATGGTACAAAGGAAGTGTTAGTGAACCCTAAAATATACATGAAAGCCAATCTGATGTAAATCACAAAAGGACCTTTATGTGAGCTAGCTTGGTCCCTCAGCCCACTTCCAACAAACAGGAAAGTTTTGGTGGAGAACACCCAACATCTGTAGGTGTAAGACTTTCTATAAAGCAACAAACAGAGTTAGTATTTCTAGCCTGGTAAGCATCTAATTGGAGAGCTATTATGCCCTTTAGCAAAATTGGCTGGTGCTGGGAGTCAAACCATAAAATTAAATTTTAATTAATTTAATTTAATTTAATATTGTATTGGTGACTCTCAGGCAGGGGGAGGCCTATTGGAAATTAACCTGAAAACACTGGATAGTTTTGGGGAAAATTAATCTGAAGTCTGTACTTAAAAGATTTGGTCTCTTGATTAGGTCAATGGAGTCATGGAGTATGGGGGCTCTTAGGTCTAGAGCAACCAAGGACAAGAAGGATCCAATTTCTTGTGCCACTCACTGGGCTTTTTTCCTTTGAGATGGAGATTTTCATTTTGATGCCCCAGGACAGTGAATGATGGTCAGCTTTTTAGGCCCCCATAGAGCCCTTAGTAGGGAGAGGATTATTTTTTCTTTATTTTTGATAATCTTTGCTTCTGCCAACTGAAGGCTTCTCTCTATATAAATAGTCTCGTGTATATGAGCAATAGTGAAGGCATATTGACTGTGTCTCTTGCTTTTTTTTTTTTTTCTATAAGATCTTGGTCAGAGCTACCAATTGAGCTCTCTGGGCTAACATTTACGTCAGGAGTGATTTTACCCATATGATTTTGGTGTTTGAGACTACTTATGCCCCAGGATGCCTTTGTCCATCCTGAATGAGGCTGTTGTCAATGGTGAACCATGTTATCTCTGTATCCGTCAAGGAGGTCTGAGCAGTCATATAGAGGCCCATCAAGGTCTGGGTCAGGTAGCAGGGCATCAGAGCAACTGAAAAGTTATCTTAGGGGTATTTCAGAGGAGAAACTAGTAATAAGTCATTCTGACCTCAGAGTAGGGCTTTCTTCTTTATTTTTTTTTTATTTATTTTCTAAGTTTTTTTATTTACATTCAAAATCATTTCTCCTTTCCTGTTTCCTCCCTCCCTGAAAGTCCCATAAGCCCCCTTCCCTCCCTCTTTTTCCCATTCAACCCTCTCTTGCTTCTCTGTCCTGGCGTTCCCCTACATCCAGTCTTTCCAGGACCAGGGGTCTCTCCTTCAATCTTCTTGGAAATCTATTGATATGCGAATTGTGTCTAGGGTATTCCGAGATTCTGGTTTAATATCCCCTTATCAGTGACTGCATACCATGTGTGTTCTTCTGTGATCGGGTTACCTCACTAAGGATGATATTTTCAAGTTCTGACCATTTGCCTAGAAATTTCGTGAATTCATTGTTTTTAATTGCAGAGTAGTATTCCATTGTGTAGATATACCACATCTTCTGAATCCATTCCTCCGTTGAGGGACATCTGGGCTCTTTCCAGCTTCTGGCTATTATAAATAAGGCTGCTATGAACATAGTGGAGCATGTGTCCTTATTGCATGCAGGTAAAGTCTCTGGGTATATGCCCAGGAGTGGTATAGCCGGATCCTCCAGGAGTGTCATGCCCAGTTTTCTGAGGAACCGCCAGACTGCTTTCCAGAGTGGTTGTACCAGCTTGCAATCCCACCAGCAGTGGAGGAGCATTCCTCTTTCTCCACATCCTCGCTAACAACTGCTGTCTCCTGTGTTTTTGATCTTAGCCATTCTGACTGGTGTGAGATGGAATCTCAGGGTTGTTTTGATTTGCATTTCCCTAATGACTAAGGATGATGAACATCTCTTTAGGTGTTTCTCAGCCATTAGATATTCTTCAGGTGAGAACTCTTTGTTCAGCTCTGTACCCCATTTTTTAATAGGGTTACTTGCCTTTCTGGGGTTTAACTTCTTGAGTTATTTGTATATATTGGATATTAGCCCTCTGTAGGATGTAGGGTTGGTAAAGATCATTTCCCAGTTAGTTGTTTGTCACTTTGTCTTTTGGACAGTGTCTTTTGCCTTGCAAAAACTGTATTCACAGTGTTTTATTTCCTGTGGAAACATAAATAAATCTGTGTCTTCAATCAAAACTGCAGACTTCCATTCTGATGTTAATGTTTCCTTATGTTATATAGGTTGATTTAACTGCACAGTTTATTCTATAATTCAGTGTCTCTCAGCTGGCTGCTGTTGTTCCTTTCTCATTAACATTGAAAAAATTTTAAGTTACATTTAAATTTTTAAAATAATAATCTTTCTAAAAGAAGACATAAAGAAAGAAACAAATGAGAAAATTCAAGTGGTGAATAAAATTTGCAGTTGTAGGGTTCAAGCATGCAAGCATTTTCTCAGAATAATCTGGTAGAGTAAGAAGGGGCAGGTAGATTTTAAGAGTGAGGTGTTTATATCAACCACTCTCTGTCCTCATAAAGATTTAATTTTTCTTAATTGCCTCTAGTTACTGATGATAACTTGTTCATTTGAAATCTTGAATACTTGAGCTAATATCTCCCAAGCCAACACCATTGACTCTAACAGACTTTAATGACAAGAATTAGTCATCACTACGTATGTCATTCCACACAAATGAATCAGAATTAGCAAATAACACAGGACCAAACTTATACCCATCTCCTGGAGATGAAACATGCATCTGTAGTTGGAAGACCTAGATGACAGAATACAGATGCAATACCATAGTGGCGCCATTTGGTATTCCTCAGTTTAGAAGAATCCAGTAAATTATATTCCTATTTATCTGCCCGGCTATGAGGGTTGTAGAGTTTTCAGGAGTGAGAACTGTTAAGAAGAAGCTATTACATTTCTTTAGAAGGCACAGATAAATTAAGTAGTCGGTTTCCTTGCACATGTCCTGCCCATGGTTTATCATATTTCCCCTTTTTAATTGCTCTTCAGTAGATTCAAATCAATGAAAATGAAGGATGAAAATCTTGCCTCAACCTAGTGTTAAGCCAATCGATATTAAAGAGAAAATTACTCATTATAGTATATTAAGAGCCTAATATTTGAATGTTAAATTCAATGCTGTGTCTATACTTTGTTGATAAGTATGTTTAATTTTAGTTTTTCCACTTCCTGTTATGTAACTGCACGTAGGTTTTCGTTCTATGGGAATAATGTTTTTTTTTTTTTTCAAAATTACCTCTTGTCTTCAGTAACTTAACTTTAGCTTTCAGTCAAGTTTAAAATGTACCTTAAAATCATTTAAAGTCATGCATTTAATTTGCTATCCTCCTGTGTATTCAACCTGTTAAACTTGACTTTAGGAAAATAATGTGTGGATAGAGAGCTGGTTTGGTGGTTAAAAAGAAAAGAAAAGAATGTAATCAATTTGCTGTACTACGCCTTTTACTTCCCATAAAATTATCTTTAACAACTTAAGCTAAAAAGTAGAATTAATCTGAAACTAGGTACTCTTCAGTAAGAAAATTGTATGGAGTTCAAGGGATGTATATGTGTATGCTGTGGTAATATTATTGTGAAAGCAGCCTATAGGTTAAAATCAATCTTTCAAAAAACTCATCATGTATGTTGGTTTGTCTTTGTATGTAAGCTGATAATATGTTTGATGTTCTATGTGCTATTCTTAGTCTTCAGGATTAATAAAGTAGCATCTTTCTTTGAATATTCTTTAAGGATTTCTGTAGAAAGGATTTCATATCCTTTTTCCATACCTTTGTTTCCTGTGCTATTCAATAAGTAGAGTATATGACGTGGAATAATTCCTAATTCTTACACATTTTCATTTGAATTCAGCAGAAAATCAGTTGGGTTAGCAAAGACATGAAGTAAATACACTGTGAAAACAAAATGGGTCGCTTGCTCTGGGCCCTCAATGTCTTTAGGGTTTTACATGTCTCACTAAATTGAAATTTCATACACTAAGAATAACTCTGATAGCTTCCTAATCCCATGCTTTTCAGATAATGTCCTTTCTGAATTAGAAAAAAAATGAGAAGTTAATTGCTTAGACAGTGAAAAATGCTTTTCTTTGAATTCAGTGAAGCACAAAGATAAATGGTGTATTACTAAAGGGAATTTAGCTCTATTTATGACTGCTTGTAGTGTGAAATTAGTTGTTTGTGATCTCTGAAGGCTTGCTTTCTTTACAAAACATAGCATGCTATCTCTGACTACAGAGAAAAATTGAAAAGAAAAACTCAAATTGAATTAAGACACATTTCTACATATAAATGTTTTTACATGGCATTCTGTCCATTTTCTATTTTCATTTCTATGTGTTGAAGTTTATTTAAAATTTTAGTTCTCAAATAATATGGTATAGAATTTTCCACTTCCTTTTTCATTAGGGGGTTTGTTGCTTTCCTTTCCACTATAATATTCATTTGGTATAGTAACCACTCAGTGCTCCGTAAATCATTTTATTTTGTTTTCCAATGTGCATTATTCAGATTTTTAACAAAAAGTAAATTAGCTCTTTTAAATCAGTATTTGGATTTCTTATAGTAAAAGGTCAAATCTTTTAAGTTCAGACTTCAGATTAATTTCCCCCAACAATCCAGCATTTCCAGGTTAATTCCCAACAAGCCTGCCCTCCTGCCTGATGACTACCAATACAGAGAAAAATCAAAGTTAAGTTTAAGGTTTGACTCCCAGCACCAGTCAATTATTGGAAGGGCCTTAAGAGTTCTCCAATGATAGGCTTGCTAGGCTGGAAAGATCACTCCCTGCTTGTTGCTTTCTATAAAGTCTTACCAGAAGTGATGTTGGGCACAACTCTCCACCACACTGTCCTGTGTGTCAGTGGTGGTGGGCTGAGGGGACCCAACTAGCTCAAATAAAGGTCCTGTTGTGATTTATATCAGATTGGCTTGCTTCTGTCTGTTTTTTTTTCTTTTTTGGGGGGGTGGGTCACTAACACTTCCCTGGCACTATATTTTGGTGCATTGGCCGGTAGGTTCTCCATGGCACACAAGACAACCAATTTGGGTATTGATCCCAGCAAATCTTTGTCTATAAGTGTGTTTTTATAGCTCTATGATCAATTTTCTGTCTGTCTGTATTCTAAATTTGTCTATGTGTTCTTTCTTTATGTCTTCTTTTAGAAAGATTATTATTTTAAAAATTTAAATGTAACTTAAAATTTTTTCAATGTTAATGAGAAAGGAACAACAGCAGCCAGCTGAAAGACACTGAATTATAGAATAAACTGTGCAGTTAAATCAACCTATATAACATAAGGAAACATTAACATCAGAATGGAAGTCTGCAGTTTTGATTGAAGACACAGATTTATTTATGTTTCCACAGGAAATAAAACACTGTGAATACCATGAAAATTGATAAAGTTTAGAACTGAGCAAGAGAGATCTCCTAAAAACCTTGATCTCTGATCTAAAAAGTACTTATTTTATTGAAAAATGTCTCTGTTGGGCTAATATCCAATATATACAAAGAACTCAAGAAGTTAAACTCCAGAGAGGCAAGTAACCCTATTAAAAAATAGGGTACAGAGCTAAACAAAGAGTTCTCACCTGAAGAATATCTAATGGCTGAGAAGCACCTAAAGAGATGTTCATCATCCTTAGTCATTAGGGAAATGCAAATCAAAACGACCCTGAGATTCCATCTCACACCAGTCAGGATGGCTAAGATCAAAAACACAGGAGACAGCAGTTGTTGGCGAGGATGTGGAGAAAGAGGAACACTTCTCCACTGCTGGTGGAATTGCAAGCTGGTACAACCACTCTGGAAAGCAGTCTGGCGGTTCCTCCGAAAACTGGGCATGACACTCCTGGAGGATCCGGCTATACCACTCCTGGGCATATACCCAGAGACTTTACCTGCATGCAATAAGGACACATGCTCCACTATGTTCATAGCAGCCTTATTTATAATAGCCAGAAGCTAGAAAGAACCCAGATGTCCCTCAATGGAGGAATGGATTCAGAAGATGTGGTATATCTACACAATGGAATACTACTCTGCAATTAAAAAACAATGAATTCACAAAATTCCTAGGCAAATGGTCAGATCTTGAAAATATCATCCTTAGTGAGGTAACCCAATCACAAAAGAACACACATGGTATGCAGTCACTGATAAGGGGATACTAACCCAGAATCTCGGAATACCCTAGACACAATTCGCATAGCAATAGATTTCTAAGAAGATAGAAGGAGAGACCCCTGGTCCTGGAAAGACTGGATGTAGGGGAACGCCAGGACAGAGAAACGAGAGGGGGTTGAATGGAGCAAAGAGGGAGGGAAGGGGGCTTATGGGACTTTCATGGAGGGAGGAAACGGGAAAGGGGAAATGATTTGGAATGTAAATTAAAATAAATAAATAAATAAATAAAAAAGAATATAAAAGTAAAAAAAAAAAGAAAAATTTCTCTGTTAATATTTTCTCATTAAACACAGCACAATTAATGGCTTAAAACAGAAAAAGTGTCAAGAATTTTAGTTTCTTTAAAAACACAGAAATTTTATAATTTATTTTTTTATTTTAATCTCAGGAGTTGGATATGGGACTGCTTCAGATTATCCACAGCGGCTAACTGTGAGTTGCCTTGTGATCAATCAGGGATATAATTTTGCCAAATACAGATAGGTTTTGCAAATTTGTAACATTTTTAATTCAGAGGATATATAAATGCTAGAAGGGGGTAGCTGACCATTTGGTGGTTGGATGCTGTTGATGGCAGTTTGTCTGATGACAAAGATTAAACATGCCCTAAAAACTCAATGCCCCTAATCAGCAGGAAGTGGTCTAATGGTATCATTATATCCTTTTTCTTTTATTTCTTTTTTCTTTCTTATCTAGTGCTAAGGGATTGAAAGGGAAGAAGAGGGATGGAGAAGGGTGCAAGAGAAAGGAACCCACAAAGTAACCTAAAGTTTAGCTACACATCCTCTTGGGTTCTCTCCTGTATTACATTGACTCTTATACTACTTTCTGAGTGCAGTTTCCCCTCCTTTCTTCTGCCCCCACTTCTGACATTCCTCCACCTAGTCCCTCCCCACCTACTCTTCTAACATTTCCCTTCTGAAAAGGTCAGGTCTCCCAGGGATATCGACCAAACATGGCAAAAAGTTGCAACAAGATCAGGCATCTCCCCTCATATTAAGGCTGGAATAGCCAACCAGTAGGAGGACAAGTTTCTCCAAAGCAGGCAAAAACATCAGCAACAGTCCCCACATCCTCTTTTGGGAGTCACACAAAAAAACAAAACCCATCAACCAAACAAAAAGCTATATAACCGTGACATATACACTGATGACATAGGTTAAACATATGCAGGTTGCCTGATTGTCAGTTGAGTCTCCATAAACCCCTATGAGTCCCGGTTTGTTGATTCCATGGGTTTTCTTGTGGTCACTTTGACCCCTCTGGATCCTACAATTCTTCCTCCCTCTCTTCAGCAGAATCCTGAGCATTGCCTAATGTTTGGCTGTGGGTCTCTACATCTGTTTCTGTTGGTGGCTGGATAAAGACTCTCTGATGACAATTGGGTTAGACACCAGTCTACGAGTATAGGAGAGTATCATTAGGAATTATTTCATTACCTTAACCCCTCACAAAGGCACTTGGTTTTATTCTAGGTCTCTGGGTCATCTGGCCTCTGTTGCCTGATCCTTCAGTCAGTGTTAGGGATAGTCTTCCTCTTGTGGCATGGATCTGAAGTTAGACCAGTCATCAGTTAGTCACTCCAACAACTCTTGTGCTATGTTTACTCTAGTAAATCTTGTAGACAAGGCAAATTGTATCTCAAAGGTTTTGTGGCTGGGTTGGTGTTCCAATCTCTTCACTGAAAGTCTTGCCTAGTTACATGAAATGGCCAGTTTAGGCTCTGTATCCCCCATTACTAAGAGTCTTAGCTAGGATCATAATAGCTTAATAGGTTCCAGAGAGTTGCCATTGCACTAAGTAACTTGCACCTGAATTGCCTATACCCCAATGCCAATTGTCTCTCCCTCCATTATAGAGAAATTTCATTCTAGCAACACAGCTGCTCTGGCAAGGGCTCATATCCAAAGATATGATCCACTTGGAATGCAGAAACTCTCTGGATTACAATATGATCTGCTTGGATTATAGACATTCTCGTAGTACACACCTTTAATCTTAAGCAATGAAAATAAGTCTAGTTTGTAGAAGGAAGCATCTATGTTTGAAAGAGATGTCTATTTTATGGACAGGCAAAGTGATGAATCAGAAAAAGATTTGACAGCATAAGTCAGAGATCGGATACACCCAACACAAGAGAACAGCACAGAAAAGAAAAGAAAGACTACTTAAGAGCTGTGCAAGAGAGAAAGAATGGGGTGGTTTATGTACTGTGTATGAAGAACCAGCCTAGCTAATTCTATTTTGTGTTGAAACTCCATCTTATGTCCAGTTTGTCCTCAGTTTGAACTTGGTAACTGGAAAAACCAAAGCTTATTCCAGGAACCAAGGAACCCATCCCCCAAGCAACAGCCATTCTGCCCTTGATGACAGGAAATGTCCAGGGTCATACAACAGGCAAAATGACTCATGTTAAACATGATTTAACATAGCAAAGTTTATGATGTAACTAAACTTTTTATGCAAATGATGCTTTCTGAAATGTCAATCAATCATGTAACTGCCTAGTTGGCAAGCTCCTTACCCAGATTAAGCTGTATAAAAGGCAAGGCTCACACCAGCTCAATGTTTTCCACACTGATGTATTGAATTGGAGAGGTTGGAGAGGTACAAATTTGAGCTTGAATAAAGACTCTGTAAGGACCCCCGTTTTCTGTGCATAACAGTGCGATGGGAGTGTGGCAGTTTTATAGGTACAGTTTTACAGAGAGAGTAAGTTAGACATGGGGAAGTTAGAATGAGGCAGAAAATGATAAGGAGGCAAAAGATTAAAACATATTGCCAAGGTTGTATGAGGCTAAGCAGGTAAATTCAGGCATATGTGGAGACAAGCAAGAGCGAATCAGCCAGTTTGGAACATTAGATTGTACAGAATCTAGAATCTCCCAAACCTAAGCCTAGGGATAATTAGAACAGAGAAAGAAACACTCTGGGCTCAGCCCAAGCTCTGAATTACACAGCGGTAGTATGGTTCACATTGCATTCTTTCATCTGATGGAATATCAGCTACATTTACCTTCTATTCTGTCTACATCTGACTCCTTCGTTTTAAGTCCCCACCAGCCACAAGTTCAGCCACAATATCTTTTATATTTCTACTTCCCAGGGAGACCCATGAATACTAGCTTAAGTCCTCCTCACTTTCCAGATGGCTAAGATAAAAAACAAACAATAAACAAACAAAATATCAGCCGTGTAGTGAGGATGTGGAATATGGAAAACACTCCTTCATTGCTGAAGAGAGCTCAAACTTGTCCTGCCACTTTGGAAAGCAATATGTAAATTTCTCAGAAAATTCGGAAACAGTTTGCCTCAAGACCCAGCTATAGCACTCCTAGACATTCCCAAAACATACTCCATCCTACCAGAAAGACACCTGCTCAACTATGTTCATAAGAATTCTATGAAACTGGAAGCAACCTAGGTGTTTCTCAACAAACTAATGGATGATGAAAATGTGGCCCATTTACACAATGGAGTTTAACTCAGCCATTAAAGTCAATGACACCATAAAGTTTACTGGCAAATGGATGGAACCAGAAAAAAAATCATCCTGAGTGAGGTAACTCAGACCCAGAGATACCAACATGGAATGTACTGACTAATAAATGGATGTTAAGTGAGAAGTAACAGGTAATCATGCTGCTTATTTATTTTAAGAAAATTTTTATTAATCATTTGAGAAATTTGGAGAATGACTTTTTATATTTGCCCCATTGAGACATGTACCTACTTCCATATCCACTACATATCCCTACCACCCCAACTTTATGTTCTCTTTATGTTCTCTTTTAGTTACTTCTGTAACCCATTGAATCTAATTTGTGCTTTCTATATAATACTATATGTGCGGGGCCATCTACTGGAATATGCTATAGCCTTAAAGAAAAGTGAGTTTCTCCTGTGAGGCCTCAACTGTCCATAGTTCCTCAGATAGGATCCTGGACTCATGAACTCCTTATATATCCATGCTAAAATGTAGACTGGTTTTACTTGTGAACTCAAAAATGGGTGCCATGATATCGTAAATGTAATAATGGTCCTATTCAGTCCAATAGATACTGTTTCACTAATGTCCTACCTGACCTCTGGCTCTATGATCTTTAAACAGAGGCAAGTTTATGCAGTACCTACTGTGTAGTATGCAAATGAACTGATAAGATCTGGGAGCTGCAGTATTTTATGGAAATGGAGGGATGAACTTAGAGGACACTTTGATACAACATCTATCTATAAGAATAACATAAGTAGGTTCACCTCTAGGGTAGGCTTAACAACCATGAATCCTTGGCCAGATACTGGGCTTTTCAATCTTGGAATAGGCTTTTATCGAACCAGAAAATGACTGGTTTGTCTAATAGCACTTATGCCATTATTGGACCAGGAAGCATGTCTTCCAAGGAAGGTCAAAATTGTAATCCATAAGGCTCACAGATGGGTAAGATTGTCAGTGATGCTTTTCTGCTCCCAGAAGTCTACATAACAGTTTCCAGGATGAAAGCTGACTAGTGGCTGCTAATCTTCCTGGTCAGTACAAACATGATTTCTCCATACCTCGTAAGCAATATGTGTTGTTTCTTCAACAACAACGTCTTTTTTAATTGGACATTTTATTTATTTACATTTCAAATGTTATCCCCTTTCCTAGTTTCCCCTCCAGAAACACCCTATACCAACCCCTTTCCTGCAGCTTCTATGAGGGTGTTCCCCAACTTACCCACCCACTCCAACTTCACTGCCCTGGCATTCCTCTTCATTGGGACATTAGGCCTTCACAGGACCAAGGGCCTCTCCTCCCATTGATGCCAGGTAAGGCCATCCTCAACTACATATGCGGCTGGAGCCATGGGTCTCTCCATGTGTATTCTTTGGTTATTGATTTAGACCATGGGAGCTCTGGGGAGATCCGGTTGGTTGATATTGTTGTTCTTCCTATGGGATTGCAACCCCTTCAGTCCTTTTTCTAACTACTCCACTGGGGTATCCGTGCTCAGTTCAATGGTGGGATGTGTGCATCCTCCTCTGTATTTGTCAGACTCTGCCCAGAGCCTCTCAGGAGACATCTACATCAGCAAGCACTTCTTGGCACCAGCAAATGTCTGGGTTTGGTGTCTGTATATGGGATGGTTTACCAGGTAAGGCAGTCTCTGGATGGCCTTTCCTTCAGTCTCTGCTCCACATTTTGTCCGTGAATTTCCTTTAGACAGGAGCAATTCTGGGCTAAAAATTTGGAGACAAATGGGTGGCTACATCCCCCAACTGGGGGCCTTGCCTAACCTCTGGATATGGTTTCTACAGGTTCTCCCTCCCCTTTGTTGGGCATTTCAACAAATCTCATTCCAGTTGGATCCTGGGAGCATCTTGCTTTACTGGCATCAGGGACTTACCTATCAGTGAGGGCATACCATGTGTGTGTCTGGGTTACCTCACTCAGGATGATATTTTCCAGTTCCATCCATTTGCCTACAAATTTCATGAATTCATTGTTTTTAATAGCTGAGCAGTACTCCATTGTGTAAATGTACCACATTTTCTGCATCCATTCTTCTGTTGAAGAACTTCTTCAACTTTCCAGCTTCTGGCTATTATAAATAGATTGCTATGAACATATTGGAGCATATGTCCTTGTTATATGTTGGAGCATCTTTTGGATATATGCCCAGGAGTGGCATACCTTGGTCATTCGGTAGTAGTATGTCCAATTTTCTGGGGAACCACCAGACTGATTTCCAGAGTGGCTGCATCAGCTTCCAAAACCACCAACAATGGAGGAGTGTTCCTCTTTCTCAACATCCTCTGATGTCACCTGAGTTTTCTCTTATACATATTGTCTGATCTGTTGCAGATGTTATGATAGTATAATTAAGTGACCCCAAAAACTCCACCAAAGAACTCTTAAACCTGATAAACAACTTTAGCAATGTGAATGGATATAAATTTAAGTCAAACAAATCGGTAGCCTTCCTCTACTCAAAGGATAAACAGACTGAGAAAGAAATTAGGGAAACAACACTCTTTACAAGTCACAAATAATATAAAATTCCTTGGTGTGACTCTAACCAAACACATGAAAGATCTGTATGACAAGAACTTCAAGTCCCTGAAGAAAGAAATTGAAGATGGAAAGATCTCCCAAGCTCATGGATTTGCAGGGTTAATATAATAAAAATGGCCATCTTGACAAAGTCAATTTACAGATTCAATGCAATCCCTATCAAAATTCTAACTCAATTTTTCATAGAGTAAGAAAGAGCAATTTGCAAATTCATTTGGAATAATAAAAAACTCAGGATAGTGAAAACTATTCTCAACAATAAAAGAACTTCTGGGGGAATCAGCATTCCTGACCTCAAGCTGTATTAGAGAGCAATTGTGATAAAAACTGCAGGATATTGGTACAGAGACAGTAGGTAGGTCAATGGAATAGAATTGTAGCCCCACAAATGAACCCACACAAGTATGATCACTTGATCTTTGACAAAGGAGTTAAAACCATCCAGTGGAAAAAAGACAGCATTTTCAACAAATGGTGCTGGTTCAACTGGGGTCAGCATGTAGAAGAATGCAAATCAATCCATTCTTATCTCCTTGTACGAAGCTCAAGTCAATTGAATCAAGGACCTCCACATAAAACCAGATACACTGAAACTAATAGAAAAGAAAGTGGGAAGAACCTTGAACACATGAGCACAGGGGAAAATTTCCTGAAGAGAACACCAATAGCTTATGCTCTAAAAACAGGAATTGACAAATGGTCCCTTGTGAAATTGCAAAGCTTCTGTAAGACAAAGGACACTGTCAATAGAACAAAAAGGCAACCAACAAATTGGGAAAAGATCTTTACCAATCCTACATCTGATAGAGGGCTAATATCCAATACAAGAACTCAAGAAGTTAGATTCCAAAGAACCAAATAACCATATTAAAAATGGGGTACAGAGCTAAACATAGAATTTTCAACTGAGGAATATTGAATGGCTGAGAAGCACCTAAAAAATGTTCAGCATCCTTAGTCATCATGGAAATGCAAATCAAAATGACCCTGAGATTCCACCTCACACCAGTCAGAATGACTGAGAACAATAGTTTTAATAGTAAGAGTTGTAGAAATAACTTATATTGTTCTGAAGATCTCAGCTGTACCTATCCTTTTGACAAATCAAGGGAAAAATCTCACACCAGCCACCTTTCTTTTTCTTTTGCGACCTGTAGCTTCTGCTAGAATCATTTTCCCATAGGTAGGTTAGCTTTAAGCATATTGACACAGATACATAAAATAGCTGCTTTTCTAATCCTGTCATAAACACTATGACAGTGGCAATTTATACAAGAAAAAGTTTAAGTGTATTTCAGGCTCTGAGCCTCTGACAAAGTGATAAAGTGAAGCAGTAAACAGCAAACGTAACAGCTACAGCAGAAGCTTAGGCCTTGCATCCTGAACTGTAAACAGAATCAGAGAATGCATTGGTATAGAACAATGCTTGTGAAACTTCAGTTCACAAACAGACTTTCATTTCACAATGATAAACTTCCCCCAATAAAGCCACATATTCTAAACCTATCCAAACAGTCCCACCAACTAGGAACTATGAATTCAAACACCTCAGCCTATGAGGGTCATTCTCGTTCAAGCCAGCAGAATACTTTATAAAAGGTAGTTTCAATATGGATTTACCAAAAATCCTTAACTTTAGCTATTTTAGCTGGGTAGTTTTATGTCTATGTTAGACAATTTAATGTCATCTGAAATGAGGAAATATTAATTATGAAATGTCTCCATAAAATTGGGTTGTAGGCAAGTCTTTTATTAAAGTGGTTGACAAGGGATGTCCCAGCCAATTATGGATGGTGCCATCCCAGGGCTATTGGACCTGGTTTTATGACAAAGAAGGCTGAGAAATACACAAGGAACAAGGCAGTAAATAGCTCCCATCAATGACCTATGCCATGTTTGAATTCCTGTCCTTATATTCTTCAATGATAAGCAGTAATTTGGAAGTGTATGACCAATAAAACTTTTCATTCCCAAATTACTGTTACATGCTATTACATGAAAGCAAGGAAAAACTGAATGAGGACACTATTCTCCCCAGGCTCTTTTCATCCTTACTGTTCCATTCATCTCCTTATGTACATCTCCCTCCATTAGAAAATAGTAAAAAAGATGTCAGAGAAGACAAATTAATTAAAACAGTGTACCCAAACATTTATGAAAAAGACAAGTGACACAAAATTATTAATACTATACATCCTTTTTTTCCTTTGGATTTTATTTTTTTATTTATGGCCCTTCCTACAACAATTCAGGCAGCTTGTATTATTTGTTTGGTAGTGCACCTCAATTTGTTTCTTTATTCTCTATGGTATAATCCTTCAGCATAACCTTCCATGAACAAATGGGAAAATTATTAGTCATTATATGGAATAAAATAATTTATCCCAGTAATATTAATAATATATCAAAACATTAAAATTACCGAGTATATAACGAAATGTATGATATGAAAGGGCAAAGTCAAGGACAGAATGAATGGAGAAATTAAAAATTTCAAATGACATCTGAAAACATATCATATGAAAACTACTACTGTAAACATATATGTGTGTGTGTGGGTGGGTGTAAACAAAACCGTAGAATTATCATATAATGATAAATAAACATTAAAAGCATGGATTGACAAATAAATAGCCCAAGGGCATCAATGAGTTAACTCTATTGTATTTGCTGGCCTATGAAGGCCCCATAGAATTACTGAGGTTATAAGGTTATCATAAAGCTCAGGATCATAAGGACCTATTGATGAAAGCATCATGTACTTCAGTCATAGATCATATAGAAATAAGGATGGTATTTACCTGAAGCTTCATCTTGACTGCCTAGCTTTTATAGTACTGTTAGGTACTATTCCTACATTAGAAGGAAAAAGTAACCTTCAATCTAATCCATTCATGAACCCTGCAAGCTACCATAATGACCTGCTTGGGAAGGTCTGCTCACTGCTGTAATAGCAAGGTTGTGGATAGATAAGCTGCAGGCCCTAGAGGAGCACTTAATATAATTACTCTGCTAATTGACATAGTGGGAAATTGACTGCTAATTGTTTCTGCTTATACCCATACATTAGTGCATTTTTCAAATGTCATCAGGGAGGCTTATTTTTTTGTACTAGATTAGCTCAGAGACTCCCTAATGGTCAAGGTGCAGGGAATAAATTATTACAAAGGAATCAACTTTAAAAGGAATATCTATATCAAATTCTTTTTTTTTTCCACGAACCTCCTGGATCATTACAGAAGAAGTAAAAAAAAAAAAAAGACCAACCCTGTAATGTCCAGAAGTGGTAGATAACTATATAGGAAGTGTTTTATGAACATTATAGAGTAGTTGTGTGTATGAACCCACAGCTACCATGGCAACATGCACAAAAATGCTTACATTTAAGCCATATCAAGTCATAGCATTATGTGAGAATTGTGACGAGAAGTCCCACATCTAAATTAGTGGATATTTTTAATTTATCTCATCTATGAGAAGAGAAGCTTGCTATTTAAAGGTGTGGCTCCAGGAAAGCTCATCATGCTATCATGTTGCAGAGGTTAGCCACTTGCCTGTGAGTACATAGACAGTTCTAATGAAACTCAATGGGTTTTAGAAAAATGAGGACATAAAATTGTGTGGGGATGAAATAGAGAATTGATCTTGGAGGGAACTAGAGAGGGAGATGGAGATATATATAACCAAAAAAATTATATAAAATTCTCAAAGAATTAATACATGTACAAAAAATTTTTTAGTATCAATGTTTTAAATTATGTTAATCTAGTTTATTTATTTTATGTTAAATAAAAATAAATTGAAATGAAAATACTATTAACTAAGAAACAATATTTTCTATTATCTAAAATTTATCTATTAAATATTTAAGGGATAAAATGCAAAACTAGGGGCATGTTTCTCATATAAGAGATTAATCATTAGTATTAAAATATTGCCCCTGGTATAGAAAACAAACTAAATCAGTTTACACAACAATAGAACTAATATTTTTTGTATCATTTAGTGCATTCTGCTTACAATTTATGACAATTTAGACAGGTTAATACTAGAATTACCATGCATCATTCTGAACCAAAACTCAGAAACAGAATGGCAGAGGACTGTACAAAGACAAAGCAGACATTCACCTGTGTGATCATAATGTCCCACATACTCTTGATTAAGGGCATATAATGTATATATTCATCAAAAGGTGTCCAATTTTATACTTTGTGAAAATGAATATAAGATTTTTAGTAGAATAGATAAAAATATAAATATATACTTGTTTCCTAGTAAGAGCTCCATGATATAAGGCATGATTAAAGTGAATATGGACATATTAACTTAGTATATGTATATATATAATTTATATTAGAAAATATGACATATATAATAACAGTTTATGTGGAATTTACAGTAATAACCTAGGAAACCTTATAAATTATTGGTAGATTTGTTGTTACATACTATTCATCAAATACTTTGAAAGCAGAAGTGGGCATATCTATGTGAATTCCAGGTCAACCTGATCTATGTAACAAGTTCCAGACTACCTAGGGCTATGTAGCAACATCCTATTTTTAAAAATAAAGAAGCAAACAAGCAAGCAAACACAAGCAAATGACAGAAATTGGATCTCTATAATAAATAAATGCAGGCTCTTATGAGTGATCAGAAATGAGATCTGGGAAACGAGTTCAGGTCTTCTGGAAAGGGATTATACACCTTTATCTACTGAGCCATCTCCCTAGTCATATATTGAGATAGAACTGCTAAAATAAGGATAGTTAATATTTATAACCAATGATGTATCCACACACATGTCAAAATATTGTTACACAGAAAAGCAGTCCCATGTCTTTATGAGAGAGTGGGTGGACAACATTTAGCGTAAGATCTGCTGACTTCAATTGTTTTTTAAGAGAGTTTTGTCAAGGCATCATATACCTCCTCTGTGCTTGCACAGTTTGGAAGAAGATGTCAGATCCCTTGGAAATGGGTGCACAAATAGCTGTAAATCATACAAATATTTGTGCCTTTTGTGAATATTTATTTGAGTTGAAAGCACAAGTTTCAGCAGCTAGGTTTTATGATAAAAGTCATATGATGCATTCTTTACACATTGGCAAGTTTCTTTCTGCAATGGTCATGTCTGTGTTCAAAAAGTTCATGGATGGTGTTGTCATAGCAACGAGGATTGAGTACATACATCGTTCATCAACAGGACACTACACTTCTAACGAACTCTTTGATTAGAACCATTGTTGATTAGAAAACCATTAAAAGCAGTGTTCAACAATGACCAATCAATATGGCACCATTCTGATGATGACAAGTGGCAGGTCAATCACGGCGACCATTTCCATTATCATCAAGAAGATAGTTCTATGATATGGATTTACTTTCTTTGAACTTAACTGTTCTGGCACAAAGCATCGCAGGACAGATACAATGTCTTACTTATTATAATCATGTACTTCAGTAAAATATTGCTTCTGACAAGGGAACAAAATACATTTTACAGTGAATGAGCTGTGACAACCACCTCAGGCCTATGAATTCCATATTGTGAAGAATTTTGTTTGAGATAAGTACAAAATGGATCTACTTAAATAAGGTTTTACATTTCTATTTTAGAATAGTAAAAGCACTATGTCTACATTTATCAAAACATTTAAAAGATATTACAGAGACTTTATTTATTCTGATTTCCAAGGCTTTTCAAACGATGCCTATTTTGTTTCCACACATGCAATGGAGGAATCTTGTTGGAGTAATTGCCATGTCTCCTTTTTTTTTTTTCAACTTTCATCTGTGACACTTTTTGCTAATCTTATCTCATAACCTTGACACCACCAATATGGGTGTTGGCTGAATATCTTTTTCCATTTTGGTTTACCTAATGATCTGACATGACCAGACTAGGGGCATGTGCTTATAGAGTTTTCCAGAACTGAGTTCCTCTCGTCTTCACATTATGTCAGGTGATATGTGATATTTTGCATAACATAATTGAGAATGCTAATCTCTACACTCGAGTTTATGCCTACCTAAACAGAAGCATGTAAAGAATCTGGCTTTTTTTCCTACAGGATAGGGTCTCAAATTTGGAATTCTTTGATAAGCACCTTAAGGTTTTTTCGCATTGTCCATTTATTTATTTACTCAGATTTATTTATTTATTTATTTATGGCATAACCATGCATACTTATGTCTTTCTTTGGGTTCTAAATGAGCACTGATAACTGTGCTGTCCTGTCTCACAAATTGATTCATAGAGGACAACTTTCTACTTGACACTGGGTTTCTGTATCATGCCTTCCATTCAATTTTGCACTCTGTTTTTCTGGAACAAGATGCTCTAAACTCTTCTTGTATTTTCATTGACTCAGATCTAGACTGAGGCACAAAATAGATTTTCAAAAGTCCAGTTCCTTCAGAGGCTAGGTTAATAAACCTTTTAGAAGTACTAAGTTATTCTGAATGTTCTTTTTGGAGGAGGTTTATGGTGTTTTCAGATGTCCAAGAGGGAGTTGTATCATAATAACGGTGAGTGGAACATTTATTTGTCTTTAAAGGGAAGTGTCTTGGTAAAAGGTGTCCTTAGATGGCAAATAAAATAATGTAAGTTGTGGGAAATTTAAAGTATCTCTAAATGGAGCTAATATTTCCAGGCAAAAGCATTTTTACACACTTAAGAATACTTACAGTTCTGACCATTTGCCTAAGAATTTCATGAATTCATTGTTTTTAATTGCAGAGTAGTATTCCATTTTGTAAATATCTTCTGTATCCATTCTTCCGTTGAGGGACATCTGGGTTCTTTCCAGCTTCTGGCTATTATAAATAAGGCTGCTATGAACATAATGGAGCATGTGTCCTTATTGCATGCTGGGGATGCCTCTGGGTATATGCCCAGGAGTGGTATAACAGGGTCCTCTGGAAGTGTCATGCCCAGTTTTCTGAGGAACAACCAGACTGCTTTCCAGAGTGGTTGTACCAACTTGCAATCCCACCAGCAGTGGAGGAGTGCTCCTCTTTCTCCACATCCTCAACAACACCTGCTGTCTCCTGAGTTTTTGATCTTAGCCACTCTGACTGGTGTGAGGTGAAATCTCAGGGAAAATATCATCCTTAGTGATGTAACCCAATCACAAAAGAACACTCATGGTATGCAGTCACTGATAAGTGGATATTAACCCAGAAACTTGGAATACCCAAGACACAATTAACATATCAATTGATTCCCAAGTAGAAGGAAGGAGAGACCCCTGATCCTGGAAAGACTGGATTTAGCAGTGTAGGGAAATACCAGGACAGAAAAGCTGGAGGGGGTTGACTGGGAAACAGGGGGAGGGAAGAGGGCTTATGGGACTTTGGGGGAGGGGGGAACCGGGAAAGGGGAAATCATTGGGAATGTAAATAAAAAATATAGAAAATAAAAAATAAATAAATAAAGAATACTGACAGTTACAAAAATGCTTAATAGTTGAATCAGATTAGAGCTTTGATTTGCCTGGAATATCCCTGTGGTCTGTGAGTGGCTATAGTTAGTGCATGTAGCTCATCTACTGGCTTACTCACTTAGAAGGTAGCAGCTTCTCAATTCTCACTGCAGATAGCCCATGTAATCTGAGAGCAGCAGAACCAGGCCCCTGAATTTTTGCATCCTGCTATATCACTATCTTCATTTCCATTGCTTTCTGTTTCAAGTATATTAATAAATATACTTGAATGTCAATCTCGGTCACCACATCTGGGGAAGAAGACCTTCTTATCTCTGTGACTGGATCATAACATACTTTAAGATCACAATAACTCTTTACCTTCTATCTTATCTCCTTTTTCATGATCATGTATAGTCAAATCTGCCTTGAGATTTGACTGCTATATATGGAATCTGAGATGATGCTATCAGTCATGGATTTCCTGTTGAAGCTAGGATGCATCTCTGCATCCTATTTACTGCTACATTCAAATAGTAAGTCATAGTAAAAAAAAAAACATTTAAATACATGCTCTCCAAAGAAGACTTTGGACCTTAATCACTGTATAAGAAAGAGAAATTGTTTTCTTTTCATGAATGGGTTAAGCATATATCAAATAAATTGTATACAGTCTTTTAATTTATATATTTAATTTTATCAATTAATCAATAATCCTAATAAATATACAAAGGCCAACTTATTGAGTCTATATTATGTAAAATATATTAAGTAAAATCAGAAATAATACACACAGGATATTCTAAGTTTTTTACACTTCTTAGGAAACAATAGAAATTCATTGGCATGAAAATGACACACATAAAACTATGAATTGTATATTAACCCCATTTTGACCATGATAAGCTGTAAACAATTTATAGAGTATAGTCAATATAACTACAAATATATTTCTGAAGAGAATATGACTTTGTACAAATACATTGATACATATGGGTGTAAAATTATATTGTTCTTCAAAGAATAAAGAAAAAATTATCAATGAATCATCATGTTGGGAAGGGGACAAATGGAAAAAACTTGAAATTATCATTACAATGTGTGGTATACTGGACCACATAGCACAGTTGAAACTCTTCATGGGCAACTCTTACTTTAGGTTAGGGAAGTTTTCTTAGATAATTTTGTTGAATATATTTATTGACCCTTTAAATTGAAAATCTGCAGTCTCTTCTATACCTATTATTCGTAGGTTTGGACTTCTCACTCTGCCCTGGATGTTTTGAGTTAGGAGCTTTTTACATTTTGCAATTTCTTTGATTGTTGTTTCAATGTTTTCTATGGTACCTTCTGCACCTGAGATTCTCTCTTCTATCTCTTGTATTCTGTTGGTGATGTCTGCATCTATGACTCCTGATCTCTTTTCTAGATTTCCTATCTCCAGGGTTGTCTCCCTTTGTTTTTTCTTTATTGTGTCTATTTCCATTTTTAGATTCTAGATGGTTTTGTTCGATTCCTTCACCTGTTTGGTTTTATATTCCTGTAATTTCCTGTATTTTTCTACAAATTCAGCCCTACAAAAGATAATAGATGGAAAACTCCAACACAAGGAGGGAAACTACACCCTAGAAAAAGTAAAAAAGTAATCTTCTTTCAATAAACCCAAAACCTCCACACAAAATAATTCTACTTCTAAAACAAAAATAACAGAAAGCAACAATTACTTTTTCTTAATATCTCTTAACATCAATGGACTCAATTCCCTAATAAAAAGACATAGACTAACAGACTGGATACATAAACAGGACCTAGGATTTTGCTGTATACAGGAAATGCACCTCAATGAAAAAGACAAACATTATTTCAGAGTAAAAGGCTGGAAAACACTTTTCCAAGCAAATGGTCCCAAGAAATGAGCTGGAGTAGCCATTCTAATACTGAATAAAATCAACTTTCAACCAAAAGTTATTAAAAAAGATAAGGAAGGATACTTCATACTCATCAAGAAGAACTCTCAATTCTGAACATCTGTGTTCCACATGCCAGGGCACCCACATTCATAAAAGAATCTTTACTAAAGCTCAAAGCAAACATTGTACCTCATATAATGATAGTGGGAGATTTCAACACCCCACACTCATCAATGGACAGATCATGGAAAAAGAAACTAAACAGAGACTCAGTGAAACTAACAGAAGTTATGAACAACAAAAACATGGAATCAGTACAACTCAATGATAACTTGGTCAAGGAAAAAAATAAAGAAAAAAATTAAAGACTTTTTAGAATTTAATGAAAATGAAGCCACAACATACCCAAACTTATGGGACACAATGAAAGCAGTGCTAAGAGGAAAACTCATAGCTCTGAGTGCCTCCAAAAAGAAACTGGAGAGAGAATACACTAGCAGCTTGACAGCACACCTGAAAGCTCTAGAACAAAAAGCAAATACTCCCAATAGGAGTAGATGGCAGGAAATAATCAAACTTAGGGCTGAAATCAACCAAATAGAAACAAAAGGAACTATACAAAGAATCAACCAAGCCAGGAGCTGGTTCTTTGAGAAAATCAACAACATAGATAAACCCTTAACCAAACTAACCAGAGGGCACAGAGACAATATCCAAATTAACAAAATCAGAAATGAAAATGGAGACATAACAACAGAAACTGAGGAAATTAAAAAAAAATCGTCAGTTCCTACTACAAATGCAGTAAAAGTTCGATATATAAACCTAATACATCTGGAATGGCCTGTTCAAGTGTGATTTGGTGAGAATTAAAGAGAGAAATATACACTCTTGTACCTGTAATTCACAGAGAATATGCTGTTCATTGAAACTCGGCAGTTCAATTTCTTGAGTTATTTTTAATTATTTTAAATTATTTCTTGTTCTATTTTGAGATTATAACTTCATCATATTCCCTTCCCCTTTCTCTCACCAAACTCTTCCATACAACTTCCTGCTCTCTTCATATTCATGACCAATTTTTATTAGTTGTTGTACATTGAGAGCATGTGTATGTTTTTAATACATAAATCAAAACTTGTCAGTCCATATAATGTTAGTTCACAAATATGTTTTCAAGGTTAAACACTTGTTGTGTTCTTTGCCAATTAAGAATACTGAGCCCACTTTCAGCTTTCTTTAGTTGGCTGTAGTATTTTTGTTTAGAATTGAGGACTTGAAGCCTTTTTCCAAACTATTGTTAGTGTATATATCACCGTCAATTTTGCAGCTCAAGGACAAGGTATACATATGAAACTCTCTTGGTATAGGGTCAGGCTTACCTAAACACCAGGAAGATCATTGAGGGTTTCTTTTTTCCTTTTTCTTAGCCTGGTTTATGCTAAGATTTCATGCTTGTGTCTTCACATCTAAAATTTTTTATATCACTTCACTTAAATAATACAATCTTCTTTTTCTAAATATGGAGCTTAGGAGTTTTTGTCAAACTGGCACAATGCATAGTAAGCAATAGATAATAATAAATTATAATAATAATAACAATATAAAATTAACAATATGCTATATAATTTTGTTATCATGGTTTCTTCTACATGAGAGCTAGGGTACAGAGAATAACAGAAAAAATAATATAGTGAAAGCTATATTCAAAACTATGTGAGAATAAAAGGTAATTTGTTCTGAATGATTAGATGCATATGTACCATTTAAAAAGAGAGATAAGCCTGGTTACTTTGTTTCAACTCCACACAAATGGATGGATCAATTAGAGATTGATTTCAATTGAGGGAAAAAGTCTTACAAAACTTTCCCTGCTTTGAGATGTTTCTGATGACCTTTTCGCTATTTTCTTAACTTCTGAATCTATTGTGATTACTTCATTCTATAATTTAAACAAATTATAAATATTATCTTGCTTTGAACTAACAAGGTTGTGAACTGAGTGGTACAGAGAAAATGTTTCTTTCTCAAAATTCTTAATTGTATTTTAATAAAATTTTCTAGTTCAAAATTAATATACTATATTTCAATTTTAGTGTGCTTTTTTAGTAGTCAAGGCCCTGGGTTCAATTTGTAGGACCACAAGAAAGAACATCAAAGACATTAATATAAAATTCATCCTCAAGTAAGTAGTCTGATTACTTGACAGTTTAAGAAACTCCTTGAAATAAAAATCAAATGAAGCTATATTTAAATAGTCTGTTCAAGTTTTCTATTTTCTTTAATTTTGGATATGTGCATTAATTTAGAAATTAGCTTACTGACTTTAGAATATTTTGTTGAAATAATCGTACAAAAGATGATATTCACACTGGTCCTTCAATTTAGAAAGAAGTGTACATTTAATTATTTGCATTCAAGATTAGAAACTTTAATGTTTATTTGTTTCTTTATTAACATTTAGTTATATTATTCTTTGACTGGGAGAGTGATACGTTTCACTCTGGCATTTTCTTACATGTATGTTGTTATACATTCTTTCTGTCTGTCATCTTGCTCCAATGCCATCCCTAGGAACCACTGGCTTTTTTTTTTTTAATATATTCTTCATTTACATTTCAAATGCTAAAACCTTTCCCAGTTTTCCCCCTCCCCAAAAACCCTCAACCTCTCCTCCCACCCCCTGCCTCCAAGTATATGCCCCTCCACCCGACCCACTCCCACCTCTTGCCCCCTCGATTTCTCTTTGTTGGGGTCTCTTTTGAGCCTTCACAGAACCACGGACCTCTCTTCCCAATGATGCCCGACAAGGCATTCTTCAGACACATTTTTGGCTGGAACCATGTGTAGCCCCTGGATGATGGTTTAGTCCCTGGGAGTCTACCTCCTTCCTTACTCTCAGATAGCCTTCCCTCTTGCTTTCCTGTCACATGTATTCCTTCATTTTTTTAAACTCCACTTCGGATATTTCACATAATAAATATTTCTACAGTATACAACCACTCTAGCTTATTGTAGAACCAAATTAACTTCATTTTGCTTGGCAAGAAATCAATGCATCATTTAATGACATCATTCCACTTTTGATTCTAATCAACTTATAAAATTTACCAAATAGTCTATTTTGGAAAATGAAATTTCATATGAATAAGCAGATTTCATTTCAATCTATTATTAACTACTGCAAAACCAAATGATGTGGCAAATAGCCTGATATTTTCATTTTCCATATCTTGAAAGCCTGTATTTTGACAAAATCTTAAAATTTAAAATATTTTAAGTTGATGTCTTCATTGAATTATCAAATAATTTCGGATGTCTATGGCTAAAGTTTAACAAAAGAGTAACTGATCAATACTACTTAAGAAGTTTAATAGAAAAGAATTTATAATTCTATTTTTGAGTACCGTCTATTTGAATACTGTTTATAAAACACCTACCCTCATATAATAAAAGTGATAGTTAAAACCTGTTAAATAGGAAATGAATGATACCATATTCTTTTCTTATGAAAATTTATTTTTTTCTTACAATATATTTTAATAATGGTATTCCCTTCCCCAAATCCTTTCGTATCTCCTAACCCACACAAAATATACAGAAACATATTTCTGTAATACGGTATGAGTCCTTATCTTGTGTCATTTAAATATAGATAAAGAGTTGCCTCTTTTAGAGGGTATTGATTTTTATTCACACTATTCACACCTTTTATTTAATTTTCTTGCCTAGTTATAGTGAGAATCTCCTCCTTTGTTAATTATCAATTGAAGATTGTAGGGATGACAGCATATATTCTTTTGTATTGGTTTATTTGAGAATGAATTCCTTGAGTCAAATATTAGAACACATGGTCCTCTGTTTGTGGCACTGGAGAGGTTCAGGGGTGTAGCCCTGCTGTAGGAATCATGCTACTCAACAGTTGCTTTGAGAAAGGACCCAAGGAGCTGAAGGGGTTTGCAGCCCCATAGAAGAAACAACAATATGAACCAACCAGTACCCCAGAGCTCCCAGGGACTAAACCACCAACCAAAGAGTACACATAGAGGGATCCATGGCTCCAGTCACATTTGTAGCAGAGTCACATTTGTCAAATATCAATGAGAGGAGAGGCCCTTGGTCCTATGAAGGCTTGATGCCCCAGCGTGGGGGAATGCCAGAGCAGGGAGTGGGTAGATTAGTGAGCAAGGGATGGGGTGGGATAGGCGGTTTTTGGAGGGGAAAGCAGGAAAGGAGATAACATTTGAAATGCCAAAAAGAAAATATCTAATAAAAAGAATGGAGAGAGAAATTAAAGGCCATACTACTCTCAACTCATGCCTCTGTCCTGGGATTGTGTTGAGAATGTACTCTACTCATTTTCCTGATCCTGCCACCATGATTAATATTTGCTGTATGCCTCTCAGTCATGATAGACTAAGATTACTCTGGAACCATAAGGTCTAAGTAAAACCCTTTTTATATAGCTTACCTAGTCAAAGTAGTCTATTGCAGTAGCAGCAAAATAAATAATGTAGCAGTTGCAGAGTGTGTTAATTGGTCTTGTTGCTTTAAACATATTTAGGTTTTGAATTTTTGATTATTGTTCTTTTTATGCTATAAGTCAGATTAAGATTTTTTTTTGTTCTTATTTTGTTCTTTTGCTGTTGTTTCTATTATTGTTGCCTGTAGAAGGTCTCATTATACTGCATGGCTGCCCTTGAAATGCTCATTCGAGTGTCTCCACTTTGTGAGTACTGGCATAATAGGCCAATACCTCCATGCAATACATCTTTGTTAGGACATTTATAAAGGGTAAATGTTGAACTTTATTAGAGGACTGTTCTACATCTATAAAGCATTTTTTCTCTTTATTTTTTATTGTGATGAATTAATTCATTGATTTTTAAGTATTGAATCACTAAATTAGACATGAAATAAATTAATTAGGAAGCATTATGTTGTCTTTTTAAATGGTAACAGATTTAGTATAAATAGTATACACACACACACATTCATACCTTTTTCATATATGTATGTGTATGATATTATCTATATTTATGAACATACCCAGTACAGTATAATTCTTGTTTCAGATATTCTTGCTTTATTGTTGGAACCATAAAATGAAGAATTCTAGCTAATTCTATCATATTCCCATGAGCTTCAATCTATACCTGCATGCTTTCTTCTCCATAGAGACATGTGTCCATTCTCAGGTCTTGTTCCCAATGTCAGACTACTCTTATTTTTCACTGGTACATTCTGGCTTCATTGAAAGAGAAGATAGTTATCTCTGCAAATTTATATTGTATGCAGGGCCTTTGCCTCTATGCCTTTATATTGGAAATTGCACTGGGCATCCTGTTCTCCAGTGCCCTGTCCAAATGACCAAGTTCTTATATCCAATATCACCTTAATAGGATTCATCCTTATTTCAATTTCAGGATAGATTGCTTCCTGTGACCTTCTCACTGCAAACTGTAAGGAAAATTCATTATTTCATGCAGCTTCTCTTTGCTTGTGTGTATATGTTTATCTTTGGAAGGAAAAATGCTATTTCTAGATAATAAATACTCTTAATATCTTAATAGAAAAATTCTATTTATCTTCAAGACTGAAAGTTATAAATATAAATCATTCCAATTCCTAATAATCATTAGTTATGAGTTATATAATACTCATAATCATGTTTTTACACCCATACTTTAAATATTTTCTGAATGACTGAATTGGCAATTCCATATGTTTATTGTCTGAGAAAATAATACTGTGAATATATAGTGAATAATACTCAGTAAATAATATTGAGTAAGTCCAAAGGTAGATGTCCTAGAAAAAGTCAGTAAAGAGATTACTACAACAGGGAAATGAAACATTAAAAATAGACTTAAAATTTTCCTTGGAAATGTTTTGTACTTGTACAGATTAATCAATCCAATATAAGACAACCATTGAATTAATTTATGTAAGTAAAACCAAATATCTGACACTTGGTAATTTTAAATGATTATTTGCTATTTTTTTTGTTAATAATACAAATTCAGTGGTGGATTAGAATGCAAGTGGATAAGACGTTAAAAAACAATGAAAGAGCATGCTGATTCCACCTTGTTCTAATATATATTAAGTTACATAATATAATGATTCAGAGTCACTAGCTGAAATACCCTTAAGTTTTTTGCACCTATATCAGCCAATCCTGTCGTTGATGTAATGTCTTATTGTATTAGCCATAAGCATGTAGTAGTGCAAATAGTGTTTGATTATGATATTTTTAGCTTTTTAAAAAATTCTACTCAATTTATTTTTTGATATGGAATGAAATATGTCTTTAAAGGACTAACATGTTTTAGTCATTCTTCATTCACACATACTCAAGCAATTACCTAAATACATCCTTCAGAAAAAGAATTAACCATGAACATTTTGAGTTTGAAGTAAATGCTATCTTGCACAGCCTAGAGAGTTGTCTCTGTAATCCTTATGATTTCATCACTATTGAGATAGGACTTCAAGGGAATTCCTGTGATTATGTTAACTAACAGATATACTCTCTGGGTAACAATATGAAATAAGTTGTATAATCTTAGTTAAATTTTCCTATAGATAGTGGTTTTAGTGTGCTTTAATGCATTTATGAATAAAAATATCACATATTTAATGAGCTAAACTTTGGATTAGTGATGCACTATTGAAGTTCTGCCTTTCCCAAACACATAACGAATGTAACTCACTGGTGTTTCCATAAAAAAATGTCCAAATGGATAGTGTTTTAAACCATTATTGCTGCACCTCCTGTTTCTAATAATGGTAGTAAATGGTAAAATATTTCATCTAATCACTGTGGGTATGGTCTTTATCAACAACTATTGTCTATGAACATGACAATCTATTTTTATTATGGAATAATAACATTTATTATTTTTTAGTTAATGCATTTATTCAAATGTGTTTTTCATTTTTCCTTCATGAGGCCACCACTGGGTTAAATTGAATCTGTAATCACTTCAATTGTTGCATTGAAACAAATTATTTATTCCACTGTATTTCTGAAATATATTTTATAATTCAAACAAATAAATGTGATTTCATTATTGAGCCTTTGAGTTGTATGACAAAGAATGAAATATATCATGATGAATATTACTAGTCTTTTATGCTAACTTGATTTACATGAAAAAATATGTACATATTTTAAAAAAATTGTCCTTTCATAAATCTTATTCGTTTGAATATTTCATCATATCGAATGAAGGTTATAAGATTCTGGTATTTATCTTGAATATTTTTTGTTTTCTCTTTACATTCTATGTTCAAAATAAAGTACCTGAAACAAGGTAGATAAAATAATTATACAAATTGGTTAACCTTTTAATGAAATCACAATAGTAAAAAAATGGGACATTTGAAAGCATAATTTTAGTGTTACATTACTTAGTTTCAATTTTTTTATGGCACCTTAGCAGTTAGAAACATGATGTTGATGCAATGATAGACAAATAAAAACAATATGAAAATTGGAGCCAAGAAATGAAAATGGCACAGTAGAGCATTTAAAGGGTTCTGAGGATAAATGAGAGTCTTTTATAGGAGATGTATGTATAAGAGATAAAGGTATGGAACAGGTGGAATCTGGAAACCAACCACTTTATAAATATAAAGCTTAGCATTAATTGGTACACAGATATTAAGCATTTATAAGATAGCTTAATATTTCCAAAAGAAATACTGAAGACATGAGTTTGTGATTGGAAATTAAGAACACTTTAACAAATAGAAAAAGAAAACATATGCTGAAGATGTTTGAAATGTCTGAATGTCAAAACATGAATAAGATTTTTTAGCTTAGGTCTCTATCACTAAACTCCAAAACTCTTTCAAAAATTGAATCTACAGCAATACAGGTCTCGAAAGGTCCTGTGCAGGGTCAAGATAGATTTAAAACCATGAAGATCAAGTTATAAGAACACTTAAGTATTCAAAATTTTATTCCACCTCAAAAGCATTCTGGAAATGGTGAAACGCAAGTTACACTGTGCATAATTGTTATGAATAAAACTGCTGTTCCTCAATTTACTAATTTGAAGTTCCTAGAGTTTGCACGTTAGCATTTATAGAATGACTATGACAAAATATAAAAATGCTCATTCCTTAACATAGGAAATGATAATTTAGAATCCTGATAAATTTCTACTTTTAAAATAAACTTTCACCAGAACACAATCAACTGCCTTTTATGAGACAATGAGAAATTTGTGGAATAGGTGGAAGGTAGACAATTTACCTAAAATTATTTCTTAATTTCTGCTGCTTCTTTTCTTCTCTACAAAAACAGTTGTGTTAACCTTCTTAATTTTTCCTCTGTGGCACATAAGTAGCAAACTAGTAACAAACCATACGTGTGTGTGTGTGTGTGTGTGTGTGTGTGTGTGTGTGTGATGGGGACAGCATAACATGACAGGGACTGCCCACAGCAGGCCTGGATGGAGACATCTCAGAAACTCGAGGCAGCCCCTTGTAAAAAACAGATGGCATCTGGGACCCTAAGAAACAGGAGACACATCTCTCCAGAGGACCTGCTACCTGAAATAAGGGACTGCCTTCAATAGGCTGGGATGGAGACATCTCAATAGCCAGTGGCAGCTCTTTCTAAAAAACAGTTATTCCCACTTCTCCTAACCTTAGTCCTAGACAATGGCTGTATAGATTTCATTTGTGTGTGACTGCTTTTCAGTTGGCCTTGGTGTGCATAATTATTCTATTATATCTGACTTTCTTCTACTCCTTCTGCTCAAGTGAATTCTGTGAAACTAGATGATCCTTGATGTAATGATTCTTAAATATTAAAAATTGAGGCATAGGATCACAGTGCAGCACAGTCCTAATGTCCCTGATGCCTGCTGTGTCTTCTCATCTCGGAAAAATGCAATAGTACTGCACCATAGTAGTTACAGATTAATACTTGACTTGCAAAGACTGTTTGATGAAATTATTAGAAAATGACTTAGAGCCAACATTGGGACCCCAAGGAAGGAAAATGAAAACTATTGAAGTTGTGAAATAAGTTTTACACAACATTTGAGAGTAGTTCCTGGATAAGAAAGTACAGAATACATAAAATTATATACTGGTAAAACTAAGTCAAAACACTGGGACTCTTAGGAGAGTCATTGTGTGCAATGTACAGAGCAGAAATGTATTGGAACTACTTAATTAAGGGTTAAGTTGATTCTTTCTGGCCACTGCCTGGCAGCTTTGCCCATGTCATTAATCATGAGAGATTCACAGGAAAATGAAAGTAGCTGACATCGGAGTTCTGAGCTCTGAAGTATAATAAGTTAAAAGTTAAAGTTTAAATAATGATAAGTTTGCAATTGTTATTATTTTTGGTACAGGCCTAGGAATAGGGGAAGCTTGAAACATTGGAGTACAATCGTAATGCTTTTTTCTTTATTTTTTTAATTTTTTATTAGATATATTCTTTATTTGCATTTCAAATGTTCTCCCCCTTTCCTGGTTCCCCACTCCCCTGAAAAATCCCATAAGCCATCTCCCCTTCCTCAATCAACCCTCACCTTCTTCCCTGTCCTGGTATTCCTCTACAATGAGGCATTAATTCTTTCCAGGACCAAGCTCTCCTCCTTTTGGTGTCTAACAAGACCATCCTCTGCTTGCTATGTGTCTGGAGCCATGGGTGACTCCAGGTGTACTCTTTGGTTGATGGTCTTGACCCTGGGAGCTACGGGAGTGCTGGGTGACTCATATTGTTTTTCCTCTTGTGGCGCTGCAAACTCCTTCAGCTCCTTGGGTCCTTTCTCTAGCTCCCCCATTGGGGACCCTGTGATCAGTTCAATGGCTGGCTGAGAGTGTCCCCCTCTGTATTTGTCATGCACCAGGACAGCCTCCCAGGTAATATCTATATCTGGCTCCGGTCAGCCAGAACTTTTGGACATCCACAATAGTGTCTGGGTTTTGATTCTCCAACATGTAATAAGGATACATGCTCTACTATGTTCATAGCAGCCCTATTTATAATAGCCAGAAGCTGGAAAGAACCCAGATATCCCTCAACAGAAGAATGGATACCGAAAATGTGGTATATATACAAAATGGAGTACTATTCAGCCATTAAAAACAAGAATATATGATATTCTTAGACAAATGGATAGGACTGGAAAATATCATCCTGAGTGACGTAACCCAGTCACAAAAGAACACACATGGCATGTACTCATTGATAAGTGGATATAAGCCCAGAAGTTTGGAATACTCAAGACACATTTCACATATAAAATGATGCCCAAGAAGGAGTAAGAACAAGGTATGGATCCTTGGGTCCTTTGTAGAAAGGGGAAAAAATACCCACAGAAGGAGATACAGAGACAAAAGGTGGAGCAGTCTGAGGGAAAGACCTTCCAGAGGCTATCCCATCCATGGAAAGGAGCTAAATCCATCCAGTGGAAAAAAGATTGCCTTTTCAACAAATGGTGCTGGCTCAACTGGAGGCTAGCATGCAGAAGAATGCAAATTGATCCATTTATCTCCTTAAACAAAGCTCAAGTCCAAGTGGATCAAGGACCTCCACATAAAACCAGACACACTGAAACTAACAGAAAAGAAACTAGGGAAGAACCTTGAACACATGGGTGCAGGAGAAAATTTCCTGAACAGAGCACTAATAACCTATGCCCTAAGATCAAGAATTGACAAATGGGACCTCATAAAATTACAAATTTTCTATAAGGCAAAGGACACTGTCAATAGGACAAAACAGCAACCAACAAATTGGGAAAAGATCTTTATCAACGCTACATCCGACAGAGGGTTAATATTCAATATATACAAAGAACTCAAGAAGTTAGACTCCAGAGAACCAAATAAGCCTATTAAAAAATGGGGTATAGAGCCTAACAATTGTAATTCTTAATATGGGTATTCTTTTGATTTTGATTTGGCAATGGTTATGCAATGTCCTTTTTTTTTTCTTTTATACCTGCTTTTGGAAGACCAATAAAATACTGGGACCATAGAAGGGCAAGTGAGCTTGTGAAGATCAAGTGGAGAGCATGTGAAGAGTGAGTGAAAAGAGAGTGAAGAGAGAATGTGAAAAGTGAGTGAAGAGCGCATGTGAGGTAATTATGGAGTGTGTGTTTGAGTGAAAGGAGAGTGCATGTGGTCTATGTGAGAAGTATGTGAAGAGTGTGTGTGTGTGTGTGTGTGTGTGTGTGTGTGTGTGTGTGTGTGTGTAAGGGGAATGCACAGAAGTGTGTAGGAGTGTGGGCATTTGAGAAAAGAAAAGCGATCAGAGCACACAGGAGAATGCAGAGTGTGCAGATTGAAGCTGTGAGCAAGCAAGAGTGAAAGAGAGCAGAGAGAGAGAAGAGAGAATAACATTAAACCTTAAAAAATTGCCTGTCAGTTTGTACCCAAAAAGTAGTCTGTGTCTATTTATTATGTGCCTTCCAGATATCCCTGCTTCCAGTTGAGATCTCTGATCCTGTATTGAGACTGGATCAGGATATATATATATATATATATATATATATATATATATATATATATATATATATAACACAGAAAGCATAGAGTTGAGTTATAGTATGAGGAGATTCACTACACATGCACTATGTTTCTTAGAATATATTTCATTGTTATTTGAAGTATATCATAGTATATATAATTTTAATGTTGATTAATTTTTAAAAGAAGTTCTTTTGAGGACCTTCCTCAAAATTTACTTCAGATACTTTCTGGAAAGGCCAAAATAAGGCAAACTGTTGTTGAATTGTTTTTAGAGTTTATTATGGGTAAACTTAGAATGGATAATGCACCTAAAATCTCAGCTCTTAAAACTTCAATGGATAAGTCAGTAGCTACAGGATAACACATTTATAGACACACCTGTAGACATGTGGATACATTTATTCACATACAACTTGTTTATTTTCCACTTTAATAATAATACTTCTTAATGGGAGACGTTCATCCCTTATTCTAACTTTCTTTTAAAAAGACATGCCACAAACCCCATCATTCCCGAAGACATGCAATTGCAAAATCAAACTGAATACAAAAACCAATGATCCCTTTCCACAGGGTATTTAATTTCCAAGGCCAAAACTGTTTTTAATTTTAGTGTGAGATTCAAATACCAGTGTAAATTTGACTCTTATCTTCAGAGTTGGATGTGAACGTGGGCATCTGAAATGCTATTTGTTCAAGTGGATCTGAGTTCTATAATGAAAAGTTTGGACACTCTTCTCAAAGGAAACAGTTGCTGACTGAGCATCAAGGGATGACCTGTGATTGCTGGGAGATTAGAAATTCTGACCATATCAGATTTTCATCATTCTGTAGGATAGGCTTTATATCTATGCTATGTTGAAATGAGAGAGAGTTCTGTAGCTGAAACTAGAGATGGATGAGACTGTATGCTTTAAAAATACTGATATGCCAGGCACTTAAGACATAAAGTATAACAGTATGATTGAAAATATTGTTTTTACCCATTTTGTATTCTATCAAGGCAATATATGCTATGTGTATTCATCATTTAAACACAATTATGTGATAAACATTTTGAAAACTTGATAAAATCATCACTTGGTCTGTCTGTTTTGGGTTTTTTTTTTCCCTCTTTTCTCATAACTTGGAGAATTATGTGGTAACTCAGGGATATTAAGAAAGAAAATACTCTAAACCAATTCATTATGAAGTAGTATAGTTTAAACAAAGAATGTGTCTATATTTAAATCACAGAAGCCTTCAACAGAAATCATATATTCCATATAGCTATATAGGTATATAGCTCTTGTTATGGTTTGTTTTGTTTTGTTTTGTTTTGTTTTTTTGAGACAGGAACTTACTCTGTACACCAGTCTGGCCTTGAACTCAGAAATCTGCCTGCCTCTGCCTCTGCCTCCCAAGTACTGGGATTAAAGACATGCACCACCACTGCCCAGCTATCATATAGCTCATTAACTGTTAGCAGGATAGTTTCCGGATTACTCACCATAACATGCCATCATTTTACCTGTGTTGTTTTCAATTGTGGGATAAGACTAAGTGATCTTATTTTTGGAGATTTCATTATCTGAGTAGTTCATTATTCAGTTGATCATTCTACCCGACATACTGTCATTTGATAGATGTTGGCAATACAAAACAGGTAAAGAATTTTTAGGAGATTTTGATACATTTTAACATGATAACAAAATTATTGTTTCCTTTTGCTATGGCAAAACATCTGATCTACCAGGATTGAAATCCACAATTGGTCAAAACACAAAGTTTACCTGAATGCAGTGCCTCTCACCACTTTATACTTCTAGAATACAACACCTACACAAAAGGCTTGGAAATATTGTAAAATAGGAAGGAGGGTGTGTCACACAGGATTACCTCTATTTGACTATGTTTTGTAGCAAAGATAGGCTAAGTAGCTTTTTCTAAATCCATTATTTTTTCTTTAATACCAAATACTTTTGATTTCCATTTTAGTAAAAGCATTGTCATTTATCATGATTTCAAAAATTATAACCAATTTGCAATTTAACCATATCCATAATATTATAGCAGGTCAAAAGAATTATTCAAAACATTAACATGACTGACATAACACATGTTTGAGGATTTGCATAGAAACCATGAAATATACACATTTCACACTTCTACAAGCAGTATAAAATTGCTTTTTATTGTTTTCTAGGTGTCTTATAAAATTGCTAAGACAGAGTTGTAATAGTGACATTCCTGCATGAGTCCTTTTCACATTGATCCTGCACCCATAAGGACAATTAAAAGAAAGGGAAGTTTGACTCTTTGGGCTTAGGGTTTGTGTAGGTAGTTTGAAACAATGAAACAAAAATGGAAATACAGGAATCTAAAGGTAACTCTAATATACTAGTAATTTTTTAAGGACAAAATGTTCATCTAGATCTTGTCTTAAGATATGGCTGCCTTCTCTGGAGTTCATTTATTCCAAGGCATTTGTTGATACATGTTGAGTAGGTAAAGGAGCAATACAAATAACATAACTTTTTTTTTATTTTCTAAGTTTTTTTTTTATTTACATTCAAAATCATTTCCCCTTTCCCGTTTCCTCCCTCCCTGAAAGTCCCATAAGCCCCCTTCCCTCCCTCTTTTCCCCATTCAACCCCCTCTCGCTTCTCTGTTTTAAATAAATAATGTTGGTGTTCCAATTATTCTATGAATGTATCTCTACTAGCAAACAATGCACCTGTCTTTCCTATAATTACAATTTCTAATATAATTAATATGGTGAGTTTATTTTTTGAGTGTTTTCAGAATATTTTTCATTATAAATGGTGATACTTGATATTATCACTGTCATCTGATGATGCTATTGTTTAGATTCTCACAGAGTGTGGGGAGCCAAACAAGGTCATTCAGCCATGGCTGTCTTATGACCATGAGACTGTTGAACAAAGACCTGCCCAGGAACTGCCGTTACAAAAGGATTCCGAGAGTAACTACAGATCGCTCCACCCTTATCCGCGGAATGTCCCTACGTGCGCAGATACCAGATGTCTTCACCAGATGCCCTTTGTGCTTCCTGTTGCCAAGAATACCTTGACCCCTCCCTCCTTTGCATTTTGCATAGCTCACTTTCCCCTAGCTCCCCTTCCCAACTTCCTTATCCCCACTACTTAAAACGTTCTGCCTATGTGACAATAAACGAGACCTTGACAATGGAACCTTGCTTGGTCTCCTTTCTTTCTCCCCCCCCCCCCACCTTGACCCTCAGGTAGCGCCTCTTCGGGACCCTGAATAACTAGACCTGCTGGACGGTACCTGCTGGACAGGTTAACAGAGTTTAAATATTATTTGTTTCCTCTAACATCCACGTTGAAACTTGTTTTTGAGCCTCGGAATAGTGGAGGATAAAAACAATAAGAGGAGATGAAGCTTTGGAGTTTGCTGCTGTGTGTTGGCATATGATACAGGAGTGAGCTGTGCTGAACCTTGTACTCTCAGGCATGTCCTTCTTGGTTTCTTTCTTTAATGTGTTGCTCTCCACCATGAACACAAGCAGCAGCAAGTTAGACTACTTGTTTTGAAATTTCCAAACTTCTGCATCTGGAGACACAATAAATTTTAAAATTATAATAATAATAATCCCTTGAGGATTCCCTACAAAATATTGTATTATATTTATCCCCCATACTACCCCTATTCACCTTTTTTTTTCAGATTACATTCTTGTAGTTCATGTCCTTGTCTTCTGGCTGTTAGAATCTTTTGCTCCCTCTTTGACAATATTTTCTGACCCTTTTGTGTAAGTGGTGTGTGACATATTTATGTAATAAATCATGTGTTATGTCAGTCATGTTAATGTTTTGAATAATTCTTTTGACCTGTTATAATATTATGGATATGGTTAAATTGCAAATAGGTTATAATTACATAAATGCTTCATGTAATAGAATTTTAATTACTGTGTTTGCCCGAATGTGCCATCATGCCTGTCTCTAGCATGATATACTCTCTTCACTAGTGTGCTACTATTCTTTCAATTTTTACTGAGATTTAAATTCATTATTTTAACCATCACAAATAACATTTACTTTAATAAATATTATCATACTTATGTTCAATAAATTTCTATATAATATTGATATTTGTAAATGATTTAATTTACTAACTTTTATTTTGGTTGGAAAACAAACAGGAGATGTTGAAGGAATATTAAATGTTAATTTTTTTAGAATGTTATGTAAAGATTTTTGGAAGTAATTGCTGCTGTTCTGTTTTTCAGAAAGACTTACAGTAAATGTCTTATGGACTAACACATCATGATAGCTAAAGTAAATTTACTAACTATGGATGATACATTTTTCAGTTAATATAATATAGACTTCTTAAGAGCAAAATGAATACAAAAATAAATATTAAATCTTAGTAAATATTTTAATTAACTTGACAAGCAAATAATTATTCCTTTCATTTGTTAGAAAATGTTTTACATTATGTTTATATCTCATAAGATATTTTAATGTTGTCATAAACTATTACTGTGTATGCCTTATTATCCATCTTCTCATTTACCTATATTTTTATCTCTCCACTATCTATTGACTTCTTATATATGTATTGTCTTAGGGTTTCTATTGCTGTGATAATACATCATGAATATAAACTATTATGTAAGGATTTATTTCTGCTTCCAGTTTTAATTCACAATCTATCACTGAGGGAAGTTGGGGCAGGAGCTGATGCAGAAGCCACAGAGTACTGCTGCTTACTTGTTTGCTCTTTATTGCTTCCTCTGCTTGCTTTCTATAGCACCCAGGATGACCATCCTATGGATGACACAGCCCACAGAGAACTAGGCCCTCCAGTATCGATAACAACCAAGAAAATGCATCTCAGGTTTGACTACAGGTCAATCATTGAGACATTTTCTTCATTGAGTCTCCCTTTCATAAAATGTGTCTAACTTGTGTCAAACGATCATGAAACTGACTAGCACATGTATAATGAATGGACGAAAAAGAGGCAATTTGTGTTTTTCATGTATGCTAATTTCTTACTTTTAAATTTAGAGACTTTTTATAAATGACGTTGTTGAAATATTCAGCTATAAAACCGCATTCAAATGGTCAAAACCTGTCTTTGAGCCTTTAAAATTAATCATATGGACATCTAAACAAAATTTCCTATCAAATACATGTGTAATACTGACAGGTAATAGAATCACTAAGTGAAAGCTTTAGTGTAACTCTAGCCATTCTATAAAAGAGATTAAAAAAAAAAACTGTAGTGCAAGAAGCAGTCCTTTTTTTTTTAATTAGATATTTTCTTTATTTGCATTTCAAATGCTAACTCCTTTCCTTGTTTTCCCTCCGAAAACCCCCTAATCCATTCCCACTCCCCCTATTCACTCTCCCACACACTCTCACTTCCCTGTCCTGGCCTTCCCCTACACTGGGGCCTCGAGCCTTCAAAGACCAATCAAGCACAGGTTCCCCAATTGGGGAGCTAGAGAGAGCACCCAGGGAGCTAAGGGGGTTTGCAGTGCTACAAGAGGAACAACAATATGAGTCACCTAGTACCTCCAAGCTCCCAGGGACAAAACCATCAGCCAAAGAATAGACATGGAGTTACCCATGGCTCCAGACATATAGGCAGCAGAGGATGGTCTTGTAGACACCAGGGAGAGTAGAGGCCCTTGGTCCTAGAAAGACTTGATATCTAGTTTAGAGGAGTACCAGGACAGAGAAGCAGGGGAGGGTTGATTGGGGAAGGGGAGACGGCTTATGGGATTTTCGGGGGAGGGGGGAACCAGGAGAGGGGACAACATTTGAAATGTAAATAGAGAATATACCTAATTAAAAAAAACTGACCTAATGCAATCGCACTAGGGTGTTTCTTCACAAGCTCGAGTTTGGGCTTAATTTACCACTGACCCACAGGATGGTTTCGGTGATGAAGCTTGGACCTCTTATCTAGACAAGGTTTAAAGAAAATGGCAAGCAAGGAGGTGTTTCGAGCCTGGCAAACATCTATTTTGGGTGGGGGATACTCTGGTCTTTAACATAATTGGATGGTGCTGAAGCCAAACCAGGAATTTAACTTGGCCTTTCTTCTTGATTGGTGGTTGTTAGGAAGTGAAGTGTCAGAGGTGGGCTGGTAACCTGGAGGTGCAGTTTTGTTGGGGAATAACTTGAAGACTGGTGCTAGACACAGGTTTTGTTGGAGGGAGGGAGATAACTTGGAGATGCAGGTCTTGTTGGGGGTAGCCTGGAAACTGGTACTAGGTACCAGCCTATTAGTTAACTTCAACCTTACTTCATGTCCTCTAATATGGAGTCTTAACTCTGTGTAGCCCTGGCTGTCCTGGAACTCACTCTGTAGATCAGGCTAGCCTTGAACTCAGAAATCCGCCTGCCTCTGCCTCTCAAGTACTGGGATTAAAGGCATGTGCCACCACTGCCCAGCATAAGATTATATTTTTAAGAGATTAATAAAATGCTTGAATTACAAAAATCAACTAAGAGAATTTAAGTACACAATTGGGAAAATAAAACTGAAATGAAAATCCCGAGGATACTACATGCTAAAGGATCATTAAGTATCTTATTATTAGGATTAGTAGGCAATTTACAAAGTCCTCAATAAAACTTGAAATACTCCACTAGCATTGGGGATTTGATTTAGTGTGAAACCACTGCTGCGTTTCAATGGTCCCGCCTGCTTTACGTAACTGATGAATATTTTAAAGATGAAATTATTCAAAACTGCCAGATCCTTGGGTTTTTATTTTAAAGTGTACAAATGTTTAAAAAAACATAAATGTTGCATGTTAAACTGACTGCTTGTGAAAAGTAAATCATGTTTTGTTTTTGAAGTCATTATTCATTAAAGCAGTGTATCACTTGAAATGGAAATAAATTACCTTCTCACTATGTCAGTTGCCAATTCAGTTATTATGTATATGCAAAGAAAAACAGAACAAGTAGTTCTCCTAAATGAATACACAACTTTATTCCTTTAAGAATTTAGTAAATATCATATCATTGTTTATGTCTTATACTGTAAACTATATAGGTAATAGTTTTCAACTTTCTGCAGTGAAAAAATACTCCAGAGTTTTAAACAAGGTTTAAGGTATTTTGAATACATACAATGCTATGAAGCCCCCAAAATGATGTATTTAGTCATTTCAACCTACTATAAAAATTATGTTGCATGCGTGTATTTAATAAATCTTGAATTTCAAATGTCCAATGTTCTCAAATATATAATTTTATCAAAACTATTTAAAATATAAGAGCACAAAACCGTATCATAAATTCTAAATCTAAGTAATACCAATTACTGTAGTTGGTCCAGGTAAAAATTGTAAAGAAATGTGTTTTGGGTTTAAATTAGCATTCTTTTAGAAAATTTAATAAAAAATGGTATATAAAATATTTTCCGTGTCTTCTCCTACCACTACTAACATAAGAGAAACAGAACTCATACAATTACTAATGCAAATTAAATGACACCATTTTGAACAATGTCCTGTCTCTATTAATAGAAATATGATATTCAATGAACTGAATTTCTAAAGTGTATGTGTGTACCTTTAAAGAGTAAAATGGAACAGAAAATATATTAGTGTATATCAAAAAATTATATAACAAAATAAATTCTTTTAATTTAAAAACAATAAGTTATATATGTTGTAATTTACTTTTCTATGTGAAATATCTTTCTAATATAATTTAAATTTGCCTTTCCATTTAAAAAAATACTTAATTAAATGTAGTTTGGAAACTCATAGTGCAGAAGGAACTTGATAACTAAGGTACTCCAAATACCCACATTTTCTGAATTAATTGGGTACTAATATCTTTTTCTTAAATTCTTTATCTAATTTTCCCTTATATTATCTAACAAACAGATTAAGTCATTTCAGCAAAATACTTCAAATACACCATATAAAACAAGATCTGTGACTGTATTTTGCCTCTTCTATATATGCTTTCAACTTGACATAATAGACCAAATAGGAATCTATCTTAATGGTACACAGCTGTCAATCACTGAGGTGTGCACTTTCTACTGAGAGTTCAAGAGAATGTATGAATCTGAGAAGGAGGCAAACAGTTCCCTTGCTGAAGATGATTTCTGTAGCCTAGAATAAAGGATGATAATTTTGAGAGAGATTATTATAATATCAACAGTGAAATGCATTCATGTTCTGACCATGCTTTATAGCACTGAATATAGTATAATTTAGAAAAACAACTTTAAGAATATTAATAATACTGAAGACATTTTTATTCTAAAATTAAAAAGATTGCTTTACACTTGATGTTTTGCATTTTATCATTGAATGCTGAATTTAACCGTAGTTCATTAAACCATATTTTATGAGTTACACATGTTTTTAATTATGGATGTAATTTTAAAATTTTAGGTTGAATTACCTGTGATTTCATGGTGAGAGTGAATTTATCCATGTCTAGTCTCAAAAGTGGTATGTCATATTTACCCAGGAATTTGTCCATTGTTTCTGAACATTTTTAGTTGAAAGAATTCTTCAATGATCCTCTGGATTTAATTGGATTGTACTGTTACCTAGCCACTTGAATTTTATTATTTTTATTTACTTTTTATCTCTCTTCCTAAGGTTAGATAGGATATTGCCAATTGTGTTTATATTTTCCAGAAGCACCATTTGTTTAATTGATTTTAAATTGATATTTTTTAGTCTTCCTCTCATTAATTCTGCTCCTATCTTTTTTATTTTTTGCCATCTAATGAATAATTGAAATTATTCATATTTCTCTTAGACTTTGAGTTTGGTTTTTAGATTTTATTGGCAAATTCAATAAAAAAATATGAATCAACTCAGTCATAGCAATTTTTTAGAAATATCTTAAATATCACCTCAAAATTCTGATTAATTGAACTTCCACTTTAATTTTTTAAACAGGGTTTTTACATTTCTTCAATTTTTTTAATGGCAGGGGTCATTCAGATGTATATTGTTTATTCTCCAAGTATTTGTGAAGTCTCTGTAGTTTTATTTCTATCGATTTCTTGTAGTTTTTCCAATGTGATCTAATAAAATAAGCTTTCTATTCATTGACACTGTTTTGTTGTGACGTAGAATATATATATATATATATATATATATATATATATATATATATATATGGACTGAAAACAATAGTATCTTTTTTTTTTAATTTAATTTAATTTTATTTTTTTAATTTACATTCCAAATCACTTCCCCTTTCCCGTTTCCTCCCTCCCCGAAAGTCCCATAAGCCCCCTTCCCTCCCTCTTTTCTCCGTTCAACCCCCTCTCATTACTCTGTCCTGGCGTTCCCCTACATCCAGTCTTTCCAGGACCAGGGGTCTCTCCTTCCATCTTTTTAGAAATCTATTGATATGCTGATTGTGTCTAGGGTATTCTGAGATTCTGGGTCAATATCCCCTTATCAGTAACTTCATACCATGTGTGATCTTTTGTGATTGGGTTACCTCACTAAGGATGATATTTTCAAGTTCTGACCATTTGCCTAGGAATTTCGTGAATTCATTGTTTTTAATTGCAGAGTAGTATTCCATTGTGTAAATATACCACATCTTCTGAATCCATTCCTCCGTTGAGGGACATCTGGGTTCTTTCCAGCTTCTGGCTATTATAAATAAGGCTGCTATGAATATAGTGGAGCATGTGTCCTTATTGCATGCAGGTAAAGTCTCTGGGTATATGCCCAGGAGTGGTATAGCCGGATCCTCCGGAAGTGTCATGCCCAGTTTTCTGAGGAGCCGCCAGACTGCTTTCCAGAGTGGTTGTACCAGCCTGCAATTCCACCAGCAAAAGACACCGTCAAAAAGACAAAGCGGCAACCAACTAACTGGGAAATGATCTTTACCAACCTTACATCCGACAGAGGGCTAATATCCAAGATATACAATAGTATCTTTTTTAATAAACATTAAGTAAACAGTCTGTGAGTCCCTTTCCTTTTTTATTGATTATTTTATTTATTTATATTTCAAATGTTATTTCCCTTCCCAGTTCCCCTCCACACCCCCCTATACCTTTCCCCTCCCTTTTGCTTCTATGAGGGCGCTCCCCCACCCACCCACTCCTGCCTCAGTGTTCTAGCATTCCCCTACACTGGGGCATTGAGCCTCCACAGGGCTAAGGAACTTCTATCCCATTGATGCCAGAGGTAATCCTCTGATACATATTAAGCTGGAGCCATGGGTCCCTCTATGTGTACTCTGGTTGGTGGTTTAGTCTCTGAGAACTCTGGGGGGGGGGGTATCTGGTTGGTTGATATTGTTATTCTTCCTATTGGGTTGTAAAACCCTTCAGCTCTTTCAGTCCTTCCCCTAACTCCTCCATTGGGGTTTCCATACTCAGTCTGATGGTTGGCTGCAAGCATCTGCATCTGTCAGACTCTGGCACAGTTTCTCAGGGGACAGCTATACCAGGCTCCTTCCAGCAAGCACTTCTTAGCATCATCAATAGTGTTTGGGTTTGATGTCTACAGATAGGATGTATCCCTAGGTGGGGGAGTCTCTGGATGGCCTTTCCTTCAGTCTCTGTCCCACTCTTTGTCCCTGCATTTCCTTTTCACAGGAACAATTCTGGATTAATATTTTTGAGATGACAGTGACCCCATCCATCAACCAGGGACCATGCTTATCCATTGGATATGGTATCTATAGGTTATCTCTCCCCTTTGTTGGACATTTTGGCTAACGTCATCCCGGTTGGGTCCTGGGAACCTCTTGGGTCCCTGGCATCTGGGACCTTCTGATGGCTACCACCAGTTCCCCATCCCCCAGTGCTACATAGCTCTGTCCTGGCCCTCTGTACTTCTCAACAGTCTCCTCCCACACCTGGTCCTGCCCCCCTTTTCCCTCCCCCTCCTCTCTCCTTCCCAGATCCCTCCCTCCCTCTATGTTCATCTGAGTAGGACTGAAGCATCTACATTTTGGTCTTATTTTCTTCCCCCTACTAAGGAGGACTGAAGCATCCACATGTTGGTCTTCCTTCTTCCTGGGTTTCATATGGTCTGAGAGTTGTATCGTGGGTATTCTGAGATTTTATTATGTCTAATATACACTTGTCATTGAGTACATACCAGGTGTGTTCTTTCGTGACTGGGTTACCTCACTCAGGATATTTTCTAATTCCATTCAGTTCCTTTCACTTATGTTGTATTTCAACTCTGTAGTCTTTGTTGATATTTTTGGGTGATCATTTTTTGAAATATGAGTGTTAGGAATTGAAATCATCTAGTTTTACTGTTTGTAGACATATATGGTGATTTTCTGTCCATTTGAGTTAGCTTTATAGAATTTGAAAACAAATCATTGAAGATATTCATGCTAAATGTTTTTTGAAGAATTGTTACTTTTACTATTTTTTAGTTGTCTTCTTTAGATATACTGACCATTTTGAATTTGACATGTACTTTATCTGTAATTAGAATAGGCGAATCATTTGAGATTACCATCATTTGGAGGATAGGATTCCATCACATTTGATTTGTATTTGGTCCATGTGTTTGCTTAACATTGACTTCTTGAGCAAATGAGTGGTTTTAATTTATCCATCCATCAAGTATATGTCTCTTTTTAAAACCTCCCTTAGGACAGAAGCAGATACTTACTCTCAATCATTGGACTGAATTCTGGGACCCTTATGGTTGAATTAGTGGAAGGATTGAAGAAGCTGAAGGGAATGTCAACCCCATAAGAAGACCAGAAGTCTCAACTAACCCCGTCCCCAGGGAGTGCCCAGAGACTGATCCACTAATCAGAAGCTACCTTTCTCATTGCACTAGAGGCAGACTTCTTTTGATTTTTCTGCCATTTAAAATGCTGTATGTAAAATTCTTCATAGACTTTTATCTGTATGCTTCAGGCCAAATATAAACTAAGTGATTTCAGATTCCCAAATACTGATTAAGCATTAAGGATACTCAATAAGCAAAATGTTCCAATTTTCTGTCGTCATAGTTCATATTTTTTTAACCTTGTAAGTGAATATCTGAATGACTAAATAAAGAAAGAAGATTAAGCGCAGTTAGGTTGGCATATGCAGTATGTAAAGTAGTGGGATTAGTCAACCAATGTCTGATTTGACTTAAGGTCCACCCACATGAAGAAACCCATGCCCAACATTGCTTGGATAAACAAGAAGCAGAGACTTACTGCAGAGATCTAGGGTAAATATAAAAAATTAATGCTCTAAAGAGAAAGGACCACAAGCGTCGACTAACCTAGCTCCCCTAGGAGCTCCCAGAGACTAAGTCACCATCCAAAGAGCATTCCTGGACTGGTCTATGGCCCCTGGCACAAATATAGCAGAGGGCTGCCTTGTCAGGTCTTACCAGGAAAGGATGTGCCTAATCCTGTAGAGACTAAATGCCTCAAAGAAAGGGGAAGCCCAGGGAAAAGGGGGTGAGATAAAGTAGGGTGAGTGGTTGGAGGAATACCCTCTTAGAGGCAAAAGAGGAGGAAGGGTAGAAGAACTCTAGAAGGGGAGACTGGGAGGGGAGACAATATTTCAAATGTAAATAATAATAATAATAATAATAATAATAATAATAATAAAGTAAACAGGTACTAATCAGTACGTAATGCAGATAGGTTGAAAGATATTAACTTACAAAATACAATATAGCACAAAGTTTGATGATAACATTTCTATATAATAAGGTAAGAGGAAAACAGATTGCACTCATAGTCTAAGAAAAAGACATTTTGTATTTGTCTAAGGGGCAAAATTGTGTAAGATTTAGCCCCTGGGGTCCCTTTCACTGCCACATGTGACATCTGTTGGCTGCTAAAGGAAGAAATCTTTGAGATATAGTCCATGGTGGACTAAGCAGGTTCTAGCCACTGTTTTATGAAAATATTTTTTTCCAGCTATCAATGTGTATTTCTTTTATTTCTAAGTGGTGATGCTCTGAAATTTGAGGTTGTCTTTGTTTCATTTCTCAAACTCTACTGACTTTTATAAAATAAAAAGTACCATGTTACCTTTTTGTTATTGGTATTGTTTTGTTATTTTTTATATCTAATTATCAATCCAGTTCATAATTTTTGGTACAATATTATTTTGACAGTACATTACATTTTGTTTTTAGTATCAGGTGAATAATATATTTTCCCATATAAAATATTTATGGTTATTAGTTTTTCCAAATTCTGCCGCTGATACTGAAGATTCTTTTAGCATGCTCTTATAAATATCAGTTAAGTTGCCATGTAATTTCCTTCTCTAGTCATCTATAGCTATATCACAGTTAACATTTATTAAGTATTCACGTGTAACAGATGTGCTATGAACATTTAATAAGATGAATGCCCTTTTATATCTAAGCTTGATTGTTAAAATTTGTCATAGATTGTCAAAGTCACATAGTCAATATGGAAATAGGAATTTAATTCCTGACATCTAGCTTAATACTTTGTTCTTATAAAAACGAATGTAGTTTCATAGAAGCTATTACTACATGCAAAATATATTCAAATTATACAGCAATGGTACTTCATACAAAGTGCATAATATTTAATTTCCTATACTTCCCAAATCACCTTCCTTTATTAGTACACCATTTTACCTATGATAGCACTCAATAAGGCTCTAACTATAGATTTTACCTTTCATTGAAAGAATTATTGGCTGTTTCTAAGCTTTCACCATATGTCCTTACTACGACTATGTCTATAATACATGAGGACACCTGGATTATTCAGTAAACTATCTCAAAGGAATTGAAACTGCTCAAATACACACACACACACACACACCCACACACACACACAAATACAAACACACACAAACACACACATTACTAGTGTCCTTTACTGAAGTTTTACAATTTTTGGATAATTGTAAAATGTACAAAGTAGCTTGTCAGTCTGCCATTGGGTTTAATCATATTTCCTCAAAGGATCTGACATCTGTAGAACCAGCCTGCTATTTCATAGCATCTTCACATTCAATGAGGAGCTCCACTCCATTTTCCAGCAAAGGAAATTGGCAGAGCTGCTGTGAGCTTTTGGTACATGGACTCAACTTTCAATTACAACACATTTACTTTTAATACATTTAAAAACTCCAAAAATGAATGTTTTCCTTTGTGTTCTAAATAACTGAAACATTAAAGGATGCAATAACCATACAGATTTTAGGAGCAGTCTCATAAAATCCTCCTGTTTATCAACACTTGTATACTGTTATTGTGTTTTTCCTCCCTCCGGGTTTTCTTGGTGAGTGTCCATATTTGTCAATGACTCTTGAAAGAGTTCAAGACAGACAGTCAATTATAAATTTTTCAAAATTAAAAAAAAAATTGCTAATGTTATTTTGTGAAAAACACCTTTATCAGTGGAAGTTTATAAACCTTATAAAAATATTATAAGATTGATAATATATTTCAAATATAATAGGCTTATAATATAGAGCCTTACTTCTGGATAGATAATTAATATAATTGTAAAAGGCCTCTGTTTTCTTAAAGTACTCTATATAAGTTGTACATTCAATATAATCTTTTTAATATTTAGTTTGTTTAATATTTTAGAATATAAAATTTTTAAGATATATTAATATTCTTGATCAAATTAAAGGCTGTTTACCATAAAAATGATTAAGAGTTAAGTGGTTTTATTGTTTCTAATTAAGATACTGGTTTAGCAGTACATGAAACTTAGGAGGAGCTTTGTACATGTAAGCTGTATTTTCTTATGAATTGCTGTGATCTGAGACCAGGAAAAAATGAACATTTTTAAAAAACAGATACACGATATTGACTTGCAGAAAAATATTAATTATTGAGATTTTACTTGAAAATAATAGGTATGTTTTATAATGCTAAGGCTAGATTGTAATTATTATATTTTTGTAAGGAGAATCGAAATAGATTTCCTTTTACCACATGTAAATATCAACTATAAATCAATTACAGACTTTTAGGTAAAACACGAAACTAAATAACCACAATGAAACTAAAAAGAGCACCTCTTTTGCATAATACTTTTAGAACACAGGTTACAAAGTAACTGACAAGTGCATTTTAAATAAGAAGACTGTAGAGCAACAGAAGTCCACATAATGGTAGAATAGCTCACTGACTGGGAGAAAGGTTACTTTTGATGACTGGATTCATAAATTTAACTGCACTATTTTGGGGCCTCTGCATTATTTTCTTCCTTGGTATTTTGATTTTTCACTCCTTTTAAATTCTAGATCTGAATACGTCAGAAAATAGATGGTGAAAAGTTTGGCAATTTTGTAGGCCAATTCTTTACTAAAATGATAGTTTCCCGTGCTTTACAGATATTTTGTGTCTAATCAGTTCCTATTTATTAATTGTTAGTTTTCATTACTGCACTATTAGGTCCTAGTCAGAGAGTTGTTTCCTATGAGTTGGGTTCAGTTTTGGGTTTTATTCTATCCTCTATCAGATGCAGGCTCTCTTGCTTTATGTTGAATCCTTGATCTTTTTGGAAATGAATTTGTGTAGGGTGAGAGAGAAGAATCTCCTTTTATTCCTCTACATGCTGTTTCACAGTTTGTTCAGCACCATTTCTGTTGAAAATTCTATTTCTTCTTCACCGTGCAATTTTGGCCTCTTTTTCAAAAACATGTGGTTGTGGGAACAAGGGATTATATTGGAGTCCTAAGTTCTATTACATTGTTCCAATCTTCTATTTAAATGCCAGCATTAAGTTGTTGTTATTAACAAAGCTCCATGGTATCATTTGAAAGTGTGGATAGTTATCCTTCCAGTAATTTTTTTTTTAAATAGAACTCTTGGCTAACCTGAATCTTTTGTGTGTCCATAAAAATTGTAAGATTTTGAGATTGATAAATTACCATACACATACAATTTATAGAATTATTGTATTAGATCTATAAGGGATTCTATAAATGTTGCATATTGTCAGTTAAGTCTTTTAGGAAACTTCTAGTTATAAGTTATTTATCGTGTTTCAGTGCTATTCATTAAGTCATTAATGATTCTTTCTGGATTGACACATATATTTTGAAGCATCAACTTCATTGCCTTTACAATTATTAGAAATTGCCTTTCCACCCAAAGAGCTGAAGGGGTTTACAGCCCCATAGGAGGAACAACAACATGAACCAACCAGTAACCCCAAAGATCCCAGGGACTAAACCACCGACCAAAGAGAACAAATGGAGGGACCCATGGCTCCAGCTGCATATGTAACAGGGGATGGCCTTGTCAGACATCATTAAGAGGAGAGGTCCTTGGTCTTGTGAAGACTTATTGCACCACTGTAAGGGAATGCTAGGACAGTGAGTGGGTGGATTAGTGGGCAGGGGGAGGTGGATGGGATAGGGAGGATTTGGAGGGGAAATGAGGAAAGGAGATAACATTTGAAATGTAAATAAAGAAAACATCTAATAAACAGTAAAGAAAATATTAAAAAGGATTTATTTATATGCAAAAATACTCAATAAAATTCTTGCCAACCAAATCCAAGAACACATCAAAGCAATCATTCACCACGATCAAGTAGGCTTCATCCCAGGGATGCAGGGATGGTTCAATATAAGGAAGGCAATCAATGTAATCCACTACACAAAAAATCTCAAGAAAAAAAACACATGGTCATTTCATTAGATGCTGAGAAAGCATTTGACAAAATTCAGCATTCTTTCATGTTAAAGGTCTTGGAAAGATCAGGAATTCGAGGTCCATATCTAAACATAGTAAAAGCAATCTACAGCAAACTGGTAGCCAACATCAATCTAAATGGAGAGAAACTTGAAGCAATCCCACTAAAATCAGGGACTAGACAAGGCTGCCCTCTCACTCCATAGCTTTTCAATATAGTATTTGAAGTTCTAGCTAAAGCAATTAGAAAACAAAGGGAGGTCAAAGGGATACAAATTGGAAAGGAAGAAGTCAAACTATCACTATTTGCAGATGATATGTTAGTATATTTAAGCGACCCAAAGAACTCCACCAGAGAACTCCTACAGCTGATAAACGACTTCAGCAAAGTGGCCGGATATAAAATTAACTCAAGCAAGTCAATAGCCTTCCTATACTCAAAGGATAAGCAGGCTGAGAAAGAAGTAAGAGAAATGATACCCTTCACGATAGCCACAAACCATATAAAGAATCATGGTGTGACTCTAACCAAACAAGTGAAAGATCTGTATGACAAGAACTTCAAGTCTCTGAAGAAAGAAATTGAAGAAGACCTCAGAAGATGGAAAAAGCTTCCATGATCATGGATTAGCAGGATTAATATAGTAAAAATGACCATCTTGCCAAAAGCAATATACAGATTCAATGCAATCCCCATCAAAATCCCAACTCAATTCTTCATAGAGTTAGAAAGAGCAATTCAAAAATTCATGTGGAATAACAGAAAACCCAGAATAGCTAAAACTATTCTCAAGAGTAAAAGAACTTCAGGGGGAATCAATATCCCGGACCTCAAGCTGTACTACAGAGAAAGAGTGTTAAAGAACTGCATGGTATTGGTTCAGTGACAGGCATGTAGATCAATGGAACAGAATTGAAGACCCAGAAATGAATCCACACTCCTATGGTCACTTGATCTTTGACAAAGGAGCTAAAACCATCCAGTGGAAAAAAGATAGCCTTTTCAACAAATGGTGCTGGTTCAACTGGAGGTCAACATGCAGAAGAATGCAAATTGACCCATTCTTATCTCCTTGCAGTAAGCTCAATTCCAAGTGGATCAAGGACCTCCACATAAAATCAGACACACTGAAACTAATAGAAAGGAAACTAGGGAAGAACCTTGAACATATGGGCACAGGGGAGAATTTCCTGAACAGAACTCTGATAGCTTATGCTCTAAGATCAAGAATTGACAAATGGGACCTCATAAAATTACAAAGTTTCTGTAAGGCAAAAGACACTGTCAAAAAGACAAAGCAGCAACCAACTAACTGGGAAATTATCTTTACCAACCTTACATCCGACAGAAGGCTAATATCCAATATATACAAAGAACTCAAGAAGTTAGACACCAGAGAGCCAAGTAACTCTATTAATAATGGGGTACAGAGCTAAACAAAGAGTTCTCACCTGAAGATTATCTAATGGCTGAGAAGCACCTAAAGAGATGTTCATCATCCTTAGTCATTAGGGAAACGCAAATCAAAACAACCTTGAGATTCCATCTCACAGGAGTCAGAATGGCTAAGATCAAAAACACAGGAGACAGCAGTTGTTGGCTAGGATGTGTAGAAAGAGGAAGAGGAACACTCCTCCACTGCTGGTGGGATTGCAAGCTGATACAACCACTCTGGAAAGCAGTCTGGTGGTTCCTCACAAAACTGGGCATGACACTACCGGAGGATCCTGATATAGCACTCCTGGGCATATAACCAGAGGCTTCACCTGCATGCAATAAGGACACATGCTCCACTATGTTCATAGCACCTTCATTTATAATAGCCAGAAGCTGGAAAGAACCCAGATGTCCCTCAATGGAGGAATGGATTCAGATGTGGTATATTTACACAATGGAATACTAATCTGCAATTAAAAATAATGAACTCACGAAATTCCTATTCAAATGGTCAGAACTTGAAAATATCATCCTTAGTGAGGTAACCTAATCACAAAAGAATGCACATGGTATGCAGTCACTGATAAGGGGATATTAACCCAGAATCTTGGAATACCCTAGACACAATACGCATATCAATTGATTTCCAAGAAGATGGAAGGAGAGAACCCTGGTCCTGAAAAGACTGGATGTAGGGGAATGCTAGGACAGAGAAATGAGAGGGGGTTGAATGGGGAAAAGAGGGAGGGAAGGGGGCTTATGAGACTTTCGAGGAGGGATGAAACGGGAAAGGGGAAATGATTTGGAATGTAAATAAAAAAATCTTAGAAAATAAAAAAAAAAGAAATTGCCTCTCCTCATTTTTTTTTCTGTTAAATTAGGTTAATGACTTGACTAGCAAGGTGGATTTCCATGGATTTTGTGTAAAATAGATGCTGACATCTTCTTAAGAATGTGTGACATGTCTGGTTCTGTTTAGCTGAGGTTAATGTGAAGAAACAACAGTGAAGTGAGCAAATGTACATAGATTCAAAACAACAAAATGAAAAAAAATTTAGCAAGTGGACAAAAGCTCTTACTAAATTTGTTCAGATACAGTAATGGTGGCAATGCACATCTAGCCAAAAATTTAAAAAAGAATTTTTAACATGTTTTTATTGAAAGCAGGAATGCAATTTAAAGAGAACCATCTTCTTGTGTATGTATGTGTGTATGAATTTTGCACACAGTTGATATTAATATAAATGATTAATATTAGTAAAAAATTTAAAAGGTTACAGTCTCATGTTATTACTTGGTAGAATGTATATACTATAATATTTTTGTATAAAGTCTAATCAGGTTTTACATACAATAAAAATTCTTTTTACTATCATTAAATATTACTGTATTAAATACTAAATTAAATATGGATGATCTGACTCAAAGAATGATCTCTCCAAGGAACCATGTATCATGAATAAGGTACAATACAGAAATACATGTAGGTTTATATAATTTACAAAATCTTAAAATGTGCTCATTTTATTGATTCACAAATTTGTTTCCCCAGATTCTATTTTATTCAACCATATGTCTGTACTTGGTTTCAACCTTAGTCTTCCCTCATGGTTAGTGTGTATGCTGTTATTGTTCTTCATTGCTACTGTTATTCTATCAGATACATAACATTTATCACTGAACACTTACATGCACAGCCTTTGATAGATGCTTATTTACAATTTGTGCAGACACATGGCATGATAGATAAAGAATCATATAAAAGTTAAGCACATTTGCAACAAAAGTGAGCACAGTCATAGACTCATGGTTAGTACGCACTGCATGCACTCATATATCTAATTATCATATTCTTAGTTTGAATCCTTATAACATGGAGCTTTCTTAATTTTAATTTCTTCATTTTGTGTGTGAGATTTCTTAATTTTAATTTCTTCATTTTGTGTGTGAGATTTCTTAATTTTAATTTCTTCATTTTGTATGTGAGATTGAATTTTGTGCTAGGTAAACATTTTCTATCTAACTACCACACTAAATACAAGATTAAATATTAATGTTCATTAAAATGTATATAAGTAAGTACAATATTTATGTAAATTGTTATAGAAATTCCACCTTTATTTGAAATAAGTGCTTATGAATGTCCACCCACATCTGGTAGATCAAAGTCCATGAAAAATTATTAGATATTATAGCTGTTACCACCAGGTGCTGGCATGCTCTTTTAAACAACATTTAAATATTTCTAAATCCACAATGAGAAGCAAGGTCTTAATCTTGTCACATGAAAATATTGCAGGAAGTATAATAATACTTCCTACAATATAAACTATCATAGTATAAGTTTTGCTGTTCTAATATGTTTAGCTTTATGAACAACTCACTATTAGCAAGAGAAAGAATGTTTTGTTACATACTGATACAATATAAAATGTTCAGAAAATTATAAAATGGGAGATATTAGTTCCACCTCAATACAAGGACATGGTTAATGATGTAATACTTGCTGTATATTCAATGCATGAGAAGATTAAAAAAAAAAAGAATCCTCCGTGTAGTAGAAACGCCAGTGTATAAATCATTCTTAGTGAAAGCATATAAATTCTGAGTAAGCACCGCAAACATAAAAATAACTTTGAATATAGATGCATAATAATAATAAATAACACTCATCTTAGCTACAAACCTTCCTTTTCAAAGTTATGCATAACAATGTGAAGGTATCTGTCCACCCAACTGCTTTTTTTTTTTTTTTTTTTTTTTTTAATTTAATTTTATTTTATTTTTTTAATTTACATTCCAAATCACTTCCCCTTTCCCGTTTCCTCCCTCCCCGAAAGTCCCATAAGCCCCCTTCCCTCCCTCTTTTCTCCGTTCAACCCCCTCTCATTACTCTGTCCTGGCGTTCCCCTACATCCAGTCTTTCCAGGACCAGGGGTCTCTCCTTCCATCTTTTTAGAAATCTATTGATATGCTGATTGTGTCTAGGGTATTCTGAGATTCTGGGTCAATATCCCCTTATCAGTGACTTCATACCATGTGTGATCTTTTGTGATTGGGTTACCTCACTAAGGATGATATTTTCAAGTTCTGACCATTTGCCTAGGAATTTCGTGAATTCATTGTTTTTAATTGCAGAGTAGTATTCCATTGTGTAAATATACCACATCTTCTGAATCCATTCCTCCGTTGAGGGACATCTGGGTTCTTTCCAGCTTCTGGCTATTATAAATAAGGCTGCTATGAACATAGTGGAACATGTGTCCTTATTGCATGCAGGTAAAGTCTCTGGGTATATGCCCAGGAGTGGTATAGCCGGATCCTCCGGGAGTGTCATGCCCAGTTTTCTGAGGAGCCGCCAGACTGCTTTCCAGAGTGGTTGTACCAGCCTGCAATTCCACCAGCAGTGGAGGAGTGTTCCTCTTTCTCCACATCCTCGCCAACAACTGCTGTCTCCTGTGTTTTTGATCTTAGCCATCCTGACTGGTGTGAGATGGAATCTCAGGGTTGTTTTGATTTGCATTTCCCTAATGACTAAGGATGATGAACATCTCTTTAGGTGCTTCTCAGCCATTAGATATTCTTCAGGTGAGAACTCTTTGTGGAGCTCTGTACCCCATTTTTTAATAGGGTTACTTGCCTCTCTGGAGTTTAACTTCTTGAGTTCTTTGTATATCTTGGATATTAGCCCTCTGTCGGATGTAAGGTTGGTAAAGATCATTTCCCAGTTAGTTGGTTGCCGCTTTGTCTTTTTGACGGTGTCTTTTGCCTTGCAAAAACTTTGTAATTTAATGAGGTCCCATTTGTCTATTCTTGATCTTAGAGTATAAGCTATTGGAGTTCTGTTCAGGAAATTCTCCCCTGTGCCCATATGTTCAAGGTTCTTCCCTAGTTTCCCTTCTATTAGTTTCAGTGTGTCTGGTTTTATGTGGAGATCTTTGATCCACTTAGAATTGAGCTTAGTGCAAGGAGATAAGGATGGGTCAATTTGCATTCTTCTGCATGTTGACCTCCAGCTGAGCCAGCACCATTTGTTGAAAAGGCTATCTTTTTTCCACTGGATGGTTTTAGCTCCTTTGTCAAAGATCAAGTGACCATAGGAGTGTGGATTCATTTCTGGGTCTTCAATTCTGTTCCATTGATCTACATGTCTGTTACTGTACCAATACCATGCAGTTTTTAACACTATTGCTCTGTAGTACAGCTTGAGGTCCGGGATACTGATTCCCCCAGAGGTTCTTTTACTCTTGAGAATAGTTTTAGCTATTCTGGGTTTTCTGTTATTCCAGATGAATTTTTGAATTGCTCTTTCTAACTCTATGAAGAATTGAGTTGGGATTTTGATGGGGATTGCATTGAATCTGTGTATTACTTTTGGTAAGATGCTCATTTTTACTATATTAATCCTGCCAATCCATGAGCATGGCAGATTTTTCCATCTTCCGAGGTCTTCTTCAATTTCTTTCTTCAGAGACTTGAAGTTCTTGTCATACAGATCTTTCACTTGTTTGGTTAGCGTCACGCCAAGATACTTAATATGGTTTGTGGCTATCGTAAAGGGTATTATTTCTCTTACTTCTTTCTCAGCCTGCTTATCCTTTGAGTATAGGAAGGCTTCTGACTTGCTTGAGTTGATTTTATATCCGGCCACTTTGCTGAAGTCGTTTATCAGCTGTAGGAGTTCTCTGGTGGAGTTCTTTGGGTCGCTTATGTATACTATCATATCGTCTGCAAATAGTGATAGTTTGACTTCTTCCTTTCCAATTTGTATCCCTTTGACCTCTTTTTCTTGTCTAATTGCTCTAGCTAGAACTTCAAGTACTATATTGAAAAGATATGGAGAGAGAGGGCAGCCTTGTCTAGTCCCTGATTTTAGTGGGATTGCTTCAAGTTTCTCTCCGTTTAGATTGATGCTGGCTACTGGTTTGCTGTAAATTGCTTTTACTATGTTTAGATATGGGCCTTGAATTCCTGATCTTTCCAAGACCTTTAGCATGAAAGGATGCTGAATTTTGTCAAATGCTTTCTCAGCATCTAATGAGATGACCATGTGGTTTTTTTCTTTGAGATTGTTTATGTAGTGGATTACATTGATGGATTTCCTTATATTGAACCATCCCTGCATCCCTGGGATGAAGCCTACTTGATCGTGGTGAATGATCGTTTTGATGTGTTCTTGGATTCGGTTGGCAAGAATTTTATTGAGTATTTTTGCATCGATATTCATAAGAGAGATTGGCCTGAGATTCTCTTTCTTTGTCGGATCTTTGTGTGCTTTTGGTATTAGTGTAATTGTGGCTTCATAGAACGAGTTGGGTAGTGTTCCTTCTGTTTCTATTTTGTGGAACAGTTTGAAGAGTATTGGTGTTAGGTCTTCTTTGAAGGTCTGATAGAATTCTGCACTAAAACCATCTGGACCTGTGCTTTTTTTGGTTGGAAGACTTCCAATGACAACTTCTATTTCTTCAGGGGTTATAGGACGGTTTAGATGGTCTATTTGATCCTGATTTAATTTTGGTACTTGGTATCTGTCAAGGAAATTGTCCATTTCCTCAAGATTTTCTAGTTGTGTTGAATACAGGTTTTTGTAGTAGGATCTGATGATTTTTTGAATTTCCTCAGTTTCTGTTGTTATCTCTCCCTTTTCGTTTCTGATTTTATTAATTTGGATACTATCTCTGTGCCCTCTGGTTAGTCTGGCTAAGGGCTTATCTATCTTGTTGATTTTCTCAAAGAACCAACTCCTCGTTTTGTTGATTCTTTGTATGGTTTTATTTGTTTCTACTTGATTGATTTCAGCCCTGAGTTTGATGATTTCCTGCCTTCTACTCCTCTTTGGTGTATTTGCTTCTTTTTGTTCCAGGGCTTTCAGGTGTGCCATTAAGCTGTTAGTGTATGCTGTCTCCCGTTTCTTTTTGGCGGCACTCAGGGCTATGAATTTTCCTCTTAGCACTGCTTTCATTGTGTCCCATAAGTTAGGGTATGTTGTGCCTTCATTTTCATTAACTTTCAAAAAGTCTTTGATTTCTTTCTTTATTTCCACCTTGACCAAGTTATCATTGAGTAGAGCATTGTTCAGCCTCCATGTGTACGTGGGTTTTCTTTTGTTTTTGTTGCCATTGAAGACCACCCTTATTCCATAGTGATCTGATAGGAGGCATGGGATTATTTCTATCTTCTTGTATCTGTTGAGGTCTGATTTGTGACCAATTATATGGTCAATTTTGGAGAAGGTACCATGAGGAGCTGAGAAGAAGGTGTATTCTTTAGCTCTAGGATGAAATGTTCTATATATATCAGTTAGTTCCATTTGGTCCAAGGCTTCAATTAGATTCACTGTGTCCCTGTTTAGTTTCTGCTTTCCTGAACGATCCATTTCAGAGAGCGGGGTGTTGAAGTCACCCACTATTATTGTGTGCGGTGCGATGTGTGCTTTGAGTTTTAGTAAAGTTTCTTTTACGAATGAGGGTGCCCTTGCATTTGGAGCATAGATATTCAGGATTGAGAGTTCTTGATGGTGGATTTTTCCCTTGATCAGTATGTAGTGTCCTTCTGTGTCTTTTTTGATGACTTTGGGTTGAAAATCAATTTTATCCGATATTAGGATGGCTACTCCACCTCGTTTCTTGGGGCCATTTGCTTGTAAAATTGTTTTCCAGCCTTTTACTCTGAGGTAGTGTTTGTCTTTGACACTGAGGTGCGTTTCCTGCATGCAGCAAAAAGCTGGGTCCTGTTTACGTATCCAGTCTGCTAGTCTATGTCTTTTAATTGGGGAATTGAGACCATTGATATTAAGAGAGATTAAGGCATAGTGATTAAGAAACACCCAACTGCTTTTAAACAACTTTTAGTTACTTCCCTTCTTGCTATGATAAATTGTCTGCAAAAAGCAACTTAAAAGAAGACACAAAAATTTGTTTTTGGATTCATGATTTAAAGAATATGGCCCATCTCGTAAAGAATGTCTGTTTACTATTGTGATTGTAGGATATGAAGGAGTTGGGAGATGGGAAGCTGTGACTAGGATATATTTTATGAAAAATAATTTTTCAATACAAAACAAAAGTGAGGAAAGGAAGAAGTGACTATAGTTACAGTGGTAGCAGGGCGAGACAACTGGTGCCATTTTTTTCTACTGTGAAAAAGCAGAGAGTAGTAAACTCTTACTCATACTGATTTCTACTTTTCTCAGTCTTTGACCTTGTTCAATGGGATATCATCCACATTCACGACCAGTTTTCCCTCCTCAGTTAAACTACTCAAATATCCTCATAAGGATGCCCAGAATTATTCCTTCTACATGACTCTAATTATAGTCAAGATGACAATTACATAATACATGGACTGAAATATGACACACAGACAAAAATTAACCTTCTAGTTAAGACTTTAATGTTCTTTACTTAGTCTAGGATTTCAGTGCCACAAACTGGAAAAAATAAATCTTTCTGGACAATAAAGTCCTTTTAGGAAACAGTTTCTTATGACATAGATATTTATTCTCAGTTGAAACATTTCATATCCAGCAGCAGCTTGTTATATATAAAGAAGGTGGAGGAGCACCCTCAAAGATGCAGGTGGAGGGGGCATGGTATAGGGGTTTTCCAGAGGAGAAACTTGAAAGGGGATAACATTTGAAATGTAAATAAGAATATATCCAATACAAAAAAAAATCCTAAATAAATAATTCTTATGATTCAAATATTAAAAAATTTACAAGTCTCAGGAAGCCATAAAATATACCCAATGCACATGAAGATATGTTGTTCCATAAAGTTATATAAGAGGATTAAGGACAAGAGGAAAAAGTTCCTCCAATAACTTTCAAGTCATTCAGAGAACTCCAGAATTCTACTTTTCATGAGTTAACATTGAAATAAACATAGGGTGGACATTCTATGGTACAACTGATTTTGAATCATCCATGCTTCTTGAATTAAAAATAAATAAATAAATGAGCTCATTGGTTAACCAAGTGGGTCTTGATGATTCCCGTACTTGGTGTGTCATTGGGTGAGTAGTCACAAAACAAAATTGTGTAAGTCAGATTCTGTACAAGGATAAAGACAACAAATTCTATAGAAAACATGATATGCTAGATTGTTATTAGCTGAACAGGAACTGAGCAGTCTCATATAGGCTATTTGCATAATAGAAAGTCACAAAACAATTAGATTTTTCATTTAAGTAAGTAGAATAAGGAGCCAGTATGTTACTCGGGTCAGTTGCTGAATACAAAAAAGCTGCCTGCAGTGAGAAATCTCCTTTTCCACAATCCCGCCCATATTGAAGCTGCCAGAAAATGACTTGTATATATTTTCATACAGATAATATTCAACACATTTTCTGTGATATTTGTAACAAGTGGTCAAAGTGTTTCAACTTCCTATCTACTGATTAAACTCACGCAAAACATTTTTGGAAGACACATAATTGCTTTTCTTTTTTTTTTTTTATTTTATTTTATTTTTTTAATTTACATTCCAGATCACTTCCCCTTTCCCGTTTCCTCCCTCCCCGAAAGTCCCATAAGCCCCCTTCCCTCCCTCTTTTCTCCGTTCAACCCCCTCTCATTACTCTGTCCTGGCGTTCCCCTACATCCAGTCTTTCCAGGACCAGGGGTCTCTCCTTCCATCTTTTTAGAAATCTATTGATATGCTGATTGTGTCTAGGCTATTCTGAGATTCTGGGTCAATATCCCCTTATCAGTGACTGCATACCATGTGTGATCTTTTGTGATTGGGTTACCTCACTAAGGATGATATTTTCAAGTTCTGACCATTTGCCTAGGAATTTCGTGAATTCATTGTTTTTAATTGCAGAGTAGTATTCCATTGTGTAAATATACCACATCTTCTGAATCCATTCCTCCGTTGAGGGACATCTGGGTTCTTTCCAGCTTCTGGCTATTATAAAAAGACACCGTCAAAAAGACAAAGCGGCAACCAACTAACTGGGAAATGATCTTTACCAACCTTACATCCGACAGAGGGCTAATATACAAGATATACAAAGAACTCAAGAAGTTAAACTCCAGAGAGGCAAGTAACCCTATTAAAAAATGGGGTACAGAGCTACACAAAGAGTTCTCACCTGAAGAATATCTAATGGCTGAGAAGCACCTAAAGAGATGTTCATCATCCTTAGTCATTAGGGAAATGCAAATCAAAACAACCCTGAGATTCCATCTCACACCAGTCAGGATGGCTAAGATCAAAAACACAGGAGACAGCAGTTGTTGGCGAGGATGTGGAGAAAGAGGAACACTCCTCCACTGCTGGTGGAATTGCAGGCTGGTACAACCACTCTGGAAAGCAGTCTGGCGGCTCCTCAGAAAACTGGGCATGACACTTCCGGAGGATCCGGCTATACCACTCCTGGGCATATACCCAGAGACTTTACCTGCATGCAATAAGGACACATGCTCCACTATATTCATAGCAGCCTTATTTATAATAGCCATAATTGCTTTTCTAATGAACATTTTCTAATTTCCATATTATTGAAACTACATTTTTTCAGTGTGACAATGTGCCTCATCAAATAGTGACCAATCCACTATAGATCAATATAAGTAACAGCATACATGGAATAATTGCTTCAAGGGGCTTAAACTCAAGCTCCTTATGGGATAATGCACTTCATTTGAAATCACAAAACATTTGTAAAATTCATCTTTATTCTTAGTATAAAAATAAGCATTTTATCATAAATGGTGATTTCGATGAAATATGAAAACTATCATTTTTTTCTTGCAGGAAAAGCAGAAAAATCTCACATCTATTATAAAGGATATCAAAAGAACATTGTGAAATTACATCATTTACACTGTTATTTTCATTTTTATTAAAGGTCTTGGTGTAGGAACTCAAGTCTCTTCTATAAATCCATCCCAAAATCTACAATTAATTTCACAAGGATATAAAGATCATTCCACTGGGATCTCTACCCTCCAACATGACCACAAAATTAATGGATGCATCTTCTCTCAAAGTTCAGTGTTGATGAGAATAATAGCCAATGGTACATTGCCTTCCCATTAGAGTTAGTAACCTCCAGAGAGACTGGCAAGGCAAAGAGCTTCTAGAGAGCTGCTATTTGACAAGGGTCATTGGTGAGTCTATGGAGTTTCTTCACTGTGATTTCAGAGGGAGAATTTACAAAACCTTATAACCATTTCTATGCTGTCAAGAGAGGCTGAGCTGGAGATTTCATTTATGGATATATTATAAGCTCACACCACTGCCTGGCAGCTGATGTATTTTAAGATAAAAACCCAGCCCTACTCAGGGGGATACTACCTATTGTGTAGGCTCATTACCTGAGTGAATAACAGGAAATTGTTCACTTTCTGTGCTAAATTTGGTAATTCAGTCCAATTTATTTTGAAAGTTCACATACAGACGATACACTACAGCATGTTCCAATAAGGACCATAAAGAACATTTGGAAAACTAAGCTCATAGGCTGAGAAGGTTTGCATATTTCAGATGACACTTTATGAGATGAAGCAAACACTTAGAAACAGAGAGCTATACAGCTATCCTAATGCTTTTGTTACCCAGGCGTCCTCATATGATACAGTAATGATCATTTGTAGGTAAATTCTACAGTGATAAACTATTCTAGAGGTGATTTCAGGAAACAGCATCTGCTTTATCATACAAGGACAGCTGCTTATATAGTAGAAGTCTATCAGATGCTATTGGTTAGCACATTACCTCAGATTGGATAGTGAGTGCTATGCCACCAGGGTCACTATGAAGAAGAAGCACATTAACAGAGACATGGAGAATGCAGTGGGCTGTAAGCAAGCTACATGCTACATCTGCTACTTCGGAATTCAGTGTTCTGAGTTCTAGGGCATGGTCTGCCATGCTTCCTATTTTGAAGTGCAGTGTGCCAGATAATCTGGCCACCAGGTCATGCTGGTATTCTTCTGGTGCCCTAAAATCTAAGACATTTAGTTGTGTCTTTTTTTGTTTTATCTTGACCTTGATAGCAGTCTGAAAGCCTTTCACAACTTAAGAATATATCTATAAGAGGATCCAGTCAATGAAGAATCAACAAATATTTCATTTCCTTTTAATGACAGTAATTGAAACAGTAGAAACAATTTCTGCTACTAATGTAATTTTAATAGAACACTTCTAAAAACAAGTTTTTATTAAAGTACCTACTATGCACTCATAGAATTATTGTTAATGCATAATTAGTTGAAACAAGTTTTCTTAACTTATATAAATGCATGCATTATTCCTAACACTAAATCTTCTTGGAAAGATATACGAAGCCGGGCGGTGGTGACGCACGCCTTTAATCCCAGCACTTGGGAGGCAGAGGCAGGAGGATTTCTGAGTTCGAGGCCAGCCTGGTCTACAAAGTGAGTTCCAGGACAGCCAAGGCTACACAGAGAAACCCTGTCTCGAAAAACCAAAAAAAAAAAAAAAAGATATACGAAGAACTCAAAAAGTTAGACTCCAGACAGTCAAATAACCCTATTAAAAATGGGGTACAGAGCTAAACAAAGAATTCTCAGCTGAGGAATATCGAATGGCTGAGAAGCACCTAAAGAAATGTACAACATCCTTAGTAATTAGGGAAATGCAAATCAAAACAACCCTGAGATTTTACCTCACACCAGTCAGAATGACTAAGATCAAAAATTCAGGAGACAGCAGGTGCTGGCAAGGATGTGGAGAAAGAGAAACACTTCTCCACTGCTGGTGGAATTGCAAGATAGTACAACCACTCTGGAAAGCAGTCTGGCGTTTCCTCAGAAAACTAGGCATGACACTTCCGGAGGACCCTGTTATACCACTCCTGGGCATATACTCAGAGGACTCCCTGGCATGCAATAAGGACACATGCTCCACTATGTTCATAGCAGCCATATTTATAATAGCCAGAAGCTGGGAAGAGCCGAGATGTCCCTCAACGGAGGAATGGATCAAAAAAATGTGGTATATTTACACAATGAAATACGGGAAAGGGGAAGTGATTTGGAATGTAAATTAAAAAAATAAAATAAAATAAATAATAAAAAAAGGAAATATTACTCAGCAATTAAGAACAATGAATTCATGAAATTCTTAGGCAAATGGTTGGAACTGGAAAATAATATCCTAAGTGACATAACCCAATCACAAAAGAACACACATGGATCGATTTGCATTCTTCTGCATGTTGACCTCCAGTTGAACCAGCACCATTTGTTGAAAAGGCTATCTTTTTTCCACTGAATGGTTTTAGCTCCTTTGTCAAAGGTCAAATGGCCATAGGAGTGTGGATGCATTTCTGGGTCTTCAATTCTGTTCCATTGATCTACATGCCTGTCATTGTACCAATACCATGCAGTTTTTAACACTCTTGCTCTGTAGTACAGCTTGAGGTCCGGGATACTGATTCCCCCAAGAGTTCTTTTACTCTTGAGAATAGTTTTAGCTATCCTGGGCTTTCTGATATTGCAGATGAATTTTTGAATTGCTCTTTCTAACTTTATGAAGAATTGAGTTGGGATTTTGATGGGGATTGCCTTGAATCTGTATATTGCTTTTGGCAAGATGGTCATTTTTACTATATTAATGCTGCCAATCCATGAGCATGGCAGATTTTTCCATCTTCTGAGGTCTTCTTCAATTTCTTTCTTCAGAGACTTGAAGTTCTTGTCATACAGATCTTTCACTTGTTTGGTTAGAGTCACACCAAGATACTTTATATTGTTTGTGGTTATCATGAAGGGTATCATTTCTCTTATTTCTTTCTCAGCCTGCTTATCCTTTGAGTATAGGAAGGCTACTGATTTGCTTGAGTTGATTTTATATCCGGCCACTTTGCTGAAGTTGTTTATCAGCTATAGGAGTTCTCTGGTGGAGTTCTTTGGGTCACTTAAGTATACTATCATATTGTCTGCAAATTGTAATAGTTTGACTTCTTCCTTTCCAATTTGTATCACTTTGACCTCCTTTTGTTGTCTAATTGCTGTAGCTAGAACATCAAGTACTATATTGTAAAGATATGGAGAGAGAGGGCAGCCTTGTCTAGTCCCTGATTTTAGTTGTATTGCTTCAAGTTAAATTGATCAGTTCTTACCCTCTTGCACTAAGCTCAATTCCAAGTGGATCAAGGTCCTCCAAAAAAACCAGACACACTGAAACTAATAGAAAGGAAATTAGTGAAGAACCTTGAACATATGGGCACAGGGGAAAATTTCCTGAACAGAACACCAATAGCTTATGCTCTAAGATCAAAAATTGACAAATGGGACCTCATAAAATTACAAAGTTTCTGTAAGGCAAAGGACACTATCAAAAGGACAAAGTGGAAACCAACAAACTGAAAAATGATCTTTACCAACCCTACATCCGACAGAGGGATAATATCCAATATATACAAAGAACTCAAGAAGTTAGACTTCAGAGAGACAAATAACCCTATTAAAAATGGGGTACATAGCTAAACAAAGAGTTCTCACCTGAAGAATATCGAATGGCTGAGAAGCACCTACAGAAATGTTCAATATCCTTAGTCATTAGGGAAATGCAAGTCAAAACAACCCTGAGATACCACCTCACACCAGTCAGAATGACTAAGATCAAAGACACAGGAAACAGCAGTTGTTAGTGAGGATGTGGAGAAAGAAGAACATGCCTCCACTGCTGGTGGGATTGCAGGCTGGTACAACCACTCTGGAAAGCAGTCTGGCGGTTCCTCAGAAACCTGGGCATGACACTCCAGGAGGATCCTGTTATACCACTCCTGGGCATATGCCCAGAGGCTTCCCTTGCACGAAATAAGGACACATGCTCCACTATGTTCATAGCAGCCTTAATTATAATAGCCAGAAGCTGGAAAGAACCCAGATGTCCCTCAATGGAGGAATGGATTCAGAAGATGTGGTATATTTACACAATGGAATACTACTCTGCAATTAAAAACAATGAATTCACGAAATTCTTAGGCAAATGGTCAGAACTGGAAAATATCATCCTTAGTGAGGTAACCCAATCACAAAAGAATAAACATGGTTTGCAGTCACTGATAAAGGGATATTAGCCCAGAATCTCAGAATACCCAAGACACAATTCACATATCAATAGATTTCCAAGAAGATGGAAGCACAGACTTCTGGTCCTGGAAAGACTGGATGTAGGGGAATACCAGGACAGAGAAGCGAGAGGGGGTTGAATGGGGAACAGGGGGAGGGAAGGGGGCTTATGGGACTTTTGGGGAGGGAGGAAACAGGAAAGGGGAAATCATTTGGAATGTAAATAAAAAGTATAGAAAATAAGTAAAAATATTATAACCTTAAAAAAAAAACACTCATGGTATGAAGTCACTGATAAGTGGATATTAGCCCAGAAGCTAGGAATACCCAAGATACAATTCACATATCAATTGATTCCCAAGAAGAAGGAAGAAGAGGCCCCTTGTCCTGGAAAGACTGGATGCAGCAGTGTAGGGGAATACCAGGACAGGAAAGCGGGTGGGAGTTGACTGGGGAACAGGGGGAGGGAAGAGGGCTTATGGAAGTTTCGGGGAGGGGGGAACTGTGAAAGGGGAAATAATTTCGAATGAATATAAAGACTATAGAAAATAAAATAAAAAAAATTCTTGGAAGCTGTAAATATTAGTCAAAATAATTTATCTATTCATAACCATGCAAACTAAATATATTAAAAGGAAATGATTTTGTGTTAACTGTTCAAGAATTATTAAATCCCATGAAAGTGTCTCATTAAATACTTTATAGAAACTATATATTCTTTCAATAAAACTGTTAAAGTCCTATTTAGTTTGTCACATTGTTATAATATGTAGGATATACATTTGGAAAGTGTCTTTAATATAATCAAAGACCCAAATTTGGTTTCTGCTTTTGAATCATTTGAGGCATTTTTATCAACTGTTGTTATAGTCTAATTCATTACACAGAGAAGGTGAACACAATAAAGTAGAATTGTTAAACAGCAGTTCCAGAACCCATAGAGTATTGATAAATGATTATAGTTTTGAAAAATGAATTTATCCTGTTTATAATCCATTGTATACAACTAGATCCTTTGGTCTTTGGGAGGTTAAGAGTGTCTGTAGACCTTAAATGAATAATGAAGGACTACATTCCACATCCAATCATAAAGCACCTGTCATAAAAAATGATCTATTGCGTATTCCTTCTCTGTATACTATATTGCTATTGCCTTTTATGAACAATAATGACATCTATGGAACTGAAGCAAGTGTTAGAAGTAAAATCTGCTGAGTAAATTGTGCTAAAGTATACTGAAAATATTGCCATAGAAAAAAACAACTTGTTCTTGCCCATGGTGAGTTCTATAGATAGCTTCTGAAGCAGGGGTACATCTAAAGTACTTTGTTCCAAAAATAAATCTTGGAATTAGGGTATAGCTGTCTCTATATATGGCTTTCTTATATTTTTAGAATTTCATATGAATTCATAAGGCTGAAAGACTATGAAGAAACATTGAAAGGATTAGGAATAAAAGATTGTTTTGTATTTTATATTGTTAGAAGTAGGGTATCAGAACTACAATGACCACTGAGGGTACAAATGAAAAAATAAAGACAAGTGCAAGGAAAGGAATTCCAAATGATGAGTGTTGATTTAATTTCAAATGCTTAGTAACACTGTAATACTTAGTAAAGAACAATAAAATAAACTAGTATTACTGATTTGCATCAAGCTTGACTTAATTTTTTAATGTTATTACTCATAAAGAACCTACAAGAATTTATAAACTTATTTCCAAAAATAATGCAAATGCTGACTCATTTAAATATTCTATTCTACTTAAATATAGAAAGCGAAGGAAAATGTTTTCCAAGATATATTACTTTAAATTCATTACTGTAAATACATATTGCTATTAAAAAGAGTAAGGCTGTGCAACTTGAGAAACACAGTGTATTTAAAAACAAATAAATTACCATTAAGGTGATAATTTGGAGATGGTAACTCTGCCCTTACAATTAAATATATGTTTGTGATTGGCTTCTAATCAATTAATAAACTTGTAGCAATTCCTAAGTCTATGATTGGGTCTTGATCTCATTACATTTTTCATCAAATAAAGGGATTAAATTCCACTTCGTATATCTTAAATTCATACCGCTGAGGTCAGGGTGTCAACGTACATTTTCATTCCTAATATGCCTTGTTGAAAAAAAAATTGCTATTTCTCACTGACCCAAAAAAATTTTGATAGCTCCTTTAACCATCAAGATATTATTTCGTTTACTGAAGCAGTGCTTTCTAAATAGTCAGTAAAATACTGCCTATTTGGCAGCTAACTATCTATGGAAATAGCACCTGCTGTTATAGGTCACCAGTATAGGACTATGGAAGTGTCTGTGCCAGTTCATTGACTTGTCCTTTAGTCTTGAAGGATAGTTGCAGCCTACATAACTCCTGATTGATATCTAGAGAATTCTGATTGTCTCAACTCTGTCTTTAGAGTTGAGGGCCTGAGTTTGTACTTCAGTTACTAGAACACTTTTGGAGACACTTAGGTTTTATAAGGTAATGATCCAGGATTTCGGGGAAAGTTTACAATATGGCTGTATAGAGACACAAACTGTCTTATTCTCCTAGTTCTCCTCTTGCAATAGCTAAAATGTAAGATGCTGCACAATAGCTTTGGCAGTAGTATTCACAACATGCTACTACATGTAATAATTTAATAATGGAAAAAATAAAAACTTAGTAAAATTACACAGTGCACTTTGAGTTAACTAAAATTAGTGGCTAAAGTGGAGCTTTGAAGGATGGTAGGTTTTTAATGTGTCTGTGTTCTCCACACCATGCTATATGACCTTAATTCTTCTTTATGGTAAATACAATATTACTAAGTGATGATTTAATGGGAGGAAGTACAGTGGATAAATTATCTCTTAACTGCATATTAATGTTCTTTTCACAATCTTTCTAGGAGTGGGCTTATGCTTCATTTTGCAACTGTGTGATTAGTGAAAGGTATTGGTGCCCCAAAACTTGTATGGAAGGAAGGATCACCACGTCAATCTCATGGTCACACACAATACACACACATGGAGGTTCAAGGAAGCTTCTTAACTAGGTATAATTTACAAGCAGTGTTTTCTTTCATCTAAGATTGTCTGAACCAGGCAATTCTGTGCTGAAAAGTACAGTCAGCACCAGCTATCATTACTAAGAAGTCTAGCAGAATTTCAAATTGTTTATGAACACTGGTGTTTCTACTATAAACCATATTAAGTAGATATAATGAAGGAACCAATATAATGAAGATGTCAGAGCACTGATAAAGAAATGATAACTGAGGATTATACTATTTGTTAGTAGAGACAGCCATAAACCAGGCTTCTGCCTTCTTGCCTGAGCATATACTATTTGTAACTAAAGTACATATCAGGCATTTATTTGCTTTGATGTAGAATAACATAGAAAGTAAGTGTGTTTGCATTTGTATTCACACACTTTAATATCCTCTCTACAGATAAAACACAGCAAGTAAGGATATCGAAGAACAAGGATTTTCTGCAAATGATAAGTTAGAGAAATAGTTGTAGTTCAGTCAAAAACTCTGACCCCTAATTGTTCCTGTATGAAAGAACTGCAGGGACAAAAATGGAGAATAGCCTGAGGAAAAGAAGGTCTAGCAAAAGGCCCAAAGTGGGAGGCCCCAAGACCTGACACTATTACTGAGGCTATGGAGTGCCCACAAAAAGGGGCCTATCATGACGGCCCTCTGAAAGACCCAACAAGCAGCTGAAAGAGTCAAAAGCAGATATTTATATCTAACCAGTGGACAGAAGCTACTCACCCCTGTGGTTGAATTAAGGTAAAGCTTGAAGAAACTGAGGAGGAAGGTGACCCTATAGGAGGACCAGCAGTCTCGATTAACCTGAACCCTTGAGATCTCTCAGACACTGGACCACCAACCAGGCAACTGATATGAGGCCCCCAACACATATACAGCAGAAGAAGTCCAGGTCTGGGCTAAGTCTGAGAAGATGCACCTAATCTTCAAGAGACTGGCGTCCCCAAGGAGTGGAGTAGGATGGGGTGTGGGGGAGTGGGGACATTCTCATGGCGGGGGAGGGGAGAAAGAGGAATGGGATGAAGAACAGTCAGAGGGTGGACCAGGAGGGGGTAAAAATCTGGAATGCAAAAAAAATTTTAATAAATTTAAAAAAGAATTAAGTACTTTTAAAATTGTTTGGAATAGTTAACAATTTTGCCAAGTTTTCCATAATTTCAGTTTGCTTTCTTAAAACTTAAAATATAAGAGGGTGCACCCCTGGACATCCCCTTTTCCTAGGGCATCAAGTCTCTATAGAATTAGGTACATCCTCTCCCACTGAGGCCAGACAGGGCAGTTTTCTGCTGCATAAGTGCCAAGGGTCTGGGACCAGCCCATGTATGCTCATTGGTTGTGGCTTAGTCTAAGAGCTCACAGGGGTCTGGGTTAGTGGATAATGATGGTGTTCCTATGGGGTTTCCATTCCCTTTACCCCCTTCAATCCTTCTTCTAATTTGTCCATAGGGGTCCCAGACCTCAGTCCAATAATTGCCTGTAAGTATCTGCATCTATCTCAATCAACTGCTGGTAGAATCAATCAGAGGACAGCCATGTGAGGTTCCTGTCTGCCAGAACATGGAATCAATAATAATGCCAGGATTTGGTACCCACCCATGAAATGGATCCCAAGTTGGGCTGGTCACTAGTAGGCCATTCCTTCAGTCAATGTTCTACTTTTTCCCTCATTTCTTTTTTTTTTTCAAAATGACATCCCCTTTCCTCTTTAACCTTCTGAAAACCCCCTATCCCATCATCCAACCCCTTTCTTACAAACCCCCTCCTCCCACTTTCCTGGCCTGGCATTCTCCTACACTGGGTATCAAGCATTCACAGGACCAATGGCCTCTCCTCTCATTGATGTCTGAAAAAGCCATCCTCTGCTACATATGAAGCTGGAGTCATGGGTACCCTTTTGTTGGTGGTTTAGTCCCTGAGAGCTCTGGGGGTACTAGATGGTACATATTATTGTTCCTACTATGGGGCTGCAAAACACTTCAGCTCCTTGAGCCCTTTCTCTAGTTCCTCCATTGGAGACCCTATGCTTAGTCTGTTTGTTGGTTGTGAACCATAGGTATTTTGAACTACCTTCTAAGAAGGATCAAAGTCTCCACCCTATGGTATTCATTCTTCAGCTTCAGGTTGTCTGTGAGTTGTATCTTCGATATTCCGAGCTTTTGGGCTAATATCCACTTATCAGCGAATGCATACTGTCTATGTTCTTTTGTGACAGGGTTACCTCACTCAGGATAATATTTTCTAGTTCCATCCATTTGCCTAAGAATTTCATGAATTCATTATTTTTAATAGCTGAGTAGTACTCCATTGTGTAAATGTAGCACATTTTCTGTATTCATTCTTCTGTTGAGGGACATTTAGGTTCTTTGCAGCTTCTGGCTATTATAAATAAGGTTGCTAAGAATATAGCGGAGCATGTTTCCTTATTGCATGTTGGAGCATCTTCTGGGTATATGACCAGAAGTGGTACACCTGGGTCCTCATACAGTACTATGTCCAGTTTTCTGGGGAACTGCCAAATGGATTTCCAGAGTGGTTTTACCAGTTTGCAGTTTCAAGAGCAATGGAGGAGAATTCCTCTTTCTCCACATCCTCCCCAGCATTTGCTGTCCCCTGAGTTTTTGATCTTACCATTCTGACTAGTGTGAGGTGGAATCTCAGGGTTGTTTTGATTTGCATTGCCCTGGTGATTAAGGATGTTGTGTATTTCTTTAGGTGCTTCTCAGTCATCCAGTGTTCCTCAGTTGAGAATTCTTTGTTTAGCTCTGTACCCCATTTTTAAGAGGGTTGTTTGGTTCTCTGGAGTCTAACTTCTTGAGTTCTTTGTATATATTAACTATTAGCCCTCTATAGGATGTAGGATTGGTAAAGATATTTTCCCAATCTGTTGGTTGCCATTTTGTCCTATTGACATTGTTCTTTGCCTTACAAAAGCTTTGTGTTTTTATGAGGTACCATTTGTCAGTTCTAGACCTTAGAGCATAAGTCATTGGTGTTCTATTCAGGAATATTTCCCTTGTACTCATGTGTTCAAGACTTTTCTCTACTTTCTCTTCTATTAAATTCAGTGTATCTGATTTTATGTGGAGGTCCTTAATCCACTTAGACTCAAGCTTTGTACAGGGAGTTAAAAATGGATCAATTTGCATTTGCATCTTTCTATATGTTGACTGCCAGTTGAACTAGGACCATTTGTTGAAAAGGCTATCTTTTTTCCACTGGATGTTTTGAGCTCCTTTGTCAAAGATCAAGTGACCATAGGTGTTGGTTTCATTTCTGGATCTTCAATTCTATTCCATTCGTCTACCTGCCTGTCATTATACCAATACCAGGCAGTTTTTATCACTATTGTGCTGTAGTAATAACCCCTGAGGTTGGAGTTATTGATTCTGCCAGAGGTTCTTTTATTATTGAGAATAGTTTTCTATATCCGGGGTCTTTTTTTATTCCAGATAAATTTGGAAAATGCTCTTTCTAACTCTATGGAGGATTTAGTTGGAATTTTTATGGAGATTGCATTGAATTTTTAGGTTGCTTTAAGCAAGATGCCATCTTTAATATATTAACCCTGACACTTCATGAGCATGGGAGATCTTTCCATTTTCTGAGGTCTTCCTTAATTTCTTTCTTCCAAGACTTGAAGTTCTTGTCATACAGATCATTTACTTGTTTGGTTAGAGTCACACCAAGATACTTTATATTATTTGTGACTATTGTGAAGGTGGTCATTTCCTTAATTTCTTTCTCAGCCTCTTTATCTTTTGAGTATACGAAGGCTACTAATTTGTTTGAATTGATTTTATATCAAGCCACTTTGCTGAAGTTGTTTATCAGGTTTAGGAGTTCTCTGGTGGAATTTTTGGGATCACTTAAGTAAACTCTCATATGATATACAAATAGTGATAGTTTGACTTCATCCGTTCCAATTTGTATCTCTTTGACCTCTTTTTGTTGTCTAATTGTTCTAGTTACCACTTCAGGTACTATATTGAACATATAGGCAGCATTGTCTAGTCCCTGATTTCAGTGGGATTGCTTCAAGTTTCTCTCCATTTAGCTTGATGTTGGCTACTGGTTTTCTGTATATTGCTTTTACTGTGTTTAGGTATGGGCCATGAATTATTGATCTTTTCAAGACTTTTATCAAGAAGGGGTTTTGGATTTTGTCAAATGCTTTCTCAGTATCTAATGAAATGAACATATGGATTTTTTTTTCCCTTTGAGTTTGTTTATGTAGTGGATTACATTGATGGATTTCTGTATATTGAACAATCTCTGCATCCCTGAAATGAATGGATGATTATTTTCATGTATTCTTGGATTTTGTTGGCAAGAATTTTATTAAGTATTTTCCATCAATATTCATAAGGGAATACTTCATACTCATCAAAGGAAAAATCTAATAAAACGAACTCTAAATTCTGAACATCTATTCTCCAAATGCAAGCACACCTACATTCATAAAAGAAACTTTACTAAAGCTCAAAGCACACATTTCACCTCACACAATAATAGTGGGAAACTTCAACACCCTACTCTCATCAATGGACAGATCATGGAAACAGAAACTAAACAGAGACACAGTGAAACTGATAGAAGTAATGAACTGAATGGATTTAACAGATATCTATAGAATATTTTATCCTAAAACAAAAGAATATTCCTTTTTCTCTGCACCTCATGGTACCTTCTCCAAAATTGACCATATACTTGGTCACAAAACAGACCTCAACAGATATAAGAAGATCGAACTAATCCCATGCCTCCTATCAGATCACTATGGAATAAGGGTGGTCTTCAATAGCAACAAAAACAACAGAAAGCCCACATACATGTGGAAGCTGAACAATGCTCTATTCAATGATACTTTGGTCAAGGAAGAAATAAAAAAAGAAATTAAAGACTTCAATTGATGTGCTATAAACTTAGTATGACAGACTCTGAAAAACTGTATGTACTTGGATCCTGGCACTTTAAGGGGGTGCATTTTTGTGATATATTGTCATGTGTACTGTATGCACATATAAATATAGGAGAATGGCACATCTGTAGATATAAAAGCAATCCATAGATTAAAATTAAATGTCTTTCTCTATCAAATATCCTTTAAATTTTTAAATATTCTTGTAACATTTTATTATTTTAAAATGGTGTTGGTGTATACCTGTGGGGATTTAAATAGAAATATTCTCATAGTGCAAGGAGATAAGAATGGGTCAATTTGCATTCTTCTGCATGTTGACCTCCAGTTGAGCCAGCACCATTTGTTGAAAAGAGGCTTTACCTGCATGCAATAAGGACACATGCTCCACTATGTTCATAGCAGCCTTATTTATAATAGCCAGAAGCTGGAAAAAACCCAGATGTCCCTCAACGGAGGAATGGATTCAGAAGATGTGGTATATTTACACAATGGAATACTACTCTGCAATTAAAAACAATGAATTCATGAAATTCCTAGGCAAATGGTCAGAACTTGAAAATACCATCCTTAGTGAGGTAACCTAATCACAAAAGAACACACATGGTATGCAGTCACTGATAAGGGGATATTAACCCAGAATCTCTGAATAGCCTAGACACAATTCGCATATCAATAGATTTCCAAGAAGATGGAAGGAGAGACCCCTGGTCCTGGAAAGACTGGATGTAGGGGAATGCCAGGACAGAGAAGCGAGAGGGGGTTGAATGGGGAAAAGAGGGAGGGAAGGGGGCTTATGGGACTTTCGGGGAGGGAGGAAATGGGAAAGGGGAAATGATTTTGAATGTAAATAAAAAAACTTAGAAAATAAAATAAAATTAAAAAAAAATGGACAAAAAAGAAATATTCTCATAGACTCATCTATTTGAAAACTTGATCATTTGGGAGTGGCACTGTTAGGATGTGTGTCTTTGTTGGAGTATGTGTGACCTTGTTGGGGAAGTGTGTCATTACAAATGTTCAAACCAGGCATTGTTTGTCTCTGTCTCTCCCCATTCTCTCTCTCTCTCTCTCTCTCTCTCTCTCTCTCTCTCTCTCTCTCTCTCTCTCTCTCTCTCTCTCTCTCCTTTCTGAGATGTAGAGTTCTCAGCTACTTCTCTAGCATAATGTCTGCCTACAACCTTGCCATGTTTCCCACAACATTAATGAATTAAAACTTTGAATGTAATCAACCCCTAATTAAATATTTTCTTTTATAAAACCTGCCCCTGTCATGGGATCTTAGCACAGCAAAAGAACTTTGGTACCAGGTACTTCAGTATTGCCTATTGCCATGATTGGACTGGCTGTGCTTTTGTTTGAGGAAATATGGAACATTTTAAGACTTTGGATTAGAAAAGCCATTGAACACTTAAAGTAGGAACTAGTGGGCCATCCTAGTGGTAACATAGAATAGAACGTTGCTGAGGGTTATTTGAACTGTGGTAACCTGGCTCAACGGGTTTCAGATGAAAAGAATGTTAGTAAGTGTCCTAGAGATCATTCTTGTGATATTTGGTGAAGAATTAGTATGTTTACTACCTTTGTCCAAAAAGTCTTTCTGAGTCTAAATTGAAGAGTTTTCCTTTAACAGTGCTGACAGAGAAGGATTAAAAACAGGTTAATATTGACTGTGTGAATATGAATGGCCTGTCTCATGCAGATCTATAATGAAAAGGATTATCCAACAAAGATAAAACATGTTCAGTTTGGGAAGAACGGGGAACCAGAAAGTGGAATAGAGCTAAATCCTGTGTTCAAAAAGATAAACATTTTAAAGAAAAGCTGGTGTTAAACAACAGAATAAACAAGAGTGGTGAGCTCAGGGCAGGACCTTACTCAGCTAAGTTTCAAGTTCTGAAAATGAATCAAAGAAATAGTTAGGGTTGGGTGTGGTGGTCAATCCTTTTCACCCCAGAACTACAGATGGAACGGAAAGTGTATCTCTGAGTTAGAGTCCCTTCTGGTCTACAGAGTGAATTCCAGAATAACCAAGCTTACACAATGAAGGAAACTATCAGGAACAGAAAGCAGATGAAAACATACTTGAATAAAGGGGTCATGCTCCAACCCCAGCAAGTAGTTTCAGGCATGTGATTCTGGTGTTAGTGTCAAGTGTACAAGAAACAGGTTAAACAATCTTCTGTGGCTAAGGAGAGCAACTGAGGCCCGGCACATGCCAGGAGTGTTCCTACATAGAGGCCCAGAGATGTCATGGTATGAATCTGTGAAAGTGAAGCCTGGATTTTTTTTGGAGACTCCAAGATATTGGAGATATAAGATTCATGGGAAAGAGAGTGGCTAACAAGGTATGGAACCTGAGAGAAGTGTGTTGCCGTCAACAAAGCTGAAAGGAATTAGAGATTTGGACAGTACTGGAGACATGGAGATATCAAATTTGGAGTTTGCCTTGCTGGGTTTCTAGTCTTATTTCTGTTCAGAACTTCCTTGCTATGCTCTCTTCTTTCCCTTTTGTAATCATAATTTATATTTTCTAACACTGTGTGTTGGAAGTATATGATTCTCCATACTACTGGTATTACAGTTAAGAGATTACTATGGTGCTTCCAAGGAGACTTCGAACTTTGAATTTTTAAGCAGTGTTGAGACTGTTACAAACTATGGGAACTTTTCAGGTTGGACTGAATCCATTTTTTGCAGTATGATAAGCCATTAGAGGTCAGGGAGAGGAATTTGGTGGTTTAAATAGTAATGGTCTCCATAGGCTCTATTTAAATGCTGAAACACTAGGAATTTGCACTTCTAGGAGGTGTGTCCTTTTGGGATAGGTGTAGCCCTGTTGGAGGAAATGTGTCACTGAGAGTGGACTTTGGGGTTTCAAAACTGAACCAGAGCTCAGCCTCTCTCCCTCTCCCTCTACATCTCCCTCTATATCTCCCTATCCCTCTTTCCTCTACATCTCCCTATCCTCTCTCCTTATCCTTCTCCCTCTCTCTACCTTTCACTTTCAGACTCCCTCTCCCTGCTCTTTCTGCTGCCTGCTGAGATGTAGAATTCCTGGCTGCCTCTCCAGCACTAAATCATCCAGTATGCAGGGCATTCTTCCTGCTGTGACCAAAATCAATGTAAGCAAGTTCCAATTAGATACTCTTTTGAAATAAGATTTGCTATAGTAATGTGTCTCTTTGCAACAATAGATCTTTGAATAAGACTGTACCCATGCATGCCCCTGTAGGTACCACGAGCTTACAAGAATCGGCTACCCCACCTATTGAATTCTGGACATTAGACATAATATCAGGTATCATGTGCCTTTCTTTAACCATCTCACCAGTTCCTCACTTTATTTGTTGGGGTTAGTTTTCTCTAAGAACATGGAGCACACCAACTCTGCTAGACTCTATTCTGAATCCAGAAATCTGCTTCTTTCTGTTGCAGCAGTGATACTGTTGTAGAAATGATCTACCATATCCAGATTTGTACAGGAGATTTTTACAAATCTGAGCTCAGGTCTACAAGCTTGTATGCTACATGCTTTGCAAAATGAGCCATTTCACCAGGTCTGGTCATGATTTTGAATACAGTTCTCACTCCAGTTCCACTAAATAAAGTGCCAACAAAGGAGATATTCATTCCACTTACCTTGATTTTAGGAACAGAATCATTCATTACATAACACCATCTAAGATTCATAGAAATAGCGGTATGGATAGTGGAATGAACAAGAATGTCTTTAGCATATCTGCTATGCCATGAAACATCTCTGTCATAATATACAGTGTGCACAGTTACACACTAACTATAGAAGGAAATTCATAATCTAAGATAAATTTATGTGTGTCAAAATAAATCATTCTTGTTCTAGCTAGCCCGGGCTTTACATTGTTGTAACAAATAGTGGTCATTCTCAGAATGGCCCAAATCATTAGGATAAGTTATATTGTTCCTCATGAAAATATTCTGGTTGATTCCAACCATATGACATTATAAAGTGATGTTGGCTACAATGCATTTCTGAGTGTAAAAAATGTTGCTTTCTAAGAAGTGATTTTAGTTTCATTTAATTTAGGCTTAAAGTATTAATTAGGACCTCAGTTATAAAGTTGTAGTTTTTTGCCCTGGGCATTTTGCCACTCCAAGTGCTATTTTCTAAAATGAATCTAACTGGGCATAATTACTTTTACAATGTGGGAACTGTAGCTTTTTACTATGAATACTATATTTGGAATACAGTATTTCCAGAGTTATTTGTGCAATGTTATTGGTAGGTTACAGGTCTTCATGGAATTCTAAATACATAAAGGTTACACATGTTACATGTAGCTGGAGAAGTGGCTTTAAGTTATCACTCCTTCATTTAGGTCAGATTTTAACTCCAGAAATTTCACCCATTGAAATTTCAATGTCCACAAGGATGGTGAAGTGTTGCTTGCCCTAGAGAGCATTGCAAAGTTCAGAGTTGTGCTTGTCTCCTTGCTGTCAGTGTGGCACTAGCAATTGTCTTTTCAGTCTTAAAGTGGGGCTGGAGGGATAGCTCAGTGGTTAAGAAAATTTGGTGTCCTATCTGTGAAGAACATTACTAGGTATTGATATTTCAGGGCTTTTCCTTTTAGCTCTAGATTTTATAACAGCTTCCTGTTCATTTACTTCTGCTTTTCCATTTTTAAATTTGTCCCAAAATTTGAAATCATTTTCCCAGTTTAAGTATCTTTAATTCTTCAAGGAATTATACTTTAAAATGTGCCCCAATATCCTAATATTTAAGCTATTATTATACCAACTGACCCATTTAAAATAATTCTCTTATGCCAGGCACAAGAATATCTTATGTCTTAGCATGTGGACTTTGTCTATTAGACATTGCATCTATGATTAGGTTATGGTAAGTGGGAAAAGTACTTACCAAATGTAATTAGATAATCTAGTGAACAGATTTTTCAGTTATTTGGGGGAACCTGATTCTGTGTAAAGTCCTGTCTGAATCAGTAAACCTTTTATAATGGAAGCCAAGGTCCCTAAGGAAGATGCAAGCAGCTGTGTTATGAAGTCTTCATGCAGAGTGGCTAAATGTAGCAGTTGATTGTTTTAGATCTAATGTTGTCATCATCTAAATCTACCAGTGGTCTGACTGAGATTAGGAATGGTCCCTAAGATATAGAGGAGAACTCATGGCACATTGTTATCTGGATGGCATTAATATGTGACCTGTTAATCATAGGCTCTAACCTCTGACTCGCTGAATTGCCAGAGAATATGCTGTGTTCTACTTAACTTTGTAATATTTCCTCTGGAAGATTCTATGCACCTGCACAGGTTTTGATATATACATATATATATATATATATATATATATATATATATATATATATATATATATAGTTTATTTGTTTTGTTTTTCAAGCTTTACATATATTTTCATGCAAATATGTGTATATAACTTGAGCATGAGGTTTAATAAATCACTTACAAAAAACAATTAAAAAGTAAACAAACAAACAAAAATCCCAAACACATTTTTCTGTATTTTTCCCCTCTCAAAGAATTCTGTTGACCTTCTGAGATCCTGTTTCACATCTGACTTTTAAAGCTTTTATATCTAATCATCAGTTTTTTAACATTGTATCGAATCCTCATGAATTTCACATCATGTACCCTAATCCTACTCATCTCCCTGTTCCTTCATACTGGTCCTCTGTCCTTGCACCACCATCCCCAGTCAAAAGGAAATAAATAAAAATTAAGAAAAAAAACCCAAAACACAATAAACAAATCTTGTTGCAGAAGTTGTCGGGCATGGCAGTTTGTCTGGCAGTATAACATTTTGTCCATACTTCTGTATATGCAAATGCTCAATGCATGAGTCATTGGTAGGATTCCAGGACTCTGACTTCTGCTACATTGTCAATCCTGGATCCTCACCCAGACTCCCCTAGGATACTCTATTATTGATTGCCCTGTGTCACAGAGATTCTGAAACTTTGGATCTGTAAGACTGGCCTCTTTTCACAATCCAGCAGCCAATCGGTGGGGTAGATGCTGGGGTAGGCCATTTTCAAAGTCTTGGATCTGGGCCTGGGTGGAAGCTGAGTAGGTCAGCATGCAAGCTTTTCTGCACCCACACCACCGTGGTAAGCACTCCAACATTGCCACAACTAAGTCACCCAGTACCAGTGCCAGCTAGGGGCAGATTCAGCTCTTCCACTGTCGTGAACTGGGCACAGCTCTCCTGCCTTCCATAGGTGGGAAGGAATGGTTGGAGCAGTTAGGGTATCTGTCTCTCACCAACACTACCACATAGGATTGCTCATTGTGGGGCTAGCTCCTTCACGTTCATGCACTCAAGGCACGCTCATCCACACCCCTTGCCATCAAGATCAGCTCTATTGAGCTGCTTGGGTGAATTGCAGGGCCCTCTATCCCAAGTGCTTCTGACAGTGAGAAGCAGGGTCACCTTTCTCAGGACTGCCTTTCTTAGATGGCCAGGGGTTGGGTTGGACATCTCTCCCTCACCCGTGCTACTGTGCGAGATATAAGTGGGATGTTTCTCTGTGATACTCATGCCCTCAGGGCCAGCTCATCTGCAAATCCCTGGCAAGGAAGGCCAGCTTCACTGCACTTCCTCAGCAAGGTAGAGCCTGCTCCTTTAAGTACCTCACCTGGTGAGAAGTAGGGCTAGCTAGCTCAGGCACTCCATGGCCAGCTCCACCACAATACCCAAGCAAATGGTAGGGGCAGTTTATTCACATCCTGTAGACATTCACATGGCCCCAGGGAGCAGCCCAGACCATGGACAGCTGCGTGTCCTTGATGGTAATAGACCCCAGAACATTGACACATGCATGGCCTTAGGTGGCATGTAGGCCAGGATCTCACCATGGCTCCAGGTGGCATGGTCAGCCACTTATATCAGGCTGTTTCACGTCACCTTTTGGTCTCCATTTCTGGCTCTCTTCATTGTGTAGGAATCCTTCTGCCTCTCCTCCTCCTCCATCTCTCTAGCAGTTATTGCTCATCTTAGTGTTATCAAGGCCTCTGGGTGTCTAGGGTCTCTGGGGCACTATGCCCTGCCCCTGCTGTGTGGCACCAGTCTGTGGGTCATTTCATTTTTCTTCCCTCACCTAAGCCCCATTGACCCAGGATAAGGGTTGTCTCAAGCTTGCTCTGCCTACTTGGGCTACAGGAGGTTGGATGGGCCTCATCTTCATGGCAGTTTTACTGGCCAGGCCCTTACTGATCAGGTCTCTAGTCATGACTTTTGGTGATAATGTTAAAAAATATTTACTCTTTGTGAATATAATAATTAAGATCAAGAACAGAAGAAAGTAATTTTATTCTACTTTAACAGTAATAATCTTCATTTTAGATGATTAGTTTTCATTTTAATCTCTGTCATACTTGTCTGGGATTTCAATTCTATCATCTATCTAGTGTCTGAAGTGACCCAGGAGGCAAGAAAACAGGCAGCTTCGAGACCAAACTTCAATTCACATGTAAATTCTGCCTAATGTCTTGCTAGTCTACATTTTTCCAACTAATATCCCTTCTTCTGATCTTATATGAGGTGTATCCTACAACATACTGCTTTCCTCCTGACTTCCTTTAGGATTTCTCTTTTCCTCTCACATGGCTTACCCTTGCTTGTCATAACACCCCAGACACACACTTAAATGAGTTCTGCATCTGAATGAAAACATGGTAAGGGCTTTCACATCTGACTCATTTTACTTAAGTAGTGATTTTCAGTTCTGTCTCTTCCTGAAAATGTCATCTCATTTATTTTCGGGTAAATATTTTGTAAGACTAATGGGATTTATAAAAGCAACCTGCCTACAAGATACTCTCAGTAGTGGAATAGTGGTTCTGATGTTATGGGATCAACAAATGACTGTTTTTGTTTTGGTTGTTGTTTTAAAATTGGCTTTAAGGTCTATTCCATAAAGTGGAACTCATATTTGATACTGTTAATGAGTTCATGGACTTGAAAATAGACAAGCCACTGAACTAGGCAGAAAGCCTACTGCTATTATTATGCTAACAGAACAAAATAATAAAACATCTCCTAATTGTTATAGCCATAGATCAGTGCATCACTAAAATCTTCTCAAGAGGCTTCTTGTTACAATAGTTCGTAATTTCCAGAAAAACCTACAACAGATGAATTTGGAGAGAGTGAGAGACTTTGGAACTGTGAATCCTAAAGGGGATGTTTTTATCAATCCTTTCTCTCAAGCTCAGGTTTCTTTATTTGTATTTTTTTATTGTTGAGTAAATTTTTTTATTTCTTAATTAATTCTTTTATTTATTTACACCCAAAATGTGGCCCCTTCCCAAACATCCTCCCAGAATTCTTCACTCCATCCCCTTTCCACTTTTCCTAAGAGAATGTCTCCCCTGGGCATCTCCCTTCTCTGGGGCATCAAGTCTTTATAGGATTAAGCTCATCCTTTTCCACTGGGACTTGAAAAAGCAGTCAGTCCTCTGACTCATATGTGCTTAGGCCTGTGATCAATCCCTGTATGTTCTTTGATTGGTGGCTTCCTCTCTGGGATCTTTCAAGGGTCCCAGTTGACATTGTTGGTCTTCCTATGAGGTTCCCATCCTCTTTAGCTCCTTGAATCCTCCCCCTAATTCTTCCATAGGGATTCCTGAACTCAGTCAGATGGTTGGCTGTAAGTATCTACATCTATCTCAGTCAGCTGCTGGTTAACCCTCTCAGAGGACAGCCATGCTAGGCTAGACTCCTGTCTGCAAGCACAACATAGCATCTGCAATAGTGTCCAGTTTTGGTGCCTGCCTGTGGGATCGATCCCACGCTGGGCAGGTCACTGATAGACCATTCCTTTAGTCTCTGCTCCAATTTTGTCCCTGCATTTCTTTTAGACAGGAACAGTTCTGGGTCAAAATTTTGAAGGTGGGTTAGTGTCCCCATCCCACCTCGGGGACCCTGTCTAACTGCTGGAGATGGGCTCTTCATGTTCCATCTCCTCACTATTGGCATTTCAGCTAAGGTCACCCACAATGAGTGCAGGGCAGCTCTCACATACCAGATCTCTGGGACTTTCTAGGGAGCTTCTACACCTACCGGCAGCAGCAGCATATTTCTATTCAATCTTTTGGCCCTCTGAGATTCTTTCCTGTCTCCCCCATATCTGATTCTGTATTCCTTTCTCTGTCTCCCTATCCTCTGTCACTCAGGTCTCTCCCTCCCTCTGCCTTCCATGGTTATTTTGTTCTTCCAAATGAGATTACTTGGGCACTCTTGTTTAACTACTACTAATTCTTCTTCCTCTTCCTCTTCCTGTTTTCATCTTCATCTTTTTAATTAATCATTCCATTCATTTGCATCTCAAATGATATCCTACTTCCCTGTTATGCCTCTACCAACCCCTCATCCCACATCTGTCCTCCCTTTTCTCCTTTGCCTGTATGAGGGTGCTCCCTCACCCACCCACCTTCCCTGCCCCACTGCTCCAGTATTCTTCTATGTTGGGGCATAAAATCTCCCTGTGACCAAGGGCCTCCTGTTCCATTGCTGTCAGGCAAGGCTACATATGGATCTGGAGTCATGGAATCCTCTAGGTACACTCCTTGGTTGGTGGTCTAGTCTGGGAGAACCAGGTGATCAGGCCAGCCTATGTTGTTCTTTCAATAGGACTGCAATTCCCCTCTGCTCCTCCAGTCCTTCTGCCAGCACCCCCACCAGGTATCCTGAGCTCAGTCTCATAGTTGGCTCCAAGCATCCATATCTTCACTGGTCAGTTACTGGCCTGACCTCCCAAGGATCCAACACACTAGGTTCCTGTCAGCAAGCAGTGCCTCTTGACCACGGCTAAGTGTTGAATTTGGTGTCTACATACATGATGAGTTCTCAGATGGGGCAGTCCCTGGATGTCCCTTCCTTCAGTTTCTGTTCCATTTTTTGCCCCTGTTCTTCCTTTGAACTGGACCATTTCTAGGTTAAAAACTTTTGAAATTGGTGGGTGGCTCCATCCCTTGACCAAGGACCATGCCTATCTACTGGAGGTGGTCTCAACAGGTTCCATCTCCCCCTTCTCTGCATATTTTGGCTAGAGACATCCCTGTTGGGTCCTGGGAGCCTCACATTTTCCTTATTTGTGGAATCTATCATGGGTATTGTGTTTTTTAGCTAATATCCACTTATCAGGGAGTACATGCAATGCATGTCCTTTTAGATCTGGCTTATCTCACTCAAGATGATACTTTCTAGTTCCATCCATTTGCCTGCAAAATCATGATGTTCTCATTTTTCATAGCTGAATAGTCAAGCTCAGGTTTCTATGCATCAAAGGAGTCATTTTCCAGACACAACAGGGCTGACACAAATGTGAATTCAGAGAGGTTATGACAACACACACACACACACACACACACACACACACACACACACAGAACCCTCAAAAGATCAAACTGGACAAACATCCTTCAAAGAGAATGGAAACTGTGAACCAAGACCCCTCTAAGAAGATACTTGTAACGACTAGGGAAGAAAAATTGATTTTCATCAGTGCAATGACATTGATCAGGAGTAGTTTATTAACAAAAACCGAACTAGATCGTTGGTCTTGTTTTTTTGTTTGCTTTAGTTTTGTATAGGGTGTGCGTGTGTGTGTGTGCGTGTGTGTGTGCGTGTGTGTGTGTGTGTGTGTGTGTGTGTGTGTGTGTGTGTGTGTATGTGTGTGTGTATGTTTTGCTTTGGTTTTGTATTTATTAAGAGAGAGAAAAAAGATATGAATTTAGTTGTGTAGAGAAGAGGAAGGTTGGAGAAGAGGGTCTATCATCAAATACATTATAATTTTAAAAATAAAATTATAAAAATTAAATTTCCATTGTGTATATCAGCAAACCACCAGTTAATGTGCATCCAGGGTGATTCTGTTGCTCAGACACTGTGACTAATACAGCATTATGGATATGAAAGCTTCAAGGTCTTAGGAGTAGGATTCTTAGTAAGTCTCTGCCTATAGTGTGAGAACTGGCTTAAAATGTAATTTTATTTGCAGGCTTTGGAGAAACTTCCAAACTGATTTGCATATTGGTTCAATCGTTTAACATTCATTTCAGGATTAAATAAGTGTTTTATTCTTTCTCCACATTCTTAACAGTATTTATTGTTTGTTATCTTGTGATATGTATCCCTACATAGTTTCAGCATTATTTTCCCCAGAAACTAAGAATATTGAACATCTATTCAAAATATACATGTGGATTATTTGTATATTTTAAGCATATGTCTATTCAGTTCATAAATCCTTTTATTAATATAAACATTTGTTCTTTTAGTAGGTGACTTTTTTAGTTCTTCCCATAGCATAAACATTAAGTGTTGTCTGATGTATAGTTGGTAAAGATTCTCCTTTCCAAACATTTGGCCGTATATTGACATTGATGATCATTTTCTTTGTTGGGCAGAAGCTCTAAATGCCATGTGATTACATTCATCAATTCTCAAGGTTGTGTTTGTGCTACTGGAATCTTTTCTAATACTATACTGAAGTACTCTATCCATACTTTCTTTTAAGATTTCAGATCTATTTATTCATTTTAAATTATTCTTATTGGGGGCTAAGTCATTCAGACCCCATATAGACATTCAGAATACATTATATATATACATATATATACTCTTAGCATCAGTTTTGAAGAGGGCATTATTCTTGCAATTTTTTAAAGTGTTTTTATACAGGTCTGTGTGTATGCCCATGGATGCACACAGGTGCTCAAAAATGTTAGAATGGTATATCAAATGCCTTAAATCTGGACTTACATTTTTTGTGACCTGGCAGGTGGATCCAAACTTTTTTCTTCCAGTAGAGAAATAAGCAGATTGAATCACTGAGTCATGTCTCCAGAACTGAGGTTGTATATTTTTGACATAAATGTCAAAGATTAAGAGATTTATATGTGGGAGTTTATTTCTGTATGCTCTATTTTATTCTATTGCTATATATTTCTGGGTTTTGTGCTAATACAATGAAGTTTTTGTTATTATTGATCTATAGAATAATTCTGGATTCAAACATGACTCTAGCACATCTCTGTTTATGGTAGTCTTTAATATTTCAAGTCATTTTTCATCAGAATACATTTTAATAGTGCTTCTCATTTTTTTGGTAGAAAATCATTGGAATTTATTTAAATTCCATAAAATCTTTGCACTACTTTAGTTAAGATTACTATTCACATTATTAATCCTGCAAATTCATGATCATAAGGGAGATTTCCATCTTCTTATGTGAACTTCAAATTCTTTCTTCAATGTCTCAAAGAGTGTATTACAAATTTTATCATCTCTTTTGTTAGGTTTCATTACTAGGTATTTTCATTTTAAACTACTTTGAATGAGATTTCTTTCTTATTTCTAATTTCTTACCCAGAATGTTCATTATTGCTATAAAGACTCATGATTTCCGTACACAGCTTTCTGTATCCTGCCCTTTAACTGAAAGAGTTTGTCAGATTTTAGAGTTTTTTGGTGAGTTCTTCAGAGTCTTTGAAGTAAATGATAATGTCTTAAATAGGGCTAATTTGACTTCCCACTTTTCTACTTGTGGTCTTTTACTTTTTTCCTTGCTTTATTGCTATCAATAAGATTTAAAGCACTGTGTGGAATAAAGGGAGACAGTATATACTTTTCTTATCTTCTTGCATTTTACAGATTGAAATACTCTCATCCATCCCTTGTATATAATTATGTTACACACAGACTTGTTTTTCATAACATTCATTATATTTAGATGTGTTCATAGATTTAGGGCTTGTTTCTGGAAGGGATATTGAACTTTGTCAAAGAACATTTCTTAATAGTATTAGGTGACCATGTGATTTCTGTGATTATCCTTTATCTTTTGGTTAGTGTGATTATAGATTGCTCCACTTTATCTTTTCTGAGAACCAACTCTTTCCTTAATTGATTCTATTTATTTTCTTTTATTCTTCATTATGCAACCTTGTTAGGTTTTTTATTTCTCTGCATTTGGTTTTGGGTTATTTTGCTTCCTCTTTGTGTTTCTGATTTTTTCTCATCTTCATGTATGTCTTGTCATTGTGTTGCTGTTTTACAGCTATTTCTTTTATTCACATGAAATTTGCACTGCTTGATCCTGCCTCTTCTTCCCTCGATAATACCAAGGCTACTCCTCATCTGCCATATTACTCTAGACTTTTTACATTAGAAAAAATGATATATCTATCTTTGGTAAAATATGTAAACCTAGAATTATTCAGTAACTTAAAGCATCTGACAAAATAATGCAAATTAATGTGTCTCAAATGTCTTAAGAAGTAATAATTTTGCTCTCAACAAGACTAAAGTTTAAAAAGATTCTAATATAAGTAATTATTTTGGAAGATTGAAACTCAGATCTGAAAAATCGATCAAAACATGAGTTATATGCATGCAAACAAGCAATTTCTAGCCATCTTTTTTTAAAAATGTATTTTCACTATTTCTTTTTTTTGGTACAACATAATATTTTTATTATGTAATTTTGAATTTCATGCAATCAATGCTAATCTTGCTAGATTTGCATTCCTCCCGGGTCTACCACCTACCCTTGTACCCTACCTTTTCTCCCCTCCCCCAAAGTACACCAAATCCAATTTGTGATGCCCACATTTTCATAGGAGTATAGTGAAACTCCCAATGGCCAGCTGCTTAATGAAAAATGAGTACCTGCTGCCATTGCCAGAAGCTATCAACTGTAAAGTGCTAAACTTCAGCATCTTTATCACCATATTTTAAGGAAGGTCTGTCTTCAATAGATTCCTCTCTGGGCTGTTTTCTTTTACCCGTTCTTTTATTAGGGGGTTGGGTAGGTATGTGGAGAGGTTGTCATGGAAGTCTTCAGTGTCTCTCATCCTCAGTATAACTCTGGAGTCTCTCACAGACACCCTTCTTCCTTGCGCATATCAGACAGCAGCAGCAGGGACTCGTCCACACCCCAGGGTTCTGATAGCAACATGGACTGGGGTAGAAACAGGATATTTGATCATACCGTAAAAGCAGAGATTTTGTTATTTACTAAAAGTAGACCTGTTTGTAGTTGTGTGGCTCAGCACTTAGCACACAGGCTTAATCCCTCTGAAAGGAATGCAGACACACCCTTAGAACATACCTTTAATCCCAAACAAGGAAGATAAAGTTAGTTTGTACAAGTAAGGACTATGTTTGAAAGTGATGTCTTGGGCTGGAGAGATGGCTCAGTGGGTAAGAGTACCTGACTGCTCTTCCAAAGGTCCTGAGTTCAAATCCCAGCACCCACATGGTGGCTCACAACCATCTGTAAAGTGATCTGACACCCTCTTCTGGTGCTGTCTGAAGACAGCTACAGTGTCCTTACGTAAAATAAATAAATCTTAAAAAAAAATATGTCTTATTGAATGGCAGACAAAGGGAAGAAGCCAATAAAGATTTGACATTAGGATATACCCATAGAGAGGGAAAAAAAAAGCTACTTAAGAGGGCCGTAGATAGAGGATGGATGCAGTTTTACTCTGACAGGTTTCAGAGACAGAATAAGCCTGACACAGGGAAAATGAGATTGAGACAGGGAAAGAGATTGAGCCGAATATTAGAACAAATCGCCAAAGTTAGTTTTGAGGTCAAGCAGAGCAATTCAGGAGAGAGAGAGACAGACAGAGAGAGAGAGGGAGGGAGGGAGGGAGGGAGGGAAGGAGGGAGAGAGAGAGAGAGAGAGAGAGAGAGAGAGAGAGAGAGAGAGAGAGAGAGAGAGAGAGAGAGAGAGAGGATAGAGTCAGTCAGCAGCTTGGTGAGGAACTTGAACCAGTACAGCTGAGTTGAACCAGCCAGTCAGAGGTCAGAAAAAACTAGGAAGGGATCTTATTCAGCACTAATTCTCAAAGGTTGAAAACATTCTAGGACTAGATTAGATTCTATGGATGTTAGAAGCTTCCAAGAATAGGCCACAGTAAGTGATGAAGGCAGTAAGCCTCCTAGAACACCATAGGGAAAAAACATTATGGGGAAAAAATGACTTTTACTCTGGACCAAGGACAATTCTTCGAACATTTAGTGCAATGAGTTTAGGTCATACACAACCTCCTCTCAGGAACACTCTCCTTTCCCTACTCATCTAACATCTGGTCATTTTCTCCACTATGGTCAATCTTCACTCTCCAAATATTCTTGCATGTGTGCCTTCCACTGTAGTGTGGGGTAAGTGTCAGGGGCCATACACTTAGAAAATTTTGTCACTTCCTTTCCTAACCGCTAAGATCTTTCAATAGTTCTGATTTTAGTGGTGAAACTTCTTGTCCAAATCCCCTCTATTCTATGATTTTGTCTGTGTTCAGTTTTCACAGGTCTGTGAATGTTGTTACACTGAAACATGTGCAAAACTACATGCCTATATCTAGAAGTTATGTTTTCCTTTGTCGAGATCTATTGCCTGAATTTTATTCCTTTTGACTCTACTGTCTTCCACAGTGATGACTTTACCTTGGAAGGAAGGAGAGTAGTGTTTCTGTTAGGGCCCAGCATTCTATAGTCTCTTATTCTTTGCATCTTGGCTACTTCTGAATCTCTTTCATGATCAATATTTGCTGCAAACAGAAACTTCTTTGATGAATACTCTGAGATACTTTATTCTACAGGTATGATAAAAAGTTATTAGCTGTATTAATGTCTAAATCTCATTAGGAAAACAATAGTAGTAGGTTCTCAATATGGTCTAGCATCTGTCTAGCCTAGGTTCTTGACTTGATAATGCTGCCATGATGGGTTTCATCTCATGGACAAGGACTTACATCGAACAGAAAGTGTTTGTAAAATGGGAAAAAGTAGACTTGGAAATAAGCAATACTGAAAAAAAATGGGGAAAGAATGTCAGCAAATGTAATAAACCAGTTTATTAAGGCTAGATCATCATTAGCTGCTGAACCATGAGCTTGTACTTTCATAGGCTCCATTGTAAGAGTATTGTAGATTTTGTGATCCCTTTCTATAATACTTAATGATTTCCTTGGTTGTTGGAAAAGAATAACACTAAAGGGAAGATCAGTTGAGTTGAGAGGCCAAATTTACTCCATCTTGAGACTGTCCTCCATTTTAAAAGAAAATGACCCTGGAATTTGACCTGCAGCTGAATCGAAGCTGTACTCAAATACCAGGAAGGACCCCATGGCTTTTCCTTGCTCCATACCCCAGAATTACTCCCTATCTACTTCCTAGTAGCAGTTAATCAAAGCCTAGTTTGATTGTTTCAGGTGTATTTTCAGACCATTTGTGATGGTTCACAGTCTTGCTTCAGAGCACCCACCCATGGGCTTACAATAGTCATTCAGTTAAATGCTTGCCAAGATGGACACATCCCTCACTTATTCCCATTTTCTATAAAACTTTGTCCTTATGAGAGTTTGGGGCTGCTTTACCAAACACCATCCTCGGGTCAGTGGTGAGTAAGCCCAAGCTCCAGGTTGTAATAAAGAGATCCTAATGTGATTATGTCAGAGTCTGCTCCTGGCTGGTAATTTGGGCTTGCAAAGGAGGCACAACAGAATGTCTAGAATTTGAATTTAGGGAAGTTGAAGGAAAGACACCAGAAGCATAAAACATAACAACACTTTAGCACCTATTGTGACAAAGGATGATGCAATCAGAAGGTAGTGTTTGAGTGACTAAATCTATAAATGAGCAAACAACAACCAAAATACTTCAAATCAAACAACAGAAAAGATGTCCATGTCTGCATGCAGTAATTATAATTTCATCATTGTCTTTCAAATTTTTTTACATCACAAATCTATTCATATTAATAACTTTATATGATTTAACATTATAGCATCTACCAAGTCTACAAAATTGCATAATGTATGGGAAATGGAGGAAAGAACTGTGAGGCAAGAAATAATACAAATTTAACATTACATATCATTTAAAATAGATAATTTAGACATTAAATATGTATTCTAAAATAACTTGTATGAGAGTTAATTTTATACTCAAAGGCAGTTAAAAATATTGAAATTAGTAAAGCCCTAAAATGAGTCATAAAAATGCAATTATTGGTAATCTGTTATTGTCATAGAGATGTGTGAATTTTTAATTTATAACCTGCAAAATAAAAAATAAAGGCACTTGCTATCATGTAAAAATTGCAAGTACCTTGAAGACAATATAAATTAATATTGATTGTATTCGGACGTTTATTAACCAGGCCTTACATATGTGCTTTTCCATTTTCCTGGCACCATAATATGAATAATCTTTTTGAAAGAAATGTTCATTAAGTGTTCGATTCCCATAATTCTGACATGTCATGTGATCAGAAGACTTCTTAGGCTGCTATTTTTCAAACTATAGAAGGTTGTGGAAAATGATAATTAATGATATCATATTTCATGTCATCATTCAGAGATGGTTAATAATGTTACAGTATCTTTGGAAATGCACATAAACAAACCAGGTATTAACCAAATATATCTTTAGATATTGTATGGCTTCTCCTTATGTACTGATCTAATTACAATGAAATTAAAGACAACTTTAAATTAATACAAGATTACACAGCATGCCAAATTACTGTAACTTTCTTTATACTTATAAATGATTCTATTTTTGTCAGGCTTTTATTACAAGGTGGTGTGATAAAAATGGATTATTCATATTATGTAACATGAGGTATTTTCAGAAAAGCTTAAGGTACTTGGGATGCCTATTAATCAAAATTAATTTTAAGGAATTAATTCCCTCATAAAATATTTTAATAAAATACCTCTAATTTTCTTAGTTGTTTCAGTTCTTTTGGAGTACATGAATAAAGGATGCATTTAATTAATAAATTTTATGGTTATACACATTTGAATTCCCTTAACTAGAAAAAACTCATCCCTATATATATAAAAAAAACCTTTTAGGCACAGAGTACTGCAAATTTTAATGTTTGTAATTTAAATACTGTATTATAAAATATTTTTATTTTACCATTTATAAGTTACATGTTGTATTATAAACACATACAAGTTTTATTCTAATTGGTGCATGTTTAATTCCTTAACCAGTAACTTTCAGGTACTATAAAGACAGAAACAGTTTTTATTATATTATATCATAGTAATATATTCTAAGATGATGAATTTCTGATTAATTTCTTAAAACTACATAATAGGTAATACAATTACATGACTTCACAGTAATAATTCAATGTTAGCTAAGAGAATTCTTTTATATCTTACTTTATTCATCCACTTAGAAGTATCAGTAATGGAAGCCTTTACCTGGAGTCAGGAATCAGCAGAGCTCATACACATCAGTACCCAGGGGACTAGTTCATATTTGATAATTGTTAATTCCTCACCATCTTAAATATTTTATATATTTTTCATTTGATAGCTTTTCATGTATCTTAAAAAGTAGATATATGCAATATTTCAGAGTGTTATTATTTTATATCTCATCAGTTTTCTCTGCTACTGAGTACCTTTTTCTAATGGAGAAATTTGTTCTCCTACTTGGTTTATGGTCTAACACGTTATATTCAGATTGTGCAATGGAATTACCCTCTGTTCCTTAAAATAAGTTCTTATTGCTAAACATACATACACACACACACACACATATAAAGAGAGACAAGCACACACACTAAAACCCCTACAAACCCCGCACACACAGAGAGAAAGACAAAAGGACAAAGAGCCAGAGAAACAGAAAGACACAAATACACACAGAGGAGTCTTTTTACAGATGCAAAGACTGCATTGTACTAACTTCTCATGTTTTTATATGTTACATTTAATAAATTTTAAATTTTCTGTGTATGTGTATGCTTCTGTGGGCAAATATGTAGTTACGTGCACATGGGACGCGCCTGTACTGGGAAGCCAGAGCTGGACATTAACTGTTCCTGATCTCTACTTGACTCCACAGGTCTATTGTTGATACTGGAACTTCACTAGCAGGGTGCCCCAAGGATCTTCCCCTCTTTCTCCTATCACAAAGGAACTGAAGGAAGGTGTGCCTGCTATCATGTGTATCCTTTGTGTCGATTTCAGAAACTTGAACTCAGATTGTCATGGATGTGTATGTAACAAACACTCATATTCCCTGAGCTATCTCTTCAGTCTTTATGATAGAAGCCCATTACTAGCAACTTAGAGAATAAGTTAAGTTATCAAAGTTTCAGGAGACATATTTAACTTGAATTTATTTGAGGAAATATGTTTGAAATACTGTCTGGCTAAAAAATAACTTAAGTTGTGTTTGAGAATTTTCTTCCCCTTTTTCCAAGACATTCTTATCAAGTGACAATGATTTAAGACTCTATATTGACCATCTTATTATTGGCTATACTTTGCTTCACTTATTTATAGTATTCCTGGAAATTACATTTATTAGTCCTTTCTATGACAGAGACACTGCATGTGGTGGTTTTAGAAAGTGGTACTTTATAATTGCAGATTTAGCATCTTTTCTTTCAGGATGTGTGGCCCTCATGTGGATGCATATGTGATTGTCAGTGGTTTTGGTCTTCAACAAAATGGGCCCACCCTCAGCCCTCACAAAGCATACAAGGGATGTATTGATGATCTATAGTGTTTGGGGAGTCATTTTATCTACCATGACCATCCATTCTGTAAAAATAACTTCTATTTACCTGATGTAATTCACCTCAGAGGCTTACTGCTGAATAAGCTTACCCTTTCTTGTTCTTTCTGAACTCTGGCTAGGTACTTCAGCTCAGCTGTTATGGCTCAAACCTCATATCCAAGCTAACTGATTCAAACTAGTTTTACTCAGCTTCTGACAGAATTGCTCTGCTTCCTCTCAAACTATCTCTGGCAATCTGTTCTAATCTTCTGTCTTCTTCTCATTTGCTGTCTCACTCTGTCTTCACCTTCAATCTGTTCCTGTAAAACTGTTCTGCCCTAATAACAACTCTCTCTCTCTCTCTCTCTCTCTCTCTCTCTCTCTCTCTCTCTCTCTCTCTCTCTCTCTCTCTCTTTGTGTGTGTGTGTCTGTGCACACATGTGAGCTGGCACTCCTCTCGTATGTTGCCTCTCCCTCTCTGTTCTTATGCCAGTTGGACGTATCTTATTTCTGATTCATTCTGTCAATTTTTTTCTGTTTCATCACTTTGCCCCTCAATTTCAGGTCATTGCTGCTTCCTTTTATAAACTAACCTCACTTTAATTTTATTGTATTAAAAGTTCATTACTAAGGGACAACCATTATTCAATCCAGACCATACTATAATACAGAGCATGTGCAAATTCAAGCAAGATCACATAGAAATAGGTTTTTGGATGTGATCCCTTTCCAGAGCAGCCATGTACCTGGATTAAAGTTACTCTACAGACTCAGAAATGTTTCTCATGTTTTCGACTTTAGCATTTGTTAGCAATTTTTGTAGGGAACAGTATAAGACAAAATGGTTTAACTTCCTTCAAAATATGCATATATGTATGTATATATACATGTATATATGCATGTGTTTGCATGTATATTGCATGCATTAAATACTTCATTTAAGGTTTTATTAAAAAATGTTTAATTTAACCTCATTACTTCTTCTCCTCTACTTTTTGTTTAGCAATTTTTATACTTTCCCTTATTTTACAGCTCAAAGTTTCCAACCATGTTTTACTTTTATACTAAAATTTTATTCATGCATAATTTACAGAAGTGTATAGTGAGGATATTCTTATACATTTGTGCTCTACCATTTTGTAGTCTGCTATTTTATTTCAGCTTCACTGTACAGTCATATTTTTATAGCAGCATAATAATTTTCCCGATCCAACTTGTATCAAAGCTGTATTTACATGATGGATGTCTTATGTGTCAACAACTTCATCATTTTAGCACACAAGTATTTGCCTGAAACTGCTGGTGACTAAAGAGATAGCAGTCATTCCTTTTCATTGCTTTCCCACATCACATTTACAAAATAACCATTCTTTAGGAACACAAATCTTGTCATAATAAAACAGCTTTGTATTTTTAGAAGAAAATCATCTAGAACAATTGCTTAATCCTGGATATATATTTTCCTGTTGTCCATGGAAATTGGTACTCTGAATTAAAATCAGTTCATTAGTTTTTGGAGAGGCTTTCCCCAGTCCTATACCCTCCCCCCAACACACTCTTATTTCTACCTATATAATCTCATACCTTACTACATATATACATAAATATTTTAATATTTTAATACAATTATATTGTTGATATTTATCTTTTTAAACAGTAACTAGCTATTACTAAAATGAGATTTAAATAATAAAATAATGTATGGTCTATGACTGCAGCATACCATTAGCTACAGATCAAACAGGGTTTGAAAATCAATAACAGAGTGTACACGCAAGATCAGACAATGCATCATGATAAAGTGGGCTATAACCTGTCTTCATTTTATTTCTGTGTAAATCACCATGACCAAAGGAAACTATACAAGAGTTTACTTGGGGATTACATTTTCAGAGGGTTAGAACCCATGATAATCATAGCAAGGAATATAGCAGCAGCATTAAGGTATGACATGGTAGAAGGATCTGAGACTTGTGCCTTGAGACTCAACTCTAGGGCAGAATGGGAATGGTATGGCATGGACTACCCTTAGTGACATACCTCCTCTCAAAGCGCAACACCTCCTAATCCTTCCTAAACACTAGCATTAAATGGGAATCAAGTATTTGAATATATGAGCCTATGGGGTCACTCTTATTCAAAGCATCACATAATTCTATAATGTTCATAAAAAAATAACTACAAAAGGACTGGAAGACTCAGAAATATTAGCATGCTGGAAGAGATACATTTCATTGAAAGATTAAGAAGGAAGTTATATTCTCAGGGAAAAGCTGAACGTGCAGCGTTGTAATATGTGAATGAGCTGGTGAAAGAGAGACAAATATCCCTTTAAAATATACCACATCTTTGTTTCATAGACTCAAAGCCTAAAAAGGCAGCGTTTGATACTTCTCTGACAAGTAGAAATGAAGATGATAATGAAATAATTGATGAGCTGACAATAGTTACGGTCAGATGTAGGATCTTACAATTTTTTATAACATCAAGGTCAGAGTGGTGATCAACAAGTCCTGTCTCACAGAATTTTGGATTCTAAAATCAAAACAGAAATCTGAGAAGTAAATAAAGTGGAAACTATTGCAGAGAAAAACTCAGAGTCTGAGAACAGTCATTTCAATGGAGCTTTATGACTTCTTTCTTAATTACAATAAACTGAAGAGGTGGCTTGATCTCTAGGAAGAAGGATGCTGAAAACCCTAATGAATAGATTATTTTTGCAGGGTGTGAGCAGGAATTAGTCAAATAAGAAAGGCCTCATGATAATATACATAGGAGATTTACACCAGCTGAAAGGTAATAGCCAAAAATATTTTTTAAGACTCAGGTGAAAGTGTCTAGTAGCCACTGAATCTGTACACAGTACAATAGTCCTGACCCTCCTGTAGAATAGTAGAGCATAGAATAACAAACCAGAACTTGGGCGACCATATCTTATGTTGTGTTACTGCCCCTGAACAAAAATTGTCTGTGATCCTAAAACATCGAATAGGAAGTGATATAATCATGTGTTTGTGGAAGAACTCCTGATTAAGGAAAACACCAAAAGTAGATTTCTCCAGCTAAGATAGCAACAAATAATATCATTTGCCAGGGTTTAGAAAGATGAGAACTATTTATTATTATTATTATTATTATTATTATTATTATTATTATTATTTTATTATTTTTTTTTTGGTTTTTCGAGACAGGGTTTCTCTGTGTAGCCCTGGCTGTCCTGGAACTCACTTTGTAGACCAGGCTGGCCTCGAACTCAGAAATCCTCCTGCCTCTGCCTCCCAAGTGCTGGGATTAAAGGGGTGTGCCACCACCGCCCGGCTGAGAACTATTTTAAAGATAAAATGGGTGGTGAAATTATTGTCAACCTTCCACATCTACATTTAAATTTGTGGTTACATTAATCAAAAACAAAAATATTCTAAATAAATAATTACTCCAAATACAACCAAATATTCAAATGTAACTATTTGTCAGAGATTTAATATTTAACTGTAGAGAGCCTTATTGGGGTGTCACGTCACCTGGCAGGAACTTGACATTGACCAAAGTGAAGTTCCTCTCCCAGTCACAATCCTGCTCCACCTAGGGTGGAATGAAGGTGAAGTTCTTTGTTCCTCCAGGTCTAGGAATTACTGAATTAAGCAGGTGACCCGCCCAGCTGCCTGAGCAGTGGAGTCAATGCCAGTGAACCGGCAGACCAGTTCTGCAGACCCGTTTCCAGCCTTTGGGGGGAAGGGTTTTTTCTCCCCGCCTATATATTTGGCAAAGTCCTTTAAGCTTTGAGCCTTGAGCAGGAAATACAGCCTTGGCTTCATTTTTCTCTTGTCTCCCCGTTTCTTTCTCCAGCTCTCCGTCCAGAGAACCCGATAACCCATTTGTATGAAACTATTGATTTAATAAATTCATTATTATCTTAATCCATCAAAAAAATAGCAAAAGAAACATGTAGGGAAAATGAGCGGGTCCCTCGGACCCACAAAGGAATGGCACCTGTGTGCCTGCTGAGGGGAGGTTGCCTGACCACAGCCACTGTGGCACACTCTACTCCAGGGACCACTGCAGGTTCTGCATACCCATATAGAGATCGAGGGCTCCTGTGTATCTGCAGAGGAAAGGCTGCCCAGATAGAGGGGAATGACCTTGCTCAGATAGTGGATGTTCTGGCTGTGCTCCCTGTACCAGTAGAGGAAGCCTGGCTGGGAAGAGTCTTTGTTCCTTTCTGGTGGCTGGAGATGCTGAGGCCTATTTCACTGCTCCTTAGTGGTGGGTTTTGATAAGAAGAGGTAGCTCATAGTTTCAAAGCTTTATCATAGAGAAATAAGAAAAGAAACGAGATAGAGAAGTAAAGAGAGAAATAAAAGATAGAGGTGTGAGAGCTGACCATGGCCACGTGAAAAAAGGGGAGAAGAATGGGGGGGGGGGGACAGGTGGACAAAAGCATGAAGCACAAGAGAGAAAAAGCAAGAGAACCAGGAGAACCAAGAAGCCCCCTTTTATAGTGGGCTGGCTTACCTGGCTGTTGCCAGATAACTGTAGGGTGGTGAAAACCCAGCTGTAGCCAGGTGACTGTGGGGGTGAAGTCCAGCCGGAAGACTAGGGGCCTGGCCCTACATGTGACTGTTGGGCACAGGATTATGGAGTTGAGGAGTCAGGAGTATGGAGTTGGTGTCAGGAGCCTGAGTATCTGGGAGCATTGCTCTCTGGTTCCGTCCCTTGTAGAATATTCTACTGGGTCTCTGGAATAAGCCTCGCTCAACCAGGCCACAGACTGCCTTTCACGGTCGTACAGAAACATTGTTCTTTTCTATTGATTCATTAATGAAAGTTCCCAGGGAATTTCTGCAACAGTTCCATGCGAAGATTAGATCTTCAATGATGTACAGAAATTAAAGAGCTGCAGGTCTGCAACTTTCTTTAGCTTTACAGCCATTTACTGCACACCTCTGTATGTGAACTGCTATACTTGTGATTATTAAATACAATTTTACAATGTATTAACGGACCCTCATATTAACTAAGGGAAGATCTAAGATTTATTACATCAAATCTGAGGTAAATTTAATCAGTGTTCCTGGGTCATAATTACTCATATTGGGCTATGGAATAAACTATCTCTTATCCCCTTTTAGGTAAGAGGAGTGTATTTGTATGAGCAGCATGAGAATTTACATTATCTTAGTTTGATAGTTAGCTGAATATCCTGCTTTCTGTTATAATACAATCCAAAGATTCCTGAATAACTTGCACATATGGCCCTGTATCAAGACTATTCCTTACACTGGTGCTAGAACCTTTGTTGGTTATCATGGTTATGGTAATATACCCACACTAGGAGTTTTGTTAAGAACACCTATGTTAAAGGTAGTACATAAAGCCTATGGGTGTTTGGCGTCTTTACATGAAAAAAAAAAACACTAAAGAAATATTTGACTATATCTGTAATTACACATCATATTCAAAATAAATGCCAGGTCACTGTATTTGTACTTTCTAGACATAGAAAAGAAAGAACCACACCTCAATTTACAGTAATGACTGACAGATAATTCCACATGACCAAATTAATATGTAAAGAACAGTTAATCTTATAATATTTCAGTTCATTGAATACATACAAATAAAAAATTCACAGCTAATCCATTAGTATTTATAAAGCAGAGAGTTTGAAAGTCAGTAAATAAACAAAATCTTTGGACATGAAACCTATCTTTGCATTTTTTAATAAATGTTGAATCAGATTTAAATATGTAGCATTCAAAGATAAAAGGCAAATATCCTGAATGCCATTAGGTAAATATATTGAAGATAAAATGTGGAATGATACAGCCAATGTATTTTGTGAGAGGAATATATTGAAGCTGATATGAAAATGATAAACTGTCTATTATGTGTCATTGCCTCTGAAAAGATTTTCTCCATAGAAAAGACACTGAAAAATTAAGAATACAAATCTCCTAAGATTCTGAAGCAAATAAAACTCTAATAGTAATCATATATAGCTTTCATAAAATGTTATAACAGAAGGGCCATGGAAATAAATATTGGCTATTGATGTTATTTTAGAGTCAGCAAATACAATTCTTCTTACCAACAATAAGTAATAATAACAAATAGCTCAAATTGCAGTTTCCCTAAAGACAAGTAACTATCTATGCTTGGCTCATCTTTTCCTACTTTCTAATAAAGGGAATTTGGAAGTTTATTCTTACATACATACAAATATATTACCAATGTGAAATTGCTGATTGTTTTCTAAAGTATAATCTTTGATAGTCTTTCAGTTAAAAAGGCTTATGGAACATTTGGTATATCCACAATGTATAGAGTCTCACATCAAAACATTATTACCATTTAAAATGTACATTTTGGCTAGATATGGCGACTCATACCTATTATGTTAACACTTACAGGGCAGATAAAGGTGGATCTCTTCATGCCTGAGGCCAGCCTGGTATATAAGGCAGACATGATACATAGTGAGGCCCTCATTCCTAATGAACTATGAGGTATGCTTGAAAAAGCATTCCCAAATACCTTAATTGTGTGATATGAGAATTTCTTATATCCAAAGGAAATGCACATTGTTTTGGAGGATATATTGGATGATTGCCCATATCTTCTTCTACCTGGTCACTTTGGACTTTAATACCTAGAGTCAGGAACAGAAATAAAGATCACTGTTTTTTGAAGTTTTTGTTGACAAAGGATAATGATAAGTTAGTGTGCTCAGTAATCAATAAAGGCAAGACAGCCTTTACATGAGTTGATTTGAAACTTTTTGAGACTCCATGGTGCAATTGGTAATATTACTTAGAGAATCTACTTGGAAAATTTACTTATAGAATGATAATGTACTCAGAGAATCACAGGTGATTTGGTCATTGCTACCAGCATCTCAGTCACCTTGGAATTGAAGTTCTAGATCATATCAATAGATGTTTCATCAAATTCAGAGTAAAATAATTCCATTGAAGAAAAGCTTTAGAATGCAATGTAAGATGAGGATGGGTATCAAACATGATACCAGAGACAAATTGCATCTTTATGTGTTGATGTTCATGAGTTCCTTCTAAGTTTTATTATCAAGAATATACTTTCATTAGAAGATGCTACCTAGAATAGGCAAAAAATTAGATTAATGTAATAAAACTGTTAGAAGGAGGTCACCATGGAAGGTTTGATTCCCACATCCATTGTCAAAAGAAGATATGCAACTTAGATGATGTCCCAAACAAATTGTGGCAAACAACTTCTTCAAACTGTATCCTTACTTCAACCACCAGTCTTGAGTGAAGTCACCCTTTCTTAGGAGTTTGACATCTAGTACCTAAGCAGTTTGAGGAGTAAAGATCTGGCTGTGTCAGTTCCAGAAGTAAAAACACTGATGGAAACCCTTCTGTCTAGAGTGTCTCATGCAAGTTACCTAACCTTATAAATATCTGATATCCCAGTCTCTTCTACATAAAACAAGTTAGGCTGATTTCAATACATTAGATATTTGCAACAAATACTCGAGACAGATTATCTGCATTATTTCTGGAAATGCAATTTATTGCTTGTATAAAATGTTGCTGTTGTTATCACTTTCCTATAAAATACCGTCTTAATGAGTAGCATCTTGAGTGTCTGATTAAATGGACAAGAACTAATTTTCAGTATCTAATAATAGAATATGATCATAATTATATTCTCAACTCTTCTGTGTTTCTATAACTATGTTTATATATTCCAATCTCCCACCTTATTTCTTTCTCATGTTAGAGCTGTCGTTCTTATGTGTCTTTGTCAGATGCTTAATGACAAGAGAGTCCCATTTTTGAGCTGAATAATGAATCCTCATCTGACAAATCCTACTGGCAACATATGGTTTATCTCTATGAAGAATGACATTAAATGAATATACACTGTCATTTAATGAAAATTGGTAAACTAAATCAAATGCAAATGACATGACTTTGAACAGAATCACCTCATTTTGAAAAGAGAGCTTTTATTTGTATCTTGGGTATTTGTTAATTGAACAATTAGTTTATCTCCACTATTTCCACATCTATAATAGTTGTCATAATAATTGTTTCATTGTCTTCAAAACATTGTCATATTCATAAGGTTTGCAGTTACATTAAGGAGTAGGACTGTATGAGTGTACAGATATTCTTGTCATTTGAACAAATGCCCAAAACTGTCCATGATTTCCATAATACTTCCTTAGCAATAACACTACCAGGATGTAGCCAAATGGTTAGGAGGTGAATTATATGCAGAGGTCATTTGTTCATTGATCTTAATGGCCAGGAGGCAGACTCAGCAATGTCTTCTGGTTACACTCTGACTTAGCATAGATTCAACACAATGTGGCGGTATAATAATGAAAGGGAATCTCCAAAATTTTGAACAACATTTTGTTTCCTCTCTTTGAGCTTATTTGCATTAGCTATTTCCTGGATTATTTCTGTCTCTATGGAAAACTCATATATTATTTCTTATATTGTATAGTATATATCATAAATTCTATAGTGTATACCCTATACTTAATGCCTATATCCTCTATTCTATATGATATATTAATTATATATATATAGAGAGATTTAGTAAAATTTCCTCATGAGATAAAGTGATTTTGTGATGTTGGCATTTTTTTAGCACTGTGACATTATTCAAATAGTTCTTATACATGAATTTGTTTACATAGACTAATAATTTGAAACCATCAATGCACATAAAGAAAACATATGTATATATGTATATATATATAATCATACTATAATCTGTATGTTAATGTTTCAAATTTGAAAACATGTCTACTAAGGAAATAAACATAATAAAATAAAGTAGTCATTGTATTTAAGGCATATATAAAGACCAAGCAATGTATTTGAATTGATCTATGAAAATATTCCTTAATGAGCATTATGAATTTGTAAACAAGTATGTGTTTTTAAAATTCTCTCAAAAATGCATATATCTAGAAGTAGAAAAACACTTGAACATCTGCCATTTATGACCAATTGATAAATAAGTTATATATATCTTTTTTTCTACGATCTCTCTTCTTTACACACTACTCCTACTACTATTACTAAAAATAAAGTGAAGGGTAACAGACATATTCTTAAAGAATATTCATCATAAAGTACAATATGACAATATTTTTCCAAAAGAATCTTAAACAATTGACATTTCATTAAAGATATGCATGATAATCACTCTACCATGCATTTATTTTCTAGGTCTTTGATCTGGTAAAAATATTTACATTAAGGAATAGCAATATATGTATGCACAGATATCCTTGTCATTTGTATAAATGTTTGAAACTGTCCATGTATTCCATATTCCTTCCTTAGCAGTAATATTCTCATGATGAAGTAGAATCTTTAAGAAGTGAGTTATTCTCAGAGGTCTTTTGTGCATTGATGTAATATTCACTAGGCAGTATGGTTCTTTTCCTGTAGTGCCTTTTTCCTTTGCTTACAGATTTCTCTCCTCCTACTCATATTGCCTCCATGTCCCTTGCAAATGATCACTCTAAGTTCTTCTCAAAAGACTCCCGATTTTACTGGATGTAGTCTTTAAGATTGACCTCATTTTTTCTGAGTTACCTCTTGATCAGCACTGTGTGTAATAGAGCTGTAACTTAAGATGCTGGAATTATAATTTCAACAGATGAACATGAATTCACACACTTCAGTTCAAACCATCCAGGTCCATATGATGCCACCCATTGATATTCCAAACCACTCTCTTTATAGATCCTTTCCCAAACTTACTTAGCACTGCCACTTTCACTTAACGTGAATACTTTTACTGTGACATCGAGATACACTTTAATTTTTAGTTTCTGAGATAGAATTCCCATAGTGATAACTAAAGTGAAAATCACTCTCTCTTAAAATGTTCCTTAAATTTTCCACATTAATGCAGAATGAACTTTTCTTTGTAGTTATCTTGGAAATTGTTTTGATTTAACATAGGCAAAAGTGAGAAGATAAAACAGAGAGGGCAGGTAAAGGGGATTTATTTTTTATATTCGTGATCAAAGTATATCTCACTCATGAAGTAAGCTTCAATTTCCATGTGCAGAGCAGCCCCAGCATGCTGGATAATAAATAAAAATCCTCTTGCTTTTTGCATCTGTTAAAAAAAAAAAGTGATCATCCAAAACAGTGTCCTTTAAGTTAAAAGAAAGATTCATAACAAATATTTCAAATTAGTAAAATAACTTACATTTAATTAATAAACTATTTTATTCATGATAGAAGCAAATTAGCAGAAGGTTCATTCAATAATTTTATATTTTCTAATTATTATGCATCATTCACTGGTCATAATGAAATTTATACCCATGAATTCTGTAAATCAGGTATGATTTATTCAATTTGAAAAGTAAGCTGAGTTGCAGGATTTCAAGTTAAGTCATAAAAATCATACAACATTTGCAGAGAAAAGAGCAAATGCATGTCTGTGCTCATCTTCAAAATCAAGTGCTCATTTTACTTTGAGATGACCTCCCTGTATTAATAAATACATGCTTATGCTCCAACTAATTTGTATCCTGACAATAAATGTTTAATTGATTTCTCATTACAGAGTTATAGCAATAATGGCATGAGATTTCAATCAGGTGGAAATGGCTAATATGAATGAGGTTAGTATAACATTACTAAATAAGAGTATCTTGTATGTAAGTGTGAAATTTTTAAAGAATAAAGAAAAATGTACTTTAAAAGAATGATGCCTTCATATATATATATGTATATATATATATATGAAGTTTAGATGATTTAATAAGTTCAATAGACTATAGGAATACAATTGCAGCTCACACTGGAAATGATATAATAAGCCAAATTATATAGTTATCCCTAAAAGAGAAAGTAAAATTTGAAGTAGCATGATGCTATATTTCCTTCTAACAGTGAAGCAATACCTTTGGCAATTGAACGCTCTTACTGTGTGTTTTTGAGTATGTTTTTATAGTGATGAATAACATTTGAGAAGCCTGTAATGCAAAAAAAGACATTAGTCTTTATCTTGAATCTTTTTCTGTACTTTCTCTGCTTTACAGAGATAGTCACATTCTCAAAATGTAAAACATTTTTAAATAAATTTAACAGATATATGAACAATGTAAAAGATTTTGTCATACTAGGAAATGTTTCTATATCTATTTATATATGTAAATATAGATATTATATTTGTTTAATAAATATATGCAGAAGACATACTCTATTGCAATCATATTTATCCACTCAAAATAAATCATTTATTTATGGAACAGCTATAATAGAACTATTTTTTCAAATTGTTAAATCCTAAAAATCATAGAGAGTAGAAGGTGCAGGTGTGGACAGGAATAGGAAGTATCAGATTGGGGAGAGGATAGAGAGAGAGAGAGTAAGGGTAGAGAAATCTGAAATTTGTGGAGCATCTCGGAGATAAGCAAGAATCCTAGTGCACTGTCAATGCCCAGGAAACCATGATAATGATCCCAGCTAAGACTCTTAGCAATGGAGATATGGGGGTTCAACTGGTCATCTCCTCTAACCAGGCAAGACTTCCAGTGGAAAAACTGGGACACCAACCCAGTTACAAAAAATTCGACATACAATTTGTCCTGCCTACAAGATATGCTGGGTAAAGCTTGTTCAGAAATAGTGGGAGTAGCAAACTAATGAGTGGGACAGCTTGACACCCATGTCACAAGAGGAAGTGTACATTTTATAATCCCTGGAGGTCCAGGAGCAGAGGCTGGATAGCTCAGAGACCTAAGATAGAATGAATTCTGACTGGCAAAGAAAAAAAAAAGTCACTGAAGGGTTAATGTTAGACTGCTATACTCATACCTTTTGTTTTGTTTTTTGTTTTGTTTTTGGAGACCGGATTTCTCTTTGTAGCCCTGGATGTCCTGGAACTCACTCTGTAGACCAGGCTGACCTCGAACTCAGAAATCCACCTGCCTCTGTCTCCCAAGTGCGGGATAAAGGTGTGTGCTATCACTGCCTGGCAACTCATACATTTTTGCCAAGCCAAATTGTCATCAGTCTTCATAGACCAACTGATGCAGACCCTCAGCCAAACATTATGGTACCCCGTAAAAGAGATGAAGGAAGGATTGAAGGAGTCACAGGCATTTAGGACTCCATAAAAATCCCTCACAGGATCTGGGTTCATAGTGACCTACAGAGACTGAGCAAACAACTAGGGAACCTACATGGAACTGACCTAAGTCTTCCTCATATATGTTGCACTTGTGCAGCTTGGTCTTTTTGTGGGACTCCTAAGAGTGGGAGCAGGTCCTGTCTCTGACTCTTTTGCTAACTTGTGCAACCCTTTTCCTCATACTGGATGCCTAGTCCGGTCTTAATATGAGAGTGAGTGACTAGTCTTAAGTGCAACTTGATGTAGCAATTGGTTGACATCCATGGTAGGCCTGATTTCCCTGAAGAGAAACAGAGGGTCGATGTGGGTGGAGAGTGCACAGTCAAGGTGAAGGTAGGGACTGAGAGGAAAAGTAAAAGGGCAATCTCCTGTCAGGATGTACAGTAATAGTAAAATCAAACTAACAAACAAAAACCCCACTGAATTATTTTCACTTGTATATGTGATTCTGCCTAATAAAGTCAGTATTACTGCAACAGAGAGAATTCCAACATAAGGAATAAATAAGAGTTAGAGGTAGAAAAACGTCTTCAAAATAACATCTTCCAAAGAAAACAATGAGTATATGCAATTTAAGTCAGACAAACTCCAACTATGGAAATTAAAAATTGGACACGCATTCTCACATCCTTCAGAAAATCCCATTTGATTATTATAGCTGAAAGAAAAGAAAAAGAAATCAATTTTCTCCAGTGAATTTACGCTGTCAATATCATCCACATTCCAGGGCAGCCATAATGTTCAAGAGTATTTGGCCAATATACACAGGAATCTATTGTCTGGTATGAAGTTGTTTGTGTGCTTTTTTTTTTTTTTTGTTTATTTAATTTGCATTTGCTTTTGTTATCTAAAGGGAGAAAACAAGTATGAAGTTTAGTGGAGGAGGAGCTTGGTCAACATTGGGAGCATAGAAAGATTATGAACAAAATATACTTTAGGAAAACTTTAAAATATAAAAATATACATTTACAGGCAAAATTGGGAAAAAGGAATTCCTAGGAGTAAAATAGTGACACAGTGGTTAAATGAACATAATGGTCTGGCTTGCAACAGCCTGTAACTCGAGCTCCAAGAAAATTAGTGCCCTAAGCAGGCCTCTGTGAGCACCTTCATGGAAATGGCAACATACAATTATTCATATACAGAAACACACATGCACACCTACATGCACAATCCTATTCACATGCACACACATGTGCACACACCCATACATACATGCACAAACACATGAGCACATATACTCACATGCACACACAATATGTTAAGTAAGTGACAAAACATTTCCTAGCTCACTAACAAAAGCTTTTAGGACAAAGAGACTAAGAAAACAGATACATCCTCCAATTACTCTGTTTTTATTTAGAGTAGCCCCTCATCTGGTGATATCTGTTACTGGATGAAAATTATGAAGAAAAACATAGGAGAGAGAGTGAAAGCTGCCACGACCCCATAGCAGGAGTGGAGAATCTGTATTAATTTTCTATTAGTCCTTAAATTCAATTAAGATTGACACCACAAGGCCACAATTGTATCATAATAAAATATTTCATATTTGGACTTCATAGTAAATTCACTGATAAAATGGTTGAGGATGATGTATCAGATCAGAAGACATCAAAACTGAGTTGCTGAATAGCAATAATATTAGGTGAATAGCAATATTATGTTCATCACAAAATATAGTCAGAACTAATATAGGACCCAGTATATTATATATTTTATATATATATATATAAAACTAAAGCCACTCATAACAGGAACTCAATGTGATTTGAAATTTCCTATGCTTATGGGAAGGTTGCCCAGAATATCCAAGATTTTTAAAACAACTAAATACCAATATATTAATGAATATTTAAATAAACAATAAATTTACTGGAGAGAATAATATTAGGCCAAGAAAAGAAAATTTTATTATGTGATAATAAAACCTTTTGAGTTAATAAATGAAACAAAATAAGCTAATCAAGTCCTCTTTCATGAGCTATTCTTTTGCTAAATGCTGGTGATACTTATATTTTTCTTGTGTCTAATAGAAAGTTTCAAAAATTCTATTTTTCTGTCATTGGAAATTCCATCTAAAACACTGTTTTAATATAAGAAGGGTCCCACTACAATGAGATTTCAATTTACCAAAAAACAATCCATTGGTATTTTGCAATTTATATTATACTATTTTAAAGGAATGACATACTCTTCCTATAATTTTAATTTAAGAGTTTTTATAATGTATGATTATTTCAAAACTATAGTTATATAGAAAATTAAACTAAAATTTGATTTATTCTTCAATTTTCTCAATTAGTGTAATTTAATTTAGAATTAATTAAATCAGTTCTATGTTTCCAATCTTATGCATATTTATACAGGGGAAAGTAATATAGAATAAAATATATTTTGGAAAAGTGTTTATTTTAATTAATTGACATAATCATGCTCTTTTAAGTCATTTAATTGTGATATTTTGGTTATCAGAGTGAAGTACATATTGAGTAGAGTGAATTATTCATATGTTCTTTCATATTATTTCAGGAACTAGGGAGTTTTCAATTCATTTCATTGTGTTGAGTTTGCAAATAAAAAATATTGAAAAAGAAAGTTCCATTAAATTGCATGCTTACCTTATTTCGAACAAATAGTATATTAATGCATATGCAAATGTCAGAATTGCTCTTGTGTTCTCATTTTGGTTTTATTTGTTGAAGTGTGTTCCAGGTTAAATTGCTTCAGTATTCATTAGTACACATGGTTATTGTTGTGCTAACACCTGAATTAATAACTTTAACTGACTGTTATATAAAATATATATAATTTATTCCTTCAACTGCTGAATAGATTACCTACATAAAAATCCTGATAACTTAAGAAAGTAATCATTTAAAAGCTGTAACAATAAATGTTCAAAACAACTAAACTCCTTTTTCTTTTTAAATATATGTTGATATATTGATAACTATGACTTCTCTTTATACTCTAAACTTTAGTTTTCTAAGGCATTTTTATGACTTAATATCAATGGTCATAATTATAAATAGGCTCAAAGTGCTTGAAAATATATTGAATAACAGCTTGGCTAATAATGTTAATCAAATACAACAACTATCAAGACCATCGGTATAGTAAGAAGGGAAGCATAAGATTAAACCTGAACTACTGAATTCTCATAGATTTAATAATGATTTTATTATTCTGGTGTAGCAGCTTTCTCCAAGATTGAAATAATTTTTCTTCTATGTATTCTATACAAGCAATAAGGTAAATAACTAAAAATATCTTAGAAAATCCCTGATATTATGTCCCTTTGTCTTTCCAATAGTAAAATATAATGCTGCTGATAGTCACTTTTAGATAAGTCATGCAGAAGGAAATCAATCTGGAAGTTCCTCAGAAAATGGGGAATAGATCTACCCAGCAATACAACTCTTAGGAATAAACCCCCAAAATGCCCCACCATGCCACAGGGACATGTGTTCCACTATGTTCATAGCAGTCTTGCTTGTGATAGCCAGAAGCTGGAAAAACAACAGAAGAATGGATACAGAAAGTGTGTTTCATATACCCAATGGAACAGTACTCAGCTATTAAGTACTAGGACATCCTGAGTGTTACAGGCAAATGAATGGAACTAAGGAATATCATCCTGAGTGAGGTAACTCAGACCCAAAAGGACATGCATGTTATGTACTAATAAGTGGATATTAGCCAAAAAAAATTACATAATACCAAAAATTCAGTCCACAGAACTCAGAAAGTTCAACAAGCTGAAGGGCCCAAGTGAGGATGCCTCAGTCCCACTTGGGAGGGAGAACAAACAACCACAAGGAGGTATGGAGGGAGGTACCTGGGAGAGAAAGTGGACAGCAGGGGATGCGGGGAAGAGGGCAATCTGATCTGGTATTGGCAGGGAAAAGGACTGAAGCCCTGAGAGCCAGCAGAAAGAATGGAAGCAGGCAACCTCAGGAAGTAGGAGGTTGGGGGGACCCTCCAGAATATGCCAGAGACCTAGGAGCTGAGAGATTCTCAGGACTCAAAGGGAGGAACCTTAGATAAAATGTTGGACAGTAGGGAGAGGGAACTTATAGAGCCCACCTCTCAGACACTGGATCACCAACCAGGCAGCATACATCAGCTGAAATGAGGCACAAAACATATACAGCAGAGGACTGCTGGGTCTGGGTTAAGTAAGAGAGGATGAACCTGACCCTCAAGAGACTGGAGGCCCCAGGAAGTTTAGAATTCTGCTGGGTTGGGTGGTCAGTGGTGGGGACAACCTCTTGGAGACAGGGGAGTGAGGAGGAGGTATAGGATGGGGAACAGTGGGACAATACACTGAGAGGGGAATAAAATTTGTAGCATAAATAAATAAATAGTAAATAAATAAATGAATAAAAGATTAAAAATAAAGAAAGAAAACTCAGGACCAGATAGATAAATAAGTAAGTAAGTAAGTAAGTAAATAAATAAGTAAATAAGTAGAAAGATTAAAAGATAAAAAGAAAGAAAACTCAGTACCAGACCAATTTCCTGAAAAAAACAGAAACAACCCCAGCTGCCTGGAAGAAGTTTAGACCAACTAAGTCACTTAGAAAGAATACACTGCCTGTAAGCTACTTCAGGTTCCTAGCATTTGTGAGCTGCCCCCCATACTGTGGTGACTTTAGTGATGCAACCTTTTTTGTGTTATTCATATTTCTTGAATTAACAGGATTCACTGTCTTTCCTCTACTAAACCCAGTAAAGCTCACAGACTCAGCAAGTTAGACTTGGCGGTATCCATATTTTGGTCTGTTGTGGGATCCCTGTCTGGGTTGAGTAGACACACATATTGCATCTCCCCTGGAAGATTTTTGTTATAATAATTACCAAGAACTCAGTCGTTATTGCGTCAGGTTTTGATTTTATTTTGCTTTTAAATACACTTGTGCAGCTGGCAAGTGTAATCCCCTTGGGCAATAAAGAAGAGTCGAAAGCTGAAGGACAGTAGTGTGTTTTGAAAGTAGATAACATTACATTTCAGATAAGAAAACATTCGTGTTAATTATATCTTCCATGCTGAATAAAAATCCTGAAAGCTATAATTTACTTGTGGCAGCAGCACTATTTGCATGTGTATGTGTTATTTTTTGTTTTGAGTTGCTGTGCATGAATCCTGAGAAAATCAAATCATTCCACCCCACCACTGAATTTCTTTTCTATTCTTTTTATTGATTATTTTATTTACTTACATTTCAAAAGTTATTTGCCTTCCTGGTTTCCCCTCTGCAAAGCCCCATCCCATCCCCCTGCCTCAATGATCATCCTATCCCACCCACCCATCCACCCACTTCTGACTCAATGGCCTAGCATTTTCTACCCTGGGTCATTGAGCCACAAGGAGGACCAAGGGCCTCCATCAATGCTAAATAGGGTAATCTTCTGCTAAATATGTTGTGTGTACTCTGTGGTTGGTGGTTTATAGTCCCTGGGAGCTTGGTGGGGGGGTGTCTGGTAGGTTGATATGGTTGTTCTTCCTATAGAGTCACAAACCCCTTCAACTCTTTCAATCCTTGTCCTAACTCCTTGGTCCCCACACTCAGTCTGATGTTTGGCTGCGTAAATCCACATCTGTATTGGTTAGGATCTGGCAAAGCCTCTGAGGAGACAGCTATATCAGGCTTCTGTCAGCAAGCGCTTCTTGGCATAGCAGTAGTGTCTGGGTTTGCTGTCTGCAGATGGGATGGGTCTCTAGGTGGGGCGGTCTCTTTAGTCTCTGTTGCATGTTTTGTACCTGTTTTTCCTTTGGATAAGAGCATGTCTGGGTTATCAATTTTGAGATGGGTATGTGGCCTTATCCCTCATCTGGGGGTGGTGCCTATCTATTGGATGTGGTCTCTGCAGGTTCTATCTCCCCTTTGTTGCATATTTTGGCTAAAGTCTCCCTGTTGGTTACTGGGAGTCTCTTGCTTCCCTGGTTTCTGGGACTTTATAGTGGATACCTTCAGTTCTCCATCCCCCACTGCTACATATTTCTATTCGATTTCTGACCCTCTGTACTCCTCTCCTGTCCCCATACCTGGTCCTGCCCCCTTTTTCCTTTTCCCTTCCTTTCTCCCTCCCAGCTTCCTCCCTCCCTCTACCTCCTTTGATTATTTTGTTTATTATTATTTGACCAAAACCACACAAAATATAAAATAATTTATTAACACATTATTATATCTTTTGGAGCATTTAGCAGCCCTAATGAGAGGTAAGTTTTGCATTTCAAATTATATTATATACACAATGAGATTAGGATGGTAATGGGTGCTTCTGTGATGTACAGGTAAGAAAAATTCAAAATCAGATTGACAGCTTCTTAAAATGATAAAAAGTCCTTATTCTATCATTGTATATCATGCCCCTCCATATGCATACTGAAGAGGGAAGACATGCTTTCAAGCAGGAAAACTGTTCTCATTCTAACCTTGTCGATTATGTTTCTATAAGTGCATGAAATAATATGGACTTGAATTTAAACAGTTCTGTGTCCATGCATGTTCACAGCAGCTTTCTCTTTAAGAGAAGAACAAACATGGAAGAAATCATGAATAGACTGATATATTCACTTAATTGAAAAGAATTCAGGGATAATTTTGAACAAAACACTGTGTTTGAAAAGAGAAAAGGGAAGGGAATTGGAATTTATACTTTAATTTAGTTATTTTAATTTTTATTAAAATATAATTTAACTATATTATTATCTTAAAATAAAAACAAAAAATAAAAAGGAAAAACAGTAAAAATTAAAACATAAGACAAATTTGTGACTCCCACATTCATCATGCCAGAGACAATACTTAAAGGTTTTTCCATGTAAAAGGACACATTGGTTTCTCAATATCAAATGCTCAGCTCTAAAATCATGCAGACAAGTAATATTTCACAGCATAAGCAGGTTGTATGTGTCTGTGTGTGTATATCTAAATACCTGATTACTAGTAATTTTATACATAATTATATGTCCAATATATATTAAATACCTAATATAATTATGTACCTAAACATCATGTCTTAGTTAGGATTTCCATTGCTGAGAAGAGACACCATGACCAAAGCAACTCTTATAAAGGACAACATTTACTTGGGGATGGCTTGCATGTTTAGAGGTCCAGTCCATTATCATCAATGTGGCTAGCATGGTAGCTTCTGGGCAGGCTTGGTGCTAGGGAAGGAGCTGAGAGTTCTACATCCTATAATAAAAGAAACCAGAAAACTGGAATCCTGGCAGCTAGAACGTTTTCAAAGCTGACCCATACAGTGACATATTTTCTCCAACAAGACCACACCTACTCCAACAAGCCCACATCCCTTAATAGTACCAATGCCTGGGAAAAGCATATTCAAACCATCACACAACTAGTATTTTAATTAATTGACTGTAGAGGAAGTTTATTTAAATAACAAGGCTTCTCTGATAAGGGATCATATCCAAAGACCTTCTAAGTCTCTGTGATATGGCTGGAATGCAGACAAATGACACACCTTTAATCCCTCTGGGTAGAATATAGACATGTTCTTATTACACACAGTTAACCCCAAGCAATTTGTGAAAGTTTAGTTTGTTAGAGATAGAATATACACAAATCTCATAAGAACAAACAGGAAATAGATGGTACTTAAAAGCCTGGCAGAGAGTGAGTGAGTAGTTAGGTGAGTTCAGTGCAGTGGAATTGAGGCAATTTGGTGCAGTTCAGAGTGGAGCACAGTTGAGTTCTACTCAGTCATTGCAGTTAAATTGAGTTTGTAAGTTTGGGCAGTTCTCTGCAAATTAGCAGAAACAGTTTTACCAGGCCAATCTTACAAGATAGGCTTCAGGTGATGATAAAATGAGTAAGAGAATGAAAAGGAACTAGAATATTAGAACCAATTGCCAGAGATAGTTTGAGGCCATGCAGAGCAATTCAGTGAGAAGCCAAGATAAGTCAGGTTGAATCAGTCAATTTGAGGAGGAATTTGAGGCAGAAAAGCCAAGTTGAACCAGCCAGCCAGAGTTCAGAAATAACTAAACAGGGTGAACTTATTTATTAATAACCCTTTAAGACGACAATTACATTTTGCAAATAGAAGGTACTTTTACAGTTGAATTTTAAAATACATACACACATACATATATATTTAATACAATATTAAATATGTTTACAAATCTCAAATTCTTGTTTTTGATAACATGCTTATGTTAAACAGGTAAAAATGGGGGAAGTTGGATAAAAAATACATTGAAATTGATTTTAATAAATTATTAATATAAAATGTTAAGGTGAAGGAAACAATATATGTGAGTACTGATGTATATGCATTCTGATTTCCACTAATATTACAGAATATTTTTGCTTATATTCATGCTGAGAATCTTTTATCGATTTTCAATTTGCCTACCTTTAGATTAATATTTACCTAATTACAACTCCATAATTATAACACATGCATTATGTACATCATATGAAATGGTACGATATCATGCTACATTAAATTGCATTTAATTATTTTATGACATAATTCAGGAATATTTACATGGTTATTGTAAATATTGGACATCCCTTACCATAATCTCTTCTCCATTTTGTCCCTGCAGTTCTCTTAGCCAAGGACAATTCTTAGTCAGTTTTTGACTCTGGGACTACAACCCCATCTTTACAGTCTTTCTACTGGATGTGAACACTATAAGTTTCCTCTCTCCACTCTTAGACATTTCATGTAATATCCCTATCTTTGAGTCTTAAGATCATCTCACCTTCCACATCTCTGGTACATTCCAGAGGGTCCCCCCAACTCCCACCTCCTGTGGTTGCATATTTCTTATTCTGCTGGCCCTCAGGGCTTCACTCCTGGTCCCCCCAATACCTAATCAAGTTCTCCTTTTCCCCTCCCTGTCCCCTTTCACACCTCTGCCCTGTGGATTGCTTTTTCCCCCTCCCGAGTGGGATTGAGGCATCCTCACTTGGGCCCTATGGCTTGTTAACTTTTTTGAGTTCTACAGATTGTATCCTGGTGTATTCTGTAAATTTTTTGACTAATATCCATTTATCAGTGAGCACATGGATGCATGTCCTTTTGGGTCTGAGTTATCTCACTCAGGACGATATTTTCTAATTCCATCCATTTGCTTGCACAAATGTCCTTGTTCTTAATAGCTGAGTAATATTCCGTTGTGTAAATGAAACACATTTTCTGTATCCATTCTTCTGTAGTGGGACATCTGGGTTGTCTCCACCTTCTGGCTATTACAAATTAAAGTAAGATAAGTTAAGAAAGAATCTGTAACAAAATAAAATGCACAAATTATAGTATTCATTAACTTCCTAATTGTTAATACAGGGCTCAGAGATGAAGTTATTAGTATATAAGAGAAAAATCTTTTATCAGCTCTCATTAGCAACAAATAAAATATAAGAGCATTCTTCTAACATTTTCAAGAATTCAGATTATGAAATTATGACTTGATCCAAGAATCAAATGATGATATGGAGTACTAGAACACAGAAAAGTCCATAAATTAAAGTGTACATCGTTTTGTTTCATTTTGGTGAAAGAATACAATAGTGATACTTCTTTTGTTGTGCAAAATAATCAAATTTTACCATTCAGCTTTCAAGGAATGAAGAACTCCTAACAATGTGAATATGATAGATGCCTATTCTTACAGTTATTAGGATGACAGATTGCACTGATTGTTTTCAGCTTAGATTAAAGGAAACTCTAAGTTAGGTCCTTATTCTTTTAAAGCCAAGTACTACATTGTTTGTTGTGTTTTGTCTATTTTATGATCTTTTTTACTTCTTGTATCAAAAGCCACCTCGGAAGGATTCAGTTCACCATGCATGCACACAGATTATGATGCCAGTCATGTTATGGACTTGTCTTGCAATAGGTCTGCACTGTACTCATATCACAAGAACACTTACCTGGAATAAAATGGAGGAGACATGACTAAATTTACACTAAACCATATTCCATCTATCAAACCATCCATCCAATATGAGGAAACACTGTCTTACTTACTTGATATGTGTGGTGGTTTGAATGCATTTGGCCCACCGGGATTTATGTGTTTCAATGCTTGGCAGCAGTGAGCAGTACAATTAGGAGGTATGGTCTGATTGAAGTGTGGCCTTGTTAAAGGAAGGGTATCACTACTGAAGTGAGCCTTTGAGGAACTAAATGCTCAAGGTATGCCCAGTATGGAATTTCATTATCCTCTTGGTTGCCTTCTGGTCAAGATATAGAACTCTGAGTTCCTTCTCCAATACCCTGTCTGCATGCATGCTGCTATGTTTCACACCACAGAGATAACATACTAAACCTCTGAAACTGTAAGCTTGCACCAACTAAATATTTTCCTTCATCTGAGTTACCTTGGTCATGATGTCACTTCACAGCAATAATACCCTATGTTAAAGTGTATTTTACTATTATGCTAATATTTAAATCAGTTGACATATTTAAAGATGCATAACGCCGGGCGGTGGTGGCGCACGCCTTTAATCCTAGCACTTGGGAGGCAGAGGCAGGCGGATTTCTGAGTTCGAGGCCAGCCTGGTCTACAGAGCGAGTTCCAGGCCAGCCAGGGCTATACAGAGAAACCCTGTCTCGAAAAACCAAAAAAAAAAAAAAAAAAAAAATAAAGATGCATAACAAACTAAGAGACAGAACCATTAGTAGTAGAAACATGGGCTAAATCACCAAACAAAATATTACTAAGTAGTGATGAAAGCAGTGGGATTGTTTCAATGGCATAGACATGAATTTAAAGTAAATATGCTGCACTTATTTGAGTAATGAAAAATAAATGTCAGTATATAAGAATTCGAGAATAAAATATAAGTAATCAGGTATCAAGGTTTTATCGTTGTGAAGAGACACATTGACCACCAAAAATCTATAAAGGAAAATATTTCATGATACATGCCTTAGAGTTTAAGGATTTAATCCATTTTCATTATGGTGGGAAACATGGCAACATGCTAACAGACACAGTGAAATGTAGCTATGAATACTATATCTGGATCAACAGGCATCAACAAAAGAGAGATACTGAGCCTGGCTTGAGAATTTGAAACTTCAGTCCATACTACTCCAACATGGCCATACCTTCTAATAATGCTACTCCCTATGAGCGTATGGGAGCTATTTCAATTCAACCCACCACAAATTATCTGTGAATAATTGTTCAATGTAAGTAGATTTTACAATATACATTAGACAAGTATAAAGATTCTGGAGGTTATTGAACCTGTTGTTAAATTATAAGGGTCCAAATATTCAGAATGTAACAACAATGCAATAATGAGTTAGCTACACTTTGAATTTTCTCACTTTTGTAAAATTTATTGTAGATTTGTTATGATTTCATATACAATGAAGAAACACTGTGCCTTTTTCATGCATAAATCACAGGTGCCAGTAAGATCCTTAAGAATATGTACAGGAAGAAATAGGAAGATGGAAAACAAAAAGGTTTTTAAATGTATCAATTAAAATTATCTTTCCAATGATTACTATTTTGAGAATTATTATTTGTTTTTAACTTACAGAAGATTAGAATTATCTGTAAAAAGTGATTGAAAGAGCCTAGTATCTACGGGAGTAATCCTCTTCACACTTTAAATCCAGTGAATCATGAGAAGAACATATTATATCACTTTTAAAAAGTGACTTTTAAAAAGTAAGTTTATCTTACCAAATGATATCATTCTTGTGAATTAGTTTGTACTTTGAAATATGTCCACAATATTGTAAATTGTAAAAATATTTGAGATGTCCTGACAGTATATTGTAGTATATTGCTAGCTTAAAGGAATATTCTGGGTATACATGGTAGGTCTTCATTGATTCCTGATAACAGGAAATAATTAAAAGAGAAATATCGTTAGCTAATGGCTCTAAAATCAAGTTTTTCATGTATCAACTGTTGCTATTAGAACAAGGTATACACAAAACTATGTTACTTACCATAGATTTCAGACAAATGAGAATTTATAAGGAGCAATAGTAGTTTATCCTCATCTAGTTGTGACTGTAACTAGCACACTACAATAACTAAAAATACATATATATTTTAAAGGAATAATTCAAACAACAGAATTTTTCTATTATTTCAAATAAGAAAAAAATAACAGAACAAACTAAATGGTAATTATTTATGGAACAAAGTTCATAAATTAATATCTACTTATTTCAACAATGAGTAGGATACGACAACTACGAGGTATTTTAGTGAAATTAAGGCCCCTTTTTATTAACTTTGAGTCAATTTTATGCTCATTTAGGGAAAGGATGAGTTAAATAATTAACATATAATTCAGAACCAAAGAAAATGGCACTTTTTTTATTAAAATATACAAACATGTAACAAACAATATAGTCTAAAGCAGTTAGTATTGTATGGAAATCAATCAATAGTTTCCTATGCCGAGATATTCCTCGACTGATCATAAATGGGGTAGCTTAGCATTAAAGGGTAAAGTTAATGAGCAAATGAAATTTATATGATCTACTCTGTGTAATTAAACCTACAGCCAGATGTTAATTTGCAAATTCATTTGGAATGTAATCATACTTGTATGATATACTGTTGCTTTCATCATGTTTACATTTATGCCTTGGTATGTTTTGATATTTATCTGTTTATAGAGTTTTATATTATGCACTAGCATGAATTACTGAATAAATTGATTTTATATACTATAAAACTACATCTAATGTCAATATAAGCAAAAATTAAAGTGACACCTTAAATTTCACTATCATCAGTAGCTAATTCCATAAAAATTATTAATGAACAAGGCTATATATAGTCCTGCCTAGGAGGTTGTAGCCATTGGTGGATAATTACTAGGAGATTTGCTTACATAATAACTATTATAAAGCTGTAGGACTGTATGTTGCTGAAAGTATATGTGGATGTCACCTTTTATTAAGACAGTTTATTTCTATTGATGATTTTCATATTTGGAAAATTGAATGAAAATTGAACTGAATAATATATTTCTAGAAATTAGGTACACAAACTGATGCTCAAAATTGCTTTCAATCATTTCTTTTATTGTTTAAAATAACACTTTGTAACAAAGGTAGTCATTGTATAAATTTCAATTGAAGAATCAATGAAGGACAGTTATCTACCACATTTGGTACATTCTTTTATTTTCTTTTAAGTTTTATCTTTTGGAAATCTAGAATTCTTTACAATTTTAAAGAAAACTAGACAACATGATAATATTGTGTAACTAGTTTAACAATATAAAAATTTTAAATATTTTTTTATTTTATTTTTTAATTTACATTCTAAATCACTTCCCCTTTCCCGTTTCCTCCCTCCCCGAAAGTCCCATAAGCCCCCTTCCCTCCCTCTTTTTCCCATTCAACTCCCTCTTGTTACTCTGTCCTGGCGTTACCCTACATCCAGTCTTTCCAGGACCAGGGGTCTCTCCTTCCATCTTTTTAGAAATCTATTGATATGCGGATTGTGTCTAGGGTATTCCGAGATTCTGGGTCAATATCCCCTTATCAGTGACTGCATACCATGTGTGTTCTTTTGTGATTGGGTTACCTCACTAAGGATGATATTTTCAAGATCTGACCATTTGCCTAGGAATTTCGTGAATTCATTGTTTTTAATTGCAGAGTAGTATTCCATTGTGTAGATATACCACATCTTCTGAATCCATTCCTCCGTTGAGGGACATCTGGGTTCTTTCCAGCTTCTGGCTATTATAAATAAGGCTGCTATGAACATAGTGGAGCATGTGTCCTTATTGCATGCAGGTAAAGTCTCTGGGTATATGCCCAGGAGTGGTATAGCCGGATCCTCTGGGAGTGTCATGCCCAGTTTTCTGAGGAACCGCCAGACTGCTTTCCAGAGTGGTTGTACCAGCCTGCAATTCCACCAGCAGTGGAGGAGTGTTCCTCTTTCTCCACATCCTCGCCAACAACTGCTGTCTCCTGTGTTTTTGATCTTAGCCATCCTGACTGGTGTGAGATGGAATCTCAGGGTTGTTTTGATTTGTATTTCCCTAATGACTAAGGATGATGAACATCTCTTTAGGTGCTTCTCAGCCATTAGATATTCTTCAGGTGAGAACTCTTTGTGTAGCTCTGTACCCCATTTTTTAATAGGGTTATTTGCCTCTCTGGAGTTTAACTTCTTGAGTTCTTTGTATATCTTGGATATTAGCCCTCTGTTGGATGTAAGGTTGGTAAAGATCATTTCCCAGTTAGTTGGTTGCCGCTTTGTCTTTTTGACAGTGTCTTTTGCCTTGCAAAAACTTTGTAATTTAATGAGGTCCCATTTGTCTATTCTTGATCTTAGAGCATAAGCAATTGGAGTTCTGTTCAGGAAATTCTCCCCTGTGCCCATATGTTCAAGGTTCTTCCCTAGTTTCCCTTCTATTAGTTTCAGTGTGTCTGGTTTTATGTGGAGATCTTTGATCCACTTAGAATTGAGCTTAGTGCAAGGAGATAAGGATGGGTCAATTTGCATTCTTCTGCATGTTGACCTCCAGCTGAGCCAGCACCATTTGTTGAAAAGGCTATCTTTTTTCCACTGGATGGTTTTAGCTCCTTTGTCAAAGATCAAGTGACCATAGGAGTGTGGATTCACTGAAAGTTACTTATTAAACAAAGTCTATTATGTGTTTAAGTATTTTCTTACAATAAAATTTGAAAATACATTTCTATATACATATATGTATATACATGAATATATATACATATTTTATACTAATTAATTCTATTATAATATTCTTAAATTGAATGCTACGTAAACTTGATTCTATACCATGACCTCATCTGAAGATTGGTTAAATTCAGGGTTAAATATAAAACTTACTGTTATTTTTCCCAGGTCCCTTCCATTTTTTTTCTGAATTGTCCTGGATTGCATGGAGCAATTTCACAAAGAACAACTTGTACAAACAAAAACAATTACTATTTTATCCAGGGAGAAGAACTCTGTTAGATCAAACAAAACAATACTGAAGTGTCAGCTCAAAACCTATAAGCACAACAGAAAAATAAATTCTACAGAGGGTGTACTTATTTATAAACACACACTAAACACATACAAACTTAAACAATGCCATAATATCAATAATAATTAAATAAAAAGAGATCATAAATTTGATGACAGGAGGAATTGATGGGAGAAAGAGATGGAGTGAATGATATAAATATAGTAATCATGAAATTCTCAAAAAGTAAAAAATATTTTTTGCATGTGGGGAAGCTTGAAATTGATCCGTATTTATGACCTTTTACAAAGCTCAAGCTCAAGTCCAAGTGATTCAAGGACTTCAACATAAAACAAGACACAGTGAATATTATAATAGACAAATTGGAAGAGAGAATCAAATACATTGATAAAGGAGAAAATATCCTGGACAGAACACCAATGACTGAGGCTCTAGGATTATTATTTTCTTATTGAATATAATCTTCATTTATATTTCAAATGCTAAAACCTTTCCCAGTTTCCCCCCTCTCTGAAAACCCCAACCCCTCCTCCTACCCCCTGCCTCCAAGTATATGACCCTCCACCCGACCCACTCCCACATCCCCCCCTCCCAATTTCCCTTTGTTGGAGTATCTATTGGAGGCTCTAAATGGTGCCTCCTGAAACTGAAAAGTTTCTGTAAGGCAAAGGACAAAAAATGCAACCCCCAGGTTGGGAAAAGATCTTCAATAACCCTACTTCTGACAGAGGGATAATATACAAAATATATAAAAAAACTCAAGAAGTTAGGCTCCTGTAAGCAAGCACTTCTTGGCATCAGCAATAGTGTCTGGGTTTGGTGACTACATATAGGATCCCCATGTGGGGCAGTCTTGGAATGGCCTTTGCTTCAGTCTCTGATCCACTCTTTCTACTTATATTTCCTTCAGACAGCTGCAATTCTGGGTAAAATGTTTTGAAATGGGTGGGTGGCTCCATCCATCAACTTGGGGCTGTGCCTAACTTCTGGATATGATTCCTATAGGTTCACTCTCCCCCTTGTTGGGTATTTCAACTAATGTTATACCCTTTGTGTCCTGGGAGCTTCTTGCTTTCCTGGCATCTGGGACTTTCTGGTGGCTACCCCAAACCCCCATCCTCCACTGCTACACACCTCTGTTCAATTTCCTGACCCTTTGTATATCATCCCTGTCTCCTCCCATACCTGATCCTGCCCTGTTTTTTCCCCCTCCCTCTCCTCTTTCTCTCTCTCTCTCAACTCCCTCATTCCCTTTACTCTCATGATTATTTTGTTCATCCTAAGTAAAGCTGAAGCATCCACACTTTGGCCTTCCTTCTTCTTGAGCTTCATATGGTCTGTGAGTTTTATCGTGGGTATTGAGCTTTGTTCCTAATATCCACTTATTAGTGGGTGCATACCATGTGTGTTCTCTTGTGACTGGGTTACCTCACTCAGGATGAAATTTTTTTTACTTCCATCCATTTACCTAAGAATTTCATTAAGTCATTGTTTTTAGTAGCTGAGTAGTTCTCCATTGTGTAAGTGTTCTACATTTTCTGTATCTATTCCTCTGCTGAGGGACATCTGAGTTGGTTTCAGCTTCTGGCTATTATAAATGAGGCTGCTCTGAACATAGTGGAGCATGTGTCCTTGTTATATGTTGGAACATCTTTGGGTATATGCCCAGGAGTGGTATAGCTGACAAGAGCCTGATATAGCTGTCTTCTACGAGACTTTGCCAGAGTCTGACCAATATAGATGTGAATGCTTGCAGCCAACCATCAGACTGAGCAGGAAACTCCAATGGAGGAGTTAGGAGAAGGACTGAAGGAACTGAAGAACAACAATATCAACAAACCAGACACCCCAGAATTCCCAAGGACTAAACAACCAACCAAAGAGTACACATGTAGGGACTCATGGCCCCAGCTGCATATGAAGCACAGGATTGCCTTATATGTCATCTATGGGATGCCAGGCCCTTGATCCTGTGAAGGCTTGATGCCCCAATGCAGAGTAATGCTAGGGTAGTGAGATGGTAGTGGGTGGGTGCATGGAGGAGCATCCTCATAGAAGCACGGGGGAGGGGGAATTGGATAGGGTGTTTGTGGAGGAGAGACCAGGAAGAGGAATTACATTTGAAATGTAAATAAATAAAATAACCAATAACAAAACAATAACAAATAAGAAGAGATATACATTTAAAAAAAGAATTTAGACTCCCAAAATCCAAATAACCCAATTAGAAAAATGGAGTATAGAGTTAAATAGAGGAATATCACATGACCAAGAAGTACCTAAAGAAATGTTCAACTTCCTTAGTTATCAGGGAAATGCAAATCAAAACTACCCTGTGATTACACATTGCTACAATCAGAATGGCTAACGTCAAAAACTCAAGTGAGAACATATGCTGTTGAGGCTGTGGAGAAAAGAACACGCCTTAATTGCTGATGGGATTGCTTACTGGTAAAACCACTCTGGGAATCAATCTGGAGGTTTCTCAGGAAATTGGAAATATTTCTACCTGAAGACCCAGAAATATCACTCCTGGGCATATACTGAAAAGGATACCCTACTGTAAAATAAAGACACATGTTCCACTATGTTCATAGCTAGTGGCCTTATTTATAATAGCCAGAAGCTGGAGACAACCTAGATATCCCTCAGCTAAAGAATGGATACAGAAAATGTGATTTATTTACACAATGGAATATGGGATGAAACTGGAAAAGGTCATCCTGAATGAGGTCACCCATAACCAAAAGGACATGTCTAGTATGTACTCACTGATAAACGAATATTAGACAAAATCTACAGCATACCTAGGATACACCCCACAGAGTGTAAGAAGTGTAACAAACTGAGAGGTCCAAGAGAGGATGCTTCAATCTCACTTAGAAGGGGGAACAAAATAATCTTGGGAGACAGAATGAGGGAGGGACTTAAGTGGATTAAGAGAGGGGAGGGGAAAAGGGGGCAGGATCAGGCATGGGGGTGCAGACAAGAAAGAAGTCCAGAGGGCCAGCAGAATGAAGAGAAATAGGGGACCTCTAGAAAGTCCCAGAGATCTGAGATGGGAGAGGCTCACAGGACTCAATGGATATGTCCAAAATGTCCTACAGTGGGGAGATAAAACCTGAAGAGACCACTTCTAGTAGATAGACAGGACTCCCAGTGGAGGTATCATGTCACCAACCTACCTTCAAAATTTTTGACCAAGATTTATCCCTGTCTAAAAGAAATGCAAAGACAAAAACGGATCAGAGCTTGAAAGAAAGGTCATTCAGTGACTGGTCCACCTATGGTTCCATCCCATGTGTCGGCACAAATTCCTCACACTGGTATTGATGCCATGTTGTGCTTCCAGACAGGAGTCTAGCATTACCGTTTTCTGAGATTCTTCTCTAGCAGCTGATTGAGACAGATGCATATACTTAGAGCCAACAATTTGACTGAGGTTGGGGACCTCTATGTATAAGTTTGGGGAAGGATTGAATGAGCTAAAAGGGATGGCAACCCAATAGCTAAAGGGGATGGCAACTCCATTGAAACACCAACAGTATCAACTAACCCAGACTCCTGTGAGTTCCCAGAGAGTCACTAAGCAAAGAGCATACAAGGCTTTGTCCAGGATCTCAGGCAAATATGTAGCAGAGGATAGTTAATGGGGAAAGGATGCTCCTAAACCTGTAGCAACGTGATGCCCCAGGGAAGAGGTGGTGGTGATGTGAGAATGAGTAGATAGAGAGGGGTGGGTGTGGTGGGGGAGTAGAGGAGCACCCTCTCAGAGGTAAAGGGGATGGAGGAGGGGCTGAAAAATTCCTGGATGGGGAACCTGGAAGGCAGGCAATATTTGAAATGTAAATAAATAAAATAATTTTAATTAACAAATATTTTTTCCTCTCCATATTTTCAGCAGAAAGAATGGAAATAGGCAACTTCGAGAGATAGGAGGTTGGGGGGGGGATCCTCTAAAATGCACTGGAGACCTTGGAGGTGAGAGACTTTCAGGACTCAAAAGAGGGGAACTTACTGGAAAAGACAAACAGTAGGCAGAGGGAACTTATAGAGTCCACTTCCAGCAGGTAGGCAGGGCATCAAATGAGGGAGGAGGTTGCTATTCCACAGTCACAACTGTGACCCATGATTATTTCTGTCTGAAAGGACTACAGGGATGGAAATGGAGAGGAGCCTGAGGAGAAAAAGGTCCAGCAACAGGGCCAAACTGAGATCCAGCTCAAGGGGAGGCTCCAAGGCCTGACACTATTACTGAGGTTATGGAACACTCACAAAAAGATACCTAGCACGACCACACTCTGGAAGACCTAACAAGCAGCTGAGTCAGATGCAGATATTTGCACCCAATGAATGGATAGAAGCAGCTGACCCCTGTTGTTGAATTAGGGAAGTCTGAAAGAAGCTGAGAAGGGCTATCCTGTAGGAGGACTAGCAGTCTCAATTAATCTGAACCTCCAAGATCTCTCAAACACTGGACCACCAAATAGGAAGCATACACAAACTGATGAGGCCCCCAACACACATACCGTAGAGGACTGTCTGGTCTGTGTTCATTCCGGGATGATACAATTAACTCTCAAGAGACTGAAGGCCCCAGGGAGTTTAGAAGTCAGGTGGTGGGGTGGGGGTGTGGACATCCACATGGAGACAGGGGGTGGGGAGTAGGCATGGGTGTGGAACAGTCAGAGGGTGGACAGTGTGGGGAATAAAATATAAAATAATATATTTTAAAAACGAAAATTTCTTCCAAGGGATTTTGTTATGATATTTGAATCTCTATTTGTAAAAGTACTTTATTATTAGTGTATTTCATAGTGTATACAGTAATTAAATGTTTCACCTCATTTTAATGTAATTTGTTTTCACCTCATTTTAACTTTAAAATATTTCTGACATTATGTTTTATCTTTACCAAAATTTTGAAATGGATGTTTTTCCTCTTGTGGTTATTCATGCTATTAAAGTACAGTTGGTATATGTGGGACCTTAATGAGACTTGTGGCCACGCCCCAGGTTCTAGCCTGACTCCGCCTAAGCAGTCACCTGCCTGCAGCCACACTCTGCCAGCCTCCTGGTTTCCTGACCACATAACTCATTATAAATAGCACCCCTCATCGCGTGCTCTCTCTCCTGCTTGTTCTCCCCCTGGACCTCTTCTTTTTCTATCTCTCTGTCTCCATTTTCTCCCCTTTCCACGTGGTCATAGCTTTTCTTGTCTATTTTCTCCTCTTTCTTCATCTTTCTATCTCTTTTTCTAATTTCTTAATAATAAAACATCAAAGCTATGGGCCGCCTCTTATTAAGTTCGCCACATGGAGCTAGCTAGTACGCGCTGTCTGAGACTCTGGGATTCAGCCACGTGGACAGTCTGAGCACAGGTAACGGGCACGAGATCCATACCATAATGCCTTCTGTGTGGCATTTCTCTGTGCTTCCACGTGCCATGCGCGGACAGGCTGGCGCCCGGTCCCCGTTAGGCTGAGGCAAGCGTGCATCTTGCCTGCTTCCCCAAAACCCCCGCGAACCTCTGTGTCCGCCTGCGTCCTCTGCATATGCACGCTACCTTGGCCCGAGAGCAAGGGCTGCAAGCTGCTGGTCCAGCCTGGCGAGTGCCACTCCACCCCCCCAACCCCCCAGCGTTTGCATGCATCAAGCCCCACGCTTCTTTCTTTTTTTTCCCACAGGTATACCCATTGACAAGTCAAGATTTATTATATTCATTCTTCCACTATTTGTCCTGTGGGTTCTGTGATTGTCTCCTCTATTTTATATATAATTTAACTTTATTATAACATTTACCATTATCTTGACATAATAATTTGTTATTCTTATTTATTTGTAATTTCAGTATTGTAGTGTTTTCACTAGGACAGAAACTATATTTCTTTAAATTATAGATTGGTTAATACTAATAATACAATTATTTAGTCAAACCTCTGTATCCATGGCTGTTTTTATCTTTACCCATGACAACTTACATCTCTGTTTTATATGTATTTCAAGTAAATAATGTTCATATTTAGCATGGAAAATAATGTCAATACCATGGAAGTAATTTCTTTTTATTAGGCAATCTAAAAGTAGGATCAAGGAGATGGCTCATGGGAAAATCACCTGCTGCCAAGAGTGATGATCTGAGACTTACACATAGAAAACTGACACCTTAAAGTCATCTTTTAATATCTACATGAAAGTCATGCTGCATGTGTGTATATGTGTATATGCACACAGGAAAAAACATTACACACTAAACAAATGTAATAAAATTTGCAAATAATGTTTCAAAATATTTAAATTATTCCTGTGGATAATACAGTGAGTTGAAACTATAGTCATAAGGACAGATATTTAGAATTTCTAGTTTTTCTGTAAATGATTTCATAGTTTAAATTTCATCAAAGTACTTGCTATAGGAAAAGTTTGTAACAAGATAGAAAGAATAGACATTTTGTGATCTGTATTGCTGTGGGATTTTTTTGGTCTGTTGATTTCTGTAATAGCTGCTAAACTCAACTTTCACTGAGTTTGACCCACTCTTCCATAGATGATTCTGGACTGACAAGACAGTATTGTAGCATGCCCATGGACAAAATAATGGAGGCTCAGAGGAGATCCAGCAAGAGAGTTAGATAACATCCTAGAGTCAATAAATAGATTCAGAGGAATAGAAGACCTGACAATACAAAAACAATAGAAATGTTTGAATCAATATAGAATTCTGAGGCACCACAAGAGGAGAGCGACAGCATTTTAATTTCTAGGATGAATCTCAATAGCAGTCATGGAGCTAGTTAAGATAATGGAAATAATTTGAAATAACTGAGTAATTTACAGCAGAATATAATAGAATTACTCTTCTAAGGTACAAATAACTCCTTGGCAGCAAGCTAAGTACACACACAGGGATGCTTCATTAACTCATGTACGCTAATGTGCCATCCCAATCCCCCAGACTTTCTTCTTAATATGAAGTTATATTTTCAAAATATGACTTAGTGTATTTAGATGTAATAATTGTATGATTCAAAAACTCACTAAAGTAAAGCAATTTCATATTATATAATCATAATAAAGTATTCACATGTAAAGATGCCTATTTGTCCTTCAAATTAGTCTGAGTTTTTTTTTTAACTTCAGAATGGCAAAACCATACTTTTGCAGAAAGGAAAACAACTTTGCAAAGCAGTGTGTTTTTAAAACTTTCATTTAGATTATTCTTGCAAAAGAGAATCCATATAACAATAAGTTCATGTGGTAATCAAAATAACTTCATTAATTAATGCTACCATATTTATAAATATTTGTATATGCTTAATTAGAGACAAAGTCAAGGTAGCACAAACAATGAATATTGGCCTAAATATTTGTTTTGTAGGGTAAACGTGAGAATGTGCTCTAGGATACTGATACCTGACAGGTCTGAACTGTTTTAGTTCCTCTCTTTAACATAGTCACACAATTTGTTCTTAAGTTTAGCATGTCAAGTAAAACAATTTCTAGTTTACCAAATTTATTAGTAATTCCAAGCAAAACACATAACAGTAAAAGAAAGCAAATCTTTGACAAGACCAAAACCTTACAAAATTTCAAAGATAAATTAAAGGAACATCAAACTTGTGAATTATACGGACGTTTTCTACCCTTGTCAATAAGTTTTCAGATTAATACTTTGAATGCAGTCTGTTTCCAGCCAAATGTAGTAGCTCCCTTCAAACAGTTATTAACAATATATATATATAATTTTCAATTTTGATTCAAAATAATAATCTGTGTTTTATATGCTCTTTTAGGCTACATTAAGAGACAATAGTTTTCTATATTATTCTTCAGTAAGAATAACTACAAGTCAAAGATAAATGTCATAATGGAGTTTGTTGGGAAAATCTATTCCATAATATTGGCAAGAATTTATATTAGTGCAGGTATTATGTAAAAAATGAAGAGTTACTAAAAATATAATGCTACACAGCAATTATGCCCCAGTAGAACTGTTGGTTATTCCCATAATAGTAGTGCCACTGCTGTACTGTTACATCTTGCCTGGTCCTCTGAACTTGTACAGTATACATTCAAAGACAAAGGCATTAGTATGTCCAAGTGACATCTGTACTTCTCACCTCTATATCTGCACTATAATTAATATACAAGAAAAGGAAATAAGCTATGTTTTCACCACTTAACCAATTCAGAGACAGCTAGGAGTGCACAGGGCATATGATCAGTGGAGTTGCTGGGACAGGAGTCTTCTCTTCTGGGCACCATTTGTACCAGGGAGCCAGGCAGCTCCACATCCTTCTGTGCACAGCCTGCCAAGAGAGAGTGATATTCCAGCAGTGCTTTCACTTCTGAGTGTGGAGGTGAGATCTCCACCTTCTCTCTGAAGGGGAACATCTAGGAGCACCCAGGGCATAAGATCAGTGGAGCTGCTTGGACAGGAGTCTTCCCTTCTGGACGCCATTTGCAGCAGGGAACCAGTCAGCTCCACAGCCTTCTGTGCACAGACCCTGCCAGAAAAGAATTGTCAATCAGGAGGACAGACACAAGCTTACAGGTCCATAGGAGGGAAAAGTTCCAGCCAGAGACAGCAAGACCAACTATCACCAGAGATAACCAGATGGCGAAAGGCAAGTGCAAGAACACTACCAACAGAAACCAAGGCTACATGGCAACATCAGAGCACAGTTCTCTCACCACAGCAAGTCCCAAATACCACAACACACCAGAAAAGCAAGAGTTGGATTTAAAGTCTCATCTCACGATGCTGATAGAGGACTTTAAGAAGGACATAAATAACTCCCTTGAAGAACTACAGGAGAGCATGGGTGAACAGGTAGAGGCACTTAAAGAGGAAACACAAAAATCCCTTAAAGACTTACAGGAAAACACAAGCAAACAAGTGAAGGAACTGAACAAAACCATCCAGGATCTAAAAATGGAAGTAACAACAATAAAGAAATCACAAAGTGAGACATCTCTGGAGATAGAAAATCTTGGAAAGAATTCAGGAGTCATAGATGCAAGCATCAACAACAGAATGCAAAAGATAGAAGAAAGAATCTCAAGTGCTGAAGATACCATAGAAAACATTGACTCAACAGTCAAAGAAAATTCAAAAAATACAAAAACTAAGCCAAAACTTCCAGGAAATCCAGGACATAATTAGAAGTCCAAACCTAAGGATTATAGGTTAGAATAGAGCAAAGATTTACAACTTAAACGGCCAGTAAATATCTTCAACAAAATTATAGAAGAAAACTTCCCTAACCTAAAGAAAGAAATGCCCATGAGCATACAAGAAGCCTACAGAACTCCAAACAGACTGGACCAGACCAGAAAGGCCTCCTGGCACATAATAATCAAAATATCAAATGCACTAAACAAAGAAAGAATATTAAAAGCAGGAAGGGAAAAAGGTCAAGTAACTTTTAAAGGCAGGCCTATCAGAATTACACCAAACTTCTCACCAGAGACGATGAAAGCTAGAAGATCCTGGGCAGATCTCTTATAGACCCTAAGAGAACACAAATGCCAGCCCAAACTACTATACCCAGCAAAACTCTCAATCACTATAGATGGAGAAACCAAGGTATTCCATGATAAAAACCAAATTTACATATTATCTTTCCAAAAATCCAGCCCTACAAAGTATAATAGATGGAAAATGCCAACACAAGGAGTAAATCTACATCCTAGAAAAAGCAAGAAAGTAATCTTCTTCCAACAAACCCAAAAGAAAGTAACCACACAAACATAAAAATAACAACAAAAATAGCAGGAAGTAACAATCACTATTCTTTAACATCTTTTACCATCAATGGACTCAATTCCCCAACAAAAAACCTAGACTAACAGAAATATTTTTCATATAAATCTTCAGTTTTCTCAGAAAATATTTGCAATTCCTCTTTCAATCAATTTAGTAATGTTTTTTTATGTCTACTATTTTATCTGTATAATTTTCCATGAAACAGTCAATCTTAACGTGTTTTTTCTATATACTTCTTGAATTTTTTCAGGAATATTTTCCGTGTAGATCTTCAATTTTATCAGAAAATGTTTATAATTCCACTTTTAATCAATTTAGGAATATTTTTATGCCTACCATTTTATATGTATAATTTTTCCATGAAATAGACAATCTTAACATATTTTTCTATATATTTCTTCAATTTTATCAGAGATATTTTCCATGTAAATCTTCAATTTTGTCAGAAAATGTTTATAATTCCACTTTCAATCAACTTAGAAATATTTTATGCCTACCATTTTATCTGTATAATTTTCCATGATAATCTTCAATTTTAACATTTTTCTATATTTTTTTCAATATCAGATATATTTTCCATGTAAATCTTCAATTTTATCAGAAAATGTTTGTAATTCTACTTTCAATCAACTTTGGGACATTTTTATGCCTACCATTTTATCTGTATAATTTTCCATGAAATAGTCAATTTTAACGTGTTTTTCTATATATTTCTTGAATTTTATCAGAAATATTTTCCTTGTAGATCTTCAATTTTATCAGAAAATGTTTATAATTCCACTTCCAATCAACTTAGAAATATTTTTATGCCTACCATTTTTTTCTGTAATTTTCCATGATAATCTTCAACTTTAACATGTTATTTTATATTTTTCTACAATTTTATCAGAAATATTTTTCATGTAAATCTTCAATCCAATCATAAAATGTTTCTACTTCCTTTTTCAATTAATTTAACAATGTTTTTATGTCTACAATTTTACTCTAATTTTCCATGAAAATTGTCAATCTTAATGATTTTTCTGTATATTTCTTCAATTTTGTCAGAAACATTTTCCATGTAAATCTTCAATTTTATCATAAAATGTTTTACTTCCTTTTTCAATAAAAAATAAATAAATAAATAAACCAATTCAGAACACATACACATAGGTGCATATATAATTCACATATATTATACACAAACGTGTACACACACATACACACACACACACACACACACACACACACACACATATATATATATATATATATCTATATATATATCTCCAAACTCACATGAGTAATCTAAGAAAATAAGACTTTCATGGAAGTTGAGAGATGAGTAGTTATGAAGCGTAGAGAGGAATGGTAGAGTTGGGGAAGATGATTGTATGTGCACTAAGTTACAATTGAGTAGAATGTTAGTAATATACATCATCCTATGAGGAATGATTTATAAACCTTTTGTTTAAAGAAGGCACATTTAAAGGTTCTGGGGAGGATTCATAATATTTTTTCCATAAAGACATAGCAAGTGTTTGAAAAGGAAAATGAATTTTCTGATTTTAAGCATGGTATTTTCATCTAAGCATTATTTGGTAACCTACTAAAATGCAATAATTTACGCTTTTATGTATTATTTATGAATGAATTTAATTAAAAGTAATGAAAGAAAACCAATTTTAATTAAATGTCTTTGATTTATTACTTTGTATTTCTTAAGTACTATATAAAATGACTGAATTGTGTTCAGAGACTGTTGTTAGCACCCTCCAAATTAGCACTAAGCAATTAATTACTGTTAGTATCCATTAAATTGTTGTTAAAATTTATTTTAGAAGTTTTCTTCTGTGGTATGTCTCTAAATTTGTGCATAGATAATTCAGTAATAAGAGATAAAGAATTTTTATTATTATGGAGATATTTTAATAGAATACATGTTATGTTAATATTAAAATGTGTTAAGAGAAACTTTTATAGCTAATACTCAAGAGACAATTAATAAACTTTAAAACATATTTTGAGAGAATGATGCATTTTAATTAAACAACAATATAAAACTTAACTTGATTCATATTTCTTACTTCTTAGTAATAGGAATAAAGAAATGGCTTTAAAAACAGATGAGCATAAAAACATACAGTGTTTTTAAAATTCTTTATAATTAAAATTCTTTATAATTAAAATTCTTTATAATTAAAATAATTATAATTATAATTCTTTAGAATTTATATCCCTTGCAAATATAAAAATATTTTAAATGTTTTAATAAATTTGCATTATGTCTCATATTTATGACATATAGTTTGCCTCTTACATAATTAAGAGAAATAGAATTTTAATGAAATTCAATTAGTTAATTAAACATTATTAAAACTCTAAACTAAAAGAACAAATTATGTTTATATGCAGTGAGTGTCTTCCAAGATTTGACATGTAAAATTAGTTTTTGCGGACTTGAATTAAGAGAAGAATTGAAGAAGTACACGTCACCTGAACAATAAAGTTTCTTGCTCAATAAAGTAATGCGTATTGTTACCTTCTTAACCCTTGAAGACAAATTACTCACAGATAAATTAAATATTTTATAGATAAATATTAAATAATTTCTTTTTAATAATATGCTCAATATTTCAAATCACATAGGTTAGTTCATTATATTTCTAGTGCTTTTAGGGAACACTAACTTATCAGATCACACAAAACAAGTTGTTATACATGTACATGCAAATGCTGATGAAATGAAGTTTCATCCTTTGGAATTGTCTATCATGTTTATACACAGCAGTTTGTGAAATGAAATTGTATGAAGTTATCTGTCATGTCTAGTGTTTCTTTTTAATTTTCTCATTTACCATTCACTTAGTTATCTGCATTACTCTTTGCATAGAATATATTTCACTCAAAATAACTTAAAATAAATATAAAACAATTCTTTCCAGTGCACATAGATTGGTAACATGGTACTTTTCTCAAGTTCAGAAGCAGCAGTCCCAATTGTGGCCTTCTTCCGTGACAAAACCCACAGACTTGTTTGATGCTAATCTAGATGGACACTCACAGCTCATGAAAGAATCATCGCTGCTAATCAAATCAGAGAGAAAACCCACTACTCTGCACCACCGGAGACGTTTCAGGTTCTGAATATTTCATAAGAAGGGGGCCCTAGCTGCTGTGGAAATTCTCAGCAGCTTCAGATTGCGTGCAAATGTTTACTTAAAACATTCTAGCACCGTCCAACTGGTGTGCTACAACAGCACCAGTGAGCCTGGAGTGATCTTTATAAATTATGGTAATTACTCATGACATGACTCTTGCTAGGCCATAGCAGCTTACTCTGGTCCCTCTGGCATTGCCAGCAATTTCTCCACTTGCAAGATTAAGTGGGCAGGGTGCCACAGGAAACTGGATGTGAACACAGTGACAAATGCCTGTTGTGACTGCTTAAAACTGAACTCAATTGTCGAGATGCAGAAACATCCAAATACAATCAAGACCTGATACTAAGCCCCGGAGTCAGGAGATTGCGAGCATAGCACTTGAAAGTCTTGGGAAACACTGTCAGTTTGACACAATTTGCAACACCAGTATTTCCCTTCATCATGATGCAATGTCTTACTACTTTATTCTGCATATTTAAAACAACAATTTTGATAAGGAAAAATCCAAAAATAAAACTACTGGTGGTTTTAAAGATTGCTTTGTGAATTCTTCGATCAATACTTGAAGTGATAATGGTATCAAAGGTTAAAACATCAAGGTGAATAGTATCAAAGGTTAAAACAACAATGAGAAATGACTTTATGTTTAACAAGAAATTTATCTACGTAAGTATGTATGAGCCAACCAAAAATATTTTGTTGATGGGCATCAGCAAGTCATTTTCTTACCTCTCATAATTCTTTGTTTGATATTCTTGGAATTAATTATGGTGACTTCCTCTGGTCAAAACACCATAATTTATAAGGAACACATGAATCTGTAACTCATATAAGTCAAATAGAACTAATTTCAGAATTCAATTTAAAAATATATATCTTATGTGGTTTTGGAATCCAGACTAGAATTATAATTTCAATTTTAATTATTATTAGTTAAAAGAATTCATGCAGAATTAATGATTCATAGTAATGAAAATTATGTAGCCCATTTCTTATTGCTTTACATATTTCTGGTATAGGGCTGGAGAGATTGATCAGTTGTTAAGAGCCCTGGATAGTCTTTCAGAAGACACATGTTCGATTCTCACACTAACATGGTGGTTCAGACTGTAATTTCACTTCCATAGATTCATACTTTCTTTTGGCATTTGTAGACAGTGTACACATGTGATACAATTTTTTTCATGCAGAGAAAATGTTCTTTTCACAGAAGCAGTTATAGAGAACCCTGTGTAGTCAAAATGTTGATTAACAACAAGGAACCCTGCCACAACTGGTACATGTTCAGTCAACACCTATGTGTAAGGCTCTGTGGTTATCATAGGAGAGGTCAAAAATTTGGAAAAGCTAGAGGGTCAGGATACCAACATTGAGAAAGTGCCTTCTATATCACAGGGATGCTATCCACATGATATCTCAGCAATAAGGCTATGCAAACAATATCTACATCATAAGTACATGAGTGGACATACCAATATGGAAGGGGGAGATTTTACAAAATTCCACACCTAGATGTAGAACAAGCCAATTTTTGTAGATGAGGTTTTGAGGTGATGACTTCCAGTTTTGTGTTTTGAACTACACAAATGTGCAGATCTATTTCATGTGCCTTCTTTTTTTTTTTTTAGGGATAGTTTCTTTCTGAAGGTTCATTATATCCTATCCTGATTTGTTTATTTAATTTGATTTGACTGGATTTGATTTGATTCTTATCCCTTAGACTGTTTATTTTCCAATGAGAGACAGAAAGCAGGTGAATACAGATTAAAGGGGAGGTGGGCGGGAACTGGAGGGAGTAGAGGAGGCATCTTAATTAGATATATTATATGAGACTAGAATCTATTTTTAATAATAGATAAAAATAGTAGAAAAGAATACATCATTTTACCACATTTGGCATAACATTGTTGTGGTCCCAGTCTAGAAAATAGTAATCGTTTACAGTATTCAGTACTTCAAGTTGATGTTTGAATCGACTATTTTTGTTGTAGAAGCCCATATCAACAAGTCTGGCCTAATGAATCTCTATGTTACTTGAATCTGTTTAGATATTGTCTTAGTTACGGTTTCACTGTTGTGAAGAGTCACCTTCATCAAGGAAACTCTTATAAAAGGCAACATTTAATTGGGGTTGGCTTATAGTATCATAGGTTCAATTCCTGGTCACCATGTCAGGAAACATAGCAGTGTCCAGTCAGATATAGTGCAGGAGAAGATGAGAGTTCTGTGTCTTGATAGGAACACAGCCAGAGGAGATTGTCTTATACCTGATGGAGCTTGAGCACTAGAGGACCTCAAAGCTTGCCTAGAGAGTGACTACTTTCTCCTACAAAGCCACACCTATTCCAGCAAGGTCACACCTCCAAATAGTGTCACTTCCAATGGACCAAGCATATTCAATCCTCCATATATATCGACACATCTGTTTCTCAAATAAATCTTTCATTGTTGTGGTTTTAATCTTTCTTTCTTACATCATCTATTTGCTAAACTCTTGGTCCATGCCTTGAGGTGCTATTTGCTATGATCACAATATTTAGTAGCTGGGCTCTTGGAAGAGGGTACAATCACTAGATCTTGTAAATAGCTTTGGATAATGAATCTCCATCTTTCTCTCTTGTCTCCATCCCCTCCCTCTCTCTATCTCTTTCTGTCTCTGCTGTCTGAAACTGTCTCTCTCTCTTTCTCTCTCTCTCTCTCTCTCTCTCTCTCTCTCTCTCTCTCTCTCTCTCTCTCTCTGTTTGTCTCTCTCTGTATCTCTCTCTTTCTCTCATACACACACACTTTCAACATTAGATTTTATGTGTTATTAATATCACTTTCTATTATTTTGAACAAAGCAATAGAGTAGATATCACCTTAAAATAATTACAATAGAGATTAACTTTTTGTAAATAACAGACCATTCATGAAATTATTTAATCTGAATAACTTCATGATTATATACCTATATCTGCACCTATCTAAATAGCTAGATAGAAAGAGAGATAGAAAGGAAGAAAGAAAGAAAGAAAGAAAAAAAGAAAGATACATAGATACATAGATGATACATAGATACATGTGTGTGTGTATCATGAAGGGAGTTTAAAATAGAAAGAGAACATGCCATCACCAGGACAGAGGATTATATTTATAAGGCACTTACATAGGAGAGAAAGACAATGATCTTTTTTTTCTTTTTCATTATTTTTCATTTTTTTAATTTATTTTCTAAGTTTTTTTTAATTTTCATTCAAAATCATTTCCCCTTTCCTGTTTCCTCCCTCTCCGAAAGTCCCATAAGCCCCCTTCCCTCCCTCTTTTCCCCATTCAACCCCCTCTCGCTTCTCTGTCTTGGCATTACCCTACATCCAGTCTTTCCAGGACCAGGGGTCTCTCCTTCCATCTTCTTAGAAATCTATTGATATGTGAATTGTGTTTAGGGTATTCCGAGATTCTGGGTTAATATCCCCTTATCAGTGACTGCATACCATGTGTGTTCTTTTGTGATTAGGTTACCTCACTAAGGATGATGTTTTCAAGTTGTGACCATTTGCCTAGGAATTTTGTGAATTCATTGTTTCTAATTGCAGAGTAGTATTCCATTGTGTAAATATACCACATCTTCTGAATCCATTCCTCCGTTGAGGGACATCTGGGTTCTTTCCAGCTTCTGGCTATTATAAATAAGGCTGCTATGAACATAGTGGAGCATGTGTCCTTATTGCATGCAGGTAAAGCCTCTGGGTATATGCCCAGGAGTGGTATAGCCGGATTCTCCGAGAGTGTCATGCCCAGTTTTCTGAGGAACCGCCAATGATCTTATGAAACAAATCTTACTGATTTCTCATATTTGCCTATTTCCTAACAATTTTGATGATACTAGTGACTAATATCATCAGATGGTAACTAGTACAATATGAAACTCACTAATGTCATCTTTAGCAATTAATTTGTCATGTCTTTAATATCTGAAAATATAGATACCTTCAGTTCCATTTGGGATAACAATGTGGTTTCTTTAATTAAAATTTACATTGATTTCAATTTTTCTATGTTTGATACAGGAGTGAATTCTCTGTCTACCAGCTAGGATCAGGGTAGCACATTGTGCATTTTCTCATACACACACACACACACACACACACACACACACACATAAGAAAGAGAGAGAGAGAGAGAGAGAGAGAGAGAGAGAGAGACTTGTAGAAATAATAAGGCTATGTTAGAAATGATGAGTTTATTTTATAGTGATGACGGCTATGTTTATATTTAATATCGTCTAAATGAAAGCATTTAAGCACGTGTCTTGAATATGGTATTATTCCATATTTACATTAATGACTTACATAAAGAAGAGGGTAGGTGGCGATGTGATATGCAGATGTCACAGAACATACATAGCTGGGACAGGTGCAATAAATTCTGTGGCAGCATAAGGGGGAAAAGTGAAGCAAAGAAGCAAACAAACAAAAAAAAATAAGACCAGAACAAGCAAAACATTTCGCAGATGCACAAATGTTTAAATAATATATTCTACAGAATTTATAAAATCAGTAGCTTTAATTAAAATTTAGTATTGAATATGTTAACACATATTTCATGAATTGAAATAGTTGTGTGAAAAATAGATGGTTCATAATGCTTTTCGGATTATGAGTTAATCATAATGTAACTATTTTAAAAATTGACTTAATTATTTTAGGATAAAATTTTATGTTCTCAAATTATCATGTAGCAAAATGAAAGTAATACTGCCCTGACTTTTGCTATTAACACTGGTAAGGCCACTGGTGGCAATGACTCTTCCCACTGTAGTGTGCATATACAGTAATTATGTTTCTGGAAGAAATCATAGATTCCAGGAGCTTGCATATTGTACATTATCATTGTATATTATAATGGCAAACCATAAGAAAAATTTAAGATTATATATGCTGCAAGCCTACTAAGAAGAATAGCTAAAGAATAATTATTATAAAGCAAGTAATATCTATATTCATATTGCAACAAAATATTATAAATCATAATGTCAAAACAAATATAGTGAATGTTACACAATACTGTCTCTATGTTCTGAACTAAGCATATCCATTCTTTCCAAAAAGAAAAAAAATGTTTGTGGAAAATGTACAGTTCTTGTATTTAAATATTTTAGATAATTTAGGTACAATGAATGCCTATCTTTTTATACCATCACACAAGATTGTCTTTTAATATTAGAAATAAATTTAAGGTTTCCAAGGATATAGCTATATATTATTTACTAGCAATAAGTTACTTTTCAATATATGTTTATTTTTTGTTTCCTTATATAATTTTATCATGTACTGCATATTCCCTAAGAGTCAAGGTAATGCTTCATTCTGTCTTTTTATGAAGTGTCTTCTGGGGAAAAGAAGATGAAAGTGAACAAAAATACAAAATAAAACAAAAGGAATATATCAAATATTTGAAACATTTTATTTATCATTTCTGTGTATATGTGTGTATACATTTATATAGTATATGCTTTAAATTTGAAAAAAATGTACTTAGAATATAATAGGCAAAGTAAAAATGATCAAAGATTTGTGGTTCCATCATTTTTTAAAGAACATATTTACATATGAAAGCCACAGAAATGGTTCAAATTAAATTAAGATAATGGTAAACAAAAACTCTGTAGTGATAGTTAGCCAGACCGTACTCTAGAGATGCATGTATATAGAATGTTGAATATTTTGATTTTCTGAATGTATTTTAGCTACAGAGAGTTGTTTTCCATCCAAACAAGACTAATCTTGAACTTTCTAACTTTAGGCTGCCATGAAATTTCTGATATTCATACCTCAAGCCTTTTGAATCCAGATTTTTCAGCAGTTTCTACCATACTGGGCCATGTTGTGCTTTAGAAAGAGAAAACAAAGTGAAAATATTGATGTCAGTTATCATAAAATTTACCTTGTATTTTGTCATTCGTGCCATTTATTATGGATGACACATATTTTCAAGTATGATCCTTTCTTGTTTTAATAAAAACCATGACAGAAAATTCAATAGTATCAGGTTTGAAAATTTTCCAGTGATCTAATTAAATTTCTTAGTCACTTGGCCAGTGTTGTTTGAGCAACATTTGTCCAAAATCTATATTTGTTTTAAAAAGTTATTTTGATATACTTTATTTTTTTGTTTTTATTGACTTTATTTATCCTTAGCTCTGAAAGTAATGCACTCATTTTCGTGTTTGTAATTCACTGATTTATTTTAATTCTTTATGGATCTTTGATTATGTCCTTTTTATTTCTCTCTGATTCCTATGACAATATCAGTGACTAATTAAGTTATTTTGCATATATTACAGTGGAGAAAGTGAACAATGATATGTAAATGCAGTGATATTCAAGCTATGCAGTAAAATCTCTCCATTTAAATATTATAACTTCCTTCCCAAAGAGTATCGTTAAAATGACATGCTAGAAATTCATTTGCAGTGAAGTAATAGGAGTAACTAGCACTCTTAAAATGTAATTTATAAGAATCATTTCATTCTTATAAAATTCACAAACTTCATTTCTCTAAATTACATACAACCATGGTGTAACAAACAATCAAATATCCAGTTGAGGTGAAATTTGGGGGTGAGAGACAAATATTTATTTGTTTTGATACTAAGACTGGTTAGCTGTTCATTCTGCAGTATAGGCTGGCTTTCTTCACATCCAGTCTTTGAGTCTCAGTCTCCTCTAAATTAATGTACATGCACGCGCACACACACACACATGCACGCACACACACACACACACACACACACACAATTATACTTCATGAAATTAGTTTAGTGTTTAACTTGAATATCTTGAAGATTGGTACAAAGTATTCTGGCCTACTTGTACCTTCAATATTATTTGTGAGTCATTTCTGTGTATCATGTATTTACACAATGAACATAGAAGTTTAGCGTGAAAATCCAACTAATAAAACACCAAACCATAAAATGCCCAATATAAATAAAAACTATAAGTGCTTTGGAATAAATTTCAAGAGCAGTTGAATGTATTTAAGTTTCATTTGAAAATAATACATCATCGTGTTTATTTTCTGGGTTTTATGTCAGTTTATGTCAGTTCAAACAATCTTGTTTTCTGTGTAAACTCATAAAGACAAACTTAATATTAAGACTTTCTATAATCAATTGTAATTATTTAAAAGTCAGTTCAAAAAGTAAACTTTGCTTATCTTTGATATTTTAAAAAAATGTACTTCGAATGACATGTTTTGGATAGGGTAATGAAAATTCCCAGTGTCATCTCAAAGCAACTTTTGGAAAGATTATACTATTTTAATCACCGTGACAAATGTGTATTTGTTAATTTTCTTGAACCAGATAAGGTACATTAAAACAGTCCGAATTTATCTTCATTTTGAGTGTAACACTGAAAGTTGTACATTTTCTTTTTGTAGTTTTAGTACAAGGTTGAATGCACCCATCACACTTCATTGGTTGCACATTTTATACTTAGAAAAAGTGTTAAGAGTCCTTTTCATTGATTCACAGGCTAAGCAATTTCATCTTTTTGTTTTCATACTTTGACCTACAACCCCAGCATCCATTAGGCTCTACGATAGCAAGGTGTAGACACATCAACTACAAAGAAATAGAATGAAAATGACACTGTCTCCAGCTAGGGATGCATTAATAGACCTGAGAATTCAAACATAGAAAAGGCAATTTTTTCCTGCTGGGAAGTGGAGTTCTCTGGAGAGCCATCTCAGACTGAAGAACATGATATGAAAATCAATAAAGGCCCTATTGTGCTACTGATGTGTCCGGTAAGTGTCATTTTATATCTTGCTGGCGGATATCTAAAGGAAGTTAAAACTACTTTACTCATAGTAATTGGATGAATCCTCTTTCATCAGTGGTCTATATTGCTGTTCAGCGGAAAAATAAAATATACTGCAGGGTCCAGATGGAGAAGAGATCTCATGGAAATGAATGTGAGAATGTTGAGGCTTCCCACCATTGTGTTAATGGGATCGCTGATGCTTCCCACTCTCTGAATTCCTATACTTACATGTGAATTTAAGGAGCTAACTGTAAATACTGTGCTAAATGACAGGAATTGTGGTTGGGGAAACATCAAATTGGTTAACCAAGGAAAGCAACTTAAAAGACAGCATTACAAATGCTAGGATGATTTGCTGAAGTTGAATAACTGAATTGAACCATTTAATTTCATAGGTAGGTATTTCATTTGCCTGTAAAAAATTTTTCATATTTGAAAATTATCTATGTATTGTTGTCCAAGATATTATGTGAAATATTTTAGAATTCTCTGACCTTTATTTTTGCCTTCCAAAAACAAACAATACAACAGCAAACTTGTAAATTTTGTTTTCATTTTACAAAATAAATTGAATTGTTTTCAGATAAAAGTCCTTCTATTATCTGTTTGCTGACACAAATATGTGAATGACAGTTTGTCAAGGGATATTAACTCTTGCAGTTTGAGACATTCATTTGAAATTGTTTGTTTTTTCTCTTTTTAAAATTTTACCCTATGCTGCTCCAAATGTAAAATAGTCTATCTAGATCATTTAGTTTACATTTATATATCTTGTAAATATTTTAAATTTATCACTTTGATTAAGTGATTACTTAATCAAAATTAGTTTCAGTATTCATGAATGCAAAATTCTATTTTCTGCAAATAATCACTTACATAATGAAAACATTTCAAAAATATCTATGGAGTCATTGCAATTGAGACCAGAAGTGCACACTCCAAAGATACTGTTACTATGGTAAAGGCTATAGACTTGACAAAATAAGGAAACCAATAATTCCTAGCAAACAAATAAAGATTTCTTATTTTAATGGCATACTCATGCGCTAAATTCTCAGTCTCTCTCTCAGCATGACATTTATTTGAAAACCTGTGATATATCTCAATCATCTTAGCATTTTCCTTTAAAGGATATTTACCTCTTCATTGGTATATTCACCTTTGTAACTTTGATACTATAAAGACCTTTTATTCAATAACCATGTCCAAAATATACAACACACACACATATATATATAACATATATATATGTTATATATTACAGACCTCAAATAGCATTTGTGAACATTTGGCAAATGAAAAAAGACTTAGTCATTTCTCTCTCTCTCTCTCTCTCTCTCTCTCTCTCTCTCTCTCTCTCTCTCTCTCTCATATATATATATACCTTATATATTACAGACCTTAAATAGCATTCTTGAACATTTGGTAAATGAAAAATTGAAGCTACATGATTCTACCTTCTACCACTATGATAGTTAACATCATCAACAGCGATGCCAACTGAAAATAACAGGAGAGGACATGACTAGGATCCAACACCGATGGAGTGTTAACACAGTTATAAATGATAGAACTACTATAGAAGGAGTAATATAAAAGGAAAAATGTCCTTTGGTAGGGCACGACCACAGTAATGTTAAGGGAAATGTATTAAGTGTAATATCACAAATAGATACATGTGGGTTGGTTTGCTCAGGATATTACAGTCACATCTGTGATATTTAAAGTAGTTCAAAAAATCAGAGATACTGGGAATAGAAAATGGCTTCCTGTAACACTGGGAAAATAGAGAAGGATTTTTTTATCGTAATACATTTGTCATATAATATATTTGGATCATTTTACCCCAGTCCCCTCCTTCTCCATTCCTTTATCCCCCACCTCCTTTACCACTCAGCTTCTCTCTTTCTCTCTCTTACTCTCTTCCTCCCCTCTCTCCCTCCTTCTTTCTCTTCCTACATCATTCCTTCCCTCCCTCCCTTCCTCTATTTCCCTATCTGTCTTTGCTTCCCCGCCCCGTGTACATGTGCACGATTTCAATAAAATCTGTAAACAAAGAATTTTCGAGGTTTGCTCTGTGTGTTCTGAAATATAAAAGAGTTCTGTGGAAAATGGTGAAGATGTTTGCAAAACATTCTTTGTCTTTGTGGCTAGAGAGATGGCTCAGCTGTTAAGAGCACTTACTACATTTTAGAGGACTCAGGTTCCCATTCCAGCATCCATATCATGCCTTAAAACCTTCTATAACTCCAAATCCAGTGGATAAAATTTCCTCATCTGACATTTATATGCATAGAGCATTTATGCAGAGCTATACAAAATACCCAAACATAACAAACAAAACTAAATTTAAAAAAGTCGTTTTTGCTTTTAAATTTTTTCTCATTCATAATTATCAGTAATACAGCTGGATTCTATATGTCAACCCTTAAGAGGCTTTAAAATATGCTGAATCATTGTTTTGCATTATGCCAAAAGAGGAGTAAATTGCTTGCTTATTGACTGATTATACCATGTGAATTTAGCATCAGTTGCTTTCTAAATTCACATTTTAAATGAGAGAGTAAGTGAGCATACATGTGATTGCAAATCCCAACATGACATACAGAATTCATTATTAGGGTGTGTGGGAGAATTTCTCATTATCGCACTATCAAGACTTGTTCATCTAACTGGTTAACTCTTTGGCAATAACAAAAGATTCTCCAGGAATTTCAAGAAGAAAAAATAACTTTTATTCCTATGATATACACTGTAGTGTATGCAGTATATTATATAATCAATATAACACTGTGGCAGAATGACATAAAGTTAAGAACTACATCATGTCAATTTCACTGGTACATGTGCACATATACACAGATACACAGACAGAGAGACATATATTGTATTGTCTCTCAGGCTGTGTCCCTATCTTCTTGCTTAGAGATGATACTGCTGAAAAAATTTTCATATCATTATGCTTTGATTGTTTTCTTCTATTTCTTTTAGAAGTATGGCTACCATGCTTCCAATTTCATGGCATACATTGTTTGCCAGAAATAAATATACTAGGAAAATGCATGATCCCCATTCACATTTACAAAGGAGACCATGCACTTTGACATAATTTCAAACTTATAGAAAAATATGAGGAGCAGTATATGACAAAGACAGGAAGTTATTTGTAAGATTTTTCAATAGAACAAGTCAGCAAACTAAATACTGGGCAAAGAACAAAATCGTCACTAACTCTACATCCAACAGAGGGCTAATATCCAAAGCATGTAAATATTGACCATATTTGACTGGGAAAAAAAACAGCTTATAAGATGGATAATAAATATTTCATGTATTACTGAAGGATATTTTACAACAATTGAAACAAATCTAAAATTTGTATATTTCCAAAAAAGATGATTATAGACAATTTAATCTTGAGGAAGAACTCAACTGCAGGTAGGAGATATTTTTAAATGGAATATATATTACAGAGCTATATAATGAAATAAAATTAATTCTTTGGAAAACAGTTGCTTTATGTGTAGTCATTTGACTTTGAGAAAGGAGAAATAAAATTTTTTGAATGGTGTAATAATACAGCCTATTATAAAGAAGCCTCTATAAATAAAAAAGTCATAAAATATCAGAAGCGACATAAAATTAGAAATAAGGGTAGAAAAGGATTAAAAGTATCAGATATGCTGATACTCTTTGGCATGGTCAATGTGTTTGTATGTGAGTCAAAGCTGATTGCTGCATGGGCTGCAATAGCTGGGTGGTCTGGTGTGGAAACTCAGCCATGCTCTGAAGTGTCATAAAAGACCAGGAGGAAAAGGAGAAGCTGACACTGCTGGGCATTGGTGGCTGCACTTGTCCCAACATCTGAAGCTTCAAAGGTCAGAACAGGTACTCACTGAGTGCAGGAGAGCCCAGTAGCTAGACAGGCAGTCTGTGAAGGTTCACTTCTTCCTGAACCAGTGTCAATGAGAGAGAGAGAGAGAGAGATAGGAGGGAAAGGGGAGGAGGGAAAGTGGGGAGGGGAGGAGGAGGAAAAGGAGGAGGGAAAGGGGGAGGGGGAAAGAAGACAGAGAGATGCACTCCTATCTCATTGCTCTCAATGGTTCTTAGTCAGACAAAAAGGGAGCTGGAAAAATGTAAGTGGAACCACAATGGTGATGGAGATGATGCCTACATCTAGGTCCAACAGGTCTTCATAGAGACAAAACATGATAAATACATGTCCAACTTGAATGAGTTCTTCTATCAGAGTGACAAGATGAGAAAGAAAGGAAGAAGATATCCTTGGCTACTTGTGTGGGAAGATCAGCTTTGAGCTGATGCAGGAAACCTGCATCAGATCCAGTTGTATCAAATAGGACCAGAATGACAAGGAACACCTGCAGCATGTGGGCCACTTTGACCCTGTGACCTGGAGCCCTCTTACAAAGGTACAGCTTATCCAAACACAGTCATGAAGGAAGTCACTGAAAAATTTGCCTCTGAGAATGGCCAGGTAGACAACTATGTGCATGCCTGGTTTCCTGACTCAGGAGGGGCTGGGAACAAAAGCTCCAGTCCATATATATAGCTTTCCCTGGGCCTGCCCACATCTGTCCATCTGACCAGTTCTTTTTTTTCCACCCACTCCCACAATCCTTTCCCCATCCACCCCTCTCATTCTACTATGAGCAGATGAATTCCCTGCCCCCACCCCCATATCCCCTCATCCTGGCATTTCAGGTCTCTGCACAGCTAGGTGCTTCCTCTCCCACTGAGGCCAGAAAAGGCAGTCTAGCTAGAAGATCATATCTCACATCCAGGCAACAGCTTTCAGGATAGGCCCTATTCCAGTTATTTGGGACCCATATAAAGACAAAACTGCAGATCTGGGCTGCAAAGTAGGTAAGGGTGAGCTGAGGTTGCTTCTGCTGCCACTGTCCAGTAATAAAGTCTATGAACACTGTTAAATAATAAATAAATAAATAAATAAATAAATAAATAATAAAAGTAATCCAGAGAAATAATAATAACAAAGTGTATGTAAAGAAATGCATATGAAAAATTAAATTTATAAAAATATGACAGGAAAAATAGATTTAGTTATAAGCCTACCTTTTTTGGAATATTTTACAGCTATCAAAATCCTTTTAAAAATAATTCAAAGTGTAATAACAGACTTTTATTATTATTATTATTATTATTATTATTAATTTCATTTTCCTTTTTTTTTAGACTCCAGATTTTATTCCTGTCCTGGTCCACCCACCAACTGTTCCACATCCCATGCCTCTTCCCCACCCTGCTGTGTCCATACGGATGCTCCCACCCCCCACCCCCTCAACCCCCATCCCCACCTGACCTAGAAACAACCTGGGGTCTCCAGTTTCTTGAGGGCTAGGTGCATCTTTTCTGACTGAAACCAGACCAGTCAGTCCTCTGCTGTATATGTGTTGGGGGCCTCATATCAGCTGGTGTATGCTGTCTAGTTGGTGATCCAGTGTCTGAGAGATTGGGTTATACTGCAGATAGCTCTGGGGCTATTTCTAATTTTTATGCTAATTCTGTTCTCCTGGGAGGGGCTGCAAACAAGGAATGAGTAAGCACTCAGGTGATTTCCAGTAAATGCTCTTCCCTGCCTTAATTTGTAAAAGAAAGGCTAGAGTCAGTGGTGGCTAGGCAGATGAAGGGAAGGTAGAGTTGAAAGTTGGGAGAGAGAAGAAGGAGGGAGAAAAAGAGTTGATGATGGAGGAAGAAGAGAAGGAGGAGGAGGAGGAAGAAAGTAGAGCAGAAGCATGTGGACTGAAGAAACTGCAAGTTATAAGAGGTCTCATAGATGAGGAAGGTGGTAGAATAGTGGTAGATCTGCCCAATCTAGGTGCACAGCTTGTATTCATAGTAATTGAGTTGTGTTTTCATTACTGGGCACATTTGGGTTGGAGATTTACCAAAACAAGGTTGCTCTCCTCCTCAGTAAACTTAATAAGTTAGAAGTAAGTTATGCTTGCAGACAGGAACTTAGCATAACTGTCGTCTGTTCTACCCAGGAGTCAATGGAAGGAGATTCAGAGACTCACACTCAAACGTTAGATGGAGCTCAGAGGATATTGTGAAAAATTTGGGAGAACAATTGAAGGACCAGAAGATGACATGGACTCGATAGAAAGGCCAACAGAGTCAACTAACCTGGATGCTTGGGGGCTCCCAGGGACTGAATCACCAACCAAAGATCAAGCACAGGTGGGACTTTGTCCTCCCTTCATATAGGTAGCAAATGAGCAGGTTGGTTTTGATGCAGGTCCCAAAACAACTGGCGCCTGAACCTACCTGAGGATCCCACTATGCTAAATGGACAGCCTTGAAAGGCCTCAGTTGGAGAGAATGTGTCTAGTCTTACAGAAAGTTGATGGGACTGGCATCCAGAAAGGTGCTTTCCCATCTAAGGGGAATAGAGGGAGAATTTTTGTGAGGGGATATTGGGAGGAGAGGAGGGAATGGTACTGGGTTGTAAAATGAATAAACAAATAAATTTAACTAAAAAACATGAGGAGTGAAAGAATTTTTAGATTTTATTTATAACCTGTGAACTAACCAGGGAATGAATTTAAACAATTTCACTTTCACCATTGAACAACTAAAGCACAGAAACACAGGAAGATGCAGAGATACATATCTAAGTTGAACATAACAATACCTCCAACATCCTTCCATTAGAAAAATATCAATTCTGATAAAAACAGTGAGTAATAAAACCAGGGAATGCAAATAAATCAATCATAAGGGGTGGGGGACAGAAGGAGAAAGGGACATGGGTGGGAGAGGGAACTGGGAGGGGAAAAGGAGAACATGATTAGGTATTGAGGGTGGCCAGGAAGAAACAAGACTGAAGCCTTGAGGGAGGGCAGAAAGAATGGAAACAGGCAACCTTGGGAGGTAGGAGTTGGGGGGACCCTATAGAAAGTACCAGAGACCTGGGAGGTGAGAGACTCTTAGGATTCAAAGAAGGGACCTTAGATGAAATGCCTAACAAAGGAGAGGGAACTTGTAGAGTACACCTCCAGTAGAAAGACAGGGCATCCAACTGAAGGATGGGTTGCCATCCAACAGTCAAAACCTCTGACCCAGAATTATTCCTATCTAAAAGAACTGCAGGGACAAACATAGAGAAGAGACTGAAAAAGAAGAGTTCCAGTGACAGGCCCAAATTAGGATCCACCTCAAGGGGAGGCTCCAAGGCCTGATTCTATTACTGATGCTATGATGTACTTACATATAGGAACCTAGCATGGCTCCTCTCTGAAAGGACCAACAAGCAGTAGAAAGGGTCAGATGCAGATACATACACATTAGTGTTAGCCTGAAGACCAGGGAAAACACACTTCATGATTAATTAGTCACTTTTACAAGCTCAGTTAAAAAAAAAAGGAGGCTGAGATAATGACAGACAGGAGAGATAAAAATGGGTGTGCATACATTTTTTCTCACTTGGTTTAAAGACTTAAGCTGAACATTTAACATCAAAAAGGATTTTACACTAATATAAATGTCCATCATTCTTTTAGCCAGTACAGCAGATTCATACCCTGAATGAGCACTGACATTGCTTAATTAAATTTGACTTGCCTTAGCAAAAATAATCACATACATTCTTCATCCTGAAAGATTGGAGCTGATGACAGAAAATATTAGTTTTTGTGGTATCAAATAAATATGCCTTTCTTTGTTTGCTACATGTTGCCGTAACATAGTTTCATAATTAATCTGACCTATCACAATAAGACAAATGTTAACAATGTTAAGAATGACATCATGGTGAGGATTTTAACATTGGGCCCCTGAAAAATCAATGCTTCCATATTTTCCATTTTAAGAAAAACAAACTGAATAATAACTTGTCATGAGTATACCTACCTAAAAACACATTGTGCATAGAGAGATATGTAATATTTAAAGTCACCCTTATATATTATTTTCATATGTTAATTAAAAAAGGAGCTGAAATATGTATAATCTTGAAACTGGTCACAGTTTATTAATGTAGTGATAAAACACATTTTGACACTTTATCATAGTTTTTTTTTGTACATGGATAATATAGACCTAATTTCAGGAAATAAAAATAATAGGTTTTAAAAATTATTTTAGACTGAAATACATCCTAAACAATCTGTCTTCAATATTGACCAATAATACAGTTTTCTTCAGATAGTCACTTTGTTTTCCAACAAAGTTAACGTAACTCATCAACTCTATTTTTAATAATCTTTAAAACCTATGCATTTTTGTAGCTGTGATTTGAATTACTTTTTTTGTATTTTTTGTTATTTGTTTTTTTACCTTTTTTTCTTAGATATATTCTTTATTTACATTTCAAATGATTTCCCCTTTCCTGGTTCCACCCTCCTCAAAAGTCTCATAAGTCCTCTACCCTCCCCCTGTTCTCCAGTCTACCCTCTCCAGCTTCCCTGTCCTGGTGTTCCCTACACTTCCTTTCTAGGACCAGGGACCTCTCATTCCTTCTTCTTGGGCATCTTTTGATATGTGAATTGTATCTCCAGTATTCCGAGCTTCTGGGCTAATATCCACTTATCAGTGAGTATATACCATGTATGTTCTTTTGTGATTGGATCACCTCACTTAGGATAATATTTTCCAGTTCCAACCATTTGCCTAAGAATTTCATGAATTCATTATTTTTAATAGCTGAGTAGTATTCCATTGTGCAAATACACCACATTTTCTGTATCAGTTCCTCCTTTGAAGGACATCTGGATTCTTTCCAGCTTCTGACTATTATAAATAGGGCTGCTATAAACATAGAGGAACATGTGTCCTTATTACATGTTGGGGAATCCTCTGGGTATATGCCCAGGAGTGGTATAATTGGGTCCTCCTGTAGTATTATGCCCAGTTTTCTGAGGAACCGCCAAAGTGATTTCCAGAGTGGTTGTACCAGCTTGCAATCCCACCAGCAGTGGAGGAGTGTTCTTCTTTCTCCACATCCTTGCCAGCACCTGCAATCTAATGAGATTTTGATCTTAGCCATTCTGACTGGTGTGAGGTGGAATCTCAGGGTTGTTTTGATTTGCATTTCCCTGATGACTAAGGATGTTGAAGATTTCTTTAGGTGCTTCTCAGCCATTCGATATTCTTCAGGTGAAAATTCGTTGTTTAACTCTGTACCCCATTTTTTAATAGGGTTATTTGGCTCTCTGGAGTCTAACTTCTTGAGTTCTTTGTATATATTGGATAATAGCCCTCTGTTGGATGTAGGGTTGGTAAACATCTTTTCCCAATTTGTTGGTTGCCATTTTGTCCTATTGACAGTGTCCATTTCTTTATAGAAACTTTGTAATTTTATGAGGTCCCATTTGTCAATTCTTGCTCTTAGAGCATAAGCTATTGGTATTCTGTTCAGGAAATGTTCCCCTGGCCTGTGTGCTCAAGGCTCTTCCACAGTTTCTTTTCTATTAGTTTCAGTGTGTCTGGTTTTATATGGAGGTCCTTTATCCATTTGAACTTGAGCTTAGTACAAGGAGATAAGAATGGATCAATTTACATTCTTCTGGATGCTAGCGTCCAGTTGAACCAGCACCATTTGTTGATTTTGCAGATGATTTGATAGTATACTTAAGAGACCCAAAAAATTCCACCAGAGAACTCCTACAGCTGCTAAACAAGTTCAGCAATGTGGCTGAATTGAAAATTAACTCAAACAAATCTGTAGCCTTCCTATACTCAAAGGATAAACAGGCTGAGAAAGAAATTAGGGAAATGATGCCCTTCACAATAGTCACAAACAATATAATATATCTTGTTGTGACTCTAACCAAATAAGTGAAAGATCTGTATGACAAGAACTTCAAGTCTCTGAAAATAGAAATCGAAGAAGACCTCAGAAGATGGAAAAATCTTCCATGCTCATGGATAGGCAGGTTTAGTATAGTAAAAATGGCCAAATTTCCCAAAGCAATATACAGATTCAATGCAATCCCCATCAAAATCCCAACTCAATTTTTCATAGAGTTAGAAAAAGCAATTCTCAAATTCCTCTTGAATTACAATTAATAAAATGGTGTTCATTGCTAATCTGAGCACAGGCTAAAGTGTAATAAGTTTACCATTTTATATACTTGCTAAACAATCAAATTTGATTTGGTGCAGAATTTCTACCATTCCTTCCTTCTTCCTAATTCCTTTAGAATTTTTAAATCATCCTGTTCTCCTTTTTACATGGTGAACATATTCATCTATCTATTCATTCATTCATTTGTTGATGCCAGGAATCTTATAATTTCTAACTTTCTTAAATCATTTTACTTTTAATATTTTTCTAAAAGTTTTTGTAATTCTTAAGTTTATATTCAATCATGATCAATGTACAGCTAATTATATACAAGTGTTTTAATTTACCTATTAAGAAGGTCACAAAATTTATAATTTTATGTATTTGCACGCACATTTATATACACACACATATATATGCACACATACATACCACACACACACACACACACACACACACAAACACATACACACATGCACACACATCTTTATATTTAAAGTAAAAGAAAAAGAGATCTTCATTTGAGAAGGAGTAGAGATGCGAAACATGGGAATGGCTGAAAGAGAAAAAGGGAAAAGGAAAAATTACTTACATACTAATAAGAAATACAATGCAGGAGATGAATACAAACCTATTCCTAAAATACAGTTATTGTGTAAAGATCAAGTACTTGATATGGGTGGGAATAATTAGTGGTAAATTGAAAAAAAAATTACAGAATTTCTTCACACTGAATATATTATCCCTGGTCATAATCATGTCCTTATTTTAAAACTTGTATTTTAGTATGTAAAAACTGTTATCCAAACTACCTCATAAAATAAATATATTTGTCATACAATGTAGCCATTGTACACATCTATTCCTTGGAGAAAAAAAAAATCATTACAGCAATCAATGAAACTATAGTCAGCACATAGCTCATCAAACATAAAGTAACTTCAAAATTATTGCAAAACATTAAGATTTACAATAAAGTAACAAAGTTAAATATTCTCAGTAGTCAGAGGGCTTCATAAAACCAACTTAGATCAAAGTAAATGACATAGCACACATAATATTAAGATCTGTTTTAGTACATTTCATTGCTAAATCTGCCTCTATCGATTCATATTGCTGAAACTGTTCCAAATTGTATTTTTTAAATTATTTTATTTATTTGCCTTCCAGTAATTGCCCCTCCTTCGGTCCCCTTCCCACAGTTTGTCATTCCATTCCTCCTTTCCATCTCCCTTGTCACTGAGAGGGTGCTCCCCCACCAGGCCTCTTCCTTTCTTGGGGCCTCAAGTCTCTTCTCTCAAAGATTAAGTGCTCCTTTTCCCACTGAGGCCAGACAAATCAGTCTTCTGCTATATATGTCTGGATCCTTGGACTAGCCCAAGTAGGCTGCCTAATTGATGGCTCAATATTTTGGAGCTCCTAGTGGTCCAGGTTCATTGGGATGCAGGGTCTTCCTAGGGGCTCGATTTTCCCTTGAGCTTTTTCAATTCTTCCCCTAATTCAACCATTAAGATCCCCATGGTTGACTGTAAGTATCTGCACATTTCTCAGTCAGTTGCTGGTAGGGCCTCTCAGAAGCAAGCCATCCCATGGTCCCTTCTGTAAACACATCATAGCATAGTAGTGTCAGTCTTTACTGTCCCCACCATGAGATAGATCCCAAGTTGGGCAGGTCATTGGACTGCCTTTCCTTCAGTCTCTTTTTTATTTTCATCCCTGCAGTTCTTTTAGACAAGAATAATTCTGGGTCAGGAATATTGACTTTGGATTAGTAACCCTGTCACTCCACTTGAGGCTCTGTCTATCTAATGGAGGTAGACTCAAGTTCATTTTCCCCAATATTGGCATTTTGGCTGTTACCCCCAATGTGTCCTGAGAGAGTCTCAACATCTTGGTTTCTGGTACTTTCTAAAGCGTCCCCCCACCCCCCAACTTCCCACTCCCTAAGGCTGCTTATTTCGATTCATTTTCTTAGCCTTATAGGCCAAACCCTGCATATCTGATTCTGTTCTCCCTTTCCTCTCCCCCACCAAGGTCCCTCCCTCCCTCTGCCTTCTCCCTTCTAAGTGGGGTTGAAACCTCCTCACCTGGGAATCTCTGCTTGTTACACTTTTTTTTTCAGTCTGTAGGTTGTATCCTAGGTATTATATACTTTTTGGCTAATATCCATTTACCAGTGAATACATACCAAGCATTTCCTTTTGGGTCTGAGTTACCTCATTCAGTATAATAGTTTCTAGTTCCAGCCATTTGCCTGCAAAATTCATGATGTCCTCATTTTCTTTTTCTTCACATGAAATTTATTCCTTTGACTATTTTCCATAAAATGTGAGTCAATTTCTTTTTCTATTTTTTAATTTTATTTTTTCTAAATTACATTCCAAATCATTTCCCCTTCCCCGTTTCCTCCCTCCCTGAAAGTCCCATAAGCCCCCTCCCTCCCTCTTTTCTCCATTCAACCCCCTCGCGTTTTTCTGTCCTGGCGTTCCCCTACATCCAGTCTTTCCAGGACCAGGGGTCTCTCCTTCCATCTTCTTAGAAATCTATTGATATGCGAATTGTGTCTAGGGTATTCCGAGACTCTGGGTTAATATCCCCTTATCAGTGACTGCATACCATGTGTGTTCTTTTGTGATTGGGTTACCTCACTAAGGATGATATTTTCAAGTTCTGACCATTTGCCTAGGAATTTAGTGAATTCATTGTTTTTAATTGCAGAGTAGTATTCCATTGTGTAGATATACCACATCTTCTGAATCCATTCCTCCGTTGAGGGACAACTAGGTTCTTTTCAGCTTCTGGCTATTATAAATAAGGCTGCTATGAACATAGTGGAGCATGTGTCCTTATTGCATGCAGGTAAAGCCTCTGGGTATATGCCCAGGAGTGGTATAGCCAGATCTTCCGAGAGTGTCATGCCCAGTTTTTTGAGGAACCACCAGACTGCTTTCCAGAGTGGTTGTACCAGCTTGCAATTCCACCAGCAGTGGAGGAGTGTTCCTCTTTCTCCACATCCTCGCCAACAACTGCTGTCTCCTGTGTTTTTGATCTTAGCCATCCTGACTGGTGTGAGATGGAATCTCAGGGTTGTTTTGATTTGCATTTCCCTAATGACTAAGGATGATGAACATCTCTTTAGGTGCTTCTCAGCCATTAGATATTCTTCAGGTGAGAACTCTTTGTTTAGCTCTGTACCCCATTTTTTAATAGGGTTACTTGCCTCTCTGGAGTTTAACTTCTTGAGTTCTTTGTATATATTGGATATTAGCCCTCTGTCGGATGTAAGGTTGGTAAAGATCATTTCCCAGTTAGTTGGTTGCCGCTTTGTCTTTTTGACAGTGTCTTTTGCCTTGCAAAAACTTTGTAATTTAATGAGGTCCCATTTGTCTATTCTTGATCTTAGAGCATAAGCTATTGGAGTTCTATTCAGGAAATTCTCCCCTGTGCCCATATGTTCAAGGTTCTTCCCTAGTTTCCCTTCTATTAGTTTCAGTGTGTCTGGTTTTATGTGGAGATCTTTGATCCACTTAGAATTGAGCTTAGTGCAAGGAGATAAGAATGGGTCAATTTGCATTCTTCTGCATGTTGACCTCCAGCTGAGCCAGTACCATTTGTTGAAAAGGCTATCTTTTTTCCACTGAATGGTTTTAACTCCTTTGTCAAAGATCAAGTGACCATAGGAGTGTGGATTCATTTCTGGGTCTTCAATTCTGTTCCATTGATCTACATGCCTGTTACTGTGCCAATAGTATTCCATTGTGTAAATGAACCACATTGTAATGAAGTTTATCCCAAAGTATCATTCTCTTCTTTTATCTGTCATGTTCAATTTTGGTATGCATTGCCGTGCTTGGTTTTATGGGTTTTTTTTCCTAGTGTGGTAATGGTTTTTTTTCATCAAAATAGTATTTGTTATTTGATCCATATGTTCCTCATTAAACTTCACAAGTATAATGACAAGACTGTTATCCTAGTCAGAAAGTCTTAGTCATCTCTAGCAGTACAACTGGTTTATGCCAATGTTGTTAGTTTGGTATCTAAACAATGTAGGAAAGCGCAAAGCAGCAAAGTGGAAGTTGAAGCAAGGAAGGCTTCCAAATAATGGAAAATATGAGAAAACAAAAATGAGTGTTATAACTTGCATTTAATTAAATACCAAGTGTTTTAACTCTCTCAATAAACCAGCTTTGTTGTAGAAGAAACGTCAATGAAAGCAGATTACAGCAGTGAGTATAGGAGAATATGATTTGCCAGTACTTCAGCATTAGGGGTTTTACTTTGAGTATCTGTGGATAAAAAGGACAAAACTTGATCTAGCTGTCTTATGCATCTGAAGTCATTGGTCCCTCCATGTATACTCTTTGGTTGGTGGTTTAGTCCCTGGGAGCTCTGGGGGCACTGGGGGGTTCAAATTGTTGTTCTTCCTATGGGGCTGCAAACCCCTTCATCTCCTTATGTCCTTTCTCTAGACTCTGTATTGGGAACCGTGTGCTCAGTTCAATGGTTGGCTGAGAATGTGCCCCTCTGTCTATGTCATGCACTGGCAGAGCCTCCCAGGTGACAGCTATATCAGGCTCCTATCAGCAAGGAGCCCTTTATCTTTTCACAACCCTTGGTACATAGGCTATAATAATTTGCCACAATAATTTCTCAAATATTTAAATAGCAATTTTTAAAAATTTCTTATTCTTTCTGAATTTCCCACCATGCACCCCAGTCCTACTCATCTACCATCCCTTCATGTCAACCTTTTACCCTTGAAACCTCACCCACAAAATTAAAAACAAAAACAAACCAACACTTATGGAAACTGCAGTGTGTCATGGTGTGTCACACAGTACATGCTTTTACCCAAACATCTTTACTTGAAAATGATCATTACAATGAGTCATTGGTCTGGTTTGAGGCCCGTGGCTTCCCTTACACTATCAATACTGGATCTTGACTAGGACTCCTCTTGGATAGCCTGCTGTTTCCCTGTGTCATGGAGATCCTGCAGCTTTGGATTTTCAGGACTGACCTAGCACTAGGTCCAAGAGTTTGTAGATGGGATAGATGTTGGGGAGGGCCAACTCCACGTTTTGTATCTGGGCCTGGTTGGTTACTGATTTGGTGAGTTTGCCAGCACTTCGGTCCCCATGGCACCAAGGCCAGCCCTGCAGCACAGCCCCAACTAGCTCACCCATGTGTATCAACCAGCCAGGGGCGGGGACATCTCTTCCATTCTCATACTCAGAGGTCAGCTAACCTGTGTCCGTCCCATCAGGGAACAGCTCTACTTTGCTGCCCAGGTGTGTTGTGGGTCACTCTTCTAATGTTGCAGCCTGCTAGAGGCAGTACAAGCTCTTGATCTCTCATGACCTGAGGGTCTGCTCTCACAAGTGCCTCAGCCAGTGAGGAATGGGGCCATCTCTGCAGGGTTTGTAATGCACAATATTGGGAAATGACAGTTCCAGACCATGGGTCAGATCAGGAATTTCTGTGTGGCCTCTGGTGGTAATAGGGGCCATAGACATCTAACTAGGCCCCTGTTGCTACAGGGAGATGGACCCTGACCTGGCCTTCAGTTGCAGCATGGGCCAGAAATTCACCACAGCCTTGGGTGGTAGTGAAGACTAACATCAGGCTGTTTTTCACCAACCTTGCCTCTCTACTTCTGTCTCTTTTCATAGTGCTCAAACTGTTCTGCTTCTTTTCCTCTCATCTCTCTCTCCACCACATACTTGCATATAATAGTGGCATGATATGCCCACGATTCACAGGCCACAGAGAATGTGGTCATTTGGGTGTCTTACTCTTGCCTGATGCATGTACTGGTAGGTAGGTCTCTGGGAATATAGTAATATTTAATGTTAAATTATTCTGAAATAAGTAGCTTATTATATTTTATTAACTAAAATATAATACAGATAAAATAAAATACAAATCCTTATATAATTAAAATAAAATTATTACTAGTAATTTAACGACATCCATTTAAAATATATCTGCTGGTATCTGGACAGATAGCTCAGTACTAATGTGTACACACCATCCTTGCTAAGGGCCAAAGTTCAGTTTCCATTATAAACGTTCCTCACAAACACCTATAACTCTAGCTGCATAGGATTCATCATCTCCTCTGGCCTCTATAGGTACCTGCACTTATGTTTGCATGCCTATAGAGAGAAAAGCATACACTTTTCACATAATTAAAAATGAAACTAATAATTGCAAATTATAAATAAAAGTAAAAAGAATCCTCTTGTTAAAATTATTCCTTATTAAAATTTTATATTAAAATGAATAATTTCTACTCCTAAGCTAACTATGCCTAAACTGAGCTAGATATTTATATTAAATTTATAGAGATTCAAACTAGCAAAATTAGCAGAGGTATCAGAAATTTCATTAACAAATTTTAAAATATTTATATAGTTAATTATTTATAATTAATTGATATATTAATGTATAGTATTAAGTATCAGTGAAACTGTCTGTAAAGTCTTAATTATTTTTCTTATGCTTTAACATTTACTATTAAGTATGTGGACTTTTCAGACAAGAAAAGGAATTTCTATCAGATATTTCAAATAGCAGAAAAATCCAGTTTTTAAAATGTTTAATCTAATTTTGAATATTTTTCAATTCAAAAATGTATGTTACAGAAATGAATATGGATTACTATATCTTGCTATTCATGACTTAGTAAGTAAATTACTGCAAAATATTTGTTCTCTTCACATATTTTAGGTGAAAAGCTTTTTATATCTATGTATTGAAAAGGTGATATAAGTAAAACTTAGGAGAATAATCCCAACTAAATGTTAGAAAAAATGGTATGCAAACCACAATGTGTTCTGATAGGGGTGGTGGTTGGAGATACAATTCAATGGCAAAGAAAACCAATGATGTATGAGGTACAGTTGTCAACACCAAATCAGAGTTCACATGACAGATATCACATTTCACTGGAAAATAATGTTCCTGTATCAGAAACTTTAGTGCCCGAAAAGGGTGACATATCTCAAATAATACTTATCCCATATAAAAATTTCTTGAAAAGGACCTTGGGTTTCATATGAATGAAAATAAAGTAAATTAGATTGATATAATATATAAAATATATGTTTGGAAAGATTATTGTATTTTAACAAGTTTAACTAAACTTCTAATAATTAATCATTTGCACATTGATAAGAATTATTATTTCCAGAATTCTATGATGAAAATAAATGAATTATATTTTAAGTGCATTTAAAATTAAATAGTATGAAAGCAGGGCATAATGGGCCACACCTGTAATTCAAAACTCTGGAGAAAGATAAAGGGGTATCCAAGTGATATCAAGACCTACATAACAAATTATATGTCAGTCATCCTACATGGTGAGACACTTCATTAAAACAGCAACAACAACAACAACAAATATAAAACTTAAGAGTGAACTTAAAATGGTCAGCATTTAATTACTTTTTTCAGATCTCACTTAATACATCATTTAAAATATTTTACATGCATTTAATATTTAATATGTAATGTGTAATATATAATATGTATGTATATATTTATTTTTCACATTTATATGTATTCTATTACAATGAATAAAAGAGTAGATATGAATTGGGAGGGTAGCAGGGAGGGTTATATGGGAAGGTTTGAAGGGAGAAAAGGGAAGAGAGAAACTTTGTAATTAAATTGTAATCTCAAATATGAAAGAGTAAGTAAAAAGTATTTTGAGTTGAGATTTTGAATCCCAAAATATTTTACAGAAAACATTAGGTTTAGTAACTGGAATATTATGGACCATAAAACATGGCTTTTGTAATTTACTACCAACAAGTTGCTTTGTACAGTCATAGAATTTAACTTCTTTAAAAGCCAACAAGTGATCTTTGTTCCAGTGGCCGGGAAGTTGGGACTGCCAGGCTCTGAGACAGACAGGCATAATATCGCTTGGGTCTCGGGCGGCTTGTGTGTATGCAGCTCCGAAGTGCTGGGCAGATCTGCAGTAACCAGCACGCCAGCTCTGCTGTGGGACTTCTGCCTGGCAGAGGGACCCCGCACTGGGCGGGAGCCTACCAGCTTCCCTTCCGAGACCTCTGTTCTGGTAGACTGCACTGAAGAGACAGGTACCCAGGCTCTCCCAAATATAACATCGCTTGGGACACGGCCTGTTGGGGCTTCCGCCTGCGCCCAAGAACGGGACAGCACTGTGGTCCTCTGGGTGCAAGATCTGCAGGCCATCGCCTCTGCAGGGTGACCAGCGCCACGGAGAGAGTGCAGAGTGCACTCCACCATCTTTGCTCCAGTGGCCTGGAGGTTGGGACTGACAGGCTCTAAGACAGACAGGCATAATATTGCTTGGGTCTCAGGCGGATTGTGTGTACGTGGCTCCCAGAGGTGGGCAGATCTGCAGTAACCAGCATGCTAGCTCTGCTGTGGGACTTCAGCCTGGAAGAGGGACGCCCCCTCCCCCCCCAACACTCTAGGAGAGATCACACACCCCTGCACAGGGCAGGAGCCTACCAGCCTCCCTTTGGCGACCTCTGGTCCAAGAATCCACTACGCTGAGCCTTTGGATGTGCAAAGACTCCCCAATATAACATCACTTGGGGCAAGGCACATCAGGACTCCAAAGTCACTCAGGAGCAGGGCAGGCACCAGAAATCTGTGCCAGGGGAATCCTGGTAAACCGGGGGGGGGGGGCAGAAATAGCTTTGCAGGCTCACAGGATGTCCAACCAACAGCCAGTGACAGCAGGACCAACTAACATCAGAGGTAACCAGATGGCAAAAGGCAAACGTAGGAACGGTACTAACAGAAATCAAAGTAATATGGCACCATCCGAACCCAACTCTCCAACAGGAGCAAGTCCTGGATACCCCACCACACCCGAAAGACAAGATCTGGATTTAAAATCACTTCTCATGATGCTATTAGAGGATCACAAGAAGGACACAAATAAATCTAATAAAGAATTACAGGAGACCATGAATCAACGGTTAGAAGCCCTTACAAAGGAAACACAAAAATCGCTTAGAGAAATGCAGGAGAACACGGATCAAAAGATGGAGGCGCACAAGGAGACAACACAAAAATCGCTTAACGAGATGAATCAACAGGTAGATGCACTCACAAAGGAATCACAAAAATTGCATAAAGAAATGCAGAAGAATATGGGCCAACAGACGGATGCCATAAGGAGGCAACACAAAAATTGCTTAAAGAAATGAATCAATGGTTAGATGCCCTTACAAAGGAAACACAAGAACTGCTTAAAGAAATGCAGGAGACGATGGATCAACAGATGGATTCCCATGAGGAGGAAACACAAAAATCGCACAGAGAAATGCAGGAGAACGTGGGTCAACACGCAGAAATCCTGAAACAGGTAATGCAAAAATACCTTAACGAAATACAGGAAAATAGAAACAAACAAGTGAAGGATCTCAGCAAATCCATCCATGAACTAAAAAAGGAAGTAGAAACAACTAAGAAATCACAAAGGGAGACAACTTTGGAGATAGAAAACCTTGGGAAGAAATCAGGAGTCATAGATGCAAACATCAACAATAGAATACAAGAGATGGAAGAAAGAATCTCAGGTGCTGAAGATTCCATAGAAAGCATCGACTCAACAGTCAAAGAAAATGCAAAATGCAAAAAAAAGTGTAACCCAAAACATCCAGGAAATCCAGGACACAAGGAACAGACCAAACCTAAGGATTATAGGTATAGATGAGAGTGAAGATTTGCAACTTAAACGGCCAGTAAACATCTTCAACAAAATTATGGAGGAAAACTTCCCTAACCTAAAGAGAGAGATGCCGATGAACGTACAAGAAGCCTACAGAACTCCAAACAGACTGGACCAGAACAGAAATACCTCCCGTCACACAATAATCAAAACACCAAATGTTCTAAACAAAGAAAGAATATTAAAAGCAGTAAGAGAAAAGGGCCAAGTAACATACAAAGGAAGACCTATCCGAATCACATCAGACTTCTCACCAGAGACTATGAAAGCCAGAAGATCCTGGGCAGATCTCATACAGACACTAAGAGAGCACAAATGCCAGCCTAGACTACTATACCCAGCAAAACTCTCAATCATCATAGATGGAGAGACGAAGATATTCCATGATAAAACCAAATTTTCACAATATCTTTCCACAAATCCAGCCCTGCAACGGATAATAGGTGGAAACCTCCAATACAGGGAGAAAAACAACACCCTGGAAAAAATGAGATAATAACCTTCTTGAATCAAACCCAAAAGTAGATAACCACTCAAACATAAAGATAGCGTCAAGAATGGCAGATGGCAATAATCACTATGCCTTAATCTCTCTTAATATCAATGGTCTCAATTCCCCAATTAAAAGACATAGACTAGCAGACTGGATACATAAACAGGACCCAGCATTTTGCTGCATGCAGGAAACGCACCTCAGTGTCAAAGACAAACACTACCTCAGAGTAAAAGGCTGGAAAACAATATTACAAGCAAATGGCCCCAAGAAACGAGGTGGAGTAGCCATCCTAATATCAGATAAAATTGATTTTCAACCTAAAGTCATCAAAAAAGACACAGAAGGACACTACATACTGATCAAGGGAAAAATCCACCATCAAGAACTCTCAATTCTGAATATCTATGCTCCAAATGCAAGTGCACTCTCATTCGTAAAAGAAACTTTACAAAAGCTCAAAGCACACATCACACCTCACACAATAATAGTGGGTGACTTCAACACCCCGCTCTCTGAAATGGATCGTTCAGGAAAGCAGAAACTAAACAGGGACACAGTGAATCTAATTGAAGCCTTGGCCCAAATGGAACTAACAGATATATATAGAACATTTCATCCTAGATCTAAAGAATACACCTTCTTCTCAGCACCTCATGGTACCTTCTCCAAAATTGACCATATAATTGGTCACAAATCAGACCTCAACAGATATAAGAAGATAGAACTAATCCCATGCCTCCTATCAGATCACTATGGAATAAGGGTTGTCTTCAATGGCAACAAAAACAAAAGAAAACCCACATACACATGGAGGCTGAACAATGTTCCACTCAATGATAACTTGGTCAAGGTGGAAATAAAGAAAGAAATCAAAGACTTTTTGAAAGTTAATGAAGATGAAGACACAACATACCCTAATTTATGGGACACAATGAAAGCAGTGCTAAGAGGAAAATTCATAGCCCTGAGTGCCGCCAAAAAGAAACAGGAGACAGCATACACTAAGAGCTTAATGGCACACCTGAAAGCCCTGGAACAAAAAGAAGCAAATACACCAAAGAGGAGTAGAAGGCAGGAAATCATCAAACTCAGGGCTGAAATCAATCAAGTAGAAACAAATAAAACCATACACAGAATCAACAAAACGAAGAGTTGGTTCTTTGAGAAAATCAACAAGATAGATAAGCCCTTAGCCAGACAAACCAGAGGGCACAGTGATAGTATCCAAATTAATAAAATCAGAAACGAAAAGGGAGAGTTAACAACAGAAACTGAGGAAATTCAAAAAATCATCAGATCCTACTACAAAAACCTGTATTCAACACAACTAGAAAATCTTGAGGAAATGGACAATTTCCTTGACAGATACCAAATACCAAAATTAAATCAGGATCAAATAGATCATCTAAACCATCCTGTAACCCCTGAAGAAATAGAAGTTGTCATTGGAGGTCTTCCAACCAAAAAAAGCAGAGGTCCAGATGGATTTAGTGCAGAATTCTATCAGACCTTCAAAGAAGACCTAACACCAATACTCTTCAAACTGTTCCACAAAATAGAAACAGAAGGAACAGTACCCAACTCGTTCTATGAAGTGACAATTACACTAATACCAAAATCACACAAAGATCCGAAAAAGAAAGAGAATCTCAAGCCAATCTCTCTTATGAATATCGATGCAAAAATACTCAATAAAATTCTTGCCAACTGAATCCAAGAACACATCAAAACCATCATTCACTACGTTCAAGTAGGCTTCATCCCAGGGATGCAGGGTTGGTTCAATATAAGGAAATCCATCAATGTAATCCACTATATAAACAATCTCAAAGAAAAAATCCACATGGTCATCTCATTAGATTCTGAGAAAGCATTTGACAAAATTCAGCATCCTTTCATGCTAAAGGTCTTGGAAAGATCAGGAATTCAAGGCCCATATCTAAACATAGTAAAAGCAATTTACAGCAAACCGGTAGCCAACATCAATCTAAATGGAGAGAAACTTGAAGCAATCCCACTAAAATCAGGGACTAGACAAGGCTGCCCTCTCTCTCCATATCTTTTCAATATAGTAGTTGAAGTTCTAGCTAGAGCAATTAGACAACAAAAAGAGGTCAAAGGGATACAAATTGGAAAGGAAGAAGTCAAACTATCACTATTTGCAGACGATATGATAGTATACTTAAGCTACCCAAAGAACTCCACCAGAGAACTCCTACAGCTGATAAACGACTTCAGCAAAGTGGCCGGATATAACATCAACTCAAGCAAGTCAGTAGCCTTCCTATACTCAAAGGATAAGCAGGCTGAGAAAGAAGTAAGAGAAATGATACCCTTCACAATAGCCACAAACCATATAAAGTAACTTGGCATGACTCTAACCAAACAAGTGAAATATCTGTATGACAAGAACTTCAATTCTCTGAAGAAAGAAATTGAAGAAGACCTCAGAAGATGGAAAAATCTGCCATGCTCATGGATTGGCAGGATTAATATAGTAAAAATGAGCATCTTACCAAAAGTAATATACACATTTAATGCAATCCCCATCAAAATCCCAACTCAATTCTTCATAGAGTTAGAAAGAGCAATTCAAAAATTCATCGGGAATAACAGAAAACCCAGAATAGCTAAAACTATTCTCAAGAGTAAAAGAACCTCTGGGGGAATCAGTATCCCGGACCTCAAGCTGTACTACAGAGCAATAGTGTTAAAAACCGCATGGTATTGTACAGTGACAGGCATGTAGATCAATGGAACAGAATTGAAGACCCAGAAATGAATCCACACTCCTATGGTCACTTGGTCATTGACAAAGGAGCTAAAACCATCCAGTGGAAAAAAGATAGCTTTTTCAACAAAGGGTGCTGGCTCAACTGGAGGTCAACATGCAGAAGAATGTAAATTGACCCATTCTTATCTCCTTGCACTAAGCTCAATTCCAAGTGGATCAAGGATCTCCACATAAAACCAGACACACTGAAACTAATAGAAAGGAAACTAGGGAAGAACCTTGAACATATGGGCACAGGGGAGAATTTCCTGAATAGAACTCCAATAGCTTATGCTCTAAGATCAAGAATTGACAAATGGGACCTCATTAAATTACAAAGTTTTTGCAAGGCAAAAGACACTGTCAAAAAGACAAAGCGGCAACCAACTAACTGGGAAATGATCTTTACCAACCTTATATCCGACAGAGGGCTAATATCCAATATATACAAAGAACTCAAAAAGTTAAACTCCAGAGAGGCAAGTAACCCTATTAAAAATGGGGTACAGAGCTAAACAAAGAGTTCTCACCTGAAGAATATCTAATGGCTGAGAAGCACCTAAAGAGATGTTCATCATCCTTAGTCATTAGGGAAATGCAAATCAAAACAACCCTGAGATTCCATCTCACACCAGTCAGGATGGCTAAGATCAAAAACACAGGAGACAGCAGTTGTTCGCGAGGATGTGGAGAATGAAGAACACTCCTCCACTGCTGGTGTAATTGCAAGCTGGTACAACCACTCTGGAAAGCAGTCTGGCGGTTCCTCAAAAAACTGGGCATGACACTCCCGGAGGATCCGGCAATACCACTCCTGGACATATACCCAGAGGCTTTACCTGCATGCAATAAGGACACATGCTCCACTATGTTCATAACAGCCTTATTTATAATAGCCAGAAGCTGGAAAGAACCCAGATGTCCCTCAACGGAGGAATGGATTCAGAAGATGTTGTATATCTACACAATGGAATACTACTCTGCAATTAAAAACAATGAATTCACGAAATTCCTAGGCAAATGGTCAGAACTTGAAAATATCATCCTTAGTGAGGTAACCCAATCACAAAAGAACACACATGGTATGCAGTCACTGATAAGGGGATATTGACCCAGAATCTCGGAATACCCTAGACACAATTCACATATCAATAGATTTTTAAGAAGATGGAAGGAGAGACCCCTGGTCCTGGAAAGACTGGATGTAAGGGAACGCCAGGACAGAGAAATGCGAGGGGGTTGAATGGAGAAAACAGGGAGGGAAGGGGGCTTATGGGACTTTCGGGGAGGGAGGAAACGGGAAAGGGGAAATGATTTGGAATGTGAATAAAAAAAAGTTAATAAAAAATAGAAAAAGAAAGGTTAGTTTGACAAGACAAACTAACAGAAGCAAAGGAGCATCAGTTAAAAAAAAAGCCAACAGTTATATAACATGTAATTTAAGAGTGACTCGAAAGGTAGGCATACCCTTATGCACTCTTATCAGAGAATGGTACTTATTTAGAAAGATTAATATGCATGGCCTTGTGGTGTTACTTATGACCTTGTTGGAGTAAGGGTATAGAAGGACAAGACAAGCCAGGCCCAGAGTGATTTCTTTTTAATCTGTTGCAGATAAATCCAGATTAATAACTCTTAGCTCCTTCAACAGCACCATGGCGACATGCAGGATGCCATGTTCTCTGCCATAATAATAATGAACTAAACTTCTGAAGCTACAAGGAAACCCCAATTTCTTTCCTGCATAGGAGTTATATAGTAGAAGATTGCCTTGTCGTCTATCAATTGGAGGAGAGGTCCTTGGTTCTATGAAGACTTGATAGAAGCCCCAGAGTAGGGGAATTGAGGGCAGAGAGGTAGGAGTGGGGTGGGTGGAGGAACATTCTCATAGAAGAAGGGATAGGGAGAATGGGAAAGGGGGTTTCCTGGAGGGGGAAAACAGGAAAGGGGATAACATTTGAAATGTAAATAAAGAAAATATCCAAGAAAAAATATAAAAGGTGTTACTGTGGTCATGGTGTCTCTTCACAGCAATAGCACACTGACTATGGCATACTCCAAAACAAACACACAAAAACAAACTCACAATCATAAAATCTCACACTTGCACACATAGATTTAAGATTATATCATATGTACAATGCTAACAGTATATTCCTTCATTGTAATTTACAGAGACAGTTGAATTGGCTATAAACACCTAACATATCTTCACATTTCAATACCTTAAAATGATTTATATTAATTTTTGAGATTTTAATATAACTATACCATTTTTCCTTTCTATTTACTTATTCCAAGTCTCCTTTACAAGGTTATGGCTTTTTTCTCATTAATTATTATAATAGACTGTATTTTCCTACATACATAGTTTTGCTTTTAATTATATTTATAAATAATATATTTACTCAATATTAACTTTTTTTTACTTTATTAGCTTGTGAGGATGAGGGTTTAATAAAGGGTGTTATACAAGTAAAGTTAACATTATGCCAGTGAGTTTTTCCCAGCTCCCAACTGTTATTTTTAATCTCTAAAATATGAAAAAAATATATTCACAGCTTCTGTGGGTCATCTTCTTTGAAAATGCATTATGATACTATTATGCTTTGTTTTCCTGCTTCTTAAAGTGCATTAGGGAGCTTTTATGTCCTGCTTATATTTTATAAAGCACTCTGTTTGCAAATAATGGTTTAAGTTAATGAGCCTGTTTGGAAATTATTCTTTTTGATAAATAAAGTCTTGAATGACTTTTGAACTCTGTTAGTTGGGGTAGGTTTTCTAAAAAGATACAATGAACCTTAGGCTCAACAGCATTTTCAATCCATTTTCAATGTGTGGTACAGTATTTCAAGGGGTGACTTAAAGAGATTGAACGTATTGTAAAATGAATTACTATTCATCCTCTTTTGTGACGGCTGAACTTTTGCTAAGGTTCCTCAGAAATATTGTTTCTTAAATCCATGGAGGAGAGAATGTGCATAATTTACTCATCCAACAAAGCAGAAAATTAGACTCCTCTCTATTGGAGATTAGCCATCTAGAAATTTCCTACTCCTGCAACCTTAGTGTAGGTAGTATTAATACAGGAAGGTGTACCTTGTCTACTGAAATGTGACTAACATAATATTCCTAATCAGTCTTTCTGTCTGATAATTTAATTTACTGCCAATTTTTTTTCTTTTAGTTTTAGGAATGAAAATACAATCTCAGTATTTCTGCTTTTTGCCCTGTAACTTCTATTTATGTCTCGCTTGCTCACTATCAACTTCATTGTTACTGGCTTTGTTTGCATTGTTTATCATCTATCTATATACCTATCTCTCAATGCATCTATCTATCACCGATCATCAATCTGTCTATCTCTCTGTCTCTCTCTCTCTATCTTTATATACCATCTGTTATGTATGTGTGTGTGTATGTATGTATGTATGTATGTACCTATCTATGTATCTATGTATCTATCATCTATCTATCTATCTATCTATCTATCTATCTATCTATCTATCTATCTATCTATCTATCTTTCTTTCTATCTATCTATCTATTTATCCATCTCTATATATATTATTTATCTAAATACCAATCTATCATCTATCATCTATCTATCTATCTATCTATCTATCTATCTATCTATCTATCTATCTATCAATCTATCTTCTTTCTTTCTATCGATCATCTTTCTAAAATCTATTGGTCTCTCTGTCTATATCTCAGCAAGAAGCATCAGTTATGTAGAAATAAGAAAATAAGGAGAGGAGAGGAAATGTTAACTTCAAGAATTATATTGGGTACAATGTATTTTTTAGTCTTCCATCAAAATAGCATAAGTATTTTGTCTTAAGTAAGCACATGGATATTGGTTCACATATTCTAGATCAAGAACAAGAGCACAAGTTAGTCTTTGCAAGATTTCAAATGACTACAAATGTGGGGAATGCTTATTTCAAGGCTGGCTTGACAAAGCAGTGGTATATTTTTTTCTGAGACGACTTGTATTATTAGAGATATATTTTCCTTCTGATTATACAACCACGAAAATTGGTTTCTTGCTAGTTGTTGATTACCAAATTCCTTACCCAAATAGAAGCAACTGATCACTTAAAAGGTTTAGGTGGGGTTTCTTCACATGAAGCTTTCTCTAAAAATATTTTCTTTTTTTTATATTTTTTATTTTCTACATTTTTTCGATTTACATTTCAAATGATTTCCCCTTTCCTGGTTCCTTCCTCCCCAAAAGTCCCATAAGCCCCCTTCCCTCCCCCTGTTCCCCATTCAACCCCCTCTTATTTCTCTGTCCTGGTATTCCCCTACATCCAGTCTTTCCAAGACCAGGGGTCTCTCCTTCCATCTTCTTGGAAATTAATTAATGTGTGAATTGTGTCTTGGGTATTCTGAGATTCTGGGTTAATATCCGCTTATCAGTGACTGCATACCATGTGTGTTCTTTTGTGATTGGGTTACCTCATTAAGGATGATATTTTCCAGTTCTGACCATTTCCCTAAAAATTTCGTAAATTCATTGTTTTTAATTGCAGAGTAGTATTCCATTGTGTAAATATACCACATCTTCTGAATCCATTCCTCCGTTGAGGGACATCTGGGTTCTTTCCAGCTTCTGGCTAAGTGGTCATAGGAAGTCTTCCAACCAAAAAAAACACAGGTCCAGACAGTTTTAGTGCAGAATTCTATCAGACCCATCAAAGAAGACCTAACACCAATACTCTTCAAATTATTCCACAAAATAGAAACAGAAGGAACACTACCAAACTTGTTCTATGAAGCCACAAGTATGCTAATACCAAAATCACACAAAGATCTGACAAAGAAAGAGAATCTCAGGCCAATCTCTCTTATGAATATCAATGCAAAAATACTCAGTAAAATTCTTGCCAACCAAATCCACGAACACATCAAAACAAACATTCACCACAATCAAGTAGGCTTCATCCCAGGGATGCAGGGATGGTTCAATATAAGGAAATCCATCAATATAATCCACTACATAAACAATCTCAAAAAAAAAAAAAAAAACACATGGTCATTTCATTAGATGCTGAGAAAGCATTTGACAAAAATTCAGCATCTTTTCATGTTAAAGGTCTTGGAAAGATCAGGAATTCAAGGCCTATATCTAAACATAGTAAAAGCAATTTACAAGAAACCTGTAGCCAACATCAATCTAAATGGAGAGAAACTTGAAGGAATCACACTAAAATCAGGGACTAGACAAGGCTGCCCTCTCCCTCCAAATCTTTTCAATATAGTACTTGAAGTTCTAGCTAGAGCAATTAGACAACAAAAGGAGGTCAAAGGGATACAAATTGGAAAGGAAGAAGTCAAACTATCACTATTTGCAGATGATATGATAGTATATTTAAGCGACTGAAAGAACTCCACCAAGAACTCCTACAGCTGATAAACAACTTCAGCGAAGTGACCGGATATAAAATCTACTCAAGCAAATCAATAGCCTTCTTAAACTCAAAGGATAAGCAGGCTGAGAAAGAAGTACGAGAAATGATACCCTTCACAATAGCCACAAACCATATAAAGTATCTTGGTGTGACTCTAACCAAACAAGTGAAAGATCTGTATGACAGGAACTTCAAGTCTCTGAAGAAAGAAATTGAAGAAGACCTCAGAAGATGGAAAAATCTTACATGCTCATGGATTGGCAGGATTAATATAGTAAAAATGACCATCTTGCCAAAAGCAATATACAGATTCAATGCAATCCCCATCAAAATACCAACTCAATTCTTCACAGAGTTAGAAAGAGCAATTCAAAAATTCTTCTGGAATAACAGAAAACCCAGGATAGCTAAAACTATTCGAAAGAGTATAAGAACTTCTGGGGAAATCAGTATCCCAGACCTCAAGCTGTACTACAGACCAATAGTGTTAAAAACTGCATGGTTTTGGTACAGTGACAGGCATGTAGATCAATGGAACAGAATTGAAGACCCAGAAATGAATCCACATTCCTATGGGCACTTGATCTTTGACAAAGGAGCTAAAAGCATCCAGTGGAGAAAAGATAGCCTTTTCAACAAATGGTGCTGGCTCAACTGCAGGTCAACATGCAGAAGAATGCAAATCGATCCATTCTTATCTTCTTGCACTAAGCTCAATTAAAAGTGGATCAAGGCCAATTTTCTGAGGAGCCACCAGACTGCTTTCCCGAGTGGTTGTATCAGCTTGCAATCCCACCAGCATTGGAGGAGTGTTCCTCTTTCTCCACGTCCTCACCAACAACTGCTGTCTCCTGTGTTTTTGATCTTAGCCATTCTGACTGGTGTAAGATGGAATCTCAGGGTTGTTTTGATTTGCATTTCCCTAATGACTAAGTATGATGAAGGATCCGGTTATACCACTCCTGGGCATATACCCAGAGGCTTTACCTGCATGCAATAAGGACACATGCTCCACTATGTTCATAGCAGCCTTATTTATAATAGCCAGAAGCTGGAAAGAACCCAGATGTCCCTCAACAGAGGAATGGATTCAGAAGATGTGGTATATTTACACAATGGAACACTACTCTGCAATTAAAAACAATAAATTCGTGAAATTCCTAGGCAAATGGTCAGAACTTGAAAATATCATCCTTAGTGAGGTAACCCAATCACAAAAGAACACACATGGTATGCGGTCACTGATAAGGAGATATTAACCCAGAATCTCAGAATACCCTATACACAATTCGCATATCAATAGATATCCAAGAAGATGGAAGGAGAGACCCCTGGTCCTGGAAAGACTGGATGTAGAGGAATTCCAGGACAGAGAAGCGAGAGGGGGTTGAATGGGGAAAAGAGGGAGGGAAGGGGGCTTATGGGACATTCGGGGGGAGGGAGGAAACAGGAAAAGGGAATTGATTTGGAGTGTAAATAAAAAAAATTAGAAATTAAAAAAAAAAGTGGATCAAGGACCTCCACATAAAACCAGACACACTGAAACTAGATTAAAGGAAACTAGGGAAGAACCTTGAACATATGGGTACAGGGGAAAATTTCCTGAACAGAACACCCATAGCTTACGCTCTAAGATTAAGAATTGGCAAATGGGATCTCATAAAATTACAAAGTTTCTGTAAGGCAAAGGACACTGTCAAAAGGACAAAGCAGCAACCAACAAACTGGGAAAAGATCTTTAACAATCCTACATCCGGCAGAGTGCTTATATCCAATATATACAAAGAACTCAAGAAGTTAGACTCCAGAGAGCCAAGTAACCCTATTAAAAAATGGGGTACAGAGCTAAACAAAGAGTTCTCACCTGAAGACTATCTAATGGCTGAGAAGCACCTAAAGAAAAGTTCAACATCCTTAGTCATTAGGGAAATGCAAATCAAAACAACCCTGAGATTCCACCTCACACCATTCAGAATGGCTAAGATCAAAAACACAGGAGACAGCAGTTGTTGGCAAGAGTGTGGAGAAAGAGGAACACTCCTCCACTGCTGGTGGAATTGCAAACTGGTACAACCACTCTGGAAATCAGTCTGGCTGTTCCTCAGATAACTGGGCATAACACTCCTGGAGGATCCGGCTATACCACTCCTTGCATATACACAGAGGCTTCCCCTGTATGCAATAAGGACACATGCTCCACTATGTTCATAGCAGCCTTATTTATAAAATTATTTTCTGTATAGTAATCTTGCTTTTATTTTTGCTTTTATTTTCTGTAGAGAGAGTCAAAACACTGTATTATAAACTTGCTACCAGGTAAATCACATTCTTTAAAAATGTTCTTAATATGCTTTCTTTGTTTGTTTGTGTCTGTGAATGAATGCAATGTTTAGTGTATTTAGGGAGATCAGAGACCTACTGGATTGAGATTGCTCTTTCCTTCTATACATACAATCAATTTCAAATTTCCAGGCTTGAAAGCAACTGCTTTTCTCACTGGAACAACTTTTGCCCCAAATATAGACTCTTAAAGAATACACTATGTCAAATTTGGGAAACATCCTTTTTTCATTATTAACACAGTTTCTGGATTTAAGGAAATAGAAATTCTCACCCACACTTAGAACTTCTTACATAGAAGCATGAAAACCAACTACAAGGAGTATACAAAATGTTGATTAAAGTAAAAAACAATAAGATTCAACTCTAATTTCATCTAAAGATAAAAAGCAAGCAAGCAAACAAACTAACTAACTAACTAAAAACCAAACCAAAACATTAATACCACCAGAAGTTGGCATTACCTTAGCAATAGGCCACCGCAATTTTAAAATCCAACAGCAAAGGACATCTTCCTCATTTGTCAAATGGATGCTGAAATTAAGGACCTTCTACAAACAAAACACTGCCTGATGCCCAAGAGCATTGGTGCAATTCAGGGGTTGCAGGATCTCAGGGTGCCTTGAGGCTGCCTTTATAATATTCTTCAACTACTTTTGCTTGGTTCCACTTCCTCATTTTATCAGCATAAGATTACAAGTTCCAAATAAATAAATCCAAAAGTTTAAAAAATATGGTTTGGGCCAAAATGTGGTTTTGGACTAGAACAAATGTATTTCAAGAACTATACAAATGCCAATGTAATTATGGGCTTTATTTTATCAAAATTTTAATTAGTTTTATAGGAAAAGTGATTAACAGCAAGATTCCTGTGTTTAGGAATTCATTATTTGAATTTTGGCTGATTCACTTTATTTTTTCTCAGTACACAGTTTTCTGAATTAGCCCATAAATGTTGTTACATATATTGCATAATTATTATATTCATACATATATAGTTTTTAAATATAAACAATTTCAAATGTCAATATTTAACTAAAATACATTTAAAACTGTTTACAACCTTCCCCAAAGCAAGTTTATTTGACATTTATTTACTGATACATCAAGACTGTTTCTAAGATTCTATTAAGTAGCAATGGACTAATGCATAATTAATAAATATTATAAACTTAATAAGCAAATGTGTATTAAGGGCCATTATAGCAAATGTCTCCTCAATGAGAACTTTAAGTTTACTGATGTGATAACCTGGGAGAAGCTTGTCAACAATCAGATATGTCCTTCTGCTCTCAAGAAGTGAGCAAAGGTGGAGACATTGGGTCTGCATTTCCCATTGCAATTCCCATTTCATCACCACTATAATATTTCCATTTCTGTTTAAGGGCACTTTTTTCCTTTCACAGATTGGTTTTGACTCAGGCTATCTTCTGGCTTCAGTTATATTTTATATCTAAACTTATAGATCACTAACTAACAAGAAATTTACTTAACTGTATTTCAGGATTAATGATAATCCCAAATTTAAAATTATGTGACAATACCATATTATTAAATCCCCTTTTGCATAAGAACTAAAGTCATTAAATTGAAAGACATTGTTTTCTTTAGAGTGGAGACATAAAACATTAAAATTCATACTTTCACAAGTCAAGACATAAATTTGGAACAGAGTAAATTGAAAAGAAAAAATATTAAGTCAATCTATTATTTATCCCTTAAATAAACACAAACTTCAAAAAATACAATCATCTTATTGAGCTTTTCATAATTTTCATACTCAACCAAACCTTAACTTTGAGAGCATTCTTTAAAAAAAATGAATTTTTGAAGTAAAAGAAAATCTTAAAATTTCAAAATGTAAATTTGAAGCTTTTCTTTACAGATTCACAATATGAATTTCATAAATCCTGAAATAAACACAAATATATATGGGAAATAAATTTTCACAGTATTAAAAATGTGCCAATTTTAGATAAATCAGATTCCAATACTTCTAACATTCCTAAATAATATAAGACAAATGAGATGCTGGGCATAAACAAGAGATTTGCATTTAATAATACAAATTTTACTAATGAGAAGATTATGAGTGTATTATTCAACAAAAACTATTTAATTATGAGCAGGTTATTTCATACCAGAATCTTAATCACCATGAGGATATTCTATTTGCATTTCAGAGATAAAATAACTAACTAGAATACAAGAGGTGTTTCTAGAGCATACTTGTTTAATTTTTTGATCAAGTAAATAAAGGGAGGAAGAGATGGGAGAAGGTGTTTTTGATTTCTTATAAACATTTTTTTCTACTCTTAGTATAACAATGGAAGAGATATGTACTGCCAAATTATAAAAATATCTGGAAATGATAAATAAATATTGGCAAAACTATTTAAACTTTTTTAAACATTAAAATCAGCTTCATGGTGAATTCTCTAAGGCCAGGAGAAGAGTAAAATGAACTCGAGGCACCAAGAACTTACATGATTTCAGAATGGAAAGGTGATCTTGTATCATCTACCTTATAATACCCTAGACACAATTCGCATATCAATAGATTTCCAAGAAGATGGAAGGAGAGACCCCTGGTCCTGGAAAGACTGGATGTAGGGGAATGCCAGGACAGAGACGCGAGAGGAGGTTGAATGGGGAAAAGTGGGAGGGAAGGGGCCTTATGGGACTTTCGGGGAGGGAGGAAACAGGAAAGGGGAAATGATTTGGAATGTAAATAAAAAAAACTTAGAAAATAAAAAAAAGATTTTATAAATTTATGATGATATAAATGTTAAACAAAAATATACACTTATTTTACCTTCTTTACATTCATTATTATAGAGATATTTATTTGGATATGTTTAAATATATTCTATAAGCATAACTGAGAATTTACAATTAAAACATATGCCTATTTAACATAAAAAAGATTGTAATCACAGATTTTGCAAGTTTATTAAATTGTCAGTAAGAAACCATTACATGAGAAATCGAAATATAAGATAAAAGCTTTCTGAGGCATGTGCATTTTATCACCTGAAATACCGATATTATTGTTGAAACATATTGCAAAGAACAGTAACCTTTAGGCATTTAGTGTAGTTTCATATCACTAAAAGAAAGTCTTGTGCTTTCCCAAGTACTTCAAGATTAGTAGTTTAACAAAGATAAATGATACTATGATTCAGAAACATTTCTTCCTGCTTCTCACTTCAGCTCTCACAACTTCTTCAGTTTACTTGCTTTATTGATTTATAAAAAGAAAGTGAGAACCCTATTTTGATGGTCCTAAAAATATAGTCTCAAAAATATTTAAACATTTATATTTAAGTAAAGAAAAATGAGTGTCTATTGAAAATGGAAAGTAGACAATGAGTAAATTGCAATTAATTTACTTTAAAACTGGCGTTCAAATAAAGCATATGCGTCTATACTGTGGCTCTATGTATACTTCTATGTATATATCTGAAGCTAATAAATCATCTGTCCCTGATTATTTCTGTCTTTATTAATAAGTAGGGTCAAAATATGTTAGCTCATTTCATCATTTGATATTGCAGTTTTTCTCAAATATTAGAATTCTGTTATTATGAAACATTTTTAATTTCTTTCTTCAGAGACTTGAAGTTCTTGTCATACAGATCTTTCACTTGTTTGGTTAGAGTCACACCAAGATACTTTATATGGTTTGTGGCTATCGTGAAGGGTATCATTTCTCTTACTTCTTTCTCAGCCTGCTTATCCTTTGAGTATAGGAAGGCTACTGACTTGCTTGAGTTGATTTTATATCCGGCCACTTTGCTGAAGTCGTTTATCAGCTGAAGGAGTTCTCTGGTGGAGTTCTTTGGGTCGCTTAAGTATATTATCATATCGTCTGCAAATAGTGATAGTTTGACTTCTTCCTTTCCAATTTGTATCCCTTTGACCTCTTTTTGTTGTCTAATTGCTCTAGCTAGAACTTCAAGTACTATATTGAAAAGATATGGAGAGAGAGGGCAGCCTTGTCTAGTCCCTGATTTTAGTGGGATTACTTCAAGTTTCTCTCCGTTTAGATTGATGCTGGCTACCGGTTTGCTGTAAATTGCTTTTACTATGTTTAGATATGGGCCTCGAATTCCTGATCTTTCCAAGACCTTTAGCATGAAAGGATGCTGAATTTTGTCAAATGCTTTCTCAGCATCTAATGAGATGACGATGTTTTTATCAGTTTTATCGACTTTGTGTAAAATTTGTATGGGTTCAGCTTTTCCTTAGTGTCAGATTGCCTTGAATGAGTTGAAAGAAAGAAAGAAAGGTGGTCATATCTAATTAAGATTACCAGAAAAGTGTAAATAATTTAAATAACTGTAATAAATATGCCAATAAGTTTTTGATATTTTGAATTCAATGAATTCTTTAGGATGTATAAAAATGGAGCTTAATTTAAAAATAAATTTGGTCAAAGGACCATAACTTCTGTGGTAATCATCATTAACAGTATGATTTTTTCCCTTTTTTTGACTTTTTAAAATTGGATATTTTCTTTATTTTCATTTCAAATATTATCCCCTTTCCCAGTTCCTGTCCCCAAGAAACTCCCTATCCTATCCCTCCTTGCCCTGCCTCTATGAGGATGTTCCCCCACCAACTCACCCACCCATTCTTACCCATGCTCATATTCTCCTATACTGGGGCATCAAGTCTTCACAGCACCAAGGGCCTTTTCAACCATTGATGCCTGACAAGGCCATACTCTGCTACATATGCTGCTGGAGCCATGGGTCTCTCCATGTGAACTCTTTGACGATTTAGTCCCTGGGAGCTCTGTGGATCTGGTTGGCTGATATTGTTCTTCCTATGGGATGCAAACCCCTTCAGATCCTGCAGTCCTTTCTCTAATTCCTCCATTGGGAACCACACTGGGGACCCTGCGTTCAGTCCAATGGTATGTCTCTGTATTTTCTCCTAGGAATATTTTGTTCACCCTTTTAAGAAGGACTGAAGCACCCACACTTCGGTCTTCTTTTTTCTTGAGCTTCAGGTGGTCTGTGAATTGTATCTTGGGTATTCTGAGCTATGGAGCTAATAACTACTTATAAGTTAGTGCATACTATGTGTGTTCTTTTTTGGTTGTGCTACATCACTCAGGATGATATTTTCTAGCTCCATCCATTTGCCTAAGAGTTTCATGAGTTCACTGTTTTTAAGAGCTCAGTAGTATTCCATTGTGTAAATGTACCACATTTTCTGTATCCATTCCTCTGTTGAAGGACATCTGGGTTCTTTCCAGCTTCTGGCTATTATAAATAAGGTTGCTATGAACATAGTGGAGCATGTGTCCTTGTTCTATGTTGGAGCATCTTAATTAATTTATCTCTCAGGTATTATATCTAGGCCACAATTTCCTCTTCCTAATCATCTCTAAGTCCCTCACACCCTACCCTCCCATTCTCTCCTCCTCAGTTTCACTTTAGAATAGGGCAGGCCTCCCAGGAATATCAACCACATTGGTATATTAAGCTGCCCAAACATTACTTTCCTTAATATTAAAGCTTCGCAAAGCAATCCAGTAGGATGGTAGAACTTCCCCAGATCAGGAAAAATGTCAGATACAGGGCCCCTATGCTCTCTCTGAGGAGTCCCACAAAAGCATCAAGCTATACATTATAACACATATGCCGAGGGCATTGCTAAGAACCCATGGATTCCATGCGGGCTCTCTGATTTTTGGTTCAGTCTCAGTGAGCCCCATTGTGTTCAGGTTCATTTATTCTGTGAGTTTAGTATGAATTATATTTTTTACATTGGTAGGAATCTTTTTATTTGTTGCAAATTTCAGGTTATAATTTCTTGCATTGGTATAGAACTTATATGTTGATATGGATGTGAGGTTTTCATTGTCATAAATCTATGTATGTTGGTACAAAATTTGAAATATATATGGTTACTCTTAGATAAGCATTAAGCTTATGCAACTCTAAAATGAACTCCAATGTCTAAAAATTGTTCTTATTTTGGGTTTGTACCACAGTAAACTTTAAGCTCTACTAAAAACAAAACAAATAAACAAATAAAAAGACTTTATCTTTTTAAGTTCACTTAATAACATGTCCATCATTGTTATGATTGCTATAAAATATATGAATTATTTTTAAGATAATAAAAAACTGAAATTTTTATTACAATATGTAACATATAGAATGAAAATGATGGTGTTTGTGGAGCTAAGAGGAGAGAGATAAAAGCAATTTATATTTATATATTATGTCTGGAAGTCATGTTACATGAATTTTTGCAGCTTGCAGTAACATAGTTTTAATATGCCCCTTTTACATTTTTCCAAATATTTGGAAAACATGTCATGTTTACTATATTTATAGAACTAGAATAAATGTATAAATAGCATTTACGCAATTATTTTATTGTTATAACTATGCAGATTGTCTATGAAAACAAAACTTATAAGACCCATTTTTTGCCAGAATCCATGTGACTAATGCTCTGTGTAATATTATATTTTTTGTAATGATTAGAATTGCATTCAGATGAAAAAATTATGTAATTTTAATGAATGTTATAAGAGTTTGAAAATAATATTTTAAGCACATAGAATTTCTAGTCTCATGACTAAATCATAAGCATCAATTTAAAATAAAAATCTGCTCCTAACCATCCCACAATGGTACTTTAGATAATTAATGTTTAATATAATTGATGGCAGCACTTACTATGAATAAATAAACAGAAAGAGTTTGTTTGATTGCAGCTTATAACTATGGATTCCTTTGATATATCTTCCTGATACTTGAAATCAACTTGGTGGGAAACTGCTGAGTGACACAGTATAAAACAGTAGCTCTCAAGCTACTGCCATTTTGTGTTTAAGAATGTATTATACTTATTTAGTGAATAGGAAAAATTTACTGAATGCTCACAAAACTTCAAAAATTGCTTTTATTCTAACACAGAGCAGCTTAAATTATGTTGTCACTTTAAAAAGTAGAAATACTTTAAGAACACATACAAAGTATATCAACCTAACTATATAATTTTGTACTTATTATTTTAATATTTAAAATTACATACCATAGGAGTGGTAGAATTCAAGTAGATTCAACCTGAAATCATATGTTTTTCTTCTGCGTTAATTCCATATCCCCTTTACTTTGTTATTTTTAGTATATTATTTTCTAAATTTGCTTTGATGAAGAACAAAACTAGAGAAATGCACAGGATTTCCTCTATCCTTGGAAACTTACATGTGCATAGCTGTCCCATTATAAGCTTTATACTGCAAGAGCAATGCACTTATAGCAACTAATTGAGTTACAATGACAAATTATTTTAGCCCAAATTTATATTTCTACTAAAGACATAATCACTGAATACAATAAGATACCTACATAATAAATGCACACTAATATTAACAATTGGTTTTTATGAAAGACTCAAAGGAAATACATGGCAGAAAATAGTTCTTTCCCCCAAATGATGTCAAGTACATTAGATGTAACACTAAAGATAGAATTTACCAACCAGATAATATTTCAGCTAATTTTCATTAAAAAATTCCAGCATCACCAGTAGCAATATTAACGGACTGAGAGGAGATAAATCACTGAATAGAATAAGATATTATTACATGAAAGGGCCATTATACAAAATATAAAAAGAATTCAATAATCAGTTTTAAATAATTATTTTCAAAATATGTTCCTAGTTTGTTTTGTATGTATGCATATTCATATCTATATACAACTAGATGTACAATATATAAATACAAGTGTTAAACATAATAACAAAAGAAAAGATACAAACAACCTAAAATTTGGGAGACAGATGGGCTTATTATTTTTTCTTTATCTTTGCATTTCTTTTATTTTGCAATTATCATATACCATGTCACCCTTTTTCTTTCCTTTTTCTATACCCTCCAATATACTTTTTTTTCACTGAAAATAGATTTTTATAATATGATATATCCTCATTAGAACTTCCCTTCCCCTGAGTTGTCCTAGGGCCTCTACATGTCCCCCTCCCATCAGGAAATATACTCTTCTTGTGTCTCTCTAGTAAAAAAAAAACAGAAATATTGAGTAATTATAACAAAACAAACCAACAAAACCAAATAGGTCAAAAAAATCAACAGAAGAGTCAAAGATAAAGCATTGGCAACACATATAGATGCAGGAATATACAACTTTGAATGCACAGAAATCCTACCTCCCTCCAAAAAAATAAAAAAAAACTAACAGAGGCCATTATATACACAAAGACCTATAACAGAAAAAAATAAAGGAAGAAAAGAAGAAAAAGAAAAGAAGAAAGAAAAGAAGAAAGGAAGGAAGAAAGGAAGGAAGAAAAATTCCCTGACAGAGTATTACTAGACAAGGACCCTCTAAAGATACCATTAAATTTCTTTTTTTTTTTATTGGATATATTCTTTTATTTTATTTTATTTTATTTTATTTTTTTAATTTACATTCCAAATCACTTCCCCTTTCCCGTTTCCTCCCTCCCCGAAAGTCCCATAAGCCCCCTTCCCTCCCTCTTTTCTCCATTCAACCCCCTCTCGTTACTCTGTCCTGGCGTTCCCCTACATCCAGTCTTTCCAGGACCAGGGGTCTCTCCTTCCATCTTTTTAGAAATCTATTGATATGCTGATTGTGTCTAGGGTATTCTGAGATTCTGGGTCAATATCCCCTTATCAGTGACTGCATACCATGTGTGTTCTTTTGTGATTGGGTTACCTCACTAAGGATGATATTTTCAAGTTCTGACCATTTGCCTAGGAATTTCATGAATTCATTGTTTTTAATTGCAGAGTAGTATTCCATTGTGTAAATATACCACATCTTCTGAATCCATTCCTCCATTTTGTATTGGACATCCACTACAGGGCATGAGGCCTCCCTTAACTAGTGATTTGTTTCCCTAGTAACACTGTCTTGTAGTCTACTGATTTTCCCTTTTAAGTGGTATCAGTTTAGGATAGCATCAATTCATTCTTCGCTTTAGGAGTTCATTGGGTACACATCGAAACAAGTTCAATCTATCACATCATTATCTCCTTTGCCTCATCTATGTCTAAGTTAATCTAGCTTTAGAAGACCTTGTTTTCTTGGTGTCCTCTTTATAAGCAGTGCTGATTAATTAATAATACTCCAATGAAGAAATATCATCAAGTGTATAGATATGTAAAATTATAACTAGTGTTGACCATACTATGATGTTTGTATTTGTGTATATTATGTATGTTTGAGGTACAAATAAAATTTGTTCAGTGATTCCATCAATCTTTAAGATATAAATATATTCTTAAAGAAATAGTACATTTTTTAAATAATATCTATTCAAAATAATAACTAATTAAATAAAATGTTAATGTTTCTATTTGAAACCAATATTCAAATTTTCTAGAGGACATGACAATTCAATATTCTACATATTTACAAGAGAATGCATAGCAATTCAATATTTGCAAGAACTTAATTTGATTTATAAGAATTTAATTCAATATTCATAAAAATTAAATTCTATATTAAAATGAAAGAAAGATATGGAATAATATTCATAACTATATCTAGTATTTATTTTAGCATAGTGAGTGATTACAATATGTAATCAGACAACAACTTACAGAAGACAATATATAAGAATTATAATAGTGATGAAATAATCATATTGGGAGTTGGGGTATAATATAGCACAGCTACTATATAACACAGTGTGGAGCTTCCAAAAAAAATTAAATATAAAACTTCTATCCAGATCATAATTTGAGTGTACTCAAATAGCCAAGAAAAAAATAAACCTAATTTTCTACTAACTGAGAAGTATAGTATAATACAAAATTATTAGGTCATAAAACCAAACAAAATCCTATCATTTGTGTTTGAGATGTTAAGGAAAACATGCTCATGAAAATAGCTAGACATAAAGAAAAAACACATATTCTTGTTCAAATTTTCATGGCAAAAGAACCAACCTTCCACAAGACAGTGATGGAGTAGTCCCTACTCTTTGAGGAACAGGTGTAAAAACAGATACAGAAAAGGTTGATAACAGGCACTAAAGTAAAGTAAGAAGAAATTAAATATTCAACCTATTAACTATTAACTATTTATTTATTTTAATTTTTGATGACAGCTTTCCACTGCTATCAAAGGGTGCTACTGTCCTTTCACTGTGTGTTAATCCTGAGTGAAATTTTAGTAAGTGGTTCAATCCTTTTAAAATGATCTTCTTTTAACCTTATATTCATTGGGCAATTTGGAGATAAGATTTAACTTAATATAGAATTACATAGATAGTATATATGTATAGATGAGAATCCTCATGCTTGTTCAAATAAAGAGAAAGTATCTGTAATATCTTAATAGCTTATAATTATTAATTATGAATGAACATTTCTGGTACTTTTTGTATTAGAATCGGAAAATGATAAAATGTGAAAACTGATCAATTATCAAGAAAACACAGAAGACTTTTGAAAAAAATATATGTATATATACACCACAAAGACCAGATAAAGTATCTTTGGGTCAAGAAATCAATGAAGAGAAAATTAAAGATAATATATTATTAATGTGTTTTCAATTAGTTAATAACCAATAACAGGATAAAATGATCTGATCAGGGAAATGGGAAAGGGTCTATTATGGAAAAGGAGAGTGGTAAATAAAGAAGGGCAAAGGATATAATAACAATAAATATATCTGACAAAAACACCAGGAGGCATACTATTAATAATTTATCTAAAAATATAGTACATGTAATTCTATGTATAAATAGTTTCTAAAAACTTTTATCTATGCTGACAATGCTCCCACCAAGAGACAAGGAACATCTAACAAAACCTCTAATACCAGACAGAAGTTGTCTTTATGATGTTTGGCCAAGGCTGTCAAAATTGACATGCTATTGCTCAAAGTCTACTGCTTTACCCTTATTTTCATTCAGATATGGAAGGTAAGTCTCTATTTCTGAAGACCATGCACTTTACAAACTTGGTCTAGAGACCCATGGGCTGTAATTCAACCTAATGCCTTCTCTGAGAACTAGTTTTTGTAGTACCAGAAGACGCCATGTGAGCTCTCAAAGGAGGAAGGCAACCAAAATTTCTACCAAGCTTTGATGACTATGGACCATATCAATGAATAGCATAACATTTTAACCATAGGTATAGTAGTGACTTATATACTTAGGTGATAAACAGTAGTTCTCTAGTTGAACAAAACTCACTTAACAAGAGAAAACACAGTCTTTGTCCAGCAAATCTAGCTAACTACTCAGTTTAATAAATTCATTGTTATTGGAGGAGAATCTACAACCACTTTATTACTTGTGCTAGGTGATTGTATAGCCATAGATATGAGAACCTCTTACCTTTCATCAAAGAAACTTCTCTTTGCAGCATATGAAGACCACTAGAGAAAAACACAACCAATGTAATTGTAAGCTTATGGATCTTAGTCTCAATGCATACATCTATAAAACTCTTATATCTAAGGCATAGGGAGAATTTCAGAAAGAGGTAGATGGAATATAAGAGCCAGAAAGTAAATAAGTCTGATGTGACATTTTGTCTCCTACTATTATCAGAAGCTATATCTAAAATATGTCACCAAAATCGCTACCCAAAGAGAAGCTGAACAAAGCTTTTATCAATGAAAATAACAAAATGAATACAAGTGGGGGGACTCATGAGGTCTCAACCCTACACAAAGTATGATAGTCAACTGAGGAAGGTTGGGAGCAAGAGAGGTGATCCTTTGCTGGAAAATGCAAACCACTGGGTTTTTCAGTGTCAAATGATCAACCCTGAAAGCAAACATATAAGTAACATTATACAGATGGAACAGGTTATATTTAGTTATTTTTGTGTATATATTTTTACATATCTGTATGTGCAGAGAGCCATGAATTTGGATTGCCCTAGCTATCTTGAGAGGCTTATGTCCTAGCTTTGTCAGATTAAAATACATGGCTCCTGGGGCACAATGTGCCTTCCAGTTCTGAAAAAACCAATGTACTCCCTCAGGCAGTGAAGGACACAGGCCACTTTATATTTCTCTGTATGTTCCCTTATAAATTGTGTATATAAGTTAGGGTTTCATTGCTGTGAAGAAACACCATGACAAAGACAACTCTTCTAAAGGACATCATTTAATTGGGGCTGGTAATTTCATTCATTCAGTCTATTACCATGATGGCAAGAATCATGGAAACAAGCATGGCAGCATCCAGGATGACATAGTGATACAGAAGGAACTGAGAGTTCTACATCTTTATCTAAAGGCATCAAGAAGGAGATTATCTTCCACAGGCAGTCATGACAAGACTCATTTGGTGAAGCTTGAGCATAGAGTACTCAAAGCATTCACTTCTCCAACAAGTATATACCTAATCCAACAAGACCACACAACTTAATAGTGGTACTTCCCATGGTTCAAGCATTTAAACACATGAGTATATTGGATTCAAACCTATTCAAAGCACTACATCATGGAAGCATTGAGACATGACAGGAAAATTGCTCTCAGACGTTAATCTTGTTTATGCTGTAAAGTTTGCAGATGTCATTGTATCCTGATAACTGCACATGTATTAATTCTGGCAATTGCCATTATGATCCTTATTTCATACTTTTATAATAATTTTGATTATTCTCAATGAAATTGCTATAGCCCCATCTTTCTGTTGCTAATAAGTCTCCTATGGTCATATAAGATGACCATTGCTTGGTAAATAAGTCCTAATGCTAACATGAATGCAATAACAAATTATTTGGAGAAAAGGCCACATTATTGAAGGAAAGTGGGAAGAAGTATAATGGGGGGTTTTGAGAAAGGAAAGGGAAGATGTAGGAAAGGGAACTTTAATCTCTCTGGCTGGAATATAAACACACCCATACTACACAGCTTTAATCTCAAACAATGTAGGTAAGGTTAGTTTGTAAAAAGAAGCAGCCTTTGTTTGAAAGTAATATCAAATTGAGGGGCAAACAATGTAACTAATCAGAGAAAGATTTGATAGAATGAGTCAGAGATAGGATATGCCCAACTCTTATAGGGATAGACAGGAAAGAGGGGGCAGTTCACCTGGTTTCAGGCAATGCAGTGGAGTTCCATGGAGTGGAGTAAAGTTTGTTCATGAGCTCATACAGTTCAGTGCAGGTGGGCAAAGACAGTTGAAGCCAGTGAATAAGAAGGAGCCAGGAGATTAGAACGAATTTCAAGAATTGGTTTGAGGCCAAGCAGAGCAATTTATTGAGAAGACAGATGGAATCAGTCAGTTTGGAGAGGAGATTGATCTAGAAGAGTTGAGTTGAAGCAGCTAGTCAAAGTTCAGAAAGAACTAGAAAGAGTGAGCTTATTCAACAGTGAGAATCTGAGATGAAAATTATACTATACCAATAAATGTTAACTTTACTAAAGGAAAAAATATTGCAATTATATTATAAATTCTAAAAGAGGATAATTTTGTTTTTGAATCTCTACAGAAATATATTCATCACTTTGTTCTATTGTTGATTATTTTAGTTACTTTTTACATTCAGATTCATGATTTGCTAATATTTTAGTCTTTTGAATGGGTTTATTCTAAAACTCCCTCTGATAATCTTTTTATTTTTTAAGTCATGATAACATGCACTATGAATCTAAGTATTATTGACAAAATTATCTTGTAAAGGAAGATGGGACACTTTTAAAATAAAATCAAACAGGAGACTAAAAAAAGGATATTAACAACAACAACAACAACAACAACAAAAAAAAAAAACGTGCTGAACACCCAAGACACAGAACTCAAAAATGTCAACAAGCCGAAGGGCCCAAGTGAGGACGGCTCGGTCCAGATTGGAAGGGAGAAGAAAGCAATCACAACAGGAAGGGAGGGACCTGGCAGGGAAAGGGGATGGGGGCTGGTGAAGAGAGGAACATGATCAGGTATTGGGTGGGGTAAAATGACTGAAATCCCTCTGGGGCAGCAGAAAGAATAGAAACATGCAACCTCAGGAGGTAGGAGGTTGGGGGAAACCTTTACAATGTACCAGAGACCTGGGAAGTGAGATATTCTCAGGACTCAAAAAGAGGGTCCTAAAATGCCCTACATTGGGGAAATGGAACTTGTAGAACCCATCTCCAGCAGAAAGACTGGCCTCAAGTGAGGGAGAGGGTTAACATCCCACAGTTAAATCTCTGATCCATAATTGTTGCTGTTTGAAAGAACTGCAGGGTTGGAAATGGAGAGGAACCTGAGGAAAAGAAGGTCTAGTGATAGGCTCAAATGGGGATCCAGCTCAAGGGGAGGTATCAAGGTCTGACAATATTACTGAGGCTATGGAGCACTCACAAAAATGGACCTATCATGACTGCCCTCTGAAAGACCCAACAAGCAGCTGAAAAAGTCAGATGCAGATATTTGCACCCAACCAATGGACAGAAACTGCTGACCCCTGTGGTTGAATTAGGGAAAAGCTTGAAGAAGCTGAAGAGGAGGGCAACCCTCTAGGAGGACCAGCAGTCTCAACTAACCTGCACCCCCAATATCTCTCAGACACTGGACTACCAACCAGGCAGCATACAACAGCTGATATAAGGTCCCCAACATATATACAGCAGAAGACTGCCATGTCTGGTTTTAGTCAGAGAAGATACACCTAGCCTTCAAGAGACTGGAGGCCTCAGAGAGTTTAGAGGTCTTTTTCAGTGGAGTGTTGGGTGTTATGAACAGCCTCGTGGAGACAAGCAGGTAGAGAGGAGGTATAGGATATGGAACAGTCGGAGCGTGGACTGGGAAGGGAATAAAATCTGGAGCTCTAAATAAATAAATAAACAAACAAACAAATACATGAATAAAAGGTGATTATATGTGACAACTTTTAAGTCATTATCTACAATCCCCTCTGTGATATACTATTTCATTAATAAAAAAATCACTATTACAGAGTGAATTCTCTTTTACCATGATTTATTAGGTGGAGACAGTCACAAAATGTTTGTAGCAAGAAGCACTGCTTAATCATTTCCACTCATACACATAATTTTTAAATTGTTTAAATACACTTATTAAAATAATATTCTAAATTATTCAAATTAGATTCATATTGTCACTGCCTAAATTTGTAATAATAAAGATTATTTATTGGGTTCAAGAAGAGAAAGAAAATGAGCGAATACAACTTTTTTTTTTTTTACTTATGTTGTTAAACATATTTATTTTCGTTTTGGTGAATAATAAAAATACTGAGAGGTAAGGGTGGGTTGGAATGGCTTCAGTCAGACTTTCAATTTGAAACATCCTTTAATGTCCACTTCTTGTTCACCAATAATTAAAGAAAAATTACAGAATATATTTTATAGTTATCTGTAGAGTTGTAGCTGAAAGACAGTATTATTGTTATAGTTTTATTAATGGATAAAAAGAAGAGATCAAGTGATGGTCACTCCTGTGACAGTTTTACAATATTCTAGCTCCTAAAATTTCTTTGTCTAATGGAAATACTGAATTGAATAATTTTTTAAGGGAAAAAAACCTTTGAAATATTTGAAAGCCATTTTACTTTTAAAATTGCAGCATGGTGGATTTGTTTATGATTTATTAAATGTGTGACCACATAGAAATGTCAAAAATTCACTTATGTAAAATCATTCAAAAAACTAAGCATTTGATTTTCACAAGTTTTGTTAGACATATGGCACATGACATATTGATGGATTTCTAGGTAAACAAATCATGCATACATGCCATTCAAAATTACAGATATATAGAACAAATTTTCTTTTGAATTGTTATTTTCAATTCAGTTTATCTGTGTGTGCACAGTGTGTGTGTATGTGGGTATGAGTCTGTGTGTTTGCATATATGCCACATGTATTGGTGTTCCCACCTAGGGATGTATAGAACTCTAGATGTCTTAGAGTCTATAAAAAGAATTATGAGCCACAGACATGAGTTGTGGAACACAAGCATGGTGCTGGAGATAGTATTCTAAACTGCTGATTCCACTTACTAGTTATTTATGAAAAGATTTGGAAAATACCTAAATTGTAAAGTTTGTGCTCTAGTTGGTTTGGGTGTTATTGTAGTGAGGGAAGTTTTCAATAAAACCCTAGACATAACTCTACACTGAGAATCAGGTTATCATGTTTCTGCTATTATGACAGAAATAATGCAAAACACTTAAGGTAATATTATATATGGGCTAAATGAATTATGTACATTATTTTCTATAAATAAATTCATAAGTAGTTCTCTTTATGAGCATGAATAATCAGCCAAATATAAAAATGAGTCAATACCTAAACCAAATATTGAATGTTACTGAAATTAGGTGATTTAAATTACACATAATTTATTTAGTCATTAATTACTAGCCTCTTTAAACACAGTTTTATATATCTGCTTCCTCTCGCATTCCAATCCACAATAGCTGTTACCTTATTGGTACTGTCAACACTGGGTTGGAAGTGTAAGGTCCTTGACCTTGAAAATCACTAATTACCATTCAATTGCCCTCACTTGGCTTCAGTGTAATTGAAATCACATAGTTCTCTTTATAGGAGAACATATTATTGAATGCTTATTTTGTTATATCAATTTGAAAAATGTTAAATGAAAAGGCAAGACCTTCCTGAATCAATACAGGGCATATCTTAATTATCTGTAGTGAGACTTTTCAAATTGTTCTTGTTGTTGTTTTGTTTTCTCAAAGTGTCTGTTCTGTGAGTTAACATATAACAACAAGAAAAAAAAATCAAATCTACCTAGAATGCAAGCTTGCAAGGAATAATCATATTTTAAAAGACACTTAGATGTCATTTTTAGTGGAATTAAATGTTTAATTTATGACACAATCTACTGCATAACACTTTGAAAGAAAATTCATGACTGTTATTGTAACCAATTTAGAAAAATAATTGATATTGTAGAACTCATGAATTGAAAGTAGTGTGCATAATATGTCATACTTTTTATTTTCTTCTATTTAAAATACATGAAAAGATGAATGAAGTGGTTTTGTTATTATTATCTTCCATATGTACAATACATACTTTTACCCATATTACAGTTTTTTCCCCCAGCTTAATATTTCTGATTAATTCTTTGAGAATTTCAGAAATCACACCCAAATCACACTCACTTTCCCTTCCTCCTAGGACCCCCTCCCATCCTTGAAAAAATGAGAAAAATACATAAAGTCCAGCTTTTGTTGCCTACATACACTTTGGAGCATGGTTAAATGTGAGAAGCTATCCCATTAAAGATAAAGTTCCCTCCTCATCTTCCTAGCCCTGCCAGAAGCCACCAACTTTAAAGAATTACACTTAGCATCTTTATTACACTATTTAAAAACTCTCTTCAATAGCTTCCTACCCAGACTGCTCCTGCCCTGTTTCTTTTATTTTGGGGGAGGAGGGATTGTCGCAGAAGCATTCAAATCTGGCATTCTCAGTTTTGAGTCTGCAATCAACGATGCCTCAACAAAAGAAACTTCCTAGCCCATACCATCCAGCAGCAACACAGATTCTGGACTTCAACATGGCTTCAGATGGCAGCATGGACCAATAACATCAACATAGCTTCCAGTGGCAGCCCTGATCTTGAACGTAAACAGTACAGTTTCTAATTCTTATGAGATTTTATTTTGTTTTTTTTTTTGATATTTTATTTATTTTTATTTCAGATGTTTTCCCCTTTCCAGGTCTCCCCTTTGGAAAACTCCAGCCCATCTCCCCTGTGCCTCTATGAGGGTGCTTCCTCACCCACCCACCGACCTACCCACTCCTATCTTCCCACGCTGGCATTCCCCTATACTGGGGCATCAAACACCTTCAGGTCCAAGGGCCTGTGACTTTTACAGAAAATGATAATATACCATAATGTCTTTGGATTAGACTATTCTTAGTAAAAATATATTCTCATATTTTTGCAAGTTTATTGACACGATTTACCTATTTAGCATTCAGAAATGATTTCTTTCATAAAATATATTGGCTATTCAAGAGCTACCAAAATATAATGTTAGTATATAATGGTTTCCCCCAACACACAACACACACACACACACACACACACACACACACACCTACATAAATAGAATATGCACAGTCAGTAACAATAACTTAAACCAGCTCACCCACCAACACCCAACAGTGGGTGTAGATTCTGGCTGTTTCGTTGTATTGTGTCATAGAACAGACAATGTTTTGTGATTGATTTGTGTTTCTTAGTATAATGTCTTCAAGGTGAATCGTATTGGAGCACCTATCAGTACATTATTCCATGTTGCAAGTGAATGATCCTCTAAAGAAAAGCTATATATGCCACTTTCAAAACTAGGTCATTATGTGAACATTAAGTCTACATATAGGATTTAAACTAAATGAATAAACCAGTTCCATAGTAATCTTAGATGTCTTCTACGATAACATCTCTTTTAAGAGATGCCTCTGAATGTAAGAACAGCAGGACATTGCACTTTCTATATGTTTATGTAAAGATTTGATCATAGTTCAAATAGATGAAAAGCCATCTACAATAAATAAGATTTATATCAATTTAATGGTTTGTAATAAATATTATACAGTTTGGTATAATTTCATAACTTTAGTTCACAAATGTAAAAGTTATAAATGATGTTAGAAATAATTTTTCACTTTCTCATTTCTTTCTTTTCCTATGTATGTATATATGTATTTATGTATTTACTTATTTATTTATTAGGGTTTATCAAAACAGGATTTCTTCGTATAGCCCTGGCAGTCTTGGACCTTACTCTGTAGACCATCCTGTCCTTGAACCATGAACTCAAGAGTTCTCCTGTACTCTGCCTCGAGAGTGATGGGATTAAAAGAATGTACCACCACCACTCAGCAAAGGATAATTATAAAAGAATATTAATTTATGTAGGTAAATATTTGCAAAAGTTAGAAGTGTTAAATTTAAAAAAAAAATATATAATTGTTTTTTAAAAAAATATTGGTCAATTTTTGTAAACACCAGAGACTCAGTTTAAAAAAAAATGTCATCTTAGAGATCTCATTTACTGCTTTGAGGGTTGTTTTGACTTCCTAGCTTCCGTAGGAGTACAAAAGTCAATTGTGATATGAAATACATTACAGCAGTAAAGTAGATGTGCAAATCAGTCAAGTAAGCATTGTTTTATTTTATTTTTATACAAAAGGGAGACAAGTGACAGATGTTGAATAATGCTTTAGAAAATTTATCTTCGGGTTGGAAAACTGGCTCAGAAGTTAAGGATACTTGCTGGGTTTGCTGCAAATTAGGATTTGGTGCTCAGCATCCTCCCGGTGTTATAGCTTTCCTTTACTCCAGTTCCTGGGGATAAGGCACTCCTCTTGCCTTTCTGAGACTTGCACACACATACATACATGCAGGCAAAAAAATTAACACACATAAAAATGTCTTTGACAAATAATCCTCTACCTTGTACTGGAACAATCTTTGTAGTGTAATTATTTAATATTACTATATAACTGCTAAGAGAAGCACTAAAGTAAAATTGTGATCCATTAGAGCTACCATTTTTTAATGTTTAAATGCCTTCAGAATTTATTCAATGCATGACAGTGATTGAATATGTTATATTACCACTGTCATACGGAGTCTCAGTTTAAACATATGCCTGCTTTAAAACAAAAGTAGCCTGATTTTAGGATTCTGTTATCTTTCTTTCCCCCTGAAACGATGATCTCTGTCCTATAATCTTTATTTTCTATTTTTCTTTAATTAAAAATAGATTTTTTTCACGCAATATATTTATTATGGTTTCCCATCCCCCACTTCCTTTCAGATCATCCATGACTCCTCTCCCATATGAATCTACAGTCATTCTCTTTGGAACAAAATTAGGTATAATAATAATAATAATAATAATAATAATAATAATAATAATACAAAAGCAAGCAAGCAAGTATAGAAGAAAAACAAAATGTGCCAAAGAAAAAATGTGTGATACACATATAGCCAAGTGACATAAGTGTTCTGGTTAACAGGGATCCCCAAAAGAAGTAAAACCAGAAGACATGTATACACAAAGGAGCTTTAAGTTTAAAAACGTGCCCCTGACAAAACATTATGAAGGAGTTCCACATGTTTTTATTTTATTTTATTATTATTATTTTCTAAGTTTTTTAGTTACATTCCAAATGATTTCCCCTTTCCCATTTCCTCCCTCCCCGAAAGTCTCCCATAAGCCCCCTTCCCTCCCTCTGTTCCCCATTCAACCCCCTCTCCCTTCTCTGTCCTGGCATTCCCCTACATCCAGTCTTTCCAGGACCAGGGGTCTCTCTGATCTTCTTGGAAATCTATTGATATGTGAATTGTGTCTAGGGTATTCTGAGATTCTGGGTTCATATCCCCTTATCAGTGACCACATACCATGTGTGTTCTTTTGTGATTGGGTTCCACATGTTTTAACAAGGTTGTTCTGTGTTGGCTCTTTACTGCTGGAAATGCAGCCAACCGTTAATAGTGATTTGTATTCCCCAGTGAAATTGACTCCTTACGAGAAAACTAACTTTTGGGGTTTTTTTTGTTTGTTTGTTTGTTTCTTTGTTTGTTTGTTTGGTTTTACTTTTTAAACCTTGTGTGCCTCTGTGTGTACCTGTGTGGGTGTGTGTATGTGTGTGTGTGTGTGTTCACATTTTCTTTTTTATTTCTTAAATTTATTTATTTACTCATTTTACATACCAATATCAGTCCCTCTTCTTCCAGTACACCTTATGCTGATCCTCCCTTCTTTCCTTGTTTCCCTTTTCCTTTGAGAAGGGGGAGCCCCCTTCTGAGAGAACTAACTTTTTATTTGTCAGTAATTATCAGTTGGAGAGGGATTCTGGGTTAAGGATGGGGTCATGTGCCCACTTCTCTCATTGCTGGGACCCCACTAGGGAACAGACTGGTGAAAGCCATGTGCAGGTTTCCAGAGTTTCCGAGAGGTCATATATCCATTGGTCCTTCTAGTTTAGATGGCTTTGTTTCATTGGTATATTCCACCTGCTCTTGTTCTTACAGTCTTCAGGACTCCTCTTTAGTAAGTTTTCAAGAGCTCTGAGGGGAGGGATTTAATGATGACATGACATTTAAGGGTGAATGTTCCAAGGTTCCTCACCCTCTGGATATTGTCCAACTGTAGGTCTTTGTATTTGCTTCTATGCTCTGCAGAAGGAAGTTAATCTGATAATGGCTGAGCAAGGTGCTGCTCTATGAATAAAACAAATGTTAAGAATAATTTTGTGGCTATGCTGCTTTAGCATCATATTAGTATTTGATCTCCTAGGTCCGTGGCCTCACCGGTCTCCTGTTCTTGGGCAATTGTACTGTGACCTCTGGTTTCCATTTCAAAGTGGCCTCAAATCCAATCAAATATTGCTTAGTTACTCCCACAAGATTTGATACAATATTGTACTAATGCATCTTGCAGACAGGCCATTGTTAGAGACCGAAGAATTTGTACATCTATTGTTGTATATCCTTCAATTTTGGTAGCCTGCTGAGTAACTTCTGCTATCATGAATACTAGTTCATAGGGATAAAAGTTCTAGAGAGGTACCAGCTCCAATCCTTCATGTTCAAAGAGTTGTCTTTTATCTTTAGCAAAAGAGCTTGACCACTAGTTTGTGGAGAGAACCCAACATCATTGCCAACAGCCTAAGCTGTTTGAGGGATTCTATATGGCCCTTTTGGCCAACAACTCAATTTTGTGTAACCCACTTCTGATATTGGAAGTTTCATGTTCCCTTTAGTGAGTTCTTTTTCCCTGTCCTCAATTTTCAATAATTTCATTTGAATCACCTACATACATGTATATATTTTAAACATATAAATAAAATAAAATATAAATATATATTTATAAATATAAATATATTAAATATATAAAATACAAATATTTATTAAATAAAATATAAATATATATATATAAAAATAAATTATTTTAAAAATAAAAAATAGAATTCTATTGTATTTGGTTTTCACATGACCCCTTAATGGTAATATGTGAGCTATCCCTCACACTTTTGCCTCCCTTCTCCATCTTCCCTCCCCGTTTCTGTTTCATACTCTGATTCCTGTCCAATCTTGTCCATCAATAACTATTCTATTTCTTCTTCAGAGGTAGACCCATCCCTCTACCACCTTCCCTTGCTTTTGTTTAACCTTTATCATTTGATGGGTTGTAGTTTGCTTATCAAAGACTGAACAGCTAAAATTCACATATAAGAAAATACATAACATACTTCTCTTTCTGGGTGTTGGTTACCTCAAATGGGATGATATTTTCTTCCTAGTTCCATCCATTTATCTGCACATTTCGTGATTTTGTGTTTTAACACTTGCATAATATTTCATTGTTTAAATGCAATATGTCATTTTATTATCATTCATACGAGTAGGTTTCTTTTCCTAATATCTGTTTATTATTAATAGAGCAGGGCTGTGAATGGTTGAGCAAGTGTCTTTGTAGTAGGATGAAACATCTGCTAAGTATTAACCCAAGAGAGGTATAGATGAATCTTGAAGTATATTGACTCATCTTCTTGAGGATCCACCAAATTGATTTGAATTGTTGCTGTAGAAGTTTGCAATCCTATCAGCAATTGATGTGTCCCCTTTATTCCAGTTGCTTGGCAATATTAGAAGTCAATGTAAAATCTGATCTTTGCCATTCTAACCCCTCTAAGAGAAAAATTTCAAAATAATCTTTTTGATTTGCATTTCCCTGATTACTAAGGATGTCAAAAATATCTTTAAGTGATTTTTTTTGGCCATTTCTTTTTCCTCTTTTGAGAATTTTTTGTTTAGATATGTACCCCACTTTTTTAACATGGTTCATTGTTTTTGATGTCCACATTTCTTAAATATTTTATAGTATTTTAGATTATACCCCTAAATTAGAGGCTCATTTGCTAAAAGCATTTTTCCATTCTGTAGCCTGTCACTTAGAGACATGTTTTTGTATCTACCATTTTACTCATTAATTTTCCATGAAAGTTTTCAATCTTAATGTGTTTTTCTATATGCTTCTTCAATTGTGTCAGAAATATTTTCCATATAAATCTTCAATTTTATCTAAAATATTTTGACTTCTTTTTTTATTAAAAAATGTTATTATATTATAAGTCACAAAAGTACGAGGAAAAATGGACTCTAAGGTGAGGCACGAGGCTCCAGTCAATATACAACAGAATACCCATTTCATCCAGGGGTAATCCTGCTTCATGAGGTTTTCCAACATATATCAATTTCTCTCCCTGCCTTTAAACCTCAGCAGTACTCAATTACAAGTGATTTATTATTGATAGAATATCTTGACATTCACCAGGAAACTTTGCGAAGCAGAGCTAAAGTTCACATCCATTGATATTGGCATCAGGATCCCCAAATACTCTCTAAAGAAACCATCCCTACACACCTGTAAAGAGCCAGAGTGAATGATAAAAATTAATACAAATGTGATATGTCACCAACAATTTCATGTGTCGAATGCCAGGTCACTTGAGTGATCATTTAAGGGAGATTGTAGACTTTCGGTTAAATGACCTATCTGGAGAGGTACAGCTGAGATAGTATAAGTGGTATCTTGTCTTCTTTCTTTGCTTCCTGGTCTTCTGTCCATGCAGGTTGGGTTAAGCTGCCATAGTTTAAACCCACATGAATTGTGAATCAAAGAAATAAGTCCTCCACTCTTAAAAGTAGGTAGGTAGGTTGATAGATAGATAGATAGATAGATAGATAGATAGATAGATAGATAGATAGATAGATAGATAGATAAATAGATGATAGATAGATAGATAGATAGATAGATAGATAGATAGATAGACAGACAGACAGACAGACAGACATACATACATACGTAAATACACACATAACACCAGTTATGATGATATTATTCTTCTGTAGCTGTCAATAAACCATGTGACAAGCTGAGGAAGAAGACAAAATAAATTGTGTGATGTTTTTAATATGAGAGAAACAGAAATGTTTATAAAGATGTTGCTAATCTGATTAATACATACATTGATAGCTTTGTTGGAAAATTATCTGTCTAAGTGTCCCGTTTATGCCATTATATAGAAGCTTCTGATAAACATTTTGCATGCAACTGAGTCAATTCTGATAAGCTACTTATACTTGAGAAAGTAAGGCAAAATGGAAAAGATAGAAGTAAATAAATTAGAAACGGCACCTGTCACCTGTTAAATGTCTCAACAGTTAAAACATCATAGCATTTACTGATCTTTGCTGACACTTATGTAAATACATTATATTTAAAATTGTCAAGGAAAGATTTAAAAATTCTAAATCATTCTTATTGTATATAATATAGTATATATTAGTATGTATATATATGTATATATGTGAAGGTGTGTCTATTTTTATGCAAACAATATTACAGCAAATATATATTCATAGTACATTCTACAGTAGATATTTAACAAACCCTTACTTTTCTTTTTAATTTACAGAGATATATGTATATAATTATAGAGCAGCGATTTTGTTCTAAGTTTATCACTTCATAGAGTAATTATTGCTTCCCACTCTCACAAACACCAGTTATGATCATATTATTCTTCTGTAACTGTCAATAAACCATGTGACAAGCTAAGGAAGAAGACAAAATAAATTGTGTGATGTTTTTAATATGAGAGAAACAGAAATGTTTACAAAGGTGTTGCTAACTTGATTAATATTCTATTTGAAAATAACAGGAAGAATAAATCTTATTCCTTGCTCTTGATTAATATTCCTATTTTACTTGTTTTCCTTTCATTAACAACTCAAGCACAAATATCAAATCTTTACTATGTCAGAAAAGTAACTCCTTTCCTTTCTTTGCTATTCTCCTCAATTTGTCAGCTAGCAGGATTTTCTACAAAACCAGAAATGCTTTCCAGTATCAGATAATATGTTATCACCACTTTCTCTTGAAAATATAAGAAGGGTTTATCCTTGCCTTGCAAGTCATGAGCCATGTAATTCAAGTTGAACACGTTTGACTCTTTACTAAAAGCTTACCTGAGTAGTTTGCCTGCTTGTGTTCATTTTATGCCTCTGCAAGTGAGCTGCTGATGCTCTCTACTTAAGCTTTTGATACCAGTAGGTAGTTTCTATCCCGATGTAAGTGCTTATTGCAACGATAAATTCAGCTTTAAACTATCTTGAAGGCAGGAAAAGATCAAAAGTAGATATGTTGAAAGCAGCCATTTTATTTTTTTGTCAAGTATCCATATTCAGAGGATTCAGGTTTCTCCAGGGATGAGTTTCACAATCACAAAATATTATCTCCCATAGGCAGAAAAATATTTTTCAATATCTGAAAAAATTAAATGCTTACTCTTCTAGTTCAGCAACAAAGACCATGGTATGATATATAATATGGATCTACTTTGAGAAGAGAGCTAGGACTCTATGACATTTACATGTTGAATCAGTATAAACATCTATACTGATAATTTCCTTTTTTATGTGAAACTCAAATTTGGTTTCAGGATTTATGATAGAATATTTGTGAACAAATTATGAGTCATAACAAATAAATTTATACAGGTATATAATTAAGGTTGAGATGTAGTCACTAGTAGGTGTAAGCATATACACATCAAATTATAAATGGAATAAACTGAACATGAAAGAAGGCTTTGAACAATCGAAGATGTACAAGAAAATATAGACAATACTAACAAGATCTAATTCTAGGAGTTCAGCTCGTGTTTGAAACGAGGCTATTTTACTCCACTTCATTTTTACCTGGGAAATTTATTATCTTTAGGCATCCCAACATCTCACCCACTGCTACATCATACAATAGATTTCAATTTAATGACCAGTTTGCTCTGATACTAGTAAATAACTTTTTGTATTGTTCTACATATAGCACATCACTGGATGTAAAATTCTAAAATGATGAATTAAAATCTAAAAATTAAAAACAAGTGTTCAAAAAGACTTCAAGTCCAGAGAGACAAAATGCTAATGGCAAATTATCAAGTAATTTTCTGGCTAGGCATGCTACAGTACAAAGGTTTCACTAGTCACATATATAAACCTTTAGGGTAAGACTAATTTCTTCAGTTGCCAGAGTAAATTATACTATAAAATAGTAGTATAGCATCAGATAATAATTACTTGCCAACTAAACATTCTGTTGAATGTAATTTTATTACTATTAATTTATTGCTCCTCAAAATAAGAGCATGTTCTGAATACTCTAATTATTTTACATTTGTGTTTGAAATAACCATGAAAGCAGATGCTTAACTGATGTTAATAGTATGTATCAAACAATTGAGATATGCAAGATTCAAACACACTCAGGGTGCTAAGGTGATCACCTGAGTATTTTAAGTCATTTCCAATCCAGCTTGTAGTACTATTTTTAGTTAAAAACATAGTACTCACAAATTCGGGTTTGAGGCTGGGTTATTTGAACAATCTTGTATGCAGTTGATAATTTCAGGAAATCCATGCTTTCCTGTCCATGAAATAAGCACTGGAGTTATCAATGTCTAGAAACCTTGTACAAACTCCATTGTGTGTGTGTGTGTGTGTGTGTGTGTGTGTGTGTGTTAGACAGGTATTCTTTTATTTTAATTTTTTATTGAATATATTCTTCATTTACTTTTCAAATGTTATACCCTTTCCTGCTTTCTCCCTTCCCAGATAACCCCCAACCCATCCTCCCACCCCCTGCCTTCAAGAAGATGCCCCTCTGCCCAACCAACTCTCACCTACCTCCCCTCGATTTCCCCATGCTGGGGCATCTATTGATCCTTCATAGGACCAAGCACCTCTCCTCCCACCGATGCCCAACAAGGCATTCCTCCACTACAGTTGTGGCTGGAACCATGTGTACCCCTTGGTTGATGGCTTAGTCCCTGGAGCCCTGGAGTTCTGGTTGGCCGACATCACCGTTCTTCCCATGGGACTGCACACCCCTTCAGCTCCTCCAGTTCTCCCTCCAACTCCTCCATTGTGGACCCTGTGCTCAGTCCAAATGTTGTCTGCTAGCATCTGCCTTTGTATCTGTAAGGCTCTGGCAGAGCCCCTCAGGAGACAGCTATAACAGGCTCTTTTCAGAAAGCACTTCTTGTCATCCATAATAGTGCCAGGGTTTGGTGACTGTTTATAGGATGAATCCCCATACAAACTCCATTTTTATGCCAGATGTGGGCTTCTGATTTTGGACCAGGGAATCACTCTTGAAAATTGGCATTTAGCTCCTGGTTTTATCTCCTCAGTAATCCTACTTCTACAAATTTATTTCTAGCTTCAGAAGTCATTGAGAGAGTTAGATTTTATACAGCTGTATTAAAATTTATACAGAAAAACAAAAAACAAATGAACAAATACCTGAAAAGGAACAAGTACTGACTTTTCCAAGATTATGTAAGAATTTAAACACAAAGTCACAGCTAAGCTGATTTTATTTAACATTTTAGCTAGAAGAACACCAATTTTAAAAAACTAGATTAGAAAAATTTTATGTAACTCTCAAATAGTTTTTAAAACACAGCATTCTTATTGTGTAATAGATTTCTTCTTTTAATACATTGATTTAACACTTTTGAGCTATCAATATCAAATCAAATAATGAAATCCATAGTTTTGCTTCATTGGCTTGATTTATATGTGTTGATGCTATATAAATGCAATATATTTTGTCAACTTCGCAGAAGTCACAACATGTGTTGGAACATAGAATCCCAGTGGGGAATTTCCTCTATCAGATTTTTTGGAATTTTCATTATTGACGCTTGATATTGACACATTGGGGTATTGGGATATTGGGATATTGATTGTCCAGCACAGTGTGAACGAACATTCCTGTCCCTAGGAAGGAGTGCCTGAGCAATGTAAGAAAGGAAGATGAGACAGCCAAGATAAAGTTGAGCCTTAGGAGAGAGCTGTCCTTCAGGGTCTCTGCTATAGTACCTTCTTGGTTCTTGTCTTCCCTCAGTGAGGAAGGTGTTGAATCGGAATCCTGTAAGTTCTTTCCTCCCTACAAAGTATTTTGGTCAGTGTTTTAACAGAACAACAAAGCATCAAACTATAATAAGAGATAAAACCTAAAATAGTATTTATTGTAAACTAAAAAATATGTTGAATTATTAGTGGAAGGCTGATAGTGATAGATCACAAGTTTTATATCTCTTTCCAAGACATAGATTCAATGGCGTTCAAACTACAAAGGTATAAACAGTATTCCAATATTGATATTGTAAATTTTAATGAAACAAATTCTAAAGGTAAAATATAAATGTATCAGCTAGTACCATTATTGGAAAGTTTTATAATGAAACTCAACTGTCAGATAATAGAAAAAACATTACATACCTGTTTGTTATTGAGATTTGGGCTCATTTTGTTTAGATGTCTTCAGTCATAAAAACCATTAACACACAAATTTATCTGTTGTAACCTTCTCTTATATTTTTGGAGCTATTCTATATAAGGATATATACGATTATTTTTATAGAGCATTTGTGCCACATATTTACTTTTTTATTTATACTATTTATTTATTTATATTTTGTTTTGATTAAACTAAACTTCAAGAAACTGCATGCCTGCTATTCTAGCTGAATGGTTGTCTCACACAGGAAGCTGTGCATCTAAAGACTATTAGATTCGCATTCCTTAGATCAAGTTCTCAAAAATCTGTTGCTGAAAAAACTAAATTTACCTTTAAATGTACTCCTGCTGCAGCTACAGGTTAAATCCCAATTTAGTCCTGTCAACAAAAATTAAGCTTACATATATACAAAAATCTAATGCGATGGACTGACAATCAAGTATGATACATGTGACTATGAATCTAATGTTGGTTAATAATTTCTAAAGAGACAGATAATTGTACGCTGTAGATTGAAGTCTTAGGAACTTGAAAGCTGTTAAATAGAAAGGTCTAAATTGGCTTTCCCGAGTTTGTGATGAAAACCCACACTTGATTACTATGTGAACGCAGGCAGAAAGCAACAATGAAAAACACAATGACGGAGAATGAAACAAAAAAGGATCCCAAACACTTTGTGACTGATTTACAAGATTTCAGATTAGTATTTCCAGGCATATATGTTCAAGAACTATTAAAATTATACTTATAATTATACTTCAACCCAAGGTTTAAGATTGTTATTGTAAGAAGTAATGAAAACTCTTACGATGTATATTTTACAGCCTTTTTTTTTTCTATATTCTTCAAACAAGGGAAACTTATACAAAATCTAATTATATAATTAAAGTCTTTTTTAAGAATTTTGTTAAAAACTTGTTGTTTGAGTGATAGACCACTTGATATGTTTGTTTTATTATATTATATATGTAATAATTAACTTCAGTTAGTATCCAAAATACTGGGAATGATTATATTATACAAACAGATTCACAAAACAAATCTTAATGATTTTCTTTTAATTTTTTCCATACAATGTATTTTGTACATTTTCTTTCCTCTTCCTCAAGTCTTCCCTAATACTCATAACCTCCTTATATTTATCCACCTTGATGTTCCCTTTCTCCCTCAACAAAAAATTTAAAACAGAAAATACTATAAGATAAAGCTGAATAAATAAAAAGGAATATAACACACACATACATGCATGCATGCATATACCTACACAGACACAGATGCACACACACACACACACACATAAACACATGCATACATGCATGTACCTACACAGACAGACACATCACACACACACATACACACACTCACACACACACATACACACACACACACACACATGCATGCATGAATGGACCCACACAGGCACACAGATACACACACACACACAAACACACACAAACACATGGTACATTTAGTATTGGGTAACTACTCATGAGCATGAGGTCTATCCGGAGTTGTTGGAGAGTAGAACCATTGACTTTCTATTGGAGAAAACTGAATTCCCTTTCCCAATAGCTATCAAGCAGAAATAGTTTTAGGATTAGTGTTGGAACTTTGTGTCCGGCATCCTTTCTCATTGGCAGTGCTTACCTGCTTAAGCCTGTGCAGATCTTGAGCATGTTGTCCTAGTTTCTGGTAGTTCATATATGTATCTGCTCTGTTGTGACTTCTAATTGTTGCTTCCTTGGAATTGTCCTCCACTTCTTGATCCTACCATCTTTCTGCACCCTATTACTCTTATATCTCTGAGCTTTGAGAAGAGTTGTCTGACACACACAAAAAAAAAATTTAAAAAAATATCTCACCTTGGGTCAATGTTCCAAAGAATCTCACTCTGCACATGTCTAGTTTGGATCTATGTATTGATTATGATCTATGATTAAAAGAAGTTTTGCTGGTGAGGGCTAAGAGATGCATTCATGCATTGATAATTTTTAATGAATTTATTGTGTACTCTAGGTGTAAGAGATACAAGTACCAAAGAATAAAAACAAATGACACTAATTACTAATCACTAATATGAAGAGATGATATGGAAGGCATGCTTAATGTTTGAGTTAATATCAATGTTGCTTAATATCTTCATATTTTTGCAATACAATAAAAAGTCCTGTATACAAGTTGACTTATAAATAATATAGATTTCCTTTTCAGGGTTCTGCAAGTAAGGAGGTTGAAATCTATAGGTAGAAATATCAGAAAGATAATGAGGAACCACTTTTCACAGCAGGTTTTATTTACTTTGTATTCTCTCTCATGGTTTAGGAAATCTAAAGTGTCTAATACATCATTGACCCCGTACTTTAAAGTTACAGTTTTATGACATAAGCATCTCCAAAAACTTTTTAGTTTATAAGCATCATATTAGAACACAAATTTCAACATATGAACTATAGGTGGAAATAAAAACTATCACAATAGTATACGTTCAGTAAAACATGATATTCTTCTTTCCTCATCCCACTAATATTTCAGGAAATTTTTATGTTATTGTGTGTGTGTATGTGTATGTGTTTGTGTGTGTGTGTGTGTTTATATTTAACTCAAGAGAAGACAATAAGAATATAATGTCACATGGTCCAAGGATTAGAATGTACTAGATAGAATAAAAATAATTTGAAGATAATTTATAAACATTACCCTTATTAAGACCATTTGAAATTAAATATATCTTATGTATTTAATTAAATATATCTGCTGTATAATGAGTACATTATGGAAATCATAGTACTGAAAACTTGTTTATATAAAATATACAAGATTTAAAATTTTAAGTAGCCAATTGAGGAGTGTATGCATATATTGTCAAAGTTAAGGAGATTATTTATGAACTATTCTTAATACTTAACTGTATGCATGTATTTATGAGTGCCAATTGTATAGTTGTGCATGATATTTTTAAAATGTAAGTCTAACAATTATTGAAAATTATACACAAAGAATACATTGCGTTCCATAAAGAGGTTGCATAAGCCAGCTAATTCATCTAAAACAATATTTAAAATTTATTTATTTAATAATATTATTGTTCTCTTTAATGATTTTAAAATTTTGAGCCATTACATTTATTTAAAATCTTAATTTAATTATAAAATTAAATTTAAAAATCCATCCAGACAAAAGAAACCTCATTTTGTGAGACAATTATACCACCTATAGAAGAATAAAATTAGCCTGATATGAAGCATTAAGGATCAAAGCATTTTTGATAAATCACATTTTGATCTGGTAAGGTCAAAATATGAAACATATTTTAATAAAATGACAGTTTAGTCTGAGGGCAATATACTATTTTTGTAGAGTAAAGATGATCCAAAAAAGAAATTAATGTATGGTAGTATGTCACTCAATTGTTAAAAATGTAGCAAATGAAGAATTATATATAACACATTTTAAACTATTACATTTCTAGGTAATATTTAAACTATTATATTTCTAGGTAATTTTGTTATGAAATGTGTTTTATTTCCCCATGTTTCATAGGGATTTTGATTGTATTTAGACATTAAAGTCATTACAACATGATAGGGTCATGTGAATTTATGAACAACTTTTGTTAGTGGACTAACAAAACCTGATCATTTCTTTTCCTAGTACAGAACATCTAGGAAAAGGTAATTATCTGTATACCACAAAAAGGGATTGAATTGGCTGGGATTTTGATTTTGGGTATTGTTTTCTTTATCTTCATTTGATGTTAAGTGAAGAAAGAGAGAATGAGAAAGAGGGGGGGATATTAAATTTTATTTATTTTTGTGGAAGGATTTTAAACATACCATGAGAAGTTGAGATAGGCAGATGCTTGTGAGTTCAAGGTCCTCTAGTTTATATAGGTAGCTCTAGGACAGCCAGGGATATACACTATAATAAAAACCTATTCAAAAATAAACCTAAACAAATTATTATTGTAATTTTTGATTTTCTAATTATATGATGTTCACATATCAGAAAGTAAATATTAATATGTAAACTGGGTATTTAGGATATCAATAATATTATCAGATCATGTATTTTGCCTAGTCTCACAAGTTTTGGTAACCCATTCAGACTAAGTAATTGTTATATAATAAATAAGGTTGATGCATAGTTTATTTATTCTCTTTAGATTTATTTCCAAAGGCATAATTTTTAATTCAAGTCAAATGAATTAGCAGCCTTAAAAACCTTAAAACCTAGAAATAATATTGATGAGCACTGGTTCTTTCTACATAATTATATGAATGACAAAATGTCTTTTTCAACAATTAAATTGTTGGTCTTAAAACTAAATGATGAGACATAGTTAATAAATTAATATGACCAAATATGTTCAGAACTTATAAAAGCCTATTATGATATGTTTGAGGAGTGTTTTTTTAAGAAAAATGAATAAACATGACTCAAATATTATTATTTGTTTAAAATTAATTGACTTAAATTCTAATGTCCTTATAGTTCCCACATTCTGCAGTTGACTTGTACTATTAGTTTCTAAAATGATTTTAAACCAATTATTAATTGTTGGAAGTCCCTGCTATTAAGTCAGCAGTTCACTAAATCCAGATAGACTCCTGAGTTTGGTGTAAAATGGAGTCCTCCCTTTTTCAGCAGGACTTTCCCTATTCCACTGACCTTATCTAACCAGTGTCTCTAAACATAGGTGCCAGTTCTTTTTTTTTTTTAATTTTCTAAGTTTTTTTTATTTACATTCAAAATCATTTCCCCTTTCCCATTTCCTCCCTCCCCAAAAGTCCCATAAGCCCCCTTCCCTCCCTCTTTTCCCCATTCAACCCCCTCTCGCTTCTCTGTCCTGGCGTTCCCCTACATCCAGTCTTTCCAGGACCAGGGGTCTCTCCTTCCATCTTCTTGGAAATCTATTGATATGCGAACTGTGTCTAGGGTATTCTGAGATTCTTGGTTAATATCCCCTTATCAGTGACTGCATACCATGTGTGTTCTTTTGTGATTGGGTTACCTCACTAAGGATGATATTTTCAAGTTCTGACCATTTGCCTAGGAATTTCATGAATTCATTGTTTTAATGAGCCTGCAAGCCCTGCAAGATTCAGCACATGAGTTCTGCTCAGCACTTCTGGTGGTAGGATAATTAGGTACTATGTTATGACAAATCAACCTTCCCACCCATAGCCCACAACCCCCTCATATACCCTGCCCTCAAAACAATAGATAGAACTGTCTCACTGAATGATCTCTAGAATTCCTTCCATCATACTCATGGACAAGGCTCAAGGTTTCTGCACCCTAAGCCCTTATGAACCATTGACCAACAACCCCCAGTTAATCAGAATTTTAGTATTGTTGATATATTAACAATTAATTAGATAATTTCTTTTTTAAATGAATGCTTCATAGACATTTCAGTTTGGCCTGAAATATTCAGTTTGATTTTAAGGAGCCAAGAATATAGAGCTCAAAGAACTCAATATCCATAAAGATTGTAATATCTAACATTATTAGAAGTTGGGATTAGAAAGTGTTTCATATATTGAAATGTATTAATAATTGAAATGAGGAGACATCAATTTCAGAGATGCACAGGAAATGGAAAATTAAATTCAAGAGACATTATTATAATGAAAGTTGAGATTTAAAGATGGCATGAACATCCATACAGAACTTCACCTAATCTTTAGATATTGTAAAGTTTTTGAAAAATTGAACTACATTTTAAAGGGAATATTTCATTCTCAGTTCTGAATGCAAAATACTTTAAACTTTCTTATCAAGTAAAGGGCTAAAAATGTAAAAGTGTTTAAATTTATAGGAAAACTGATATGTACAAAACTGAAGACACAGTAAGACAAATAAAGGGCACAGACAAAAAAAACAAACCAAACAAAAGAAAACAACATACAAGAATAAAAAAAACACAATGAGAGGATCTTGTGCAGTAATCTCAAGAGGCAGGAAGGAGATGGAGCTTCTAGAATGTTCCAGGAACCTGGAAGGTGAGAGATTCTTAGGACTTAAAGGGAGGGACTTTAGATGAAATGTCCTACAGTAGGGAGAGGCAACTTGCAGAGTCCACCTCCAGTAGAAACACAGAGCGTCAGTGAAGGGATGGGGTTGCCATCCCACAGTCAAAAACTCTGACCCAGAATTGTTTCTGTCTGAGAGAACTGCAGGGAGGAAAATAGAAAAGAGTCTGAGTGAAGAGAGGTCCCCTGACTGGCCCAACTTGAGATCCAGTTCAAGGGAAGGCTCCAAGTTCTGACACTATTTCTGATACTATGGTGTGCTTGCAGAACAGAGCCTATCATGTTTGTACTAAGAGAGTCCCAACAAGCAGCTGAAAGAGTCAGATACATACACCCAACCAATGGACAGTCATAGAGGACCTCTGTAATTGAATTAGGGAAAAGCTGAAAGAAGATGAGGAGGAGGGTGACCCCATAGGTAGACCAGCAGTCTCAACTGACCTGGACCCAGAGATCTCTCAGACACTGATCCACAACCAGTCAGCATACAGCAGCTGATATGAGGCCCCTGACACATATACAGCACAGGACTACCTTGTCTGGCCTCAGTGAGTGTAGATGCACCTAACACGTGAGAGACTTGAGACTCCAGGGAGTGGGGAGGTCTGGTGGGATGGGAGTGGGGGACATCATCTTGGAGATGGGGGCAGAGGTATGGGAAATGAAACAGTCAGAGGGCAAACCAGTAGGGGGATAATGACTGGACTGATTAAAAAAAATAAAGAATAATAAAAAAAGAAAAAAAAAAGAAAAAAAAGAGGATATGGTGTAACATATGGAAAGCTAAACTTTATTTGATGAATTGCAAGAGTCTGGTTATTGTCCACTCTGAAGACATAAATTTAAAAGCACCCTGGTATTTGAACATGGTGTAAAGTGTTTGATATTCAATACCTAGATAACTAGATTTTTCATTAGTTCTTTCAGAATTTTATACCATGTGTTCGTTCATGCTTTTCCCTAACTCCTCCCTGATTTATTATTCCTTCCCTACCTATCAAAGTTTGTTTCTTTTTTACTGTTATTTTTAATTATTCACAGCTTTATTGAGCTTCATATGCTGCAGACACCAATTTACATTGTATGATCTAGTGATTTTAAGTATACAGAGATATCTACATTTGTAAACACAATACATTTTAAGACATTTAATGGGCTAAAGCCACCCAGTCTGCTATCTTATCCCATGTCTCAATGTTCTAAGCAAGCACTAACATAGTCTCTGTCATTAAGGATCACCCTACTTTGTACATTTCTTATAATAAGTTATTTAATTATAGGCTGATTTCTAACCAGCTTTTTTTACTGAATGGAAGAATTTTTTAAGTCTGTCCCAGAGTTGCATGCATTAACAATCAATTCTTTCTCACGGTATTAATAATAATCTAGTTGATAGAGTCTCAGAATTATTATTACGTAATGACCATTTCAGGAATGGGTTTTGCATTTCAGATCATCTTAGTTGTTGGTCTACTGCTGTGAATGACTTGTCATTCCTCATGACTAAGGCAAATTTTATATAAAGAGAATTAATTCAGGGCTTTTTTACAGTATTAGTGTTCATCATGGTGGAAAGCAGATAGGCGTAGCACTAGGTTAGTAGAAGGGATGTTTACATACTGATCTGTGTAATGTCGTTATTATTTCCTCAGATGAGGGATAAGATGAAAGTCAGCCATACTGGTGACCAAGCTTTATTAATACATGTCTTAGGCTGATCCCAGAGCACTTCTGAATGTCCCTAAGCTTAGGTCTGGAGGCTTCTAGAAGCACTACCATCCAATCTTCTACAAACCCTGACCTTGAAGGCTTTAGTTTTAAGTCTCCATCTGCAAATCTAGGCTTAGAATGTTTCAGACTCTGAGACTTACTGTAGAATGAGATCGACCTTTCTAGTTCTTTCTAAACCCTGACTGGTTGGTGGAACTTTGCTTAAATCCCCTATCCAAGATGACCGACTTAAATTAACTTCTCTTGGCTTCTCACTGAATAGCTCTGTTTGGAAAACCCACTTCCTAACTCCAGGAACCAAACTACACTCAACTGAAATGCTCTAAATGGAACTATCTACTCTCTCTTCACTGTTCTTAAGTGGATTCTCACTCTTATCTGTTCTCATGAGAGATGGCTATAGCCTGTCTTTGACTCATTTCTGCCAAATCTTTCTCTAATTCATCAATGTGTATGTCCTTCAATTAGACATGACTTTCTGGGATTAAAGGTGTATACAAAAGGCAAATCTGCATTCTAGACAGAGGTATGTGTGTGTATATTCCAGCCACATTGCAGAAGAGAAAAGCAGAAAAGAAAAAAAAACAAACAGAGATAGGTAAACGAAAACAGAGAGATAGAGACAGAGACAGAGAGAGAGAGAGACAGAGACAGAGACAGAGACAGAGAGACAGAGAGAGAGAGGGAGAGAGGGAGGGAGGGAGGGAGGGAGACTGGGCCTTTCATGAGCTTTTAAACCTCAAAGCTCAAAGCTTACTGGCCAGTAACACAAATCCTTCAACAAGGCCAAACTTGAACCTTCCTAAACAGTGTCATACCTGGAACAAGCATTCAAACCTATTTGCCTATAGAGCCATTTCATTCAAACCACAAACACACACACACACACATACACACACACACACACACACAAACATGCACATATATTACATACACATAACTATGTATGTATGTATATATTATTACTTTTATTTTAATTTTATCTAGTATGAAAATGTATGACATATTTCTTTTTTTATTTTTTTTAATTTTATTTTCTAAGTTTTTTTTTACATTCAAAATCATTTCCCCTTTCCCGTTTCCTCCCTCCCCAAAAGTCCCATAAGCCCCCTTCCCTCCCTCTTTACCCCATTCAACCCCCTCTCGCTTCTTGATGTTTATTTTCTAAATGATCAATTGTTTGGTAGAGAATGTATAAATATACAGAAAAATCGTTGAAAATATAAAGATAAATGTTAAGCACACCTAACTGGGTTGGAAAATATATATACTGTGTTAAGTTTACTATATATATATATATATATATATATATATATATATATATATATATATATAGTCGCAAATCAAGAAAAGTTGTCCCAAATCAAACTAACAAAAGTTATCAGAACTAAAATGATCTGTTATTTGATGATAAATGCTTCATTTTTTTTCTATAAGGCTATAAAAATTCCTAATGTGGATGTGTCTACAGACAGAAATCTAGAATATATCACGTTTAAAGTGATGAAATGCCAGGAGGAAATTGATGAGGACATCATTATATTTGCAATCTTTAGTTCCCCACAATAAAACATGAGCTGATGGAACTAATTGAAAATGCTTAAGAATATAGCAACACTATCAATCACTTGTGTGTAATTGACATCTATATGTTACATTCAGATACCAAAGAGTGCATACTCCTTTCAAGTTCACAAATCATTCACTGAGAGAGATGTTATATTCCTTAGCAGACATAAGGGATTATAATCCTAAAATGTAATACTTTAATCCTAAATGGAATCAGTTTAGAAATTAATAGCACAGAGTTAGAAATGTAAGTTTAGGACTTTGATAGCAAATCTAAACTTAGGACTTTGATAGACACAGTTTATTATTATTATTATTATTATTATTATTATTATTATTATTATTATTATTTTCTAAGTTTTTTTATTTACATTCCAAATGATTTCCCCTTTCCCGTTTCCTCCCTCCCTGAAAGTCCCATAAGCCCCCTTCCCTCCCTCTGTTCCCCATTCAACCCCCTCTCGTTTCTCTGTCCTGGTATTCCCCTACATCCAGATGTCCCTCAACAGAGGAATGGATTCAGAAGATGTGGTATATTTACACAATGGAATACTTCTCTGCAATTAAAAACAATGAATTCACAAAATTCCTAGGCAAATGGTCAGAACTGGAAAATATCATCCTTAGTAAGGTAACCCAATCACAAAAGAACACACATGGTATGCAGTCACTGATAAGGAGATATTAACCCAGAATCTCGGAATCCCCAAGACACAATTCACATATCAATAGATTTCCAAGAAGATGGAAGGAGAGACCCCTGTTCCTGGATAGACACAGTTCTAAGTCACACAGAGAATAAAAAGGAAATCTGGAAAAACAATGCTATTAGTACTTTAAAAAATGCAAAATTCGCCAAAATTTATGAAATGAAATGTGACAGGCACAGAACATAAGAAAAAAATCTATTTTATAATTCAGCTGAATAAATAAAAATTAAGAAGAAAGTCAATCTCAATGTACAAGATATAAAAATTAAATAAACTTAGATACTCAAATCTATACACAAATAAAAGAAACATAAAACCCCAAAATGAATTTTATGTTTTGAGACAGGATCTCATTATGCAACCCAAGATGTCTTCAGACTCATTATGTGAGTCATCTAAAGTAAAACTCACAGAAATCTGCCTCCTGCATTGATGAAGCAATGGCAGCAATCACCACAACTGGTTTTGATGATCTCTATATATCAGTAAAATTGATAAACCTTCAACCAAGCTATTAAACTTAAGAAATCTTGCATTATTCCATATTTCAGGAATATTATGAAGATCTCTAATTTTTCCAACAAACTGAGCAATGTGGATGAAGTTAGTATTTGAAGTACATTTTTATGAAAACTTATCCAAGAATAGGTAAACTATATTCTTCGCTTTTGCATTCTTAGGAGCTGAACCCACTCTCTAGTGTTTGGTAAGCAAGTTCTACATTGCTAGCACAAAAGTCATTTCCTTACTACTAGATTGGGGGACATTTCCAATTTTTGCTTTAATCTGCCGAAAGGTAAAATGTGAGGTTAATACAGGTTCATTAGTAAATTCTAACAAAAAGGAATAACTTACATTAAACTAAATGAGCTCTACAGAACTTGTGTGTATTAGTCATGAATTCACAGCAAAAGTTCTCAAGAAAATATTAACAAATCTTATTCAGAAATATGTAAAATATGTATTAATACTAGTATGGAAAGACTATTTCTTTAACACTTATTACTCTATTTATTATAATTCTTTTTTATATTCTCTTCTCATCCCCAATTTATTATATTTAGTTGTTTAAAGTCACACTTTAATAATTTTAGACCACACATACACACACCACACACACACATTTAATCTTTCCACACTTTCTAATCTTCTATCCATCCCTGCTATTTATGCAGGTCCCTTTCCCACATTCAGGTCTTTTTGTTATATCCTGTGATCTCTAATTTTAGTCAATAAAATCAGGTTTAGTAAGATCCATTGGAGCCTGATAAGCTAATCATTTGACACACAACTGAAGTCAGTGACTGACTTCCCTTCTCCTAGAATCCATTACGTTTACAATAAGTAACCAGAGAGTTACATGTGCCCCTGCAGTCTATGACTGTCTATTACCAGATCTAGTCTTGTTCAAGATTATTGGCAGCAACCATACTGCTGTTGTTTCAGTGCATTCAGTGTAATGCTCCGAAGACCATGCTGTGTGTTGCTCTTATATTATCATTGCTAATTATTTATTTTATTTATTTATATCGTAATTGTTGCAACCATCCTGTTCTCCCCTTCCAGAGTTATTACCCCATCACCGCTCACCTTCTCCTCTGAGAGAGTGCCTGCCACCCTGTGTCCCCCCAATAAGTCTTCAGAATTAGGCCAGTCCTCTCACATTGGGCCTGATAAGGCAGTCTTCTGCTACATATGGGCCTTCGGCTTTTGACCAGCCCATTTATGCTCTTTGGTTGGTGGCTTAGTCTCTGGGGCCCCCAAGGAGTCCACATTAGTTAACATGGTTGGTCTTACTATGGGATTTCCACCCTCTTCAGTTCCTTCAATCCTTCTTCTAACTCTTCCATGGGGGTTCCTGACCTCCATCCAATGCTCAGGTGTGAGTATCTGCATTTGTCTCAGCCAGCTACTGGGTAGAACCTCCCAGCATGCCATGAAAAGTTGCTGTCTGCAAGGAAAACATAGGATTGGTAATAGTGCCAAGAACTGGTACCATCTCATTGGATGGATCTCAAGTTGGGCTGGTCACTGGTCGGCCATTCCTTCAGTCTTTGCTCAATTTTAGTTCCTGCATTTCTTTCAGACAGGAGAAATATTTGGTCAAAAATTTTGAAGGTGGTTTGGTGTCCCCATTTCCCCACTGGGAGTACTGTATGACTACTGGAAGTAGTCCCTTCATGTTACATATACTCACTGTTGGGCATGCTGGCTAAGGTCACCCTTAAGGAAGGTCACCTAAGGAAGCTGGAAGCTTCCCATATTCCAGGTTACTGGGACTTTCTAGAGGCTTCCCCTGACCCCCAGCAGTAGCATATTTCCATTCATACTTCTGGCCCTCTTGGCATCTCTCCTGTCTCCCCCTGTATCTGATCCTGTCCCCATACCTGTCCTCTCATCTCTCCCTCCCAGGTCCATTCCTTCCTCCCTCTGTCTCCCATGATTATTTTGTTCCCTGTTTTAAGTGGGATTGAAGGATCAATCCTCACCTATGCCTTCCTTCTTGTTTAACTTCTGAGGGTCTGTGGGGTGTATCATGTGTATTCTGTACATTTTTGCTAATGTCCACTCATCTGTAAGTACATACCATGCATGTCTGCTTGGTCTGGGTTACTTCACTACCAATAGTATTTTGTAGTTCCATCCACTTGCCAGCAAAATTTCATGATATCTTGGTTTTTAATAGTTGAACATAGTCAATTGTGCAAATGAATCACATTTTCTGTATTCATTCCTTAGTTGAGGGACATCTAGGTTGTTTCCTCTTTATGGCTGTTATGAATAAGGCCCTATGAACATAGTAGAGCATATGTCTTTGTGATATGGTGGAGCATATTTGGGGTATATGTTCAGGATCATTATAACTGAGTCTTCAGGTAGAACTATTTCCAATTTCTGAGAAACCATCAGACAGATTTCCAGAGTGGTTTTACAAGATTGCATTCCCATCAGAAACGGAGGAGTGATCCTCTTTCTCCACATGCTTGCTAACATGTGCTCTTGCTTGAGATTTTGATCTTAGCTATTCTGACTCGTGTAAGGCATAAAATCTCTCGGTCATTTTGATTTACATTGCCCTGATGGCTAAAGATGTTGAACATTTAAGTGCTTCTCAGCCATTCAAGATTCCCCTTTTGATAATTCTTTGTTAGACATTATACCCTATATTTTAATTGTGTTGGTTTTTGCTTATTTGGTTGGTTGGTTTGTTATTCTTGTTTTTTGTCTTGTTTTGCTTGGACAGAGCCTAACTTCTTGAGTTCTTTATATGTCTTGGATATTAGTCCTACATATCTAGCACCCTGCCCAAATCTCAAGTCCAGGTGGATCAAGGACCTCAACATAAAAACAGGTACACTGAATCTAATAGAAGAGAAAGTGAGAAAGAGGCTTGAAAGAATTGGCATAGCAGAAATTTCCTGAATAGAACATCAATGACTCAGGTTTTAAGATCAACAATTGATAAATGGGTTTCTTGAAACTGAAAAGCTTCTGTAAGGCAAGGGACACTGTCAATAGAACAAAATGGCAGCCTGTATGTTGGCAAATGATTGGCATATTCACACCCTACATCTGACAGAGGGCTAATATACAATATATCTTCTGACTCTTATTATGCTATACCTCTTCTGCAATCTCCCTTGAGCCTCAGACAGAGTGGTATTAATATCATCTTGAGGACTTCCCACTAAGCCTTCATTTTCTCTATGCATATTGAAAAAACCCGATCACACTCACCTCCATTTAGTTTGGAAAGAATCTTTTTCTAAGTATGTAACTTGTTCCAAATAAAGACAACTGCAGAAACCAAAATTGATGTATTGTAAATATATCAAGACAGATATACTCTAAATGATGTTTTAGCACCATGTGTACATGGGATTTTCTGGGTTGTGCACACCTTAAAATAGAGAAATAGGTACACAAACATGAGTCATTTTTCATCACAGGGGGCACTGATATGACACCAGATATCATACCATTGGCATATAATATGAATAATTGGTTTTTTCAGCATATAATATCATTGGTCACATAAAATTCATGGTATTCATAGGAAAAATAGCATTTCCAATGATACATAGTGACTAACTTGATTTATAGAAATAGTGTAAAGCTAGTTGAATAGTTGAAAATCTACTAATCTTATTAATCACTGAGACATGCTAAAAGTGTCACTTGGCCATACTTAAACATATTTGACAAACTACAATGACCATTTATTATAAATGTTTTTAATGAACTTTCATTTATAACACAGAGTACAAAGTATTTTTCACATGTCCATTTACCCATCATGTTTCTCCTTTCATGTGCTACAATTTAAGACTTCCCACCCAGTTTTTAAACAGAAGTTTGACACAGACCCTCTATGTGTTATAGTTCCCTGGATGTCCGGAGTGTCTGGAGTGCAACGTACCTAATAAAGAACTTGAAGCTTCATTACTAACCTCAGAAATGAGACACACAACTCTGTTCCTCTTACAACTTTATTCTTTTGAAGTTCAAGTTTCAGTAAAGCAATGAAAAAAGGAAAGGGAAAAAAATGAGAATGCATTGGGAATAAAAACATAAACCCTTATTCACAGGTGCTATGATATTTACCTAAAAATAAAATTAATCATCAAAATGTTTTTTATTCGTAATTAAATGTAAGTGTTTGGCAGGTGTGAAGTTAATACCTATAAGCCAATCAAACTTCCAGTTTAGCAGTAATAATCAAGTATATTTATGAAATTAAACTTTAAAATACCATTCTTTTTGTACAAAAATGACATTATTACATATAAATGTGAAATATGTTCACACATATAAAATCTATGTGAGAAGTCTTAACTTATAAGTATGTAAGTGTGTGAATACACCAAAAATTGTAAGTTTGCCCTTCTATCATTTGTTAAATCAGTATATTCCCAGAAAATGATTCAAATAGTTTCTCTCATGAATATAAATAAATATTTTTTAAATTTAAGTAAAAGATGCAAAACAGATTAAAGGTGAACAACATCAAACAAACAAAGAATAAACAAACAAACAAAAACAAATAAAGGGTTTGAAAGTATTTGAGTTTGGGACTTAAAACATACAGATATCAGACAAATTGATCAGTGTATTAAGCCTAATCAATGCAGAACTTTGTCCAGAAATAGATAAACAAAAACATAAACAGCAAATGGCTAAGAATGAATAAAGACAGCAAAACTCCAAAGATATTACCTCTTCAACAAATAGTATTAGGTTACTAAAATAGATATAAATACATATGAAATAATAGGTCAAGATGCAGCCATTTACAAATCAGCTTAAAAGTGGATCATCATGTTCAGTATGAATTATACAAAATTCCTAGACTATAATACTGGAAAACATATTTGCATGTGAACGTGGGTATTTAGAATTATGAAAGGTTTACAATAAAATGTTTTTGTGCTCACCACTTTTTTTTTTAAACTGGACACAAAGTTTTCTGGGAAAAAGGAATTATAACTGAGAAAACTTCTGTGAGATTGCCTATAAAACTGTCTGAGGGGGCTATTTCTTCATTATAAGTGATGGGAGAAAATCATCCAACAAAGTACAGTAACTTCTCACATAAGTAATCCAATTGTCCTAGAAAGCAGACAGAGCAAGCCATGGATTGTTGAAACATGAAAGGCAGTCTGTGTTCTGGTTAAGCTAGGTTTAAACCCCAGTGACCCAGTAGAGAATTCCACATGGGACAGAGGTCTGTTTAGCCATGCCCCAAGACCATTAGGCTCCTGACACAAGGCTTCACCTCTCCATAATTCTGTGGCCATCAGTCACGTAAGGCCACACCCCAAGCCCCTAGTATTCTGGTTGGCAATGGACAGGTATTTCCCTCCTCACAGTTACCTGGCAACAGCCAGGTAGGTTGGCCCACTATAAAAGGGACTGTTTGCCTCCTCCCCTCTCACTTGCTTTCTCTTACTTTCTTGTCTTTGTCCCCTTGCTACCCCTCTCTCCCCCATTCTCCTCCCCCTCTCTCCATGTGGCTATGGCTGACCTCTACTTCTCTACTTTCTCCTTCTCTCTACTTCTGTACAATAAACACTAAAACCAATGGACTTCCCCTTCTCCTCTGAACTCACTGTGCTGTAGCAATGGAACAGGCCTTCCCCTAAAGAGCCAAGTATAATTTCCTGCCAGGGAGGCCTCCCAGCATTTCCAGCCCCCAGACCATACCAAGGACTTGACTACTCAGGAACCAACCAGCACCCTTCCCACCACCCCTGCCCCTTTTCCCTTCAGCTAGTGGCCACTGCTACTCCTGGGCCCCCCACCTGTTCTCAGCTCTTCTGCTATCCAGTGGCATTTTGTAAGGCCCAAGAACTAGCACCTGTTGTCCCCAGCCTCCATGAGGCCTAGGGACCCCAGACTGCCATTTCCTCAACCCTGGAGCAAGGTCCATCTACTTCCCACTGCCTGATGCTCATCCCCCAGTGGCCCGTAGGGTCATGTGATAACCTCCCGAGTCTGCCAGTCCAGTGCTTGTACAGTGCCAGTGAGCTCTGTTGGGATGCAGGTTCCCCCTGCCCTTTACTTTCCCCACGTCATGTGTTCTAAAAGGGTTAGCAAGCCAGCAAGTACCATTCATTGCTTTTGTTCATATTCCTGCCTCTTTCTTTCAGCCTTGAGTTCCAACCTTTATTTCCATCAGTGATGGACTGTGACTTAGAGTATGTGTCTTAGTTATGATTTTAATGCTGTGAACAGACACCATGACCAAGGCAACTCTGAAAAGGACAACATTAATTGGGTCTGGCTTACAGGTTCAGTCAATTATCATCAAGGCTGTAGCATGGCAGAGTCCAGTCAGGCATGTGTTGGAGGAGCTGAGAGTTCTGCATATTGTTACAAAAGCAAACAAGAGAAAAGGGACTTCTAGGCAGCAAGGATGACAGTCTTAAAGCCCACATGCTCAATAATGTACTTCCTCCAACAAGGCCAAACCTACTCCAAAAAGGTCATGTCTCCTATTAATGTCACTCCCTGGGCCAACCCTTTCCATTACCCTGTTTGCTGTTGCTGTTTTTGTTCAAGGTGTTTTGTCACAGCAATAGAAACACTGAGACCGTAAGAGAATAAGAATCCAATAATAAAGGAGATTCTACATATAGCTAACCCCAAGACCATCTAATCAGAGAGACTGAGGCAGAAGATCACTGAGTTCTAGGCTACACTGACTTGTATAGTAAGGTTCCATATCAAAAAGTGGGTTTGAAACATGAACAATGAACATGTTTTAAAGACAATGGATGGTGGGCAAATTCACCTAGGAAATGAGTTTCGAAATGATAATTTTCAGAGGACCCAAGTTTAAAACAACAATAAGATATTACAAGATTCCTATTGGAAGAGTCAAAGTACTCTTAAATATCTGTTAATAAATCATGTTGGTTGGGCTGTGGATATGAAGGTGTTCTACATGCCTGCACCAGAACACAGAATGAATTGCCGTGGTAATGTAAAGTTTTGTAATACCATGGATGGCAAATTGACAGTTTCTTATATATTTAAACACCCTCCTAGCATAAATCTTATCAATTGTACATGAATATTTTTATTCCAGAAAATCAAAAGTTCACATACACAAGCGTTTGCATGGGTTTTAGAAATAGCTTTCTTTACAACTGCCAACCTTGGGAGCAGCCCAATAGATGAATATTTAACTTTCATGTCAGTCAGGGTTCTACAGTGAAAGAGTCAGGAGTTGAAGATATATGAGAGAAAACTGGATGATCTTCTTTTGGGGACTGAGGAATCTAAGAACAGGAAGTCTGAAAGATAAAATCTGTAGGTACCAACAAGTGGTATAGTTCAAGTAAAAAGGCTTCACAAAGCAAAAAAGTTGGTGATATAATTCTGAGCTTCAGACTGAACTGAAAGTCTGAAACCTGTAGAAAGGAGTGGTGGCAGCAGTCCTGGGGTTGAATGCTGCAGCATTCATAATCCTGGGATGCAAATGCAGGAAATACAGATTAATTTAACTCATGGGCAGTGAGAAGGCACATTGCTTTCTATGCTGTTGTTATTGTTGTTCCTATTATTATTTTTAAAATTATTCTCTTACACAATATATGCTGACTACAACTATTCTTCCCTCCATCCCTCCCATTCTCTCTCCTGCCACGTGCCCTTTCTCCCAGATCCACTGCTCTTCTGTGATCCCACTGCATGGTACAATAATTACCATTTTTGTGTTTATACATTTTGGAAACCATCAACACTGAGCTGTAATATAAACATGAAATTGTGAAAATGATGTCAGCACATGTTTGTCCATTTTAGTAAATGTTATCAATATGTGGAGACATGGTGATAACTCAAAGTTATGTTAAGGAAAATAGAGGTATTATAAATATCCTTGTCTATTTGTTTTGCTTTAAATAAGTAAGACCATTTATGTACTTTAGCATTTGCGAATGCGTTTATTTTTTCTTTTTATTAATCATTTTATTTGTTTAAATTTCAAATGATATCCTCTTTCCCAGTCACCCCTCCACAACCCCCTGATTCCATCCACTTTCTCTCTCTCTCTTCTTTGTCTCTGTGAGGGTGCTCCTCCAATCACCTACCTACTCTTGCCTTACTGCTCTAGCATCCTTCTACTCTGGGACATCAAGCCTCCACAGGACCAAGAGCCTCTCCTCCCACTGATATCAGATAAGAAATCCTCTGCTACATATGTATCTGGAGCAATAGATGCTTCAATGTATACTCTTTGGTTGGTGATTTAGTCCCTGAGAGCTCTAAGTGGTCCAGTTAGTTGATAATGTTCTTCCTACGGGGTTACAGACCCCTTCAGTTCCTTCAGTCCTTCCCTAGTTCTTCCATTCGGCACCACATGCTCAGTCTGATGGTTGGCTGCTACTGTCTGCATCTGTATAAGTCAGGTGCTGGTAGAACCTCTCAGATAGCAGCCATGCAAGGTCCTGTCAGCAAGTGCTTCTCAGTATCAGCAATAGTGCCAGAGTTTGGTGTCTGCAGATGGGATAGATCCCTAGGTGGGGCTGCTTCTGGATCGCCTTTCCTTCAGTCTCTGTTCCATTACTTTTGTCTTTCCTTTGGACAGGAACAATTCTAGGTTAAAATTTTTGGCATAGATCAGAGATCAGAGGCCACTTCCCTCAACTGGGAGCTATGCCTATCTATTGAACGTGGTCTCTACAGGTTCTATCTACTTTTTCTTTGGTATTTTGACTAGTCATTCCCTTTGGGTCCTGGTTTGCTATATATGCATAATTCCTAAATTATTCACTTGTACTTCAACTGTTCACACTGAAGAGGTGTTTCACTCTATATATTATGTAAATGTACATAAATTTAATATTAGATAATTGTGTTTATATCATAATTACAAAGATAGTATTTTTCCAAATAATCACTTCAGTTATTTTAGTATTATCTCTAGTGTCTTCTTTTCTTTAATCAGCCACTCAATGCCATATAGCTACATGGTGGCAAACTGTGGATAGATAGCATTTTTAAATGCAACAATGCTTTTTGATACACATAGTAGGTTCTCCTCAACATCTATTGATTATGTCTAAATACTTTGAAATGAATTATATATGTTTATTCCTTGCCTCTCATTTGAAGGAAACAGATTAGGATATATTTCATTGAAGGCAGGTCAATTCCCTTTGTTCATTTGTATACTGGTTGAAGTTAATAGACCCAATAAGTCATTTCTGAGAATATGCTGCTCATCTGAGAAGATAATGTAACTATTTCATCATGCTATGGAACCATTTTGCATAAGAAATTGATGTACTGTCACAAATAAAGCTTAAGGCACTGGATAACACAATGCTTATTGCAGAAGTTGAAGGCAGGAAAACAATAATCAGAAGTATGGTCCTAGGATTTGAATACAGGGCACTTCACATGTTCAGAACCTGCTCTAACACTCAGATAAATCACAAACATTTTTAATCTTTGATTGCAGGGTTACTCATGCTGACCTGTGATGCAGTCTTAATCTCCAAGAGACCTGGAGTTTGACACTCTCTTGTCTCAGCTTCCTAAGAAGGTATTCTAATTTAATTAATTTCGTTTGATAAAACTCCACTAACCTAAAGCAATTTAGGAGAATAAGGGTTTAAATTATGTCAGCTTATAGGTCATCACAGCAGAAATATCACAGTTATAAGAGATTTATCCAGTTGGTTCATCATACCCACAGTTAAGAACAGAATCAAATGACTGTCCATATGCTCACTAGCTTCATCACTGACAGCCTGTTTTCAGATAGTTTTCTCCTCCCTTATAATGTTCAAACTAGTATTCCTAGGAAATGTTTCTCTCTACTGTTTACTGGTTTTCTCACACCAATTATCAATTAAGACAACCCTTCACATGCATGTCAACAGACCAACTTCATCTAGAATAATTCTCAAGAAAACACTCTTCCCAGATGACTATAGGTTGGGTCAAGCTGACAGGTATGCACCTACCCTCTTACTAACAGCATATTTCCAGTTAAGTTTTAATGCTCCAGCAATTGAGGGAACACGGTGCACACATATATACAAATACTAACAGACATGGTTTCAGTGATGCTCTTTTTTTTTTAGCTGTAACCCTCTAGTAAACAACTTACTACAACTATGCCCAAATATGAAAAGCTTTACCAGTTCAAAGAAATGTTAGGAAAATATGATTCCCTAAATAGGTTAAATTAATGTGAAGGTTAGACCTCTTTAATTATTCCAATACTGCCTCGGAACACTATTGCACTAAGTGATGTAGTTTTGAGAGTCGTGGGATCATTTAGGGGTCAGTTGCATAGGACCTAAGATCATTGGATCCTTAGAACAGGGACAGATAATGCATACAGGCTCACTAAGTTTCTTTTCTTTCTTTCCTTTTAAAATTATTTTCCCTCCGCCATCTTTGCTCCAGTGACTGGGAGGTTGGGACAGCCAGGTTCTGAGACAGACAGGCATAATGTCCCTTGGGTCTCGGGCGGCTTGTGTGTGTGCGGCTCCCAGGTGCGGGGTTGATCTGCAGTGACCAGCTCGCCAGCTCTGTTGTGGGATTTCTGCCTGGCAGAGGGACCCCGCACTGGGCGGGAGCCTACCAGCTTTCCTTCCGCGACCTCTGTTCCCGCAGACTGCCCTGAAGAGTCAGGTACCCCAAGCTCCCTATCCCCAATATAACATCACTTGGGACACGGCCTGTTGGGGCTTCCGTCTGTGCACGAGAACGGATCAGCGCTGTGGTCGTCTGGGTGCCAGATCAGCGGGCCATCGTGTCTACAGGGTGAGCGGCGCCACGGAGAGTGCCCTCTGCCATCTTTGCTCCAGTGACTGGGAAGTTGGGACAGCCAGGCTCTGAAACAGACAGGCATAATATCGCTTGGGTCTCGGGCGGCTTGTGTGTATGCGGCTCCCAAGCGCTGGGCTGATCTGCAGTAACCAGCTCGCCAGCTCTGCTGTGGGACTTCTGCCTGGCAGAGGGACACCCCCTCCCCACCCTAGGAGAGATCACACACCCCTGCACAGGGCAGGAGCCTACCAGCCTCCCTTTGGCGACCTCGGCTCCAGGAATCCACTAGGCTGAACCTTTAGATGTGCAAGAACTCCCCAATATAAGATCACTTGGGGCAAGGCACATTAGGGCTCCAAAGTCACTCAGGGGCAGGCAGGCCCCAGAAATCGGTGCCAGGGGAATCCTGGTAATCCAGGGGGGTCAGAAATAGCTTTGTAGGTTCACAGGAGGTCCAACCAACAGCCAGTGGCAGCAGGACCAACTAACACCAGAGGTATCCAGATGGCAAAAGGCAAACGTAGGAATGTTACTAACAGAAATCAAAGTAATGTGGGACCATCCGAACCCAACTCTCCAACAGCAGCAAGTCCTGGATACCCCACCACACCCGAAAGACAAGATCTGGATTTAAAATCACTTCTCATGATGCTATTAGAGGATCACAAGAAGGACACAAATAAATCTCATAAAGAGTTACAGGAGACCATGAATCAACGGTTAGAAGCCCTTACAAAGGAAAAACAAAAATCACTTAGAGAAATGTGGGAGAACATGGATCAAAAGATGGAGGCGAACAAGGAGACAAAACAAAAATCGCTTAACGAGATGAATCAACGGGTAGATGCACTCACAAAGGAATCACAAAATTTGCATAAAGAAATGCAGAAGAATATGGGTCAACAGATGGATGCCCATAAGGAGGCAACACAAAAATTGCTTAAAGAAATGAATCAACGGTTAGATGCCCTTACAAAGGAAACACCAGAACTGCTTAAAGAAATGCGGGAGATGATGGATCAACAGATGGAATCCCATGAGGAGGAAACACAAAAATCGCTCAGAGAAATGCAGGAGAACGTGGGTCATCAGGAAGAAATCCTGAAAGAGGTAATGCAAAAATACCTTAAAGAAATACAGGAAAATACAAACAAACAAGTGAAGGATCTCAGCAAATCCATCCAGGAACTAAAAAAGGAAATAGAAACAACTAAGAAATCACAAAGGGAGACAACTTTGGAGATAGAAAACCTTGGGAAGAAATCAGGAGTCATAGATGCAAACATCAACAATAAAATACAAGAGATGGAAGAAAGAATCTCAGGTGCTGAAGATTCCATAGAAAGCATCGACTCAACAGTCAAAGAAAATGCAAAATGCAAAAAACGTGTAACCCAAAACATCCAGGAAATCCAGGACACAATGAGAAGACCAAACCTAAGGATTATAGGTATAGATGAGAGTGAAGATTTGCAACTTAAAGGGCCAGTAAACATCTTCAACAAAATTATGGAGGAAAACTTCCCTAACTTAAAGAGAGAGATGCCGATGAACGTACAAGAAGCCTACAGAACTCCAAACAGACTGGACCAGAACAGAAATACCTCCCGTCACATAATAATCAAAACACCGAATGTTCTAAACAAAGAAAGAATACTAAAAGCAGTAAGAGAAAAGGGCCAAGTAACATACAGAGGAAGACCTATCCGAATCACATCAGACTTCTCACCAGAGACTATGAAAGCCAGAAGATCCTGGGCAGATCTCATGCAGACACTAAGACAGCACAAATGCCAGCCTAGACTACTATACCCAGCAAAACTCTCAATCACCATAGATGGAGAGACCAAGATATTCCATGATAAAACCAAATTTTCACAATATCTTTCCACAAACCAGCCCTGCAAAGGATAATAGGTGGAAACCGCCAATACAGGGAGAGAAACAACACCCTGGAAAAAATGAGATAATAACCTTCTTGAATCAAACCCAAAAGTAGATAACCACTCAAACATAAAGATAGCGTCAAGAATGGCAGATGGCAATAATCATTATGCCTTAATCTCTCTTAATATCAATGGTCTTAATTCCCCAATTAAAAGACATAGACTAGCAGACTGGATACGTAAACAGGACCCAGCATTTTGCTGCATGCAGGAAACGCACCTCAGTGTCAAAGACAAACACTACCTCAGAGTAAAAGACTGGAAAACAATTTTACAAGCAAATGGCCCCAAGAAACGAGGTGGAGTAGCCATTCTAATATCGGATAAAATTGATTTTCAACCTAAAGTCATCAAAAAAGACACAGAAGGACACTACATACTGATCAAGGGAAAAATCCACCATCAAGAACTCTCAATTCTGAATATCTATGCTCCAAATGCAAGGGCACCCTCATTCGTAAAAGAAACTTTAGTAAAACTCAAAGCACACATCGCACCGCACACAATAATAGTGGGTGACTTCAACACCCCGCTCTCTGAAATGGATCGTTCAGGAAAGCAGAAACTAAACAGGGACACAGTGAATCTAATTGAAGCCTTGGACCAAATGGAACTAACTGATATATATAGAACATTTCATCTTAGAGCTAAAGAATACACCTTCTTCTCAGCTCCTCATGGTACCTTCTCCAAAATTGACCATATAATTGGTCACAAATCAGACCTCAACAGATACAAGAAGATAGAACTAATCCCATGCCTCCTATCAGATCACTATGGAATAAGGGTGGTCTTCAATGGAAACAAAAACAAAAGAAAACCCACGTACACATGGAGGCTGAACAATGCTCTACTCAATGACAACTTGGTCAAGGTGGAAATAAAGAAAGAAATCAAAGACTTTTTGAAAGTTAATGAAAATGAAGGCACAACATACCCTAATTTATGGGACACAATGAAAGCGGTGCTAAGAGGAAAATTCATAGCCCTGAGTGCCGCCAAAAAGAAACGGGAGACAGCATGCACTAACAGCTTAATGGCACACCTGAAAGCCCTGGAACAAAAAGAAGCAAATACACCAAAGAGGAGTAGAAAGCAGGCAATCATCAAAATCAGGGCTGAAATCAATCAAGTAGAAACAAATAAAACCATACAAAGAATCAACAAAACGAGGAGTTGGTTCTTTGAGAAAATTAACAAGATAGATAAGCCCTTAGCCAGACTAACCAGAGAGCACAGAGATAGTATCCAAATTAGTAAAATCAGAAACGAAAAGGGAGAGATAACAACAGAAACTGAGGAAATTCAAAAAATCATCAGATCCTACTACAAAAACCTGTATTCAACACAACTAGAAAATCTTGAGGAAATGGACAATTTCCTTGACAGATACCAAGTACCAAAATTAAATCAGGATCAAATAGACCATCTAAACCGTCCTATAACCCCTGAAGAAATAGAAGTTGTCATTGGAAGTCTTCCAACCAAAAAAAGCACAGGTCCATGCACTAAAGCATGGTTTTAGTGCAGAATTCTATCAGACCATCAAAGAAGACCTAACACCAATACTCTTCAAACTGTTCCACAAAATAGAAACAGAAGGAACACTACCCAACTCGTTCTATGAAGCCACAATTACACTAATACCAAAAGCACACAAAGATCCGACAAAGAAAGAGAATCTCAGGCCAATCTCTCTTATGAATATCGATGCAAAAATACTCAATAAAATTCTTGCCAACCGAATCCAAGAACACATCAAAATGATCATTCACCACCATCAAGTAGGTTTCATCCCAGGGATGCAGGGATGGTTCAATATAAGGAAATCCATCAATGTAATCCACTACATAAACAATCTCAAAGAAAAAAACCACATGGTCATCTCATTAGATGCTGAGAAAGCATTTGACAAAATTCAGTATCTTTCATGCTAAAGGTCTTGGAAAGATCAGGAATTCAAGGCCCATATCTAAACATAGTAAAAGCAATTTACAGCAAACCAGTAGCCAGCATCAATCTAAATGGAGAGAAACTTGAAGCAATCCCACTTAAATCAGGGACTAGACAAGGCTGCCCTCTTTCTCCATATCTTTTCAATATAGTACTTGAAGTTCTAGCTAGAACAATTAGACAACAAAAAGAGGTTAAAGGGATACAAATTGGAAAGGAAGAAGTCAAACTATCACTATTTGCAGACGATATGATAGTATACATAAGCGACCCAAAGAACTCCACCAGAGAACTCCTACAACTGATAAACGACTTCAGCAAAGTGGCCAGATATAAAATCAACTCAAGCAAGTCAGAAGCCTTCCTGTACTCAAAGGATAAGCAGGCTGAGAAAGAAGTAAGAGAAATAATACCCTTCAAGATAGCCACAAAGCATATTTAGTATCTTGGCGTGACTCTAACCAAACAAGTGAAAGATCTGTATGACAAGAACTTCAAGTCTCTGAAGAAATTGAAGAAGACCTCAGAAGATGGAAAAATCTGCCATGCTCTTGGATTGGCAGGATTAATATAGTAAAAATGAGCATCTTACCAAAAGTGATACACAGATTCAATGCAATCCCCATCAAAATCCCAACTCAATTCTTCATAGAGTTAGAAAGAGCAATTCAAAAATTCATCTGGAATAACAGAAAACCCAGAATAGCTAAAACTATTCTCAAGAGTAAAAGAACCTCTGGGGGAAGCAGTATCCCAGACCTCAAGCTCTACTACATAGCAATAGTGTTAAAAACTGCATGGTATTGGTACAGTAACAGACATGTAGATCAATGGAAGAGAATTGAAGACCCAGAAATGAATCCACACTCCTATGGTCACTTGATCTTTGACAAAGGAGCTAAAACCATCCAGTGGAAAAAAGATAGTCTTTTCAACAAATGGTGCTGGCTTAGCTGGAGGTCAACATGCAGAAGAATGCAAATTGACCCATCCTTATCTCCTTGCACTAAGCTAAATTCTAAGTGGATCAAAGATCTCCACATAAAACCAGACACACTGAAACTAATAGAAGGGAAACTAGGGAAGAACCTTGAACATATGGGCACAGGGGAGAATTTCCTGAACAGAACTCTAATAGCTTATGCTATAAGATCAAGAATAGACAAATGGGACTTCATTAAATTACAAAATTTTTGCAAGGTAAAAGACACTGTCAAAAAGACAAAGCAGCAACCAACTAACTGGGAAATGATCTTTACCAACCTTACATCCGACAGAGGGCTAATATCCAAGATATACAAAGAACTCAAGAAGTTAAACTCCAGAGAGGCAAGTAACCCTATTAAAAAATGGGGTACAGAGCTAAACAAAGAGTTCTCACCTGAAGAATATCTAATGGCTGAGAAGCACCTAAAGAGATGTTCATCATCCTTTGTCATTAGGGAAATGCAAATCAAAACAACCTTGAGATTCCATCTCACACCAGTCAGGATGGCTAAGATCAAAAACACAGGAGACAGCAGTTGTTGGCGAGGATGTGGAGAAAGAGGAACACTCCTCCACTGCTGGTGGAATTGCAAGCTGGTACAACCACTCTGGAAAGCAGTCTGGCGGTTCCTCAGAAAACTGGGCATGACACTCCTGGAGGATCCGGCTATACCACTCCTGGGCATATACCCAGAGACTTTACCCGCATGCAATAAGGACACATGCTCCACTGTATTCATAGCAGCCTTATTTATAATAGCCAGAAGCTGGAAAGAACCCAGATGTCCCTCAACGGAGGAATGGATTCAGAAGATGTGGTATATCTACACAATGGAATACTACTCTGCAATTAAAACCAATGAATTCGCGAAATTCCTAGGCAAATGGTCAGAATTTGAAAATATCATCCTTAGTGAGGTAACCCAATCACAAAAGAACACACATGGTATGCAGTCACTGATAAGGGGATATTGATCCAGAATCTCGGAATACCCTAGACACAATCCGCATATCAATAGATTTCTAAAAAGATGGAAGGAGAGACCCCTGGTCCTGGAAAGACTGCATGTAGGGGAACGCCAGGACAGAGTAACGAGAGGGGGTTGAATGGAGAAAAGAGGGAGGGAAGGGGGCTTATGGGACTTTCTGGGAGGGAGGAAATGGGAAAGGGGAAGTGATTTGGAATGTAAATTAAAAAAATAAAATAAAAAAAAGATGTCTTTTGTCTTAAAAAGTATACATAAAGTATACATTGTTTCAGTGGATTCCCAAAATTATATTTGTATATTAAGAAATATGAAATGTAATTGAACTGGCAGAAAAGAGTCAAGAAGGAGTTTCACATTGTAAAATGAAACATAAACAAGCAACAAGTCCTTCTAGAGGAAAAGACTGTCTGTTAACGAAATCTATAAAAACACAAAAAATAGTTGAAGGAAATGAATGGATACTCAAGACCTAAAAATAGAAATTGAAAGAATGAAGTAAAAACAAACTGAAATAAATCTAGAAATGAAAAATTTAAGGACTTGAACAGGAAAATCAGAGGCAAGGCTCGTCGAACGTATATAAAAAGAAAAAAAAAATGAAATTATTTTCCATTGTGTTCAGCTACCTTTCTTCAACCTTTGTTCAATTAATCACATAGTTTTTTTTCCTGATAGTTCAGTAAAGAATAAACATTAAATTTTTTCCATATAACAAGCCTCTAATTTGGATTATATAATATTGCATTATTAGACAGCAAAGCATTTTATTTTGGGATTTTTAGGACCCACACTTATTCAATAAAAGGAAAGATAAAAAGTTACAGTGGAGGCTTAAATACATTAAAATAACTTTGTCTTATTTTTCAAAATAGAGCTATCAAGTTCTTGAAAAAATATCTATTTGTTATACATAAAATTTTCATATTGCTTCCTTACTTTCAATAATTATTAACAAATAATATCCAAAGTACTGATGGCAATACTGTAATAATTTTCTTACTAATCTTTTAAAAATCCATTTTATAGTAGGTCATTTATATCATTTCTGTGTGTTATATTAGAATATTAGAACATAAGAATACCTACTACTATAAAAGGTAATCTCCCATCACTTAGTGTCTCATTTTTATTGCGTAAACTGCTACCATTTCATATAGTTCTTTTATCCTCTCCTATGTATTTGTGACATCATAACTTGTTCTCTTAAAATAGTGAAATAAAATATTAATACATCTATTAATTACCCTTAAAATATAAGGACCCAAGAAAATATTACCAAAATCCAACACTGAACATTAAATACTATATCTACTCTTGAAAGTACAACTGTGAAGTTTCTCTTTGAGATTACTAAGCATAAGTACAGATATTACATTCTCATATCTGCAACTGAGAATTTTGAATGTTTGAATATAAAATTTCTTAAAAATACTCAGTGCAATTATCTCCTCAGTGCTTGAACTATCACCCCAAAAGACATGCTATAGAAAGTTCCTAAAATGAAATGCATGAAAAGATGGTTTAAGCAATCCTTATGCAATTCAGTATTATGTTGAATCTGACCTAGTATACTATTCCTATGTAAGCTAATATATATGTATGGTATAGGAAAAAGAATATAAATTTTTCAAATTCAATAACCTTTCTGATACACACCCTAATTTGAATTGATAATATATTTTGCATTTATGATATTGAATATGTATGTGTCTAGAAAAACATGTTATATCTTCCTGCTTAAGTAATTTTATTAAACAGAAGTTATCGATTTTCCAAAATCAAATGTAATGAGTTGTAAAAAGGAATGTCTAAATGACAACACACACACACACACACACACACACACACAGAGCTGCATATAACTCATATGATTTGAAGAACATGAAAGAATTAAAAGCTTTAAAAAGACAACATATCCTTTTGTCAGTTTCTTTTGAATTTTTGAATATTTATTAACTCTAAGATTTCCCTAGATATAGGAATGTAAATTCAAAAGTTCCATGGAAGGGAGATGGAAGGATGAGTATTATCAAAAAAAAAAACCCTGTAAATATATTTTTTAAAAACCTGTTAGTAGAATTTCTAATAATACACCCTCGTTATGTTGTGTTAAAGAAGGTTGTATGTTCTACTTTATCCTCCTGTATCTACCACATCTTTAATTTCCCATGTTTTCTACTCTCCTTTCAAATAAATTTTAAGTAAAGTTTTTAATTACTATAAAGTGATTAAAAAGCAAAGAACTTAAAGAGTTTAAAAAAGTATATAAGTCATAATGTTACATGCTTTCAGTTGAAGATTCAGTGTTGTCTGGAGCTATCAGAAAATCTTCAGGACTGGGTATAGCCTCTCCCACTTAGGCTAGAACAAAGGAGAAGGGAGAGACTGATATCCATAAAGTATATTATTAAGATTATTTTTCATACTAGTTTTCTCAATGTAAGAAATTTCTTTTCCACATTTGGAGAATGATAATTAGCTAGTTATAACAAAGAACTAATTTTCAACTAATTCAATAGAAATTTTGCATGTTGAAGATATCAATTTTTCTTTATCTGTTTTTATAGAATGAAAAAACTCTCTTTTTAATAATCTTCGGTATTGAGTCCCAAAGGAAGGTTTCTCTAAGGACTCTTGCATGTGTACTGGAGACTGACATGTTGCCATAGTCCCCATAATCCATCCAAGGAAAGTTATAATATAAGCTGCCTTCATTTCTATTTAGGCAGAGTCAGTGGAGAAGAGTAGGTAATCAATGATTATCATTTTTAGTCTAGTTACTTCAATCTTCTTTTAGTAACTTGATCATAGCATAACTTTAGTTTATTTTTACAGTTATGGAAACTGTTGGTATATATTCTAAAATATTCAGATATATCTAGTATATATTGATGTCTTATTTCTGGTATCATAGCATCATGACCACTTACTCAGCAAATCCATTGTGGAACAATGTTGGGTAAAGCCCTTCACTGTTAAGCCTCCTAAAAAAACTTCCTAAACTCTACAAGTTTTGAATATCCACAGATATTCTGATCATTCTTGCTTTTCCTCTCCCTCAGCTCCTCCCAAGTCCTCTACACCTAGTCAACTGCAAGTCCTTTCTTTCTCTCTCTTTAAACAATAGCAGACAAAACACAAATACAAAACGCACACATATGCGCAATTGCACACACTGAAGACAAAACACATAAACATACACTCATAAACACACACACACACGCACACACAAACATACACACACACACACACATTACCAAACAATATGAGACAAAATATTTACAAACATACCATTGAGTTCATTTTGTATGAGCCATCTACTATGTGAAGTGCAGCCTATCCTGAAACATCCTTAAAATACCCATTGATACCCAATGTTCCTCTACTATTTCTTTTTGCAATCAATTATTAGTAGCAGATTGCTTTACAGCTAGAAATGGGATCCTGTTTCAACTTCCCCTCCCACCATTGCTGCTCCATGTGGCTCCTGTGAGTGTTGCAGCAATCGCTGTGAATTAATATGTGGATCAGTCTTGCTATATCTGAAGAACATTATTCCCTTGGAGTTATCCATTACAACTGGCCCTTATGGTCTTTCTGCCTCATTTTCTGCATAGTTACATGGCCCTGTGGTGAGAAGTTTGATGAACACATCCCATTTAGAGCTGAATGCACCAAAGTATCTCACTCCATGAACAATGTCCAGTTTTTAATCTTTTGTTAGTTCTCATTTACTTCAAGAAGATGAAGTTTCTGTGAACTATGATTATAGCAAAATATCATTAGGAGTCATTTAATGTCTGATTTATTAGCAGAACTATAGCATTTGGTTTTCCCCTAAGCAATGAATTATCTAGGCTCAGTTTCTTGGCCATATGAGCAGTGTCAGACATTTGTCTCAAGGAGCAAGCCTTAAATCCAGTCTGGAGTGGTTAGTTACTCCATGATTTTTCTAATGTTCACCAGCATAATTTGTAGGCAAGACACTGCTGTGTATCATGAAGTTTGTATCTGGGTTGATGGTTAACTTTTTCTTTCTTAGTGTGCAGAGAACTTTCCAGAACCATGATAACTAGTCAGTAGAGATAAAGGCTATATTTAGTAAACAGATGGACTTCTTCATGTTCATTGCAATGTCAGTATAATCTTCAGGATTAGCACCTTATAAGGATGTAGAGAGTAACAAGTTTTCTTGACAGTATACTAAGATGTTTGAGACATCCATTGTACTCCATTGTCCAAAAACTCAAATACAGATAGCCTATTCCTAGCACTGGAAATTTCACTTGGTGTTAAAGATGGTTAACTGAAACATTGTCTCTTATGTTGCTTGGTGACTCTATTTAGATTTCTTTCATAAATGGATATATGTTAGAAAGTTTCTACAGTAGTGACTTTGCATATAACCCTTCAAATAGCCCTTAGTGTTAAAGGTCTTTCCCTCTATTCCCACTCTTACATCTCTCTACTATCCTCTTTATTATTCAGTTCTCTCACTCTTGGTCATCCATCTCTTTATTACTATATATTCTCTTTCCACTAACAACAAGCATGGGTTTGTATAACACAGTCATTACACTAAAGAATCATGGAGAATTAGGCAAGTGGGGAATCAAAAAATCTTGAAATCCAGAGGGCCAGGGAGACTGCTGTCCTATTTCTTTTTCTGAAGATGACATAGATATTATTCCTATACAAAAGTACTAACTACAGATTGAGGGAGATTGCACAATTCCTTATTCCTATATTCATAGTTTTGGTTGTTGTTTGTTTCCATTTTCTGTATTAATATTTCTTTTTCTTAATCATTTCAAAAGAATTGATCAAATCCTAAGTTGTTAGTCCTCAAATTACACATATTAGGGCAGAACTAAATGGGCTCAGAAAATAATATATGTAAGAAAAAAAAATAAAAGGCCATTAAATTGAGAGCGCATGTTGTGAGGCATTAAGGAGAATAGGGAATCAAATGATAGAAATTAGTGTATTTCAAGTATATGTGCATGAAATACTCAAATACAAATAAACTAAGAAATAAAATAACTATCTCATATCTTGAAGACAAAATACTTAAAAGAAAATTGGATAAAATATTTTCCTAAATTTTTGACTGCATTTGGAGTTGTAGCATCTATTGGTATGCAGGTTGATTTCAAAAAAGTTCATAGTGCTTAATATTTATTGCAGTTTCTATTTACATAAATTATATCTACCTTATAAGTTAATGAATAAAATAACAACTTGACATATTACAGGGAATCAAAAGATAAATTGAAGATGTGTGGTTTTGCCTTCCAGATGAAACTCAAGTATAATAAATGTAATACAGAACATTAAAATAAATACATAAACTCATACCCTACTCATCCTACATGATATGTGTTGTACTAGGTTAAGAAAGGTTATTTCCAGAATTTGATTGCTATTAAGCTGCATTTGAGACACTTAAGTGCTAAAAATAAACGTCATGATCTAGAGTTTATCTTAAAGGGTAATTTCTACATAGTATTAGAAGGAGCAGAAGTAGCATTATTTAAAACAATCTGCTTTCACAAAATTTTAGAGGATAAACTCTTATAGTACATACACATATAATATAAATATATATTTACATGCTAGAAAGACTTTTGTTATATACATTTATGAATAGTTTTCCTGAATATGTATTTTATTACATATATGTATATATGTATATATATTGTATATATGTATAATGTGTATTAAATATAAGTTTGATGAACTGAATAAAAATTAATTTTCTCAATCCATAATTACTGTCACATAACTATTATCTGTAAATGATCAAAATATACTCCATCATTTGTATCCAAATACAAGTGACATTTTCCAATTATTGTATTAAATATAATATTTAAAATATCCTTCAATTATATGTCACATAAAAGATATCAGCTTTACTGTGGTATTTGAAATTTGCCAAGTATCACAGACAGTATTAGGCAATAGTATTAGGAGCAATATTTCCTAGTTCTTAAATTACCTGTAGTCTGATAGTTAAAACTAAAAAATGACAGTTGACAGTTTCATATTTTGTTTTACTTTTTATAAACATCTATATTTGAATCTGATAAATAATATTGTTCAATCTATTAACAAATATCACACAATAGGAGAATGAAATATTTTCAAGTAACATATCTGATATGTTTCTTGCAATGAATAGAATATGAATTTATATTTATCATTCTCTTGCATAATTTATGAGAGTTCTGGAAGCAAATAAATGAAATACATAATATTCCAAGGAAGTTAATAATTTTTGATATAAATATTCATATTAAATCATTAGGACTATAAAGGTAGTGGAATTAGAGCACATTATGAAGTTAGTTTAAAGGTTAAAACCATTTTTATTTTATACATAATTTTAAGTTAGCAAATTCTTTTGATCATATCATTATAGTTTCTCTGTTATTCTATAGTTTTCTTTTGCTGTTGATTTAATTTTATTATAAGCTTTTGGCCTTCTTCATGTATTCATTCAACATTTTATTTTCTTTATCATGTTGAGGATGTGAAATTGTCATACATATTATAATTCAATCTGGATTCCTGTAGACAATCATCATCATGGTCAACCTCCTCCTCCTCTTAATCATCATCATCATCATCATCATCATCATCAGACAAGGAATGGCTTCTGAGATGTAAAAGTTTTAAATCCACATAGAAATATACTTAGTTATCAAATAGCTAAATAAAATAAAATCTGCAGTGTTGTATTCTCAACACATGTATCAAAATGACTTATTTTAATCACAAAGAGGTAAAATTACAATGTAATTATACTCTTATGTCACTTAATTTATTCTATTAAATTTTGATTCAACAATAAATATGTGATCAAAAGTAATTGTGGGGTTCATTCAGCAAAAATAAAAGACACAACAGACAAGACTGAAATTTTATTCAGCAATGTCTAGCACAGATGTACTATGCTCTCATAACAACAAATGCTAGAATTATTTTTTACAAGACTCATAATTCCCCAGCAGGATATGTTTCCAATGGGCTTAGTTCATTCATATCTAGGTATATTTTTGTAATTATCATTCTAATTATTAATTTCATTTTCTGTAGTCGTTGGTAATAGCAATAGTTGCCATTGCAAAAGGGATAAGCATGAAATTTTAGCAATTGCATAATAATGAAATGCAAATTATTTCTATTTATTTTTTACTTGTATTGCTGTGATACCTCCTTTCAAAGAGAGATCAGCCACTACTTACAGATGTATCATTGCATAATACATGTAGAATAAACACAAAACATGCTTTAGAATATTTCTGTTATACATATTCCACATGGCTGTATAAAATATGCCTTATGTAAACCTCACATATAATTTATTTAAAAGTGAAGTGGGTGTTTGCTCATGTAACATCTAGAGTGTAGCCTGAAAATAGTGGGAATCAGTGAACAAATCCAGGTATAATAGTAAATACTGCTCCTATAGACAAGACATAGTGGAAATGAGCTACTATGTAATACAAGTTGTGAAGTACAATATCAAGTGAGGTGTTTGATAAGACAATTCCAGTTAATAACACATATATGGGTGTGTTTGTGTTCTTATGAGAAATGGAAAATAGAAATTATGAAAAAGGCCATGTTGTACTTAGTCAGGTTTTACAGCCCTAACACATACCTCACTTAATGATGTGCCCATTGGAAGCCAAGTACATGTCCTGCGATACCTGTTCTCAACTGAATGTGATTCCATCACTATAAACAACCTTCTCCTGAGTGATGTCTGTAAAAATGGATATGAGAGAATTCTACTTTTATGTATGTCTCTATGTATATAATAACACATTGCTTGAAAATAGTGAACACTCTTCATGACCTTGGTAGTTAGGAAAAAAGAAATTATCCTAGTATGCCACAAACTGCCACTCCTCAATGAAAATCATTCCCTAGTCTAATGAGTGGCTTCATGCCCATAATACAGAACTGAGAATTGTTTATGGTGGTGGTGCGCTGCATGTCATTGACATTTCTGATAAATAATAAAACATTTCTAGTGGCAATGCAATTTCATTATCCTTTCTATTATATTGTGTGACCACATGCAAATTGAATTTCAAATTTAAAACCTGCCCTAGCCTATTGCAATCTTAAGTTGAGTGACTCAGGTATAAACTTGAATTAATAAACATTTTATTGAGCAAATGTTAAATGCACAAACCAGAGCTTAATTATTATCAATGAGGTAACATAGCCATGTAAAGAAAAAGATTAAAATAAATGAAAAATTATCTTTCAGTCATAAGGAACTAAACTAATAAATTCTTTACAGATAGGATATTCAGTGATTGCCATTCAATATCAGTAAAATTGCTTTAAATATTATATTGAATACTACATTGAATCCTGTTCTTTGATGCATAAAAAGCCATTTTTTCATCTCATTTTGAGTAATATTTTATCCTTTATCCAATTAGATCCAAGGATTTATGTCATTCTAATAAACTAGTTGCATATATGAATATCAGTAACTCAAGGAGACTATGCCCTCTTTGATTTATCAGAGAATCTTGCTAATTCAGAAGCTTAAAAGCAAAGCTGGGTATTTCATGAGGAGAGAAGTTGGATGCTGTACCTGTAAAAGTTTTAGTAAAGATCAACAAAATTCATTCTCTAAATCATTTCTAAGTATATTGCAAGACACAAAACACTTCTATTTAGCTATCTCACTATATAAATTTTGTAACTCAGGAATTTCATCTTAATGGTAACTAGTTTTGTTACTCATTTATTTTTACAGGTAGTATGATTTAATAGGCACTTAATTTATCCAAGGCTTATTGCTGAAACTATCTCATGCTTAATGGATTTATTATTCACAGCAGAAGAAAATGACAAGTTCTTTCAAAATCTCTATCTAATCCTTAAGTAAACTCAGGTGTACTTAGGAGGTACATTTTTTAAATTAAATTTTATTTAATTTTTTTAATTATTCACTTTATTTCCCGGTTACACTGTCCCACTAAATCCATCCTGTCCCCTCTCCCCTTTCCCTCTGAGCAGATGTCCCATGTCTGGTGCCCCCCCTCCCCCAATCCTGGCACTTCAAGTCTCTTAGAGGCTACATGCTTTCTTTCCCATTGAGACCAGACAAGGCAGCCCAGCTAAAAGAACATATCCCACATACAGGAAATAGTTTTTGGGACAGCCCCTGCTCCAGTTGTTCAAGTCCCACATGAAGACCAAGCTGCAAATCTGCTACATATGAGCATGGAGGCCTAGCTACTTTGAAATATGAAAGGGTAGAGTACAAAACACATCTCTCTTTCAAATATGTCTATAATTTGTTACTTTGAGAATTTCATACATGCATATAGTATATTTTGATCAAGTCCTCTCCAATTCCCTCCCTCTCAACAACTCCCTCTCCCTTTCATACAACTCCCATTGTCTCCCAACTTCACGTTCTAGTTTTCTTTTTCTTTAACATTATTTTTTTGGTTATTTTATTTATTTATGTTTCAAATGTCCTCCCCCTTCCCTGTTTCCCCTCCACACACCCTCTATCTCATCCCCTCCACCCTGTTTCTATGGGTGCTCCTCCCACCCACCCACTCCTGCCCGACTGCCCTAGCATTCCCTCACCTTAGGACATTGATCCTGCAGATGACCAAGGATTTCCCTTCCAATTGATGTCAGATAAGGAAATCCTCTCCTACATATGGGGTTGGAGCCAAGGGTCCCTCCATGAATACCCTTTGGATGGTGGTTTAGTCCCTGGGAGATCTGGATGGTCTAGTTGTTTGACATTGTTCTTCCTATGGGGTTGCAAATCCCTTCAACTTCTTCTGAACTGACTCCTCCTAACTCCTCCTTTGGGGTCCCTGTGCTCAGTCTGATGGTTGGCTGCAAGTATTCGCATCTGTGTTGGTCAACCTCTGGCAGAACCTCTCAGAGGACAGCTATATCAGGCTCCTGTCAGCCAGCACTTCTTGGCAACGGCAATAGAGACTGGGTTTGGTGTCTTCATATGGGATGAATCCCTATGTGGAGCAGTCTTTGGTTGTATTTTCCTTCAGTTTCAGCCTTTCTTTTAGACAGTAACAAGTATGTGTTAGTATTTTTGAGATGGGTGAGTGACCCCATCCCTCAAGTGGGGATTGTGCCTAATCTCTGAATGTGGTCTCTACAGGTTCTTTCTGCCATTTGTTGGGTATTTCAGCTAATATCATCCCTGTTGGGTCTTGGGAGCCTCTTGCTTTCCTGCATCTGGGACTTTCTAGTGGCTACCCCCAGTTCCGCATCCCCCACTGCTATATACCTTATTTCAATTTCCTCACCCTCTGTACGTCTCCCCTGTCTCTTCCCACACTTGACCCTGCATCTATTTCACTCCCTCTCCCTTTCCCTTCCACGTTCCTCCCTCCCTCTACCTTCAGTAAATATTATTTCACCACTTCTAAGTAAGACTGAAGCATCCACACTTTGGTCTTCCTTCTTCTTGAGCTTCATATGATCTGAGTTTTTCAAGCCAGTTTAATTCACCTAATGCTTCCAGTACGGTCATGGGTATTAAAAAATTTACTGATCATAGACATGTATCACCAAAGAAAACTAGTATGTAAGGGAGGTCTATAACTACATACAGGCACTTAACAGAATAATTGTAGAACCTTATCCACTAATGTTGGTGATCAATCCAGTCAGGAGATTTTGCTGTAGTTCACAGTTCCAGTTATGTGTTCCAAATTGTGAAGTAAACCTTAAATCTAGCCACAGAATTAGATTACTCTCATAGTACTAGTGTTGCTACTGCATCATTGGGTGTATGCTATGTAGCCTGTCATTATTGTAGCTTACAGAGTTCATAGTTCAGAGTCACAATTCATGATGCTTTTTTATTAATCTCCCACCTTAACCTTAGCAACATGTACAGTAATTCTAATAGTATGAAATCTAGCCACTGCGGAGCAAGTTTTCCAAACACTGCCATTTCATTTTATTTTGTGTGTGTGTGTGTGTGTGTGTGTGTTGTTTTCAGCAATAAGGTCTTATCATCAAGTTCTTGAGGGCCCCCAAGAACATTGGTAATATCTTGTAACATTTGGCAGTATATGGGACCTGACTAGACTTTGAGTCCCAAAACAAAATAATAATAATATTATTATTAATAATAATAATAGGAAGAAGAAGAAGAAGAAAAAGAAGAAGAAGAAGAAGAAGAAGAAGAAGAAGAAGAAGAAGAAGAAGAAGAAGAAGAAGAAGAAGAAGAAGAAGAAGTAGAAGAAGAAGAAGAAACAATAATAATAACCTGTACCTCCATTGGTTTTTCATTTACAAGCCTATGAATAACTTAAAGGTAACTCTATATAGGTCATTATGTACTTTTCAATAGTTCATGTTTGCTGGTAGATGATTTTTATTTTTACATTTGAAACACAAATATGACAAATGATAAGACCACATCTTTGTTCGACTTTTTCTCAGATCAATGGATATTGAATCTAATTGATTTACAGACAACTTTTACTATTATTAAGACTAGTTTTATTTTCCTAAACATTTTGAAGTCTTATCTTTATTAATTGTGAATGTAACTTTGTTTGGAAACAAAGTGTGTTTGGGTGATCTCGTTATTATAACAATAGGGTGACCCTTCCAATATGACAGTATTGTAATGTTCTATAAGAAGGTGAAAATTTGACAAGATAATGTTTATAAAATCACAGCAAATATAAAAAATTGTCAGAGTAAAAACAGAATTGAGTAGATACTCAAGGAAAACACAAGTTTTTCAGTGTCAGGAGTCTGCTCTGTCAGTGTCTTGGTTTTCTAGCCTCTAAATGGTTGAGAGAGTATATTTTTACTTGCTACTCAGTCTGTAGTCTGTTGATAAAGCAGCCTAAGCACACTGAATACTAACAACTGTGGCGTTTGCTTGAAACAAGTTTACATTATATTTTGAAAAATCATGAATTAATGCAATGATACATTTTTATTAAGAAGAGCAAATTTCCTTTAAAATCTCTCCAACAAACAAATCACAGAATTAAGTTAATTTCCTCCTATAACCCTAACATGATAATCATGAGTCTGAGGTCAGTAGGATAGACTATCTCAAAAACCAAAACAAGACAAAAAATTGACATTATTTACAAACACAACTACATGTATTTAAACCATGTGACTACTAAATATATTATGGAAATTTCATATTTAATTGTTATTTTACTTTTGAAAACTAAGTATAATTATATGATTAATGTAGATATTTTATTTGATAGCTTCTGGTAAAGTTAAATTGTGCACAATTCCTCAATTATAATTTTTTATGTATTTTCCTTTGGAAGTGTCACAATTTCAAATGTTTCTCATTACCACATTTACAGACATATCTGAAGGTAAAACATATCCACTTTTTCACAACACATCTAAAGAAATTGCTTTTAAAATTAGAATAGTTTTGAAAGTAACTAAGCTCTTTTATTTCTAATTTTTACCAGTGGACAAAATTATTTTAGACTTGAAATAATTCTTCTTACCTTGCTGAAATGAAAAGCAAAGGAGCCTAGGCTATATTCAAACAAATAGCTATAAGTAAAAAAATACCTTTGTTATTAGAAAATTTTAAATAAATTTTTATTGCTTATTATTTTCTGACAAACATTCCTCACAGTTTTTTAACAGTTCTGTATTCATATAGTAAAGATAGCAATTTTTAATTTAATTTTTAATTGTTCATACAATATATTTTGTTCATATTCATTTTCTTCTAATAATCCTCCTTAGATTGTCTGTCTCTATACCCACACAAATATATGTTCTTTGTCTTAAAGCATAAACACACACACACATGCAGACATGCACACATACATATACATATACAGACACACACAGACATGCACATCACATACACACACATGCAGACATGCACAAAAACATATACATATAATGATATATACACACATACATATACATATGCACACACATGCAAATACAAACACCAAAAACAAAGTCTGTTTTGTGTTGACTAATTACTCTTCACCCTGAGTTCTGCTCTTGAGCACAGTTGATATTTCAAGTATCATTCCATTGAATAAAACTTATTTCAATCTTCTACAAGTAAGTTCTGAAGTCACTTTAATGATAATATTAAAAAGCTTTGAAAATTGAGACAAAATTAATAATTAAATATATTATCTGAGTCATGAGCATAATTTTCTGATTCATTATATAAAAAAAGTACATGATTCTTTCTGGAAAATTTTAATTCCCTCACCATTTTTGACATAAAACTTCATTCTATTGAGTATATCATTTATTTTTATTACAAATGTCAGTTTTTCCATGTGAAATGCTAAGCTTACACATAATCTGCTTTAATGTCATAAGGAATATTTATGCCCACATATATTTAGTAACTTAGAACAAAAATATATCTTTTATTTCTGGCCCAAGTGTATGTTCTCCAACTGAATAGTAACCTTGGGAATTTCTTCACTTCTGATCCAAAGCTTCTTTACTATTTGATGTTATGTTGTAATTTAAAAGAATGTTGAAGACATGTTTTAAATGTCTTGTAAGTTGCTTTGATGTTTATTTTAATAAATATTCTAATACATAACTTTTATAGACCAATAGCTTTTATACATGCAACTCAACTCACTGTTGAAAACAAAATTATATTGTGCCAAAATGATATTTGGATACAGCATTTAATAATTACTATTGCTCATTATGCTGTCAACAAGTATCAAATATAGTAGATTTCACATGTTATCTGCTTAGCTTCATCTACTGTTATGTTTGATTAATAGTAATTTACAACTGAATATATTTTGAAAGATTGTAGTCATGGTTGTGATTGTGTATTTCCAAAACTCACTAAAACATTTCCTTTATTGCTAAATATATTTTACATATATATTATATTAAATAATGATAGCTTTCTTATTTCCTTCAGTCAGCTACAGAAAACGTAACATAAAGAAGCAAAAATAAAAGGAGAACTTTTAAGATAACAAAGTCTATAAAAACTGTCCATATAAGTTTTCTCAGATATTTCTTTCTATTTCTCATTTTTCTCACAACTTTGATTTACTTTGATGTAATCTATAAAATATTATTTTCTAATTATAAATAAGCTTCAAAGAATTAAAAATTCCTATGTGCTTTTGGGAATTAAACCAGTTATTCTTAAAGTATTTTACTTAGTTTTCCTTACATGTGTCCTCTGTCTATGTGAAATGCTGAAGCAATTATGGTGAATGAACTAGATTTTTGGTTTGCTTATTTTGCCATAGGAGCCGACTTAAACATTAGTGCACTTTACTGAGTTGTGAAGTCCTCCTCAACATTAATCCAATTATCTTCTTTAACACTGTAAATTCTATTTTTGTATGCAAGAATCTAAAGCAAAACTTAAAACCAATATAGCATAATGAACTATAAGTTTTATTAAAATACTGAAACTTTATCAATATGAGCTTGTTATATGCTGCTGTTCTTAAGTATATCTACTCAAGCAGAATTTATTTATGTAAAAGATGCCTACATTATTCTTGAAACCAAATGTTATCTTAATTAAATTGCTTTTCTGTCCTACAAGGTCTTGAGGACTTAGGAAATAGATGAGTTCTATAAATCAGAATATTATTAATACATATGATTTTTTATTTATTAAATATCTCTGGAAACCTTGATAAAGAAAAGTGTCAACATTCATCTTGTGTTCCTATTAAAGAGCTTTTCTTCCATTCATTGCCAACTTTTACTATTTAGAAAAAAATGTATAAACTATGATCAACTTTTGTTATGTTGTGAAGATGATAGTACAGAGTATATAAATAAAATAAAGAGAAATATGGATAAAAATTCATTCCCTTTTAAGGAAACTTCAGATATCAAACTATTTCAAACCTTGAATAGAGAGTTGAGAATTGCTTTTAGTTTGTGAATGTATTTTTAATTAAATAAATTTACATACTTAATTGGTTTTCAATTTGATATGCATTATTATTATTATTATTCTATTTTTATATAAGCATTTTATTTAAGTATTTAGTGGTTATCTAGTTCTCTATCACTGAATTCATTTATGTACCTAGAGTTTGTATTCTATATTATAAATTTTAAAAGAAATAATTTAAATATGTGTTATTTTTATATTTACATACTAGTCTTAAGTGAGCTACAGTTATTTTTTTTTTAGCTTATTGGATTAACTAAGTAAAACCTACTAAAAAAGCAGAAGTTGTTAAAGTTAGAAGACTATAGGCATATAGCATGTGCTGTGTTCAGTGATTTGTCTCTCAGGAATTAAATTTTAAAAGCATGAGTTTAAATTTGACATAATATCTCAATACCCATTCAGTGCTTGGTATAGTAATAATATTCCTCCAATAATAAGTCGTTAAGTGGTTAGAACTGCCAATTTGCTAATGTCATGCATTGAGCAAAGTTAAACATACATAACTTTTTAAAAGAATATCCAACTTGATTTTCAGTAAGAACTGTAACTGGAACACAACTTATTTAGAAAAAATAGTACAAGTGTAAAATCTAGGTCATTATAAAAGGAGACAACGTGTATGTGAGGTTCAGCACTGTTAGAAACCTTGACAGGATCTTCAGTTTCCTAGAATACGTCTTTGGGTATGCCTGTGAGGGATCATTTAAATTGGGTTACACCTGGGATCATCTGTGAAAACTTGCACAAATATGGTTAATTAAGGAGTAGAGAATTGTAGACAAAAGCAGTAAGCACAGCACTAATACTCAGCTCTCCCTTCTTTTTGAGTATAGATAACTATGAACAGCCAGTTCATGATCCAGCCCATTGTATTAGCCTGCAGTTACATACGAACGGTTCTCTGGACTGAGAGCTGTGGATAAAAACAGGGTGACGGCTTAAGGACACATGCTCCACTATGTTCATAGCAGCCTTATTTATAATAGCCAGAAGTTGGAAAGATGTCCCAGATGACCCAGATGTCCCTCAACAGAGGAATGGATTCAGATGTGGTATATTTACACAATGGAATACTACTCTGCAATTAAAAACAATGAATTCACGAAATTCTTAGGCAAATGATCAGAACTTGAAAATATCATCCTTAGTGAGGTAACCCAATAACAAAAGAACACACATGGTATGCAGTCACTGATAAGGGGATATTAACCCAGAAACTAGGAATACCCAAGACACAATTCACATATCAATAGATTTCCAAGAAGATGGAAGGAGAGACCCTTGGTCCTGGAAAGACTGGATGTAGGGGAATGCCAGGACAGAGAAGCGAGAGGGGGTTGAATGGGGAGCAGGGGGAGGGAAGAGGGCTTATGGGACTTTCAAGGAGGGAGGAAATGGGAAAGGGGAAATCATTTGAAATGTAAATAAAAAAATAGAAAATGAAAAAAATAAAAAATAAAAAAAGAACAGTGTGATGAGGGAAACATAGACCAAGACAACCTTGCTGTCCGATGGTTTATTGGGGGACTGAGGATTTAAGTTTTCAGGCAAGACCCTTCCCCCAAATTCCAGGGTGTGTTCTGGGGAGCTGATCTGGCTGTTCACTAGGTGTAGGCTCTACTGCTCAAGCAGCTGGGTGGATCACCTTCTTAATTCCGGAAGTCTTAGACCACGAGGAACAATGAACTTCACCTTCACTCCACCCTAGGTGGAGGAGTGTGACTAGCACATAAATTCCTCGTTCAAAAACTGGGAGCGAAACTTCATCTTAGTCAATGTCAAGTTCCTGCCAGGTGACATGACACCCCAATATGGCTCTCTACAGCCCATCACTTCCCCAACTAAGATTAACTATACCTTTAAAACTGTGACTAAGAAGATTTGTTTGTAAATGTAATGTTTCTAGTCAAATTCTTTTTTCTACCTTTGCCAAATTGTTTTCCATTTTTGAATACAGGGGAGATGCTGCAGGTATAAAAGAAAAGGGGAAAGTAATATAATTATGTTTCTATTAAAACATTTTTCTATTAAAACAATTTTCTCCCACTCTAGGCCTATAATACTATGAAGCACAAATTAATTATCAACATCTACAAAGATCTGAGAAGAGACAAAGTATATACAACAATAATATAGACTTACATCATTATTAAGGCTACAATTTCTATATATTACTTTTTATTAAAAATTTTAAACCAAATATTATAGATTAATGTTCACTGATACATCCATTTTTTTCTTCCATAAAATATTGCTATTAGATCATAATGAATTATTTGGCTCTTCTAATACAGAATAAAAGAAGTTTATTCTATATACCACATAAAACAATCTATATTGAAAAACCAGTCAAGTTACTTTTTGAGTGTGTTTCAAATATACATATTTCCTTGCCATAGGAAATCTTCTTGATTTATACTGATGTTGTTCCCTTTGTTGAACTTCACATAGATTTCTGTTCCACCAAATTTCATTTAAATAAAATCGTTATTTCTCAAGTAATCAACACCTTCAAGGTTTGATCCTGCCTCTGTAAACTACTTTAGTGAGGGGCAGAGATTTATGAATAACTCATATATAATAAATGGTGAAGGCAGGACCTACAATCTGTGGCCATTTTATCCTAAAGGAGATACTCTGAAAAAGTAGTATTTACTTCAAAGGTTGTCATTCTTTGGTTCATGGTGGGTTTATTATATCTCACATTTCTATTTCCCTTTCCAAGACCATTTCTCCAACCATTCTTTATTTCTTAATTTTTAAAAAAAATGCACAGTTAATTGTAAAATGCCTGTTAGCATATACACTTAAAACCCTAACTCCCCCTTACAATATCATCACAACACAGAGGCATTGGTGAAACACAAACAGATCTGCTGACTCTTAAAATAAAATGAAACATTCGCAAATACAGCCAACATTTGGACATGGAAAAGTGAAATTATCATCTAGAAACTTCATGCTTGAGAAATGTCCAATCAAGTTATGAAAACATCCCAGAAGATTTTCAATAATGATTTATGTAAGTGTGCAATTTTGTATTGTACTGATTAATAGCTATCTTAGGGCAAATTTATTTCTTGGTGATTTGATTGGACATACAAAGAAGAAAAGAATTTGGTCACTAATATTTTTGGTTAACTACTTCTTAATGAAAATATATAGAAATTACTAGATAGTAGCAATATATACAGATGACTATCCATTCACAAAAGCTGGGCATTTCTTTCCCTCTATTTCTTAGAGAAGCTTGCTATGGGCGTTGAGTGTTTGGAATGTACCACTACCTTGGCATTGACTTAATGACATAATACATTAACCTCTTTTCAGATCAATTATGCCATTGTTTCACAGAAGCTTAATATATACGCACATGATAGTAAAATTGTAACATAAAAACTTTAAACATAGGCAGGTACGAGTCCTACATTCATTTCATGTCCTGTCATTATAGTATGCAAAGCTTACAGTTTCCACATTCCTTAATTTTAAAATTTAGATTATTTTTCTATTATCAACTATCATTTGAAATATATTATTCAGTTCAAAATCAATCAAAAACTATTGCTCAATTACCTGGCAACTATGTCTTAGCTATAAAATAGGGAAATTGTATTAGTCTGTCCTATATTGAAGGAAACTAGAGTCTCATTCATGTTACAAGTAGATGAACAAGCAAAATGACTGTTGCAAGGTAAATCATAAATATATGTCAGAAGCACAGCCTGAAGGTGATTACTTTTCAATCAGTATGTTGATCTGTGACTATTATTACTTCTTTTTTTAATGAGGCTGAAAACAGGTGTGCCAAAAATATTTAATATTGATGGTATTCCAATATTGTGCTAATTATAGAGAATATTTAAGTAAGCCAATGGGAAATTATTTTTCCCTTCCTTACAAAGTTCAAAGTATAATAGAGTTATGAAGATATAAAAGAAAAATTAGAAAGTAAGTATATAATGTTATGGGTAAATGTAATGGAGAAAGAGCAAAACAACAGAAAAGGATTGGGAAATGAATTGTAAATCACCATATTATTTATTTATTACTAAAAATGGAACCCAGACCCTTACAATTGTCAAGTATGAACTCTATCACCAAACTTCATTTCCAGTCCTACACACCAATTAATATTCAGGCAGAATGCCTCTAAAATGCAAGCAGATGTTGAAATCACTCTGTAGTCTAGGCAGGTATTGACCATGTCTTCCTGCATTAAAACCTTTTGCTATCAGGCACAGCTTAGTTATTTTATTTCTAAGGAAAATTTTAATTTAACATTTTGAGAACATTGTACATGGGTGCTTTATATACATTGTTCCCATGCTTGCCTTACCCCATAAAACTTCTTCCAAAGTCTTTCCTCCAAAATTTATCATGTTCTTAAATCTTTTTGTTACACACACGCACACATATGCACACACACACACACACACACACACACACACACACACACATACTCACACCCAAATCTATACAGTATACTGAGCCCAAAGGGCTCAGCTAATCACAATTTAAATGTCCCAGTAAGAAAAAGACTTGCTGTTAGATTTTTAATAGAAAATATTCTTCTTGAGAGAAGTTGATGTGGAGAGTGAAGAAGCCATATGTTTGGTGATAAAGTTATTTCAAATAAAGAAAGGAGAGTGGTAGAGAATTTGGCATAGAATGTTTATTTTTTCCTATATTTTTATTTTATACACATCTATTTGCTACATATATTTCTATATACCACAGACTTGCCTTGTGTTCTCAGAAGCCATAAGAGGATTTAAGATACCTGGTAGTGCTGTATGGTTGTGAGCTGCCAATTGGGTGCTCAGAATCAAACGATGGTTCCCTGGAAGAGCATCAAGTGCTATTACGTATTGAGCCATCTGCCCAAGCCCTAAAATAAAATGGCAAGGTAACAAATTAAAAGAAAACTAGCAGAAGTGAAAACCACTCTCTAAAAATCTGCACTCCATAGAATTTGAAGCAACAGCTCATACAGGGAGCAGAGAAGTTGCTGCTGCAATGGAGAATATTTGTCTTCAGAACAATAAGAATTTATTAAATTACATGATTCATACTGCCTTCCTTTGGAGCCTAATTTCAATAATTAAGTAAAGTATTGATTTTTTCATTTCCTAATTTAAAGTTGAACAACATTAGGAAAAAAAAGCCTTATGTTTGTGTGAGCTGTGATACATTTTAATATTTAGTAATTTAAGGGAATTAAAATAATATTTTTATATGTGAAACCAATGCCTGTAGTTTATATTTTCATTACACAAAAAGTGATTTATTCCATGATTACTAATTTCTTTTTTATTTCTCATTTTTTTTCCTCCCCCATTTCTTTCCTTTACTCTTGCCAATGTGTTTTGTCTCCATTGGAGGTTACTTTTACATAGTTTTATCTAAAGTTTGTAATGGTCAGGGTCGGAATTAAAACAAAATATGGGAAGAGTTGTGATCGACTTTAGTAGCTCTTCTATGACTTGAACTTAAAAAAACATTTCGAGATGGCTTTGTGTTTCAATTGTTGAGAACCTAGATTAGTATATATTTTTTGTTTTCTTCTTTTATTAGATATTTTCTTTATTTACATTTCAAATGTTATCCTTTTTCTTGGTTTCCACTCTCCCCCTACTTCTGTTAGGGTTTCTTCCTTCCCCCCCCCCCCACACACACAGTGGGGCATCGAGCCTTCACAGAACCTAGGACCTCTCCTCCCATTGACGGCTGACAGGGCCATTCTCTGCTTCATATGTAACTGGAGCCATGGGTCACTCCATGTGTACTCTTTAGTTGGTGGTCTAGTTCCTGGGAGCTCTGGGGGGTAGTTTAGAAAAAATCCACATGCATTCTTATAAAATAACTGGTGGGATAAAATATGAGTGAGTCATAAGAAATGTTATAAGTAAACATGATTTTCCCAACCTTTCATGGAGTCAGTTCAGCTTAGGTTACTCAACTATTTTCTGAGCAGTTACATTTTCAAAAGTCATTGGCATACGGGTTTTGTTCTTGCCTTTGCTTTAGAAGGCTGCAAATAGCTAAAGGCTTGAAAAAGGAAGATTTTAGAGGTCCAGATCATAATATATGTAATCTTTTCAGGTATATATACTTAAATGACTTCATTAGTGTTTAAAGTCAAGGCTTTTACTAATGCCTAAGTATAAATTTACTAGCAACATTTTATTTTCTGTTTGCTCAATTACATTTCATTCATTTGATTAGAAATTCCCACTAGTTCAAAGAAATTATAGGGTTAATTTAAGTTTTAAAACTTATATATGATTTGCTCAATCCATGGATGTAAATCAAATTTTAATTCATAAATTGAAAGTACTCGAAATTTCAACTTTACCATTTTCTCCACATAAGAGTTGTTTCTATGTTCTTTTAACCTTTACTATTAAGGTTCATCATAGCCCAATAGACCATTTCACAAATTAATCTATAATTGTACCTTAGCCCTCAAATCTCATGCTGTTATTGACCAATGAAGAAAACAATAAGCCTCCTTTAGATTGAAGGGCAAGAATGCCTAGCCTACATTTGTTTCTGAACTCGGAAACAGTGTGAATGAATTATTGCTCTCAGGATCTTGATAAAACTGCTTCTAGAACATCTGCAGTCAATCCAAAAATGTGTTTGATTTTTAAGGGCCAAAAGGATAACAATAAATTATGCTATTTCATAATATTGACCTAAAATAAACTACTTTTTTACCATATTATTTTATTATGATTAAACTTGCTGTGTCTCCAAGTTTGACCCACTCCATCATCAATTAACGGACACTGCAATGAACATCAGATTTCCTTAGTACTCTTGTTCAGAGACTACATTTAATACTGTGTTCTCTGTGATTTAAAAATGGGCAAATTTAGGTCAGAATTAAACTCTATGCACTAATATTTGTTTTACGACAACTTCACACTTGTTCACCCTTATTTTCTTCCCTTAGCTAGATTAGCAAACTTCTTCCCTGAACTCTTGCTTTGTAAAGGTCAAAGACAGACTTCAAGTGACTCCCACAACATTCTTTTCATATTGATTAATTGTCCATAATGGGTGGAGGAAAATAATTCAACTTGCTATTGGTCCTTACCAGACTAACCTTAATAATGCCCAGTATTCACAGCACAGAATAACAAAAGAAATTTATCAAAAATTGTTCAATTTCCATAAATACTGCATACTATACTTATCCACAGCTTACATTTTCAGAATATGAAATTATCATCTTAAGAATGCATGGCTCATTCATATTTACCACAATGATTATCAGTCATCCTAACTTTAACAGCACACCTTTAACAAATAGATAATTTTATGATCAGGGAAAAGGCCTCTGAGAATAAAAAATAAATATTTTGTGCAATTTTGTAGCTAAAGTTTTCTGTGTATATTTAAATCTTACTGTGTAATGTAAAAAAAGTATCTCTGTATTATAAGATTTAATAAGCATAACTTAAAGTATAGAAAAAGATAATTTAAACAGTTCAATTCTAGATCAGTATAAAATATAAGAAAACACCTAAGCAAATTAAATTAGAATCAGAAATCTTTGTCAGTACAGAAATGGAAAGGCCTTTGGCCTAGGTCAGTTTGTAATTATAAGAATATCCACCAGTGACGTGACCCCTCAGCCTCAGCCGATGCTTCAAGTCTACTCTGGAGAACTCAGTGATTGGTTTAAATTCCCGCACCCACAAACAATCACAGGCCCATATCTCTCTTAGTCATAGCTAAAACATCTCAATAGTTAGCCTCAATCACTGATACCCTAAATAAAGCTTATAAATTATGACTTTCACTTATCAAAAGAACATTCAACAAATGGAACACTATTCTTGAGAAATCCTAAATTTCTGAGGTCCACCATGTCTTCATGTATTCTATTATGTTTTAGTAAAATGTTTTGTTCCCACCCCTCTTTAAACTGTAAAAAACAGTTAAAACATCCACATAATATCAGTATATTCAAATTCTACAGGTTGGTATTCAATATATATATCAATCTTCCATGAGAACTTTTCCCAAGTTCACCTGCTTTCTCTACGTATTTTTGACATTTTTAACTTCGCAGCTAATTTAGTGCTATCCCAAATTACTGAATCTACTGGCTTTTGCTGGATTGCGGTCAACCTTACAGGACTTCTATTTTAAAGACAGCTGTCTCCCCATCCTCTAGCAGCCAATAATTTCTGGTACTCAATTCCTCCCTCCTTGCTGGAATTTGGTATGGTGCAGGTTTGCTTAGATTTCATATATGATTTCACAATCACTGTGCATTGATTTTTGCTGCTGTCCTGCTGTGTTCATAAGATAACATATCCTTGTAGTAAATCACTGCCTTGGGTCCTTAAAATCTTTCCACCTCCTGTTCCAAAATGATTCCTGGTCTTAGGAAGGGAGTTTAAAATATATGTGTTCCTCTTATGGCTGAGCATTCTTCAGTCTTTTACTCTCTGCTCTTTTGATAGGCATAGGTCACTGTGATGTTGATTACAGTCTACAGCAGTTTGAACCTTTTCAGGTAAATGATAAACAATTGTTTGACCTATGGGTACAACATTAAAGCATTAGGACCTGGCTAAAAACTATGTCCATTAACAGTTTAAGACTAATATGTTCTCCTTTAGGATAACTCATTCATAAGTTCTTAGCCAGATAATAATGCAAACTATCCCAGTGCAACATAAATCTGATCAGAAAGTGATACTCCATAATGTTCGGACCACTATTGAGTATAAAATATTGGCCAACAATGAGTATAAAGACCTAAATCTTTTCAAACTAGTTATTAGTTTTAGCTTAATGGGTACAAACCTTGGCATAATTGATAATTACTTTTCTTATCAAATATTTTGTACATTTTCCATCACTATAGCTGCTAGCCACTGGAAATAAAACTTCTGGGTCCATAAGAATTTCATGTTCGCCAGGCACTATCACTATGCATGCTTGTGTTCATTAATAAAGTCTTAACATCAAATTCTGGGATGTACCCATGAACATTTGCATAACCTATAATATGTGGTGACCTACAGACCTCATTGGCCAACAATTTCAAAAGAAGCAGTTCATACCTGACTTTGAACTTTTTGTTTGTTAGTTTGTAGTGGTAAATCAGAGTACTGATTCCCAGTTATAGAGTCACTCCAATTTTACTCTTTTGTTTGTACAGTGTGTATGTGTGTGTGTGTGTGTGTGTGTGTGTGAGAGAGAGAGAGAGAGAGAGAGAGAGAGAGAGAGAGAGAGAGAGAGAGAGAGAGAGAGAGAGACAGAGAGAGAGAAACAGAGACAGAAACAGAGACAGAGATAGAGAGACAGAGACCGAGACATAGAGACAGAGAGAAACAAAGAGAGATAGACATAGAGACACAGAGACAGAGACAGGGAGATATTTCTACAGTAGTAGTAGTATTTCTCAGACTTCAGTAGGTCTTCATTGTTTCTTCATCTTCCATAACCCTCACACTTTCTGGTTTGTATTTAACTCTGACTGCTTAATTTTTCCTTTTTAACCATTTATTATAGTGCATTGTATCACCCCTGCCTTGGGCATATCTTCGCATGACCTTTTACAAATTTCCTGACCTTTGTGAGATCTGAAAATTTGATATAAAAATTAAGTAAGGTTTACATTTAAACTAAAATCAAATAACAGGATTGCTAATTCCTAATAGGATTTTGATATACTTCCTTATATTTATTCATTTAAACTATATGTACTACTGTATCATCTAACAACAAAACTTTTCACTACTCTAGAAACTAAGCCTATTTTTTTGTTACATATCAACATTATTATTGTTTGTTTTCCTTTCTTTCTTGAAGGTTTTATTTTCTCAATGTAACTGAGCTGTCAAGAATTGTGTTTCATTTTTAAGTGCTTTCAAAATTCAAGCTTTTACCCAGTGGTTTCTGGGTATCAGATTATGGAACTCCTATAGATTTGGGCTAATTCTAACAAAAACATTCTAATTCTCAGGACCAATAAAAATATCATCAGTAATTTTTATTGATATAAAATTACTTTATTGTTTGAAGGAATAAAATTTATATTTTATTTTATGAATGTATATGTTTATTCAGACACTCAATTTATACCTATGTAAATTTATAGATTTACTATATAATAGGGAAATTCCAAAGATTATATTTTTATTAATTAATTTATTTTTATTATATCTACATGCCAGCTTCCCAACCCTACACTCATTCTAGTCCTTCCCTCTCACCTCCCTTCCTACCTCAACCTAGTCCTTCTTCTCAGGTTCCTTTCTGCAAGTATAGGATTATATCATTAATAGTATAAGAAGTGGGCTTCCTCTCATGGCATGGGCCTAAAGCTTGGCCATTCAGTTGGCCTTCCTGCAAATTCTGCTCCATATTTTCACCCTGCATATCTTGTAGGCAGGAAAAATTATGGGTCTAAGTTTTGTGGCTCAACTGGTGTCCCAATATCTCCATTGGAAGACTTTCTGGGTTATAGGAGCCGATCCATTCAGGCTTTGTATCCCCCATTGCTATGAGTCTTAGCTGGAGTCACCTTCATAGATGTCTGGAAGTTCCCATTTTTCTAGCTTTCTAGATTGTCCCAGAGATGCCTCCCTCCCCAATTCAGTTGTCTTGCCAGTACTCTTTCACTCCATTTTCCCTTCACTTTATGCCTCCTGTTCCCATCCCCACCCCTACCAAATCCAATCCATTCCCTCCATCTACCACTGACATCTAATCTATTTCCCTGGATCTTTGCAACTCAAAATTTCCCTCTACGACATCAGAGATAGTGGTATCTACAGAAGTCATTTTATTATAAATGATTGTACAATTTGCCCTTAGTTTTTCTTTTTTGATATTTACTTGACTATTGGTTTTTCAAGGTCTGTATAGAATTGTCTTGAAATTTTCTATGGGAATCCTATTGAATCTATAGATTCTGTTTGGTAAGATGGTCAATTTTGCTATGAAAATACTACTGAATCATGAGCATGGGAGATTTGTCCATCTTTTGATATCTTCTTCAATTTCTTTCGTCAAAGTCTTGAAGTTCTTGTCATACAGGTTTTCACCTTCTTTGTTAGGGTTATACCATTTTATTTTATACTATTCATGACTATTCTGAAGAGTCTTTTTTTCCCTATGAGTTCTTTTGCAGCCCACTTACCATTATTGTACAGAATGATGATTGAGATGTTTGAGTCAATTTTGTATCCGGCCATTTTGCTAAAGGAATTCATCAGAAGTTGACTTTTTACTTTGCAATTTATATCACCCTGGTCTCCTTTAGTTGTCTCATTGCTCTAGCTAAAATTTCAATTACTATATTGAATAGATGTGAAGAAAGTGAATATCTTGTCTTATACCGGACATTAGTAGAATTACTTTTAAGTCTTTCTCAATTTCATTTCATGTTAGATATTGCTTTGCTGTATTTTGCTTTTATTGTTATTAGGTATGTGTCTTGTACCCCTGATAACTCTAAGAATTATAACATAAAGTGTTGCTCAATTTTGTCAAAGGCTTTGACAGGACCAAATGGTATGGGGATGTTTAGAGGGATTTATTTTTATTATTATTATTGTTTCTTAGAAGCCTACTTGATCATGGTGATCAAGCAAATATGTTTTTGAGTATTTTATACATAAATGTTCATAAGAGAAACTGCTCTGGAAATTTCTGTTTGTTGAGTCTTTGTATGGTTTACTTATCAGGTTGACTGTGGCCTCACAAAATAAATTTGACAGTATTTCTCCTGTTTCTATTTTGTGGAATAATTTGAGGAGTATTGGTATGGATCTTCTTTAAAGGTCTGGTAGAATCCTGTATTCAAACCATCTGGTTCTGGGAAATTTTATTTGATGAGAAGATGTTTAATGACTGCTTCTACATCTTCAGGTGTGATGGTTCTATTTAGATTGTTTATTCCATCTTCATTTAAATTTGGTAAGTGTATCTAATACAAAAAAATCTATTTCATCTAAATTTTCCAATTTTAAGGGGTACAGTTTTTTGAAGTAGGTCTTAATGATTCTTTGGATTTCCTCAATGTCTGTTGTTATATCATCTCTTCATTTCTGATTTTGATAATCTGAATACTGTCTCTTGGTCCTTATGTTAGTTTGGGTAAGTATTCATCTATCTTGGTGATTTTCTCAAAGAACCAACACTTTCTTCCATTGATTCTTTGTAGTGTTCTTTTTGTTTCTATTTTTCTGATTTCAGCCCTGAGTTTGATTATTTCCTGCTGTCTAGTCCTCTTTGTTGTGTCTGCTTCTTTTGTTCTAGAGCTTTCAGATGTGCTGTTAAGTCACTAGTATGAGATCTTCCTGAACTTTTTATGGAAGTACTGAGTGCTATGAAGATTTTTCTTAGCACTGCGTTCATTGTGCACAATGGGTTTGGGTATGTTATGCCTTCAATTTCATTGTTTTTGCAAAAGTCTTTAATTTCCTTCTTTGTTTCGTCTTTGATTCTGTGGTTATTGAGTAAAGAGTTATTCAGTTTCCATAAGCGTGTAGACCTTCTATTGTTTCTATTGATAAAGTCCAGCTTTAATACATAGTTGTCTGAGAAGATACAAAGAGTTATTTTAGTTTTCTTGTATCTGTTTAGGCTTGCTTTTTGACTGACTATATTGTCAATTTTGGAGAATGTTCTGTGAGGTGATGAGAAAAATGTATATTCTTTTATGTTTTGTTGAATTGTTCTGTAGATTCCTATTAGGTCACTTTTAGTCATAACACCCATTAGTTCCATTATCTGCTTAGTTTCTGTTTTGATGACCCGTCCATTGTTAAAATGTGGTATTGTAGCCTCTCACTATTAATATATGGGATTTAATGTGTGATTTAAGCTTTAATAATGTTTCTCTTGGGTTTGGGTATGTTATGCCTTCGGACTATAGATATTCACAAGCAAAGCATAATCTCGGTATATTCTTTCCTTGATACAGTCAAACATTGAACTGAGCACAGGGACCCCAATGGGGAAGTTAGAGCAAGGAATTTAGCTGCTGAAGGGGTTTGCAACCCCATAGGAAGAACAACATCAATCAACCAGACACACCAAATCTCCCAGGGATTAAACCACCAACCAAAGAGTACACAGGGGTTTACTCATGGCTCCAGCTGGATATGTAGCAGAGGATGGCCTTATTTGGCATTACTAGGAACGGAGCCCCTTGGTCCAGTGGAGGTTTCATGACTTGGGATAGGGGAATGCTAGGCCTCTGAGGCAAGAGTGGGTAGGCAGGTGGGGGAAGACCCTCAAAGAGGCAGGAGAGAGGAGGAGATAGGGGGCTTGTGGAGGTGAATTTGGGAAGGGGGATAGCATTTGAAATGTAAATAAATAAAATAACCAATAAAAATAAAATAAAATAAAGAGGAACTGTCCTTCATCATCTCTTTTGATCAATTTTGTTTAGAATTCTTTATTATTAATTGTTTGAATGGCTACTCCAGTTTGCTTCTTCACTCTATTTGCTTGGAAAATCTTTTTCTAGTCCTTTCTTTTAGATAAGATCTTTATGATGTTTAGGCGTGTTTCTTGCAAGCATCAGAATGATGGTTCCTGTTTTCACATTCATTCTCTTTGACTGCGTCTTTTTATTGGGGAACTGAACACATAGATATTAAGAGATATTGATAGCCAACAATTATTAAATCCTGTTATGCTGATGTTGGTGGTAGGGGTGGTGGTGGTGGTGGTGGTCGTGTGTGTGTGTGTGTGTGTGTGTGTGTGTGTGTGTGTGTGTGTATTTCTTGTTTTTGCTGGTATGAAATTATTTTTTTCTCTCTTTTCTTGGGTGAACCGAACCTTCCTGGAATAGAGTTTTCCTTGTAGTATATTCTGTAGGGCTGGATTTGTGGATAAGTATTGTTGTCTTTTTGTTTTATCATGGAATATCTTGTTTTCTCCATCTGTGGTAATCAAAACGTTTGCTGGGTATAGTTTTCATGGCTAACATCACTGGGCTGTTAAAGACTACAAGACATCTATGCATGCCCTTCTGGATTTGAGATTCTATATAGAAAATTGGGTATAATTTTAATAGTTCTTCCTTTATATGATATTTAGTCATTTTTCTCTTATAGTTATTAATATTCTTTCTTTTTTCTGTGTAATTAATATTTTGAGTATTATATGGTAGGAGAATTTTCCTTTTTGGTCCAGTCTATTTGGTGTTCTATAAGCTTCTTCTATGTAAGCATCTCATTTTTTAAATTAGAGAAATTTTCTTCTATGATTTATTTGAAAAATATTATCTGGACCTTTGCACTGAGAATCTTTTTCAATTCCTATTATTCTTACGTTTGTTTGTTTGTTTTTTTCCATAGTGTCCCTCCAGTAGTTGTTCATTTATTTATTTATTTATTTATTTATTTATTTATTTATTTATTATTTTTATATTCCATATTTTATCCCCCCTGTCAACCCTCCAACTGTTTCACATTCCATACCTAACCTCCCCCCACCTCCGTCTCCACATGGATGTCCATACCCATCACCCCATCTAACTTCTAAACTCCCTGGGGCCTCCAGTCAATTGAGGGTTAAGTGGATCATCTCTGAATGAGCACAGACCTGGCAGTCATCTACTGTATGTGTGTTGGGGGCCTCATGTTACCTGGGGTATGCTGCCTGTTTGGTGGTGCAGTGTTTGGGGGATCTCATGGGTCTAGATTAATTGAGACTGCTGGTTCTCCTACAGGGTTGCCCTTCTCCTCAGTTTCTTTCAGCATTCCCCAGTTCAACAACAGGGATCAACTGAACTCTGGAAGACCCAACAAGCAGCTGAAAGAATCAGATGCAGATATTTGCACCCAAACACTAGACCGAAGCAGCTGGCCCAGTAGTTGCTTTTAAAAATTCTTTTTTATTTAATTTTTGCTTCTTAATTTTGCTTTTAACTAAGACTATAAATTGGAAAAGAAACACCTTATTAGTCTTATTTCATATTCTACAAGCTGTTTTCTCTTCACCAAAGGCCGTCTTTCAGTATTTCAATTTCTCTAATCATACAAATGTTTGCAATTCATGGTTTTTATTTGTTGGCTTGTTTGTTTGTTTTACTAGTTTCTAGTATTTTTTCACTTCTTTCCTTTGTGGTTTCATCCAATTTTGTTTAATAATGCAAAAATTTCATCTCTTTCTCTGGGCACATTAGAAAACATTTAAAAATAATTAATTTTCAATATGCCAGAAAATATGACTAGTCCAATGTTAAGAAAATTGAATGAGTGAATGTGAAATTATATTCATTAATTTGCTATTGTGTTAAGTGTATCTCTATTTCAATATTGATTAAAATATTTTATATTAGTTTTTAGAAGCCTATACTTATACTAAAATAGAAACTATATTAATCTCTGTGTTTGAAATAAAGTATAATATAAAATAATTATGTAATAAGAGTCTGTAATAGACTAATAATTTTCTATCATATACACAAACTTTTATTCCATAGACAATCACCTATTGTTACCTCAAGTATTCACTGTTTTATTTAGTGTATAGTATTTATACCTACTAGAATGTCGACTAAAAGCAGCATAATGAGTAAAAGCAAATGTATATTAAGAATTAAGTTATTGTAAACTATTAGATAAGTTATAATTTTTATACTTGTGGACAATAACATATAATTTAATATCATAAAAATATTTTCTTATGAAATATCTAAGCATAAGAAAGATAAAAGATACATTGTATTACCTAAGATAGTTTTGCTTATGTTATGCTTGCACTAATAAACACATAGGAATAGACAGTGTGTCATCTTCTTACATCAACTCTTTTTTCCAATTCTGCTTTTGTAAATGACTCTCATTTATTCTCTGCCATGTACCTTTGGCTTGTGGTGATATTTATAATGAGTCAATCAGTAAAGGTGACTAACTGAATTGATTTACGCTTGGTGGACCTCTCCCCTTCACATAAAATGGCATGAACTCCATAAATCTAAGTTCTAAAGGTGCAAGCCAGCTTTAATGAAAGCAGAGGCAACACAAGAGAGAAGTGAGCAGTGCTTTTCCCCTTTGTCATTTTCTCAGCAAGGAGCAGAAGGACTTCTAAAATACCATTAATGGGACTTTCATTTCATAATAGGCAATTATTTCATATTTGAAAGTTTTAAATTTTTAAATATTCCTAGAACTATTAATATAAGAGACTTTAAGGAATCAATAATCATTAGGTAAGAATAATAAGACTTACCTTGATTGGGTAATCACTTTATACCTGGCATTTGGGTGAGTAGTGTGTCATCTCATTTATTCTCTAGAGAATACTTGAATGACAAGTACTAAATTGGTCCATGTCATTTAACATTTAAAAAAATACCTGAAGCAATGTACAATACAGCAACTTGTTTTCAGGGTAAAATGTTAGCAATAATTTATATCCCTGTGTCTAATTTCTAATCCATGCTTTAAATAATATAATAAAGCACCATTAATTTCTACCATATTGTCACTGTAGAGTATATAGATTCTTAAGAATATTAAAATTCTTTTTTTTTTAATTTAATTTAATTTTATTTTTTTAATTTACATTCCAAATCACTTCCCCTTTCCCGTTTCCTCCCTCCCCGAAAGTCCCATAAGCCCCCTTCCCTCCCTCTTTTCTCCGTTCAACCCCCTCTCATTACTCTGTCCTGGCGTTCCCCTACATCCAGTCTTTCCAGGACCAGGGGTCTCTCCTTCCATCTTTTTAGAAATCTATTGATATGCTGATTGTGTCTAGGGTATTCTGAGATTCTGGGTCAATATCCCCTTATCAGTGACTTCATACCATGTGTGATCTTTTGTGATTGGGTTACCTCACTAAGGATGATATTTTCAAGTTCTGACCATTTGCCTAGGAATTTCGTGAATTCATTGTTTTTAATTGCAGAGTAGTATTCCATTGTGTAAATATACCACATCTTCTGAATCCATTCCTCCGTTGAGGGACATCTGGGTTCTTTCCAGCTTCTGGCTATTATAAATAAGGCTGCTATGAATAAAATTCAACTGAAAACATGCATACGTATTTTAATATAATTTGTAATAGAACTTGTTTGTATGTGAAATGTATAAATGTTCAAAATTACAAAAATAAGTATGGTGGCTGTAGATATCAGTAACAAGAAATAATTAGAAGAATATAGAAATTATCAACTAAGAGATGAAAGGATAAGCTTTAAAACTGCAGAGTTAAGCTGAAGTTAGTTGGAATACTGTGCTTCATTAAAATGTGTAATTACTTTTGAATGTATGACTTGTTAGACTTAATTATGTTTCATTCAAAGAAATAAAATAAGAGCAAATAATCAAAGGAATGTTCACGTGATCTATTCCCTGTTATGTTGTCTAATTAGTCAGAGAATAGAAAACAGAAATAAACCTGACTCATGGATGCAGTGATTATTACTGACAGCATGATATAAAATGTTCATTTTTACAAGTGTATTAAAATTAGCTACTCTATTAAGTTATCATTTTGTTTTCTAGAATTACTTATTAGTTTATTATAGCAAATACAATACTCTTAATTTCCATAGTTGTTACACATATGTGTGTTGAATAAATATATTATAAAAATCATAAAGTTTTTGCATGTTTCATGATAATTAACCAAAATATTTATATAGAATACAAAATGCTTTCGGAACAATATCCATTCTGGAAAAGGTTCTTCGGAATTGGTATCAGGACATGCAAGGGTAGCTTGTTGCTCATGAGCCTTTGCTTCTCCCACAAAGGACATGAATTCTATTCCCAACACCAATGTTAGGTCCTCAGAACAGTCAAGAACTCCAGATTCAGGGGAAGAGATGCTTCTGTTCTCTACTGATCTTGACTTTCATGTGGTTATGCTGCAACACAGACCCACAAAAATAATAGTTTCATTAGAAACTTCCTATGCACACATACTCATCATGTTTTCATATCAGAAAAAAAACAATTTTTCTATGCACTCAGTGTTTTAAATGATTTTACTTAGATTTCAAATAATTACACTTAGATTTCCTGTTTGAGATTGTACTGTTTTCATTACAACTTTTCTGCTTCCTTTCTTTTTCCTCTCTCCAACCCCCCCTCTCTCTCCCTGTCTCTCTCCCTCCATTCCTCTCCCCCTCCCTCTTATGTGCATGCATGTGTGTGTGCTTGTGCATGTGCGTGTGTGCGCGCGCATGCTTAGTCCTAGAGAAAACCGTGTCTCCCACTTCTAGCTTTACTCAGCTGCTTCTAGTTCTTTATGTAAGGTTGAAGCTTCATGAGCTTTTCCCAGATGGATTTGGCATGATAATTAAAAATCTCCTTATTTAGTTAACATTTTGGTAGTCTTTTGGTGAGACTTTATTAGCATAGCTTTTGATGTTTCTAGTGTCTACTAAGAACACACATCTTCTGTTCTTCTGTCTCTTACTGTATTTCAGTATTTCTGGCTCTTCAGATAAAGTTTTCTGAGCCTTAAGTGTGGCAGTGTTTCGAATATGTACATATTGGGACTGAGGTCCACAACGCTGATTGATGCTGGTTTTCTGGAATGGTCTCTGGGAAAGGGTTTTTTCTCTTTGTTCGTTTCTTTGTTTTTCTTTTCTTTTTCATATTTTGAGTATGAGGTATTGCTAAGATTGTGTAATGAAGAAATATTGCTTGTGAAGATTATAACAAGAAGTTATACACTACTGAAACAAATCAGAAAATCATTCATAGATAGAACATTGCTAGGGAGACGAGGATCTTAAGGAGCAAACAATATTATCATTCTCAAATTCACCATTAATTTTGTGTAGAAGAAATTAGGGAAGTGAACTTTCATTGTATGAGGTGATTGATAACTTTACTCCAATGAGGTAGAAAATATCCTCTATGTATGCATACTAAAGTGTGTGTGTGTGTGTGTGTGTGTGTGTGTGTGTTTGTGTGTGTATGTGTGTGTGTATCCAGACTGGACATATCCCTGAATCTAATCCCAAGAATTTCAAACATTTATTAAAGGCATTATGCTTTACATAGAGTGTATTCTTGCTCCCTTTTCTGAGTGTTACCTTGTATTTGAAACCCGTTTTTATACCTTTTTCATTCTTCCTAGTACCATTACTGTTTTTCTTGTTCCAGATTTCATATGAACTTTTGGAACTGTTTTGCCTTTTATATAAAAATTTTCTTTGAGATTTCATGAGAATTTGCACTGAAGCTTTATTTCACTGCTTTCAATACTTTGGTTATTTTAACAACATTGATTATTCCAGTCTATTAACTTAGATTATTTCCCATTAATTTTTGAATTGTCAATTTCTACTGTAAATGCTGTATAATAGTGTGTAGATATTTTTAGGTTGCTCAATGTATTCATAAATACCTATATAGCCTTGCAATTGGTATTATTAACTTGTTTTCTCATTTTGTTATGTTGATCTATATATCTAAAAGTGATAGTTTATAAATTTATTTTGCATTGTATTATAATGAATTTTCCTATGCTTTAATAGAATTCTAAATCAGTGTCATCTGCATAAAAATAATCATGAATGAAGAATTTTATCATGGTTTGTTGAAAATAATTATATTATACATTAATTACAGGTCAATAGTTGATGTATGATTCACAAAATTATATCCGCATCTATATGCATCCCTAGAGGCATCTATATACTAATGTTATTAATCAACTAGTTTGATCACAATTTTTTGAAGGGGCCAATAATTTTCCTTAATCTCTCTATGAAATAGAAATGTAGAACAATTTTAACATTACTACAAACTATTTGGTTACTCTTTTAGCTGAGCTCATGGAAACACAAAAATAAAGTCAGTTAACTTAAGCAGTACCTGCTCACATCTCATAAGGCTACAGACTGAAACTGAAGGCAGAAGCGCCCTCATAAGTCTTCAGTAATGGCAGTGTTCTTGCTGGCTATACAAGGCTATATTTTTCTACATCATTTCCTTTTAGAGAGAAAGGTCTTGATTTATTTTCTTCCTATTAAAAGAATATTATTTAGTCATATGTGATATCTTGTAAAACTATGTTTTTTGGAAAAATGTGATTCTATTTTTGTAGTTCAAGATCAACGTTAGCTTGACTGACCAAATACATTTCTGCACAAGTATAAAGCAGGTGTTTTATCTTTTTCACTCCTTGAACACCAGTGTCATATAACCATTGTTCTAGTTCTCAACCAGCTTGACTGCTTTGATTTCTGCTCTCACTCTGAAATCTGTGATGATTCCCTAAATTCCAAGTTACTTTGAGACTGAGTGACAACACTTAGCCCCTGCCACTTTGGAATCCAATTACTTCCATTTCATATAGATTTTCCAGTTGTGAGACTATAGTTCTTAGGAATGGGTCCCAACATAAAGTGGCAGATGAACATAAACCTGTTCAGTGGTTTTCTCATCTCCCTCATAAATTTATTTTGTCAAGTATCATTGAATGTTTCATCATTTAGGTACATCAGCTGTGTTTAAGATGCCTTAAATAACAGAAACACTATATTACAACCATCCTCAAAGATTGATTACTTTTTCCTACATGACACCATTTCACATATAAGGACCACCCATCAGTCTGTGTTTCAGTCAATCTAATTTACAACACTACTAATAACCTGAACTAAAATATAAACACAAAATTATTTAGTAAAACAAAACAATAATCTTTCTTCATTACTCGAATTATGATCGTAACTCTTAATCTCTTTCTGAAACACCATAGTACACATAGAAAGATAACATTATACTAGTCATCATAGCTTATAATCCAGCAATGATTGTAACTAGTTTTCATAAGTTAATTGTTATTTTTTCTTTACCATATGCATAATTATTCTAGCCTCATTTTGTCCATTATCAAAAATTAAAATAACAAGGCTAATTGTAGTCCCTGGGAGCTCTGGGAGGTCCAGTTAGTTGATATTGTTTTCATTATGGGGTTGAAATCCAATTCAGATCCTCCAGTCCTTCTTCTAGTTCTTCCATTGGGGTCGTCAGGCCCAGTTCAATGGTTGGATATGAGTATCTGCATCTGTATTAGTTAGGTGCTGGCAGAACCTCTCAGGGAACAGCCATACCAGACTCCTGTCAGCAAGTGCTTCTTGGCATCAGCAATAGGTTCAGGGTTTGGTGTCTGCAGATGGGATGCATCTCTAAGTGGGGCAGTCTCTAGATGTCCTTTCCTTCTGTCTCTTTTTTAATTTTTGTTCTTGTCTACAAAAGAGTATTTGTAGAGAGATCCATGGCTCTAGATACATATGTATCAGAGGATGGACTTATCTGTCATTAATGGGAATAGAGGCCCTTGGTCCTGTGGAGTCTTGATGCCCCAGTGTAGGGGATGCTAGAGAGGTGAGACAGGAGTGGGTGAGTGGGTAGAGGAGCATATTCATAAGGACTAAGGGTAGGGGGAGAGAAGAATGGGATGGAGGGATTGTGGAGGGGAAACCAGGAAGGGGAATACTATTTGAAATGTAAATGAATAAAATGATTAATACAAAAAGAAAAAAGCAAGCTAATTGCAAAATAAATATTAGTTTTTATAGCAACTTTTCCTGAAAAAATAACCTGCTATTTTGGACCATTTTCCAAAGCATTTAAAATAGTATTAACATTTAAAATAATACTGTTTTTATTCTATGATAACATAATGTAATATAATACAATACAATATAATACAATTTAATATAATATAATATATACTTACATTATATTCCCCATCCTTTCCCACCTTCCAAACTCTTATTTATATTCCTCCTTGCTTTTTTCAAACTCAAGATTTCTTTTTCCTCAATAATTGTCTCACATGCACAAACACACACATGCACAATATATAATATGTATAATATGTTTAGTATGTGATATGTATATTTATACATATATAAATACATATATTTATACATACATGCACACATACATAACCATAAAAAACCCACAGTATTTTTGGTTGAATGTTAATTGTATCTGTGTGTGATAGGCTGACAATTTGCTATTGTTTTTCTCTTCTCTCTTCTGTGGTAGAGAATATTTCTTTCACTATCAGCATTTCCCGGTGTCTATAGTTCTATGTGTAGGTTTGAAGGCTCTTGAGCTTTCTCCAGTAAAAATTATTATGTGTATCATGTTTGTCTTTTTTCAGCCCACATTAAAACATTTATGTTGTTGAGACTTTATGGGTAAAACTTTTGACATTGCTAGGAGACACAATCTCATGCAGAAGCCCCTGTACCTCTTGCTATCAAAAATATTTTGACCACTACCAGCAATGATACTTGAGCTTTAGATCTGAAGTTGTATTGTAGATATTGGTCCTGAATTCCACAAAACTATATTTGAATTGATTGTGGGTTTCTATATTGATCTCTGTCAGTTACAAAGAGAAGTTCTAATGGGTATTTGTAATTACTACCACCCAAGTACATTCTAGGATGGTAAGAAGAAAGTCTATGTGGTATTTTGATTAAGAATGACACCCACAGGTTCATAGGTTTGAAAACTTGGTCATTAGGGAGTGATGCTAATTGAGAGAGAGAAAGCAATAGATGTTGCCTTGTTGGAGTAGATATTGCTTTGTTGGAGAACGTATGTCTCAAGGGGATGGCCTTTGGGATTTCAAAAGCCCAAGTCAGGCACAGAGTCTTTTTTTTTCCTACTACCTGCATATTCAAATGCAGAACTCTCAAATAACTCTCCGACATTCTGTTTGCCTGTGTTCTGCTATGTTCTCCACAATGATGAAAAATGACTAAACCTCTGAATCTTTAAGCAAACCACAATTAAATGTTTTTAAGAGTTATTGTGATCATGTTGTCTCTTCACAGCAGTAGAAAACTGACTAGAACTCCACACAAAAAAATCGTAAGTATATCCAATTCTACATGGCTAAATATGTGGTATAGCATTTAGGGAGAAGATATCCATGTTGCGAAGTATTTAGTGTGCTATATATTTAATTCCATATATGTATTGATTTATGTTAAATTAAGATAATTTAAAATATTTCAAAAACTACTCTATTAAAATAAGATAATTAACCACTTTAGTAAAATCATGAGGCTTTGAGATATCCAAAGTAATAGTTGCATAAAAATATCTTGATATTTAATTTCTTTTTATGAAGTTTATACTCAAAATATGTGTCACTAGTTTTTATATTAATGAAATATCATATTATTATATTATTTCTCAAAAACCATGAGGTGTGTGCATAATATCTCCTGTAAGAACATACAAAACAAAAAATAATTAATATATATTGCACTACAAATTATTTAAATATATATAACACTGTGAAAAATACCTTCTTTCTAAAATTCTAGTAAAGACATTAAGCTGGCAGAAATAAATGGGTTATTTGACTGAAGTGTCTAAATAAACTATATGGAAAATCAATTCTAGTGAAACAAAGAACAGATATTGCATTGAACTGACTGTGATAGGAGCCACCATGTAAAAATAAGCACAGGTCTACATTTTCTAAATCTAAATGTTGAAGAACACAGAAGAGACTTATCACAAGGGAATGAGAATAAGTCCTGTGTAATTTCTTTTTATTACCCGTATAGTTTCCAGCATCTGCCTTTTCATAAGCAGATGAGCAAAACAGAGCTCCACAATATGTTATAATAGAGGCAGATCATTAAAGAAAACATTAACGTTGTCATTTCCTTAGAAATCCCTGAATGAAAATGAAAATAAAGGAGGTCTAATAAATATTTTAAATGAATGGCTTATTTCATTACCTGAACAAAAAAGATCTATTATCCAGTGGCGTAAATGACACTGTGCATACTTTTCAGCAGTCAGTGCATTGCTGCTAGCATTCTTCTACACTGATTATATTGTATTTCTTACTGGCTTTTGAGCTGATCCAGGCTCAAAAATGTCTCATAACTCAAAGCATGAAAAAAATTTCTCAGTGGAGTAAGATGAAGAAAAACCAAACTACTGTCACAATATTTGTAATAAAATGTTTTCTTGCATTCTCCTGATTGCTAAGGGAATTATTTGGCCTGAAAATCTAATGAAAACTCAAATTTTCTTGGTAGTCAAAACTTTCAGGGTTTTTTTTTTTTGCCTTGATTTTATATACAATTTGTAACATGCTAGTATATTTTGTAGTTCCCATGGATAAAGCTAACTTTTTCTCTTACATTTTCATCTTTTTCATTTCTAAGAGAGAGAGAGAGAGAGAGAGAGAGAGAGAGAGAGAGAAGGATTAAGGAGGAAGAAGAAGAGAAAAGCAGAGAAGACAGATATTAAAGGTAGCTAAGGATCTTGAAGTTACTAAAAACTTAAACAGACTGATCAGTAAGACTCATGAGTAAAACTATTTACAAAATATTTTATCTTATTCAGATATGGAAAACATCTATCAGCAAAAGAAAATTTTCATGGGTTCTTATAATGTGCAGTACTTGCAGTTATAATGCTCAGACTGCCAATAAACTGCAAATTCTTGTTATCATTTCATGGCTTTGCAAAGGGAGCAGGACAAAATATACTATCTCAGCACCATCAAGTCCTACTCAATACAAGTTCTCATTCACTTTTATATTTCTTTTTATTCTTTTTTCCCTACCACAGCTTTCTTTTATCCTGCAATAGTCTGGAAATCGATTTGTTGAAAGATTTGCTCGGGCCTTCTTAATAGTGGAAGTTATTTATTACTGGATTCAAGTAATATCCATATTATCAAGGATTTTTTTTCTTGAGGAAAACATAAAAAAAAAGAGAGATTGTGTGTATTTCTGTACCACCAATGACATGCACATTATTGGCTAGGCCTACTGAAGAGATCCTCCATACCTGGATACTCTGCCTCAGTAGGAATATATCCAAGATACTTGCAGGGTACAGTAACTAAGTCTTAGAGGTCTAAAGAACTCCTCCTTTATCTGCAATTATGTATCCTCCTGGATGGCTTGCTCCTCTAACAAAGACCTGTTTGATTCTCCACAGTTTCCTTTAACTTATGTGTTATTTCCAGTCTTTGGGGGCTATAACACTTTTTATTTGTGTTTCAGATAACTTAAAGACCTTTGCAAAAATGTCTATTGAATACTAGAGATTTTTTTTTAATTTTATTTTGTATCTGCCCAAATGACTTTCCAGATGCAGTTAACATCTATAGAACCTGCAGGAGAGTTTTCTCCATTTTTGTTTATAATTGTTAAAAGAATAACTCCAAAACCAAGGACATACTCTAAAAGAAAACAAACAAAAATATCCCAAAGAGATATCACCAGAAAGTAAACAAAAGAAAGAAACACATAGCCTGTGGAGTTTGTGTTCAGCTATCCCTGTACATGAGTACTGTCCTGAAGTGTTTGACATAAACAGTGTCACTACATTGGAGAAAAGTAATTTTCAGTGCGTTGGATGGTATGGAAGAAAATATATAAAGGGTTGAAGGAGGATAAGAATGTGATCAAAATCTATTTAAACATAAAACTGATTTTAAATGATAAAAGTCATACTACAGAACAAGAAAAAGGTACAAAATGTGTAGTTCTTTTTCTTTGCAGATGGAGGAACTAACAAGAAATCCATTCAACACTAAATAGTTACTCTTTAAGGATTAAACTAAGTGTTTTGTTTGTTTGTTTTATTTTGTGGCAAAATTCCCATGGTCTCAGGATATTCAAAACCCTAGTGGCTTCTAAATTTCTTTTTCTACCGAACCTTCTCTGACATACATTGCCTACCCGGCTGTCTATATTCTACAACACTGTAAATTTAATAGTTTACAAGTATCCAGGTCAATAACATATAGGCCATGCTATCAAGTTCTGGAGCAAATAGAACATCTAATTGTGTAAATGTACCACATTTTTTTGTATCCATTACTCTGTTGAAGGGCATCTGGGTTCTTTCCAGCTTCTGGCTATTATAAGTAAGGTTGCTATGAACATAATGGAGCATGTTTCCTTGTTATATGTTGGGGCATCTTATGGGTATATGCCCAGAAGTTGTATAACAGGGTCCTTAGGTAATACTATGTTAAATTTTCTGAGGAACCACCAGACTGATTTCCAGAGTAGTTATACCAGCTTGAAATCCTACCAACAATGGAGAAGTGTTCCTCTTTCTCCACACCCTCAGCAGCATTTGCTGTCACCTGAGTTTTTGATCTTAGCCATTCTAACTAGTGTGAGCTGGAATCTCAGGGTTGTTTTGATTTGCGTTTCCCTGATAACTAGGGATGTTGAACACTTCTTTAGGCGTTTTTCAGCCATTCGATATTCCGCAGTTGAAAATTCTTTTTTTTTTTTTGCCTCAGTACCTCATTTTAAATAAGGTTATTTAATTCTCTGGAGTCTAACTTCTTGAGTTCTTTGTAAATATTGAATATTAGCACTCTATCAAATGTAGGATTGGTAAAGATCTTTTTCTAATTTGTTGGTTGCCATTTTGTCCTATTGACCGTGTCCTTTGCCTTACAAAAACTTTGCCATTTTATGAGGTCCCATTTGTCGATTCTTTATCTTAGATCATAAACCATTGAAACTTTTCTCCTATGCCCACTCATTCAAGACACTTCCCAACTTTCTCCTCTATAAATTTCAGTGTATCAGGTTTTATGTGGAAGTCCTTGATTCACTTGGACTTCAGCTTTGTACAAGGAGATAAGAATGGGTCCATTTGCATTGGAGTACTACTCAGCTATTAAACCAATGAATTCATGCAATTATTAGGCAAATGGTTGGAACTAGAAAATATTCTGAGTGAGGTAACCCAATCAAAAAAGAACACACATGGTATGCACTTACTGATAAGAAGATATTAGCCCAAACTCTGAGAATAACCAAGATACAATTCACAGACCACACAAAGCTCCAGAAGAAGGAAGACCAAAGTGGGTGCTTTGATCCTTCTTAGTAAGGGGAACGAAATATTCTTGGGAGCTCATGTGTAGACAAAGAGTTGAGCAGAGACTGAAGGAAAGGCCATTTAGAGATTGCCCCACATGGGGATCTATCCCATATACAATCACTAAACCTAGACACTGTTGTGGATGCCAAGTTGTACATGCTGACAGAAGCCTGATATAGCTGTCTCCTGAGAGGCTCTGCCAGAGCCTGACCCAAAGACAGAGGCAGTTGCTTGTAGTCAACCATTGCACTGAGCACAAGGTCCCCAATGAAGAAGTTAGAGAAAGGACTGAAGGAGATGAAGGGGTTTGTAACCCCATAGGAAGAACAGTATCCATCAACCAGACTCCTTAGTGCTCCCAGGTACTAAACCACCAACCAATGAGTACACATGGAAGGACTTGTGGTTCCAGCTATATATGTAGCAGAGGGCCTTGTAGGATATCAATTGAAGGAGATGCTCTTAGTCCTGTGAAGGCCAGATGCCCTGGTATAGGGGAATTTTAGTACAGGGAGGCGGGAGTGGGTGGGTTGGTGTGGGAACACCCTCACAGAAGCAGGGAGATGGTGGATCGGATGGAAATTTCAAGGGGGGGGGAACCAGGAAAGAAGATAATATTTGAAATTTAAATAAAGAAAATATCCAATAAAAAAAGACTATGAAATTCCATTAATTGGTGGAATTTTGTCATCTGGGCACTATTCCCATTATGCTAGCATAGTACAGGAAACAGAGAGATCAAGATGGAAACCTACAACAGTGATATACTTCCTCCTAAGGTAAACCATATCTTCTAAACATCCCAAAGAAAGCCACAACTTGGAAAAAAAGTTCAAATACCAAAGCTACAGGGGATATTTATCATTCAAACTACCACAGCCTGGTACCCAGGACAGAGCAAATTAAAGCTATTACTATGGAAATTCATTAAATTAACAGATATATTATTCTGGAATTCAGAGTTTCTGCCAATTTTGCACATATCACCTTGGGGTTCTGAAAATCATGACAAGACAGAGAAATAGATAAAGGATAAATAGATAAATGGATAAAGGGTACATATCAACCACAAGCACACCCACACATACACGCCCACCCATCACAAATTTATAAATGTATACATGAGATATAAAAGATAACAAAAAACAAATGCTATTTGCATTTTATGTTATAGAAATATTTTAAATTTTCTGTTCCATTTGTCTTTTTGACAAAAAAAAAAAACCCTCAAAATTAATTTTATACAACCAACATAAAATCACTAAGAACCTACAAAGTCAGAACAAGTAAAAACAACACATTATGGAATGATTCTATATAACTGTAGCCAGATGGTTGCTGTTGACATTTGTTGAATTGTTAAATGAATTTGAGGTTCTCCAAAGTTCCCCAGTTCATTAGTTCTAAAAGGGTCAAATGTTTTTATTGTAAAAATAAATTGGGGTTAGTTCATTCTGGATGTTCCAGATGAGTGAGTTTTTACTAGCATACCCAGAAACCCCCTCTTCCCTATCTCATGTATGTACAGTTGCTTATGTACCATTCCTATGAGGTCCTATTCATATGGCCCTTCCTACAGCAAAGCTTATACTTCAACAGTTTACCCTTGTTTCTCTGAAACTGCGCAGTAAATTAATTTTCCTTTTTCCACATTTTTTTTGGATTTTTACATATGTATATGTCTGTGCATATGTGTATGTCTAATAAATATTTTGACTTAATTGCATGCACATATGCATGTGTAGAACCCAGATGTTGACAATTGTAAGTCCCCTCAATTACCTGCCAACTTGAATAATGAGCAGGATTCTTATTTGAACTTAGAGTTCACCAATTGAACATGTTTAATTAACCAACTAGCACTGAGGACTACCCATTTATTTCTCTTAAATACTGGGATTATATGTGGACATGCTGTCTTCTTGGATCTATGTAGGTTTTTGAGATTGAGTTGTAAAGATGATTTACTTTGTTGAAGACAGCAAATAACTTGAAAGTAATATGGAATGTAACAGGGATGACTGTGGTTCCTCACTGAAGACATCCCTTTCATCTTCCATCTCTTTCTCTCCCTCCCTACCTCTTACTATGTAACTTATAGTTTATATAGATATAAATTCACTTATATTCATATACATAAAGACTTACAGTGAGATATATATATATATATATATATATATATATATTTAATAGATAACAATACTAATGTTTAATTGCTAACAAAAAGTTACAACCATTTGACATTTTCCTGAACTGTGTCAATTACAGATGATCTAGAATGAGAGCAATTGTCCTGCATAATGAAGTAAGATGTTATATGCTTGTTATAGCCACATGTATTCAGAGATATTCATGAAATAAGTACATGGCTGAAATGATAAGCCTATGGTTGACAAGAAGCAGAGATGGCATTGAATGCAAAGTAATATGAAAATGAATCCTAATAACCATTCTCCTTCCATAGTTCTCCCTTTATAACCCAAAGCTAAAGAATTCTCTGGAAAAAAATATTAATCCACAGAGAAATAATAAATTGCTAAAAGCATGTGAGATCAGACTTCTCTTTTCATATCACTGTTGCTTCCAACTTTGTGCAAAAATCTTTTAAAGTTAACAGATAAGACAAAGGAATAAAAGATATCCATTTTTATCTATTTTAATCATAGTCTCTGGGGGATATTGTAAAATCCATGCAATATTAAAATTGTGATCAATATTGTGTCACTATAAAATTCGTACTGAGAAAGTGAAGGAATCCAGGCTCTGTGAGCTTGTCATCGTTTCATTAGCTTCACAAATCCCATCACACCTGCTCAATGAATCAGCATGCATAATTTTGACTAATCTTAAAACTATAGGCATTAGCTTTTCATTTTTGAGAAGATTATTTGAGGCTAGAAGATTTTTATGAAGCATTTTGGTGCATAATTCCTACGTATATATCTCTGTACTGAGGGTAGAAACAGCTGTCTTCCCGGAAAACCTTTTGGTCTAAATTGAGGTATTTTATAGTTCTTCATGATCTCCTGGACAAAGCAGAACTTAGGGATCTATATTAACTCTATCAATCTGATGAGAACTCTGCTACCTTTCCTGAGAAAGCAATTATTCTCCTATACATATATATGTAACTTAGGTCATGTATGTATGCCTGAAGATGTTATTGACAAAAAAAAAACCTACAACAAATTAAAAGAAAAGATAGCTATTTTTGAGAAATTTTCACTCTATTTAATTACAGCTAGATGAACATTAATACTTCTATTTGCAATCACCATCAATCACAAACTATGACACTAACAATTATTAAATCTATGACTATTTACTTTTATGACTAACCCGAGGAAAAATTAGAATACCTAATGTTTTATTGGAATATTGCTAGAGTACAGGCGGCTTTATTTATTTTCTTCTTCCTTTGTAAGTCGAATTTTCTATTTTTTAATGATAATAAGGTATATTAAAAATAATTTATTATGAACTGAAAACTACATTCTAGTTAACTTTATTCACTGTGTTAATACAGAAGAGGCAACAACTATTGATGAGTCTTGAAATTTACATAATGCTGAATAAAATGAATGTTTAGTTGTAACTTGTCAGTGTTCATTCTCTGAACACTGAAAGTGTAAATATTTAAAAGAAGCCAAGACATATAATTTTGTTTTCTTAAAATTATCACATTTAGACTTACACTTTGAAATAATCCCAAATTTAGATCTTATTTTTCAATTCAAATAAAGCATTATCTACTTAAGGAAAATTTATAGTTTCAAACAAGTCTTTTCAAAAATATTGAAATCATTTGCTGGTTTTTCAAAAAATTCTTAACTATGAAAGAATTTCACTTTGATTATTGTCAAAAACAATTCACTGTTTTTGACTATATACTGTGTATTAATGACACAAAAATTTTCTTGATTAAAACAGTCATTTTCACTACTAAAATGTGATATATTTTATTCAAGAGGAAGTGGCTTACATCCTGGCGACTTTGGGTACCCATTATAATCAGACTCACTGGTGCCGCCATTTATAAAATATTTATAAATCTAAAAGGAACAGTCTGAATGACACTTAATGAAATTGTCATTAAAAATCTAAATGTATTATTAACTCTGCAAATATGGTATTAAATAAAATAAGTGTCATTCAAAATACAATTTTCCAAAGAACTTTCATTAATAATTGTTCTTATTGAGCTTAATAGCAAATGGACTTTAAATGGCATTTTCACTAAATGTCTTACTCATAAAAAAATGTGATGAAAATATTTAACCAAAATTTTATTTGGAATTGTTTCTGAGTTCATGATACTATATATAAAGTTATGGAAATAATTATTATCATTTAATGCATTTCATTGTCAATATTATGAAAACAAAGATTCAAACACACCGAAACAATTTTTATTTAGTTTATTAAAATTGATTACATTGGCACTTTAAAATTATTTGTTAGATGATATTTTTTTCATATATGTAAAATAAGGCAAATATGAAGTAATTACTAATTTATATATTTAAAATAAATTAACAGTAGTTACTGAGAGATAGAAAAAAATATAGACTGAACTCATGGCACAGACCTGTATTCCCAGATACTGGGAGGGACAATGGGAGGGTCAATATGTGAGAATTCTAGGTTTAGACTCTTTTATTAGATCTATGTATTTGTGTATGTGAGAGTGATGGTAAATGCAGAGGCCAAAAGTTTCAGATCTTCTAAATCTGTAGCTACAGAAAGTTAGAGGCAACCACACAGTAATCAAATTGCATCCTCTGTGAAAGCATCACACTCTTTTCATTCTCTCTTTTCTCATTAGATATTTTCTTTATTTATATTTCAAATGTTATCCCCTTTACTGGTTACCATAGGAGGAGCATCACACTCTTAAGCTAGCCATTGAGGAACCTCCTAACCACAATCCATTGCAGATTAGAGAGAACCAGTCTCAAAATATGTTAAAAACAAGGCTCTGTCCATGTTGGTGACAGAGTTTTGGTTGAGTTTGAGCCACAGGTTCAAATTCTTTTACAAGAAACAAAAGTCAGAAAAAAAAAAAGAAGTAAAGAAAGGAGGAAGAAGAGAGGAAGGAAAGAGGGAAAAAGGGATGGAGGGAAGGAGAGAGAAATAGAAAAGCAAGAAACATCCAATAACAAAATCAACAGCACCAGAAAATACAAACAGTAAATAAGTGAATAAAAGAAATAACAGACAAATTTATTTTATTATGCAGAATTCAGATTTCTATATATTTAGGCAATAGTTTTGAACCATTGAGTCTCGTTGATAAAATCATGGATGATTTTTTTTTCCAAGTCTAACTCTAGGAAACGGCAAATGCTTTGCCTAGCAAGACTTACCAGAACAATTTGCCATCACTACATAGATGAAGCCCATTGCTGACCTAAGCAGTGATATTTGTCAGCTAGAATCTTCAGTCTGTCCCTATTCTTCTATAAGCTTGAATTCTGACTCTTGGAACTTCCAGTGAGAGACCTTCTCATACACTTCTCTATGTGTAGTGTTTCTCCACTTCCTTCTTCCTACTTTCCACTTTCCTGGCTCCGGGACCAAGAACTGTATAGGATTTCTTTTTTTTTTTTCCTTTAAAAACCATTTTATGTTTATTGTATCATTTTTATTTTTTTTAATTTTATTTTATTTTCTAAGTTTTTTTTTATTTGCATTCCAAATCATTTCCCCTTTCCCGTTTCCTCCCTCCCCGAAAGTCCCATAAGCCCCCTTCCCTCCCTCTTTTCCCCATTCAACCCCATCTCACTTCTCTGTCCTGGCATTCCCCTACATCCAGTCTTTCCAGGACCAGGGGTCTCTCCTTCCATCTTCTTGGAAATCTATTGTTTGATGAATAGATTCTATGAATAGAATCTTCTTGATACCCTCCATTTGACTAGAACCAAGCTACAGTAGGAAAAATAAAATACTTGTGTAGTAGATTGACCTGATGAGATAGAAAAAAAAAAACCAAAACATTATCTCTACTTTACCTTTTAATTTATATCACTGTTTTTATTTTCTGTGTTATATTAATAAAAGACTATGATAGATGATGGTTCATCTCTCTCCAGTTCAACTGAGCTCCAATAATTCTGAAAAAACAAAAACAAATACACAGTTCAAAAATGCTTAGAAACAATTTTTCCAGAAATATAAAGAGAATGAAAATGTAAATATATTCTTGTTATAATATTGTGTGTGTTGTAACTTAACAGATGGCCTTCACTGAATTAAGTTGTAAAGACATTGTACATGAGGATTGCAAGAAAAACACCGGTAAGGCATGATCTCAGGATACTAAAATGTAGAAGTTTCTTTACAAATCTTCATAATTCTAGAAAAATGTGTAGAGCCAACTAATCTGGAATGATCAATGCATTTAAACACAGACTATGTATTTAAAAATTCAAAATAAATAACTCAAACATATTTAACAGGAATTGAAGTGTATTCGTCTTGACAATATTCTGGCTAAACACATCTGTATAAACAATGTTTCCTTTGGAACTTCATTAAGAATTCTATAACTAAATTTTGTTGTGTCACTATTTACTAATTGATCTCTTTGTATCTCTCAGGTCTATCTATCTATCTATCTATCTATCTATCTATCTATCTATCTATCTATCTATCTATCTATCATCTATGTACATATATAGAATCTAAATATTATTTGATTCTGGCTTCTTTTTCATGGTTATATATACGTAAGAACTTTTTCATGGGAATGAATATCAAGCAGCATTTTAATTTTTTTATTTCATTTTTCTGATTTCCCTCCCTACTACTTTTACACCATTCTAATGATTTAGAAGAATTCTACAATCTTTTTCTTTTGAGCTATGACTTCTCATGAACATTGTGCATGCTCAGGAATGTGTCCATTTAAAATTCCCTTCCTCACATTAATATATAAGCATTCCAGATTAGTTTCTCACCTTTCTTGATTTGAGAGTATGTAATTCTTGGACACTGTGCCTTAGAATGTGTTCTCCTGAAGAAATAGAATTCTTCCATGCTTAAAAAAGAAGTCTTTCTGTAGGTTTATGTGCTTATATAATTCTCAGAACTCTGAATCACATTAAGAATGCCCTGATTATATTGTCTATGACACAGTTCACTTTAACATTGGTAGTCAGTCTTCAGGGTCCTACGTTAATCACAGGTTCCCATTAGAAGCAGTTTTCTCAAGGTAGTTAAATGAGAAAGTCAGACAGACCCACTGCAACTGGCCTGGAATAAAGAAAACGTGACTAACTGTAGGACGAGAGCAGACACTTGGAGATAAGATGCCACCTGACAATCCCTAGAGTTTGGACTCCAGCACTAAGACAATTAGTCTAAGATTAATTGAGTGACGCCAACAGCTAGTATATTTGAAAGAGGAACTGGATCCAAGGTGAGAACATCAGTTCTGGCTAACTTCTTGAAGTCGATGTGCTACAGTGAGTTCATGATCAGTAGGCCCAGGCTCATAATAATTAAATAATGACCTGGAGCTATTAAGTGAAGTAGCCAATTTGTGTCACTATAATGTTTATGCACAACTTTGGGTAGCATAGACAATGAAGAAAAAATGATGACAGAATGTTATTAAAACGTTATAATGATAATCAAGGATATGTCACGGGGGAAGTAAAAACAAAATGGAGGAGATGTCTTGGATCCTGGGAATGTCTGAGAATGCTACTCTTAATTTTACAGAGCATCGAGGGCTACAGGGTGAAATACCAAATGGGACAAAAATGACAAAAATCATGTCATATTTTATCAATGTAAAGTATGGCTTTGTAAATTAGGAACATTGTTTACAAATTATACACTTTATTAAAAAAGAATAAGCAAGAAGAAACAGCAAAATCACTGCAATATTTGTATTTTACAAAGAATTTGGAATTCTGGAAGGTGAATAAGTAAATAAATAAAACTACACAATAATTTTATGAGGCTTAGTTATCACAGTGTGCCAAAAACCAGAAGTTTCAGGATAAATTAGTCTCCAATGCAGAAAAGGAGAGAAAGGTGGAAGCAGGAAAGTCAACAACTATAATTATTTCTGGTTTTATGACTGTACCTTAGACATCAATTTTTTTCCCTTTGGTGGAATGGTAGATGTCTGGGTATATCTGTACATTCATTTCAGATTTCCAAATATGTTCTAAATTCCTCTTTGTAAACGTACATGTGATGGCATATCATATTTCTAAAAATAACAAAAAACTCACAGTAATATTGTTGTTATTTTATGTTTCTATAGCATGTTAGTAAGTTCAATGAAGATGAGACAATATTTCTCTTGCTACATGATAGATACCTCCTGTTTATCAACTCCACTCTCTCTTGCCTTCTTGCTCTCACTCTGTCCTCTCCTGCTCCTACCTCTCTCCATTCCACTTCCACCTCTCTCTCCACATGCTCATGGCTGCCTCTCCTCTCTCTCTCTCTCTCTCTCTCTCTCTCTCTCTCTCTCTCTCTCTCTCTCTCTCTCTCTCTCTCTCTCCTACCTTCTCAACTCCCCTCCCCATGCACTGAATAAACTCTAATCTATACCTAGAAGAATTTCTCAGGGGGAAGGTATGCCTCAGTATGGGCCTATGGAGGCACCCCGTTCCCCCACACCTGGCTACACATACACCAAACATGTTCTCTCTCTCTCACTATCGTTTTATAAAACACAACATATCTGAAAATCGGTGGGTCCCAGGGAGGTGTGATGCCCCAGAGTAGGCGATTCTGGGATGGTGGGGCAGGAGTGGGTGCGTGGGTGTGGAGCACTCTCATACAGGCTGAAGGGATGGGGGAGGTCAGCAGTGGGATGGGGGAGGCAGAGGGGTAATATCATGAGAAGTGAGACATCATGAGATGGCGGGGTGGGGTTGGTGGAGGGGGGTAGCTGGAAAGTAGGATATCATCTGAGATGTAAACGAATGGAATGATTAACAAAAATTTTAAAAAGAAGAAAGGGAAAGGGAGCAACATTTAAAAAGAAACAAAGATAGGCAGGCAGGCAGGCAGGCAGGCAGGCAGAAAGAATTGGTGACTAGTAATTGTGACATATTCCACAAAGGATTTTTCCAGAAGAAAACCTTTCTAATCTGGCAAATCAGTGTTCTGAATGGGAAGATTTGAAGCCATAGAGAGTAAGAACCATGAGACCACTGACAGGAGCATAGGTTGGGGTCATTTTTCTGCACTGATCTTTACTTCCAACTTAATATAGATTACCAAAATCATTTCATTCAAAGTCCGAATTTTCTTTAAATCAAAATAAATACTTTTCTAGGGTCCAGAGGCTGCCTTGGTGAGTAAAGGCAGCACCATGTCTGAGAATCTGAATTCAAAGCTGAGCATTCGCATAGTAGCTGCAGAGAACTGAATCCTGCAACTTTTCTTCAATCTTTACAACGTTGTATGTGAATGAGGACACATGCACATATTAAGAAGCAAACTAATAATTTAAGGATGCTTGGTTTTTGTTTTTCCATTTTTCCCCATTTCTTTTCACCTTTTGCTAATGAGCTACTGGCAGTGGATAGCAGCCAGGTGAGGCTAAATATTCTTTTTTAAGTTATCATTACTTATCAGTGTTTTTTCATACACAGTAGATAATTCCATACCCATTTTTATAAAAGCAGGTTCAATTTGACATTATGGGTAAAAACAAATAAATGCATGAATAAATTTCACAAAGGAAGACATGCAGGTAGAAGGAAGATATAACTTCCTGGAGTGAGGAAGAGAGGGGGTGAGGTATTTTTATGATCAACATATATTATATATGTGAGTAACATTTTAAAGACTCATAGAGGAAGAAACAAAACTATATATGTCTAAATCTGTATCTACATTGTTTATCATTTCTTTACAGTGGATATATTTGTTTTTGAATGATAATTCCTACTATATTTGAAAATAAACTTATTTGGAAAATATCATTAAATCAAATCCTAGAGTGTTTCTACCAGGTGTTAATTTTTTAATTAACAAAGCTGTTTTATAATCTATAATCTTTTTGAAAAAAAATGGAAATCAATTGATGTTTGTGATGTGTATAAAATATATCTTTCTAACCTTCCCTTTATACTTTTACATATTTTTTACAATAAAACATTATGACTCAAATACAAAATGGCTTTAGAATAACACACTTTATTTTTAATAAAAGAAATATATGTAAATTAATGCTAACATAAGAAATGAAAATGGAATGTGTAATGAAAACTAGTGTGGTAACAAACCTTTCCTGTTTGTATCAGAAATGGGGTATGAGAAGCTAGATCATGATTTGGAGGCTAGTGGGATATTGTGAGTTAAAAACCAGTGTGGATTACTTTATATTTTGTATTTCTGAATATACAAAACACACACACATACACACACACACACACACACACACACACACACACACCACCACCACCACCACCACCACCACCACAAACTACGACAACCAAAGGGGGTGGGGGTGGGTTAGGCCAGCCTTGATTATTTCTTAATGTGAACTATCCTATATGTTACACTTTGGTTAGTGTTAGTATAATTAAATTTACCTAATTCCTTTATAAGAATGAAATATTTTATATAGTGGATTAGTAGAATATTTTATATACAGTACATATTTTTAACTCTTATTTTAACTGGATATTTTCTTTTTTACATTTCAAATGTTATATCCTTTCCTGGTCCCCCCCCCAGAAACCCTCTATCCCATCACACCTCCCCCTGCTTCTATGAGGGCCCCTCTCCACCCACTCCAGCCTCCCACCCTCGAGTTCACCTACACTGGGGCATCTGTCAGGCCTTCACAGGACTAAGGACCCCTCCTCTCATTAATGCTTGATAAGGCCATCCTCTGCTACATTTGTGGCTGGAGCCATGGGTCCCTCCATGTGTATAACTTCGTTGGGTGCTCTGGAGGGGTCTGGTTGGTTGATATTGTTGTTCTTCCTATGGGATTGCAAACCCCTTCAGCTCCTTCATTCCTTTCCCTGACTTCCCCATTGGAGACCCTCAGTCCAAGGGTTGGCTGCATGCATCTGCCTCTGTATTTGTCAGGCCCTGGTCTCTCACGAGACAGCTATATCAGGCTTCTTTCAACAAGCACTTCTTGTCATCCACAATAGTGTCTGGGTTTGGTGATTGTATATGGGATGCATCCCTAGGTGGCCAGTCTCTGGCTGGGCTTTCCTTCAGTCTCTGCTCTACAAATTTCTCTATATTTGCTCCCATGAGTACTTTGTTCCCCCTTCTAAGAATGACTGAAGCACCCACACTTTGGTCTCCCTTCTTCTTGAGCATTTTTTGGTCTGTGACTTGTATCTTGGGTATTCTGAGCATTTGGGATAATATCCACTTATCAGTGAGTGAATACCATGTGTGTACTTTTGTAATTGTGTTACCTCACTCAGGATATTTTCTAGTTCCATCCATTTACATCTCTCTATCTGTTAATATGATTTCTTGAAAGCTCCTGAACTCAGAAGAATTTAGGTATTTAAATATAATTGCATTCATAAATTATTGGCTACCAACCAGTTCTTACCTATTAACAATGGGTGTTCTTTTTGGGAAATTTTCATGACAATAGGTTTATATCATTGAATTTTTTACTCAGTGGTTTATATTTTTAAAAAAACAAGCTTTTATTAGTCTATAAACACACACACACACTATATATATTATATATGCATATATATATATATATATATATATATATTCACACTGTTTTAGAAAACTAAGTGTACTCTATTAAAATTGTTATAAAATGATTAAGAAAATTATTCTTTTGGAGATTTAGACTGTATTCATGTAATTATTCATAATCGGCTTAAGGTATTCAAAAATCAATTAACCACTAGAATATAATGCCACATATTTTGTTTTCTTTAAGCAAACAATATTTTATGCAACTGATGTAGGCAAAAAATAATCTTAGGTAATATTCACATTTCAAAAATTATGGTAATATATCCACTTATAATTTCTTCAAGAAAGTGGTTGTAAAGGGAGAAAGCACACCCGCACAGGGAGTGAGCACACCAGCCTCCCCTTGGCGACCTCTGCTCCAGGGATTGACTATGCTGAGTCTTAAGGTATGCAGGGATTCTACAATATAACATCACTTGGGGCAAGGCACATCAGGGTTCCAAAGTCACGCAGGAGCAAGGCAGTCCCTCAGCAATCGGTGCCAGGGGAATCCCGGTCAACCGGGGGGGTGGGGGGCGGAGGGACAGAAATAGCCTTGCAGACTCACAGGAGGTCCAATCAAGAGCCAGTGTCAGCAGGACCAACTAACACCAGAGGTAACCAGATGGCAAAAGGCAAACATAGGAACATTACTAAAAGAAATCAAGGAAATATGGCACCATCCGAACCCAACTCTCTGACAACAGCAAGTCCTAGATACCCCATCACACCCGAAAGGCAATATCTGGATTTAAAATCACTTCTCATGAAGCTATTAGAGGATTTCAAGAAGGACATAAATAAATCTCATAAAGTAATAAAGGAGAACATGAATCAACGGGTAGATGCCCTTACAAAGAAAACACAAAAATGGCTTAAAGAAATGCAGGAGAATATGGGTCAACTGATGGAGGCCCATAAAGAGGCAACACAGAAATTGCTAAAAGAAATGAATCAATGGGTAGATGACCTTACAAAGGTACCACAAAAATCAGTTAGAGAAATGCAGGAGAATATGGATCAACAGGTGGAAGCCCATAAGGAGGAAACACAACAATTGCTTAAAGAAATACAGGAGAACTTGGATCAACAGGCAGAAATCCTGAAAGAGGAAATGCAAAAATATCTTAAAGAAATACAGGAAAACACAAACAAACAAGTGAAGGATTTGAGCAAATCCATCCAGAATCTAAAATAGAAGTAGAAACAACTAAGAAATCACAAAGGGAGGCGACTTTGGAGATAGAAAACCTTGGGAAGAAATCAGGAGTCATAGATGCAAACATCAACAATAGAATACAAGAGATGGAAGAAAGAATCTCAGGTGCTGAAGATATTATAGAAAGCATCGACTCAACAGTCAAAGAAAATGCAAAATGCAAAAAAACCGTGTAACCCAAAACATCCAGGAAATCCAGGACACAAGGAAAAGACCAAACCTAAGGATTATAGGTATAGATGAGAGTGAAGATTTGCAACTTAAAGGGCCAGTAAATATCTTCAACAAAATTATGGAGGAAAACTTCCCTAACCTAAAGAGAGAGATGCTGATGAACGTACAAGAAGACCACAGAACTCCAAAAAGACTGGACCAGAACAGAAATACCTCCCATCATATAATACTCAAAACACCAAATGTACTAAACATAAAAGCAGTAAGAGAAAAAGGCCAAGTAACATATAAAGGAAGACCTATCCGAATCACATCAGAGTTCTCACTAGACACTATGAAAGCCAGAAGATCCTAGGCAGATCTCACACAGACTCTAAGAGAACACAAATGCCAGCCTAGACTACTATACCCAGCAAAACCCTCAATCACCATAGATGGAGAGACCAAGACGTTCCATGATAAAACCAAATTTACACAATATCTTCCCAAAAATCCAGCCCTGCAAAGGATAATAGGTGGAAATCGACAATACAAGGAGAGAAACTACACCTGGGAAAAAATGAGATAGTAACTTTTTTTCATCAAACCCAAAAGTAGATAACCACTCAAACAGAAAGATAGCATCAAGAATAGCAAGTGACTCTTTCCAGGTTCTGGTTCTTATAAATAAGGCTGCTATGAACATAGTGGAGCATCTGTTCTTATTGCCCAAGACACAATTCATATATCAATAGATTTCCAAGAAGATGGAAAGAGAAACCCCTGGTCCTAGAAACACTGGATGTAGGAGAATACCAGGACAGAGAAGGGAGAGGGGTTTGAATGGGGAACAGGGGGAGGGAAGGGAGCTTATGGGACTTTTGGAGAGGGAGGAAACAGGAAAGGGGAAATCATTTGGAATGTAAATAGAAAAAATATAGAAAATAATTAAAAAAAAGAGAATAGCAGGTGGCAATAATCACTATTCCTTAATATCTCTTAAAATCAATGGTCTCAATTCCCCAATAAAAAGACATAAACTAACAGACTGGATACCTAAACAGGACCCAGCATTTTGCTGTGTGCAGGGAACACACACCTCAGTGTCAAAGACAAACACTACCTCAGAGTAAAAGGCTGGAAAACAATTTTACTAGCAAATGGTCCCAGGAAACTAGCCGGAGTGGCCATCCTAACATCAGATAAAATTGACTTTTAACCTAAAGTCGTCAAAAAAGACACAGAAATACACTACATATTGGTCAAAAGAAAAATCCACCAAGAACTCCCAATTCTGAACATCTTTGCTCCAAATGCAAGAGCAGCCTCATTAGTAAAAGAAACTTTACTAAAACTCAAAGCACACATCGCAACTCACACAATAATAGTGGGTGACTTCAACACCCCGCTCTCGGAAATGGATCATTCAGGAAAACAGAAATTAAACAGGGACACAGTGAAACTAACTGAATCCTTGGACCAAAAGGAACTAACATATATACATATACATATATATATATATATATATATATATATATATATATATACATATACATATATATATATATATATATATATATATATATATATATATATATATACATATAAAAAATTTCATCCTAAAGCAAAAGATTATACCTTCTTCTAAGCACCTCATGGTACCTTCTCCAAAATCGACCATATAATTGGTCACAAAACAGACCTCAACAGATATAAGAAGATTGAACTAATCCCATGCCTCTTATCAGATCACTATGGAATAAGGGTAGTCTTCAATAACAACAAAAAGAACAGAAAGCTCATATCCATGCGGAAGCTGAAAAATGCTCTACTCAATGATACCTTGATCAAAGAGGAAATAAAGAAAGAAATAAAAGACTTTTTAAAATTTAATGAAAATGAAAGCACAACAAACCCTAATTTCTGGGACACAATGAAAGTGAGGCTAAGAGGAAAATTCATAGCCCAGAGTGCCTCCAAAAAGAAACAGGGAGAAAGGATACACTAGCAGCTTAATGGCACACCTGAAAGCCCTGAAACAAAAAGAAGCAAATACACCAAAGAGGAGTAGAAGGCAGGAAATCATCAAACTCAGGGCTGAAATCAATCAGGTAGAAAGAAATAAAACCATACGAAGAATCCACAAAACTAGGAGTTGGTTCTTTGAGAAAATTAACAAGATAGATAAGCCCTTAGCCAGACTAGCCAGAGGGCACAGAGACAGTATCCAAATTAACAAAATCAGAAATGAAAAGAGAGATATAACAACAGAAACTGAGGAAATTCAAAAAATCATCAGATCCTACTACAAAAGCCTGTATTCAACACAACTAGAAAGTCTGGAGCAAATGGACAATTTCCTTGACAGATACCAAATACCAAAATTAAATCAGGATCAAATAGACCATCTAAACTATCCTATAACCCCTGAAGAAATAGAAGTTGTCATTGGATGTCTTCCAACCAAAAAAAGCACAGGTCCAGATGGTTTTAGTGCAGAATTCTATCAGACCTTCCAAGAAGACCTAACACCAATACTCTTCAAACGATTCCACAAAATAGAAACAGAAGGAACACTACCCAACTCATTCTATGAAGCCACAGTTACACTGATACCAAAATCACACAAAGATGCAACAAAGTAAGAGAATCTCAGGCCAATTTCTCTTATGAATATCGATGCAAAAATACTCAATAAAATTCTTGCCAATCGAATCCAAGAACACATCAAAACGATCATTCACCATGATCAATAGGCTTCATCCCAGGGATGCAGGGATGGTTCAATATAAGGAAGTCCATCAATGTAATTCACTATATAAACAATCTCAAATGAAAAACCACATGGTCATTTCATTAGATGCTGAAAAAACATTTGAAAAAATTCAGCATCCTTTCATGTTAAAGGTTTTGGAAAGATCAGGAATTTGAGGCCCATATCAAAGCATAGTAAAAGCAATTTACAGCAAACCAGTAACCAACATCAATCTAAATGGAGAGAAACTTGAAGCAATCCCACTAAAATCAGGGACTAGGCAAGGCTGCCCTCTCTCTCCATATCTTTTCAATATAGTACTTGAAGTTCTATCTAGAGCAATTAGACAACAAAAGGAGGTCAAAGGGATACAAATTGGAAAGGAAGAAGTCAAACTATCACTATTTGCAGACGATATGATAGTATACTTAAGCGACCCAAAGAACTCCACTAGAGAACTCCTACAGCTGATAAACAACTTCAACAAATTGGCCGGATATAAAACCAACTCAAGCAAATCAGTAGCCTTCCTATACTCAAAGGATAAGCAGACTGAGAAAGAAATAAGAGAAATGATACCCTTCACAATAGCCACAAAAAATATAAAGTATCTTGGTGTGACTCTAACCAAACAAGTGAAAGATCTGTATGACAAGAACTTCAAGTCTCTGAAGAAAGAAATTGAAGAAGACCTCAGAAGATGGAAAATTCTGCCATGCTCATTGATTGGAAGGATTAATATAGTAAAAATGACCATCTTGCCAAAAGCAATGTAGAGATTCAATGCAATCCCCATCAAAATCCCAATGCAATTCTTCATAGAGTTAGGAATAACAATTCAAAAATTCATCTGGAATAACAGAAAACCCAGGATAGCTAAAAATATTCTCAACAGTAAAAGAACTTCTGGAGGGAATCAGTATCCCGGACCTCAAGCTGTACTACAGAGCAATAGTGTTAAAAACTGCATGGTATTGTTACAGTGACAGGCATGTAGATCAATGGAACAAAATTGAAGACCCAGAAATGAATCCACACTCCAAGAATGCAAATCGATCATTAGGGAAATGCAAATCAAAACAACCCTGAGATTCCACCTCACACCAGTCAGAATGACTAATATCAAAAACACTGACTAAGGATGTTGAACATTTCTTTAGGTGCTTCTCAGCCATTAGATATTCTTCAGGTAAGAACTCTTTGTTTAGCTCTGTACCCCATTTTTAATAGGGTTATTTGGCTCTCTGGAGTCTAACTTCTTGAGTTCTTTGTATATATTGGATATTAGCCCTCTGTCGGATGTAGGGTTGGTAAAGATCTTTTCCCAGCTTGTTGGTTACTGCTTTGTCCTTTTGACAGTGTCCTTTGCCTTACAGAAACTTTGTAATTTTATGAGGTCCCTTCTGTCAATTCTTGATCTTGGAGCATAAACTATTGGAGTTCTGTTCAGGAAATTCTCCCCTGTGCCCATATGTTCAAGGTTCTTCCCTAGTTTCCTTTCTATTAGTTTCAGTGTGTCTGGTTGTACGTGGAGGTCCTTGATCCACTTGGAATTGAGCTTAGTGCAAGGAGATAAGAATGGATCAATTTGCATTCTTCTGCATGTTGACCTCCAGTTGAACCAGCACCATTTGTTGAAAAGGCTATCTTTTCTCCACTGGATGGTTTTAGCTCCTTTGTCAAAGATCAAGTGACCATAGGACTGTGGATTCATTTCTGGGTCTTCAATTCTGTTCCACTGATCTACTATACTGTCACTATACCAATACCAAACAAACAAACAAAAGCCTGGGACCAGATGGATTTAGTAAAGAATTCTACCAGACCTTCAAAGAAGACCGTATATCAATTTTCCTCAAACTATTCCATAAAATAGAAATTGAAGGAACACAGCTTAACTTGTTCTATGAAGCCATAATTACTCCGATCTTTAAACTACACAAGGAGCCAACCAAAAACAAAAAAAAGAACTTCAGACCAGTCTCACTTGTGAATATCAATGCAAAAATACTCAATAAAAGTTTTGCAAACCAAAAAAGGAAAGATATCTTCTGAAACAAATGTAGGATAGACTCACTTTAGTGAGCAGAAAGTGTTAAGAATTCCTGATGCCTGAAGATAATACAAGAGACTACTAGATGTAAATGTAAATAAAGCCATTATTTTCCTTCCTACTCTATGCAAAAGACAATATATATATATACATATATATAAAACCTCATGAAAAACTCAATGATTTCCTAAAGAAGCCTCTTCAAAAATGTACAGAGTCATCTGAATACATTTTTGCAATAGTAAAAGGCAATGTTTCAGAACATGATATATCTGTGCTATATATATTTGTTTTTAATCCTCCTATGTCAGTTCAGACAGCAAATGTAGTTTATGTTAACAAGTGGAATGCATAAATAGGAAAGTTGTTTTTTTAATAACAAATTAAAATAACTAGAACATTTTGTAATTACATGTGTTATCCAAACATCATTTTCAGTAATGTTCTGTGATATTTATGTGCTACTTATTTATGAATTCATGCAGAATGCCTAAGTTTTAAGAGAGATCATTCCTGCATTAGAAGAACTAAGCATGCTATATCATTGTAATGGAATCCTGTCATTTGTACCAAAATATAATATAAGGCCTATGAATGACAATAACCATCTTTAGCAAAGACAACTTTTTTTCTGTAAAAATGTCTTTTTTTGTTTGAACTTGGTAATTACCCACAATTCCCATTAAGAGAATAAGCATTTATGATGTGAAATAAAGTAAAGAATTTTCAACTTAAAAATTGAATGAAGGAAAATGACTTTTAAATCACCCAAACCATTGAAATTACTTTTCAGTGTCCACTTCACACAGTATATTGTACACTCATTATCACTGAGACATGTGCTTTGCTAATTGCAATATTAACATCTAGGAAATAGCCTTTTAAAATTGATGGTAGGATCTATTCGAAGACTTACTGAGAAAATTTTATTAAGAGATAATGTAAATGTAATGGTTTTAGGGGAATGTAATTTCTAAGCAGTAACTTAGACAATATTTAAATTAAAGTTATAAAAGTTTAAGAACTTACTTTACATTTTTTTAGTTGATCAGGTAATTTATTTTACCTTCATTGGGAAAAATAATTCCCATTTTAAGAACTAATTTACAGCTTCTCTAAATCAAATAACTATTAATAATATTCCTTAATCATTAGATATTTTTATCATACATTTTCTAATAAAATATTTTTCTAAGGGGCCAGAGAGATGACTCAGCAGCTAAGAGAGCTGATTGCTCTTCTAGAGGTCTTGAATTGCCAGAAATCACATGGTAGCTCACAGCCATATGTAAGGGGATCTGATGCCCTCTTCTGGTGTATGTGAAGAAAGTGAAAGAATACTCATATACATAAAATAAATAAATCATTAAAAATATATTTTTTTCTTAAGAAAATCATAACACTATATTTAATCACATAAGAATCCTTAAGGGAGCAAGTCAGCATTTATATTGTTAAGCAAATTATAAAGTACTATTATGCAATGCTTAACACATCACATTTTGAGCAGTTATATATATATATTTTTTTATGACCCTCATAGAATCTTTAAGGGACTCTTAAACCTCCCTGTGGAGCTTCATAAGACAATCCTCCCTCATCTGCACTGGTCTCAGCATTATGTTGCAAGACCACACAGAATAATCCACTAAGGTAACATCATTCTATGTATCATACAGCATAAAGTTTCTTTTTTTTTTTTAATTTAATTTAATTTTATTTTTTTAATTTACATTCCAAATCACTTCCCCTTTCCCGTTTCCTCCCTCCCCGAAAGTCCCATAAGCCCCCTTCCCTCCCTCTTTTCTCCGTTCAACCCCCTCTCATTACTCTGTCCTGGCGTTCCCCTACATCCAGTCTTTCCAGGACCAGGGGTCTCTCCTTCCATCTTTTTAGAAATCTATTGATATGCTGATTGTGTCTAGGGTATTCTGAGATTCTGGGTCAATATCCCCTTATCAGTGACTTCATACCATGTGTGATCTTTTGTGATTGGGTTACCTCACTAAGGATGATATTTTCAAGTTCTGACCATTTGCCTAGGAATTTCGTGAATTCATTGTTTTTAATTGCAGAGTAGTATTCCATTGTGTAAATATACCACATCTTCTGAATCCATTCCTCCGTTGAGGGACATCTGGGTTCTTTCCAGCTTCTGGCTATTATAAATAAGGCTGCTATGAATATAGTGGAGCATGTGTCCTTATTGCATGCAGGTAAAGTCTCTGGGTATATGCCCAGGAGTGGTATAGCCGGATCCTCCGGGAGTGTCATGCCCAGTTTTCTGAGGAGCCGCCAGACTGCTTTCCAGAGTGGTTGTACCAGCCTGCAATTCCATCAGCAGTGGAGGAGTGTTCCTCTTTCTCCACATCCTCGCCAACAACTGCTGTCTCCTGTGTTTTTGATCTTAGCCATCCTGACTGGTGTGAGATGGAATCTCAGGGTTGTTTTGATTTGCATTTCCCTAATGACTAAGGATGATGAACATCTCTTTAGGTGCTTCTCAGCCATTAGATATTCTTCAGGTGAGAACTCTTTGTGGAGCTCTGTACCCCATTTTTTAATAGGGTTACTTGCCTCTCTGGAGTTTAACTTCTTGAGTTCTTTGTATATCTTGGATATTAGCCCTCTGTCGGATGTAAGGTTGGTAAAGATCATTTCCCAGTTAGTTGGTTGCCGCTTTGTCTTTTTGACGGTGTCTTTTGCCTTGCAAAAACTTTGTAATTTAGTGAGGTCCCATTTGTCTATTCTTGATCTTAGAGTATAAGCTATTGGAGTTCTGTTCAGGAAATTCTCCCCTGTGCCCATATGTTCAAGGTTCTTCCCTAGTTTCCCTTCTATTAGTTTCAGTGTGTCTGGTTTTATGTGGAGATCTTTGATCCACTTAGAATTGAGCTTAGTGCAAGGAGATAAGGATGGGTCAATTTGCATTCTTCTGCATGTTGACCTCCAGCTGAGCCAGCACCATTTGTTGAAAAGGCTATCTTTTTTCCACTGGATGGTTTTAGCTCCTTTGTCAAAGATCAAGTGACCATAGGAGTGTGGATTCATTTCTGGGTCTTCAATTCTGTTCCATTGATCTACATGTCTGTTACTGTACCAATACCATGCAGTTTTTAACACTATTGCTCTGTAGTACAGCTTGAGGTCCGGGATACTGATTCCCCCAGAGGTTCTTTTACTCTTGAGAATAGTTTTAGCTATTCTGGGTTTTCTGTTATTCCAGATGAATTTTTGAATTGCTCTTTCTAACTCTATGAAGAATTGAGTTGGGATTTTGATGGGGATTGCATTGAATCTGTGTATTACTTTTGGTAAGATGCTCATTTTTACTATATTAATCCTGCCAATCCATGAGCATGGCAGATTTTTCCATCTTCCGAGGTCTTCTTCAATTTCTTTCTTCAGAGACTTGAAGTTCTTGTCATACAGATCTTTCACTTGTTTGGTTAGCGTCACGCCAAGATACTTAATATGGTTTGTGGCTATCGTAAAGGGTATTATTTCTCTTACTTCTTTCTCAGCCTGCTTATCCTTTGAGTATAGGAAGGCTTCTGACTTGCTTGAGTTGATTTTATATCCGGCCACTTTGCTGAAGTCGTTTATCAGCTGTAGGAGTTCTCTGGTGGAGTTCTTTGGGTCGCTTATGTATACTATCATATCGTCTGCAAATAGTGATAGTTTGACTTCTTCCTTTCCAATTTGTATCCCTTTGACCTCTTTTTCTTGTCTAATTGCTCTAGCTAGAACTTCAAGTACTATATTGAAAAGATATGGAGATGAGCAGTTATATTATCAGTAAATTTTCAAAATTCATTACCTTTTTACTGTTGTCCAAATGATTTGTGACAGAATGAACTCACCCACTTGTTTCCCCTTTGTATACTATTTAGGGAAAACTTAAAGTTTATTCACGTACTCCTTGACTGGTTCTCACAATATACATACTCATAATACATACATGTTTACAATGCTAATCAACATGATAATATCCTAGTATTATCTTTAGTACTTCAAAGTTGGCTGGTCGGTAACATAAGTGTAATTTTGAACTTATGAAATAAGAAATTAATATTTAAATCTTAACTGAAGAATGTATAAATTTTATATGAATCTAGGACTATTTTTATTTAGTATTAGCAAAGAAAACAAAAATACTTTCTAGAAATGCTTTCTAGAATATGTAAGCAAATATTGATAATCACTAAGAACAAGCAACCAACTAAAAGGATCATGTAAAATTATAAAAAGATAAATCTATAATATTCAAATTAGAAATTCTGATAAGATCATGACCCAAAGTTTCTGTCATATGGTGATATATCCTGCAAAAGATTCAACATGTCTTACTCTGAGAACACATGAATTTGACATTACTGGGAAAAGAATCTTTGGTTTTGAATAAATTAAAGATATCAAAATGACAAAATATTGAATCTTTTAAGACCCTTTGAAATCCAATAATGTGCTTTTAATAAACTAAAAATTATTTATACCTCCAGTGAAGAGAGATATTATAAAAATTGTGTAAATTTATGGAGCAACATGCTAAGGAATGGCTACTGTGCCATCTTAAATCTCACTAGAAGGCAGAGAGGGAAGGAAATAAACTTTCCTAGGAAATTTTCAGAAATCATGACTCTGTAGACCCCTTGAGTTTGTGCTTCGGACTTCCAAAAGCCAGAAAAAAATACTTTTAGTTGCTGAAAACTAGTTGATGGAAATTTGTTGAAAAAGTCATAATTAAAATAACTGTCAATTAGAAAATAAGAAAAAAAACAATGGATAATTAGTTCACAAATAAAGGAGCTAGAATTTCAAATACTGTCAGTGAAAAGACAAAGAAACTCTCCTGAATAACTATCTCTAAAGATAAACAATATAAATGCTTAGAGAATGATATATGTGTCTAGAAGGTATGGAATCTGACATCCCATTTCTGGCTTCTTAAAGTTGCAAACTTTTATATAAAACTCAATGTAGTCATTTAAAGTGAAAATTGTACCACATTATGATGGTAAAGAACATAGAGAAGTGAAAACAAAGTTCATCTACATTTTTAAGGAAGTAGATATTATAATAAGATATTATGATATGTAGAGGACATATATAATAAAACAACATACCCTCTTTCCACTAATAACCAAAAAGTGTATATCATAATGTGTATATAAATAAATATATACTTCACTAGACAAATCAATGAACATATATAAAATATATAAAGTATATTAAAATTATATATGTTAAATAATTTTTATAGAATATTAGCTTAGTAAGAAATAAATCATTATATACTACAGAGAGAAATTCTGAATATACCAATGAAAAAATAATCAAAGAATAACCAAAGATTATTTTCTTCTTTATCTCGTCTTTACAAATTTTTGTATAAAAATATCATGTAGTCCTTTCTATATTCAAAGCATCATATAATTTATGTATTGGAAAAACTAAATGTCCCTATTCACTTAAAAGCTTTCATTATCAGCAGGAGAGTTGACCCAGCAACTACTGTTCACCAAAGAGAGTTCAGATTCCAGTACCAAAACAATAATTTGAGTTTTCCATGAACACCTGACTTCCACTCCATCTCTGTGAAATCCAATATACTCTTGAGGCCTCTAAGAACACAGGGCTGTGCATCTAAACAAATAAGTGACTATACAATAATGCAGACATAGAGGCATAAATAAGTAAATAATGAGTAAGCCTCTGGGGAAAAAAATAAATTAAAAGGGAATAGCTATATACTTAACATGTTAAGGAAAGTATTCTTACAGAAGTACTAGTGAGATTTTTATGTAAGTAAAGCTATTTAAATATTGATTCCAAATTGGTAGTTGGAAGGTATGTGGAGAAAGGAGCCCATCATCAAGATGGACCAAATATTGGGTAATTTAATATAAGCCCAATGGAGGGATAGCACAAAGAAAAGCTACAATATCCACAACAAATATGTTTGTGTAGATCTGAAGACAAAAGACAACAAAACAAACAAACATAAAAGGTAGTGAGTTATAAGGTTAGAGCTAATGACATAGTTAAAATATTAATATAACCCTAAACATGCAGTGATGTCATGCATATCTTGGCAATAACCACCACCTCTCTAAATGGACTTAGGCTCAACAAGAGACCATGTGTGGTACTGAAAGCCTAGGTAAGTGCTCAATGATCTTGTGACTATTGGAAGAGATTCTCTAACCATTTGCCAGGTTCTAGTGATAAACACTGAGGCACAGAATGGTGGGCAGACAAAGAAAAGGCAGATGTGAGATCATTGTTGTGCTAATGAAGGTAAAGAAGTGCCTATGGTAAGGAACCCATAGTGTTGCCACTGTTGAGTCAAATGTCCCAGTGTTTGAAAGGGCTAATTAGTTGAAATCATTACAAAAGATCACACATGGTATGCAGTCGCTGATAAGGGGATATTGACCCAGAATCTCAGAATACCCTAGACACAATCAGCATATCAATAGATTTCTAAAAAGATGGAAGGAGAGACCCCTGGTCCTGGAAACTCTGGATGTAGGGGAACGCCAGGACAGAGTAATGAGAGGGGGTTGAATGGAGAAAAGAGGGAGGGAAGGGGGCTTATGGGACTTTCGGGGAGGGAGGAAACGGGAAAGGGGAAGTGATTTGGAATGTAAATTAAAAAAATAAAATAAAAAAAAAAAGAGAGAAAGTTCCATTAATCTACATGCCTGTCACTGTACCAATACCATGCAGTTTTTAACACTATTGCTCTGTAGTACAGCTTGAGGTCCAGGATATTGATTCCCCCAGAAGCTCTTTTACTCTTGAGAATAGTTTTAGCTATCCTGGGTTTTCTGTTATTCCAGATGAATTTTTGAATTGCTCTTTCTAACTCTATGAAGAATTGAGTTGGGATTTTGATGGGGATTGCATTGAATCTCTATATTGCTTTTGGCAAGATGGTCATTTTTACTATATTAATCCTGCCAATCCATGAGAATGGCAGAAGACCCAGAAATGAATCCACAGTCCTATGGTCACTTGATCTTTGACAAAGGAGCTAAAACCATCCAGTGGAAAAAAGATAGCCTTTTCAAAAAATGGTGCTGGTTCAACTGGAGGTCAACATGCAGAAGAATGCAAATTGACCCATTCTTATCTCCTTGCACTAAGCTCAATTCTAAGTGGATCAAAGATCTCCACATAAAACCAGACACACTGAAACTAATAGAAGGGAAACTAGGGAAGAACCTTGAACATATGGGCACAGGGGAGAATTTCCTGAACAGAACTCCAATAGCTTATGCTCTAACATCAAGAATTGACAAATGCAAAGTTTTTGCAAGGCAAAAGACACTGTCAAAAAGACAAAGCGGCAACCAACTAACTGGGAAATGATCTTTACCAACCTTACATCCGACAGAGGGCTAATATACAAGATATACAAAGAACTCAAGAAGTTAAACTCCAGAGAGGCAAGTAACCCTACTAAAAATGGGGTACAGAGCTAAACAGAGAGTTCTCACCTGAAGAATATCTAATGGCTGAGAAGCACCTAAAGAGGTGTTCATCATCCTTAGTCATTAGGGAAATGCAAATCAAAACAACCCTGAGATTCCATCTCACACCAGTCAGAATGGCTAAGATCAAAAACACAGGAGACAGCAGTTGTTGGCGAGGATGTGGAGAAAGAGGAACACTCCTCCACAGCTGGTGGGATTGCAAGCTGGTACAACCACTCTGGAAAGCAGTCTGGCGGTTCCTCAGAAAACTGGGCATGACACTCCTGGAGGATCCGGCCAAACCACTCCCGGGCATATACCCAGAGGCTTTACCTGCATGCAATAAGGACACATGCTCCACTATGTTCATAGCAGCCTTATTTATAGTAGCCAGAAGCTGGAAAAAACCCAGATGTCCCTCAACGGAGGAATGGATTCAGAAGATGTGGTATATTTACACAATGGAATACTACTCTGCAATTAAAAACAAAGAATTCACGAAATTCCTAGGCAAATGGTCAGAACTTGAAAATATCATCCTTAGTAAGGTAACCCAATCACAAAAGATCACACATGGTATGCAGTCACTGATAAGGGGATATTAACCCAGAATCTCGGAATACCCTAGACATAATTCGCATATCAATAGATTTCTAAGAAGATGGAAGGAGAGACCCCTGGTCCTGGAAAGACTGGATGTAGGGGAATGCCAGGACAGAGAAGGGAGAGGGTGTTGAATGGGGAAAAGAGGGAGGGAAGGGGGCTTATGGGACTTTCGGGGAGGGAGGAAACGGGAAAGGGGAAATGATTTGGAATGCAAATAAAAAAAAACTTAGAAAATAAAATAAAATTAAAAGAGAGAGAGAGAGAGAGAGAGAGAGAGAGAGAGAGAGAGAGAAAGACATTGCTAATCTTTAGAAATAAGTCCATGGATTTAAATTTCCCACTGGGCAAAATACCAACTTTTAAAGATTTTTAAAAAATGAACTTGTAATGGATCAAATATTTGTATCTTACAAAAGGTTATTGGATTTCCCAAGACTCCTATCTCTGCTACCTACAGGATAATACTTAAATAACATAAAGATGAAAGAATATTCATTCTAATGTAATTCAACTTAGAAAACTAATAGAGCCCAAAAGTTAAGAAAGTCTAAATTGCTTTTTATCTTGCTCCTAAGAACCTGAACAGATGAGACACAAGGGTTACTATACAAGTTCTACATATTGAATGGAAGAATGAAACCTATGCTCTGATCATTTATCTCTCATGAATTTTGGCACCAAAGATACTCAGTATATTGAATACATTTAATTTCTGTAATGTTATAAAAGCTAAAAGTATTGTGAAGGGAAATTCTACTTCTAAAAATTAGAAACAATTCAAGAAATGTGCAGAGAAGTAGTGGGGCAAATCTAATTTTACCCAGTGACATTCCATGTTCCATGATAAATCAGTTTTTAATAACTCCATATTTAATTACATTCTCTCTCTCTCTCTCTCTCTCTCTCTCTCTCTCTCTCTCTCTCTCTCTCTCTCTTTTTCCTCTCCTCTCCTCTCCTTCATCTTCTCTCTTTCTGTGCATTTCCTTCCTAACTTTTTGTACTAATAATGATCTATGAATTTAGTCGTTCAGAAGTCTCAACATGATCTACTAGCTGATGAAAATACTAAATCTGAACTATGAAGATATACTTTAATAAGAACTAGATTATCTTCATAATTTCCTGATTTTATAACTCATTTTAAAGTAAAGTTATACAAACTGTGAATATAATTTATATAAGTGGCCAGAACCCCCATCCCTAATCTAGAAGTTATCACAAGTTAATAACTGCTTAGAAAGGATCTCCTGCCCAGAAGTAAATAGCCAGCAAAAAATGAACTCAGTGGTGTTTTGGGATTTTTAAGCAAAGGTTATATTATATTTTTTGAGATTTTTTTCTTATGATACTTTGTCTGAAAATTGTGGTATAGTTTTGGGGGGTTTGTTTTGTTTTGCTTATGTGCTATAGGTTCTGACCTTGTGTTTTTATGGTATTTCTGTGTGTGAAAATATGTATGTTTATAAATAAATATGTGGCTTTTGTGCTTTTTCTTTGTCTCATTTTATGTTTGATTTTTTGCTATTTTTTACCTATTTAACAAATGGTATCTTAGTTAAGGTTTTACTGCTGTGAACAGACACCATGAGCAAGGCAACTCTTGTAAGGATAACATTTAATTGGGGCTGGCTTACAGGTTCAAAGGTTCAGCCTATTATCTTCAAGGCAGGAACATGGCAATATCCAGGCAGGCATAGTGGAAGAGGAGTTCAGAGTTCTACAGCTTCATCTGAAGGCTGCTATAGAATACTGATTTCCAGGAAGATAGGATAAGGGTCTTAAAGCCCACACCCACAGTGACATACTTACTCCATCAAGTCCACACATACTTCAACAGGGCTACACCCTCTTGTAGTGCCACTCCCTCGGCCGAGCATATTCAAACCATCACAAATGGTATTCTTGATTCTAGATTCCCCAAAGGACTCCAGTTTCATTTTTCAATTAGTAACACATGAAGTATAAGTTTAACCCAAACTAATAAGTATTGTAAATTTATGTAATTTTCATTAAAAATAATGGATATATAGCAATAAAATATCAGTTATATAAATACATACTGCTCAGTATAAAGGTATATGCATATCCCAGACTGGACTCAAAGTTCCAATTCTTCCATATCAGCATTCTAGACATTGGAATTACAGGTATGGAACAGCACCTCCCAGACTACCTATTATCATCAATAAAAATTAAAATCTCAAGTTATTCCAAATATTTGTTTTATACCAATAAATTCTGCTATATAAATAATATTTAACTAATTTTATCTCACAAAATGCTAAGGTTCCTGTTCTCAGCATGTTTGAGGAAAACATGCAGGCAGTTGTTTTTTGCCATGCTTTATTATATTTATTTTTATTCATTTAATTTTTTAATTTGATATTTTTGTTATTTAAAACAAAATTTAACTTTAAGTACATTTTGATCATATTTTCACCTCTCTCCAATTTCTTCCATGTCCTCTTCCCTTCCATATAGCATAATGTTATGTTCTTTCTCAATAATCAAACAAAACCCCAATACAGTAACAAAACTCCCCAAACCAAACAAATAAAATAATCCACCCCATAAAAGTCCCCACTAAACTATAGCCAAATAGTGTCCCACAGTAATAAAAATGAAAATGTTGAATTGAATTGTATGTTAGTCAACTACTTTTGAATTGAATATGAGCCAGTCTTAGAGTAATCAATATACTCAATTCATTGACAACTTTTAATAGATTTTAGACTGAAATCAACCTGTCAACAAAGTCCGAAGACCTGATCCTCTTTTCCAATTTTTCACCCTTTAAGAGTTGAATAGACTCTTTTACATAGTATGCATATTTACCTCACTCTGCTCTTCCCAGTTCCTCCCCTCTTCCCCTGTCTTTATCTACACCTTTCAGTCTTCCGTTAGAAAAACAGATAGATATCTAATGGGTAATAATACAATATGACATAATAAAATATTCTATAATAAGATAAACAAAAATTAATGTAACAGAGATGCGCATCACATAGAGAAGGCGAAGAACCCCCCCCCAAAAAATTAGACATCCGAGACCCAATTGTTTGCACATGCAGGAATCCCATTAAAACAGTAAATCCTTTAAAGACTCTACACCCCAGTGTAGGGGAATGCCAGGTCAGGAAAGTAGGAGGGGGGTTGGTAAGCAGGGGGAGGGGGATAGGATAGGGTGTTTTCCAGAGGGGTAACAAGAAAAGGGATACCGTTTGAAATGTTAATAAACAAATATCTAATAAAAAAAATCCAGAAAACTGGAAGCTATAACATATATATGCAGAAGACATGGGGCAGACTCGTGCATTCTCTGTGCATGATGTTTCAGACTCTGTGAGTTTTTATGAGCTGTTATCCTCTAAAATTAAATAGCAGCCTAGTTTTTGTAGTGTTCCCTCCCCCCATCTTGCTAATAATAAAAAAGTCCTAGATGCTAGGGAAGCAAGAGGCTCCCAGGACCCACCAGTGGTAACATTAACTGAAATATGCAACAAAGGGGAGATAGAACCTCTAGAGACCACCTGCAGTAGATAGGAATGGCTCCCAGTTGAGGAATAGGGCCACCCGTCCATCTCAAAATTTTTATCCAGACATGTTCTTGTCCAAAGGAAAGACAAGGACAAAAAACAGAACAGAGACTGAAGGAAAGGCCATCCAGAGACCACCCCCACGAAGGTATCCATCCCATCTGCAGACTCCAAACCCCCACACTATCGCTGATGCCAAGAAGCGCTTGCAAGCAAGAGCCTGATAATGGCTGTTCCCTGAGAGGTTCTAACAGGACCGGACCAATACACATGCAGATGCTCACAGTCAACCATCTGACTGAGCCAGAGAACCTCAATGGAAGAGCAACGCAAGGATGGAAAGACCTGAAGGAGATTGCAACCCCATAGGAAGAACAATATCAACTAATGGAAACAACCAAAACTCCCAGGGACTAAACCACCAACCAAAGAGGGATCTATGGCTCTAAATACACATGTAGCAGAGGATAGCCTTATTTGGCATCAATGGGAGGGAAGATTCTTGGTTCTCTGGAAGCTTGATGCCTCAGTTTAGGGGAATGCTAGAGTGTTGAGGTGGAAGTGGGTGAGTGGGTCAAGGAATACACTCATAGAGACAAAGGGCAGAGGGGAGAGGGAGGTGATATTGGGGACTTGTGAAGGGGAAACTTCGAAGGGGGATATCATTTGAAATGTAAATGAATAAAGTGATAAATAAAAAATAAAAATAAATTATTAAGAAATAAAATGTGGATGTTAGCACTTAATCCTTGCATAGAGAGACTAAAAATCTATATAACCACAAAAGTTTGATATATAGTAAGGTGTAGAGGATGAGAAGGATCTTCCAAGGAATGGGAAATAGAACATACATTTATGGAGATATGGAGTAGAGAAAACTGGAAGTTAGGTTAATTGGAAGGAAGAGGGTTACAAAGAAGAAAAAGGAAGAATTACAAGACAGAATAACAAACACTAAGAGGTATTTGGGGTTTACAGAAAACCTCCTCCTATAGAAGCTTATTGATATACATACATATAAAAGAAATCTATGTGGAATAACCAAGTAATTGGCTTGCATATCCATTGTGTCTCCATTGGAAAAGTCTAAATTTTTCTTTGTGAGAAGATGTCGAGTATAGCTTCTTGTATATATATACACACAAATATATATTAGATATATATTAAAATTGACAATAGTATATTTCTTCATTTTTACATACACAACCTTTTCTTACAACCTTGTTGCTTTTGCTGGAAGATTCCTGGAAAGCTGTGGATCTTCAGTATACACTGAAAATTTAATGAAGTGTGTTCTAACATAAAGGAAGGAATGCTTCAACCTCAGGATAGATGAACTTACCAATGAAAGTAGGAGTTCTTATAGAGGAAAATATTTCATATCCTAATTTAATTAAAAAATTAAACACTTTTTAATTTCTGCTATGATAGTCTAAAACAACTTACACTTACCAGATTATTTCATAGTAGTTCTCTGCTTTGTAGTTCTTAGTATGTCTTTAGTTCAACTATGTTCAGTCCTGCCACTGTGTTAGAGATAAAGCAACAAGTTTGATCACTTCAGTCTTCTTAGATGAAACATTTTATATCCTATGTCCTTGCTGAAATATAATGAAGTATGTTATTTGTGTCCTTTTGGTTGTCTGAAGTTATCTGTTCACAGAGAATAATGTGCAAATGTTATGTGGCAAATTAATATATGGTACATTTCCACACTTTGTCCTTCATTGTATTTACATAATTAAGTAATAAGACATCAGACTGTGAATTATGTGTCTCTTATTTACCCATGTCAGTTATTAGAGTTCTGAGACTGAATTAGAAAAGCTGGGAGTAAAGTGTAAAAAGCCAGAACATGCCTCAATTGCATTGCATGTCTAAATGCATTAAAAGATGTGAATCAGAGAGAACATCACATTAACACATGTAGAATCAGTTTAAAATAAGCCAGTTCATGACAGCAAACGATTACTTCAAGTCTTGAGATTTGAGTAGTGTTAATTAAAACTTCGGATTTCTTGATGAAAATACAGTTGGGTTTTATTAATTTTTTCTATCACTTGTTACTTTTAGCTCTGACACTCAATTTGTTAACATTGATCTTGACACAGTGCATCAGATTACCAAATAAATCTTACAAGTAGAATTCACAATGTAGCCATCTTTATGTCACAGACATTTAAGGGTTTTTTTTTTAAATCTTTATTTATTCTCTTAGAATCTCACACATGCTAAAACATATCTCAAATATATTCACATAAATATTCCTCTCCAGTTCCTTAGACACCTCCTTTATCTACTTTAAAATTTATGTCCTCTCTCTTTTTAAAAATAATGTGTGTGTTTCTCTCTCTCCCTTTCTCTCTCTATGTGTATGTGTGTGTATATGTGTACATTTTGAGGAATATCGAATGGCTGAGAAGCACCTAAAGAAATGTTCAACATCCTTAGTCATCAGGGAAATGCAAATCAAAACAACCCTGAGATTTCACCTCACACCAGTCAGAATGACAAAGATCAAAATCTCAGGAGACAGCAGGTGTTGGTGAGGATGTGGAGAAAGAGGAACGCTCCTCCACTGCTGGTGGGATTGCAAGCTGGTACAACCACTCTGGAAATCAGTCTGGCGGTTCCTCAGAAAACTGGGCATGATACTACAGGAGGACCCCGTTAGACCACTCCTGGGCATATACCCAGAGGATTCTCCAGCATTTAATAAGGACACATGCTCCACTATGTTCATAGCAGCCCTATTTATAATAGCCAGAAGGTGGAAAGAACCCAGATGTCCCTCAACGGAGGAATAGATAAATAAAATGTGGTATATTTACACTATGGAATACTACTCAGCTATTAAAATCAATGAATTCATGAAATTTTCAGGCAAGTGGGTGGACCTGGAGAATGTCATCCTGAGTGAAGTGATCCAATCAGAAAAGAACACACATGGTATGCACTCACTGATGAGCGGATATTAGCCCATAAGCTCAGAATACCCAAGAAAAAATTCACATATCAAATGATTCCCAAGAAGAAGGATTGAGAGGCCCCTGGTCCTGGAAAGTGTAAGGGAATACCAGGACAGGGAAGCAGGAAGGGATTGATTGGGGAACAGGGGGAGGGTAGAGGGCTTATGGGACTTTCGGGGAGGGGGGATCCAGGAAAGGGGAAATCATTTGAAGTGTAAATAAAGAATATATCTAATAAAAAAATTAAAAAAAAATTTATGTCCTCTCTCTTTTTAAAAATGTGTATATGTGTGTTTTTCTCTCTCTCCCTTTCTCTCTAGGATTGTATGTGTGTGTTTATGTGTGCATATTGTTTGTTTTTGTTTGCTTTTTTCAGCTGAGTTGTTTATTCTTATTTGGTTGACCCATTTTATGTATTTGGGGTGTTTTGAACAGAGAACTGGACCTGGAAGGAATTTCTAGGGAGTGAAAATATAATCAAAATATATTGTTGGATATATGCATTATTTTGCCAATGAAGGCCTTTTGAAATGTTTTTTTTTACCCATATTTATCCTATTCATTATTTCATCATGTACCAAGTATTCTCAGAGTTCTATTTCTTAGGAGAATCATCTGTACTGTAATATGTTGATAATTCACATATTATTTACATGTGGGCAGGGGTGGGACTCAGCCCAAACTTTTCCTCTTTCTTGGTTCTCTTGAAATTAAGCCGAGGGAAAAAGCTTCAGCCCCTGCAAATGAGATATTTAACGTTGCTGTTTAAAAATAATAAAACCTATCTTAAATCTAAGCTGACCTGCTTATCTGAGTTCTTCTAAGGCCAGAAAACTGCAGTCTCCGGATTAAGCACCTCATCCTAAAACAGTAGAAGATAAGTAAAGCAGCCTTTGTTTTGTCTCTGCAGAATGTGTGGATGAAATCTCAGGATAAGGGGAACTTTGAAAAGTGATTTAAGCCCTTATTTCTAAGTTCTTCCATTCTCCACAAATTTCTCTCAAAATTCTCTCTGCTCTCTTCTTCTAATCATTTTTTATACACTCCATATTTTATTCCCCACCCTGCCAACCCCTGTCCACCCTCTGACTGTACCACATCCCATATCTCCTACCCTCCCCCTGTATCCACGTGGATATCCTCCCACCCCACCTGACCTCTAAAATCCCTGGGGCCTCAAGTCTCTTGAGGGTTAGGTGCATCATCTCTGAATGAACACAGACCCAGCAGTCCTCTATTGTATGTGTGCTAGGGGCTTCATATCATTTAGTGCATGCTGCCTGTTTGATGATCCAGTGTTTGAGAGATCCCGGGGGTCCAGATTAATTGAGACTGCTGGTCCTCCTACAGGGTTGCTCTCAACTTCATTCAGCCTTCCCTGTTTCAACAACAAGAGTCAGCTGCTTCTGTCCATTGGTTGGGTGCAAATATTTTCATCTGACTCTTTCAGCTGCTTGCTGGGTCATCCAGAATGCTGCTAGGTTCCTTTTTATGAGCTCTCCATAGCCTCAGTGATAGCGTCAGGCCTTTGGACCTCCCCTTGCACTGGATCCCACTTTGGGTCTGTCGCTGGATCTTCTTTTGCTCAGGTACCTCTCCATTTCCATCCCTGTAATTCTTTCAGATAGGAACAATTATGGATCAGAGTTATGACTATGGGATGGCACCGCTCTCCCTCATTTGAAGCCCTGTCTTCCTGCTGGAGGTGGGCTCTATAAGTTCTTTCTTACTGTCAGGCATTTCATCTAAGTTTTTTCCCTTTTAGTTCTGTGAGTCTCTCCCTTCTCAGGTCTCTGACGCATTCTGGTGTGCCCCCCCCCAACCTCCTTTCTCCCAAGGTTTCCTGTTTCCATTATTTCTGCTGGTCCACAGGGCTTCAGTTCTTTCCCCTCCTCCAATGTCAAATCAGGTTCCTCTCTACCACCTCTTGTCCTTTCCTCCTCCTCTGATATAACAAGGCCCTTGTTCTGAATTCTTTAATCCCAATGCCTTTTCTCCCAATCCTTTTTTCTCCCAATGCCTTTACTTCTAAGTTCTTCTTGAGTTTAGTTCTGTCTCCTCTCTTTGTCCTCAGGACATTTACATGAACACAAGGTAAAAAGTTCATCACAAGTATACACCTAAATTTAAATCATAAATCAAATACACAATTTAGAACAGAGAATATTTACATGCATATCCATTAAGAGTAATTATCTGGCTAAGCATTCATTATCTGTCACATTAATAAAAGTTAAAACCATAACTTCTGTGACTAAGTTTCATATGGAAAAACACAGTCAATATTTGATATTCTGTCCTTGCTCCTATAGTAAATCCATAGTTAGCTTTTTATGACCTTTGGTTAATGGTTTTACAACCTCTTAGAATGTGCTGCAATTGGCAGATACCAGCTTGCTATCTCAGAAACAAGTCTTGACATTTGAAAATTGGCAGAGTTCTCATTGGTTGTTTTGACATCAGAACGAACTTGATAGCAGTCCTATCATAAAAGAGTTCAATATTATTAATATAACTTTAGGAATTTTTATAGGATATCATTAAGTATTAAGAAATCATTTTTTGTCTATATAGTGTCACTATAAGACAATATATCTTCATTGTTTTATAGAGATCTGCTCAAAGGACGGGCTAGTACCTAGTGATTATTATATATATTATATATATATATATATATATAATAACAGGAAAAGCATATTAATAGTGGGAATATATATATATTAATAGTTCTTTCTTACTGTCAGGCATTTCATCTAAGTTTTTTCCCTTTTAGTTCTGTGAGTCTCTCCCTTCTCAGGTCTCTGACGCATTCTGGTGTGCCCCCCCCCCCCAACCTCCTTTCTCCCAAGGTTTCCTGAATATATATATATATTATATATATATTATATATATATATAATAACAGGAAAAGCATATTAATAGTGGGAATCTGTCCTAAAAATTTGCTCAGCCTTGTCTAAAGAAGTAATTCCATCATTAATTATGACAGTCTATGGTAGAACCATCTCAGGAAGATCACTTGCTAGTTTTTAACTTCTCTTTGATGCCTCCCGGCAATTAGTAAGTATGTAATACTGTGATTGGTATAATTTACCAAATTTTATATTTTTCATTCAGTTTTTCTTTATATTAGAAGATCATAAGCATAAAGAAATCAACAAACCTAATAATACTTTTATAGTAAAACATCTTGAGTAAGATTCAGACTATTTGTATTTTTATTTTTCCATTATGTTTCCAGGGTCCTACATTCACTTTTTTTGTCTTTTAAGTTACCTCCATTTTTTGATTTCCATCTATCTTCTCAGGATACTTGGAATTTCTGAAATTTTACTTTACATTAGTTTTTGAAGAATGTCTTTTAGTTTGATGCTTTCTGACTTACTTTGATGTTACTTTGAAATTAAACATCATTGGCCAAAAAGTAATAGAGATAATATGTTCTCCATCTGTAACTAGAAGTGAATCTCTTAATCAACTCATAGATTATTTAATTTGAAATATATTCTGTTGAATGATATGCCTTCTTGCAGTATTTTTTTTTCTACTTTAAGCTTGGATTTTCACCTATAATCGCTAATTGATTACTCAGTAGTCATGTTAAAATGATAGGCATATTCCATTTGTGTTCTTTTTTCTTTTATTTTCTAAGTTTTTTTATTTACATTCCAAATCATTTCCCCTTTCCCGTTTCCTCCCTCCCCGAAAGTCCCATAAGCCCCCTTCCCTCCCTCTTTTCCCCATTCAACCCTCTCTCGCTTCGCTGTCCTGGCATTCCCCTACATCCAGTCTTTCCAGGACCAGGGGTCTCTCCTTCCATCTTCTTGGAAATCTATAGATATGCGAATTGTGTCTAGGGTATTCCGAGATTCTGGGTTATCAGTGACTGCATACCATGTGTGTTCTTTTATGATTGGGTTACCTCACTAAGGATGATATTTTCAAGTTCTGACCATTTGCCTAGAAATTTCATGAGTTCATTGTTTTTAATTGCAGAATAGTATTCCATTGTGTAAATATACCACATCTTCTGAATCCATTCTTCCACTGAGGGACATCTGGGTTCTTTCCAGCTTCTGGCTATTATAAATAAGGCTGTTATGAATATAGTGGAGCATGTGTCCTTATTGCATGCAGGTAAAGCCTCTGGGTATATGCCCAGGAGTGGTATAGCCGGATCCTCCGGGAGTATCATGCCCAGTTTTCTGAGGAACCGCCAGACTGCTTTCCAGAGGCACTAATCTTTACATGCTTCTACATTTATTAGGTAAAATTTTATCTAATAGAGATTTATAATTCCTTTTCTATGTATTTATTAAGCATGTTATACATTTGAATAAATATAAAAAGAATATTCCTTTTATTCATTAAATTGTAAGATAATAATATTTTTCACTTTGTTACTCAAATGAGAGATTCTTTAGGGTTATGCTCTTTCAATAGACTGAAAATTACACTATCGCCTTTATTATTAAATACCTCTTTGTGTGAGTGTGTGTGTGTGTGTGTGTGTGTATGTGTGTGTCTGTGTGAGTGTGTCTGTGTGTGTGTGTATGTATGTGCTTGTGGGTGTTGTACAGCATGCTATTGTGCAATTTTCCACTTCCAGTCTTAGTGCTGGTACCTAAAACTCAAGCTTTTTCTTTTTCTTTTTCTCTTTCTCTTTTTTGTTTTTCTCTTTCTTTCTTTCTTTTTGGGGGGCACTGGTATGGTGCACCCTTAGGATGGATTTGGTTTGCTTTTCTTTTTCTCAGAATGCCATATGCAGTTTCCATCATGCATATTTCTTTGCTGGTTGAAACTTAATTTATCATTAATGTTATTTAGAGATATTGTATACCTCTATGGTGTTTGAATGTACATGTATCTTTGTACCAGACATATACCTTATTTTGAGGAGAGAAAATGGCAAATAATCATCTGGACATGGACCTGGTTTTGAAACATCATGTAGGTTCAGGAAATTGAACCACAGGGCTCTAGAAGATTAGTTCTGGAAGAAAAGCATTCTTTACTGCCGAGTAACTTCTACAGTCAAAACTTTCCAAATTAGAGTTGGAAATTCTTAGTTAATTTTTAATGATTAAGCCAGATGTACATCAAAATATGACCAACTGATTGATGTCATCAAACTATAATATAATGACTTTGATAGGCTAACACCTAGAAAGCTGTGTGAACCAATGTAGGAATAATTCATATTTTAAAATTGCTATCAAACATTTTTGAAGTAGAATAAGTATAAAATGGTATACTGTTAATGTTTTGTGCAAAGTGAAAAATTGAAGATATCTGAAAATTGACATATTTATAACTTTTCTTACAATGTCCTTTTTAAACTTGAAAATTAAAATAAATATAATATTACATGAAAAACTATTAATGCTACATTGTTTTAAATTGTTATGACAGCCTTTAAAAACAAAGAATCATGTTAGACATATATAGCAGTTTAAATAATGAATAAGAACAAAAACAACAAGAACAATAAAGAATTGAAACTTGCATATTTTATGAATTACTTTCTGAATATTATTGAAAAATTATGCCTTCAGGGTAAATGTGAACACGGGCACAAATGCTTTACAAAAAAAATGTCTGCAATATATTTTGATTTCTGAAGGTATTGCTTAAAGTGTAAGGCCATTTCATTGTAGCATCAAACACATATTTATTAAAAAATAGGTAGCACACAAAACATGAAGTTGAATCTCTAGTAAGATCAGGACTCTTCCAATTTATTTTGCATTAGTAAAACCTAGGTTCCTTACTAGTGACTATACCCTGAAGAAAATTTCGTCCCCTCCCCTGTAATCACTAACTGCAGACAGATACCAATAGTTGTGTGTGGGCCCATGACAACAGAGCCCACCTCTCAAGATAATTAACATGCTCTATTTTATGTAGGTGTTTTGCTAATAATTACAAATGCTGTGAGATTGAGAATGCCGTGATAATACATGCACCAAAGAGAGCATTCTTCTTCTATGTACTCCTTTCCTCAACTCTTACATTCAAACTACCTGTCTTACACACTACTTAGCCCTGGAAGGGGCCACACAGGTATCCCATTTTTGACTGAGTATTCAACAGTCTCTTGTATTTGAAATTTGCACTTTGCACTGTAGTGAGTCTCTGTAGGTTCTACTGTCCATTGCACACAGAAGTTCTTTGATCAAATCTGAATGTAGCGCTCATCATTGAGTACAAATATTTAGATGGGGATTGGATGGGTACATTATGTCCATTTAGCAATAACAATGGCAGTAGCTTTCCTTCTAAGTCCTATGCCTGAGAAAGCTAAGCTGATTCTACAACAGGCTTCAAATTGGAAGTTCAGGAAACTAGGCCTAGAACTGGGCAAGACAAGCAAGTGAGTTAAAAGGGAAAAAACAAAAACAAAACAAACAAACAAACAAAACCCCCAGGTTTCAGGCATCTAGTCAGAAACTACCTTGACATCAGAAGCTGCCCTGCCACTGGCCTAATGCAAGGACAATGTGCCAGGAGCAGTTTCCAGACTTCCTCAGCAACAGTTTCCTGCATCCAGACACTAGTAATGATTTGGGAATGTCCTTAGAGACGAAGCAAGATAAAAGTAGTCAATCCCTGAATTCCCCTAATATGCTTTAAATTAGTCCCATAGGCTCAATTGATTATCTCCATCTTGGAATAGGAAATCCCAGCATGCTGTACTTCTGTAGAATAAAACACTCATTTTTTTGCAAACTATTTGAGTACAGGTTATCATTCTTCCATGAATCATGGACCCTTACATGTGGGTGCTGGAGGTCCCTTGACCCAAATATTGCAGTGTATTTCCAAAAGGCGACCTGTTGCCTTTTGTCTTGTCCATGTCTGTGTTTCTGTTTCAGCTTTAATTGCTTTTTCTGTTTTAGTTCAATCTGTAGGCTGAGAGGGACAAAGCAGACACATATTTTGTCACCTGGCCAGGGGTAACAGAGGAAAGTCTCTACCCCTACTAGAAGCAAGGGAACTTACTAGTTCCCATCTGAATTCTGAACCACCTGTTAGTCTATGGGCCTCCCATGCACAGGGAGGAAAACCTTATGAGACAGCCTTTTCATTTTGTTTTTGTTTTCTCATGAATTCCCTCTGTTTCTGTCTGTGTGTATTCTGTTTGTACTTTTGTCCTCTGATACAACTTTTTCTTTGATTTCTAGGATGGGACAGGCACAAACCACCTGACTGGGCTTTGTCCTGAACCATTTTAAGGACATTAGCCAAGTTGCAGAAGACAAGGATGTAGTTGTTCATCTCCACAAACTACCTTTTGTAGGAACTAATGAAGCAACTATAAAGTAGAGGACTTTCTGTCTCCCCATCATTTACAGGGTGAAGGTTTAGTTTATGAGGCTTGGAGCCACCCAGGTCAAGTGACAAATATGACCACATGGCAATACCTGGTTGAGATGCCCCCTATTTGGATGAGACATTAAAAAAGAAAAAATATGGGCCTCATCTCTTCCCACCCTTCTTCCTCTAAAGTAGGGTCAGCTTAGGCCAACTTCCTTGTTCCCCTACTGCTTGAGGACTTGGCTGAGTATCAGTGGCCCACCCCCAAACAACTATGCTCCAGTATAGAGATGACATCTTGATTGAGGGCCTCTGATTGGAGACGCGCCAGGAGGCCACTTGAGACCTGCTACCATCTGAGTCAACTTGGCTTCAGACTGTCTGCTAAGAAGGAATAGCTTTGTCAACTTGAGGTCACCTATCTAGGGTACATATTCAAGACAGACAAGACAACTCATGCTGCTGGATGCCCATAAGCAACCATCCTTAGCATCCCAGTTCCATCCACCTGAAGGCAAGTAAAAGAATTTCTGGGATCTGCTAGCTTTTGTAGACTTTGGGTGCCAGGGCTCAGTGAGATAGCCTAACTAATATATGAGGCCACGAGGGTCCAAGAAGACAAAAGAGAATAGACCCCTGAGACAGACATGGCTTTTAAGAATCTAAGAAGAGCCTTATTTGTGGTGCCAGTGTTGACCGTTCCAGATGGTCACAAATCTTTTCACCTATATGTGGATGAGAGAAAGGAGATAGCAAATGGTGTACTCACACAAACTTTGGGACAGTGGAAAAGACCTGTGGCTTATTTATCTAAGAAGCTGGACCTGGTGATACAAGATGACCAGTCAACCTCCAGATCACAATGGCCATAGCCTTGCTAGTCAATGATGCTGACAAAATAATCATAGAGAAGGAACTTGTTATCATCACTCCCCCATGCTATTGAGGGGACCCTCAAGAATTCGCCAAGCTGGTAGCTGTTCTACATCAGACTGATGCACTTTTCATTCTCTACTTTGAGTCCCCCTCGCATAAGATACAACCCACCATCTGCCCTAAACCCAGGCATGCCCTAACCTAAATGTATGCTAATTAGGGAATAACAGAAAGTAGATATATTTGTGGACAATTTTCTTTAAATTTATACTTCTTATTCTCAAAAAGTGGGAAACTATAACTGTTCGGAAAACATATACATGCAGAAATAACTTTGGGGACTCCCAGGATTTATTTAGAGCTCTGCTTTCTGTGTTGATCATTTTGAATATAAACACATATTTACATGACAGATATTTTAGTACATATCACAAAGCACACTGAAATCTTAAAAGAAAAACCCTAATGAAAATGATTATTAATTGATAGTATTTTTATTTCTCTAAGAACCTGAATTCTTTCAATTCTTTGCTGATGGGGAATTTCCTAGAGATTAAAAGCTTAATGTCCAGTGTGAGATGGTGACACGTTCTGCTCTACAAGATCATCTGTCTAATAAGATAGCAAACTGCAAAGAATTGAGAAATTGATTTGCCAAGTTTTAACTTAATGAAAACAGCCTGGTTTCAATCACAGCGGAAGGTGAAAGATAGCATTGCTTATTAAGACCTAGGGACTCCAGGAAGCAAGCAACTTTCTGTCTGTGGAGATAAGATGTAACAGAAGAGAGTGGCCCTCAACAAAACAAAAGCACAACAAAGCTTGTCAACAGGAAAGACATTGCCATGTCTAATGTGATTTGAAATCTGTCAATATGTCAGTGGAAGAAAATCACCTCTGAATCCTCTTACTGTGTTTACTTTTAGCTCAGCAAAACAGAAGACAATGGATTTATTTGCATTGTTCTTTGACATGCATGGAGAGGTTTATTGATCCCCAAATCTGTTGCCTTTCTGCTTTCCTTCCTGCCTCCTTTCTTTGTCTCTCTTCCATTCCCTTCCATTCTGTCCCTTCTCCATCTTTCCTTCTCCCTCTGATCAATTCTCATACAGAACAAATAAAAAACATACCTTGGTGATTTCTTTCTTGTTTTTATTCTTTAATTTATACTCATATTTTTCCCAAAAATAGGAAATAATTCAATTTGGCAAAATCTATTTCTAAAAAGGAGATATATCTTGTTATGATTCATTTAGTAAAACTAGATGGATTTGTGCTACTCTTGGAACTTAATCATAGACTCCAATATAATAAGTTAGGACTTTGCCTGCAAAATTTCTTTAATTTAAGAATCATAGCTTATAATGAAGAACAAAACTAAAATTTAGCATCTTTTGATCTATAATTTATGCAGAATTGTGTAACTCTGTTCTCTTCTGAAAAGTTTACATGGTCCCAGAAAAGTAGATTAAAAGCTTTGAAATATACTTTGATGCCTAATGTGGGTTTGTCCTTATAGTAAGAGTATGTTACTTAAAAATATGGGTGTTTCTGAATTATATATATTCAGGTTCCATTGCATTTGGCTAATAATTTATTTACTTTTGTTTGAAACAGTATGTCTCACTATTTAATCTATCCTGACTGAAAACTTCTCTGGGAGCTTTCCTATGTTATCCTCCAAACTGTTCTATTCACAGGTCTGTGCTACAACTCTCAAACTTTTTTTTTATCTAAACTTAGAAATATAAAGGCAAATCATTACATACATGGCCATTTTTTTCCATTTCATTTACTAATTTTTAATGGCTTTTCTTGTTTGTATGTTTGTACATCAAGTGTATATATGGTACCAATGGAGGTTACAAGAAGACATCACATCCCCTGGGCTAGAGTCACAGATAGGTGAGACTTGCATGTGGCCTCTGGGACTAGAACAGGAGTCCTTTGGAAAAAGAAGTCAGTATTTTTAACTTCTGAGCTAGCTCTCCTAGATGATGGTTATTGTTAAATGTCCTTACACACTAAATCAGAGTTCACAGTCATAACTATTTTGCATAAGACAGTGTCATGCAATCATGGATATCACACATATATGAAGTACAATGTGAACCAAAATGTAGCAACAATCCAGTCCAGTGATTTATTTTCCATTAATTCATTTTTCATTATAGTTTTAGAGTTTCTATTGAAAAGCTTTGTAATATCTTATAAAATGGAAAAAATATAAGAAAATATTTTTTCTTTATTTAGATGATATCAAATCATCTCCCAGGGAGCTATGTGCATAGATCATTAAACTTCCTACTTATTCTAATGAACCAGTTTTTGGCCTAAATGACCAAAGTATTGCTTGCTTACTTTCCCTAACACTTTTTGAAGGAGCTCTCCAAATAAATTCTTACCATTTTAAATCTACAGAATAAAATGAAGAATCATTTTAGAGCTTATAACTTTTTTGTTTCTGACTGAATATGCAACACACTCATAAAAATTCTGAATTGTTTTTCAAGTTCACTCAATATTTCCAGACTGTTGAAGTCATTGTTTAGAGCTTAAGGTAATAAATTAAACTTTCATTTGTCAAATCATTCAATCAAACAGTAACATTAAAGAGATCTGTAACATACATACATCCATCAATACATACATAATGCATTCATACATGCGCATGTGAATAAATATTAATGTTTTTTATGTGTTTATAGACCTCACAGTTCAAATAAAAGGTTTTCATTAGCCATTAACTCTGTATTTTAAATAAATATAGCACTGATTTCTAATACTGTCTCTGGGCACTAATTTTTTATTTGCTATTTTTAATTTTGTCAAAACTATTTTCTTTAAATAATAGAAAAGATTATACCCTATTTTACTGGCTGGTTTTGAATGTCAACTTAACACAGGCTGTAGTTAGCACAGAGAAAGGAGCTTCAATTGGGGAAGGGCTTCCATGAGATCCAGCTATGGGGCATTTTCTCAGTTGGTGATCAAGTGGGAGGGCACATTGTTGGTGGTGTCATCCCTGGACTGGTAGTCTTGGGTTCTATAAGAGAGCAAGCTGAGCAAGCCAGGGAAAGCAAGCCAGTCAGAAACAACCCTCTATGACTTCTCATCAACTTTTGTATCCTGACCTGATTGAGTTCCAGTTCTGACCTCCTTTGGTGATGAACAACAATTTGCAAGTATAAGCTGAGTAAACACTTTTCTCCCCAACTTGCTTCTTGTCTAGGAATAGAAACCCTAAATAAGGCATCTATACATTTCACCTTCATAATTACTTGTAAGTTATGGTAAGTATGGAGGTTTTTGAGAAATAACCATTTCAAAACATGAACTGAAATTTGTTACTATATGCAATTTAGTGTGCCTTCAAAAGGGTATTTAAAATCTTTTTTAAATAATACTTTGGGAATATATGCATGTATAATATCTATATATCTATATCTATATCTACATTTATATCTATATCTATATACCTACACATCTGCCCATCAATATGACTGGGATATTTTACTCATGCACTCAAAACACTGTTGTTTAATGTTATTACAACATATAAAAAGTATAATTAGGCTTGTGATTAATTTGAAGGAAATAACACAATTTATTAGCATCATGATAAGCTATTGAAATAATGCAAGAATCAGTGATTACAATTATAGTCAAATCAGAGAAGGTTAAAAAGAACTACCCTTACATTGCTTGCTAGCTTGAAAACATTTTTAGATGTTTATGGTTAATATAAAATATTAAAATGATTTGATTACATACTAATAAGAACTCAGCATTAGTTCCTGGATATTTATTTATTCTCAACTTTGTGGCTTTTATTGCTAATATGCTGTATAAGTTTTAGTTTTATAATTTTGGATTTAAATAGTAATAAATATTTAACAATAAAATGGACAATATCAAATATTGCATTTAAGTTATTAATATTATCAAATCTGTGTATAAATTGTAAGGTAAATTGCACTGTTATCATTTAATATATAGTTAGTTTGGTAATCTGTATGAGAGATAAATTGAATTTTAAAATGTCACAAGCATGTGTAGTTTATCAAAAAATTTAGTTCATGAAAAATCCAAAGATAAGCAACAGTGTCCCTAAAGAAATTAATCAACTTAAGATATGTATAACTTGTAACATACCATGTAAAAGTAAATTGTGTTCATTTTATAACAAACTGAAGTTGAATACATTTGTCATTTTTGTTTGGAGCAAGGGGCATGAATAGCTTGTTAGCTGCTACCTGACTGTACAAATTGACCCTAAAACCTTTATCTTCATTCTTCCTCCTCCCAAGTGTTAGGGTTTCAGGTATGTAGCATTACAAGTTTCTATTATGTCCCTTCTAATATACAGTTTACATTAAAGAAAATTCCACCAGTCTATCAAAATTTACCATTTTAGTTTAATTTCTTTATACATACATCCTGATTGATGCCTATTCTCTCTCTCTCTTTCTCTCTCTCTCTTTCTCTCTCTCTCTTTCTCTCTCTCTCTCTCTCTCTCTCTCTCTTTCTCTCTCCCTCTCTCTCTCTCTCTCTCTTTCTTTCTTCTCTCTGCCCTCTGTTTTAAGTTTGTAACCAAAGTGTTATAATGAAAATTTTCTTATTTTATTTTAGTGCTCCTATCAGTCTCATAAAGAAATACTGGGCTAATTAGTAATTCTCCATGAGTAATTATATTTCTTTCTAAAACACTGCTTTGAAGTACATATTGATTTATAGTAGAAACTAGACTATTAACATTAAAAGAAAATTAAATCTTTTCATGTTATAATCACAGATACATAATAGATCTAATATTTATCTCTGCACATTGCTTCAGCTAGAAGCCCTTCCTAATGTAATTATCTAAGCTTTCATTTCATATTTTTTGAAGACAATCTAAGAAAGTTTGGTACATAAGATTTTTTTAGTTATAAAACTATTAGAGAATTTTAGATCTTAATATATCTTTGTGTGTGTTTTTGTGTGTGTTTATATGCATGTGAATGTGCCATACATGTGAATGTGAGAGAAATCTGTTTGAATTGGCCCTCTCTTTCTACCTTTAAATTGATTGTAAGACAGAGAACCCAAAGAACAGTGGCAGGAAGGGATCTCAAAAGAGTTTGAGGAAGAAGTATATATGGTCAAATAAATCATATTAAATTCTTCAGGAATTGATTTAAAAACATTATTTTTATAAATTGTTCTTTCTTTCACCAACAATTCTAATTTGTGTTTCCTAACTACTCAAGTGTAGAGACTCCCTTGGAGTCTGATCAACATATTTGCGTGCACACCATTAAAGAAAACTTCTCTCAGAAGCTATCAAATGTCAAGAATACATCATGATATTTCATAGCCTCTTTTTCCCTCCATGATGAGACTTTGACTGGGGGGAAATTACACAGTTCTTGTGCATGCTGTTATATTCACTAAAAGTTTACAGGTGTAACTTTCTTAGTGTGTCTTGAATTCTTTGAGATTTAGTGGCTTATACTTGCAATGTCAGCAATTTTGAAATCGGAGATAATATTATGGTTAGTTTGATGACCTAGACTACACAGTACATTTTAAATCATCTTTGGCTACACACTAATATTCTGCCTCAAATAAAATCCATGCAAGCAAAACATATCAAATAATCAATCAAACAAAAAACCCCAAATATCGGTTTCTCTGCATTTTCTTCTTACCATCATTTATTCATGGCTCAGTTTCTTGACTTTTCTTATTTTTACATACTTTTTGTAAGTAGATAATTTCATATGTCACAGATTCTTTTCCTTAAATACCCATCCCTATTAAAACCCTGCCATTGTCCAGCCTCATCTTATTGTTACTTACACAAAAGTGTGTGTGTGTGTGTGTGTGTGTGTGTAAACTTCTGAGTCCATTAAGCATTATTCACATATAAATGTGTTCAGGTATGACATTGAACATCTTGTGTGAACCTCCTTAGAGGAAACTAATTCTCTAGCGCAACTGTCTTTGACGTCCTGTAGTTTTACACCTTAGAGTGGATCCATACAGAATTTCCCATGACCAAGTAGGTCTATCACATGGTTTTTACAATATGCTGATATTACTCAGTCAACAGTATTATTCAAATGCCTGGGTTTTCATCTTGTAACAGAATATTTTTTAGCTTATTACATAGTCTTCTAAATTTGTGTAGTGGTTGGTCTTATGTTGCTTGTATTGTAATGCTAAGTGAGTTCCCCAAAACCTAAGTTTGCACATAGCCCTTGTGACCCTGCCCAAAGTTATTTCTGATTGGTGAATAAAGCTGCCAATGGCTAGCTAATAGATGGGTAGAAGAGACATAGTTGAGGTTTAGTTTTCCTGGGCTTGGAGTCTGAAGAGTAGGGGAAGAACAACATGAAACAGGGAGAAGGAGAAGTTGCCATAGGTTAGCTGAGCCAAAACAATGTTGTTCTGTGCACTAGCCAAATGGAGCTAAGAGCAGCCCTGATGAAACATAGCAAGTAATAACTCAGGGTTAATGATAACAAAGTAGATTCTAATAGCATGGAGGCTATCCATTGAGTGTCTTCCCAGCCCTTGTGCTGATTAAGGCTTATTTTAAATATAAAGGCCGTGAGTCTGTCTTTCATCTGGGAAATTGAAAATAGTGTAAGGCTGGGTAGAAACCCTAGGCTGGGATTAAAATAATTTCTACAACAAATTTGTGTAAATATTTTCATGTGTGTTTGCAATAGTATGTCCACTGGTGTTCACATGCCTGTGAAGGGCAGAGGACAACCTTTAATGTCATTATTCAGAATCCATCTACATTATTTATTGAGACAACCTCTTTCAGGTTTTTTTAGTTGTTGTTATTGTTTTGTTTTGTTTTCTTGGGGGGTGGGGGGAGCTCACCAAATAGGTGACCAGGAAGCTGCAGGGATATTTTGCTTTCCAAGTACTGACATCATAAGTGAATGCCACCACACCCAGATATTTCACAGGGGTTCTGGTATCAGTCTTAGAACCTTAATTTCTACTGTTAGCCTTAGGAACTATACCTACTGGGTATCTAACTAGCCAGTGGGTTTACTTTTATAATTTCAAATATTGATTTATTTAAAGTAAATAAATATACAGCTAATAATGATGAAGATAAAAATTACATGGACTTATATTTTGGAGCTGACATTTTAAATTTTAATACCATAATATGGTTATTTCTGGCATATTTCATTGATTTGTTTTAGCATTTGTTCCTCTGGAAATTTTGTTATTTCAGTTTTATTATAAATATGAAATTTGATTGTCAAAGTAGCTATCATTTGCCTGACACTGATGTTCCTGAAGAATTCAACATTAAAGTAACTATAATAAAATATGGATCTCAAGAACTCAGACAAGATACTGTCGCTTTAAAACTGCAATGACTTATAACTTGAAAAATACTAATTAGTACAAAATTGACTTATAGTCTAACTTTATTGCTTGAATGTTACTGCCCAGGAAAATTGACCTTGGTATCTCTAATAATTTTATTTACATTCATTTAAATAAGTTAAAGAAAAATACTTAATTGAATATAAAAATCTTGTTGATCCCATTCTAAAATATAGGACATTAAGTAATTGTTTAACTTTCAGCTTTTATATTTAACACCTAAAGCAAATTGGATTTTTTTATTTCTGTTTGCTCATTTTTTTCCAGAGTTCTTTCATCCATAACAACATTTTCTTCATTACTCTGGGCAAGACCTTCCTCACACTCTCTATTTCCTTAGTTTTGTTGAAATATAGTGTTTCCAAAGTTCAAAGAAACCAAGAAAAATCATTATTTTGTGAGAAACTGGATTCTTTCATATAGGATTATTCTTTCAATCAAGGTCTTTTGAAGCTGTTAATAATTTCTATTTTTGGTGACTTAAATCAGCAAGGACAGTCAAGCAAAGTATCACCTTGCAGAATAAAAAACAAAAAGATTTAAAGAAAGAATGCGATAAAAAAATGGAATTCTATTAAATTCTTACAAAGAGTAAAGGTTTATTTCACCTGTGTATTATTTTTTTTGTTGTTGTTTTGCATGAAATTGATTCTAGATGAAAATTTTTATAAAGCACTGTAGAAAATATGTGATAACCTTGACTGTCTGTCGCATGGTTTCTGTTGCTATTTATAGCAGCACAAAAACTACAAAGCTTCTTAAACTTGATAAGAAATTTAATTAGATTTTGTCATCAATAATTTAGGTTTCAAATTGTAACAAATTGGCAGCTGTTGATGTGAACTGCAAATGAAATCAGGCCAATTCTAACCAAATCAGGCATAAAATTATATTTTAATAAACTTTTATTCTACTTCCTATTACCCTTTTCTTCTTATCATGCATGCCTGAGATCCATGTGTGATTTGTGTCCACGGATGTTGAGCTTTATTGCTCTTGTAATTTAGAAATATGACTGTGGAAGAAGAAAGACTATTAGTATACAGCAAAAATGCCTAACAAACTTTTTTAAAAACTGTGATGAAAAATGATAAAATAGTCTATGTTTTCTTTTCATAACTATGTTTTTCCATTTCCTTGAGTGCTACGAACTGAACCCAGAATTTCATACATTCTAGCCCAATGCTTTTACACTTATCTGCATTGTCAGTCTTCTCTATACCAGGTTTATCAAAGAAACTGTGGCAAATGTACTGTCATTTGCACCATAACAGGGAAGTTTAAATGAGACACTCTGTAGGGTAGAGTCCATAGATGTACAAGATATAATAATAAAATTATTTCACCACAGCACAATTATTGTTGTGGAAAGTGGGATTAAAGAAATTAATATTATCCCTTTGCCTCCCACCACTTATAATAAGTTATATTAGCTAGGTATTATAGCTAGTTAAGTCTCTGAGAGATAAACAAAGCAAATTCTTGAAATAAATAAAAATAGAGAAGTAGAATAATACATAATCTTCTGAAAATCCATCGTTTAGCCAAAGTAGGAGAAAGGATGATAAAATTTATACTACCAAACAGAGCAAACAACTCATAGATAGTAAATGTCCATATTTATCATTGTTTTGCATAAGCTTTCATACTTAGAGATCAAAGTAGAGTTAAAAAATATTCCACCCAATAAAGTATAGAGAAGATATTGTTCAGAAGTCAGTTGTGTGTTTAGCTACAGAAAAATAAATCCACTCAAAATATATGTAGACCCTGATTTGAGAATCCAGTATCAGTGAAGCACAGGGCTAAATGAGAACACTTATCATTCAATAAAAAATTATAAATAGTAACACAAAAAAGAATATTTAATACTTAAGCAATGTGTCATGTCCTAAAATTAAATAAATAATGCATAATATATTTATATGCCACAATGAATGTAATATCCTACAGACTACTAAAATTATCTGATTTGACATACAATGTCAAAGACTAAATGAGTCTAATCTGGGTTGGGACTTGTCTCTTACAAAATGAGCCTGTGATATAGTTATCTAAATCTATGTAGTTAACTCTAAAACTCCATGCATACAAGACAGAGCCACCTGTATTTATACATATGTGCAATTAAAATACATACTAAAAATAACAAAGAATTTTATTGAGTATTTTTGCATCGATATTCATAAGAGAGATTGGCCTGAGATTCTCTTTCTCTGTCGGATCTTTGTGTGCTTTTGGTATTAGTGTAATTGTGGCTTCATAGAACGAGTTGGGTAGTGTTCCTTCTGTTTCTATTTTGTGGAACAGTTTGAAGAGTATTGGTGTTAGGTCTTCTTTGAAGTTCTGATAGAATTCTGCAGTAAAACCATCTGGACCATATACCCAGAGACTTTACCTGCATGCAATAAGGACACATGCTCCACTATGTTCATAGCAGCCTTATTTATAATAGCCAGAAGCTGGAAAGAACCCAGATGTCCCTCAACGGAGGAATGGATTCAGAAGATGTGGTATATCTACACAATGGAATACTACTCTGCAATTAAAAACAATGAATTCACGAAATTCCTAGGCAAATGGTCAGATCTTGAAAATATCATCCTTAGTGAGGTAACCCAATCACAAAAGAACACACATGGTATGCAGTCACTGATAAGGGGATATTGACCCAGAATCTCAGAATACCCTAGACACAATCCGCATATCAATAGATTTCTAAGAAGATGGAAGGAGAGACCCCTGGTCCTGGAAAGACTGGATGTAGGGGAACGCCAGGACAGAGTAAGGAGAGGGGGTTGAATGGAGAAAAGAGGGAGGGAAGGGGGCTTATGGGACTTTCGGGGAGGGAGGAAACGGGAAAGGGGAAGTGATTTGGAATGTAAATTAAAAAAATAAAATAAAATAAGAAAAAAAACAATAACAAAGGAAGATCTAAACATGAGAAGTTTGGGAGAGCATTTTAGAGGGGAAAAACGGAAGAGCAAAATGATATAATTTTAATGAAATACTTTTTAAAATTAAGAAAGAAACCTGTAGAAAATATTCCAGATGTCCCTCAACGGAGGAATAGATACAGAAGATGTGGTATATTTACACAATGGAATACTACTCTGCAATTAAAAACAATGAATTCACGAAATTCTTAGGCAAATGGTCAGAACTTGAAAATACCATCCTTAGTGAGGTAACCCAATCACAAAAGAACACACATGGTATGCAGTCACTGATAAGGGGTTATTAACCCAGAAGCTCGGCATACCCAAGACACAATTCACAATATCAATTGATTTCCAAGAAGAAGGAAGGAGAGACCCCTGGTCCTGCAAAGACTGGACGTAGGAGAATACCAGGACAGAGAGGCGAGATGGGGTTGATGGGGAACAGGGGGAGGGAAGAGGGCTTATGGGACTTTCGGGGAGGGAGGAACCAGGAAAGGGGAAATCATTGGGAATGTAAATTAAAAAAAAAAAAGAAAATATTATAATTCATGCCAGATAAGATTTAAAATTATTTCTCATCTATAAATAAGTTATTTTTTCTTTTATGTTATTGTATTTTAATTACATCATTCCTCCTTTTCCTTTTTCCTTTAAATATTTTCATATATTTCTCCATGCAATCTTTCAAATTCATGGCCTCTTTTTATGTTAATTGATAGTATATACATATATGTTTGGATGAGTATGTTTATGTGTATTTAATTGTACATATATATGTGTGTATACATATATAATCCTAAATTTAATCTACTCAGCCTATATAATTTTACTTTTATATATATTTTCAGGGATGGCCATTTGGTATTTAGTAACAATTTGATTGTTTTTACCTAGAGAGGAATATTTCTCTCACTCTTATGCTTTGGTTCCTTATAGACATTTGTATGGGGTTGAAGGGTTGTCCAGGCTCCCGCTTTCAATTTGACCATGTTTATTTTTTTCCTTCTTTGTCTTATGCTTAGGAAGTCATGTTGATTAGACATTATGGATGTGGTTTTTGACATTCTCAAAAGACTCAGTTTCACAGAAAAATCCATGCTCCTCTGTTGCTACAAGATTTCTGTTCCTTTTTCTGCAATGTTTCTTGATCCTAAGGTAGTGAATGATTCATAAAAACAAAACTAACGAAAATATATAAATATGGAGCTCAGTTTCAACAGAGATGTATTCAAATAATTCTTAAAGTATTCTTCTAGATGCACCTAACCCTCAAGAGACTTAGGACCCCAGGGAGTGGGGAGATGTGTTGGGGTGTGGGTTAAAGGACATCCTCTTGAAGATAAGGGGAGGAGATGTTGGGTGTGGAAGAGACAGAGAGTGGGCTGGGAGGGAGATAAAGTTTGGAGTGTAAAAACAAATAAAGAATAATGTTTTAAAAATGTATTCTAAATACCAGCAAATCTTTTGCAATCATGGGTAAGTTGAAGATAAGAAGCTGGAAAGAGAATTAGTTGCTCAAGTGGACTTTCAACATATGTCTTGATAAGGATTGTGACCTACCTACAATTGAAGAAGTGGAATTGAACACAACAACATTGCATAACTATGTGCTGAAGATTTAAAGATACTTACAAATTGACCTGTGCTTTTGATATGCCTCTATGAAACAACAAAATGTAGGTATTACTCTATGGAGGTGTGGCAACATGTACAATTTCTCAAGAATCAATTGGTGAATGTGTAAGAAAGTAGCACACAATAGTCTTGTCAGACAGTTCTTTCAAATTTAAAAATTGATCACAAAAATTCTGTTCAACTACGTAAGAATATTGTTGTTTCAACAATTATTTATATGACTGTATTTATGACTTTAAAAAAAGAAGGTAATAAAGCATGATATATCTACAAGTTTCAGAAAAATACAATGATAAACCATTAGTAAGAAATATAACAAGTGAGTTATTTACAGATATTGATGTGAATGGTAAAGCTACATATCTATGATAATACAAAATGCATTGAAAAATAATACTGAAATTGGTTTGCTTCTGTCTTTTAAAATAGAATTTTTGCATATTAAAAGTATACATGGACATGAAGGATAGGATAAAACTATGGAAAACTAAATGAAAAAGCTGACATAGTACTACCTGAGGACCCAACTATACCACTCCTGGGTATATACCCAGAAGATGCACCAACATGTAATAAGGACACATGTTCCTCTATGTTCATAGCAGCCTTATTTATAATAGCTGGAAGCTGGAAAGTACCCAAATGTCCTTCAACAGAGGAATGGATAAAGAAAATATGGTACATTTACATAATTAAATACTACTCAGCTATTAAAATCAATGAATTCATAAAATTCCTTGGCAAATGGATGGAACTAGAAAATATCATCCTGTTTGAGGTAACCCAATCATAGAAGAATACACATAGTATGTACTCACTGATAATAGGTAGATATTAGATCAGAAGCTTGGAATACCCAAGATACAATTCACAGACTACATGAAGCTCAAGAAGAAGGAAGACAAAAGTGTATCCACACTTCGGTCCTTCTTAGAATGGGGATCAAAATACTCATGACAGCAGATACAGAGACAAGGTGTGGAGCAGAGACTAAAGGAAAGATCATCCAGAGACAGCCCTACCTGGGGATATGTCCCATATACAGTTACCAAACGCAGAAATTATTGTGGATGTCAACAAGTGCTTGCTGACAGGAGCCTGATATAGCTGTCTTATGCCAGTGCCTGACTAATACAGAAGTGGATGCTCACAGTCAACCACTAGACTGAACACAGGGTCCCCAATGGAGGAGTTAGAGAAAGTACCCAAGGAGCTGAAAGGGTTTGCAGTCCATAGGAGGAACAACAATATGAACCAACAAGTACCCCCAGAGCTCCCAGGACTAAACCACCAACCAAAGAGTACACATGGAGGGACCCATGGCTCCAGCCACATATGTAGTAGAGGATGGCCTTTTCAGACCTCCGTGAGAGGACAGGTCCTTGGTTCTGTGAAGGCTAGATGCCCCAGTGTTGTAGAATGCCAGGACAAGGAAGTGGGAGTGGGTGGGTTGATGAGCAAGGGGAGCAGGGATTTCAGAGAGGAAATGAGGAAAGGGGATAACATTTGAAGTGTAAATAAAGAAAATATCTAATTAAAAAAACAAAACAATAACACCAACAAAGAAGAAACCAAGCCAATCCAGGTACCTTTTTTATCCTAACATTTTGACTCAATACACTCTGGCTAAGGATATAAAACCTGGAAGAAGCTATTGAAGCCTGGAGTCAAATTTAATTTTTCACATCAGACTCAGCTGGTAACTCTGAAACATTTAAATGTACATCAAATGGAGCAATAGGTAAAAATATTGTGACTATTATGTTGTTGACAAGAGTGTACATATTTTTTGATAAACAAAGTACATTGTTCTAATTTAGCTTTTGCAATTACTCTTGCCATTCAGTTATATATCTCCTGCAGTGAAAGCTCTTGTCACTGCTATCTCCATATGGAAACCTTCCTTAAGGAAACCCCTGAGGGACCAAATCTACGTTGGAAAGTAGATTTTTATATGTTCACGGATCATATGTTTAAATTATTGTAAATGATCTAATAGCTTCTGCTTGCTATCTGTTTCTAGTTTAAGAATAATGATGGAAATAACAGATTCTACATAAAAGCATTCTAGTTTTCAAACCATACATGGTAGTTTAATCTATGTAAGAAGCAATAAGTCAAGTCAAGTAAAATTGATTTTGGCAATATGTATCAGAGTTTCCTGAAGTTAGTTAAGTACAATCAATTGGCAAAATTATTTTGCGAGTTGGTGTTTGTGTTACTTTTTTTAAATGGTGTTATATCAAAAGGAGTAACAGAATAAATTAAGCTTAATGAATCTGAAACATTATACTAATTAGATTCATTTAAATAAATGTCTTTATGATGGGAGTTTCATAAAAATATTTATGGAGTTTAAATAATCACCAAAATGTTATGATTGCTAATGAACTTTAAATCCAGTGTATGTGATGTGCAATTATAGAGGCATATGAAATTAAGGACTGGAATAATTTGTTGAGCAATGAGACCTAACACATAAGTTGTAAAGAAACTATGACAAAGTCTTAGAAGAAATTGTAGAGAGACTTATTGGGGTGCCATGCCACCTGGCAGGAACTTGACATTGACAAAGGTGAAGTTCCTCTCCCAGTCTTTGAGCAGGAATTTCTTTCTTTTTTTTTTTTCTAGTTTTTTTTTTATTTACATTCCAAATCATTTCCCCTTTCCCGTTTCCTCCCTCCCCGAAAGTCTCATAAGCCCCCTTCCCTCCCTCTTTTCTCCATTCAACCCCCTCTCGCTTCTCTGTCCTGGCTTTCGTTCCCCTACATCCAGTCTTTCCAGGACCAGGGGTCTCTCCTTCCATCTTCTTAGAAATCTATTGATATGCGAATTGTGTCTAGGGTATTCCTAGATTCTGGGTTAATATCCCCTTATCAGTGACTGCATACCATGTGTGATCTTTTGTGATTGGGTTACCTCACTAAGGATGATATTTTCAAGTTCTGACCATTTGCCTAGGAATTTCGTGAATTCATTGTTTTTAATTGCAGAGTAGTATTCCATTGTGTAGATATACCACATCTTCTGAATCCATTCCTCCATTGAGGGACATCTGGGTTCTTTCCAGTTTCTGGCTATTATAAATAAGGCTGCTATGAACATAGTGGAGCATGTGTCCTTATTGCAAGCAGGTAGAGCCTCTGGGTATATGCCCAGGAGTGGTATAGCCGGATCCTCCGGGAGTGTCATGCCCAGTTTTCTGAGGAACCACCAGACTGCTTTCCAGAGTGGTTGTACCAGCTTGCAATTCCACCAGCAGTGGAGGAGTGTTCCTCTTTCTCCACATCCTCGCCAACAACTGCTGTCTCCTGTGTTTTTGATCTTAGCCATTCTGACTGGTGTGAGATGGAATCTCAGGGTTGTTTTGATTTGCATTTCCCTAATGACTAAGGATGATGAAGATCTCTTTAGGTGCTTCTCAGCCATTAGATATTCCTCAGGTGAGAACTCTTTGTTTAGCTCTGTACCCCATTTTTAATAGGGTTACTTGCCTCTCTGGAGTTTAACTGCTAGCCATAATCCCCTCCACCTAGGGTAGAGCACTCAGACCAAGGTGAAATTCATTGTTCCTCCAGGTCTACAAATTCCTGAATTAAGTAGGTGACACTCCCAGCTGCCTGAGCAGTGGAGCCAATGCCCAGTGAATAGCCAGACCAGTTCCCCGGAACACACCCTGGAATTTGGAGGTAGGGTCTTGTCTGAAATCTTAAAATTCTGAGTACTCCTTTAAACCTCAAGATTTTGAGCAGCAGGTGTTCTCTTAGTCTCCATCTCTTTGCGCCACCTTCCCATACATTCCCAACTTCCCTTCCAGGTAACCTGTTCCATGTAACTGCAGGCTGTTTCAAGAAATGGTTGGGTTACCAACATAAAAGTTATAAAACAATATATACCTTCATACAAAGACATTATGCCAAAGCCTGGCATACAACATAAAAAGCTCTCCCATATAACATGAAGATGTGTCTGAGTCTCGAGGTTTTCATAGTGAAATGTTAATTTTGTTTTAATGGTATTTTTAAGCAAAGTTTCCTTTGAAACATTATACATACTATAACTGTACTTAAGACTTTGTTGGAAAGATGAATATTTTCTTTGGATCTCTTCATAGAATTCTTAGAAATACTATATTTTACAAATAATTCTAGCTCTGTATTTATAATAAATATTCCAGACTGGGTCAAATTTTATCTATCTGTTTTGTTCATTTATTTCAAGACAATCAAATGACAAGAGTCTTAATAGAGTCTTAATAGCTATTACTTCACTGTGGTCTTATCAATAGCCCAATTGCTAGTGACTTCTGTGGTCATGTTTTCTTTAGTTGCTTAGATATTTTTAAAAAGTATTCATTCTGGTATAATGAATATGATCCATAATACACCGTGGAATAAGTCAGCTGTAAAGAAAAATGAAATCATGAACTTAGGAGGTAAATGGATGGAACTAGATATACAAGACCCATAAAGACAAACTTTACATGTTACCTCATTTGAGGTTCATGGTTCCAAATCTTTAGGTATAAGTGCATATCTTGGAATAACTGTAAAATCCAGGAAATAAAAAGGGATGATTGCTTGTGTAGGGGGCTGGTGAAAAATAAAGAGGAATTAGAGGGTACAGAGGATGTAATTGGGGAAAAAAGAAAGGGCATAATTTAGGGAGAGTGATATTAATATAGAAGAAGGACCAAGGTGGGCAAAATAACAGTAATGACATCTGGAAGAATCATAATGAATCACACTGTTGAGAATTCATCTGAAAAATATATAATAAATATGTCTGGTTCTAAATATACACATACAATTTACATGAAATTATTTCATCTGGGCCAAGGATCATCTAACAGAAATTACAAAAGCAGAATTTGCATTGATATTCATAAGGGAAGTTGGTTTGAACTTCTCTTTCTTTGTTGGCTCTTTGTGTTTTTTAGGTATAAGCATAATTGTGGCTTCATAGAATGAATTAGGTGGTGTTCCCTATGTTTCTATTTTTGGAACAGTTTGAAGAGTATTGATATTAGGTCTTCTTTGAAGGTCTGATAGAATTCTTCACTAAACCTATCTGGTCATGGCTTTTTTTTTTTTTTTTTTTTGATTCAGGGACTTTTAATGACTACTTCTATTTCTTTAGTGGTTATGTGAATGTTTAGATGGTTTACCTGATCCTGATTTAACTTTGGTACCTGATATCTGTCTAGAAAATTGTCTATTTTATCCAGATTTTCCAATTTTGTTGTATATATTCTTTTGTAGTAGGATCTGATTTTTTTTTTTTAATTTCCTTGGTTTCTTTTGTTATGTCTCCCTTTTCATTTCTGATTTTGTTAATTTGGGTACTGTCTCTGGCCCCTCTCTTTAGTCTGGCTAAGAGTTTATCTATCTTGCTGATTTCCTCAAAGGACCAGCTTCTGGTTTTGTTGATTCTTTATATAGTAATTTTTTTTCTACTTGGTTTATTTCAGCCCTAATTTGGATTATTTCCTAGAGTCTATTACCCTTGGGTATATTTGCTTCTTTTTGTTATAGATCTTTTAAATTGCTATCAAGCTGCACACCTATATGCTCTGTCAAGTTTCTTTTTGGAGGCACTCAGAGTTATGAGATTTGTTCTTAGCGCTGCTTTCACTGTGTGCCATAGATTTTCGATGTTGTGCCTTCATTTTCATTAATTTTTAAAGTCTTTAATTTCTTTCAGTATTTCTTCCTTGACCAAGTTATCATTGAGTAGAGCATTGTTCAGCTTCCATGTATATGTGGGCTTTCTGAAGTTTTTGTTGTTATTGAAGACCTTAGTTCATGGTGATTTGGTAGGATTCATGGGATTATTTCAGTTTTCTTGTATCTGTTGAGGTCTGTTTTGTGGCCAATTACATGGTCAATTTTCAAGAAGCTACCATGAGGGGTTGAAAATAAGTTTTATTCTTTGGTTTTAGGATAAAATGTTCTATAGATATCTGTTAAATCCATTTGGTTTATGACTTCTGTTTGTTTCACTGTGTCTCTTTATTTTCTGTTTCCATGATCTGTCCATTGCTGTAAGTGGCTTGTTAAAGTCTCCCACTATTATTGTCTGAGGTGCAATGTGTGCTTTGATCTTTAGTAAAGTTTCTTTTATGAATGTGGGTGCCCTCGCATTTAGAAGATAGATATTCATAATTGGAAGTTCATCTTGGTAGATTTTTCCTTTGATGGGTACTGTGTCCTTCCTATCCTTTGAAATAACTTTTCGTTGAAAGTTGATTTTATTTGATATTAGAATGGCTACTCCAGCTTGTTTTGTGGGACCATTTTCTTGGAATTTTTTTTTTACAGACTTTTTATTTTGAGGTATTGTCTGTCTCTCTCACTGAGGTGTGTTTCCTGTATACAGCAAAATGCTGGGTCCTGTTTGTGCACCCAGTCTATTAGTCTATGTCTTTTTTTTTTTTTTCGGGAATTGAATCCGTTGAATTTAAGAGAAATTAAGAAAAAGAAAAAGTGATTGTTGTTTACTGTTATTTTTGCTTTTAGATGTAGAATTATGTTTATGTGGCTATCTCCTTTTGTGATTATTGAAAGTAGATTATTTTCTTGCTTTTTCTAGGGTGTATTTTCCCTCTTTGTGTTGGAGTTTTCCATCCATTATCCTTTGCAGGACTAGATTTGTGGGAAGATATTGTTTAAATTTGGTTTTTTCATGGAGTACTTTGTTTTCTCCGTCTATGGTAATTGAGAGCTTTAATGGGTATAGTAGCCTGTGCTGACATTTGTGTTCTCTTATGGTCTGTGTGACATCTGGATCACCTAGCTTTTAAAGTCTCTAGTGAGAAGTCTGGTATAATTCTGATAGGTTTGACTTTATATGTTATTTGACCTTTTTCCCTTACTGCTTTTAATATTCTTTATTTCTTTTGTGCTTTTGGTTGGTTGATTATTATGTGCCAGGAGAATTTTTTTTTTCTAGGCCAATCTATTTGGAGTTCTGTAGGCTTCTTGTCTGTTCATGGGCATCTCTGTCTTTAGCTTAGGGAAGTTTTCTCCTATAATTTTGATGAAGATATTTACTGGTGCTTTACGTTGGGAATCTTTGTACTCTTCCACACCTATTATCCTTAGGTTTGGTTTTCTCATTGTGTCCTGGATTTCCTGGATGCTTTGAGTTAGGAGCTTTTTGCATTTTGCAGTTTCTTAGACTGTTGTGTCAATGTTTTCTATGATATCTTCTGCACCTGAGATTCTCTCTTCTATCTATTGTATTCTGTTGGCGATGCTTGCATCTGTGTCTCCTGATCTCTTTCCTATGTTTTCTATCTCTATGGTTGTCTCCCTTTGTGATTTCCTTATTGTTTCTATTTCCATTTTTAGATACTGGATGATTTTGTTCAATTCCTTCACTGTTTTGGTTGTGTTTTCCTGTAATTCCTTAAGGAACTTTTGTGTTTCCTCTTTAAGGGCACCTATCTGTTTACCTGTGTTCTCCCATATTTCTTTAAGGGAGTTATTTATGTCATCTTATTGTCCTCTATCATCATCTTGAGATGTGATTTTAAATCTGAACCTAGCTTTTCTGGTGTAATGGGTTATCCAGGACTTGCTGTGGTGGGAGAACTGGGTTCCAACGATGCCAAGTAGCCTTGGTTTCTGTTTCTTATGTTCTTGTGCTTGACTCCCACCTAGTTATCTCTAGTACCACCTGCCCTTGCTGTCTCTGACTGGAGCCTGTCCCTCCTGTGATCTTGGTTGTGTCTGAACTCCTCAGAGTCCAGCTGTCTCTGTGATCCTGTGATTCTGGGATCCTGGGTGTGTCAGAGCTTCTGTGAGCCAAGCTGCCTCTGGGATCCTAAACCCTGATGTGACCAAAATCTGAGATCCTGTTGTGTCAGAGCTCCTGGGATTCAAGCTTTCTCTGGGAATTGCAGGGGTAGATGGGGAGCCAGAGCTCTGAGTTTGCTCTGGGAACAGGTGTAAGCTGGAAGGAATCCGGATCTGTGGCTGGGCTGGGGTTAGTGTTTCCTTGGTTCGTGTGGGGATCCCAGTTACTCTGGGTGTTGAAAAAGGTGTTGTGGCCTCAACTGTGATCTTGGGTATGTCAGAGCTCCAGTGTATCTGGATGTGTCAGATCTCTTTGGAGTCGAACTTCCTCTGTGATCCTGTGATCTGTTGATCTTGGTATCCTGGACATTTCAGATCACCTGGGAATCTGGCTTCCAATGAGTATTTTAAGAGTGAGAGCAGAGCCAGCACCCCAAGTCTGCTCCAGGAGCAAGTTTAGAACAGAAGGTATCCATGCCACTGGCCAGGCAGGAGTTCTTGCGTCCCTGGATCCTGGGGCATCCCAGTTACTCCTGGTGTTGGGACAGATGTTGTGGCCTCCTCACCTCTGGTACTGGGTGTGCTACAGCACCTGGGAGTAGAGCTTACTCTGCGTGTTGTGAGAAAGAGTGCGGAGCCAATGCCCAAAGTCTGCTCACAGCACAGTCTAAGACCAGAAGACCTAATTTTCTATTTTAAATTTATTTTAGTAGTAATGCTTATTTTAAAATTAAATATAAATTTTGTTCTAAATTTTTTTATTTTAGTCGGTATTTGTAATTACATAAAAAATGCCCACATCTTAAATAATGCATGAAAGCATTATTTAGATAGAGAACGGATTTTATGTGTTCTGCACAGATTTTTGACAATGCCTTACATAAGTATAGCCCAAATATTATAAGAACATTCAATTTTAAAATAGCATTTCTTTTCTTTTCTTCTTTTTTTAAATTTATTTTTACCTTCTAGATTTTATTCCTCTCCCTGTCCACCCTCCAACTATTCCATGTCCCATACCTCCTCCCTCTTCCTCTGTCTCCACAAGAATGTCCTTACCACCTCCCCACTCCAGCAGACCTCTAAACACCCTGGGGCCTCCAGTTTCTTGAGAGTTAGGTACATCTTCTCTGATTGAACCCAGACCTGGCAGTACTCTGCTGTATATGTGTTAGGGCCTCCTATCTCTTGAGGTTGCCTGTTTCTATTCTTTCGCTGGACCTCAGGGCTTTAGTCCATTTCCCCCACCCAATACCAGAGCATGTTCCCTTCTCCCCTTCCCTTCCCCTATCCCACCCAGGTCCCTTTCTCCCTCTCTCCTTGTGATTTCTTTCTTCTCCTTCCCAAGTGGGACTGAGGGGTCCTCACTTGGTCCTTTTAGCTTGTAGACCTTTTTGAATTTTGTCGATTCTATCTTGGTTGTTCTGTATTTTTTTTTTTTTTTTGGCTAATATCAATTTATTAGTGAGTACATACCATGTATTTCCTTTCGGGTCTGAGTTACCTCACTCAGGATATTTTCTAGCTCCATCCATTTACCTGCAAAACTCAGGATGATCTCGTTTTTAATTGCTGTGTAGTATTCCATTGTGTAAATAAACCACATTTTCTGTATACGTTCTTCTGTTATTGAACAACTGGGTTGTTTCCAGCTTCAGGCTAACACAAATAATGTCACTTTGAATATAGTGGAGCACGTGCCCCTATGGTATTGTGAGGCATCTTTTGGGTATATGCACTACAGTGGTATTGTTGGACCTTCAGGTAGATCTATTTCCAAATTTTTGAGAACGTCCAGATTCATTTCCAGAGTGGTTGTGCCAGTTTGCAATCCCACCAGCAATGGAGAAGTGTTCCTCTTTCTCCACATTCTCAACAACATGTGTTGTCACCTGAGGTTTTGATCTTAGCCATTCTGATTGGTGTAAGGTGGAATCTCAGGGTAGTTTTGATTTGCATTTCTCTGATCACTAAGAACTTTGAAAATTTCTTTAGGTGCTTCAACTAGCAGAAGCCAGTGGCCTTTTGGCAGTGTGAGTTTCATCAAGATTGGCATGGCTTGCTACTTTACCAGTGGTACCACTGCATCCCCAAGGACACCGTTGAGGGATTCTTCTTTTGTGAATTCTCAGTTTAATTCTTTACCCCATTTTTTGATTAGGTTGTTTGATTTTTTTGGTGGTTAGCTTCTTGAGTTCTTTATATATTTTATATGTTTTAGATATTGGTCCTCTATATTATTTGGGGTTACAGAAGATTTTTTTCCCAATTTGTAGGTTGCTTATTTGTCTATGTCTTTTGCCTTACAGAAGCTTTCCAGTTTCATAAGGTTCCCTTTATCGATTCTTGATCTTACAGTATGAGCCACTGAAGTTCTGTTTAGGAAATTTCCCCCTGTGCCAATGAGTTCAATACTCATACATTCTCTTCTATTAGATTAAGTGTATCCAGTTTTATGTTGAGGTTCTTGATCCACTTGTACTTGAACTTTGTGCAAGGTGACAAATATGTGTCTATTTTCATTTTTCTACATTCAGACAGCCAGTTTGATCAGCACCATTTATTGAAGATGCTTTCTTTTTTCCATTGTATATTTTTGCCTTCTTTGTCGAATATCAAGTGTGTGTAAGTGTGTGGATTTATTCCTGACCTTCTTTAGATGTGTTTTAGAAAGTTTAAAGACAAAAAGTAACTTTTGGATAATATTAATTCCAAGTATGGAAGTTTAATAAAATTATTATGATTCTTGAGCATTCTCATTACTCAGAAACCTTAAATGTTTCAGCATTAATTGTGAATATTTTAACTTTATACATATCTATCAATCAACATGAATTTTTCTGAATTTGTTGTGGTGGTGATCATCTATGCAAACTTTATGAGTAATATCTGTTGATGTGTTCAAGGTTCAGAAACTAGTGACATTTCTAGAAATTTAAAATTAAATAATAAGACAGCAGGATCTATGTTAGATATAGATAGGTGTATTGTGTTAGATTAACTCTGAACATCTTTTCTGAAAAAAAAATACAGCATGATTTTTTTTTCTTTTTGTTGAGATTTTAATTTTTTTTCTTAATTAAAATAAAATTATACAATTCTCACCTTCCACTTCCCCTTTTCCAACATTCCCATGTTCTTTCTCAACTCATTTCAAATTTACAACCTCTTTTTAAATTATACACAAACACACACAACACACACACACACATACACACACACACACACACACAGACACACACACACATATATATATATATATATATATATATATATATATATATATATATATATATATATATACTTATATACAAGTCTACATGTACATAGGAAAAACACAGGTACTCAGAAATAGAATACAATCTGCTGAGTTTATTTAGTGTTACTTGTGGTATATTATTTCAGGGTCAACCACTTGCTTTTGCATGAAGAGATAAGATGCTAATTCCTGATGAAGACTAACTCTCATTTTCTCTGCTGTTTTAACACCGAGTCTATTGGTCAACCTTTGAAAACCACAGTGTTAAGATACCATGGGTTGAGCTTCTTAACATTTCTAGGAGTGTTTTAATTATTTGCTAGTGACATTTACAGATAACAAGTCTGTGGTTTTTATTTTATTCATATCATATCTGTATCCTTAAATACCTTTCTTAAAACTATATAAATTTTCAAAAATAAAATTTTGAAGAGTCCCAAATGGTAGCTGTATTAAAATTTTCAGATGTATAACTTTTTTCGTGAAAATTATACTTCTTATAATTATTTAGATGATCTAGTTGAATCCTTGATGAATATACAAATACATATACTTGCTCTATTCTTCAGTAATTTAATTTGATGATTAATTTTCATATTGATTATTATTGATGGTGTTTAGTTTGTGAGTTTATGATAAATGGTTCATGTATTAATATATGATGAATTTACATCTGTGTTGCTATAAATCACTGTAATTTGAAGGTTTGGTACATACATTATTGCAATTACCAGTCAACTTAATAGTACAGATATTTACAATTCACATTTGTAGTTCAGATAGTCTTAATCTGTACCCCACTTTTTCATAAATCTAGTGTTAAGTCTATAAAAAGCTACTTTATTAGAGTTAGCACCTTAGAACAAGTTTGAGTATTTTGAAATATTAAAAGTTCTTTTACAGCTTAAAAAAATAATTATTTCTAGAATGTTCCTGAAGACTTAGATTATAACACTGCTCTATAATTATGTTTCAGATGGTGCTGTTATTCTTAGCTCATATTTCCATTTGTTCATAACTTCATGACAAGCACCTTTTCAGGCTAGGATTTCTCACATATTTCAAGCAAAAAATAGATTTTTTTTAAAACTGTAGATTGTTTGAGTAAGCAACAGTTCACCAACTGCTAGAATATAATGCCTGTTTTTTGAAATACTGTGAAAAAATTTCTTTTTCTTGCCTTTATAACATTAACAGTAGTTTGTGATTGATATTGATTTCACACTTCATTTTTGTAAATTAAACCTTCATACCTTGTCATAAAATGAATTCCATGAGTTGTTAAAACAGTGTAGGAGAGATTATGAAAACTAAAAATATTAATGAGGCTTTCCATGCAGCATTTCAGTACTAAAAAAGGAATTTTGTGCAAATACTTTAATTTTAGATATATCTGAGATTTATTCTTGTGAATTTTATGTCTATTGATCTCATGTGAATAGTCACTGTTGAGTCAGGCAATTTGTGGCAAGATTTTCAAATTAGGATTATAAAAGTGCTAGCAAAGCCCTGCTACAGCATCATGGTTAAAGTAGATATTTTCAGATCACAACCTGTAATCACCAAATTGGGAACAGAAAAATTTGCTTGAGAAACTGTAGAGACAATTTATCTATGCTACATTTGTTATTATGCACAGTATAAGAATTGTCAAAATATAGCCAAATACAAATTTTTAAAACACATATCTGATGGACTATGTAATAGTCATAGATTCTTAATTACCTATCCCAAATTTTGTACCTTACATATAGATATGAAGAAACTAATAATAGTTTTAGAAAGAGATTATGTGGTTACTCTTATAAAAAATTGACAGGATCTAGAAACAAATCCCTGGGCATGTCTGCAATGGATTATATATACATGTGTTAATTGAGGTGGGAAGACCTCTCCTATTTGTAAGTTCAGTCCTTCCATGGGATGGGGTCCTGTACTAGATAAAATGAAAAAAAGGAAGTTGATCATTATGATTTGTCAATTTTTTAATTTCTGGATGATATGTGACTCATCATGTAGTCCTGCAAATAAATATACTGTACTTGCCACCATGCTATTCCTGCCACTATACCATCCCTACCATCATGAACTCAAACATCTACAAATAAAAAGTAAACAAGTCTTTATTTCATAAAATATCTTGTGTCAGGTATTTTATAACAGTTTTGAGTTAAATAATGCACACAAAAACCAAGGTATAAAATGAGATCCAAAAGAGGAAGTTAATGAGGTAATATACTTGAAATTGTGAGTAAATGAGAAAACAGAAGTTACTACCATGGGTTTTATTCCCATCTGTCTTTTTCCTAATAGAAAAAGAACACTTTGTTCATTGATTAATTTGTTTTTCTTATTAATTTGGCCAGCATTTTTTTCTATGTTATTCTGGCTGTCATGATACTATTGTCTTCAAACTCTCAGTGATTCTCTTGCCTCAATTTCCAAACATTGAGTTTGCTGATGTTCACAACAATGACTTGCTGGAAATTTTGGAGACAGACACATATGGGGTGAAGACTCTATAAAGAAAGCAAAAGGCAATTAGTTATATATAAGCCCAACAGGGAAAGCTGAAAGATATGCATCACTATGATATCCAGAAAAAGCCAACAACCGACACAGATTTTCACAATAAACATTGAGAATTATGGAAAGTACTTAACGTTGAGCTCTTAGTCCTTGAAACTTTATTAGTATGTCCCTAGTAACATAATATTGTTGCATAATATGTCAAGTGTTACATATTCAAATATCAGTATTTTCATTAGCAATTATATTTTCAGTGGTTTTGGTTGAAAGTTAAGCTGAATCACATATTTAAAATAATAAGCATCTGACTAAGCAAGTGATGTAATCTACAAAATTTAAACGCCCAAAGTCCTTAAAACAATACAGTTGTAAGTAAAAAGAAAAACTATAAAACAGCAAGTGATTGTTTTTAATGAAATTACCCAAAGTTGATTATGCTAACGGAAGTTTATAAAAACTATTTTAAAGAGAAGAGAGCAGTTGTATGGGAGCCTAAGGACAGGCGAGTGCAGACTGCCATCTGGAAACAAGCAGGCAAAGAGAGGAACTGATCGAAAAAATGAGAATTAGCTCAGAAAAATGTGTGGCAGAAACCTAGTACCTATCACAGACAGACTCCGCTAAGAATACATTTCTCTGATAATTGTATTCTAGACAGGCCAGTGGTCAACCACTGCCCAGCAGAAGAGAAGGCTGTTGTACATTCACACTGCCATCTATGACCTGGTTTCTCTGAATTATGAACAAACATCTATTCATTTGCTTCTGTTTTTTTAATTCTGCTTATCTTTTTATGGTCCATTTGTTTCAGGATTAGACTGCTATATCTTTTATTTTCTAGGATGTTTCTTTTTATCAAGTGGAATAAGCATTTCTAAGTTGAGTCATAAGATTTCTCATTTGAGGTTGATCTTTTGACATCTTGGCAAAATGAGATTTGTGAATTAAGATCAAAGATTTTCTTACTTGGGGATATTTTAAGTGTAGTTTAAAAACACAATATTTATTAATTCATGACAGTTTATGAAACTCTAAGTACAGCTAAAAAATGAAAATATAAATGTCATACATAATAAAGAAAGCAAATATCTGTTTCTTGATTTACATTAAAAATTCTATAATTTATTTAGACATTCAGTGTGTGTGTGTGTGTGTGTGTCTGTGTGTGTGTATGTCTGTGTGTGTCTGTGTGTGTCTGTGTGTGTGTGTGTGTCCTAACCCACATCTTAGGTTCATTCTGATTTTTAAACATTTAATCGAAAATTAAGTATTGTATACATTTACAGTCCGTGTAGTGATTTAAATAGGTATTATAGAATAACTGAGTCAATTCAATTACCATAATCCTTGGTGTTTATAATTGTATGTATGATAGAAAAGGCCTAATATTAATTATTTTCTAGTAATTACAAATATACAGTAATCATGCTGAACAATATATTTCTTAAATGTATTCCACTTTTATAACTTTAACTTGTATTCTTTGATGACCTTTTCCTCAGCTTCTTGTTTCTGTCCTTGATTTTGTATACAGCTTTTTAATATTTTCTTTTCTCGCTTATGTCTTTTACTGAAAATACATTTTTTTCTCATAAAATATATCCTGATTTTTGTTTTTCCTCCTTCTGTTTCTTCTAGTTCCTCCCTACCTCCCTTCCCCTACTGACCCACTCCCTTTCTATCTTTCATTAGAAAAGAACAAGCTTCTAAGAGATAAAATAATCAAAGATGACAAAATAAAATATAAAATGAAACAAAAGCTATCATATCAAAATTGGACATGACAACTCAACCATAAGAGACTCCCAAGAGTAGCCACATAACTCTTAGAGCCAATCATTTCCATGATCAGGAGTCCTGTAACATTACTAAAGATAATAGCTATAATATATATTCAGAGAAAATAGTGCAGATTCTACTATGCCCTGTGCTTGGTTCTTCAGTCTCTATGAACTCATGTGACCTGTGTTTAGTTGTTTCAGAAGTCTTGGTTCTACTGCTGTCCTCCATCCTCTCTGATTCTAACACCTTTTCTGCCTCTTTTGTCCCCTGAGCTCTGAAGAAGGGATTTGATGGAGACCTCCAATTTAGAATATTTCTGCATAATATCTGTCTGTGAAACTCTTTAAATGATTCCATTTGTTGTCAGAAGATGTCTTTGACAATGACTGGATACAGCTTTCATCTATGAATATAGTAAAATATTAGGATTCATTTCATAGCCTTTTAGAACCAGTAGTGTTTAGTATTGCTCTATGCCTCTGGACTATCTTGTCTCTGACCCTTGATTACCAATGCAATATAGTGCCTGAGTTGCCACTCTTGGAGTGGACCCTAAGTGAAATCAGACATTGGTTTTCTACTCTCCCATTTTTGCTGTGCTACCATTTCCTAAATTATGCTCCATGCAGAACTGGTTGTGGGTAAAATTTGTTTTGGCTGGATTGGTTGTCCATGTTTCTCTTCTGTAGACTGCTGAATACCTATATGCTCTTCAACAGAAAAATGAGGAGAGAATATTACATAAAGCAACATTATTACTCAGCTGTTTAAAAAATAATATCATGAAATTTGCAAACAAATGGAAGGAACTAGAACATATTCTGAGTGAGGTAACCTAGACCCAGGAAGTTAAGTAAGGTATGTACCCTGTTATAAGTGGATATTAGCCATTACATAAATGATGACAATCAGTAGACCCAGAGAGATTAAGAGTAAGTGTATAGGGGGGAAATATGGATCTCCTGGGAAGGGTGAAATAAAATAGATTTTATGAAAGGACTGAGGGCAGGTGGGGATAGTAGGGGCATCAGATGGAAGGAGATGAGATTGAGAAAGAGATTATGGGGAAAGGTGACTGGAACTGGGGGCACTTGGAAAGTAGTGTGGAAACCTAGTGCAATGGAAACTTCCTAGATTATATGAAGGTGACCCTACTGAGGACTCCTCATGATGAGGAATATTGTGTTTTAAATGGTCGTTTATGGTCTCCTTGTGTGACTTCTAGTGATGAGACTGGTTTGTATTCATTTGGGTTGTTGACCATGATGTTTCCATGGACATCCTCAAATAACCTAGGTTGTTGCTAATAAAAGAATCCTCTGGAAACTAATCCAGGGGCTGATTGTATAGAACAAGACCCACATAAATTATTGAACATGGGGAAATTGAGCTGGTGCCTATATGGAGACTTCACCCATACATTCTCTTTTTTTTTTTGTTATTGTTTTGTTTTGTTTCTGTTTTTGTTTTTTTTTTTTGTTGTTTTGTTTTTTGTTTTTCGAGACAGGGTTTTTCTGTGTAGCCCTGGCCGTCCTGGAACTCACTTTGTAGACCAGGCTGGCCTCGAACTCAGAAATCCTCCTGCCTCTGTCTCCCAAGTGCTGGGATTAAAGGCGTGCACCACCACTGCCCGGCCCATCACCCATACATTCTCAGTTTCCTTACATCTTCTTCACATTTGAAAAATTCTTGGGATCATATGACATTTGATGTAACCTACATAATAAAGTTCTTCATGTTTGCCTATGTCATTATTCATTATGACTGTAATATCCCACAAACCTATGTATACCACATTTTTTTTAATGGACAATTATGTTGAACTCCTTGGAGTTCAATTATATTGAAGTCCTTCAAGTATACTGGAAAATTATGATCCTAAATATGTAGGCATAGATGTCCTTTGCACATATGAATTTAAGTTCTTTGTATTGATACCTAGTAGTGATATTGTAAATAATATAGTATCTTTAAATTATATCTGATTGTTTTTTTGCTATTTGAAATTTTTACTCAAATATACATTTTGAATGTTTGACTTCTATCAGATGTATTATCTCCACATATCTTGATAGATTAATTCTCAACTCCAATAACAATGACTTTCTTCTGCAGAAGATTATTATTCTGAAATAGTCTTTTTTACTTAGTTATTAGCTTACATTTATTGATTTATCAATTGATTGTTGTGTGTACATTTATGTGTGTGCACTACAAGCATGTGCAGTAAGCATGTATGAGGAGGTCAGAAGACAACTTATGGGAGTCGGTTAGTAGGCTTAGATTTTTCAAACGTACTTTAACAAGTGTTCTTGGTTTCTTCACTCTCCCTTCTAGCTCACTGACCAAAGGTAGGGGAGAAGAAAGGCTAATAGGCAATGGGGGGTGTGGACCTGTTTAGAAGTAGTTTTGGGGGGGACAATTCCAAACACAAATTCAGTAGTGACTCAATCTAGAACAAACTGTGAGGTTCCACTGAACTGTCATAAGACCAAAGAAGTGGTAAGAAGCAGCTGGAAAACCACAGAAAGTGTGTTGTTGCTTTTCTCTCTAAAATGGCACGATAAGCGAAGATCACTGAAAACCAGCAAAACATTGCAAGGCAGACAAATGCAAAAACATGACTTTTTTTTTTGTTGGTTTGTGGGGTTATATTTATATTCTCTCTAAATGTCACATGCCCTCTCAAGTGTTCAGTTCAGCAGAATGCCTCATGCCCTTTCACAAGACAGCTTATATAAAAGCAACATTTGTCTCTTCCAACAAAACTTCCTCTCATGTGTCTGTTTCAGCAAAACATTCTCTCATAAGAGAGTTTCCAGAAAAACATCGCATGACACAACTGAGTTTCCAAAGACACCAGAAATTTCCACTTTGTATCTCCATTTCTATATAAAAAAATGTCTTTTTCTCTAATATTAAGTCTATACACAATAGAAATATTTATAAAAACCATAAAACCAGAATTTTACATCCCATTTTAAATAAGAAGTTTATGTACAGTCTAGTCAAACAATAGTCTACAAAAAACAACATTAAATTTCTATCAATATACAATAAACAAAACAACCTTAATTTTCTATCAATATACAACTTTATTTTGTTTTTCCCCTTATCATACCCAGTAACAACAAACCACCCTAGATAATAACATCCACAATGCATCAAATGACCAAAGCCATTCATCCCCAACCGAAGGGAGCAGGACAATGGTCTTATTGTAATTGCTTCCTGCTGAATTGGGACAAAGAATTCTTGTTTGGGTCCTAAGAAGAAAAAAAAAAGATAAGTCTGAAAACAGTTAACTCTAGCATTTGTTATCCTGTCTGTGTTGTCCAGTCTCTGTGTTATCTGTCTAGTCTATGTGTTGTATTACCTTTGCATGTCTGAGCAATTGAGCTACCCCTTTTGAAGTTGATATGCATGCATATTTTGGAGAAACCAGTAATTATGACAGTCTGTGAAAATGAATCACCTTTGCTATTCGGTATATGAAGACTTCATGTTTCAGCTGATACGAGGTTTTTTCCCTGGTTAGATCTAATCTTTACAAGTTTCATTTCCTATAGACACATAAGTATAAATACAACACCATCTTAAAACTATTGCAGGCTTTCACTCTAATGTCAACACATTCTTATAGTATATTGGCCTAGTGTTTTTTCCTCAATTTTTTTCAATAACCCAGTGTCTCTCAGCTGCTGTTCCTTTTTCACCAATATTAAGAAAATTTAGAACAGTACTTAGTCTGTCCTGAGGGTAAGGATTACCCTCAATTTTTTTTTTTTAGTAAGCCTCTCTTTTAAGTTATAATTGACCTTTTATATATATAAAACTTCTTGTTCTGTGGTATTATGTGATATACCAGTAACATGCTTTACATTGCGATATATAAAGAATTATTAAATCTGTATTGGATACATACAGAGCAGCATTATCAGTTTTAATTTGTGCAGGTATCCCATAATGGCCATTATTCCCAATAAATGTGTATTTACACAATCAGACTTTTCAGAGCTTAAAGCAGTCACCTATTGAAAATCTGAGTACATGCCAATGGTATGTTATATATGCCTTTGTTTTTCAAATTCTGCAAAGTGAAAAACACGCATTTGGCAGATGTCATTTCTTTTGGTACCCCTAGGGTACCTACCCTACCAGCAGGTAAGAAACTTTGTTTGTATAGACAACACATAGGACATTTATTATTATTATTATTATTATTATTATTATTATTATTATTATTAATATCTTTGGCTTGTTGTCAAGTGATAGAAAAAGGAGGTTTTCTTAAACGTCTCCCATTAATATAAATATTTCTTGTTAAATTTTGATGCTTCCAACACATTTTCTATTAGTAATTGGTCAATTTCACCATTTCTTTAAGTGAATGGACCTGGCAAATCTTTATGAGACTAAATATTTGGAATATGTAACGGATAATTTCAACTTCTGATCGCCTGATGCAATTGGACAAATAATACAGTTAATTCTGAGTTATCAGGAACAAGTTTAGCAGTCTCTGTATGTATAGTAACTCTTTTTACTTATAAAAATCAGTAATTATGTTAAGAAATTCAGAATAATCTAATAATACTATAAAATTCTGATTTTGAAATGAGGTATATGAACTTTTGATCATCTTCCTTATTTTGTCAAACTTATAACCTAACATCCCAATTTTGTTTTCATCAGTATGGAATGTCAGTGCCTATGGAATTGGTATTCTTTCTACAGTAAATGGAAGAATCTATTTAGTTCTTTTGATATCCTGTATACATTGTTTTTCAGATATTTATTATGAATTTTGGCCAAGTAGTTACTTCAAGCTCTTTGCCATTTTTCACCAATCACCCCCAATGACGTAATATTGGCATTTGTAAAAGTCCTACCAATTTAGCTGGATGTGTTTCTGAAAACTGATGTACTCTTATTCTTCCTTTTATAATTAATTCAAAACTCATATATATATCATAAATATATTACACATGTATATCATATATATATATATATATATATATATTAGTTTTACTTTGTTTATAAACTAAGAATATCTATTCCATAATATTATCATTCCTTTGCATTATGAGATTATGAGCCCGGTAGGAGAATGAGTTGAAAGAAAAATTACCAAAATGCAACAAGTTTATTAACAATTCAATCAACATATGCATTTTGCAGTCTTTGTTCTATAAGAGTTAACTCTGTTTCTACTTCAGCTGTTAAACTTCTTGGACTGTTTAAATTTGAATATTCTTTTAGTGTTTGAAACAAATTACTTAACTCATATGTACCTAATCCAATTTTAGGCTTCAACCAATTAATATCTACTATTAAATTTTTAAACTTAAGAGTTTACAATTGGTCCCTACAGATCTGTACTTTTTGTGACCAAATATTTTGTTGACTGTTTTTATAACCCACGTAACTAAGTGATTCTCCTCTTTGTAATTTTTCTGGAGTAATCTGTAATCATGAGCATGGCAGAATTCTTTTTGTTACCTTAAATGTCTTCTCTAAAATATCTGTGTCAGAATCAACTAACAAAAGGTCATCAATACAATGACTGATGATAGATTGAGGGAATTGCCTATGAATTATTTCTTTATTTTTATTTTTATTTTCTAAGTTTTTTATTTACATTCCCAATGATTTCCCCTTTACCGTTTCCTCCCTCCCCGAAAGTCCCATAAGCCCCCTTCCCTTCCCCTGTTACCCATTCAACCCCCTCTTGCTTCTCTGTCCTGGCATTCCCCTACATCCAGTCTTTCCAGAACCAGGGGTCTCTCCTTCCATCTTCTTGGAAATATATTTATATGCAGGGATGGTTCAATATAAGGAAGTCCATCAATGTAATCCACTACATAAATAATCTCAAAGAAAAAAAAAACACATGGTCATTTCATTGGATGCTGAGAAAGCATTTGACAAAATTCAGCATCCTTTCATGTTAAAGGTCTTGGAAAGATCAGGTATTCGATATCTAAACATAGTAAAAGCAATTTACAGCAAACCAGTAGCCAACATCAAACTAAATGGAGAGAAACTTGAAGAAATCCCACTAAAATCAGGGACTAGACAAGGCTGCCCTCTCTCTCCATATCTTTTCTTTTTTTTTTTTTTTTTTTTTTTAATTTTATTTTATTTTATTTTTTTAATTTACATTCCAAATCACTTCCCCTTTCCCGTTTCCTCCCTCCCCGAAAGTCCCATAAGCCCCCTTCCCTCCCTCTTTTCTCCGTTCAACCCCCTCTCATTACTCTGTCCTGGCGTTCCCCTACATCCAGTCTTTCCAGGACCAGGGGTCTCTCCTTCCATCTTTTTAGAAATCTATTGATATGCTGATTGTGTCTAGGGTATTCTGAGATTCTGGGTCAATATCCCCTTATCAGTGACTTCATACCATGTGTGATCTTTTGTGATTGGGTTACCTCACTAAGGATGATATTTTCAAGTTCTGACCATTTGCCTAGGAATTTCGTGAATTCATTGTTTTTAATTGCAGAGTAGTATTCCATTGTGTAAATATACCACATCTTCTGAATCCATTCCTCCGTTGAGGGACATCTGGGTTCTTTCCAGCTTCTGGCTATTATAAATAAGGCTGCTATGAATATAGTGGAGCATGTGTCCTTATTGCATGCAGGTAAAGTCTCTGGGTATATGCCCAGGAGTGGTATAGCCGGATCCTCCGGAAGTGTCATGCCCAGTTTTCTGAGGAAACGCCAGACTGCTTTCCAGAGTGGTTGTACCAGCCTGCAATTCCACCAGCAGTGAAGGAGTGTTCCTCTTTCTCCACATCCTCGCCAACAACTGCTGTCTCCTGTGTTTTTGATCTTAGCCATCCTGACTGGTGTGAGATGGAATCTCAGGGTTGTTTTGATTTGCATTTCCCTAATGACTAAGGATGATGAACATCTCTTTAGGTGCTTCTCAGCCATTAGATATTCTTCAGGTGAGAACTCTTTGTGGAGCTCTGTACCCCATTTTTTAATAGGGTTACTTGCCTCTCTGGAGTTTAACTTCTTGAGTTCTTTGTATATCTTGGATATTAGCCCTCTGTCGGATGTAAGGTTGGTAAAGATCATTTCCCAGTTAGTTGGTTGCCGCTTTGTCTTTTTGACGGTGTCTTTTGCCTTGCAAAAACTTTGTAATTTAATGAGGTCCCATTTGTCTATTCTTGATCTTAGAGTATAAGCTATTGGAGTTCTGTTCAGGAAATTCTCCCCTGTGCCCATATGTTCAAGGTTCTTCCCTAGTTTCCCTTCTATTAGTTTCAGTGTGTCTGGTTTTATGTGGAGATCTTTGATCCACTTAGAATTGAGCTTAGTGCAAGGAGATAAGGATGGGTCAATTTGCATTCTTCTGCATGTTGACCTCCAGCTGAGCCAGCACCATTTGTTGAAAAGGCTATCTTTTTTCCACTGGATGGTTTTAGCTCCTTTGTCAAAGATCAAGTGACCATAGGAGTGTGGATTCATTTCTGGGTCTTCAATTCTGTTCCATTGATCTACATGTCTGTTACTGTACCAATACCATGCAGTTTTTAACACTATTGCTCTGTAGTACAGCTTGAGGTCCGGGATACTGATTCCCCCAGAGGTTCTTTTACTCTTGAGAATAGTTTTGACGCTAACCAAACAAGTGAAAGATCTGTATGACAAGAACTTCAAGTCTCTGAAGAAAGAAATTGAAGAAGACCTCGGAAGATGGAAAAATCTGCCATGCTCATGGATTGGCAGGATTAATATAGTAAAAATGAGCATCTTACCAAAAGTAATACACAGATTCAATGCAATCCCCATCAAAATCCCAACTCAATTCTTCATAGAGTTAGAAAGAGCAATTCAAAAATTCATCTGGAATAACAGAAAACCCAGAATAGCTAAAACTATTCTCCATATCTTTTCAATATAGTACTTGAAGTTCTAGCTAGAGCAATTAGACAACAAAAAGAGGTCAAAGGGATACAAATTGGAAAGGAAGAAGTCAAACTATCACTATTTGCAGACGATATGATAGTATACTTAAGTGACCCAAAGAACTCCACCAGAGAATTCCTACAGCTGATAAACGACTTCAGCAAAGTGGCCGGATATAAAATCAACTCAAGCAAGTCAGTAGCCTTCCTATACTCAAAGGATAAGCAGGCTGAGAAAGAAGTAAGAGAAATGATACCCTTCACGATAGCCAAAAACCATATAAAATATCTTGGTGTGACTCTAACCAAACAAGTGAAAGATCTGTATGACAAGAACTTCAAGTCTCTGAAGAAAGAAATTGAAGAAGACCTCAGAAGATGGAAAAATCTGCCATGTTCATGAATTGGCAGGATTAATATAATAAAATTATGAATTATTTCTAACAGTTTTTGCATGAAATATTGACATACAGTTGTACTATTTAACATTCCCTGTGAAAGTACATTCCAATGGAGTCTTTTCCTTGGACAATTGCTGTTCAGAGTAGATACTGAGAGTGCAAACCTTTTCCTATCTTGCTCATGCAATGGTTTGGTGAAAAAGCAATCATTCAAGTAAATGATTATTGTAGGTCATAATCTCAGTGACAAGGTAAAGGATGTCCATGTCATGAGGGACCTATTGGTTAAATTACACTATTCACTACTCTTAAATCCATTATCATTCTCCATTTACCTGATTTCTTTTTACAACAAACACAAGGGAATTCCATGGGCTGGTAGACTCTTCTACAAGGTGAGCCTCCAGCTTCTCTTGTGTACCAGTTGTTCAAGTGCCTGCAATGATTCTTCTGTTATGGACCACTGCTCTTGCCATACAACTTTGTTTGATAACCATTAGGGGCAAAGTGGTTGGTTGTCAGCTGTAGCCACTTTTATAAATTTGGAAACTCAATCCATGTGATATCCTGTTTGGACAATGGGTACAGCTTGTGATCTTTCGCAATCACCCTTATCATTACCTTCCCTAGGGGCACTTAATATATCTTCCCTAATTTCCTCATTTGCTCTTCCATAAATTTATTATTTTTTCATTTCCCTTCCCCATAAATTTATGGGTGTGTCAGCCACATAAAGCCTCTAATTTCCTCCTGGTCCTTCTGGTCCCACATAGTTAATCCACTGGACACTTTGTCTTATTTGTGATAATTTACTTCTAAACCTTCATTGTGTCCACAGTCTTCACCTCTCTTTCTCGTATATCACTCACATTGCTTCCTAAAGGGTGCTTCAGCTTCTCCTACATTTTCCTTTGTATTCTAGTCTTTATTCAACAGCCACAATGTCACACTTCTGCTCCAAATCTTCTAGTGTTTTAAGATATGCTCAACAGAAACTAGAGTCCTTTCATGACCCCGTAAAAATTGGCCAACTTGAACTTACATGTTTTCATTTTCTATTACATTCTCCTTGCTTCACTTGATTTCAAGAAAGAAGTTTGTTTCTCACATACATCACACAGTAATACCATTTTAAATTTAAATTTATCTTTTGTTTAAATGAAAAACCTAATCTCCCATAAATCAAGGCATACCACTTTGTTTTTCCCTATGAGACTATTTTGAAGTGCTGACATTTCAGTTCTACTCTCTATGTTCTTGCTAAGCATTTTTTTTAATTTTGTAGCTACACCACTGATAATACTCTCCAATATTTACTGTAATTTATGATTTTATGCAAGTAAATTTTACCATCTTTAATAACACAATTTATAATCTACTTATTTCTAAAAGATGCTGAGAAATAATGTGGTATGTTTGTCTTTCAATGTTTATGTCCTGAACACATATATAAAATCACCTAGAAACTCCAGTTCTCAATTAATAGAAGAGGAACTTTGTTGTGTCAAGACTTGTACCTATTTTACACATTTTGTTCTTGAAAAGTCTTTTGAAATACAATGCTAAAAGCCTACATTTTATGTTTTAAATATTTAAATATTTCTCTTTAGGGTAAAATACATGGAGGGAAGAAAAACACAAAGACAACAACAGCAAAAACCACAGAGATAGAAAATCTACTGCAAAAGTTGATACCATGCTCACTCTGTCCAAATCAAGCATTATGCTATTTTCATAAAAAAACTATGCTATAACATGTTATGAAATGTGATACCAATTACATTATATTATTAGTATCTCAAGAAAGAACTACAAGATGTGTTGTTTTGACTAAAGACATTAAGTTTCTTAAAATTTTAGATTTTGTAAGTATAAAGTAAAAGTTCTGTTTCTTCTGAATTATCTACCTGTTGTTAAGAGGTTAAGACTCTCTTCTCTTTGGTTAATGAACTGTGTTCATTCTACATAAGTCTGAGTCCAAATTTTCTCATATTAAAGGCAATATGTGTGTGTGTGTGTGTGTGTGTGTGTGTGTGTGTGTGTATAATCATTGTGCTAATGACAGAATGCAAATTTAGTGACATTTAAAAAGACCTATTAGTTTCATCTTTAGCTTTATAGTAAGAAATCCAGTGCATTTTCCCTGTCCTACCTGACTACATTCCCAAAGCTCACAAAGATCTTCTCTTTCAAACTTCTTTCCCCAAACTCACTCCATTATCCCATCCTCCAACAATAAGAGGAATTCATTGGGAATGTACCAGTTAAACAGAAAAGGAAAACAGGTAAGCTAACTGAAGATCTTTACAATTGCCTCTTCCCTTCCAAATCCAATTCCCCAGTTTTGTTCCCAGTGTTGCATCAGAACATGAGCTGCATCCTTCCTTGACTCCTGCCCACATCCCCTGTTGATCCTGCAGTCCGTTGACTCCTGTCCTCATTCCACTCACTCCGTTGCAGATAGAGTTGGTTATCCTAGGTAGAACCAGTCCTTTGGGCATGCATAGAGAGCTGGTAGCCCTTGATAACAGCAGGCCTTTGGGATTACAGGCAGATCTTGCTTCCTGGGTGGCAGCAGGTTCTAGGATTCCTGGCAAGGCTACTTCTCCATGATGGCTTCAGGACTCTGACTGTCCTGGAGAGCATCAGTCCCCTAGGGAGGCAGACAGAGTGGATGGTCCCTGATTGTTGATTGCTGAAGGCTTCCAAAGTTGCATGTAAAAGTTTGGACCAGAAGATGGAGCTCAGATGGGAAATTGCTGACCTCACAGGTCACTGATGTGCTTGCCTGGGACCCAGTGGGCAGGGGATGAAGAGTATATACTTTAGCATGTTTTATTTTTCAAGAGAGAGAAAAATAACATGTAGTTGTCTAGGAACAGAGATAAAGGGGAAGGGGAAGAAGTTGAAGGATGGTGAAAATTTGATTAATATACATTTTATTTAAAATTTTTCAAATAAATTCTATAAAGGTGAAAAACATAGTCAAGCTATAGGAGGACCTCTAAATGGTACAAAACGTTAAATAATTAATATGAATCATTCTAAGTGATACACTTATTGAAAGCATTCACGTATGTTGGCAAAGGATTATAAATCCACACTTTTGCTACTTTTCCTTTTTTATTTTAATTTTTAAATTTTTTTTACAAACAATTTGAGTAAGAATATGTTCATTCTCTGACCTTGATTGATAAGTTGTATTAGACAAGAAAAACGTCATCTGTATTGTTCTGATTTCAATATTTATTATTTAGCGCCTATTATGTATAACAATTATGTCAAAATAGAAACAGAAAATTTAGTTCCTTACTTTTCCACTTCTGTACATGTTGTACAAGTTTTAGGTCTTTCTTTACTCTTATCCTTTAGATGTGCATCCATCTAGGGGCATTGGCTACACCATGAATAATATAAAGATTCTTTGTTGCAAAAGAAAGTAATGAATTGGAACTCACACTTGAGGCTTCAGTTTGCCATGAGTTAAGGGCTTTTGTCATGAACATCAGAGAGGCCTACATCTAAAGTATGAAAGTAACTTTTATTTACTAGATGTAATTATCCTCTCAGATACTGCTGGATAAGATCAGGCTTTCTAGCTACTTCTAAGCTGTTTGACTGATTCAACTCAGCTGTTTGGGCTCAAAACTCCTCTTGAAACTTAATGATTCAAACTGGGTTTTCTCAGCTTCTTACTGAATTACTCTGCTTGGAAAAAGTGTCTATTAATTTTAGGAACTGACCTGCACTGACTGGACCAAAAGACCTAGAAGGTCTTTTGATATGTTCCCTTGTTAGAGCAACCATGATGCTACATTAAAATTCCTCTATATCTCCCCACTTTCTCTTGTAAGAATTAAACTGTTTGCAACTTTTAGCTTAAACAGAAAGGAAGAAATGTAGAGGAGCTTAAATGCTTCAATATGACTGTTCTGGCAAGGAATTACATCCAAAGATCTTGGTTTGTGTGATCAGGCCAAAATGCAGGCAAATCCTTAGTACACACCTTTAATCCCAAACAGGAAAGGTAAAGTTAGTTTGTAGAAGGAAGATACTATGTTTGAAAATGACATCTAATTTAGTGGCAGACCAAGTGATAACCAGAAAAAGATTTAACAGAATGAGTCAGAGATAGTGACAGACCAGACCAACTCCATATGGGTTCAGGCTCCTTTGAGAACCTGGCCTAAGGTTGACTTCAAGTTAACCATAGACCTGCACCTACCACTGGTCTCCAGGTCACTCCCTAAAAAGAAAAAAAAAATCAAGAGGAAAACAGAAATTATAGTTGTATCTGGAGACATATACTTATGAAAGTTTACAGTTTGGCTCCCAGCACGAGTCAATCATCTTAAAGGACAACAAATTCCATAATAGATCTCCTATCAGATGTATGTCAAGCTGGATATCCCCTTGCTTGTTTGCTTGCCTCTACAAATGCTTACTTGAAACTCAGCTCAGGACTTCATCCTCCCATCCTACGGTGTCAGTGATGATGGTGTGGCCTGAGCTTGAGGTTATATTAAAGACCCTTGTATGATTTCATCACACTCAGCTCATTGGTAGTCTTTTGATGCTCTTGATATAGGTGCAGCAATAGGATATGACAAACTCATGAGAACAGACATAAATAAGAGACTTCTTTAGAGTGGTACAGGAGAGAAGTGATGTATGCATATGACAGTTTTACAGAGACAGATTACAGACAGAACAAGCTAGACACAGGTGAAGACAGAATGAGCCAGAGAATGAGAAGGAAACAGAAGATTAGAGCATATTGCCAAAGTTAGTTAAGAGGCTAGGCAGAGCAATTCATTCAGAAGCCAAGAAAATCCAGATTGAATCTGTCAGCTTAGAAGGAGAAAAAACTCTGAAGTGTAAATACATAAGTAAATAACAAACAAATAAATAAATAAATTATTAAATTTTTTAAAAAAGAGCCTCCAGGCAGTGGTGACGCATGCCTTTAATCCCAGCACTTGGGAGGCAGAGGCAAGCAGATTTCTGAGTTTGAGGCCAGCCTGATCTACAGAGTGAGTTCCAGGACAACCAGAGCTACACAGAGAAACCCTGTCTGGAAAAACCAAAAAAAAAAAAAACCACTGAAATTTTTAAAAATAAGTAAAAAAGAAGTGTTACTTGAAAAACCAATTGTACCATCCTCTGCCACAGAGCACCATATCCATGTAGCACAGGGAGCACAGGGAGATAGCTGACCACCCAGGAGTGCAGAAAGGCCTGAGAACAGAGGTAGGACCACCCATGCTGCTCAGAGGAACCAGTCCAAAACACTGAGGACACAAAAGTCCAGAGAAGCCTGGGATAGGAGTCTTCTGTTTTCCATCTGCCACCAGAGCTGATCCTGGATGACAGAGCTACATACACAAATACCACCACAAGAGACTTGGTCTCCCAGGAGTGCCTACATACCTGTGTGCACAGGTAAGACCACCACCTTGCTTCAAATTCCTGGCCCAAGAGGGACCTACCTGCAGCCATCAGGACACAGGAAGCAAGGATTACCTGGGGACTGGATCCTTCTGGTTTCTGTCTGTACACCTGAGCTGATCCTGTATCACAGCTCTCCATACCTAAATTCCTCGAAGAGTGAACAGATCTCCCAGGAGTACAGATACACAGGATTGCAGGACAGATAAGACACAATCAGAGATAGCAAGACCAGCTAAAACCATAGATAAACAGATGGCAAAAGCAAACACAAAAACATTGCCAACAGAAACCAAGGAAATATGACATCTTCCAAACTTAATTCCCCTACAACAGCAAGTACTGGATATCCCAACACACCAGAAAAGCAAGATCTGAATTTAAAATCACATCTCATAATGCTGATAGAGGACATCAAGAAGGACAAAAATAACTCCCTTAAAGAAATACATAACATAGGTCAACAGGTAGAATCCCTTAAAGAGGAAACACAAAAATCACTTAAGGAATTACAGGAAAACACAAACAAGTGGGGGATCTAAACAAAACCTTACAGGATCTAAAAATGGAAGTAGATACAATAAAGAAATCACAAAGGGAGACAACTCTGGAGATAGAAAACCTTGGAAATGAATCAGGAGTAATAGACGCAAGCATCAACAACAGAATACAAGAGATAGAAGAAAGAATCTCAGGTGCTGAAGATACCATTGAAAACATTGACTCAATTGTCACAGAAAATGCAAAATAAAAAAAGCTTGTAACCCAAAACATCCAGGAAATCCAGGACACAATGAGAAGACCAAACCTAAGGATTATAGGTATAAAAGAGATCGAAGATTTGCAACCTAAAAAGCCAGTAAATATTTTCAACAAAATATTAGAAGAAAACTTCCCTAACCTAAAGAAAGAGATGCCCATGAACATACATGAAGCCTACAGAACTCCAAATGGACTGGACCAGAACAGAAATTCTTCCTGCCATATAATAATCAAAATACCAAATGCACTAAACAAAGAAAGAATATTAAAAGCAGTAAGGGAAAAAGGTCAAGTAACATATAAAGGCAGATGTATCAGAATTAAACCAGACTTCTCACCAGAAACTGAAAGTTAAAAGATCCAGGGCAGATGTCATATAGATGCTAAAAGAACATAAATGCCAGCCCAGAATACTGTACACAGCAAATCTCTCAATCACCATAGATGGAGAAACCAAGCTATTACTTGATAAGACCAAATTTATACAATATCTTTCCGGAAATCCAGCCCTACAAAGGTTAATAGATGGAAAACACCAACACAAGGAGGGAAACTATACCCTAGATAAAGCAAGAAAGTAATCATTTAGAAAACCCCAAAAAAGATAACCACACACATATCAAAATAACATCAAAAAATAATAGGAAGCAGCAAACTATTCCTTAATATCTTTTAACATCAATGGACTAAATTCCCCAATAAAAAATATATAAATTAGCACACTGGATATGTAAACAGGACCCAGCACTTTGCTGCATACAGGAAACTCACCTCAGTGTCAAAGACAAACAATACCTAAGAGTAAAAAGCTGGATAACAATTTTCCAAGAAATGGTTCCAGGAACCAAGCTAGAGTAGCCATTCTAATATCACATAAAATCAACTTTCAAACAAAAGTCATCAAAAAAGACATGGAAGGACACTTCATACTCATCAAAGGAAAAATCTACTGAGAAGAACTCTCAGTTCTGAACATCTATGCTCCAAATGCAAGGGCAACCACATTCATAAATGAAACTTTACTAAAGTTCAAAGCACACATTACACCTCACTCAATAATTGTGGGTGACTTCAACTCCCCACTCTTATCAATGGACAGAGCAAGGGAACACAAATTAAAAAGAGACACAGTGAAATGAGCAGAAGTTTTGGACCAAATGGATTTAACAGATATCTATAGAACATTTCATCATAAATCAAAAGAATATACCTTCTTCTCAGCAGCTCAAAGTACCTTCTCCAAAATTGACCATAAAATTGATCACAAATCAGAACTCAACAGATAAAGGAAGATCAAACTAATCCCATGCCTCCTATCAGATCACTATGGAGTAAGGGCAGTCTTCAATAGCAATATAAACAACAGAAAGCCCACATACACATGAAAGCTGAACAAAGCTCTACTCAATGATACCTTCGTCAAGGAAGAAATGAAAAGAATCAAAGACTATCTTATAACTTAATGAAACTGAAGGTATAACATACTCAATCTTATGGGACACAATGAAAACAGTGCTAAAAGGAAAACTCATAGCTCTGAGTGCCTCTGAAAAGAAACTGGAGAGAGCATACACTAGCAGCTTAATAGCCCACCTGAAAGCTCTAGAACAGAAAGAAGCTAATATACCCAAGAGGATTAGACAGCAGGAAATCATCAAACTCAGGACTGAAATCAACCAACTAGAAACAAAAGGAACTGAACAAAGAATCAACAAACAAGGAGTTGCAACATGAACGATAAACCAGACTAACCAGAAGGCACAGGGACAGTATCCAAATTAACATAAGCAGAAATGAAAAGGGAGATATAACAACAGAAACATAGGAAATTCAAAAAATCATCAGATCCTACTACAAAAGCCTATAAGCAACACAACTGGAAAAAATGGATGAAATGTACAATTTTCTAGACAGATACCAAATACTAAAGTTAAATCAGGATCAGGTAGACCATCTACACAGTCCAAGCAGTCATTGAAAGTCTCCCAACCAAGTAAAGCACAGGACCAGATGGTTTTAGTGCAGAATTCTATCAGACCTTCAAAGAAGACATAACATCTATACTCTTCAAACTATTCCACAAAATAGAAACAGAAGGAACACTACCCAACTCATTCTATTAAGCCAAAATTTCGCTGATACCAAAACCACACAAAGATTTAACAAAGGAAGAGAACATCATACCAATTTCCCTTATGAATATGGATGCAAAAATACTCCATAAAATTCTTGTCAACTGAATCCAAGAACACATTAAAATGATCATTCAACCTGATCAAGCAGGCTTCATGTCAGGGATACTGGGATGGTTCAATATACAGAAATCCATCAATGTAATCCACTACATAAACAAACTCAAAGGAAAAAAAAACACTTGGTCATTTCATTAGATGCTAAAAAAGTATTTGACAAAATTCAGCATCCTTTCATGCTAAAAGTATTGGAAAGATCATGAAATCAAGGCCCATACCTAAAGCAATATACAGCAAACCAGTAGCCAACATCAAACTAAATGGAGAGAAACTTGAAGAAATCCCACTAAAATCAGGGACTAGACAAGGCTGCTGTCTCTCTCCATATCTATACAATATAGTACTTGAAGTTCTAGCTACTGCAATTAGACAACAAAAGGAGGTCAAAGGCATACAATTTGGAAAGGAGGAAGTCAAACTATCACTATTTGCAGATGATATGATAGTATACTTAAGTAACCCCAAAAACTCCCCCAGAGAACTCCTACAGCTGATAAACAACTTCAGCAAAGTGGCCATATATAAAACTAACTCAAACAAATCTATAGCCTACTTATTCTCAAAAGATAAACAGGCTGAAAAAGAAATTAGGGAAACAACGCCCTTTACAATAGTCACAAACAATATAAAGTATCTTGGTGTGACTCTAACCAAGCAAGTGAAAGATCTGTATGACAAGAACTTCAAGTCTCTGAAGAAAGAAATCAAAGAAGATCTCAGAAGATGGAAAGATCTCCCATGCTCATGGATTGGCAGGATTGATATAGTTAAAATGGCCATCTTGCCAAAGGCAATATACAGATTCAATGCAATTCCCATCAAAATTCCAATTCAATTCTTCATAGAGATAAAAGGGCAATTCTCAAATTCATCTGGGATAACAAAAAATCAGGATAGCTATAAGTATTCTCAACCATAAAGGTATTTCTGGGCTAATCAGTATCCTGGACATCAAGCAGTACTACAGAGCAATAGTGATAAAAACTGCATCACATTCATACAGTGACAGGCAGGTAGATCAATAGAATAGAATTGAAGACCTAGAAATGAACCCATAAACTTACAGTCACTTGATCTTTGACTAAGGAGCTAACAACATCCAGTGAAAAAAAGATAGCCTTTTCAACAAATTGTGTAGGTTCAACTGGTGGTTTGCATGCAGAAGAATGCAAATCAATCCATTATTATCTCCTTGTACAAAGCTCAAGTCCAAGTGGATCAAGGACCTACACATAAAACCAGACACACTGAAATTAGTAGAAAAGAAACTGGGGAAGAGCCTTGAGCACATGGGCACAGGGGAAAATTTCCTGAACAGAACAACAATAGCTTATGCTCCAAGATCAAGCATTGACAAATGGAACCTCATAAAACTGCAAAGGTTCTGTAAGGCAAAGGACACTGTCAAGAGGACAAAACAGCAACCAACAAATCGGGAAAAGATCTTTACCAACCATACATCTGACAGAGGGCTAATATCCAATATATACAAAGAACTCAAGAAGGTAGACTCCAGAGAACCAAATAACCATATTAAAAAATTAGGATACAGAGGTAAACATAGAATTTTCAACTGAGGAATATCAAATGGCTGACAAGCACCTAAAGAAATGTTTTAACATCCTTAGTCATTAGGGAAAAGCAAATCAAAACAACCCTGAGATTTCACCTCACACCAGTCAGGATGGCTAAGATCAAAAACTCAGGAGACATCAGGTGGTGGTGAGGATGTGGAGAAAGTGGAACACTCCTTCACTGCTGGTGGGTTACAAACTGGTACAACCAATCTGGAAATCAGTTTGTTTCTCAGAAAATTGGGCCTAATACTACCACAGAACCGTGCTATACCATTCCTGGGCATATACCCAGAGGTCCATATCAGCTTATATCAGAAGCTGGAAAGAATCCAGATGTACCTCAACAATGGAATGGATGCAGGAAATGTGGTACATTTACACAATGGAATACTACTCAGCTATTAAAAGCAATGAATTCATGAAATTCTTAGGTAAATGTTTGGAAATAGAAAATATCATCCCGAGTGAGGTAACCCAATCACAAAAGAACACACGTGGTATGTGGTATATGGTATGTACTCACTGATAAGTGGTTATTAGCCCAGAAGCTTGGAATACCCTTGATACAAGTCACAGACAAAATGAAGCTCAAGAAGAAGGAAGAACAAAGTATAGATACTCTGGTTCTTTATTAGAAGGGGGAATAAAATACCCACAGGAGGAGATACAGAGTCAAAGTGTGGAGCAGAGACTAAGGGAAAGACTTTCCAGAGACTACCCCACCTAGGGATCCATCCTATATACAATTAAGACCCAGACACTATTGTGGATGCAAACAAAAAATTGCTGAAAGGAGTCTGATATAACTGTCCCCTGGGAAGTTCTGCCTGTGCATGACAAATACAGACAGGGAAACTCTCAGCCAACCATTAAACTAAGCACAGTTGCTCTAATGTAGGAGCTAGACCAAGGACCCAAGGAGCTAAAGGGTTTTGCAGTGCCATAGGAGGAAAAACAGTATGAACCACCCAGTACCCCCAGAGCTCCCAGGGACTAAATCACCAACTAAAGAGTACGCATGGAGGGACCCATGGCTCCAGGTGCATATGCAGCAGAGGTTGGCCTTGCTGGACATCTAAAGGAGGAGTGGCCCTTGTTCCCTAGAAGGTTAGATGCCCCAGTATAGTGGAATGCCAGGACAGGGAAGCAGGAGTGGTGGATTGGTGAGCAGGGGGAACAGAGATGGAATAGGGGATTTTCAGAGGGGAAACTAGTAAAGGGGATAACATTTGAAATGTAAATAAAGACTATATCTAATAAAAAAGAAAAAGCCATTGCAACATTTATTGAAACTATGACCCACTGTACTAAAGTCTTTCATTTCAATTGACAGTTTTATATATTTCCTCTTTTAAATGATTAAAAAATGTTTAACAAGAGAGCTGTACAACAAGAAAAATAATATGATTGTTGTGGTTGTTTGAATATTCTTGGCCCAGCAGTGGCACTATTAGGAGGTATGGCCTTGTTGGAGTAAGTGTTTCATTGTGGGTGTAAATTTTAAGAACCTCCTCTTTGCTGCCTGGAATTCAGTCTTCTAGCAGCATTCAGACGAAGATATAGAACTTTCACCTCCTCTTGTACCATGCCTGCCTGGAAGCTGCCATGCTCCTGCCTTGATGATAATGGACTGAACCTATGAACCTGTTAGCCAGCCACAATTAAATTTTGTCCTTATAAGAGTTGTCCTTGGCAATGGTATCTGTGCACAGCAATAGATCTCCAACTAAAACAATAGTTCAAAGGCTTGAGAGACAAGAAAGAGGAAGTAGGAGAACAGGAAGTGCTTAATTGTGTTTCTGTATTTAATTAGGTAGGAAGCATAGCTCTCTGGTGTAGAACAGGCATAGGATACTAATGACAACTGAGTAGTTTAAACGTTAAAAGGTTAGCTTGTGATAAATGTGTCTTCATAACAATCTACTTGTACCTTGATAAATAGAAGGGAGGAATAAGAGCTCTCAGAAATGGACAGAATAAAGCTTCAATACCATTAAGCTTTTGAATGGTAATGACGAAGGGACAGCAGCTGCTGAATTAGATCAACCTATATAAAGATGTTTTAACATCAGAATGAAAGTCAGGGAGTGTGTTACACTGGGGAAAATGTTTTGTCTATATTTCTAAGGTAATGAAATACTATGGGTTCCATTAAAATTAATAAAGATACGATCCAAGTAAGAGAAGCATTCATATGAAAAGCACAACTCAAGGAGGGAAGAGATGCACAAAGACTGCAATACAGATGACACAGAAAACTGATCCCCCTGCATGGGGACAACTCAACTAACTACCTGAAAAAGAAAGATGATTCATCATTCATTGGCAGATTTGAAAACCTAGATGCTGAAATAGACATTTGCTGAAGGCGAGATGATAAGGACTGCCATTATGAAGGTTCATTACATTAATGGATCTTCATAAGCACATTTAGACTGTTAAGTTTATGGAATTGACAATAATTTCTTCTGTGGTCTGACCGCTCTGCCAAAATAGCTGTAGCCATTTTGTTCCATGACTGACAGCTATTTCATATTGTTGCTGTAACAGGAATGCCAGTCATCGACACAGAGACGTAACTTGACTCTGACCAGGGTCAGGTTGTTCACATCCCATGTTACATTCTGAATGTTCTGAAATTTGTTAATCTTTAAAAAAAATCCACAAAGATTTGCATAGGACCCATGGAATCAAAGGTCAATGTGAAGTGTTATGTCTAAATTATCTTGACTCAGAGCTGACTACCAGGCAGTACTTTCTGTTCCCATGTATGAACTCACTGTTGTTTTATGGCTGAAACTGAAGAATGCTTAAAAGAATAAGTCAAAAGTTATGATTACAATATTCATGTTTTGTTATCTCAATGTTAGGAAATTCCCTGGTTCACCACCTATCTACCAACACTTCTCCCTTCATTCAGGACCAATGAACTTAAAGGTAAGCTGATAATACTTTGTAAATAAAGTATTTCCCCCTTCTTTGCTTTTTCCATTTTTAAACCTGTTTGTTCTGATAAAAAGCCTGCCCTGAGAAATATTTCATGTCATAGTTTCAGACCCAATTCTGAACTGTCCTTGGTCTGCCCACTATCAGTGTATACATTTAATAAGCCATTCCTTTCTGACTGAGATTGATGTTGCTGTGGTTTGTGGAGCAACTCCTAGACCACAGCAGTTTTTGTTGTAATAGTTAAACTGTGTATTATCTCTTTTAGCTTAAACATAAAGAAGAAAGATATAGAGGAATTTTAATCCAGCAACATGGCTTTTCTGGCACAAGATCACATTGAGAGACCACATTGACCTGGCAGGAATGCAGACATGCCATACAACTTTATTTCCTCTGACTGGAATACCCACTTAGTATAAACATGTAATTCCAAACAATGAAGGTAAGTAAGAATTTGTAAGAGAAAGTAGTTATATTTGAAGGTGACCACTAGTTGAGTGGCAGACAAAGTGATGAATCAGAGAAAATTTTTGATAGTATGAGTCAAAGATAAGATATAACCAACTGTCACAGTGACAGACAGGAAAGAGAGATGACTGAAGAGAACAGCATGGAAAGAGAAAGGGGGAGTGGACAGGAGGAAAAGGGGAAGAGGAGGCAACTTTACCAGGAGAGTTTTACAGAGCATCTTAGTTAAGGTTGTTATTGCTATGAAGAGACACCACGACCAAGGCAACTCTAAATGACATCAAATTATATGGCAGGAAGAATTTCTGTTCAGGTCCAGTCCCTTTGGAGTTCTGTAGGCTTCATGTACGTTCATCTTCTCATTGTGTCCTGGATTTCCTGGATGTTTTGGGTTACAAGCTTTTTTCATTTTGCATTTTCTGTGACTATTGAGTCAATGTTTTCAATGGTATCTTCAGCACCTGAGATTCTTTCTTCTATCTCTTGTATTCTGTTGTTGATGCTTGCGTCTATGACTCCTGATTTCTTTCCAAGGTTTTCTATCTCCAGAGTTGTCTCCCTTTGTGATTTCTTTATTGTTTCTACTTCCATTTTTAGATCCTGGATAGTTTTGTTCAGTTCCTTCACTTGTTTGTGTTTTCCTGAACTGGATATAAAATTAACTCAAACAAATCAGTAGCCTTCCTCTACTCAAATGATAAACAAGCTGAGAAAGATATTAAGGAAATGACAACCTTCACAATAGTCACGAATAACATTACATACCTTGGTGTGACTCTAACGAAGCAAGTGAAAGATCTGTATGAAAAGAACTCAAGCCTCTGAAGAAAGAAATCGAAGAAGATCTCAAAAGATGGAAAGATCTCCCATGCTCATGGATTATCAGGATTAATATAGTAAAAATGGCCATCTTGCAGAAAGCAATCTATTGAGTCAATACAAATTCCATCAAAATCCCAAATCAATTCTTCGTAGATCTAGAAAGAGCAATTCTCAAATCCATCTGGTATAACAAAAAACCCATGATAGCAAAAACTATTCTCCACAACAAAAGATCTCCTGGGGAAATCACCATCTCTGACCTCAAGTTCTACTACAGAGCAATAGCAGTAAAAACTGTTTGGTATTGGTATGGAGACACGCAGGAAGATCAATGGAATAAAATTGAAGACCCAGAAATGAACCCACACACCTATGGTCACTTGATATTTTAAAAAGGATCTAAAAACATCCAGTGGGGGAAAAAAAAGAGAGTGGGAGGCCCGCATGCAGAAAAATGCAAATTGACCCATTGTACAAAGCTTAAGTCCAAGTGGATAAAGGACCTACACATAAAACCAGACACACTGACGCTTATAGAGGAGAAAGTGGGGAAGAATCTTGAACACATGGGCACAGGGAACAATTTCCTGAGTAGAACACCAATGGCTTATGCTCTAAGAACAAGAATCGACAAATGGGACCTCATAAAACTGCAAAGCTTCTATAAGGCAAAGGACACTGTGAATAGGACAAAATGACAACCAAGAGATTGGGAAAAGATCTTTACCAATCCTACATCTGATAGAGGGCTAATATCCAATGTATGCAAAGAACTCAAGAAGTTAGACTCCAGAGAGTCAAATACCCTATTAAAAAATGGAGTACAGAGCTAAACAGGGAATTCTCAACTAAGGAAACTCGAAAGGCTCTGAACTACCTAAAGAATGTTCAGCATCCTTAGTGATCAGGGAAATACAAATCAAAACAACACTGAGATTCTACCTCACACCAGTCAGAATGGATAAGATGAAAACTCAGGGGACAGCAGATGCTGGAGAGGATGAGGGGAAAGAGGAACACTTCTCCATTGTTGGTGGGATTGCAAGCTGGTACAACCACTCTGGAAATCAGTTTGGCGGTTCCTCAGAAAATTAGACATAGTACTACCTGAGGACCCAGCTATACCACTCCTAGGCATATACCCAGAAGATGTTCCAACATGCAATAAGGACAATTGCTGCACTATGTTCATTAAAGCCTTATTTATAATAGCCAGAAGCTGGAAAGAACCCAGATGTCCTTCAACAGAGGAATGGATGCAGAAATTGTGGTATATATACACAAAGGATTACTATTCAGCTATTAAAAACAATGAAATCATGAAATTCTTAGGCAAATGGATGGAAATAGAAAGGGTCATCCTGAGCGAGGTAACCCAATTACAAAAGAACACACATGGTATACACTCACTGATAAGTGGATGTTAGCCCAAAAGCTCAAAATAAACAAGTTACAATTCCCAGACCACAGGATGCTCAGGAAGAAGGAAGACTGAAGTGGGGGTGCTTTGGTTCCTCTGAGAAAGGGGACAAAATACTCATAGGAGCAATAATGGAGACAAAGTATGGAACAGAGACTGAAGGAAAGGCCACACAGAGACTACCCTACATGGGGATTCATCCTGTGAACAGTCACCAAACCCTGACACTATTATGGACTACAAGAAGTGCATACCAAAAGGAGCATGTCATAGTTGTCTCTGGAGGGGCCTTGTCAGAGCCTTACACATACAGAGGCATATGCTAGCAGGCAACCAGTGGACTGGGCTTGGGGTCTCCAACGGAGGAGTTGGATGGAGGTCCTGAGGAACTGAAAGGGTTTAAAGCCCCATGGGAAGAATAACAATTTAGGCCACCCAGATGCCCCAGGACTCCCAGTGTCTAAACCATTAACCAAGGGGTACACATGGTTCCAGCCAAAGATGTGGCAGAGGAATGCCTTGTCAGGCATCAGTGGGAGGTGTGGTCCTTGGTCATGTAAAGGCTCAGTAGATGCCCCAACAAAGGGAAATCGAGGTGGGGGTGGGGAAAGGGGGGTATATACTTGAAGGCAGGGTGTGGGAGGAGGAGTTGGGGTTTTTCAGGGAGTGGGGAAACCAAGAATGGTTTTAGCATTTGAAATGTAAATGAAGGTTATATTCAATAAAAAAGTCTGTTAAACAATAAAAAAAAATCTTAAAATAAGCTTCTTAAACAATTAGAAGGTACGTTAACCACTTTTATATCTTCATTATTTAAAGGATACTTCCTAGTTTCACTTAAAATAAAAATTTAATTTATGTCTCTGGGTTAGAAGAACATTAAAAATGGCTTTTGAACACGCTTATTTTTTATTTTTAAAAGATGTGTTCTTCGAATTTGCATATTATAATATTTCTGTGTTAGACTGGATGTTACTTGTTTAGTGTTTCTCAAATTTACTGACATATACTATTTATTCAGGTATTTATCAATTGATGACCATTTCTTCAGTGGATGACTATTTAATGGTAACTGTTTATAAGACATGGATATTGATTTAAGAAGGAAAGCCATAAAAATTCTGTGTAACATTTTTGAATCCTTAGTCAGTTAAATTGTTATTTTTACATTGTTGAAAAGAATCATTCCGATACCTCACAGCATTTGATTTTCTTTCTTTTTCTTTCTTTTTTTTTAAAGCATGCACCACCACCACCACCACCACTACCACATTTGATTTTCTTATGTGTACCAAAAATATTTCGTGTTATTTGGGGTTTGAGTTCATATTAACTTTTATGGGCAAGATTTCTAACATGATAAAAGGTCTATACACTTGAAAATTCTTTTAAACCCAAGAAAATGTCATTTAAATTTTAGTATTTATTAGCATTTATAGGTCATAAAGAGATAATACCAAATATCTTGCTTGTATTTTATTTTATGTTTATGAGAAATTTGCTAATCCTTATTTGATTCATGTGAAATTATTTATAAAATAAAGCTAAGCTGTCAGTCTTTTCATTATTAAATGTGAAATTATCTTATTTAAAATCAGTAAGAGATTAAAATAACATTAGATATATAATGCCAGAAATCAATTACAACACTATTTACCATACAAGTAATTATGGTCTTGATCTCCATTTATTTTACTATAACACTATATTATCAAGACACATAATTAAATATATTAATAATTCATTACATAAAGAGGAGATTCAGGGAACAGCTAAATTAAGTAAACCACAGATCACAGCAGTGCTAATTTTTAATAGTGTAATAACTTTTAATGTCAAAAACATGGTCTCTCTCTTTCTATGTGGATAATTTATGGCTTTGACTGTAGATTATATTCTAATTTATGATTTTCCAACCCAATTGCTACATTCATGTAAAAATTGCAAAACATGTAGATAGATATCATTTCATGTAATTCTAGAATACATTAAATTACGATAAATTGTTTAAAATGATCACTAAATGGCCTATCTTAACAGAAGTATTCATTTTATCAGTGGTAAACTTAAATCTACACTGAACTGTTTTGGGAACATGCTCCCTTCTGAAGCATTGGTGAAGTAACATAGCATACTCAGATAGACCTATGTCAGCACAGGGGCCTTTCCAATAAAACTCAGTAAAATGGATTTCAATATGTATTATATATTCAGTTGTTATTGTGAACATATAAATTTTGAAATCAAAAGACACAGGAGTTTTTATATAGTAACTATAGTTTATTTTGTAAAATGGCATATGTATATACACAGTAATAAATATAAGGAGGTAAAGTTTAACAAACTTGAAGTGAAAATATATTATAAAATTTAATTTGTACTGATAATTTGTAAATATCTCTAACATATAAATATTTCTTAAAGTTACAAATACTTGTGAATAAAGCTTTTTAATCTGGAAATTCATCTTTATGAAATAAATGTAAGTGTACTTCAAAAAATTTACAATAGTGCATTCCATCTGTACGCATGATGCAACACTCTTAACACATCAAAAGGATCCATTGAGAAGTATATTCTAATTTTGATTTTCTTAAATCAATGAAAGAAATCATGGTATATTAGGACAATTTGTGAAAATTTTTGGGCATATAATTATTAAGCAGGTTAATTTTTCCTCCACAGAAGCATTCTCTGTAACCCAGAGAAAATGTACTAAACCAAAGAACATCGCCCTTATCTTAGCAATGAAGGAAGATTAATCTACTGCAGGAAAATATTGTGTATTCCCAAATGAATAGAATCACATATAATTTTATTTTCTTCTTTAAATGGCTTTCTCTGAAAAATCACATTATAAAAATAATTCTCAGTAAAACATGCTGGAATTATTTCTTGTCTCCTGAGAAAGATATTACCCCATGTGCTTAGTAAGGTAAACTTTACATTGCATTCATTTAAAAAAATAACATAGTAAGTGTATTATTGTTTTTAATTTTGAGATCAAAGATTAGGGGCCTCAAATATAAAAAAATTCTGCTAGCTTAAATATAGCAGAGCTAGCAAGATTTCAGAGCATCAAAATATCAACATAATAAATAAATAATAAATAAGTAAATAAATATGCACCAAATTTATTTTAGGCTTATATATTTTTTAGCCATGTCTAGAATTATTAATTCTTGTTCAAAGAAAAACATTTATGTTCTTCGATTCCTTATATACTTTATGGTACCAATATTTTACACTTCCTTATTGAGCTAATCACTTTAATATTTACTTTTAAATGTATATATATTCTTATAGTCAATATATTTGATACCAAAATTCTCAAATCTATCATTAATGGGAAAGATAAGTACATCATTACTTCTGAATTAAAAATAAGTGTGGAATATATTTAATAATTTCAATATAGACCATATGTTGACATATATGCTTAAAATATATATAACCAAGATCATGATTATGACTTTTTCTTAAAACCATCTGGGAATAACGGAGAGTATAATGTTAAATCTAAATTAATTCTTAATTACTTATGATGAATCTACCTAACACATTAAAAATCTCAGCCCTCACTTCTTTTTTATTTTATACTTACTTACTCACAACAAAGCACATAGTTGGTTGCCATACATGTAGATATATGTCTGTGCCCTTTTCAGCACTGATAAATTTGTTTATATTTTGTATCTTTCCAAGTTAGTTTATACATTTGGAAAATTCAAATTCAGAAATTGAGTAAAACTATTTTTTTCTTTACCGTGAACTGTGTAGCAATTTTGAGGTCTTTTATATTATTAATTATTTTTATACACTCTATTTTATTCCCCACCTCCCCAAGCCCTGTCCACCCTCCAACTGTTGCACATCTCATACCTCCTTCCCTCTCCCTGTCTCCATGAGAATGTCCCTACCTGCCCTCACCCCACCTTACTTCTAAACTCCCTGGGGCCTCCATTCTCTTGAGGGTTAGGTGCTGTCATCTCTGGATGAACACAGACTTGGCAGTCCTCTATTGTATGTGTGCTAGGGGCCTCATATTAGCTGATGTATGCTGCCTGTCTGATGGTCCAGTGTTTGAGAGATCCCGGGGATCCAGATTAATTGAGACTGCTGGTCCTCCTACAGAGTCACCCTCAGCTTCATTCAGCCTTCCCTAATTCAACAGCAGTGGTCAGCTTCTTCTGACCATTGATTGGGTGCAAATATCTATATTTATATTTTCAGCTGCTTGTTAAGTCGTCCGGAGTGCTGTCATCCTAGGTCCCCTTTTGACAGTGCTCCATATCCTCAGTAATAGTGTTAGGTCTTGGGGCCTCTCCTTGTGCTGGATCCTAATTTGAGCCTGTCTGTGGACCTTCTTTTCCTTGGGCTCCACTCCATTTCCATCCCTGTAATTCTTTCAGACAGAAACAATTATGGGTCTGCGATGACTGTGGGATGGCCACCCTCTCCCTCATTTGAAGCCCTGTCTTACTGCTGGAGGTAGGCTTTATAAATTCCCTTTCCCTACTCTCAGGCATTTCATCTAAGGTTCCTCCCTTTTATTCCTGTGAGTTTCTCACCTCCCAGGTCTCTGATGCATTCTGGATTATTGCCCCAACCTCTTGTCTCCTGAGGTTGCCTGTTTCCATTCTTCCTGCTGGCCCTCAGGGCTTCAGTCCTGTTTCCTCCCTTAATGTCAGATCAGGTTCCCCTCTTCCCCTCTCCTTGGCCCTGTCTACTTTCCCTCCAAGGTCCCTTCCTCCCTCCCCACTTGTGATTGCTTTCTTCTCCCTCCAAAGTGGGACTGAGGTGTCCTCACTTGGTCCCTTCAGCTTGTTGACCTTTTTGAAGAAAACACTCTTTCTAGAGAGACACAGGAAAGAAAGGATCTCTGACAGATCTCCTATGAAGAAACCATCAGCCACATGTAAGAGTATAAGTTTGGATTGCTAACATCGAGATAATATTGAGTAAGCAGTCATTTCAGATACAAGAAAATGACCAGGGACTACATATAATTTTTTTACAACCATTTGTGCACAACTCATTTAGTTCTATTCTGTGGAGGAAAAAAAAACATTTTAAATAAGTGGTAGTTTAGTCTAGACACTACATCTTTTAATCATGGACTCAGATAATGACTTGGCCATTAAAAGAAGTAAATATGTTGTTAACATAAGCCTAACTTCCTCTTTGTGTTTCTATGTCCATTATTTCTTTTAAATGCCTTTATATAGGAATTACAATTTGAAATTATTAATAATTAATCATTTATCAGATTTTTCTATGTCAACATCTGCAGTGAAGCATTTGGTGTCAATTTTATAATATGAATTATGAATGAAGGCACCATACTGGCCGCTAAACATTTATATTGCAATTTTTCTGTATGGATAAGTTTTAATAGCAAAAAATGTTCTATAAGAAATTACTTGTGATTATAACTCTAATTGGAAAAATAAAATCTTATTTCAATTTTATTTAAGTTGAAAGATACAATGTTAAATGTTGAGAAAGATAATGATTGTTGACATAGTTTTGTTTTTATTGTTTAAGAGTGGTTGAAATGTTTTTAAATTTAATAATTACCTATTTATGGTGAGGTTACTAATGTAATACATAAGAAATACAATGGTATGAAATCAAAATAATATCCTCAATGAAGAAACTTTAAGCTACGTTTTAAGGGTGATTGTAGATACAATATGTCCAATTAATTATGTATCATAGATGTTTCATTATATAGTGAATTTAGAAAAAAAGGGATGAGTTTTTAAATTTAATTCAGATGTATTTCACCTATCCATTGGTTTTAAAAGACCTGACAATTCAGATAGGTAGAGGCTAGCATACACACTCCAAAAGATACTAGTGTCTAATGGTTGACATATGTCTTCCCAAGAACCCCAGTATATAAGAGAAAATACATGTCCTTCCATAATCCATTGTTCTATTATTGACCCATATATATCTTTGAACAGTTACATATATCACTCCAGTTTAATGCATGAATTTTGATTAGTAGACATAATTCCATAAATTCTGTAATGTAACAGAAGCTGAAAGTTTTTTGATTATTTTCATTGTGTGATTTATATCATTTTTGATTTTTTCTTTAGTAAAAACAGTTAAAATATCTCAAGAAAATATTCCATGAAAAGCTAAAATAAATAGAAAGTGGGTGAAACACTCAACATCACTTGAGAAGTAGTGTCATTTTGCATGGGTGGGTGAATTTCAGAATTAATTCTAACTGTGCTCCTCTGTGACTGCATGAGGACTATTCATTAGCATTGCCGAACCTGATCTTCCTGGTAACAACAAAAAAATTCAGGCACCAGGACAGACTACAACAAAACAAATTATTTGAAAAGTTGAACTCAAATATATGGATACATTTTATTCAAATAAAACTTCATGAAAAATGTGACCTTATGTGTTCCTTAATACATAGCATAATTATTATAATTCTCATAATTGGACAATTTTCACATTTAAATGTAGCAAAGTCCTTTGGGGAATATAAATTTACATACTACTAAACAAGAAGATGTTAGGAAATTTTATTAAGCTTACATATACATAGTCAACTTTATTGTGAATGTAATTATGTATAACTCACTCGATTAGTTCATTAGAAGAAAAAATACAACTTTATTCCCCTGGATATTAAGAACCAAAGGACTCTCTGAGAAGCAGATGCTCATATTAAGCAAAAGTATGTGTTTGAATTTCCAGGAATGGCAGATGTTTTTTGTTTTATGTTTTTTCCTACACTAGTATAATAGAACAAAACTATTTTTAATAGCTATGTACAGTCTCAGATTCATAGAAATATATTTACTCCTGAGTTACACTGCATAATTAGACATCATATATGTTTAAGCATCTAAATAATCATTAGGGAACATTAACAGTTTTAACCAAGGCATATATCCTCACCATTTATTTACATTTTCGTTTTAAATCTGTAAATTAAAAAAAAAGAAGCCTTTTCAGGATTTCTTGCAGAGAAAGTTGTAAGGGTGAATTATGATCATTTTAGATTATTTTGCTTATATTACTAGTAAAAATTAAATTATAATTATTAGTTAATTTTTAGGCATCGACTCTGGCCACAGAATTGAGCACCAAGTGCTCTTACTGTCAGAGCCATCATCCAACCAGTCAAAAACTATTATTTTAATCTCATGGCAATTTTAGATTTTGCCATTTATTTAAGAAGCATAGGAATTATGGTTTGTTTGTTTATTTGATTTTTGTTTGTTGCTTTGTTTTATTGTTATGTGTCAAATATGGTTACAAATACCTGGGGACATGTTTCTATGTGTAAGCAAATACAGGAATGTTTTATATTCATAGAACCAAATAAAAACATACTTCAATGCACTTAATAAATACATTTTTGTAGACATCATGTAGGTAGTTCACAGAAAAGTGAGGAAATGTCTGCTACTGATTCTAGATCCTACCTGGTCAAAGTTTGAGCTTTGGAATTGGTAGAAGCAAGTAGTTTGCTGTTCATGTATTTCAAAACTTACTAAGTAGTCAAAAAGCATGATAGTCTGGTAAAGAAAATAAAGACATGAGCTAGAATCTGGCCAAATAGGGCAAGGAGAATAAAAGCACTGGTTTTGAGAATGTACATGCTAGAATCCATGAATGTTAGTATTCAGGTTTATGCTACTTTTGTAGCCCCTGTGTAGTGTGTGTGTGTGTCTGCATACTTATATATGCCTAAAAGCTACACATAAGTTCATGAATGAAACAAAGAGGAGGCACCTAAAAATCTGGTTGGACCAACTTATTGACCAGATCCGCAACCTTCCCATACCTCAACAGATTTTCTACCATTACTCCACTAAAAAGACCTCAGAAAGGAAGCTAAATTCTACCATGTTTCCTGTGACCCATTCTGTTAAATACATGAGTGATACTCACTACTTCTCTAGCTTTCTCTTTCTTTCTTAAGCTTCCAACTTCTAATATACAATACATTTCTCTCTTTGAAGTTTCTGAATTATATTCTTTGGATTCATAAAGTAAGAGTTTGCTTTGGGTAGTTTGGTAGCAGTCTAGTTTCTAGGGTCTTAGATCCCACCAAAGATTTAATTGTTTCAAAAGTACCCCATTATCCTCATACCTAAAAGGAGACATTAAATGGTTATTAAACATATAATGTCAAAGATAATTTGGGGTTCCTACTTGCCACATTTGAATTCCATAATCAGGAATTTCTAATCAGTGCTTGCTCTGGCAGCACATATACTAAAATAGGAAGGTCTAATTAATCGTTGAGTGTTATAAGAATCTTTTACATAAAAGGCTTTTGGAGGGTATTGAAATGTAGTTCTCAGGTTTAATTTATTATTACTAAAGTTTGGATTGTTGGTTGAAAACTGAGTACAATGGGTTTGCTGTTAGGGTAATTGAAATTCAGTAATAACAACAAGGAGATAAAGCAGCTACCAAAGATGTATTACTTGTAATATAAGAACAATGGGTACAATATCAAAGCATTGCCTTAGCTAATAAAGGAAGCACAGGGTTTTACCTTGAACATAATATATATTCAAAATGAATTAAGCTGTCACCACAGGTATTGCTGGGCACATTCCTGATGTATGTATCACAATCATTGGTCTTCATACATTATATGCTCAGAAATGCTGGGTGTAAAAGACTCTAGAGCAGGGCATTTAGCATGATAATGATTCTGTAATTATCAAAATTACTCTCAGTCACCTAGAAGACTCAGAATCATTTTGCTTTTGCCTAATTTCTTATGACTTTTCTCTGGGGCTTCTTGTTTGAAAGAAGACCAACTTGGAGAAATGTTGAAACATATTAAGAGGGTCACCAGAAGGATGGTTCCTTTCGTAATACTAACTACATAACTTTACTGTACCTGTTTGATTACACACACACACACACACACACACACACACACACACACACACACACAGCACCTGTTTTCACAATTCTTAATTTGACATTCGTTATGATATTATTCACTTTGTAAAAACAAAAAAAAATGTAATTAGAAAGCTGTCTGATATTTTGTCTCTAATTTAAAAAGCCGATTATATTTTAACAGTCGGCAGTGATTTCTTTAAAACAAAAACTTAATAGCATTAAATTATCTTGCATCTCAATTTAGAAACAATGATATAACAAACAGCTCACTGAGTGCCCAGTACATATGAGGTGGTAGATTTGGGTCTTAGCTCTTAAGAATATACAGTGCAGCTTGATAAATCTTGCCCATGAAAATAAGGGTTTACAGAAGGGTAGAAGAGAGGGTTTCCCTTTTGAAGAATAGTAGTAGATTGTGCTTTGAACCTATCCTCTGGGAATTTTGTTTGAAATGTTAATTAGAGTAACTGGTTTAGCAAGGATTAGGGGATGAGCTAAACAGCACTGACAGCTAGTTATCCTCTGCTGGGAATCTGCTCTGTTTCAGTTGCTGCTAAACTGTGAAGGTCGATGAAATCACTGCATACAAGCCAGGAAAAAAATGTTTCAAAAAATAAATAACACTGTTTCACATAAGCATTAAATTTCATTCTAGGAAAAGTAATATTTAAATTTTAAAATATTTCTTCTTCAGAAAGTTCAAAAATTTTAAAAAAGATTATATTAAGACACGGTCATTTTGTTATTTCTGTTTTCTCTTAAACTTTCAAAGAATTTTTGTTTTAGATTAGGATGTACACAGCAATGTTTGATCCACATATGTTCTGAGAAGTGATTATCAAAACTAAGCTAATTAATATTCATCATCTGAGAACACATAAGGTCTACATTATACAAAATTCCTGATGCATTTGATACCAGTTTCTTTTCATGACTGGTATCATTGCTTATATTGCATAAAATTCTTGTAAAATAAATTTACAGAAATGACTCCATTGCTGATCATAAAAATCAAAAAAGTAATTTCTATATTTAATTACCCATTATTTCTGTAAAAATTATTGAAAAGTTACTATGAACTAGGTATTAAAATTAGCAATCATGGGTCTTAACATTATGGATTTATATCCGCAGAAATATTCTTTTGCGGTGGTAAAAGGAGAATGTTAATATAAATATGCTCACAAGTCCTTAGAAATAACTAGGAAGGTATTGAAAAAACCTGGAGTGGGTAACATGGTGAAGAAAATATGAAGTCTGAATAAGAATGAATAATGTGACAAAAGAAATAACCTTTAAATTGGAGTGTAGTCTGTAAATCTATCAGTCTTAAACCTTCCATATGTATCAACCTTACCATACAACTAACTGAAACAAATGTAAGCCTATGTGCATCCTGGGGTTATTCATAGAACCAAGTTATAACACAGTTTAGATGTTCATATTGGTAAATGTATAAAGAATGCAATAGAATATTTTTCTAATGCAAAGAATAATGCAATAATGCTATTAATTGCAGAAAAATGGGTGGACAGAGAGATCATTAATGTAAGCATATGAGGCAGATTCAGAAAAATCAATCAAATATGCTTTTCCTGAGGTCAAAGAAATAGAAAAAATGTGAAAGTAGAAGGATCTGAAGAAGAGGAGGACTGTGACTAGAGTGTGGATGACACAGAATAATAAAGGATCAATATGATACAAATATGATACACACATACTTAAAACTGTCCCAATACACAGAATTTTTAACACGCTAATAAAACATGCAGGAGAAAGAAATGAAAGAAAAGACAAACTAAAAATAAAAGAAAAAGTAAAAAATGGAAAAAAAGGAGGGCTGGAGAGAAGAAAGGACCATGTACTTTAGTTCATGCATTTAAAAAGTTCTCAACCATGAGTGTTTATTATAGACAATTAAATCCGGTTTAAATGAGTTTAAGAATGGAGACATGATAAAGAAAATTCAAATAATATTTAGTTAGCACAGTGTATTAAAAGTAATGAAATGTAAATAACACTTTATGTAAATGCAACTTTTATTCACTAGATGTAACTGTTATCTCTGAGGCTTACTGCTGAATAAACTCACTCCTTTTGAACTCTTATGTCTGGTTCAACTCAACTGTTCTGGTTCAAACTCCTCTTTAAGCTGGCTGATTTAAATTGACTTCTTTTGGCTTCTGACTAAATTGCTTTGCTTGGTCTCAAACTAACTCTGGCAATCTATTCTTATCTTCTGACTCCTTATTCTCAGGCTCATTGTGTCTTCACTTGCAATCTATCTAGATAAAACTGCCTCAACCTCTCTCTATCCATTTGCTGCAGCTACTACTGCTTCCTTAAGCAGACTCTTCTGTGTATTTTCCTGAGTTGGGGATATCCTGTCTCTGACTCATTTTTCAACTCTTTCTCTGATTCATCACATTGTCTGCATCTTAATTAGAGATCACTTTCAAACATGACTGCTTTCTTGTTCAAACTAATTTTCCCTTCATTGTTTTGGATTAAAGGTATGTACTAAGGGCAAATGGGTGTTAAAGGATTAAAAGTGTGTGAAAGATCTGCATTCCACCTGGATCATACAGATGTTGATGGTCTTTGGATATGATCCCTTGTCAGATCAGCCATGCTCCTGGATTAAATGTCCTCAACATTTGACATATATCATAAATGTATTTTTTGTGTTTTAGAAAATGAAATAATAAAGTCATATTAAAATATAAAAAATAAATAATACTCCACAAATTGAAGAAGAAAGGGCAGAATGCTTGAACTAAGATAGTATAGAAATACCCATCCATTTGAAAGTGTTAGGCAAGGTGAGGGTAGAAAACAGACTTCAATGAGAGCAAATTCTGAGGGCAAGCACAAACTCCTTTGCATACATTATGTATAAAATATGTATTCCAATATATTCTGCATATGAAATGAATATATAATATATTATCAATGTATACATTATATTCATCAGATCTCTCAGAAATATTTACTTCTTAAAATATATGAGTCACTTATATGCCATATTTTGGTTGTCTAATTTTGTTTTAATGAAGTGTAATTTTCAGAGTACAATAAGCATTATTTTACGTGTTTAATTTAATTTTGACAAGTATAACAGTTCTAATCGGTTATTAAACAAGGTGGTTGTATCAGGAGCCATAATGGGACAAGCCAATATACTAGCAGGGGATCATCCTGAAATGGCCTGCTTCTGATTATTATGTAATCAGCAACAGGTGAGCCCTCATTAAGCAAGGGTATGAGGGACTAATTTTAGGAAAGATTCCTGCTATTAATATGTTTTTCCAGTTATTATTAAGCATATATAATAATCAATAAGCAATAGTACACCCCTTTGGAGCAGATCTTTGCAGATCCACGAAGATGTATTGTCTTATAGTGATGTTATATAGACAAATAGATGACTTTAGTTTTAATGATGATCCTATAAGAATTCCTAAAATTATATCTGTGATTATTAAGCTCTTTTAAAATTGGACTGCTACTAGGTCCTTTTCTGATAGTCAAAACTGCAATGAGAACTCTGCCAGTCTCCCAAAGTGTCACCAGTTAATTGCTCTTAGATGGCAACTAGACTTTCTCCTACTCAGAGCACATTCCACGAGGTTGTACAACAATTAACCAAAGGTCATAAAAAGGGAACTAGGATTTATTATAGGTGCTAGGACAGAAGATAAAATATTGACTGGGTTTATCTATACAAAACTTCACTAATAACTTAGTTATGCTTTTAAACTTTCAATGAACTTGTAGAGCTATGACAGGTGATAGATGTTTAGCTAGATAATTACCCCTAATAGATATGCATGTAAACATTCTCTGTTGTAAACTTCTATTTCAATTTATGACTTGGTATTGTGTGTGAACTTGTGATGATTTGTAACATGTGATCATGTATTCTGAAAGATGTTTAAGGGCTTAGGACAAAGACAAGAGTCATACCAGAAGAATTTAGGTGAGAGGAATAGAGGTGAGAAGAGAGCTGAGAGAAGAACTGAACTGAAGAGAAGTCTTTAGTCAGAAAAGAAAAAGATTAGAAGGAGAATGCAGAGAGGAATAACTTAGAAACTATAGGTAACATAAAAAGTCTATGATAGCAATGTGCAGAATGCAGAGGGAAAGAGGAAAAAAGAAGACTGCAGAGAACAGAAGCAGAAGGCAGACTTCTCCTTACCATGGACAGAACAGGTCCCATGGTAAGGACAAGGCAGGCTCAGTCTTATTAAAAGAAACAAAGCTTTTTTCTTACAAACACAGATTTAATTCATTTAGCATTAAAAGGGTGGAAGCTTTTTCTTTCTCTATGCAATAAATATTGGAACCCATTTTTCATCCAGAATGAGTGAGTTCTTTCTGCACCGGTTCTTGGTGTTTTGCACCATATGCATATGTAAGTATGGATGTGTGTGTAAGTATGTAATTATGAGAATGTATGCATGTGTGTGTTTAAGTATGAAATTGTGAGAATGCATGCAAGCTGGGCCCAACTGAATTTATGTGGATATGTGTAAATGAAATCTCTGTTATGTTTGAAGCTGTGTATGAATTTATATGTGATTATACATATTCACTTGCATAAATGTTTTTCTTTCTGCGAGTGTTATTCTCTGATCCTGGCTCAATAGAAGTTTATTGCTCCAAACTTCCCCCTAGACCTACAAGCAAGAGGCATCTGGACACTAAGGAAAAGGCTCTAGAAATTAATCCTTTACTTAATCTCCTGCTGTTATAGGATGAGGTGCTAAATGCCTGAGACTGTAGTCTCTGGCTTCAGAGAAACACAGAAGGCAGGTCAGCTGCATTAGCATAGTAACTTAGATTAGTAAACATTTTTTTTGCACTTCCTGTTTTATTTTTTCTGATGATTTTTTGAATTTCCACAGTTTCTGTTGTTATGTCTCCCTTATCATTTCTAATTTTATTAATGTGGGTAGTGCCTCTGTACCCTCTGGTTAGTCTGGGTTTATCTATCTTATTGATTTTCTCAAAGAACCAGCTCCTGGTTTTGTTGATTCTTTGTGTAGTTCTTTTTGTTTCTATTTGGTTGATTTCAGCCCTGAGTTTGATTATTTCCTGCTGTCTACTCCTTTTGGGTGTATTAGCTTCTTTTTGTTCTAGAGCTTTTAAGTGCACTGTCAAGCTGTTAGTATAAGCTCTCTCCATTTTCTTTTTGGAGGCACTCAGAACTATGAGTTTTCCTCTTAGCACTGCTTTCAGTGTGTCCCATAAGTTTTGGTATGATATGTCTTCATTTTCATTAAATTCTAAAAAGTCTTTAATTTCTTTCTTTATTTCTTCCTTAACCAAGCTATCATTAAGAAGAGCATTATTCAAAGTCCACGTGTATGTGCACTTTCCATTGATTTTGTTTGAACTTAAAACCAGCCTTAGGCAATGGTGATCTGATAAGATGCATGGAATAATTTCAATATTTCTGTATCTGTTGAGGCCTGTTTTGTGATCTATTATATGGTCAGTTTTGGAGAAGGTACCATGAGTTGCTGAGAAGAAGGTATATTCATTTGCTTTAGGGTGGAATATTCTATAAATATCAGTTAGATCTATTTGGTCCATAACTTCAGTTAGTTTCACTGTGTTTCTGTTTAGTTTCTGTTTCCATGTTTAGTCCATTGTTGAGAGTGGGGTGTTGAAGTCTCCCACTATTATTGTGTGGGGTGCAATGTGTGCTTTGAGCTTTAGTAAAGTTTCTTTTATGAATGTGGATGCCCTTGCATTTGGAGCATAGATGTTCAGAATTGAGAGATCATCTTGGTAGACTTTTCCTTTGACCAGTATGAAGTGTCCCTGCTTATCTTTTTTGACAACGTTTGGTTGAAAGTCATTTTTATCCAATATAAGAATGTCAACTCCAGCTTGTTTCTTGGGACCATTTGCTTCAAAAATTGTTTTGCAACCTTTGACTTTGAAGTAGTGACTGCTTTTGTCACTGAGGTGGGTTTCTTGTATGCAGCAAAATGTTGGGTTCTGTTTACGTATCCAGTCTGTTAGTCTATGTCTTTTTATTGGAGAATTGAGACCACTGATGTTAAGAGATATTAAGGAAAAGTAATTGTTGTTTACTGTTATCTTCTTTCCATAAGACAAAGTCTTACCCCAGAATTTCTTAAGACAGTCTTACCCCCACAGATGTTCTTCCCCCTCTGCTGCCTCAAGAAGAACTGACAAGCAGAAACACCTCCCACCAGGGTTGTTTCCTGGCAGTGGTTGTAATGGTGCACACCTTAAATTCCTTCACTTGGAGCTAGAGACAGACAGATCTCTATGGTTTCAAAGTCAGCCTGGTCTATATAGTGATTTCTAGGAGAACGAGGACAATGTAAGGAGACCCTATCTCATAACTCCAAATTAATTAATTAGCTAAATAATTAATTAATTATAAAACATTTCATTTTCTCCAGAAATCCACCCTGCTCTTTTGTTGCTTACACCTGAGAGCAGACATGATGAATATTTAAAAAAATAAGTTATAAAATATTATTAATCAGTTGAGAAATTTATACAGTGAATCTTGATCACGTTCACTCCCACCTTTTCTGATTATTGCAGTATTTCTGCATCCTATTCCACAATCTTCTTTGGTCCTATGGTTGTGGTTTTATTGTAAAAATATTAATTAGAGATAAGTTCTCTTCATTCAGTTGATGTCAATACTTTGGCCAGATGTACATTTTATGTTTGTTTGTTTTGTATTCCTTTTATGATATAAAAGGAGCTTCTCTGACAAAGAGTGAGAACTACACTTATTTGTAGCTATAAGTATAAGCATTTAGAATGCAATTAAAAATTGCACAGGTAAAAAAAATTGCACAGGTTTAGCAAAATGATAGTCTTAATTTTTCCTCTAAGTTCTCTGGCCTCATAAACCATACGTAGATGGTTAAGTTTAGTGTCAGGCATGTATTCCTGTCTATTGAAAAGGCTTTGCCCCTTCCACCCCTTCAGTCCCTTCTCTGGATCCCTCTTGCAGGGACAGACTCTTAGCTGGTAGACTCCCTTAAAAACACAATATCCTGACCAATCCTAGAGGACCTGCTGTACTCAGAGCAGTTGGTAAAAAACCCCTCATCCCCTTCTGGAGTCCCAGAGCTGCTGCAGGGAGCCCTATGGACATAGGACCCATCACCCACCAAAGCCTGCCCTCTCGAATACCATTCCACCTTTTCTGCTCCTTCTACTGGGTCCTTTCTGCTGGGACAGACTCCTTGCAAGTCTCCTCCCTTGAAGACACAATATCCTCACCTATCCTAGAAGACCCACTCAGTCAGAGCAGTTGGGTCCTCTCTGCTGGGTCAGAAACTTAGCTAGTCTGCTCTCTTAAAGACACAATATCCTGACCTATCCTAGACATCCCATAATACTCAGAGCTGTTGAGGATCCACTGCATCTAGAGCAGTTTAGAATCAACTGCAGAAAAGTTGGAAAACAGCTTGACTGCTCCACTGAAGACACAACAGTCTAAAAGCCTCCCAGGAGATGTACTGCAGCCAGAGCAACTGATCAGCAGCATCTCCACCCCTGTGAAGAGCCCCCATTTGGAAGGTCCTACAGGTGGTGTGCTACAGCCAAGACTGCAGGCTTACCAAAGACCTGCAGCAAGCCAAGGACAAAGGAGACAGACTCCAGACAATCACCCAGACCAACAAACACCAGGGATATCCAGATGGCTAAAGGCAAGTGTAAGACAATAAGCAACAGAATCCAATATATGGGGTTATCATCAGAATCCAGTTCTCCAACCACAGTAAGCCCTGAATACACCAACATACCTAAAAATCAGGAACCTGTCCTAAAACTCTATCTCATGAAGATAATAGACTCCTTTAAGGAAGATATCAATAACTCACTGAAAGAAATAGAGGAAAACACAGGTAAACAGGTGAAGGAACTTAATAAGTGATGCAAGACCTAAAAGTGGAAGTAGAAAAAAAGAAAACACAAATGGAGGTGAACCTGGAAATGGAAAACCTAGGAAAGAAGTCAGGAATAACAGATGTAAGTATCAGCAACAGAATGAAAGAGACAGAAGAGAGAATCTTAAGTGTAGAAGATACCATAGAAGAGATTGTCACAATTGTCAAAGAAAATACAGAACATAAAAAAAGAAAAGCTCCTAACCCAAAGCATTCAGAAAATTCAGGACACAATGAAAAGACAAAATCTAAGAATAATTGGAATAGAGGAGAATGAAGATTCCCAGTTCAAAGGACCTGAAAATGTCTTAAAAAAAAATCATAGAAGAAAACTTCCCCAACCTAGAGAAAGAGATGGCCATAAAGGTACAAGAAGCCTATAGAAGACTAAATAAATGAGACCTGAAAAGAAAATCCTCTTGTCACATAATAATCAAAACACTAAACACACAGAACAAAGAAAGAATATTAAAAGCTGCAAGGGGAAAGGGTCAAGTAACATAAAATGGTAGCTCTATCAGAATTACACCAGACTTCTCAACAGAGACTATGAAAACCAGAAGAACCTGGTCAGAAGTCATGGAGATTTTAAGAGAACACAAATGCCAGCCTAGCTACTATACCCAGCAAGACTCTCAATCAACATAGATGGAGAAACCACAATATTCCATGACAAAACAAAATTCAAAGAGTATCTACCAATCCACCCTATAGAGGATACTAGAAGGAAAACTCCAACACAAGGAAGGTACCTGCCCCAAAGAAAAAAACAATATATCAATCATCTCACATCAAAGTCAAAAGAAAAGGAGAGAACCACAAACACCAAAAGCCACCTACAAAAACAAACATATCAGGAACCAACAGTCATCTCTCTTTAAAATCTTTCAATATTAATAGACAAAACTCACCTGTAAGAGGACATAAGCTAATAGACTGTATATGTAAACAAGATCCAACATTTTGATGCATACAAGAAACACACCTCAATAAAAAGACAGACACTATCTCAAAGTAAAAGAATGGAAAAAATCTTCCAATAAAATGGTCTCAGGAAATAAGAAGGAATTGACATCTTAATATCCAATAAAATAGACTTTCAACAAAAAGTTATCAAGAATGATGAAGAAGGACACTTCATTTTCATCAAGAGGAAAATCCACCAAGATGAATTCAAGTAGCTAATTACCAAAAAATCAAACAGCCCAATCAAAAAATGGAATATAGTAATAAAAGAATTTCACAACTGAAGAATCTTGAATCACTGAGAAGCACCTTAAAAAATATTCAAAGTCCTTAGTGATCAGAGGAATGCAAATCAAAACCACCCTGAGATTCTACCTTACACCAGTCAGAATGGCTAAGATCAAAACCTCAGGTAACAACACATGTTGGGGAGAATGTGGAGAAAGAGGAACACTCCTCCATTGCTGGTTGGATTGCAAACTGGTACAACCACTCTGGAAATCTATCTGGAGGTCCCTCAGAAAATTGGAAATAGATCTTCCTGAAGACCCTTCTATACTACTCTTGGGAATATACCCAAATGTTTCCTGTGGCATGCCACAGGAACAATTGTTCTACTATGTTCATAGCACCCTTATTTGTGATAGCCAAAAACTGGAAACAACCCAGATGTCCCATGACAAGAATGGATACAGAAAATGTTGTTCATTTACACAACGAAATACTACTCTGCTATTAAGAACTAGGACATCTTGAGCTTGCAGGCAAATGGATGGACCTAGAAAATATTATCCTGAGTGAGACAACTCAGACACAAAAGGACATGCCTGGTATGTACTCACTAGTAAGTGGATATTAGCCAAAAAATAGAGTATAGAATACCCAAGATACAGGGTAACAAGGTCAACAAGGTGAAGTGCCCAAGTGAGGACACCTCAGCCCCACTTGGGAGGGAGAAAGAACAATCGCAAGTGGGAAGGGAGGTAGGGACCTTGGAGGGAAAGTGGGTGGGGTGGGTAATCAAGGGGAGGGGGAGAAGGAAACCTGATATGACATTGGGAGAGGGAAAAGAACTGAAACTCTGAAGGACAGCAGAAAGAATCGAAACAGGCAACCTCAGAAGATATGAGGTTGGGTGGACCCTCCAGAATTTACCAGAGACCTGGGAAGTGAGAGACTCACAGGACTAAAAGGGAGGGACTTTAGATGTAATTCCTGACAGTAGGGAGAGGGAATTTATAGAGCCAACTTCCAGCAGGCAAAAAGGGCTTCAAATGAGCGAGACGGGGGCGGGGAGGTAGCACCGCACAGTCATAATTCTGACCCATAATTGTTCCTGTCTGAAAAAACTACAGGGATGGAAATGGAGAGGAGTCTGAGGAAAAGAAGGTCCAGAGACAGTCTCAAATTGGGATCCAGCTCAAGGGGAGTTCCCAAGGCCTGACACTATTACTGAGGCTATGGAGCCCACACAAAAAGGGACTTAGCATGACCACGTTCCAGAAGACCCAACCAGAGGCTGAAGAGTCAGATGCAGATACTTGTACCCAACCAATGGACAGAAGCAGCTGACCTTTGCTGTTGAGTTAGGGAAGGCTGAATGAAGCTGAGGGTGATCCTGTAGTAGGACCAGCAGTCTCAATTAATATGCTCCCCCCGGGATCTCTCACTGGACCACCAAATAGTCAGCATACACAAGCTGATATGAGACCCTCAAAACACATACAATAGAGAACTGCCAGTTCTGTGTTCATTCAGAGATGATACACCTAACCCTCAAGAGACTGGAGGCCCCAGGGAGTTTAGAGGTCAGGTAGGTTGAGGGGTAGGGACATCCTTGTGGAGACAGAAAGAGGGGAGGAGGTATGGGATGTGGAACCATCGGAGGGTAGACAGGGGTTGGCGGGGTGGGGAAGAAAATATGGAGTGTATAAAAATAATTAATAAGAAAAAGTTCAAAAAAAAATGGAAAGAAAAGGCTTTAAGTCCAGTTAGGTGGATATTGGTTGCTAGAGATATAAGTACATTTTTTGCACCTTTAGGAATATCTTTAATACCAGCTGTCATTGTGATTCATAGGAATTATAGCTGGATAGGATTACTCATTGCCCTCCCCTCACACAAAAACATCAGAATTTGCTTTCTTTGTCCAATATTATGAGTGCTATTCATCACAGCAGTCACTTCTCTGTCATATCCAAACTGAGACCTACACATCTTAATTCTTTATTCTGTGCTGGCTTCAGCAATCACATCTTACTTTTTTTTTCCCCTGTAAGTTATCAAGGGAAATGACAATGCCTATTCTGTTTTTGGAGTCTATTGGTATCCCTTGATCAAAAACTCCAAAGATGCTGTCCCTTCCCCAGAACTAGGTTTCCTTAGAATGTCTTTGAGAGTTTTCCTTATTTGCAGGGTATCAATGAAATTATACAAAATATAGATTCTGTTTTGGCATTTCTCTCATCTTTATCTTGCAAAAAGCATGTGAGTCTATTAGCTACTTATCTTTTATTAATTAATATGTTCCATCATAATGACATAGAAATATACCATTATTTGAAAATATTTTCTTTTTAATTCCCTTATTTATAAGCAAATATTTGTCTAACAATACATCTAATGACAATGTGGGACAGATTCAATTTTACTCTTAATGACAACACATGTCCCTAGGAATAATGTCATAATATACTGGAAACTCTAAAGATAAAATTTCCAAATAACTCTAACATTTATCAATTTCTTTAAAATTAATACTTCTTTCCCATTTTCTCTCTTACATCTTATCTTACTTGGTAAATGAATCTTAATTTAGAGGGGTGCGTGAAGGATTTTCTTTGCAAAGAATAGTTTGGCCTGATATAATATATGATAAGTATAAAATCTCTGGACAACTCTAGTTAAAAGTAATTTCTTGTCTCCCCTCTACAATTTCTCCACACTGTGATTAGAAACCTTGTTGTGCTTCATGTCATTATGTTACTATGCATTAGCAGCTCTCAAGTCCTAAAGAGGAACTAGTGCTAACATGAGGGTTTAAATGAGTGTGTAGGAGGAAGAAAAAGTTCATTATAGCAAGTTGGATGGCATGAACTTCTGACTTTACTATTGGATGAAGAAAGAAGCATCATTGCAGCTGATAAGATTAATACTAGAATTAAAAGGTGAAGTTGTATGTAGCTACTGAATATTAACTAAAAGTACTCATTAAAGATTAATTATAAGCTTGAAGTTGAAAATCACCTGACAATGAATGCAAAGTTTTGACTATAATTTACATGTTCCAAAATATCATAATAACTTGTTGGAAGACAGATTGTAAAGATATAGTAACATATATATTTAAAGATTTAATACAGTGCCATATTAACAATGGTAACTATAAAAAAGAGCAAGAGAAGGTGAATAGAATTAAACACAGGTTTATCTTATGGGGGGAATAAACTTACAGGTATAATAAAAGTAGATAATGAATGAATAACAACATATAAATCTAATAGTTTGCAACTAGATTTGCAGGTCAATATGCATGCTTTGATTATTGGCTAAGGGTTTCACATTGAAGACTACTGGAAAATTTTCCACAGACAATATTTCTGGCATGATTTAGTGAACTGAAACATAGACTGAGTCCAAGTGAGCAAGATGATAAAGTTGTGGAAAGATGTATTTTGCTGTTCTATTCAAGACTACCTGTGGACCAAACAAACTTACATGCATATACATTGTTGACCCTGGTTAGGTAAATACCCATACATTTTTCAAACTGGAGTAAATATATGACATATTCTATTAAAATATTTATAAACAAAATTTTTTATGTATCTGTGGGTGGGTGTGTGTGTTGAAAGGTGAAGTAGTCATTAAATTTTTGACTTAATTTCTTCAGAGTACATGATGTTTAAGCTTCCCAAGATTATAGTTCTTATAAAAGACAGTATCTTTCAGGTATCATATGATGATATTTAACCCATGTGCTACTATATTATGACTCTGGAAAATGGGCAAAAAAGAGTCAATTCAGGATATGTCTAAAAAGTGGGCTGATAACTCACATACTGCACTGTGCATCTTATCTCATTGAAATAAAGCTCCATATCTGAGATATTAAGTCATAGATTGTTATTCACATATTTACAGAAATATAAGCATTCTCTGATGCAATCAGGAAGAACTTTCAAACTTAAGATGTTTACTAATAACGTATCAATATTACTCAATGTGCCATACATAATACAATTCCAACAGTTTATCTAGGACATACATGTAGGACTTTTATTGTAATAATTTTATTATCATTCCTATGTGAACATTTATAGCATGTATGATCCACACACACAGGCTCACACACACGAAGAGAGAGAGAAAGAGAGAGGGGGGAAAGAGAAAGAGAAAGAGAAAGAGAGATTTGTGAGAGATCACCTGTGAGATTAGAGAACAATTTTGGTGTTTATCTTCATTTTCTACCTTGTTTTCCTTTTATTGTCTTCTACAGTGTAGGCCAAGGTGATGGCTCTTCAGTTATAGGAGAGTTTCCTGACTCTGTCTCCAATTTTTCTCTTAAGTATGCTAGGATTGCAGGCAGTGCTAAAATGTATTTAACCTTCCTATGGGTCTTGGGGATTTACGGTGAGGTCCTTGCACTGGCAGATCTTTTTTAAAAAATCAAGAATCAAAAAACCTACATTCACTTCAGATACATTTGTCATATGATTTTAGTCTGAAAATATCCTCAGTTTTTCACTTTCCTCAGTACTGACTTGCATGTATAGATCTATTTAAAATGATTGCAGTATGGTAATTCACAAAATAGTCATTAACCATTTTGGACTTTGTCCCCTCATGAACAACCATGCTATGATCAGAAACTGAGTTTTGTGTCTTCTCAGAGTTAGATTCTGAGACTATTCCTCACAGTAAGTCAAGGAGATTTTACATTTCAACATCAGTGCAGAAAGCAATGACTGCAACTGGGCATCAATTAGACTTTTCAATAAAGTCCCAGGTGATTGAACTTACATTTTATATCCTCATTTTCATTCATGTGCATCGCTTGAATAAATCTGATATAAGCAAGTCTTCTATCCTATCTGTATTTGCCTGACACCTTCAAATCCATTTTGACCTCCATAACTTTGACAAAGATGGATCTTGAGACTCTTCCCAAAGAGATTATTTTGCTTATAACCAACAGGTACTTTAATATTTGCAGTGTATAAGGTTGTCATCTTGACAGAATACTCAAAATTTCTCTGGGATTTTAATGAACCCTAATTCTAGTTATAGACATGGAGTTAATTGTAGGTGTTCCAAGCTATGCTTAGGACAAACAAACAATCATGTCAAGAATTCAGATGAAAACTCAAGGGAAGAAACTTTAAAATCATTTAAGCAATGGAATATATTTCATCAAAAAGTTGAATAATGATTATACTATTCAGTATTCTCTAAATGAACAAAACAGATAGACTGAACATGCATACATATATATGGAGATTTATTAGGTTGGATATAAATGGGTGAGCCAAACAAAGTCCATCTTAACCTGGAAACACTGACCCTCCAGTAGTTGTGCAGTTCAAAAAGAAACTATTTATACATGCAATGTCAATTTTCTACTGAGGTTCTAAAGGATTCCTGGAGAATTTATAGTTTTCAGTTTCTCTGGAAAACCCAAAAAAGCTGATTATATTATCAGAGATAGAAGGATTCTCCAACATAATAAAAAAAGATGCAAGCAAAAATGAAGACAAGAAGCCAGAAATCAAAGGTTTCTTTCTGTGTGTTCTTTTACTTGGGCTTCCAATAGACGGTACCACACACACTTAGGATGAGTCTTTTCAGTTCAAACAATTTAGAAGTAAATCCTTCACAAGAGACTTCACCTACTTGCACTTTAGTTGATTCCAGATTCAGTTAAATTGGCAACCAAGGCCATGCATTACAACATCACTTGAATTTCCTATTATTGGTTCTCAGATAAATGGACAAATCTTTTATTTGGTTTCTGACCTTAGGTTTAGATGGACTGTGTAATTCTACAAATATAGGCACAACTATACTTAATGTATACAATACAAACAGAAACCTGCAAAGGAACTCTTATCATTGAATATATAAGTGGTGAATGAGTTTGCATTTGAAAAATGTCAAAACTAGCTCATTGAGTCAGTCACGAATGTAGGGACACATGTACAATGAGATTTTATCTGAAGATAAGGAGTTGAGTTGGACTGAAATGTGCAGAAGATTTGCACAGAACAGTGTATATGCTTATACCCTAAACTCCTTCCCTGAAAACAAAACAAAACAAAATAAGACAACAACAAAAACCACAAGACCAATAATTTCACATCATCAGTTTGTCTCTGGGAAGACATGACTCAGAGAAGCTGCTCATTCAGTTTGTGTTTTCTTTATTTCCCACAGCCCATCCACTGTTTCTTAGCAAGTTGATAGGGGAGTCATTCCATTTCACGCAAAGAAATTCTACATGCCACCTTGTTAGAAATAATATCTGAAGAATGTAAAATAAAGCAAATCACTTTATTCACACCTGCCCAAAAAACAACTTTTCTTCGTTCTTTAAGGATATTGTAATAAATGTTAATTCCCCTAAATTTCAAGCTGAAAAACTTATCAGTAGAAATAATTACTGTTGTTTGTTCAATCCTATTTTATTTTTCTATAAAAAGTCCATTGTTGTTTCTTCAAAGATAATCCCTGGGCTTTTATACCACAATAGTCTCACACAATAACAGTGGGGGACTTCATCACTTCACTCTCAGCAATGGACAAATCATGAAAAACGAAACTGAACAGAGACACAGTGAAACTGACAGAATTATGAACCACATAGATTCAGTGAGCTTGGAGAGGCATTTAAGCCAGAACAGCTGAGTTGAATCAGCCAGATAGAATTCAGAAAGATCTAGAAAAGTTGAGTTTATTCAGCTGTAAACCTCAGAGATAACCATTACATCTGGCTAATCAAAGTTACAGTTACATCTGGTGCCAAACATGATTGGAAAAGAAGAAAAGCCCAACAACATTGCAGGCAGCATACAACATCTCACAGAAACATCACAGATGAGAGGAGAGCTCTGACAGAAAGCCTCAGAGAAGAAATTCACCTGGACTCTTTGCAGAGGAAGCACTGGTTCTTCTGGTTTGGCTGAACATACAGAGAGACTCCAGAGACACCAGAGCAATTGGAGCCTGGAGCCCAGAGCGAGGAATGATACAGGAGCTCATGAGACAGTGAATCAAAAGGACAATAAGCCCATCAAATAAAAATAAATACTTCTATTTATTTCTATAGGTCAAACGTCAAAAATGGTTGACAGGTGTAATGACAATTCCTGAATAGTGACAATTGTATACAAAGACATTTTTTCACCATACTTTGTCTTTTCTATATGTAATGTTTTCACTGTATTTTAATAATTATATACATGTATATGAATATGTTTATATACCTATACACATATCTCTGATCCATATATATATATATATTTATATTTATAATGGATCTATATACATATATGTGATATAGATCCATTATATAAATATGGGTCAGAGAAAGATTTTTCAGTATGAGTCAGAGATGAACTACTCTCAACATTCTATATCTATATCAATATCTATCTACTCAGACAATGTCGTGATTTTAAGAAAGAAATCTGTGACTGCACATTCTATGATAACTAAAGAAATAGCTCTTAAGTGTAATGAAGGATTATATAAAAGTCATTTTTTTTTTTACCAAACATTCTTTTAGTTCCTTTTAATGCTTTTCGTATTTTGTGAAACATCTAGCCATGGACTCTTCAGTCTTCCTCAAGTGCCTGCTTCAGAACAATCATCTTTAATCTACAAATGAGCTTAAAGAACATCAATCATGGGGGTCCTTTCTCATTCTCTTGCTGACATGCTCCTGAGCCTTGATCATATGGTATTTTTGAACATAAGTATGGTTCAGATTTTAATTCTTTCTTTTTATTTTAATGTTTTGTTTTGTTTTGCAGTTGGGTATTTAGTGGAAGATATATCCATGTTGGGATGTTTGCTCGGCTTGTGTGAGCAAGCAAGGTGTCAGAGCTATTATGACCTGGAAGCTGGGGGAGATAATATTCAGGAAATAATGTGTTGAACAAAGAATGTATTAGGCATAGATCACAGCAATGCTTTGGAAATTTGCATGAAATAAGGCCATTGATTGTTTATATATCCAGTCTTATCAAGGTTATTCAAGGTATGAAAATTATACTATGAGAAGAATTTGTGTAAACAAGAAGGTTGGTGTGAAATTATGTTGATACTGTTTGTTGGAGCAGAGCAACGGTTATGATAAAAACATGTTAAATGAAGAATCAATAAACTTATATTGATTTTGTTATCTTCTGTCTGCCAATATTAATACTTTATCTATTGTTATGTTTCTGTGAAAAGAAAATAATTTTTGAAGAATATGAATTATGATTAATCCCATGTTTTCTGCATTTGCAGTCAATATAAATAGTAAATGAAATGTTCTAAATTTTTAGTAGGATAAATATGAGTAATTTATTATTTAAGCATTAATAATTATATCTTAAAATTCTATAAAAAGTACTAGTAACATTTTTCTAATAATATTTTAAAATATGATATCATAGGAAAACAAATATTATTAGTAAATGTTCAGGAGTGTTGTATTAATTTATTCAATTAATTTCGCTGGCAAAATTTCATTGGCATCTGTAAAATATTATCTGTAAAATGAGTCAAGATGAATATAGTCATCATTTTTACAATCTTTTTTCATAACAAACAAATCAGCATGGTACACATGTCTGACAAGACTAACTTACTAGGTTTCATGGCTCAGGATTGATACTCCAATGATATGATTCATATTAATGACATCTATCCTGTGCTATTAGCCTATTGTCAACAGCTTTCCTTTGTAGAATGTCAATATTTCTTTATAATGTCAGATAGATGAATGTATTATTTCCCATTTAGAATGATTTCTTAACTATTTTTCATACAAATATTATGGTTGCACTGTAAATACTTGATATTCTAAATAGGGTTTTATATACATTCATTTTATATCAAGTCATTATGCATAGGGTTTAAATATAATCATTCTACTTTTATAAAATAAACACAGTCTAACCACTTATAAGATAAATTCATACAAATTATGAGAGTTCTGAGGACACCTTTTTTTGACCCTTCTCACTCTTTTTCTCCCTCCATGATCAAAACCAGTGTTCTCAGCATTATTGACTTTTGTACATAAAACAATATTTTGAGAATATTTAATTATACAAATATGTATTATGCCAATATAAAATGAAACTATGTTTAATTTTACTGGAAGAAAATTCTATTTATTTTAATTCTCATTTAAATTTCGTTATTGAAAAGACAATGTTATCCATCTCCATCAGTGAGTGACAGTATTGGGGATTCTTTTATGTTGGATTCATTGTGTTCTTTATTTCTTGAGGGCTGTGATCATTGTGTAAGTTCTGCTAGCTTTCTGAAATAAAGAAATTGATTCTAAATGCAAAATGGAGGAAATAATAGGCATTTAGTGAAATACCAAAGTATGTGTGCAGAACACTTATGCACACACATTTATTTTTGGTAATTGTATTTGTAAAAAGTGATTTAGGACTTAGAATTGCATTAATAGCTGTGATCATTTTCAAATTTTTAGTTAATAAGTCCTGGGATTTCTCAGACTGCAGCATCATTTGGTCAAGAATTATCTCATATGAGTGCCATCAGGGCAATATTTTATACTTTAAAATATTTATTATAATTTTAATCAACTAATTAATTATTTGTGCATATATGTATGTGTCATAGTGTGCATATGGAGGTTTGTGGGAATTATAGAAATTGGTTCTCTCTTTCTTCCATGTGCATTTCTGAGATAGAACCTGTTAATAAGGCAGAAACCCTTTTACCTACCACTGAGTCAACACACCAGACTATGATCTTCACATTTTATTGGATGACAAGGTTTGCTTCTTCAAGACATATAACATCATGTATAATGAAAGAAAATGACAGGCTATTTACCAAATTAAAAATATATAAGAGAAATGTAAGATGAATTTTCATATTCTAATGTTAAAATAGAAATTAATTTCCTATTTTGAACCTGCATGAAAGACTTTTGTAATAATAATGCAATATGAAGAACTAAAAGGACAATAAAATATGGTATGGATCTATTTATAAAGGAATTCGCAGCGACACACAAAACAATATAGGCCATTGTCATTGCTTTCGGTTACTTAATATATTTAAAGGATAAGACCATATTGCCAGTGATAGTATATACCTTGATTTTAGGACACAGAAAGATATGTCAGTAGCTTACTAGGAATCCTTCTCTTTATAGGTTAGCTTTCATAATAGTTCTGGAATGTGCTATGCTGTCTGCTGAAGAAGAAAAGACATCAATATTGATATCTATCGTTGTACCTCGCTTGTTAAATTACAGACCTACCATTCAAGATGTAATAATTCAAAGGTTATTTATGTGTTAGTAAAATGCTTTTTTTTAAATTAGTTTAAGACCTGGTCTATAGTTTAGAATTATTGCCTAGTACTATAAAAAAAAAAAACCCAATTCTTAGTAACTAATCGATCTTAGAAGTGAAGATATTGATACCATTTTTATTAAAGATCATGTAATACTGCTCTGTGAATCTTATGTTTATATCTAAAGATTTCCACTGCTTTTACACAAGATTAAAAAAGCATCTTACTGTATAGGGCAGGGATTTGGCGGGGCTTTAATTTTTATTGGATACTCTCTTTATGTACATTTCAAATGTTATTCCCTATCCCAGTTTCCTCATGGAAACCTCTGCACCTTGTTTCTATGAGAGTGTTCTATAGAAGAGAAAGTGGGGGAAGATCCTCAAACACATGGACACAGGGGAAAATTTCCTGACCAGAACACCAATGGCTTATGCTCTAAAATAAACAATAGACAAATGGGACCTCATTAAATTGCAAAGCTTCTGTAAGCTAAAGGAAACTGTCAATAGGATAAAATGGCAACCAACAGATTGGGAAAAAAATCTTTACCAATTGTACATCCAATAGAAGGCTAATATCCAATATATCCAAAGAACTCAAGAAGTTAGTCTCCAGAGAATAAAATAACCCTATAAAGAATCGACAAATGGGACCTCATAAAATTACAAAGATTCTGTAAGGCAAAGAACACTGTCAATAGGTTAAAACAGCAACCATTTGCCTAGGAATTTCGTGAATTCATTGGCAAATGACATGGTATGCAGTCACTGATAAGGAGATATTGACCCAGAATCTCGGAATACCCTAGACACAATCCGCATATCAATAGATTTCTAAGAAGATGGAAGGAGAGACCCCTGGTCCTGGAAAGACTGGATGTAGGGGAACGCCAGGACAGAGTAACGAGAGGGGGTTGAATGGAGAAAAGAGGGAGGGAAGGGGGCTTATGGGACTTTCGGGGAGGGAAGAAACGGGAAAGGGGAAATGATTTGGAATGCAAATTAAAAAAAAATAAAATAAATAATTAAAAAAAAAAACAGCAACCAACAGATTGGTAAAAAATCTTTACCAATCTCACATCCAATAGAGGGCTAATACCCAATATGTACAAAGAACTCAAGAAGTTAGACTCCAGTGAATCAAATAACCATATTAAAAATGGGGTACAGAATCAAATAATCATATTAAAAATGGAATACAGAGCTAAAGAAAGACTTTTCTACTGAGAAATCTTGACTCTCAGAGAAGTACCTAATGAAATGTTGAATATCCTTAGTCATCAGGAAATGCAAATCAAAACAACCCTGAGATTCCACCTCACACCAGTCAGAATGGCTAAGATCAAAAATTCAGGTGCCAGCAAATGCTGGCAAGGATGTGGAGAAAGAAGAACACTCCTCCATTGTGGTATGATCGCAATCTGGTCTGGAAATCCATCTGGTGGTTTCTTAGATAATTGGACATAGTATTATCATAGGACCCATCTATACCATTCCTGGGCATATACCCAAAAGGGCAGGGATTAATGAAGAGACCTATAACTGCTTATGATGGTGAGAATAAATGACTGTGAATTCTCAGCTGCTTAAGTTTCATCTATATCAACCCATCCCCTTTCTCAGGCTAAAGAAACATCACAGACTAGAAAAGAGAAAGATTTTAAGAGGTAGATATTAGAGTACTATGAAATACTGGTCTCTAGAAATGATATAGTTGAATACATGGACTCAAGTCAACTGTCATTACCTAAATAAGACTTGTCCAAAGTCACAAAAATTAAAATACTAACATTGAGGATAGAGGAGACACCTATGTTCCTGTTCTAGCTGAGAAGCTATTGGCAACTCATTTCTGTTGAAAAACAGGCACATTTCTTTGGTGATTTGGTTACTGATTGGTAGCTTATGCCGATGAGTCCATGTTCCACCAGTCCATTACCATACAGGCAGCCAGATTTAGAGTCAGTGGGTTTTACAAACATAGAATAAAGCCAGAGTACATGAAGTTGGGAGCTATGTTAGGGCTAACCCAAGAGAGAGTTTAAGGGAGTGAGTGGTGGTGAATACAGCCAAATTATAGTGAAAACTATGTTTGGAATTATGGAATTAAAAAAATAAACTAAGCATTAATTTCACCCCTTTTTCTATGTTTGAGTCATACTTGCCAAACAAAAAACCAGACAAAAACAAAGAAAACAAACAAAATACCAAAGTCCTTGAAAACATATATTTAACTTTTTCTGTTATTAAGTGGTAATGTATACAAACATCAAGAATTTCATAAAAATTGCATATCACCAAGTGAAACAGGTTATACACAGTGTTAAGCATGTTTAAACAGCATGAAATAACCTAAAGACTTGGTAATGTCAGATCATATAAGTTGTGCCTTTGGCCTATCATGTGCCCTAATCATGTGAGGAGATCCTCCCCAGATCACCAGGTGTGATACTTATTTCACCACACACTGCTTCAGCTTGTATAAATTGTAAAGAAAAAATCATTAATATCACTCTTAGCTGTGTTTATTATGATACATGGAAGCTTTTTGCAATTTTTGTTTTAGCTCTGAATAATGTCAGAAATTTGTAATTTAAGTATCTCATAGATATTGTTTCTGTTAGCACAGAGTCATCATATAAATGGGATGTCAGTAACCATCTCTATTACTGAATACCTGGCAAAGAGAGTCAGCTGCTCATACCTATAATTTAGTGTCACATTAGCTCAACAAATGGAGTAATTTCCTCATGAAATACATATGAAATTGAATCTTAAAGAAGTAGACACTGCTTTTCATGAGATTAAGTACTAAAGAGCCACACTCAGTTGTGAAATAGGGGATGGCAATTTAAACCAATTCTAAGTGGTTATTAGCATTCTATTTGTTATGTTAAGCATTTAGTGTCAAAATATAATTAAACCACACAAAAACCAGAATCACTAATCTCCTAAGTCCTATGTAAGTTTTTCATTTTTAATACTGACATGACTAAATAACATTTCAAATAAAACCCTATTAAAATGATTAATTTTACTTTATTTTGTTTGTTTTTCTGTAATTAATGTAGACAAAGTCCATTAAAAAACAATGGTTAATTCTTCCTGACATTTTGCAAAAGGATTTATTAAAAATGACACCACTCAAGGATCACAAACTCTCTCTCCCTCTCCCTCCCTCCCTCTCTCTCTCTCTCTCTCTCTCTCTCTATATATATATATATATATATATATATATATATATATATATATATATATATTTGTTTGTGTGTGTGTTATGGTAGAAAATTATTGTATTAGAAAAAAATAACTTAACTTGGTTGGAGGGGTGTTGGTATGAAAATGCAGACTTTGAGGGTCAATGCAACATCTGAATCACTAGTTATTCACAATAAGAATTCAAGTCTTGGCAGTAAGTCAGACAGATTGCTGTGTTATATTATAAACTTTAAACTTTCACTAAGAGGAGTTCTAGGACAGAATGACTTATAAATTATATTAGGGGATAGGATATTGAGGACATGTAAAAATATGTCAATATTTTGAGAAATACAGAGGGAAAAAACCTTTTAGTGGCCATAAAATTGAATATTCATAATAGCAGTGAAAGGTTAACAGTAATTAATTAGGAGTTTACAAAGATGCATGACTTTCAAAGGCTTTGTAAACAGCAGATTACTTTCATTTACTGCACCTATAAGGCACAGTAAAGAATGACTAAGAAAATATATCTTTCCTGATGTAACAACAAATTAACCTATTAAGCTGTGTGTGTGCATGTGTATGTGAAACTACTTCAACAATTATCATAACACATCAACAATTATAAATGGGAGCATACTAACATATGATAGTATTATATATTATGAATGGAAGCATGCTAACATATACTGATATTATATGCTTTATTTATTTTTGAACCAACTGGTATACCTTAGAAACAAATACTTAAAAAACATAGAATTCTAAGAAGTATAATATTAGAGTTTTAAAAAATCACAGAGCTTTGCCGACAACTTAATATTTGAAAAAGATGTACCTGTAATCATTTAAGAATAAAACTATGCTCTAAAAGTGAAAATGAAAAAGTGAATATAGGGTGTTATTATTAGTTTAGTGTTATAATGAAGAATGTAAGGGATTAAGAGAAGAAAATAGGCTTAGAAATATTAAATTGTCTGTCAGGAAGAAGTGAAGAAAAACAAGAAGGTTATTCATGGATAATTTGTAAGATTTAAAATTGTAAATATTGCTTATCACTTAATTATAAAAAAAACAAAATGTAGTAGTTTACATATGAAACAGAATTTAAATGACTCTACATTACCAACTGAAATGCATAGCAGTATTGTTGCCTATATCACGATGACATGGAAAATATTCCAGGGGCTCATAAAACAGTTCAGCAGATAAAGGTACTTGCTGCCACGTATTCCTGACAAAAAAATTGTCCAATACATAATAGAAGTTAATATAACTCTCACAAATTTTTCTCTGAATTCCACAAGGGGTATGTAGCAAATATGTACTCCAATATTACTAAATAAGTAAGTAGGTAGATAGATAGATAGATAGATAGATAGATAGATAGATAGATAGATAGATAGATAGATAGATAGATAGATAAATGAATAAATAAATATTTCTATTACACAAAATTTACACACAAAAAAAGACTCTACTAGGCTGAACAAGTCTGAAAGCAGAATATGCATTAGATTATATTTAGAGTTATAACAAGGAGGTACATCCAAAGAAAATCAATGGAAGCTGCAGCTGTTACTTCTTATGGGCTGATTCACTGAAAAGAATTTCCAAATTAATTTCTCAATTGTATTACAAACCTGCAATAAAATGTTCATTCAAAGTGTTGAGTATTAAATAATTCAGAAATATTAGAACACGTTCTTTGACTGTAAGACAATATGAAGAATCCTTCTCTTTCCATATGAGGCCAGCAAAGTTTATGAAAAAGAAGCCATTAAACAGGGGTAAGCCCAAAATCTATAGGAGCAATAGGATTGCTGAGCTCCCAGAAATCTCCAGTGCCTTATCATCAAGGAACAGTTTGATCCTCAGAGTAGAGAAGGAATGGAACAATAACAAAGAGCTCAAAGTGGTGTCAATGTCTTTTTTGGTCATTTACTGGCAGGATCCCTTATTCCTTTTGAAAATGAGGATCATATTCCAGCTATTGAGTGCCTTTTCCACCACTGTAAATTCTATGGGTTGGATGCTAAGTTTAGTGGTACCATCCTTGTGGGGAAATATGTATAATTAGTATGTTAAAGACATTGTCCATATTTATAAGTAGTATGTGGATTTTCATATCAAAAGTGTTTTAACAAATTCTGTCAGGTCTAATCACATTTTTATTGTGTTGTCTGATGAAATGTCTTTCGTGTGACTAAGGAAGTAGGAGTAGACACAGAATATAACACATCCAAAGTGTCTTAGTTCCTCCATTGCCCTCTTTTTCATTTTTTGGATCCTTTCTTTCATTACAATAGAGTAGCCATAACCATATCATCCTTTTCACATTGGCATGGGTAATGGAGGCAAAATGTGAAGCAGAAAAAAAAATACATCCCATGACTGACATGGAAAGACTATGGGGAAAGATTCTGTCCCCCAGAGTCATTGGATAAAGTCTGAGAGTTGCAGAAACCACCTTAGAAAACATGGGACACATGAAGTTAGGTTTTCTGTCTAAAACACAAATGCATTTGCAGCTAAAACTCAAAAGCCTTTTGCCAAATTTATCTTTTTTTACAAATCACTTTCTTGGTAGTACTATGATTTGTCAATATAGCATATTTTCATGTATGTTGTTTAATTTTGTTTAAAGTTTGTGGACTAGGGAAAAACACAGAGTGGCAAAGCCCAGAGGGCTAATACATCTGCTGAATATTAATCATCTTTTTATAAATCTTCCACCTGCATCATCTTAACACTGGTTGGTTTTGTTTTTCTTTAAAAACAAACACAAATTGAAAATAGCATGCAATACTCAAGGGAATTATAGCCAAGCCAAATATATTGCTGTTTGCCACCTGAATAAGAGTGAAGAAAACCCCAGAAGAAAAATCCTATGAATAGGATGCTATTTTTAGTACAAAACAGAAACACTAAACAAGAAAGTCTTTTGATGTTTTATTCGTATGCTGAAATAGTATGTTTGATCTCATTATAATCTCAATAAGATTTTAATTTCTTTTAGACATGAAAATAACAAATAAAAAATTAAATTATATTATTAATCATTGCTTTTCTTTTTAAGATTTTTTTCTTTTGAAACTTGCCTTAAAGTTCTATTCAAAGAATAATCAGATCAATCATTTCTCATATATTTACAATAAGATATAAAAGTGAGTGATATATTTAGCTTTTTAATTAATATAATTTGGTTTGCTTTACTGTTCTTTGAGAATATAATGACTCATTGAACAATGGCATAGGCTAACTCTTTAAACTGAATCCTCTTAAGAACATTAGCTGTTTTTAAAAAGCTAGACTTATATAGTATTGATTTAAAATATTCCAAAGTGGTTATACAAGCTGACAATACCACCAGCAATGGAAGAGTATTTCTCTTTCTCCACATCCTAGCCAGCATCTGCTGTAACCTGAGTCTTTTATCTTAACCATTCTGACTGGCATGAAGTGGATACTCAGGGTTGTTTTGATTTGCATTTCCCTGATGAATAAGGATGTTGAACATTTCTTTTTATTTTTTTTGTTTACATTCAAAATCATTTCCCCTTTCCTGTTTCCTCCCTCCCCGAAAGTCCCATAAACCCCCTTCCCTCCCTCTTTTCCCCATTCAATCCCCTCTCGCTTCTCTGTCCTGGCATTCCCCTACATCCAGTCTTTCCAGGACCAGGGGTCTCTCCTTCCATCTTCTTGGAAATCTATTGATATGTGAATTGTGTCTAGGGTATTCCGAGATTATGGGTTAATATCCCCTTATCAGTAACTGCATACCATGTGTGTTCTTTTGTGATTGGGTTACCTCACTAAGGATGATATTTTCAAGTTCTGACCATTTGCCTAGGAATTTTGTGAATTCATTGTTTTTAATTGCAGAGTAGTATTTCATTGTGTAAATATACCACATCTTCTGAATCCATTCCTCCGTTGAGGGACATCTGGGTTCTTTCCAGCTTCTGGCTATTATAAATAAGGCTGGCTGCTATGAACATGGTGGGTCATGTGTCCTTACTGCATGCAGTTAAAGCCTCTGGGTATATGCCCAGGAATGGTATAACAGGATCCTCAGGGAGTGTCATGCCCAGTTTTCTGAGGAACCCCCAGACTGCTTTCCAGAGTGATTGTACCAGCTTGCAATTCCACCAGCAGTGGAGGAGTGTTCCTCTTTCTCCACATCCTCGCCAACAACTGCTGTCTCCTGTGGTTTTGATCTTAGCCATTCTGACTGGTGTGAGATGGAATCTCAGGGTTGTTTGATTTGCATTTCCCTAATGACTAAGGATGATGAACATCTCTTTAGGTGCTTCTCAGCCATTAGATATTCTTCAGGTGAGAACTCTTTGTTTAGCTCTGTACCCCATTTTTTAATAGGGTTACTTGACTCTCTGGAGTCTAACTTCTTGGGTTCTTTGTATATCTTGGATATTAGCTCTCTGTCAGATGTAGGGTTGGTAAAGATAATTTTTCAGTTAGTTGGTTACCTCTTTGTCTTTTTGACAGTGTCTTTTGCCTTGCAAAATCTTTGTAATTTAATGAGGTCCCATTTGTCAATTCTTGATCTTAGAGCATAAGCTATTGGAGTTCTATTCAGGAAATTCTCCCCTGTGCCCATATGTTCAAGGTTCTTCCCTAGTTTCCTTTCTATTAGTTTCATGTGTCTGGTTTTATGTGGAGGTCCTTGATCCACTTGGAATTGAGCTTAGTGCAAGGAGATAAGAATGGATCAATTTGCATTCTTCTACATGTTGACCTCCAGTTGAACCAGCACCATTTGTTGAAAAGGCTATCCTTTTTCCACTGGATGGTTTTAGCTCCTTTGTCAAAGATCAAGTGACCATAAGAGTGTGGATTCATTTCTGGGTCTTCAATTCTGTTCCATTGATCTACATGCCTGTCACTGTACCAATACCATGCGGTTTGTAACACTATTGCTCTGTAGTACAGCTTGAGGTCCAGGATACTGATTCCCCCAGAGGTTCTTTTACTCTTGAGAATAGTTTTAGCTATTCTGGGTTTTCTGTTATTCCAGATGAATTTGAGAATTGCTCTTTCTAATTCTATGAAGAATTGAGCTGGGATTTTGATGGGGATTGCATTAAATCTGTATATTGCTTTTGGCAAGATGGTCATTTTTACTATATTAATCCTGCCAATCCATGAGCATGGCAGATTTTTCCATCTTCTGAGTTCTTTTTCTATTTCTTTCTTCAGAGACTTGAAGTTCTTGTCATACAGATCTGTCACTTGTTTGGTTAGAGTCACACCAAGATACTTTATATGGTTTGTGGCTATCGTGAAGGGTATCATTTCTCTTACTTCTTTTTCAGCCTGCTTATCCTGTGAGTATAGAAAGGCTACTGACTTGCTTGAGTTGATTTTATATCCGGCTACTTTGCTGAAGTTGTTTATCAGCTGTAGGAGTTCTCTGGTGGAGTTCTTTGGGTCGCTTAAGTATACTATCATATCGTCTGCAAATAGTGATAGTTTGACATCTTCCTTTCCAATTTGTATCCCTTTGACCTCCTTTTCTTGTCTAATTGCTCTAGCTAGAACTTCAAGTACTATACTGAAAAGATCTGGAGAGAGTGGGCAGCCTTGTCTAGTCCCTTTTTTCAGTGGGATTGCTTCAAGTTTCTCTCCATTCAGATTGATGTTGGCTACCGGTTTGCTATAAATTGCTTTTACTATGTTTAGATATGGGCCTTGAATTCCTGATCTTTCCAAGACCTTTAGCATGAAAGGATGCTGAATTTTGTCAAATGCTTTCTCAGCATCTAATGAGATGACAGTGTGGTTTTTTTCTTTGAGATTGTTCATATAGTGGATTACATTGATGGATTTCCTTATATCGAACCATCCCTGCATCCCTGGGATAAAGCCTACTTGATCGTGGTGAATGATTGTTTTGATGTGTTCTTGGATTCGGTTGGCAAGAATTTTATTGAGTATTTTTGCATCGATATTCATAAGAGAGATTGGCCTGAGATTCTCTTTCTTTGTCGGATCTTTGTGTGCTTTTGGTATTAGCGTTATTGTGGCTTCATAGAACGATTTGGGTAGTGTTCCTTCTGTTTCTATTTTGTGGAAGAGTTTGAAGGGTATTGGTGTTAGGTCTTCTTTGAAGGTCTGATAGAATTCTGCACTAAAACCATCTGGACCTGGAATATTTCTTTAGGTGCTTCTCAGTCATTCGATATTCCTCAGTTGAAAATTCTTTGTTTAGCTCTGTACTCCAATTTTAATAGGTTTATTTGCTTCTCAGAATCTAACTTATTGATTTTTTTGTATATTTTGGGTATTAGCCCTCTATCAGATGTATGGGAGGTAAAAATATTTTCCCAAACTGTTGGTTGACGTTTTGTCCTATTGACAGTGTCCTTTGCTTTACAGAACCTTTGCAATTTTATGAGGTCCCATTGTCTATTGTTGATCTTATAACATAAGCCATTGGTGTTCTGTTCAGGAAAATTTCCCCTGTGTCCATGTGTTTGAGTTTCTTCCCCACTTTCACTTCTATTACATTCGGCATATCTGGTTTTATTTGGAGGTCCTTGATCCACTAGGACTTGAGCTTTGTACAATGAGAGAAAAATGTAGATAAAGGAGATAGCAACCCCATAGGAAGAAGAACAACATCACCTAACCAGACTACCATCCCCAGAGCTACCAGGTACTAAAACACCAACCAAACGGTATATGTAGAGAGATCTATAGCTCCAGTTGCATATGTAGCAGAGGATTTCCTTATCTGGAACCAATGGGTGGGAACGCCTTTGGGCCTGTGGGGAAGGATCGATGCCCTAGCTTAAGGGAATGCTTGGGCGGTAAGTTGTGTAAGACACAATTAGGACATGATTGACAGAGAAAGACTTAATTTTCATTATTACTGCTTACTCCTAGGCAATATTGTAAAGTATCCTATTTGAAAAATCAATTGTGTCTATCTAGAATTTTGTCTTAGTTTTGTTTCTGTTGCTGTAATAAATACCGTGGTTAAAAGCAACTTGGGGGATAAAGAATTTGACTTATAGGTTATTGCCCACCCTTGAAGAAAAACAAGACAAAATTCAGGAAAGGAAGCTGAATTCAAGAACGGAAGAAGAGATATTGGTTGAATTCTGCTTTACTCTGTTGCTTCTGTGGGTTTACTTGGCTACTGTTTTTAGACAGCCCTGGCTTACCTGCTCAGGGATAGCACTGCCAACAATAGTTAGGGGCCTCCTCCAGCAATCATCAATCAAGAAAATGCACAACAAATATAGATACAGGTCAATTTATTGAAAGCAATTCTTCAACTGATGTTCTTTCTACTTCTATGAGTCAGCTTGACAAGATTAGCCATCACAAGCTTACTCCTGTCAACTTGACAAACAAATACATCACTTTTAGACAACGTAGTCTTTATAATTTGTCATTAAGGTCTTATACACCTGCTATTTAAAAAAATCGTACAACTTAAATGCTCTGTAATCTTTAAAAATATCTAACATATGTCCAAGTTGTCTTTAAAATTCAAAATTATGCTAACCCCGGAATCACATAAAATAAAAAATAAATAAGGTAAATGGTTTCTTATACTAAGAAAAATGAGCCATAGCACAATCATAATCAGATCAAAACCAAACCAAAATCCACCAGTGTAAGCTCTATGCTGAGCACATCTAAATCACTCATAATTTTCCGGGAACCAATGAGTTTAGTAAGATCCACTTCTACAATTCTACAATCTACAGCACATGAACACTATAAGTCTGGTCCATTTATGCTTGATGCTTTCCTTGGTTCTGTCATTCCACTCTCCTGACATCTTTAATCCATTCGAACTGCTGCTGAACCTTCATCAATGACTTACTATCCTCTTCTTATGGAACTCAACCAAGCTACATGACGCCAAGCCTGAACTTCTACCCATTACTCCTTTAATCCTTTGGTTTCTGTTGCAGCTGTGGCTGCCCCTTCACCACTTGCCTCCTATGGAAGCTCTTCAATAATATTCAATCAGTGTCACACATTGTTAAGCATCAGTTGCTCTCTAGAATATTTTCATGTCTTGAAAACCATGACCATATATGAAACCACAAACCTATTTCCCTCTAGTTTGATATAAAAACTTGTCTCCTCTGCCAGAGGACCAAGATTCTGCATTAACACTGTGGAAATATTTTCCAAAATTATTTTGCATTAAGGATTTTGGTTACTTATTAATTATAGCTGTTTTTTGACATACCCTTACCAGTATCCATTGTCCTAATAGAACAAAAATAGTTTACACTTCCAATAGATATTCACTGGAAACATGACAATGACAGAAAATCTGTAGATTCGTTGTCTCTTTCTTACACTTCAAAAGCCAGTCTTCAGTGTCTGAATTTCAGCATTGTTATCTTATTTTCGAGCTCATATCGAATAGCCTATTAATCGCAATACTCAATTTGATTTCCAGTCAGTCTAAGGTTCCAAATTCTTCTACAATATTACAGAACAAAACCAATTTAAGCCAAACAAACCACAAACAAAAAAACCTACAAAATTCATGTAAGTCCATCAAAGCAATACTACACATTCCTTATAACTATCCATGTCCTAGTTCAATATATGTAATAATAATTACTATGACCAAAATAAACTGGGAGAGAAAGGAATCCACTTGGCTACCAGGTGACATTCCTCCATTGAGAGCATGTCTTCTCAATTGAAAATCAAAAGAGGAACCTAGAGGCATAAACTAATTCAGAACCTATGACAGAATGTTGCTCATCTGCTTCCTCTTGGTACATCACTCAACTACTTTTCTTTTATTGCTAACACCCAAGGATGGCAATTCTCACACTGTATTGCAATGTCCTATATCTTTAGCAATTAAGAAAATGCTTCACTGAAATGGGCTCAAGCTAATCCAATGCATGCAATGCTACATTTGATGGTTCCTCTTCTCTGATGCATCACATTGATAACTAAGATTATCTATTGAAACTTTCTTCCTAGATACAAAGTATATTGGGACTTCAGAGCATAGTACCAAAGGAATGACATCTCTAATCTAAGTTGTTAGATATGTGTCAGTTAATTTGCCAACAGAATAAGTCCACATTTCTCTATAAACACCCTCAAGACAGGAAACATGATTTAATAGATAAAATAAAACAATACAATAAAATAAACCTTGAAGATAATTTTTAAATTCTCTGGCTCTTACAACCTTTCTGCCTCCTTTCCAGGATATTCTCAAGTCCTTGCAGGGGGTTGAATAGATGTACTGCTCAAGACTTAGCACACAACAGAAAATTATTCTCAGTATTTTGAACATTTGTGAGTCACTATATTAACCATTGTCAATTGCAGAAGTTTCTGTGACTAAGAGAAATAGCATCCTACTCTAAGTGTACAAATCTAAGTGTTTTAAGAAGCAATTTGCTTATGCATATATTGGTATTTCATATATATTAATATATAAATAATATATGTGAAGAATATATGTTCATATATATGCTTGTTGAATGTTAAATGTATTAAGATTTTGAAGTTATGGAAGGGTGGTTACACACTATCAATATTTAAAAATACCTTTGGCCAAATTTAAAGAATGCCTAATATATGCAAACTTACAGTAATATTCAAAACATTATTAAATAAAAATCTAAGGTGAAATCAATTAATCTTCTCAATATGACTCAGGTACAGTACTCATGAAGCTATAGAGACACAATTTGGACATAGTTCAAAAAATGTTATTTGTTGATTAATATATTGTCAGTCTTGGATTTGAAGAATTCAGTCCACTTTATAGAGAAGGCATTCCAGAAAGATGTGAAAATTAGGAAAGTTATTAAAATGATAAGATTGAGTATAAAGAAATCTTCACAGCATACATATGGAATTACATATTATATGACAAGTGATACCAAGGTATGTTTGATTCACAGATTTGTAAATTGGACAAGGATAATAATCCACAGCAACACTACAGCATTGCAAGGTTTCAAATTATGACAGGATGTCAAAAAAAGTCAATTATTTGAGGATGTGAGATGTGAGTCTATATATAGCTTCTGAAACCTATATAGTTTTATTATTGGCTATAATTTAATATATTTAAAATACCAACTATTAAATTATATAATTTTAGGAATTAACATTTCTCTGTAACAGTATAAAACCTGTAAAAGTAACCTTAGCATTTTCCCTGAGATTGTAAATAAACTCACTAGCACAAATAATTTATTTTCCTTTAAAGATAACCCCACATCTCCTTCTACAAATGTTAAACATTATGCTTTAAATTAACATTTGTATGCTTAATTTTGTTTGACTAAAATGTTGGTATTTTACCTATAAATTGGAATTTTAAACATAAGATGCCTACATGTCTTTCAGTTTTTAATTTTTTTAGTTCTTCCCTGGTTAGATCAATTAAAAGCCTCACGGAATTAATAATTTACATCCATCAAAGCTCCTGTTTAATGTTAATATAAAAAGTTCCATGGTCATTATCTAACTGTTCAGTAAATTTCTCTCTCTCTCTCTCTCTCTCTCTCTCTCTCTTTCTCTGTCTCTCTCTCTCTTTCTCTCTCAATTCTATTAATCAGAATTCCCAAAAGACACAAAACAAGAGGCTATCCTCAGTGTTAACTCTTGCCTTCATGTGGGAAATCAGCAGTAAAAGGTGCTGGGCAACTGAGCTAGCCTAAGAAAACGTTGCAGAACAATTGATCTTAGTCTTTAAAGTCGAAGTTGACACTACATCTTTTAGAAAACTCCGGCAAACATATAGCTTCTCTTTAGAGTTTCCCATAGACTTTTGCCTGAGGTCTCTGCTGTCACTGGAAGCAGCAGACATTTGTCAATAAGAAGGCTATTAATTTTTCTATAGTCACCATGACTTGTTCTCTAATCGTGCTCCTCAATTATTCTTGTGTCTTGTGTTATGCAATCTCACATCTACAGTTCCAGCATTTAACCACATATCTTTACAATAAAGTGATATAGAATGGGAAATTTTTGACATATTTGATCTGATCTGCAATCTGATCATGTCCTTGACTGAAATAGAAGAAATGCAACTCTGCAGAGCTTAAAATGAGAAGTGGATGCTGTTGGAACCAGGATCCAGGTAGTGTATTGATTGCTGTGATGCTGACATTATTTGTAGCATCAGGATCACATAACTGTTACCAAACTCTGTGGCTATTTTAATACTGGTTGAGCATTTTGAAGTCAGAAGAAAAGAATTTCACCAATGCTTTGCTCTCTCACTATCTTTATTCCTGTTTCTCAAATGGCCATGGTATTTGGTTCATAACGTCTAAATCTTCATCTAGAAAACAAACATATAGTATGAAAACCAAGCATTATCCCATATTCTTTCATAGATTTTTGTGTATGTTGCTGAATAATATTTTTTTAAAAAATTGCCTTGTAAATATTTTAATGTATACATTTTTAACCAGCTCTCTGATAAGCAAGATCAAAAATATCCCAATTATCATAAAATGTCCATGAGATGATAAGCAGAATTTCACAATCTACAGACATTTTTTTATGAACATCTTTGTATAAATTAAACGTTTCTTACTACACTTTGAAAATAACTTAAAATGGCTAGGGTTATGACACTATGTTACTTAGTTCTGAGAAAATGATTTATGCCAATGCTGCTAGTATATTGATCTGTCTAATTGCCTATGAATGATGTTAATGAAGTTTAAAATGCTGTTATATTTATGTGATAAGAAAATTATTTTTCACAGAGTTTCACTAATTCACCGATATTGAAAGGTTTCTATTTGTCCTGAGTAAAAGGAAAGCCAGCGAGCCGCAAACTATGAAACCAGGCTTAATGAGGAGCAAAGAAGCTTTATTTAAAATTCACTAGTTTTAACTAAATGTGTATATAAACACACCCTCCAAATTGAGAGATATCCTCTAAGCATGATATTTATGATTTTAAATATATTACTTTAAAGTGCCAAGGTTTGAATATAATTTGATCGCAACAAATCACGTACTGAGAGCATTGAAAAATAGTGATTTATGAACAGTTGGGGCTTTGGGGGAGATTATAGCTTTGCTAATAGGAATGAGGTTTCCCTTTCACAGAAGTGGATTTGCTGCATCGTTAGGAAGGAAGTCCTGTTGCTCATCTCACTGATATATATATATATATATATATATATATATATAAAATCTGAGTAGTGCTCACAGCACCTCTCTCCTTAGGATCTCAACTACCTAGCTGTGAAACTTGAAAGGGGCTCTGGCCAGAAACTGTGCTCTCTAAACATTCCTGGCACTGGAGTCTTGAGATAATGAAACCAGTTTTCTTTATTTACAACCTAGTATCAGATACATGCATTTAGAAAAACGAAAGAATCTCAGACCATTGCCTATTCTGTCTTCATTTACTCACAGTTTAGCCATCTTAGTTAATGTTAGTAGTACCTTTGCCCATACAATAAAATTCAGAAATGCAAACATAATTTTTACAATTGTAGTTCCTGGGGAAAAAACTGGTAGGAAATATTTTGTATAAAAATAGTAAAATAAATGTCAAGCAACTAATTATTACACAAGATCATAAGAGGTATTTAGAGCTAATTATGCATCTAGAGTAAGAGAAGACTTTGAGATAATTTGTATTATTTACAATAAACTTAAAAGTGACTATTGATTGTTAAATAATTTTAGTTTGAAATAACAACACATGCAAACACATTTTTTTCGTTGTTGTTAATTAGTATGACGTGCAGTTCTGAAACTCACTGCGTTGTTTCTGTTATGCTTGAGACTATATTTTCATTTGATTATATATACCAGGTTGGCCTCAAAACTAATATGCCCCTGTCTCAACCTCACAAGTGATTGAATTGCAGGCAGGCGCACTGCATTCACACACACACACACACACACAAAAAAAAAAAAAAAAAAACCAAAAAACAAAAAACAAAAAATAACTATTTTTTTTATCATTCTCGTTTCATTGAGTAAAATATGTGAATAACATAGTTATTTTTAGCTTTTCAATAAGTTGAATTTGAGTTGCATATATTTTTATGAGTAAAATAATAAAGTAAAACACAAGTGGTCTAAAAAGTTGTCATTTCATTACTGTGGGAATGTTAAATCTCATTTTAGTTTGAAGAAAAAATGGTGCTCATACATATTTAACTATTTTTAGTATACACAAATTGCCACAACAAAATTATTTCTCTTTATCTGTATTGTATGATAGAGAGACAGCATGATTTCCCCATACGAATTTTCTTCACCCCTGGGAGCTTCCTAAACTTACTTTATATTACTTCAGATTTTCCAGTATTTTAATATTTACCATTACTGTACTCCTGCACTATCACTTGCAGCTATTTTTCTATTTAATCTAAACATAATTATATTTAACTAAGAAACAGAACATTTTATAAGACTAAGTCAAGACTCTTTTCTCTTTAATATGTTCTGGAAGATATTAGTATCCTAAAGCAGTGTTTCACTTTATTTTACATTTTACCATCACTACCTAAAAAATACTTAGCATTTTTGTTATACACACACACTCATTCACATGCACGCACACACACACACATAGATGGGATGTCTTTTGTTCATGTACTCTTTTCTGTATATTACATTTGAAATTTAAAATCTTAAGGTAAGCTGGTAGTTAACTATGCAAACAATGCATGAGAATCAACATCTGTCTAATCCAACCATGAAACTGCATTGCTTATATTCAATACATGAGCTCCTGTCCACAGCATCTGAGTGTACCAGTTTATCAATGTCAGTTATCTTTACTGGATTCTTGAGAAGAATGTGTGGTGTGCAGCATTTGAAAGGGAAGTTCTATATATGTCTGTTTGGTTCATTTGATCTAGAGTGTAGTTTAAGTTTGATTCTTCCCTATTGATTTTCTATCTGGATGATCTATCTACTAATAAAATAGTGAGGTAGTGAGTCACTTGCTGCAATCGGACTACAGTCTATTCCTCTTTTAAGATATAATTGATATTTTCTTTATTTATTTGTGGGTTCTGACATTGGTTACATACTTACTTTATAATTGGTATGTACTCTTCAAGAAGTAAAGCCTTTAATACTATAAAGAATTTTTTTTTCATCTTCTTCTAGCGTATTTTAATTGACACTGGTTTGACCTGAAATATATACAGCTATCTCTGCCTGCTTTCATTTTCTGTTAGTGTGAACTATCCCTTTTCATTCCTTAAGTCTTGGTGTTTATAGGTTACAGATGAAATATGCATCTTCCAGGCAAGGTAGTTAATCTTAAGTGTTATTTTAATTCAGCAAAAACCTCTGCCCCTTTGTTGTATTTAACTTACATATACCCAAGATAAATATTCATAATCACATACTTATTTGAAAATTGTTAAGTTTTTGTTTTAAAATTTCTGTTCTAAATGGTGTAAGGGCTTCAATGCTTTTTAAATAAGTGCTCCTGTACAGCACCACTGCTCACTCTGTTTATTTTCTGGTAGTGGTTATTGCTATACGCATATTTTGATTCCTGGCTTTTTGTTGCTGTTGTTGTAGATTTTCTGTAGGCTTTTGATGTGTAGTTATGGTAAAAACTTACATGTCATTTAGCTTTAAGATACTGCTTTAAATAAATCCTCACCAAAAAAGGAAAAAGAAGACCACACATTGCAAATAGGTAGCACAAAATATTACTACTACTACTACTACTACTACTAATATTATTATTATTGTTGCTGTTGTTGTTGTTAGATTTTTAGAGACATGGTTTCTCTGTGTAGCCCTGGCTGTCCTGGAACTCACTCTGTAGACCAGGCTGACCTTGAGCTCAGAAATACACCTCCTTCTGTCTCCTAAGTTCTGGAATTAAAGGTGTGCGCCACCACTGCCTGGCAATCTCAATTTTTTTAAAGACACAAATTTGGGTGGGTAGGAAAAGGAGGTGGACGGAGAAAGCAAAGTAGGAAGATTAATTTTATCAAATTAAATAATATAAAAATTTCCTGAAACTAATATTAAAAGCCAAGAACGAGAGATGATCATGCTAGGATATGTGGCTGTCAAGGTTTTCCAGATACTGAATTTTATTGTCATGGACCTTTTGTTAGACAAAGTGAGATCAAGGCAAAATAATATGCTTACTTTTCTTTTTCTCTATGTTATTTAGCTTCTGGCAACAGTTCATAATGCTTAGTTTAAATTTAAGAATTCACCGTGAATGCTAGAATCCTTGTTTTCTTTGTAACTATAGTTGCTAAAAAAAAAAAAAAAGTAAAATGGTGTGTCTCAATAGGGCCTCAGAAACCAAACCCACAATCAGGGAGCCTGCATGCATCTGACAATGGTCCTCTGCATTTGTGTTATTGTCTCCTTACAGAGGGAGCAGGGACTCTCTCGGAATCTTTTGCCTGATTTTAGTACACTTTTCTTCCTTCTGCGCTTTCTCATTCAGTCTTAATTTGAGGGGATATGCCTCATTTTATTACGTTATATTTGATTGGCATCCCTGGAGACCTGCCCTTTTCTGAAGGAAAATTGAGGAAGAGTGGGTCTAGGAGAGGAGGTGGCAGAATAAAGACTGGGAGAAAAGGAGGGAAGAGAAACTTTGGTCAGGATGTAATATATGAAATAAGAATGAAAATAAGCATACTGAAGTAAGATTGATAGTGTTAGGGATCGATTCTTGCTCATGGGATGGGTCTGAATTTGGGTCAGGCACTGATTGGCTATTCCCTCAAATTTTGCTCTTTGTCCCTGCACATCTTGTAGACAGGGCACATTTTGGTTGAAGGCTTTGTGGGTAAGTTGCTGTTCTATCCTTTCACTAGGAGTCCTGCCTGGCTACAGGAAGTAGCCACTTCAGGACCCTTATCTCCTACTGCTAGGAATCTCAGCTAGAGTCACCCCCTTAGCTCCTCTGGAGCCTCTCTCCATCCCGGTCTCTGGCCCATCCTAGAGATTGCCCCTGGTCCCCAGCTGATCTCCCTTCTCTCTCCCTGTTCTCCCTACATATGATCCCCTGACCATTTCCCCTCCCCATCTTCTCTAATAACCAGTTCTTTCCTATCTCCGACCTCAAATATGTATTTTGTTTCTCTTTCTGAGAAAGAATCAACCATCCTGCCATGTTCTTTCCTTGTTATTTGGTTTTCTTGGGACTGTTTATTATAGCACAGTTATCCTGCATTTATAGCTAATATCCACTTCTAAGTGAGTACATACCATGCATACACTGTCAAGCTTGCATAACAGAGTCTATCATAACGGTCATCTCAGAGGATTCACCCAAATAGCCAATGAAAGGAGATGCAGAAACTCAAACCCAAAAAGTAGATGGAGCTCTATGAGTCATATGGAAAGAGATGGGAGAAAGATTGAGTGACTTGAAGAAGACAGGGACTTCTGAGAATGAACAACAGAGTCAACTAACCAGGACCCTTTGGGACTCCCAGAGACTGAATTACCCACCAAAGAGCAAACACAGGTTGAACATAGGTCCTCTACATATAGATTTCAGATGAACAGCTTGCGGGTCCCCCAAACATCTATATTAGGGGATCTTCCTGAGCCTGTTGCCTACCTGAATGCCTGTGAGTTCTTCACTTCTAAACGGACGGCATTGTCTGCTCTCGGTGAGATGAGACGTGCCTAGTCCAGCAGCAACTTGACGTACTGGCTGGGGCTGAGGGATGGGGATTTGGGGGATGGGGGAAAGGGTGCGTCCCCTTCAAAGGGGAATAGGGGAAATATTTATATGAGGGGGTACTGGGAGGAGAGAAAGGGCTCATATTGGGTTGTAAACTGAATAAGTACATTTTAGAAGAGAATAAAAATAAAACAGACATACTGAAACTAATAGAAAGAAAACTAGGGAAGAACCTTGAACATATGGGCACAGGGAGAATTTCCTGAACAGAACTCCAATAGCTTATGCTCTAAGATCAAGAATTGACAAATGGGACCTCATTAAATTACAAAGATTTTGCAAGGCAAAAGACACTGTCAAAAGGAAAAAGCGGCAACCAACTAACTGGGAAATGATCTTTACCAACCCTACATCTGACAGAGAGCTAATATCCAAGATATACAAAGAACTCAAGAAGTTAGACTCCAGAGAGTCAAGTAACCCTATTAAAAAATGGGGTACAGAGCTAAACAAAGAGTTCTCACCTGAAGAATATCTAATGGCTGAGAAGTATCTAATGGCTGAGAAGCACCTAAAGAGATGTTCATCATCCTTAGTCATTAGGGGAATGCAAATCAAAACAATCCTGAGATTCCATCTCATACCAGTCAGAATGGCTAAGATCAAAAACACAGGAGACAGTAGTTGTTGGCAACAATGCGGAGAAAGAACACTCCTCCACTGCTGGTGGGATTGCAAGCTGGTACAACCACTCTGGAAAGCAGTCTTGCGGTTCCTCAGAAAACTGGGCATGACACTCCCGGAGGATCCGGATATACCACTCCTGGGCATATACCCAGAGGCTTTACCTGCATGCAGTAAGGACACATGACCCACCATGTTCATAGCAGCCTTATTTATAATAGCCAGAAGCTGGAAAGAACCCAGATGTCCCTCAACGGAGGAATGGATTCAGAAGATGTGGTATATTTACACAATGAAATACTACTCTGCAATTAAAAACAATGAATTCACAAAATTCCTAGGCAAATGGTCAGAACTTGAAAATATCATCCTTAGTGAGGTAACCCAATCACAAAAGAACACACATGGTATGCAGTCACTGATAAGGGGATATTAACCCAGAATCTCGGAATACTCTAGACACAATTCACATATCAATATATTTCCAAGAAGATGGAAGGAGAGACCCCTGGTCCTGGAAAGACTGGATGTAGGGGAATGCCAAGACAGAGAAGCGAGAGGAGGTTGAATGGGGAAAAGAGGAAGGGAAGGGGGCTTATGGGACTTTCAGGGAGGGAGGAAACAGGAAAGGGGAAATGATTTGGACTGTAAATAAAAAACTTAGAAAATTAAAAAAAAAGAAAAGAGAAAAATAAAGAATAAAAATAAAATCCTAAATTATGCTAATTATTCTACAAGACAGATTGACTGATTAAAACTTCCATGCTTGTAGAAATTTGGAATTTTACGTGCCAAGAAACATATTATTATGTGCCACGTTAGCCTTCTTCAGAGTTATCTATAGCCCATCTCTGTATTGGTTTTAACAAATTGAAATGTATTAACAGTTGCCTACCTTACATCAAAGGCTAAGAGTGTCATCAGGTAACAAATGAAGTCTCTAGAGGGGTTTTCCACCTGCCTTACTAATTCTTGCACCAAAGCATTTGGGGAAAAATGACTTATTTTATGACATTCTTTTATTCTGGAACTGCAAAATCTCCATAAACCACTAGCACATTGGAGCATGGTACATGGGGAAACTCAAATAAAGCAGTTCTGGGCCATGTTCACTCAAACTGGTTTAAACTTAACCACTCTAGTTTACATTTATGACAAGTGCTACTGGGTTTTGTCATAATTCTCAATGGGCTATGTTATAATATAAATTATTACATGTCCATGAAATCTGAACTACACAGAAGACCAAACACTTAAAAAGTATTTATGCTATAATAAAGTTATGTCTATTATAAGTGATGTGGACACTCCTTTTTAGTAATACTGTGTGAAATCTACAAAGATTGGAAAGCTAGAATTTATTTTGATCTTTCTTACCACAAGGTATTCAATGTTGATTGACATCCTACTTCATAAAGTTCAATGTCTTTGCAAAACAAGAGTAAGAAATATCAAATATTTTAAAAACACGTTATTCTTACTTATGTGTCTACGTGTGAGTCTATAAGTAGATAAGTGCATATGGGATGCAGGTGCCCTGTGAGGCCAGAAGAGATCTCTGAGCTACAGTTACAGACAGTTGTGAGCCACCTGATAATAGATTCTGGGAACCAAACTTCCGTTCTCTGTAAAAGTAGTATGTGCCCTTAACCATTGAGCGATTTCTCCAGTCCCAAATACGTATTTGCAAAATGACCTGAAATTTAAAAAAATTCATAGGTATTTAATTATATAAAAGTTCTGAATATTAAACCAATGTAAAATATTCGGATGGACAAAAGTTCTCTAGTCTAGTAAGCTTAACTTGTATATCATTATTCAAATCCTGTTACTTGTGAACACTATATAAAGATACCATATATTAAAAATGAATAGAACATTTTTAGAGGCCTTGAGATCTTCTTTGCATTTTACTCCTATTTCAATCCCTCCATTAATGAAATATTAGCCTTTCATTCAAAATATAAAATCTAAAGTAATTTTGTCTCAATCTAAGTGGCAATTCTTTCTGTAAAATCTTGCAATCTATGTTTATAAGACAAAATTGCTTGTCTGACAGAATTAAAGAAAATTTACACATGATGGATCATTGGTGTTTCATCCATAAGAAACTGGAGTGTGTTTATATTCATTCAAAAAATAAAATAGAATTAGAAGTCTGTTATCCCTACAGCAATACTTCACATTTATTTATATTAACAGGGGAGTATTTAGAGATCTGTTATTTTTTACTTTTTTATTTTATCTGTCACTCCATGGCATTCATGAAAATATGCCATGTTTGTGACTGAATTGGGCACAACCTGTGCCAGAGAATATTAAATTGCTACCACTAAAAGAAATGATGGATGGACAAGGTTTTTATACATAAAGAAGAATATGCAATGATATATATATATATATATACTAATTTGTGGAAACGACATGTGTTGTGAACAGATAAAATGCTCTGCTGAGACAGGATTCTTCCTTTTTATTTTGTAATTACTTCTAAAATAAAACAAGAATATTTTGGCTACATTCCCTTACAGAAATATTTACAGACTTGATAAAAAGAAGAATATAAATGCTCACTTTCCTGTAAGTATGTTTTCCTATTACCTGATATTTAATAAAGTATTAATTTCATAAATTTACTTGGCACATGCTAAAGTACATACTATTTTTCTGAAGTACTATAGTTCTTTGAAAAGTGATCCAAATATCCTTCACAGTTGGATAATAAATAAATCATCACCCTGAAAAATGTATGCCATTTCTCCCTGGGACTCTTTGATGTCCCTTTCTTTCTGAGCCATTCTAGCAATACTGTCAGTTCTGTACATCTCACTTTAAATGAGCCTTGGTCCTGGGATTGTGTTAATTGAGTTTCGTGTAAAGTGTAAAGCGTTGGAAGTAAAGAGTCTTTTCAAACTGAGGAAGGCATTCGTCATCTAAATGTCTTCATTTTATTTTACACACAGTTCTGGAGAAATATCTTCCTGTATTGCATGATTGTCTTTTGGATTGTAAAGTTGATTGGAAATATTCAGAACTGCCTCTGCCTAAGTACCTGTGACTTCTGTTTTTATAAAATTTGATATACCTGTAAATGTATAAATTATGAATGTATATTCTAAGAAAAGACAATAATCCAAATAGCAAATAGAATATTATTACATATAATAGGTTATTTTATATGTCATTTTGGCTGCACCACTGTTTATAAGTATAATTATATAACTAGGTTAGATCCCAGTCTAGATGAAACTTTTGATCTCTTATATATATTTAATATTTATGTCAATAACTTAGCAAAATATATTACCTTACATAGTGGTATTTCTTAGGCACTTCTGAAATGAAACATTACCAAATAAAGAAATGAGAAATTTCTCATGGCTGGAGACCACAAGATTCAGAAGCTTGAAAGGTGAGGACCACCTCTCCATGAAGGCATGGTAGACACACACATTGGCAACTTTACACACACATACACACACTAATGACCTGACTAGAAGCACTTGTCCTGTATTCCTTCACACACCCCTTTGCACGCCCCTCTCCAGGTATGGCTGTCCAACAAGCAATGGCTTCATTTATTCCATTCAACACTCTTAGCTTTAATTGAACGTGTGCCTTTTTACATCTTTTATACAAAAATTTGGTGTATACCTAAACTATTTTGCAATATAATAAGGCTTAAACTGAGCTTACTGGTCCATTTTAGGCAAGGTGTATTCAAGTCCATTTTTATATCTCTTTCAGTCATCACTTTTTTTTTTAATATTAAGTGGTTTATGTGGAAGTTACTTGTGATGATTCGAATGAAAATGGCCCTTACATAGGGGGTGGTACCATTATGAGATGTGGCCTTACTTAGGTAGCAGTGGCCTTTTTGGAGGGAGTGTATGTCCCTGGTGGTGGGCTTTGAGGTTCAGATACTCAAACCAGGCCCACTCTCTCTTCCTGCTGCTTCCAAATGCAGATGTGGAACTCTCAGCTACTTTTCTAGCATCCTGACTTTCTGGTTGCCGCCATGCTTCTCACTATGAGAATAATGAACTGAAGCTCTGAGATATAATTCAGCCCCATTACATGTTTTCCTTTATAAGAGTTGCAGTGGTCATTGTGTCTATTCACAGAAGTACAAGCCCTAACTAAGACAGTACTTTTTACATTTTTAAAAACATTTTTTATTGAAATTAGAGTCTTCTCTCATAAAGTATATGCCATCCTTTTCCATACAAGTCTTGTTCATTTTGTTCTATTTGATTCCTACCCAAATAATTATTTCATTTGTTAATAATAATCATTTTGACAGTTTCTCTGTAACATTGGAAGTAGACTTGGTATATTTGTGTTTATTTTGTATTCATAGCTATGATGAGTTCACTTATAAATTCTCAGAAACTTTTGGAAGCAAAATTTTTAGTGTTTATTGTAGACAATAATGTACCTAAAAATGGAGGACACTGTATTTCTTTTTGGATCTGTTTATCTTTTATTCTCTTTACAGTTTTTTATTAGGAAGCGATGCTACCAAACATAGTATGACAGCTGTGAAACTAGAAATCATTTTGTCTAATATTAAGGGAAAACTTTATTAACTATGAACTCCAAATTTTGAGTCTTACAAAAGTAACCTTTATGAAAGTGAGGTTTTGTAGGAATTTGTTTAATTATGAATTTTTGGATTTTTTCATTGATTTTCGTGTCAAAAATTATTTTTGTGTTTATCCTATTGATAACATGGTTGATGTAATTTGTGGATAACAAACTGGTTGGCTTATCCATCTAGAGTAAATGATGGTTTGGCACATATTAATAATAATAGTGAAATAATTTTAATTATATTATTATTATTATTATTATTATTATTATTATTATTATTATTATTATTATCATTGGTTTAGTTTCATTGCTTGACATGGAGTCTTTCTGCATAACTCTGGCTTGCCTGAGGCTTATTATGTATAATAGGCTAGCTTTGAATTTATAGAGTTCTATGTGCTTCTGTTATCTGCATGATGGAATTAAAGGCAAATGTCACCAAACTCATCCTAGAATATTTATATATCAATGTAGTGGTTTTTTTGTTTTTGTTTTTTAAATATTGACATTCCATTAGGATTTTAGATAGAAACATACAAGGAATATCTTCAGAATTTATAATTTTAAGGATTCTAAGAGGCCGATATTTTTAGCAACTATGATGGCACCACTGGTGAGGTATGCCAAAATAAGAAATAACAGTTTTGTCTTCTTCTTACAAAATAACTAATTATTTATGCAATGAAAAAATATGTTTATGTATAATATCACCATATTAAAATAAATGTTTGACAGTGAAATGCTTATTTTTTACAAGTTAAACATTTTGGGAAAAATGCATTAATTAGGATGAACACTTGCCTAAAAAGTAAAACATATGATTTAAAACTATTTATTAAAAGAAATATGGTTAAGACTTAAGTTAGCATGGTATTTCCTAACTATGAATAGTCTGATTAAATTTTTCATTGATAGCATCAATTACTTAGTCAATAGTAACAACAACAACAAAATGATTTATTACAAAATTCTTCAGGATGATCCTGAAATCTAAGGTCAATTTCAAATTTGTGTAAAAAAATGATTAGGGAAAGTATGTAATACAATAAAGAAACAATTTAGAGGGACGAAGAAGAAAACTAGGAAAAACAAGGAAGTAGAATAACTCATCAGGATTTATAAGAATGAAGCCAAGCAGTGAATAGAAAGAATTTTAAAATTAGATGTTATAATTAACACATCTATACCATGAGAAAAAGGGTATTTATTATTTATTGAATTTTTATTACATATTTATAATCTTGTATTAATAAAATGACCAGTGATGCCTAATATTAGTGAGTCAAAGGAACTCAGGTAATCAGTCTGGTGGCAAGCACCTTTACCTTCTGAGACAATATTTGAACCCTAATGACTTTACCCATACTAGAGGCTCTATATTCTTTATCTACTTAAGTAATAATGGTTCATATTATTCAATAAGTGGTTGTTTGTTCCCATACCTTAACCTAGGTTAAAATTGTTCACTTTAAATACCTTTTCATAAAATTATGTCAAGCAAAATCATAGGAAAACTTCAAAGGACATAATATGTTAATCATTAATATTTAAAGAAGACAACATAAAGGAAATATTTTGAAATATCATGATTTTACATCATTGCATTAAGCCCCGTTTATTTGAATATCAAAGGAAACTTGAATTTTAATGATTATTTGCAATGTGTATTATATAGGTCCATGCCTATAAATAGCAAATATTTATAAAGTATATACAACCAATGTATTTATATACATTTTCCTAAATGTATATAAATATGGAATAATTAGAGTTATGTCAAATTATTAAATTACTCTTAGATACTCTTTTCATAGTGCAACTAAGTTATATAACATTAGTCCCATGGAAATTAAGTACTGTTTCAGTGAAAAGATATATATCAGAAAACAGAAATGCCTCACCCAGTCGCAGAGCTTCAGAACACCCTCCAGCCATGTGTGCTTAACTATCTGAATGCCAATAGAATTCATTCTCATATTTCCAGTTTTGCTATTTGCTAACACATAGAATATTATTAAATAAAATTGCTTAAAAGATGTTTTATCAGCTAAATGCAATAAGATGTGACATGTATGTATCTTCATTTTAGTCAGTGGAGTTATTTTCTGCACAAAAGAACTGGACAAAGACAAATAAATTAATTTCAATTTTTGGTTTATATATGAGAGTTTTGATTCCTCTTCAGATGTTCAACAGCAGCCTGGGTTCCTAGATATCCACATTTTGAGAAGTTGCCAGACCAAGAGTTTGCATCATTTCTCATTTCTATTCAACATCTCATTTCAAGGTTTTCAAAAACAGTGCTGATTTAAATGGTAAGGACTTAATCCCCTGTAATCTAACAATTCAGAATAAGATTTTTCAATTTAATTTGTTCATGGCTTGAGAGAAAATAAATATTTTCCCCATGCACCAAAGCCTGGAATAAAACCATGCTGCTAACCCCGCTGCATGCAATTTTTGTAGATGGGACTATAGTGGAAGCCATTATGTTCATTTCCTTCTGACGGTTCCTTCCTCTCCATTGAAATAGCTTAAGGATTAAGACATCTATGAATAATCCACTGCAATGTCAAATTGTATTTCCCTCTACATAGCACCTGTCTAGATTCCATGTCAGCACATTAGTCATTTTAGCAGCATGTTTTTGAAGGAACATCAGTTCAAAATGAGCCATAACAAACTGGAATGCTGGGCTCTATAATACCTAGCTGTGGTGACAAGTTCTGGAAAGTTGGATGTATCAAGTGAGTATCCAGTAATAAAATAGAATCAACACCAGCTAAATAGATGGTTAAGTTGGAACTTGTAAAATTATTATTAGAACAAATTTGTTAAATAAGTTGCTGAAAGGTAATACCAACAGTTGAAAGTTTTGCAGGCATGATATGGACAGGGAGTATCTGTTTTTCTACACATGAAGAATAATGATAAAATATAAAAACAACAACTGATAAAGGTGGCTTATGCACATCAAATTTTGATCTCTGTCCTTTGCTGAAGAGTCTGGAAAGAAGATACAACCAGAATAGGACACTGACTATTTGAGATATACCTGTTGACCAGGGCTGGTATCTGACATAGGTGACTATAAGAACTGGAAAACCTGAAAATGGATTTGACTCCAAGTGCACAAGGAAACTCTAGAATATTTGCGTGACCTTCAGAAAAATCAGGAGTAATTGGGAAACCTCTGAAAATATATATGTTACACAGTGGAAAGCAAAGAAACTCTTTTATAATAAACAGATCAAATACAACGAAGAAACTCATTTTCCTTTTACAGTATCTAAATGACTGAGATTTCAAAGCAAAAAAGAGAGAAACTGGATATTCAACAACAATTAAAGAAATAGATGCCAAGAATATGAAACTGGACAGGAATGGTTAGTTGGAGGGGTCGTAGAGAAAAAAGAAAATGATGCAATTATAGTATAATCAAAATCTAAAACAACCTATAATTTAGAAAGTACAGTTCAGGTTTGGAGCAGAGAGTTTAGTGCCTCTAAATCTGTCACAATGAAGACAATGAATGCATTTTTAAATAAATAGCACAGTTAAAGAACTTATTTTCTAATATATTACTGCAATTTATATGTGAAGACTATATACCTATCTTTCTCTTATTTTTCATGTGTAATTAATATTTCAAAGATGTGTTTAATGAATTATAGTGTGATAATGATGATGATGATGATGAAGATGGTGGTTTTGATGATGGTGGTGGTGGTAAGAAGTACATTCTGACTCTAATGAAATATCCAGCACCAGGAACAAGCAAGTTCTTTACAAGTTAGTAGAAAGAAGAGTCCAAGAGGCTTTCAAAACTATAGGTTATACTGCTGTCCTTGTTCACTCTTCTGAACTTGAGGTAAGTGCAGGTTTTTACATTACAGTGTTATCTTCTGACACAGGACAAGGAAGTTTGAGGGTGGATGGGATCTGAAAACTTCCTTTCTGAGGACTAGCTCTCATAGTACCAGAAGTGCATATGTAAGCTGTCAAAGGGGAAAGCAATTCAATAGTTCTACTCAGGACTGATGCCTACAAACCACAACACTGACAGTCCTTGGCTGATATTCTAAATGTACAATAGTGGTGCTCATATCTTAGTTGTAAACAACTGCTTTTTAATTGGACATGAGACCTGCTCAATGGGAAATATACTATGACTGAAAACTATATTTCTAGTTTTGACTAGTGAGGTTCTATGTTTTCGAGTATAAGCTAGTACTACCACTCTATTAGACTAACATAATTTCTCATAGTTAACATTATACTTACATATCTCATTCTTTATCTAGTAAATGTCTCTTTGTGTTAAATAGAAGTCACTAAAGAGAACCACAACAGGTCAAATACAGCAGAAAACAGTTTATTGGCTTCTCAGATCCATTAGAGACATCAACAACAAAATTCTTCTACTTCAGACCCAAGGAATACTATGGAAAGGGCATACAAATTGTAAGAACCAGAGGACAAGAAAATATGCTGTGAGATTGAGTCTCCTAGAAATGACAAGGGAATTATCACATGACACTGTGATAATCACATGACTGCAGACAAGAACCAAATAGCGATGACATCAATACAAATGCTCCCATCGAAGTCGAAAATATCATGGAACTCCATCCCTAGGTAAAGAACTATAAATAACTAAAGACCACTGAGACATTGGAGAATTAATCTTCCCCAGATACTTATCATAACAATTTGGTATTCAATTTCAAGTAATAAGTCCTGAAATCATGTACACTATGTAAATAAACTCAGCATTTTGTATTGGGAGGGAATTGTAGATGGAGGCCATTGGTGGGATGAGAATGAGAGGAAACAGAACAGTTTGGATGGGGGAGAAAAGAAGGAAGAAATGGTATGATCATATTTTAATTAAGATAAAAAGAGAATATGTATAGCATCACACAGAATATAAAGTGGCTCAAAGATGATTTGTTTCTTATAAGCTCTTTGGCTCCAAACAACAGTTAATATTCTAGTGGGATGGAGTGGTAAATTGTAGGAGAGAAGCATATTATAATCTTCTAATTAAGTCTAGTAAATCACAGATCTCATAACAATGTGTACCTTTGAGCTGTGACATTCATAAATGTATCTCACTAGAATATTTCTTGTCCCCTGCCTGCTGCCTTCCCTGGGTGACACATTTTTTTTCTATTTTGATCATTTCAGCTGAGACTGGCTGGCTCCTACTTTTTCATCCTCACCAGTACACTTAACTGAGGAAATGAAGTGACTGGAGTAAGGAGGAAGATGGTGATGTTCTAGAAATTTTAATTCTCACAGGCACAAGCCATTTTCTAACTTACAAGAATATCTGTATTTTACACTTGTTTCTTTTCTTCTTTCCCTGCCATAGCTAATATGAGATAAACCTTACTTATTCATTAATGTAACCTGGTTCTTTTGCCAAATGGAAATCAAATGGAGTCTGAGCTTTCCAGAGAACAAAACTATGCATTTCTCACTAAAAACATTGCCGCACAGACTCCTCTAATTCATTAGTATTACCATTTGTGTTTATTATGGCATATATTTAAAACGGCTTTTTCTTGTGAAAGTTTAAGTTTTGTGTGTATATGTATTCTTCTGCCCTTTTAGATTTGTGGAAAGTATGGTTTTTCCTGTATTCCCAATTTTCTCTATCATTTTCTAGATGTCAGCTATCCTTGGAAGAATCGGGAAAAACAAGTCATGACCACACCACATTTGGAACAGAAATAATAATATCACATCAATAAGGAGAGGATAAAAGTCTTTAATTAAATGAAGGCAACTTAGGTAGGAAAATAAGTCACAGATGCAGCCTTATTTATAATAGCCAGAAGCTGGAAAGAACCCAGATGTCCCTCAACGGAGGAATGGATTCAGAAGATGTGGTATATCTACACAATGGAATACTACTCTGCAATTAAAAACAATGAATTCACGAAATTCCTAGGCAAATGGTCAGATCTTGAAAAGATCATCCTTAGTGAGGTAACCCAATCACAAAAGAACACACATGGTATGCAGTCACTGATAAGGGGATATTGACCCAGAATCTCGGAATACCCTAGACACAATCCGCATATCAATAGATTTCTAAGAAGATGGAAGGAGAGACCCCTGGTCCTAGAAAGACTGGATGTAGGGGAACGCCAGGACAGAGTAACGAGAGGGGGTTGAATGGAGAAAAGAGGGAGGGAAGGGGGCTTATGGGACTTTCGGAGAGGGAGGAAACGGGAAAGGGGAAGTGATTTGGAATGTAAATTAAAAAAATAAAATAAAATAAACAATAAAAAAAATCCCTCTCTAAAACTGGAAGCCATGGGGCTGAAGAGATGACTCAGGTTAAGAACTCTGACTGCTCTCCCTGAAGGCCTGAGTTCAAGTCCTGTTCAAGTCGTAGCAACCACATGGTGGTTCACAACCATTTATAATGGAACTCAATGCCCTCTCCTGGCGTGTCTGAAGAGAGCTACAATTTTCTCACATGTATAAAACAAAAAACTCTGCGAGCCATAATATATACCTAAAGGACCGCTAGGGCTAAAAGAACGAAATATATAAATTAAATACTTAAAAACTTAAAAATATTTTATCAGAAAAGAAAGTGCTACAAATAATGTTGCCTTCTTTTCTGTTGTCCACCAGTTGATTGCTGGTCATGCAGCCTAAACTTCAGAGAGGTTCTTTACCCAGTGAAATACCCATGGTAAAAATTACATATTAATTTCAAAGAGGTTATTAACTGCAGATTTCTTTTGGATTAGTGATAGGGGCTTTGATCTATTTCTGCATTTATCTCTAGGACACCATGTTGTAGAGACCATTGCAATCACTCTACATACTACTTCATTCTTTGTGATTTTGTATGTGCAATGATCCTGTAGATTTACAAGGTCACATTTCCTATGAGTCCTCCATCCCTTCTGGCTTTTATACTCTTTCTTCCTCCTCTTCCACAGAATTCCCTGATCCACAATGGAAAGAACTTGATGGAGAAAACTGTTTAGAGCTGAGTTTTCAAGTGAAGGTTTCTCATTCTCTGCCTTTTTGTTTGCCTATGCATTTCTATATTTCCTCCTGTCTGCCATGGGAAGAAGATTTTCTGATAATGACTAAATAAGTCACTGGTCTGTGAGTATAGCTCAATATAAGAAGGAGTCATGTTATTGCCATGTCCTTTTAGTAGAACAGTAGTATTTGACTTTGCTTAAGATCCATGAGAACTCTAGTGTCAGGTTCTTGGTCACTCAAGTAGTGTCAGGTATGTGTTCCTTCTCTTGGAGTGGGTCTTAAGTCAAATTAGATATTGGTTGGTGTGGTGGTTTGAATATGCTTGGTCAGGGGATGGCACTATTAAGAGATGTGGTATAATTGGAGTAGGTGTGGCCTTCTTGGATGAAGTGTGTCACTGTGGAGGTGGGCTTTGAGACTCTACACCTGTTTGCCTTTGGAACAAGATGTAGAACACTGAGCTCCTCCTGAGCCATGTCTGTATGGACAATGCCATGTCCCAACCTTGATGATAATGGAATGAACCTCTGAATCTGTAAGCCAGCTTCAATTAAATGTCCTTTATCAGTGACCTTGGTAATGGTGTCTCTTTACAGCAATAAAACTCAAACTAAGACACTTGTTTATTACCACAAGTTTGTGCCACCATTGTGTTATCATTCCTCCCAGGTAGAGCACCATTATAGATCAAAGGAATTTTAAATGGCTTGGATTTAAGTCTTTCCTTTGGTAGCATGGTACCTTACTGGTACCATGAACACAGTCATATAAGAGATGAAGGCTCTATGTAGTACCAGCTTGACCTCTCCATCTTCAAAGATTTTTGAAGTTCTCATTCTTAAGCAAAGGGGGCTTGGGATTCTGGAGAGCAAGCAGCCTGTAGTCTTGGCAACACCCTGGCTTGTTGGTTGTTCCCACTGGACTCTTTGATGTCAACTGAATTATATAGAGCACATTCCCAGTACCTGAAGATTCACTGGGTATTTAGAGATGTCCTGTTGAGGCTTTGTCTATCCACTATTTGGTGACTTACTTTAGTGATATTTGTTAATATACACTTCATATATGTATATATTTTAGAGATCTTCTATTGTATTAGTTTCCAAACTATCTGTCAATTGTCCCTTAAATTTAGTTGTCATTTCCCCATATTTGCTCACTGGTCTCCATCTTTCTTCTCACACACACTTGATCCTTCCATTCCAGCCCCTCATTCCATCCATAACTATGCATTCCAGTGGTTATCATATCAACCTTCCTAATCTTGGAATCCTTTTTTCTTCATGTTGTGGGGATCCACAACCATAAAATTATATTTGTTGATACCTTATAATTTTGCCACTTTTATGAATCAGAATATAAATATTGCTGGGTCTGACATGGCATTGGTATGGAAAAAATGACATGGTTCCTGCCCCTGGAACAGAGCCAGCAGAATAGGTGGCTGCTATGAGTGCCAATGGCTGCTGTAGGAATAAGGATTGTTTGCATGATAATGTACATATTTTACATTCCTACTTCAAGGAATTTCCTCCCTCCTAACATTAATGATTCCATGATAATCAGAGACAGCATGAGTCCAGGTAAAGGTGTAGCTAATGTCTTAGCAAAATGGTAAATACTGGAACCTTCAGAACAGCTCTTAAGACTGTGGAAAAAATACTAAAAACTTGAGTTCAAAAATATATAATTTCTCAACTATGCAAAATAGAGGGATGGAAAATGAATTGTGTAAGTAGCTTCACTGATCTAATGGGACAGAGGCAGCTGTATTGTGAGCTGCCTTGTCAGAAAAATACTTAGGAAGAAGATAAAGAGATTTAGGGTGGGGTAATAATAGGAGAACCCAACCACCTATGGTTTTTTGGTTTATGATTACAAAGGTAAACAGATTCATGAGTTCAGTGCTTGCCTTGGAAAGAGCAAAGTTCACCCCAGGTGTGGAATAAATGGTAATTTATGTACAGCTAACTTATCTTCTGTTCTTAAGAGTCATGGAGATCTCTGATTTTTTTTTTTGCAATGTTAAAAGAAGATGTTTGTTTGTGTTTCTTAAGAATTAAAGATGCTGATTCACAGATAATAAAAAGGAATACTGGACTGAATGGCTGGGTTTATCATCTCTGCAAGAGGTGAGCTATCAAGACTTTTTTTTTTTTTTGAATAGCAAGAAAGAACTCCTTTGAGAAATATCAAGAACTGACCATAGAGGAAAATCTGTTTGGAGATCTCCAGAGAAATCAGATCAGAGAGAAAGAAAGTATAACAGAAAGAAAGTAGGCTAGGATGCTGTTCCTTGCCAAACATAGGCTGCCAGCTTAGACCAACAATTTGACTTCAAGTTGTTTGTTCTACTACTCCAAGATAGCCTTCCACAGAACCCCTTTCCATATATAGGCTGCTCACACATGAAAGGGCTATTCAGCCCACAAAGAGATCATGACTCACAGGTTGAGAACCACTGATTTATTCTATCTGACTCTCCTAGGTAGAACTATCTGGCTCCTCTAGTCTTTTACTCTATATCTACACTCTATGGTTCAGTGGATAATAGCTTGCTTATCTTTAACTGAAAAATAACTAATATCACAATATTGTGAGTCTTGTGTCATTTCAAAGATTCACCACCTATCTTACTCAAATTTTGGCTTTAGAAAATTAGAGGCTTTTCTTTAAAGAAAAACTAGCCAGGATGAAACCAGAGAGAGTTTTCTAAGTAAGGACCTGGCTATTATTAGCGAAAGGATTATAAGTGCAAAGCTGCAAAGTTACAATTTAGGAAAGTCAAATAACTTATATTCTCTCTGGTTACCAGCAAGGTTTGATTTTTGTAACAGACACCCAGCAGGTGTCTCTGTCATTCAAAAAAGCAACTGCTTCATATAAAAGCAAAACTTAGAAGTTAACCTGTTTAATCTTGTGACCAATCACCTTGTAGGAATAGCTGAAGCACTGAAATATTTTGCAAAAATCAGTATTTTTTAAAGCATATCCCAATGTCACCAGGAATTGGTCCATCTCATGTAAGAAGACAAGGCACATTCATAGTAGGGCAGGGTTCTCGGGGCATATAAAAGTTAAAGTCAATTTTCTTATGAGCCTAGCACAGCAAATTTAGCCTCTAAACATAATGTTCAACATCACATCTATATAATTGAATACATACCATAGTCTTTCTGGGTCTTCACTTCACTCAGGATAATAATTTTCTAGCTCCATCCATTCATTTATCTATGAATTTCATTTCATTTTACAAATGTTACACATTCTCATACATATATCCAGACCACAATTTCTCTAACCCCGTCCAACCCTATTGCCCCCAAACCACTTCTCCCCTCTTTCTCTTTAGGAAAGAAGAAGAGTTTTATTAATATAAAGTCGCAGCCACAGCATATAAAGTCACAGTGACACTAGGCACCTCCTCTCCTATTAAAGCTAGACATGGTAACCCAGTAAAAGGAATGTGTCCCAAAAGCAGAGAACAGAGTCAGAGAGAGAGATCGTGCTTCCACTGTTAGAAGTCACACAAGAAGACTGAGCTACACAACTATAACATATAACCAGAGTACCTAGGTCTGTCCCATGCAGACTCCATTTCTGTGAGCCCCTGCGGGGCCCAGGCTTTCTGATTCTGTGGGTTTTATCAAGGTGTCCTTGACTGATCTGCCTTCTGCAATACTTTCTCTCCTCTTTAGCAGGATACAACAAACTCTGTCTGAGAGGACTGAGAGAGGCTGACTCCATGACAGGCTTCAAACTGACTGTTCAGGGGACTAAGACTAAATTTCTGTTTCGTAGAACTGGACAAGTCCAGGCAAGTCAATTATTGGAAAAACTTGCTGCAAGTAGCCAATCAAAAACTGTCCCACACTCAGAAGCTGCCCCATCACCAGCCTACAATGAGTCAGTAACATTTGCCAGGCTTCCCCAGCAATATTTTCCAGTCTACCCCGCCCCCCAGCAAGGGTTCTGGAATGTTCCCAGGGATTAAGACAACTAATCAAGATAAAATCACCTAACCCTCCCAGGATCTGCTTTAAATTGGGTCTGAGAGCTCACCTAGGCAGTTCCATCATGGTAAATGGTAGATTTCTACAGAATAAAACAATCACTTTTGCATACTATTTCAGTCTGGGGTAGCATTCTTTAGCAAAGCACAGACCCTTACATGCCTAATATTTGGCTGCCTGTGTCTACATTTGTTTCTATCAGTTGCTGGTGAAACTTCTCTGGTGAAACTTGGCCTAGGCACCAAGTTATAAGTATAACAGAATATAATTAGGAATAATTTTATTGAACTTTTTTTTCAGTTGTACTTCCACTTATCTTAGATGTCTGGGCAATCCAATCTCTGGGTCCTGGCCCTCTATGCAGTGTCAGGGGTAGAATCACTCTCATGATATGGGTCTCAAACTGGAACACTAATTTGTTGATCACTCCCATAATTTCTGCATCACCTTTAACAAAGTACATCCACTAGAAAGGACAAACTGTAGGTTGAAAGTTGTGGCTATGTTGGCGTCTCATTCCTTCCAATGGAAGTCTTACCTGCTTACCAATGATAGTTAATTCAGGTGTCATATCTCCCATTATAAGAGTTTTAGCTGAAGTCATTCTCATTGTTTCCTGGGAGTTTCCATTATATTAGGTCTTTAGCTCATCCCAGAGATAGCCCCAGATTCTATTTATCTCCTCCAGTAGAGTCTTGTTTCTTCCTCCTCCCACATTTTCTTTATCTTCATCTTTTAAGAGTCATCTAGGTTGTTTCCAACTTCATGAATAGAAAACCAATAAACAGAGTTGGTTGAGAAAGTCTCTGTGTTAAAATGAAGTGTCCTTTAGATATGAGGCCAAGAGTGATATAAGTGGATCAGATAGTAAATCACTTACCATTTTCTTGAGGAACCATCACACTGATTCCTATAGTGCCTAGAAAAGTTTATAGTCACAACAATAGACGAATACACCCCACCCTACATCTTTGCCAAGATGAACTGTTATTATTTTCTTGATCTTAGACATTCTCATGAGTTTAAGATGAAACCTATGTTAACACACATATGTCATAATGACTCATACTTCATATAAGAGACATGTCAGGTTCGCAAAAAGTGATCTAAGTACTGGACAAATATATGAATCTTTCAAAATTACTATAAGAACTTTAATTTATGGAAGTTAAAGCTTAATGTGATACTCAAGTTTTCCTAGCAGGTTGAATTAAATGTAATATAGAAAGGAATTAGTAATACTCATCATGCATGAACCATCATGTTTACAAGGCACCATTCAGAAAAAGGTTTCTCATTTATCAGTAGAAATTTGAAACAAACCAGGGTTTAGATGATAATTTACTCATAAGAAATACAAATGGAGACTGTGACCCCAATGTAAAAGCAATATAAGTCAAAGTTAAGAGCACTTTATGCCAATTATAAGCAATTCCAACATATGTTAGAGTATTTTCACTGAATAATTATTGAATATATATTATTTATGTATGCAACTCAGTATATAGACTTAGTTGTCTATGCTTACCCATCACAAAAGATGCAAAATCTAAACAAGAGAATGAGATATCTTACATAACAAAATGAAGATAAGAAGGGCAAATGAAGAGGCAGAGAAATAAAGGAGCCAAGATATGGGAGATTCAGCTTTACATATCTTCAAATGGCTAGAAATATTCACATCAATTAGAAGTTTACATTTCAAATATTAATTTTAGCATTTAAAGTGGTTCATAATATATTTATTTTGAATGTGCTATAGTGTATTCTGATCAAATCACTTCTATCAACTTCTTCCACTTGCTTTCCCCCAACCTATAAACCCAACCTTACCTTGTTCCTCTTTAAAACAAAACAAAACAAAACAAAACAAAACAAACAAACAAAAAAAAAAACAAAACAAAGAGCAAAAAGCAAAGAAACCAGTTTGTTGTAGGCATCTCTCTATTCCTGAGCATAGTGCTTGTCCTGGAAAGGAATGAGATGTATTTATTTCATTTTAATAGCTTGTTTTGCTATCACCAAATTCTCATATATTCCCTTTTAAATTGTTATCTTGCTTTTTAAAAATTATTATTTTTTATTTTCTATATTTTTTATATACATTCCCAATGGTTACCCCTTTCCCGGTTTCCCCCTTCCCAAAAGACCCATAAGCCCTCTTCCCTCCCACTGTTCCCCATTCAACCCCCTCCTGTTTCTCTGTCCTGGTATTCCCCTACACTGCTGCATCCAGTCTTTCCAGGACCAGGGGTCTCTCCTTCCTTCTTCTGGGAAATCAATTGATATGTAAATTGTGTCCTGGGTATTCTGAGATTCTGGGTTAATATCCCCTTATCAGTGACTGCATACCATGTGTGATCTTTTATGATTAGGTTACCTCAATAAGGATGATGTTTTCCAGTTCTGACCATTTGGCTAAGAATTTCATGAATTCATTGTTTTTAACTGCAGAGTAGTATTCCATTGTGTAAATATACCACACCTTCTGTATCCATTCCTTCGTTGAGGGACATCTGGGTTCTTTCCAGCTTCTGGCTATTATAAATAAGGCTGTTATGAACATAGTGGAGCATGTGTCCTTATTGCATGCCAGGGAGGCCTCTGGGTATATGCCCAGGAGTGGTATAACAGGGTTCTCAGGGAGTGTCATGCCCAGTTTTCTGAGGAACCACCAGACTGCTTTCCAGAGTGGCTGTAACAGCTTGCAATCCCACCAGCAGTGGAGGAGTGTTCCACTTTCTCCACATCCTCGCCAGCACCTGCTGTCTCCTGAGTTTTTGATCTTAGCCATTCTGACTGATGTGAGGTGAAATTTCAGGGTTGTTTTGATTTGCATTTCCGTAATGACTAAGGATGTTGAACATTTCTTTAGGTGCTTCTAGCCATTCGATATTCTTCAGATGAAAATTCATTGTTTAGCTCTGCACCCCATTTATTAATAGGGTTATTTGGCTCTCTGGAATCTAACTTTTTTTTTTTTTTTTTTTTGGTTTTTGAGACAGGGTTTCTTTGTGTAGCCCTGGCTGTCCTGGAACTCACTTTGTAGACCAGGCTTGCCTCGAACTCAGAAAACCTCCTGCCTCTGCCTCCCAAGTGCTGGGATTAAAGGCGTGAACCACCACTGCCCGGCTTGGAGTCTAACTTCTTGAGTTCTTTGTATATATTGGATATTAGCCCTCTTTCAGATGTAGGGTTAGTAAAGATCTTTTCCCAATTTTTTTGGCTGCCGCTTTGTCCTTTCGACAGTATCCTTTGCCTTACAGAAACTTTGCAATTTTATGAGGTTGCATTTGTCAATTCTTGATCTTAGAGCCTAAGCTACTGGTGTTCTCTTCAGGAAAATTTCCCCTGTGCCCATGTGTTCAAGGTTCTTCCCTAGTTTCCTTTCTATTAGTTTAAGAGTGTCTGGTTTTATGTGGAGGTCCTTGATCCACTTGGATTTGAGCTTAGTCCAAGGAGATAAGAATGGATCAATTTGCATTCTTCTGCATGTTTACCTCCAGTTGAACCAGCACCATTTGTTGAAAAGGTTATCTTTCATCCACTGGATGGTTTTAGCTGCTTTGTTAAAGATCATATGACCGTAGGTGTGTGGGTTCATTTCTGGGTCTTCAATTCTGTTCCATTGATCTACATGCCTGTCACTGTACCAATATCATGTGGTTTTTAACACTATTGTTCTGTAGTACAACTTGAGGTCTGGGATACTGATTCCCCCAGAAGTTATTTTACTGTTGAGAATAGTTTTAGCTATCCTGGTTTTTCTATTATTCCAGATGAATTTGAGAATTGCTCTTTCTAACTCTATGAAGAATTGAGTTGTGATTTTGATGGGAATTGCATTGAATCTGTATATTGCTTTTGGCAAGATGGTCATTTTTACTATATTAATTCTGCCAATCCATGAGCATGGAAGATTTTTCCATCTTCTGACGTCTTCTTCAATTTCTTTCTTCAGAGACTTGAAGTTCTTGTCATACAGATCTTTGACTTGTTTGGTTAGAGTCACACCAAAATACTTTATATTGTTTGTGGCTATCGTGAAGGGTATCATTTCCCTTATTTCTTTCTCAGCCTGCTTATCCTTTGAGTATAGGAAGGCTACTGATTTGTTTGAATTGATTTTATATCTGGCCACTTTGCTGAAGTTGTTTATCTGCTGTAGTTCTCTCGTGGAGTTCTTTGGGTCACTTAAGTGTACTATCATATCGTCTGCAAATAGTGATAGTTTGACTTCTTATTGTATATGAATGCACACACACACACACACACACACACACACACACTCCAATGATTCTTCTGAGTTCATTTATTTTTGTTTATTTATTTTGGTCTGACTAGTTGGAGTCAAATAAGCTACCAGGGAGCTCATTCCTAGAGAAGATCAAGTATCCCTCTCTAAACAGTCATTTATTACCTGTAGCTCTTCATTTATGAGTGGGTCTTGTGAGATTCCTGCCTTCTATGATGCATATCAACTTCTGTCATCATTGTACTAGAATTATTTAGACAACCATAGTATTGAGATTTTATGTATGTGATTTCTCTTTTGTGTCTAGAAGATTGTTTTCAGATATCTATGGGTCTCTTACAGGGATATGTCAATTATTAGTGCAAAAGAACTAAAGACAACCTGCAGATACAATAGAATCAGAAGAACCAAAGCTATGCTGAACTAGAGTAACATTTTAGTATTCTGTGGAACTTATATTTGGAGAGCTTATAGTACATAGCAAGAAAAGATTAACAATGAAGATCAAACAGAGTATATCTCATAGCTACCACCATATGTGCTGAGGAAGGTCTCACAGATTAATGGAGGCTTTTTGCATAAAACTCTGAACATGTTAAACTGCATTGGTATGAAGGCCATAGAAAACTTCTCTGCAGCATTCCTTGGGAATGCAAGACATTCTTCTCAAGGGAGAAAACAAAGTTCAATGGGTACAGAGTTCACACAGCAGCAAAGATAATTTATATGTGTGATACATCATCTGACTACAATCTTTCATCTCTTTCCATGATATTCCATGAGCCTTTGGTGCAAGTGTTGTGTTATACATGCATCAACAGGCATTGGGCATCTCAGGTTCAAATGCTATCTAGACTGCAACTAATCGACTTTTATGTTAGACTCCATCTGTTGCATAAAGAAATGTGAAGAAACTTTTGGTGTTTTGATGAGAGATATGAGCTACACTTAGCTTTAGGTATAAAGGAATGATTTATTGTGCTTTTGGAAAGTAAAGTGGTAGTAGTTTTTACTTTTCTAGAACAAATGACTTTGCTAGTAGTTGGGTAGTTTTATAGTACCAGTCATGAATATCTTCCTTTGGAACAGGTCTAAATTTCAATTAGACAGCTAATGTTTTCACTTCAGATATAAGTGATAGTACTAAACTCTTAATATCTTTGGTCATTGTGATTTGTAATTACATAGCTGAATAGGATTCTTGATTATCTTTTTCCTTTAGAGGCTTACATAATATGTTTGGAGATAATGAGATCTACTGCAAAGTTACATTTTATTCACTTGATGTAAGTATTGTCTTAGAGGCTTACTGCTAAATAAGCTCACCCTTTCTAGTTCTTTATGAACTCAAATCAGTTGTTCTGACTCCATCTCCTCTATAAGTTGACTACTTCAATCTGGGTTCTCTGAGCTTCTCACTGTATTGCTCTGCTTAGCCTCATACTGATTTTGACAATATTTTCTAATCTTCAGGCTTCTTCTCATTCTCTGGCTTTTATTTTAGACTTGTGTCTAGATTGTTCTTTCTGCAACATGTCTCTGTAAAACTGCCGCGAACAAACTGCCATACATGCACACACACTCTTTCTCCCTCTACTGCTCTTAAGTAGTCTCTCCTTCCTGTGCTCTTCTCGTGAGAGTTGGGTTTATCTGATCTCTAACTCATTTGCCAAGTCTTTCTATGATTCTTTGTCTGCCCCTCAATTAGCTTTCACTTTCAAACACAGTTGCTTAGTTCTACAAATTAATCCTATCTTCACTGTTAAGGATTACAGACGTATCCTATAATTAGTTAATATTCCAGCCAGTTCATACTGTAATCCATGACTTGTATTTATATCTTTGGATGTTATCCAGAACAGCCATGTTGGTGGATTAAAATTCCTCTAAAATCTAGTCCTTAAGAAGAAAGTATTTTTTCTTTTTTTATTAGATATATTCTTTATTTACATTTCAAATGATTTCCTCTTTCCTAGTTTCCCCCTCCCGGAAAGTCCCTTAAGCCCTCTTCCCACCTTCTGTTCCCCAATCAACCCCCCTCCCACTTCCCTGTCCTGGTATTGCCCTATACTGCTGCATCGAGCCTTTCCAGGACCAGGGGCCTCTCCTTCCTTCTTCTTGGGCATCATTTGATATGTGACTTGTGTCTTGGGTATTCTGAGCTTCTAGCTAATATCCACTTATCAGTGAGTACATACCATGTGTGCTCTTTTGTGATTGGGTTACCTCACTTAGGATGATATTTTCCAGTTCCACCCATTTGCCTAAGAATTTCATGAATTCATTATTTTTAATAACTGAGTAGTATTGTGTAAATATACCACATTTTCTATGTCCATTTCTCCATTGAGGGACATCTGGGTTCTTTCAGCTTCTGGCTATTATAAATATGGCTGTTATGAACATAAAGGAGTATGTGTCTTTATTACATTCTGGGGAATTCTCTGTGTATGTGCCCAGGAGTGGTATAATGTATACCTCTGGTAGTATCATTCCCAGTATTCAGAGGAACTACCAGACTGATTTCCAGAGCGGTTGTACCAGCTCGCAATCTCACCAGCAGTGGAGAAGAATGCAAATAGATCCATTCTTATCTCCTTGTACTAAGCTCAAATCCAAGTGGATCAAGGACCTCCACATAAAACCAGACACACTGAAACTAATAGAAAAGAAACTGGGGAAGAGCCTTGAGCACATGGGCACAGTGGAAAGTTTCCTGAACAGAACTCCAATAGCTTATGCTCTAAGTTCAAGAATTGGCAAATGGAACCTCATAAAATTACAAAGTTTCTGTAAGGCAAAGGACACTGTCAATCAGACAAAATGGCAACCAACAAATTGGGAAAAGATCTTTACCAACCCTACATCTGACAGAGGGCTAATATCCAATATATATAAAGAACTCAAGAAGTTAGACTCCAGAGAGCCAAACAATCCATTAAAAATGGGGTACAGAGCTATACAAAGAATTTTCAACTGAGGAATATTGAATGGCTGAGAAGCACCTAAAGAAATTTTCAACATCCTTAGTCATTAGGGAAATGCAAATCAAAACAACCCTGAGATTTCACCTCACATCAGTCAGAATGGCTAAGGCCAAAAACTCAGGAAACAGCAGGTGTTGTCAAGGATGTGGAGAAAGAAGAAGAAAGTATAAGATAAACCCTAGCTCCATCCTCTGATTTCTGCATCTGTTCTGTGTTGTGTTCTCACTAAGGTCTTTTGTTGTTGTTACAGTTTTTGTTGTTGTTATATCCCCAAAGATCTACTCTCTTTCCCCACAAATCTAACTTTGTGTCCTTATAGTTTTTCACCTATCAACTCTAATTTGTGTTGCCTGTAATTTCATAGATATGTGGCCTTCTACTGGAGCTTAGTAAATGTACCAATAACAATTCTTAAAGGAAACTGCTCTTCCTCTTCTAGACTACAATTTGCAATATAAATTGCAAATAGTTCTTGGTTGCTATATTCCTGGAGCCTTGTTGGGAGGTAACATAGAGGTCTAATCTTGGGGGTGGGCATGCAATAGTTATTTGTTATGATTATTTGTTCTTTTATGGCCATTTTTTTTTGGCCGTATTAGTCTTATATTTGACCATACTCACTTCCAAGAAGCTTCTCTAAAGCTAGGTGCTATACTATCTATAGATATGAACAAAAATATTTAGTAAGCAGTTTAACTACACTTTTGTTTCTCATAAAATCAGTAGTATGCACTCCATGGGACCTGTGACCTTATTAGCCATAGTGATTTAACCAAGTTTGAGGTAGCAGGCATGTAAGTTCTCCTTCATAAAGAAATAAAATCTAACTTGGAAGTTGTTGGTTGCTCTGAAAAGTTTTATACAAAATAGCAGGGATATCTTTCTTGTATGTTCAGTATTATAGTTTCCAGTATATGCAATTGAGTGTGATCTGTCTGTCATCCCCCTCTGAAAACCTTCACAGCCTCTCTGGCATTATGAACTCTAGCTACCAGAGAGAAGGCTGACACTTCAGTTTCAGTCTGTTTTCCTGTGATCTGCATTCAGAGTCCATGAAATCTTCAGCAATGAGAATATTTTGAAATTGAACATTATTCACTAGCAATGGCAATAACGTATAATTTGGTGGGAGAATCTCAGCAGTCTCACTGCCTAATATATGGAGAGGTATCCTTTGCTTGGTATTGCAATTTTATTAGAAAACCTATTCTTTCGAGAAGTAGTACAGACTACATATTCAAAAGCCTCCACTCAAGAACCCCTTAATTTGATAGAATATTATTTATTAGTTAGCTTATAAAATAATATACTTTTAAAAACCTTTTCTTGATATTGTTTTCTATTACCCCCGTGATAGCCTCTCAGCCCTAATATTATCTTCTTTTCTTTCACATGACATATGTGTTATTAATTTCTTTCCCTTTTGATTGCCTTAATCCTGCCACCTATTCTGACTTCTCTTGAACTTCTTAAATAAATTTACAACTATTTTAAATGTTACTATTTTCTAATGGTGAATTTTCTTACAGTTACCATTATCATCTTCCAGTGCAAATTATTGGTAGATATTAAAGAAATATAAGCAGTAACAATATGGCTCACAACTGCTGTATATTATTCATGAATCCTAAGAATGAATCTTAACAATGAAAACTACAAATAAATACACTTAAAAGTACAAATAATAAAATTAATGGCAGAAACTTGCTTGTGCTTATGCTTTGTCAACTGAATTTCTATATCTTTTTCTTTTTTTTGCATTTTCACTTGATATATTCTTTATTTACATTTCAAATGTTGTCCCCTTTCCTGGTTCCCCCCTCCCTTGAAAATCCCACAGGCCATTTCCCTTTCCCCAATCAACCCTCCCCTGTTTCCCTGTCCTGGTATTCCTCTACATTACAATATCAAGTCTTTTCAGGACAAAGGGCCTCTCCTCCCTTTGGTGTCTAACAAGTCCATCCTCTGCTGCCTATGTATCTGGAGCCATGGGTAACTCCATGTGTACTCTTTGGTTGATGGTTTTGTCCCTGGGAGCTCTGGGAATACTGGGTGACTCATATTGTTGTTCCTCCTGTGGTATTCCAAATCCCTTCATCTCCTTGGGTCCTTTCTCTAACTACCCCATTGGGGACCCTGTGCTCAGTTCAACGGCTGGTTGAGAGTGTCCCCCTCTGTATTTCTCATGCACTTGCAGAGCCTCCCAGGTGACAGCTATATCCGGCTCCAGTCAAAAAGCACTTGTGGGCATTGATAATAGTATCTGGGTTTTATAACTGTATATGGGATGGATCCCTGGGTGGGGTAGTCTCTGGATGGTCTTTCCCTCAGACTCAGTTCCACCCTTTGTCTCTGAATCTCCTTCTGTGGGTATTTTATTCCCCTTTCTACAAAGGACCCAAGTATCCATACTTTGTTCTTCCTCCTTCTTGGGCAACATTAGATATGTGAAATGTGTCTGTATCTATTCCTCCACTGAGGGACTTCTGGTTTTTTTTTTTTCAGCTTCTGGCTATTATAAATAGGGCTGCTATGAACATAGTGGAGCATCTGTCCTTTTTTGTTTGTTTGTTTGTTTTTTTTCGAGACAGGGTTTCTCTGTGTAGCCCTGGCTCTCCTGGAACTCACTTTGTAGACCAGGCTGGCCTCGAACTCAGAAATCCTCCTGCCTCTGCCTCCCAAGTGCTGGGATTAAAGGCGTGCACCACCACCACCCGGCAGGAGCATCTGTCCTTAATACATGCTGGAGAATCCTCTGGGTATATGCCCAGGAGTGGTATAGCTGGGTCCTCCAGTAGTATTATGCCCAGTTTTCCGAGGAACTTCCAAACTGATTTCCAGAGTGGTTTTACCAGCTTGCAATCCCTCCAGCAGTGGAAGAGTGTTCCTTTTTCTCTACAACCTCTCCAGTAGCTGCTGTCTCCTGAGATTTCATCTTAGCCATTCTGAATGGTGTGAGGGGAAGTCTCAGGGTTGTTTTGATTTGCATTTCCCTGATAAGTAAGAATGTTGAACATTTCTTTAGGTGGTTCAATATTCCTCAGTTGAAAATTATTTGTTTAGCTTTGTACCCCATTTTTAGTAGGTTTATTTGGTTGTCTGGAGTCTAACTTCTTGAGTTCTTTGTATATATTGAATATTAGCCCTGTGTCAGATGTAGGGTTGGTAAAGATCTTTTCCCATTTTTTTTTTGATTGCTATTTTGTCCTATTGACAGTGTTCTTTACCTTACAGAAACTTTGTAATTTTATGACGTCCTATTTGTCAATTCTTGTTCTTAGGACCTAGGCTATTGGTGTTCTGTTCAGGAAATTTTCCCCTGTGCCCAAATGTTCAAGGTTCTTCCCCAGTTCCTTTTGTATTAGTTTCAGTGTGTCTGGTTTTATGTGGAGGTCCTTGATCCACTTGGACTTGGCCGGATATAAAATTAACTCAAACAAATCAGTAGTCTTCCTATACTCAAAGGACAAACAGACTGAGAAAGAAATTAGGGATATGATACCCTTCACAATAGTCACAAACAATATAAAGTATCTTGGTGTGACTCTAACCAAACAAGTGAAAGATCTGTATGACAAGAACTTCAAGTCTCTGAAGAAAGAAATAGAAGAAAACCTCAGAAGATAGAAAAATCTTCCATGCTCATGGATTGGCAGAATTAATATAGTAAAAATGGCCATCTTGCCAAAATCAATATACAGATTCAATGCAATCTCCATCAAAATGCCAACTCAATTCTTCATAGAGTTAGAAAGAGCAATTCTCAAATTCATCTGGAATAGCAGAAAAACCAGGATAGCTAAAACTATTCTCAACAGTAAAATAACTTCTGGGGAGTCAGTATCCCGGACCTCAAGCAGTACTACAGAGCAGTAGTGTTAATAACAGCATGGTATTGGTACAGTGACGAGCAGGTAGATCAATGGAATAGATTTGAAGACCCAGAAATAAACACACACACCTATGGTTACTTGATCTTTGACAAAGACTGTAAATTCATCTACTAGAAAAAAGATAGCCTTTTCAACAAATGGTGCTGGCTCAACTAGCAGCTAGCATGCAGAAGAATGCAAATTGACCCATTCTTATCTCCTTGAATTTCTATTTCTTTAATGTTTGAGACCATCAGACTATGCGAATTCAGATCCCTTAAGTTGTTAAAATTAAATCTGTACTTTTATTGGACATTTCACAAATCTGCAAACATAAAATTAAAAATGAAAACAACAAAAAGAATGTGTTAAGAATATAAACAAACTTTTCCCGAGAGAATTTCAATCTGATCTAATCTAGAGTTACAATATTTCCCAGTTATTATCTTATTTATCATTTTACAACTACAACCATATACTAAAAGTTTGGTAATTTTAATGTTTAATTCGAAATAATTTCTGTTTCTTGCTTAGTTTTCCAATTATGGCTATATTATTATAAAATATTGCATAGTCATGTATTATTTGATATTAGTAATATTAAATAGTTATGGAAAGCTAATTTTTTCCATTTTCTTAATAATGAATTTGTATTTTGAATGCATACATATGCATGTTCTCATTTCTCTGGGTTCACTTTGCAGGTTTATACATGTGGAGACCCAATCAACATCAGCGTCATCTTTGATAGTTCATTGCAGTATCATGAGGGACCATCTCTCAGATGAACACAAAGCTTCCTGACTTCCAGAGCTGTATTTGCAGACTAGCTTCCATGCCTTTTTACCACATACATGCATTCTGGGTGCCTGAATTCTGGTCCTTACTTTTGTGGCAATCACTTTGACTCCTGGCCTATATCTCTAACCAGATATCATCTGCTGTGATATCACAGAATTATGATGTAAACCTGAGTTGTGTAAATAAGCAAATTCAGACTCTCCAGAAAGATCCGGTCACATCAGAATGTTTGAGAATTTAAAACTACTTGGTGACCAATATGTAAATGACATTGAAATTTCCATTAAACATAGTGATATTTGAAAAATTAATCACAATTTATAACATGTATAAAAATTTATACATATTATACTGTCAAACTTTGTATTTTATTTGCGGAACTACTTTAAAATGATAGGTTATACTATCCCTATGAGTTCCCATGCATTTTTATGAAAAAGAAAAAGAAATATCCTTAGAAATTCTCAATTGGAATATACAGATATAAATATTGAAATCTTAAAACTCAATATAATTTTAACTTTGTACTTACTGTTTTGTTTTTCTAAACAAAAGCCCCTGTAGTCAAAGTTGTACATTATTGATCATCATATCTCCTCATTGCTAAGACTATAGGAATAGATTTTAAAATGGAAATGTAAATATTTTCAAATGTTCACATGATATACTAAAGATTAGCATATTTCTTTGTGATATTTTATAGTTTTTACAATAAAATATTATATATAAGAACTAATTCTGAATAGATGTTCCTTTTACATTTTTGATAAGTATTATGTCATGAAGTGACTTCATGTTTTTACATGATTTAAAGATTTACAGCACTGAAGATGTAACATGTTTAAGATCATGACTTAGAAAATCCCTAATTACAGCCATTACAAATAAACTCCCATTCTTGTAAAACTTTTGTTCTCTATCTCTCTATCCCTCTTTTTATTTCTGTCTTTATTTTCACTAAACTGCAAAAAGCACAAGCTTCTGTAAAGTATTAAATCATATTTCTCCTTGTCTAAGGTCATGATTTAGCACTGGTACCAGGCTATTCCTCCAGGAAATGGTTTTGACTAGGCAGTTCCCTAGCAACAAAGGTCATGATAGCTACAAAGGAGGCATCAGGGAAGTGCCTCAGGAAACTTTGATATTACAGCCCCTGAACTGCCTGTGGGAGTGACACTTGCCGCAATATCTGTGACCATATTTTCATCTTTTGCTGTCTCTTCCCAGTCATTACAGCTACTTTTCTACTTAGTAGTCACCTAAGCCAGTAGATGATGAGATGACATTTTTCCATGATATAAAAAATATAGGAATAAAATTCAGGAGTAATATTGATACAGTCTACACACTCACTACTCTAAAAAAAATTCTTATTGTCATTTGTGTTTTTATTATATTTAAATCAATAATTAGCTAGATAATATATTCAAACATATTTTATGTAATGTTTGGTTTGTATATCTTACAATGGAGTAATAAAAGCATTACCTTAAGAACACTAAAAAGATTAATTGAAAGCATTTATATAGAAATTTAATGTATATTTTATTTCTCACATAGCTATTTGCTTTGATTATAGATATGCCAAGATTCAAGTCTACATTAATTAAATTAATTACTTTATCTACTTTGGAAGATAATTGCAAAATAATCAAAATGTAGTGTTTTTGATTTTAGTTTTAACCAACATACTTGGTTACTTTTAACTTGTGTTTCAATTATATGCATTGTAGCATAAAGTCTGTAGTGATAACTCACAGGTGAGTAATTGGACCTTACTATTTAAATGTTAAATCTAAGTAATTAATCATCAGTCCACCATTGTTTAAAACTGATGTCCATTAGCATATTAGAAGAATTAGAGACATTTTCCTGACCGATACTTTGCTTCATACAAGAAAATGGTTGGTACATGTACAGGACCATCTCTAGCCATTTATTGATGCATTATTGTGTTCACACTTCTGTGAGTCTTATTCTATGGTAGTAAAAATCTCAGACACTATTGTGGATGCTAAGAAGTGCTTGCTGATTAGAGTCACACCAAGATACTTTATATTGTTTGTATCTATCGTGAAGGGTATCATTTCTCTTACTTCTTTCTCAGCCTGTTTATCCTTTGAGTATAGGAAAGCTACTGACTTGCTTGAGTTAATTTTATATCCAGCCACTTTGCTGTAGTTGTTTGTCAGCTTTAGGAATTCTCTGGTGGAGTTCTTTGGGTCGCTTAAGTATACTGTCATATCGTCTGCAAATAGTGATAGTTTGACTTCTTCCTTTCCAATTTGTATCTAATAAAATGACCATGTGGTTTTTTTCTTTGAGATTGTTTATGTAGTGGATTACATTGATGGACTTCCTTATATTGAACCATCCCTGCATCCCTGGGATGAAGCCTACTTGATCATGGTGAATGATCATTTTGATGTGTTCTTTGATTTGGTTGGAGAGAATTTTATTGAGTATTTTTGCATCGATATTCATAAGAGAGATTGGCCTGAGATTCTCTTTCTTTGTCGAATCTTTGGGTGATTTTGGTATTAGCATAATTGTGGTTTCATAGAACGAATTGGTTAGTGTTCCTTCTGTTTCTATTTTGTGGAACAGTTTGAAGAGTATTGGTGTTAGGTCTTCTTTGAAGGTCTGATAGAATTCTGCACTAAAACCATCTGGACCTGTGCTTTTTTTGGTTGGAAGACTTCCAATGACCTCTTCTATTTCTTCAGGGGTTATAGGATGGTTTAGATGGTCTAATTGATCCTGATTTAATTTTGGTATTTGGTATCTGTCAAGGAAATTGTCCATTTCCTCCAGATTTTCTAGTGTTGAATATAAGCTTTTGTAGTAGGATCTGATGATTTTTTTGAATTTCCTCAGTTTCTGTTGTTATCTCTCCCTTTTCCTTTCTGATTTTGTTAATTTGGATACTGTCTCTGTGCCCTCTGGCTACTCTGGCTAAGGGTTTATCTATCTTGTTGATTTTCTCAAAGAACCAACTCCTCATTTTGTTGATTCTTTGTATGGTTTTATTTGTTTATACTTGATTGATTTCAGCCCTGAGTTTGATGATTTCCTGCCTTCTACTCCTCTTGGGTGTATTTACTTCTTTCTGCTCCAGGGCTTTCAGGTGTGCTATTAAGCTGCTAGTGTATGCTGTCTCCCGTTTCTTTTTGGCGGCACTCTGGGCTATGAATTTTCCTCTTAGCACCGCTTTCATTGTGTCCCATAAATTAGGGTATGTTGTGCCTTCATTTTCATTAAATTTTAAAAAGTCTTTGATTTCTTTCTTTATTTCCACCTTGACCAAGTTATCATTGAGTAGAGCGTTGTACAGCTTCCATGTGTATGTGGGCTTTCTGTTGTTTTTGTTACCATTGAAGACCACCCATATTCCATAGGGATCTGATAGGAGGCATGGGATTATTTCGATCTTCTTATATCTGTTGAGGTCTGATTTGTGACCAATTATATGGTGGCTTTTGGAGAAGGTACCATGAGGTGCTGAGAAGAAGGTGTACTCTTTTGCTTTAGGATGAAATGTTCTATATATATATATGTTAGTTCCATTTGGTCCAAGGCTTCTATTAGATTCACTATGTCCCTGTTTAGTTTCTGCTTTCCTGAACGATCCATTTCAGAGAGCGGGGTGTTGAAGTCACTCACTATGTCTTGGTGTGACTCTAACCAAACAAGTGAAAGATCTGTATGACAAGAACTTCAAGTCTCGGAAGGAAGAAATTGAAGAAGACCACAGAAGATGGAAAAATCTGCCATGCTCTTGGATTGTCAGGATTAATATAGTAAAAATGACTGTCTTGCCAAAAGCAATATACAGATTCAATGCAATCTCCATCAAAATCCCAATTCTTCATAAAGTTAGAAAGAACAATTCAAAAATTCATCTGGAATAACAGAAAACCCAGGATAGCTAAAACTATTCTCAAGAGCAAAAGACTTCTGGGGGAAACAATATCCCGGACCTCAAGCTATACTACAAAGCAATAGTGTTAAAAAAAACTGCATGGTATTGGTACAGTGACAGGCATGTAGATCAATGGAACAGAATTGAAGACCCAGAAATGAATCCACACTCCTATGGTCACTTGATCTTTGACAAAGGAGCTAAAACCATACAGTGGAATAAAGATAGCCTTTTCAACAAATGGTGCTGGTTCAACTGGAGGTCAACATGCAGAAGAATGCAAATTGACCCATTCTTATCTCCTTGCACTAAGCTCAATTCCAAGTGGATCAAGGACCTCCACATAAAACCAGACACACTGAAACTAATAGAAAGGAAACTAGGGAAGAACCTTGAATATATGGGCACAGGGGAGAATTTCCTGAATAGAACTCCAATAGCTTATGATCTAAGATCAAGAATTGACAAAAAGGGACCTCATTAAATAACAAAGTTTCTGTAAGGCAAAGGATACTGTCAAAAGGACAAAGCAGCAACCAACTAACTGGGAAGTGATCTTTACCAACCCTACATCCGACAGAGGGCTAATATCCAATATATATAAAGAACTAACGAAGTTAGACTCCAGAGAGTCAAGTAACCCTATTAAAAAATGGGGTACAGAGCTAAAAAAAGAGTTCTCACCTGAAGAATATCTAATAGCTGAGAAGCACCTAAAGAGATGTTCATCATCCTTAGTCATTAGGGAAATGCAAATCAAACCAACCCTGAGATTCCATCTCACACCAGTCAGGATGGCTAAGATCAAATACACAGGAGACAGCAGTTGTTGGCGAGGATGTGGAGAAAGAAGAACACTCCGCCACTGCTGGTGGGATTTGAAGCTGATACAACCACTCTGGAAAGCAGTCTGGTGGTTCCTCAGAAAACTGGGCATGACACTCCCGGAGGATCTGACTATACCACTCCTGGGCATATACCCAGAGGCTTTACCTGCATGCAATAAGGACACATGCTCCACTATGTTCATAGAAGTCATATTTAATAGTCAGAAACTGGAAAGAACCCAGATGTCCCTCAACGGAGGAATGGATACAGAAGAAGTGGTATATTTACACAATGGAATACTACTCTGCAATTAAAAACAATGAATTCACGAAATTCCTAGGCAAATTGTCAGAACTTGAAAAAAACCATCCTTAGTGAGGTAACCCAATCACAATAGAATACATATGGTATACCGTCACTGATAAGGGGATATTAACCCAGAATCTCAGAATACCCTAGACACAATTCGCATATAAATCGATTTCCAAGAAGATGGAAGGAGAGACCCCTGGTCCTGGAAAGACTGGATGTAGGCGAATGTCAGGACAGAGAAGCGAGTGGGGGTTGAATGGGGAAAAGAGGGAGGGAAGGGGGCTTATTGGACTTTCGGGGAGGGAGGAAATGGGAAAGGGGAAATGATTTGGAATGTAAATAAAAAAACTTAAAAAAAAAAAAGAAGCGCTTGCTGAAAGGTACCTGATATAGCTTTCTTCTGAGAAGCCCTGCCACAGCCTTACAAACAAATAGTTGGATGCTCACAACTGATTGTGGGGTCCCCAATGGAGAAGATAGAGGAAGGACTGAAGGAGTTGAAAGGGTTTGCAACCCCATAGGGCTGCATATGTAGTAGAGAACACCCTTGTCAAGCATCAATGGGAGGAGAAATTCTTGTTCCTGTGAAGGATGGATAGATGCTTCAGTGTAGGGGAATCGAGGGCATTGAGGCAGGGGTGGGTTGGTAGGTGGAGGAACACTCTCATAGAAACAATGTGAGGAAGGATGGGATAACAGGTTTCTGGGAGGGGGAAAACAGGGTAAGAGGATAACACTTGAAATGTAAATAAATAAATCTCCCACATATGAAGTAATGGGGTTCTACAGTAATGCTAATTCTGTTGAGTCATGACAGTGACCTCAGAGCTGATTTCTTGTGAAATTGTCTCAACAGAGAACTTATATTCAAGTTTTGTTAAGTTTTCTATCTGTTATTCCTATTCCTGAAAACGAGTCTTGTGTTATTATTGAGTTAATAAAATAAGGAGTCTTATACGTAAAACTATTCTTAATATTTAATGTCCATTCATTTGTTGTTTTTGAATAGATGGTCATTACTGACAATTTTCAATTTCTTTTGTCACCCAAAGTGTACATAGGAGATCAGAGACAGCTATTAATGTAACTAGTAAATCAAAATGTTTCCTTGTAGTTATTTTCTACATCATAGCTGTTGCCATTATGGTCACATCAAATTCTTTTTTAGTATGTGGGTTGGGGACTGTCCTAAATATTTTGGAGTATTTAGGGATATTCTTGGTGTCTACCTATGTAATGATAGCAGCAACCACCTCTCAAAGTTTAACCACTGCAGTGTCATTGTTTTCTGACAAGTTCAAGACATAGTGATATCAGAAATCATAAATGAAAATTACCATTGCAAAGCATTCTGTAAGGAACATTATTCATAAAGAAGTTTTGCAGACTCATTTTAGATTATTGAACTTCATAAATGTTTTCTGTATTTCAATATATGTATTTTTTATTTAATAATTACTTTTATGGGATAACCACTTTGGATTAAATAATCAATCAGGTGACTTTCTCTGAGAGACTTATTTTCCATCTCTCAGCATTTATTAGTATTCCTATGGCTCTTCATATAGATGTAGGGTTTTGTGATAGTTTCCCTGTTCACATTAGCATGCCAACTGCTATTTTTCTTATGCAGGAATTATTTGGATACCTGTATTTTTGAGATTTTGTGAATACAGCTTCCCTGTTATGTAAGAAACTACGTAGGAAATAAGATGAAGTTTAAATATCCAATGAAACTTATTTCATGTTATTATGAAAAGTAATTCTTTTAAAAATAAAATTAATATAATTCAAAAAGGTAATTAGTTTCATTAATTATCTCAATCCATTATCAAGAGTAAACATTATAAATCAATCAATTAATTTAATTTTAAACAATAGCATTAAATTAAAATTAATAATTAATATAAACTTAATTGTATTCCATTAGCAGTTGTCTTAGAATATAATTATATATGGAAGTGAATAAGGCAGAAGAAAGTTTTGCATATTTAAATGTTTGTTAGCATCTATTATTCCTCATATTTATTACAACCATTGTTTGTTGTTATTGCAAGTCAAGAAATTTGGCTTTTCTGCTGTGGATGATGTGACTTTTACTAAAGGAAAATATGAATAAATTTGTTCTTTTCATTTCTTCAGTTTTAAATTGTCAGGCCTTTTGCTGACTCAGAACAATTGTAATAGTCTTCCATTCCTTTATTACCATTTCAGACATTATAGATACCCACCTAATAACTGTAGAATTCAATATTCCAGTGCATTCTTGTCTTCAGAGAACTAATAACTGACTTTTCTTCATCTTCTGGGTAGGGTCATGGTCATGCATGATAATGCATGGTCCCTAAATATCCTCTTTTACTATTACAGAGAAGACATCTACTAGTAGCAGACCAGTTTTTTTTTTTTTTTTCTTCTGTATGGTGACATATTTACCTATAACTTCTTGCTTCATAGGAGCTGTAGACTAATTTTAATACAACCACATGGTTGCTTTGGCAAGGGATCAAATCCAAATGTTTTCTAGGTTGCAGTCATATCTACCACCCATCATGATTGGAGAAGAAAGCTCACTGATGATGCAGAAAACATAGAATATCTCACAGAAATATTATATAGGACAGGAGACATCTGAAAGAAAGCCTTAGAGGAGAAATTCAGCTGGGATTGTCTCCAAAGGTAGCAGCAGTTCTTCAGTTTTGGCTAGTTTCCCAGAGTGACTTAGGAGACTCTAGAACTGAAGAAACTAGTAGCCAAGAGCAAGGGACAATGCAGGAAATGCTGAGACAATGAATCGCAATAAGCATCCCCCAAAGACAATTATAATTATATAAACAGATTCTTTTTTCAGTTAACAAAAAAAGAAACATCTGTTTCAGATCCTTTAAGACAAAGGGTATGATTTGAAGGAATATAAATTTTATTAGGAAAACCCATCCCATTACTTTTTGGAATTGTAACCACTAAAGTAAACTCCATCCTCCTTTCTATTATAATCTTTATATATTTTCTCTCAAAAAAAAAAGATTGAAAAAAATAGCTGTACAACACGACAAAGTAGCTACAATATTACAGCTTGAGAAACAAGAGACAGCGGAGGTAAGTGAACAGGAAGTACTTACTTGTTAACCTATGGTACCTAATGACATTGAGGATGAAGATAGATACCCCATTGAACCCATTGTGCTGCCTATTAATAAAATTTAGGAAAGGCAACCACCCCCACTGGCTTTCCTAATTACCCAGGAAAATGGTGAAAATTCAAAAATGAACAAAAGTTAATATCATGAAAAATCAACTTTTAGGTGAAGCCCCACACAGACAAAAGCTGATTTCTTAAATATATTCATCTTATATAGATTATATAGATTAACATCTGGTATAAACAGGGCAATATCAGATCCAGATGTGAAACATGTATTATTTGAAACTTTAGCTTTTGAAAATGGAAATGCAGAGTGAGAAAATGTTCTTAGACCTTTAAAAGTGGAACTGACACCAACAGATGAATAGATTAGAACTACTGCTGATATTGATCCTAATGACTGTGCAATTGGGCAAGCAATATTCCATAATCCTAGATATCAAAATGTCCATTGTTTTGGCTGTAGGTGACAAGGTCATCTGAGAAGCAATTGAAGGCAAAGTATTCTTTGAGATTTCTCTAGAAAACCTCAGCATTCCAGTACTTTTAGAAAGTGTGGTGAAGGTAATCATTGGACTAATGAGTGAAGATCATCTAGAGGTATTCAAGGTAATACTTTACTGATGGAAAACTCCATACAAAATAATTCTGTAAATTCAGAAAACTCTCTAAGGGGGTTCAATTGTACTACAGCAACAAACAACAGTAGCCAAGTATTTCCTGTCAATGATCCACAGACCAAATAGAGAAAATTAAACTAGGTATAGAAGATCCAGTGCATGCTAGGAAACACTGTCCTAGACTTATTCAGAAGTAAAAATCTCATACTACTGCCAACAATCCAATGTTATGAAATACCCACTGTAGTTCTTGGACCTTTATCCCCATAGACAGTAGAATGGTTTTAGGAAGAAGAAGCTGAACACTTCAAGGTCTCATTGTGTGTCCAAGAATTATAGATGAAAACTTAAAGAGAGAGATTGAGATTATGATTTATATTAAGAAAAATATCCAGTTTAAAGTGGGATACATGATTACTTAGCTTCTACTGCATTCATATGCTTAAGGCAAAGCTGTTTCAATTGAAAGAACAGGAGTACTGGAAGACAGAGGTTTTATTGGTTTATTTGTTTGTTTTTGTTGTTGTTCAGTTGGTTTTTGCTTCTTTGTTTTTGGGCATACTGTTATCAATGACTCAGAGACCAAACTTACATTTAAAATTAAGTGGAACTGAAATTGAAGGTTTGATGGATACAAGAGCTGATCTCATGTGAATCTTGGAATCCTCTTCAGAAGGTATCTAAACTATTTAAAGGGATTGGTACATTATCCTAAGCATAGCAAAGTATAAGACAAATTAATGGTGGCCAACCAGAAGGTCAAGCTGGAAGATTAAAGTCTAATGTTGCAGACATTAATCTACAGGACAGTGACATTCTGCAACAATCAGACAATAGATAACATATTTCACATTGTATATTGACATCTTATATAATATGGCTTTATTGTTTCTGTGTTTAAATGGGTGAGAAGCCCAGCTTGATAACACAGAGTCAGGCATGTAATCTGAGTGCCTCTGTGTCTAGTATCAGTGTGCATTCATAAAGATTTAATTGTACCTGATAAACAGAAAGGGGGAATAATATTAGCTGAAAAATACTGAATTGTAGAAAAACCATTGAATTAGATCAACCTTTATACTTTAAGGATGTTTTAATATCAGAATGGAAGTGGGGAAACACATTGATTTTTGTCTATAATTTCACAGATGATGTAAAACTGTAGATTTCATCAAAATTGATAAAGCTCTGATCTGAGTAAGAGAATCTCCCATATGAAAGGTATGACTCAAGGAAGAAAGCCACACAGAAAGACAGCAACGATGCAGAAACTTATTCCCCATGCATGGGAACAACTCAACAAACCACTGGGTACAGTTTAAACTGTGTATAGAAAGGGAAAAGATATATTGGAATTTTAATTTATCAATCTGGCTGCTCTGTCAAGGGATCACATACAAAGGCCTTCTAGGTCTGTCTAATCTGCCACATGACACGCCTTTAATCTCAAGTAATGGCATCTAATTGAGGGGCAAGCAAAGTGATGAATCAGAGATTTGACAGAATGAGTCAAAGATAGGATACGCCCAACTCTCAAGAGTACAGCACAGGAAAGGGAAGTTATTTAAGAGCAGTACAGGGGGATAGAGTAAGTTCTATTCAGGCTTCAGTTCAGTTAAGAGGAGTTTATTTCATTCAGTTGCGATTCAGTGAAATGAATGCAGTGTAATGGAGTTGAGTTTGTACATGAGTTAGCAAAGTTCAGTTTCTGAAATTCAGAGTGAGGTTTTCCAAGCAGAATAATTAGTGAGAATCTGAGAGAAGTCATTTTGAATCAGTTTTCTTCTAGAGATATTTGAATGAGGACAGATGAGTTCAACGAGCCAGCCAGAGTTCAGAAAGATCTAGAAGGTGTGAACTTATTCATCAGTAAGCCTAGTAGACAATTATGTCTGTCAAATAAAAGTTACATTTACAAGAGATGTATCCAAGTAAACATTACTAAAAATTTAATTTAAGAAGGAATATGATATTGTTTTATCTACAAGAGAATATGAATGGTTATTTCATTTAGATTCCATTATCCCATATAGGTATCACCATTTATAAACACTTATTAATTCTTATTTATATTTAGTTACAGGTTCTCCTCATATTCAAGGAATAAATTAACAATAATAATCAGTAATAGTAAAATATTAATCTACCATCAATACAAGGAACATACTAAGTGTCTTCAGTGTAAAGACATTTGAACACTTGTAAAAGAAAAACATCATTCTTGGTAGAATGATGAAAATTTCAGGGAAAAATATCCCAGTTTTTATCTAGTTTTTATTTCACAGTTCATGAAACACATAAATAGAAATATGAATTATAATTTTAAAAAGATATATAAAGAACTAACTTACATTTTATGTGTCACAAATTGACAGTATATTTTCAGAATACACTGAGATATATATTCATATCTTTTCATAATTCATTAAACAAAAATTGTGTGATGGAAAATTTAAAGAAAAGAGTCAGGCAGATATAAAAATATAAAAGAGTCAAAGAGGAACCTTGTATTTTAACAAGGGACATATTGAAGCATTTTAATTTTTAGCTATAAAAGCATTAGAATGACTTTTATTTTGACAACCAAAGGTCCTGTTAGCATGAGCAAGTTCCATGGGATTAGAAAGAAGAAAGACCTATTTGTTTGTCTCTAGAATAAATAGTACTCTGGATCACTGGTATTTTGCAATCACTGATCACATAAGCCTTAGTAGCTGAAGGTCAAAAGGACAGAGCACTCTCTAGAGTAATTTCAAGTTGGATTGACTAATTTACTTGTCCTCCAACAATGATAATTAACATTTGAGATAAAGAGAGGTAGCTGAACAAAAACGTCTGAATCAGTATCTTGGGAAAATCTTGTATGATAATAAGTGAATCCTGTAATTGTTACCAACTTAATTATATGATACAAAAATTATATTCTAGAACAAGGTATTTATGTGTAGCTAAATTATTTGAAATATCAGACAGAATTTGTTATAGAATCTGACAGGCATATTGCACACATTTTATCAAATCTGCCACAATATCCCCACATTCCTCAGACATATGCACTAAAATAAAGAACTTTGAATCAAACCTATTAATATCCTTTATCGGTTTTTATTTTCTTTGAATCACTTGGAATGTCTCTTTTACATCTCTGTATATCTCTTGTCAGATATTCTTAAATGTGTTAAGCAATGACAGCTATTTCTTTGTCTTGAATTTTGATATCTTCAACTTGAAAATGTTAATATTAAGATCTGGTATCTTATTTTTTCTCTTTTGTTTAATATTGTGGCAAGTACTGATGGTGATACTTTTAATGCAGAGATTTCAGAGATTAGATATCATTTATAATAGGAAAAAAACCTTCAAACCAAAATATCAATTAGTGTTATTGAATGCTGGTAAATATGCATGCTTGTTACTATTAGATTTTTAACACTCTCTGACCAAATCTGAATGGATCCTTTCTACCAAAGCTATACACAGTTTTTTCAATAAGCTTTAAGGTACATTAGGACTGCAAAAATGTTTTTTCTTATTGATATTCTTCTGGTATTTTATTGGTTTTTGATGATACATATCAGTCAGTAAGAATGTTTATTGCATAATAAAGCAATTTTTTTTTCTCAATCAGGAATACAACAGACAGAGGACTACTTATATCTCCTTGTACTAATTGCCTCCCAGATTAAAACCTTCCATCTTAAAAAGAAGTTCTCTAAGACACAGAGTGTAAAATGGGAATAGGAGCAATAAGACGCTCTCGGGGGATGTTAAACAATTCAACTTCAGGCACATGTAGTCAATAAGGACTGCTGAGAATCACTCAGAACCCAGACTATCAGACCAGTGGAGCCTCCTGGAAAATGCAGAAGCAAACTTTTCTGCCAAAACAACAAACAAACAAACAAACAAACAAACAAAAAACCATTCAATTACCTTAAATTTGTCTGGTACACTGCAGGTTTAGGGCTTTGGTGAACCATCACCCAGGCTGGGGGGTGTATAATGAAGCTAATTTTGCATAATTTCTGCACTTATAAAAAGTACCTCACTCATATGTTGGTAAGTTACACCAATAAAACCCATTGGTTGCTTCAACCTCAGCCATCAGTATGCTCCCCAATCTCCAGTGTAGCTGCACTTCAGGCTAGCCTTGTAGAATTTTCCTACACCTCTCCTCAAACCCTAGGCCTACCTCTGTTTTCCAGTATACTCACTGATATTTGCACCATTTACATGAAGCAAATGAGGAATCTGATGTTCCTCAGTTACTTACTTGAATAATACAGACTTAGATGCTTATATTTTACTTAAGGTTGAATTACATGCTTTGAGGGTATGATCTAGTTCTGATCTCCCAATTATTGATATTGTTTTGTAATCATGCAGAAAATTAAATGATTTGTTTTGTTTTGTTTTTAGCGCCATTCACATCTTGGAGGCTATAAAGAAAAAAACTGGATCTCATAAATAAACCTACTATCATACCATACAGAAACATAAGCCAACTAAAAAGAATCTCTACTCTAGAGGAACTTGGTCCTGGCATTGTGTAACTGCCCACTGATGAACTTTTTTTTTTAAAAAATAATATTTACTTTAAATTAAGAATCACCTGGAAATATATTGATACCAATTTTTCATTGAGCAGCAAACCATGTAGTACTATCATGGAATTTAATAAAGAAAATTGAGTATGAAATAATTTTTAAAACAGCTTATTTTTCTCCACATCCTCGCCAACAACTGCTGTCTCCTGTGTTTTTGATCTTAGCCATCCTGACTGGTGTGAGATGGAATCTCAGGGTTGTTTTGATTTGCATTTCCCTAATGACTAAGGATGATGAACATCTCTTTAGGTGCTTCTCAGCCATTAGATATTCTTCAGGTGAGAACTCTTTGTGTAGCTCTGTATCCCATTTTTTAATAGGGTTACTTGCCTCTCTGGAGTTTAACTTCTTGAGTTCTTTGTATATCTTGGATATTAGCCCTCTGTCGGATGTAAGGTTGGTAAAGATCATTTCCCAGTTAGTTGGTTGCCGCTTTGGATGTGGAGAAAGAGGAACACTCCTCCACTGCTGGTGGAATTGCAGGCTGGTACAACCACTCTGGAAAGCAGTCTGGCGGCTCCTCAGAAAACTGGGCATGACACTTCCGGAGGATCCGGCTATACCACTCCTGGGCATATACCCAGAGACTTTACCTGCATGCAATAAGGACACATGCTCCACTATATTCATAGCAGCCTTATTTATAATAGCCAGAAGCTGGAAAGAACCCAGATGTCCCTCAACGGAGGAATGGATTCAGAAGATGTGGTATATTTACACAATGGAATACTACTCTGCAATTAAAAACAATGAATTCACGAAATTCCTAGGCAAATGGTCAGAACTTGAAAATATCATCCTTAGTGAGGTAACCCAATCACAAAAGATCACACATGGTATGAAGTCACTGATAAGGGGATATTGACCCAGAATCTCAGAATACCCTAGACACAATCAGCATATCAATAGATTTCTAAAAAGATGGAAGGAGAGACCCCTGGTCCTGGAAAGACTGGATGTAGGGGAACGCCAGGACAGAGTAATGAGAGGGGGTTGAACGGAGAAAAGAGGGAGGGAAGGGGGCTTATGGGACTTTCGGGGAGGGAGGAAACGGGAAAGGGGAAGTGATTTGGAATGTAAATTAAAAAAAAATAAAATAAAATTAAAAAAAAAAACAGCTTATTTTGTCACCAAGTTGAATTTTAGTGATATCCTTACTTTGGCCGGTAATCAGTTACCTGTTTGTCATGAGAAGATATTTCTTCAAGTCTGCTCAAGAATAGTTTTGCCTTTTTGACAGTGTCTTTTGCCTTGCAAAAACTTTGTAATTTAATGAGGTCCCATTTGTCTATTCTTGATCTTAGAGCATAAGCTATTGGAGTTCTGTTCAGGAAATTCTCCCCTGTGCCCATATGTTCAAGGTTCTTCCCTAGTTTCCCTTCTATTAGTTTCAGTGTGTCTGGTTTTATGTGGAGATCTTTGATTCACTTAGAATTGAGCTTAGTGCAAGGAGATAAGGATGGGTCAATTTGCATTCTTCTGCATGTTGACCTCCAGCTGAGCCAGCACCATTTGTTGAAAAGGCTATCTTTTTTCCACTGGATGGTTTTAGCTCCTTTGTCAAAGATTAAGTGACCATAGGAGTGTGGATTCATTTCTGGATCTTCAATTCTGTTCCATTGATCTACATGTCTGTTACTGTACCAATACCATGCAGTTTTTAACACTATTGCTCTGTAGTACAGCTTGAGGTCCGGGATACTGATTCCCCAAGAGGTTCTTTTACTCTTGAGAATAGTTTTAGCTATTCTGGGTTTTCTGTTATTCCAGATGAATTTTTGAATTGCTCTTTCTAACTCTATGAAGAATTGAGTTGGGTTTTTGATGGGGATTGCATTGAATCTGTGTATTACTTTTGGTAAGATGCTCATTTTTACTATATTAATCCTGCCAATCCATGAGCATGGCAGATTTTTCCATCTTCTGAGGTCTTCTTCAATTTCTTTCTTCAGAGACTTGAAGTTCTTGTCATACAGATCTTTCACTTGTTTGGTTAGAGTCACGCCAAGATACTTAATATGGTTTGTGGCTATCGTGAAGGGTATTATTTCTCTTACTTCTTTCTCAGCCTGCTTATCCTTTGAGTATACGAAGGCTTCTGACTTGCTTGAGTTGATTTTATATCCGGCCGCTTTGCTGAAGTCGTTTATCAGCTGTAGGAGTTCTCTGGTGGAGTTCTTTGGGTCGCTTATGTATACTATCATATCGTCTGCAAATAGTGATAGTTTGACTTCTTCCTTTCCAATTTGTATCCCTTTGACCTCTTTTTGTTGCCTAATTGCTCTAGCTAGAACTTCGGCAAGTAACCCTATTAAAAAATGGGGTACAGAGCTACACAAAGAGTTCTCACCTGAAGAATATCTAATGGCTGAGAAGCACCTAAAGAGATGTTCATCATCCTTAGTCATTAGGGAAATGCAAATCAAAACAACCCTGAGATTCCATCTCACACCAGTCAGGATGGCTAAGATCAAAAACACAGGAGACAGCAGTTGTTGGCGAGGATGTGGAGAAAGAGGAACACTCCTCCATTGCTGGTGGAATTGCAGGCTGGTACAATCACTCTGGAAAGCAGTCTGGCGGTTCCTCAGAAAACTGGGCATGACACTCCCGGAGGATCCGGCTATACCACTCCTGGGCATATACCCAGAGACTTTACCTGCATGCAATAAGGACACATGCTCCACTATGTTCATAGCAGCCTTATTTATAATAGCCAGAAGCTGGAAAGAACCCAGATGTCCCTCAACGGAGGAATGGATTCAGAAGATGTGGTATATCTACACAATGGAATACTACTCTGCAATTAAAAACAATGAATTCACGAAATTCCTAGGCAAATGGTCAGATCTTGAAAATATCATCCTTAGTGAGGTAACCCAATCACAAAAGAACACACATGGTATGCAGTCACTGATAAGGGGATATTGACCCAGAATCTCGGAATACCCTAGACTCAATCCGCATATCAATAGATTTCTAAAAAGATGGTAGGAGAGACCCCTGGTCCTGGAAAGACTGGATGTAGGGGAACACCAGGACAGAGTAACGAGAGGGGGTTGAATGGAGAAAAGAGGGAGGGAAGGGGGCTTATGGGACTTTCGGGGAGGGAGGAAACGGGAAAGGGGAAGTGATTTGGAATGTAAATTAAAAAATAAAATAAAATAAATAATAAAAAAAAAGAATAGTTTTGCACAAGAGTGTTCTTCGATTTCAGTTCAATATTTTAAAATTATTTGTTTTATCATGTTAGGTTACTGTGGGATATGTTATTTTGGTCCAAAATGTGACAATTTGTCATAATACTGTTATAGTGTCTTAAAAAGTAAAATTTGCCACAGGCAGAAAAATGAGTGTGACGCACTAAAATCCATTATAAGTTACTAACATTAAAACAAACTTAGGAAGAATTAAATCTCCTGGAAGACTAATGAAACCTTCTCTTTTCAGTTCTAAGCCAGGCTTCTAGTTCAAAGTTGGTGTTGGAAGTTGAGAGTTGAAATGAATAAATCAAATGTAGCACCACTTAGCAGAAATATGGATGGATAATGTCCAGAAAACCAGAGTAAGAGATGAAGCTTCTTCAGACTCTTTATTTTTAATGGTGTAGCTGAGTGACAGAATTGCAGACTATCAAGTAACAAAAATGTAGCCCTACCACTCATTGACCTCAATCCAAATGTGCCATAAAGAGCCTTATTTTCAGAAAACATGTCAATTATTCCATTAAGCATTCTCATCACCTACTAGTTTTGACAACATTGATGCCTCAATTGTGTTGTTTGGCTTTCTGACATTACACATTTTTTAGTGGTTAGTTACACTTATTAATGTGAGTGTTCATTAAGCCGTTTTCTTTTAATCAGGATAAATTAATATTACTGAGGCTAAAGTGCTACATATTTCATGTACCACCTACGTGTATGAAAAAGAGAAAGGACAGAGAAATGGAAGCAGAGCTTAGTTCAGTATAAATACATAAATTGTGGTCTATTAGTAAATATTGTGTGATTTGAAGCATCATGATTTAATATAACAGGAATATCAAGATCAATAGAAAACTACATATTTGATTGGTTTGATTACCATTGAGTTTAATATTTTTATACCTACACAATTTTATAGAGTATAGATGTAATGCATGCACATGTTACATATTACATGACAATGTATATTATGTATCATATTATATGACTTACTAATACTGAATGTTATACATATGCAATGGTTAGATTAAATGGTCAACTTAATATAAATTGACAACAACTGAGAAGAGAATATCAGTCAGTTCGTCTGGGGAGGATTGTCTTAATTTAGTTGCTTTGGGAAAACCCAGTTTTCTCTAGGCAGCTCTTTTCTCTAGGCTGGGGTTTCTGAACTGCCTTGAGGTGAAGGATTTGAACAAACATGGAAACATTTGTGTATTTATATATTTCTGCTGTGCCCTTAGATATTATGTAACTAGCTGCTTGCATTTCTTGCCTATATTTCTTACAGCTATAGATTGTCAACTGGAACTGTAAGTTAAAATAAACCTCTTTTCACCTAAGCTACTTTTTGTCAGGAGATTATTACAGCAACAGAAATAAAGCTACAGCAATAGACAATTCTTTTTTAACATCTTCAGTATCATGGAAAATAGTCTAAAATAAATTATAATGTCTAAATATGTCAACCAAAATTTATAATCCTGACAGGAAGAATGTTTAAACAAAAGAACTTGAAGTTCAAAATCACTGAAAATATACAACAGAAAATGAAAAAAGAACAAAATTCCCACATATTTACTGTTTAGCTGCATTGATATTATAGTGCAAATGTACACAGTATTGTCAAAATATCCTATACATCACCATTTTTTAAAGTAAATGATTGTTAGATGTTTTTATTTTCTACTTTTCATAATTTGCCTAAAATGATACCAATATATACCCCACATTGAAGATACAATTTTTCTTAGGATTGATTTATTGAAAGGGCCTGAGCTTATTTGCCAGGTCAAGGCCACCTCATATGGCTTTGAGAGAAGAACCCAGTCTTGGATTGGAGAGGCTGTGACAATTGAGTGCAATCGGATATTTTTTATACCTTTATCAGAAGCAGAAAATAATGGCAATTGCCAGAATCAATACAGTTGTAGTTATCAGGATGCAATGACATTTGCAAGTTATACAGAGTGCACAAGATTAATGTCTAAGACCAATTGTCCTGTTAAGCTTTCATGTTTCCTTGACTACTAAGGGAGCATAGAGTGAGACACAGATTAGCCTGAAGTTTTTACCACTGGAGGGAGTCCATACATTTCTCAGTAATTAGAAGACCTCTTGTGGCTCAAGAGCCATAGAAACTACCCAGAAAACCCTATGACTCATGTCTTTCATGGCAGCTACTTCAAGCCAACCTCATGATTTTCTGCAATTTATGATGAAGGATGTACACAGCCAAACATCGCACAGAGTGTGGCGACCCCCGTTCAAGGCATTAAATCAAGATTTCCAACTTTATTCACATAAAGCCATCCAAACTAATCTTTTTACTCTTTATAACTGATTATTTGTAAAGGGGTTAAAAGTATAAATACAACTATTTTTGTATGCTGGGAATAGAGCTATATGTCATTAATGTAGGCAGAACTGGTTACAAAGGAATGTGGGAGTGGGTGGTTGGGTAGGGGAGCACCCTCATGGAGGCAGGAGGAGGGGGTTTCTGGAAGGGAGACCAGGAAAGGGGATAACATTTGAAATGTAAATAAAGGAAATATCCAATAAAAGTAAAAAAAAAAAAACCAAACAAAAAATGCTTCTTTTAATAACGTTATGCTGAAATGAAGACTATCAAGACATATATTAAAAAATCCTACCATAAATTAGTATAGTTTCATATGACCAAAAATATTACTATAAATCACTCACATATCTTTCAATTTTTAAAAATTCCATGTTATACCATCTGTGAATTAAATTAATGAGCACTACTAAAAGCTAATATACAAAGAAAACCTAAAACATTTTATTACAAGTGCCATAAAAATAAAAACATACATTTATTTGGCTTTTGAATATTCCAAAACTATTACGAATATATTGTTCACTCACTAAGTGAGATCATATATTAAAAATGCTCAATTTACAGATGAATTACTTATTTTTATCTAAAATATATAGAAATAGGTATGCAATTTGTCAGCTGAAAGAATAGCATCCCATCACACAGAGAACTGAGAAAAGAAAGCATTTTATTTCAGTGAAATATTTTAAACATGCTAATATTGATGTAGTAATTTATCTAAAAGCAAAGAGAACTGTCTACTTTGATGAACACATACACATTTTTTTTCTTTTCAGAAAAGTGATTGTTTTAAAGAATATTCAAGTAACAGAAAAGCTAATCAATTCTTTCCATTGTCTTTTATGTCCAAAAATGCATTATTCATGAGCTGTCCCTGATCAGCTGGCCTTACTATTAATAACAATGTGCTTTAACATTTACCCTGTGACACAACACTATTAATATTTAATTGATAATTACTAGAGACATTTATTTTGCATGGTGAAAACCAATTGAAACAGCACTAGCTCAAATGCACACATTTATTCTTTACCTACTAGTATATTAATCTCATTTCCATCACTTACTAATAGATTTGAGAAAGTGTTAACTAATCTATTTACAGTTTTATGATCTATTGAAGAAGAATTATGTGAACATGTGTTTCTTCTCTGGTTTAAATTGAAAATATGGTCGAAATACCTACCTAGGAATGTTTGAGTTCCCCTTGTCTTTTGGCCCTTATCACCTCTGCTGAGCACACCAATTCATTCTTCAACGTTAATATATACTTTGCTCTTTAAGTACATGGAAGCAAAACTTGAGATTCTGTATGTTTTATGGGACAGGAAGTTTGTGAGGAAAATTGACCCCTATAAGTAGCCTTCATGTGACCAAAAGCTTTTAAACCTTAAAGCTTCTAGCATTCTGATGACTATGTAAATTTTACACTTACTACAATATAACCCAAATTAAAAGAGCTTGTATTTCACAGTGAAAGGTAGCTCACTAAGAATTCACATTTCTATAACATTCAGAGTGTGATTACTCAGACTCAAAAGGACATGCATGTTATGAACTCATTAATAAGTGGATATTAGTCAAAAAAGTAAAAAGTGCAGAATACCCTGTTATAAATAAGGCTGCTATGAACATAGTGGAGCATGTGTCCTTATTGCATGCCAGGGAAACCTCTGGGTATATGCCCAGGAGTGGTATTACAGGGTCCTCCGGAAGTGTCATGCCCAGTTTTCTGAGGAACTGCCAGATGGATTTCCAGAGTGGTTGTACCAGCTTGCAATCCCACCAACAGTAGAGGAGTGTTCCTCTTTCTCCACACCCTCTCCAACACCTGCTGTCTCCTGAGTTTTTGATCTTAGCCATTCTGACTGGTGTGAGGTGAAATCTCAGGGTTGTTTTGATTTGCATTTCCCTAATGACTAAGGATGTTGAACATTTCTTTAGGTGCTTCACAGTCATTCGATATTCCTCAGGTGAAAATTCTTTGTTTAGCTCTGTACTCCATTTTTTAATAGGATTGTTTGACTCTCTGGAGTCTAACTTCTTGAGTTTTTGTATATCTTGGATATTTGCCCTTTGTGATGTAGGGTTGGTAAAGATCTTTTCCCAATTTATTGGCTGTCGATTTGGCCTTTTGACAGTGTCCTTTGCCTTACAGAAACTTTGCAATTTTATGAGTCCCATTTGTCAATTCTTGATCTTAGAGCATAAGCTAATGGTGTTCTGTTCAGGAAAATTTCTCCTGTGCCCATAAGCTCAAGGCTCTTCCCCAGTTTCTTTTCTATTAGTATCAGGGTATAACTCAAATATGTCAAAAAGCTGAAGTGCCCAAGTGAGGATGAGTCAGTTCCACTTGGGAGGGGAGAAAAATGTAATCACATATGGGGAGGGAGGGAAGTACCTAGGAGGGACTTCATTCTCAAGAACTATTTGTGAAACAACAGATCTCCAGTGTAAGATCCTGAAACTTAAACCGGAAAATCATTGTTGTTGCTAGTATGAGAGCTGACCATTTATGACATTTCTTCACAGACAGCATTGGATGAAAGAAAATAGCAGCAGAGACCATTCTGTCTTACACACCCACTCCAGAAAAACACACAGAACTTTAAAAGAAAAATGAACATCAAAAGAAGTTGTGATATCTTTTTTTATGAGTTAAAAACTCAATCAGACACAGCTATAAGCCAATTCTGGGGGTTCACTGTGCCCACAGTCTCTCACCACATATCCTCTTACATACACAGCTACTTTTCATAGTCCCTGACCCTGAAAATATAACATGTAATAATAATTCATCTATTATTTAAAAAAAAACCAGATTATTTGTTAACCTGTGCAGTAAAACCTATGGCTAGTAGAAGGTCAATTGATCAAGTGATGAAGTAGAAGCCCTTGAACTGTATTCCTCATTCCGAGGGTTATAGAAGATCATGAACGATATGGTATTTCTAATGGAAAACACAGAACAATAATGGTTTCCTTAACTTAAGTGCTGTAGAAATGGTTTACTCAATTTTGCTTTTGCATAATTTATTACTTGTATCCTCAAAAATCACATGGCAAGTGTCTACACTATTGGATTAGTTAATAATGTGCCTAAAGACATGTACTAGATCCTAGAATCATCTTAAAAACAGGAGACTGGGAAGAGGATAGTGACTTTACAATAGAAAAAGATTAAAGATAATTTTTTAAAAAGCAGGAAATTGCTGGGGATTGCTGGACAGTTGATTTATTCAAGGCAGAAAGTTCTAGATTTATTAAGAGATTATGTCATAAAAAATAAGCTAGTGAGTATGACAAAGTATACTCAGTCATCACTGAACCTATACATGTACATTCACAAATGTGCTTGCACATGCACACACAACCACACACACACACACACACACCCAAGGACACACACATGCATATACCCATGCACATGCACAGCACAACCACACACACATATACACACACACATATACACACACATAAGGACACACACCACACACACAATAACACACGCATACACACACATACACGCACAAACACACACACACACACACACACAAACACAAGGACACACACATATGTCCTTGCACAAGTACAGAGTAGTGAAAAAGAAAGGAGAGAAGAAGGGAGGAAGAAGGAAGGAAGAAATGAAGATAGTATTTAAGACTACAATGAGGTAAATCTTTGTGTTTGTTAAAAAGAATTGCTATTATTATATAAAAATAACAACAACAAAAATGATGGTCAGATTTTGGACAGAATTTGCCACATTGAAATGTATGTATACTATATGTGGCAATTCAAAATAGGTCACAAACTCACTTATTGATGTGCTAAGCAGAATAGATGGTCCTTAAAATGTGAAATATAAAATTAACACTTTTAGTTATTCTTTTCTGTGAATTCATACAAAGCAATTGAAATTGAAATCTTTCTTTTAATACCGAGAAGATCCTTTCCATTTATTTTTATTAATTTTAATACTATTTTGACAATTTCATGCATATATTCAGAATATCTTGAGTGTATCCACCCTGTCTCCCACTCAGCCTTCAGAACCCTTCAATAAATCTCCTTCCCACTTTTTCTCTGATTTAAATTTTATTTATTTATTTATCTTTTGGCACACTCAGTACTTTTGATTTGGTTCATATGCAAATGAGTCAAGATCTTAACATTCTGAACATACCAGTGGCCATCCTGCTTAAGGAACTTGACTGACTTTCTTTTGTATCTATCAACTGACAATAATTCATTAGCAAGGGGTAGTGTCTTGGACACTTTCTAACATCTATGACTTTTCTTATTTTCCCTCAAGGTAGAGTTTTCTGTGTAATCCTGTATGTCCTGGAACTCCCCATTTAGACCAGCCTGGTCTTGAACTAAGCTCTACCTGTCTCCACTTCCCTAGTGCTAGAATTAAATGTGCCACTACCACTCAACTAAAGCCTTCTGTGCCTGGTATTTGCAGGTGTTTCTCATCCAAGTACTAACTAGGCCTAATCCTGATTACCTTCTGAGATCAAAAGAATTTGCTGCATTAAGGGTAGTATGGCCAGAGACCCATGGTGCAATTGTTAACTGACTTAATCTTGTGTAGATATCATACATGTAACCTTAGCTGCTATGAGTTTATGTATGCAACAGGTAAGTTATAGCCAAGGAAAGCACTTCAAACCACTCCTCCAATCCTGCCTATTATATTCTTTCTAATACCAGACTTCTCTCTTCCCACCTTTTCTGTCTCTGTCTCTCTGTCTGTCTGTTTGCCTCTATCTCTGTCTCTCTGTCTGTCTGCCTTTCTCTGTCTCTACTACCCTGTCAACTCCCTCTCCCCATTCCCTAAATAAACTCTATTCCATACTATGCCATTTTATGGCTTGTACCTCAGGGGGAAGGTATGCCTCAGTGTGGGTCCACAGAGGCAACCCTTATTGCCCCACCCCCAGCACCGTACTGTGACTCTATCAAACATATCCCTGGCTTCCCTTTCTTTTTTATAAAACACAAAAGACTCCAATACATCCTTCTCTGTTTTCATGTTACCTACATTTTACTACCTCTCTCCTTTAAATGCAACTCCCCAATGGAGGAGTTAGAGAAAGGACTGTATGAGCTGAAGGGATTTGCAACCCCATAGGAAGTACAACTATATCAACCAAAGAGACCACCTACCCCCCCAGAGCTCCAAGAGACTAAACCACCAACCAAAGAGTATACATGGCTCCAGCCGCATATGTAGCAAAGGACGGCTTGTTGGGCATTGATGGGAAGAGAGGACCTTGGTCCTGTGAAGGCTTGATGCCCTAATGTAGGGGAATGTGAGAGCTGGAATGAAGGAGTGGGTTGGGGGGTAGCACCCTCATAGAAGCGGAGGGAGGAAGGATGGGATATGGTGTTTCTGGAGGGTAAACCAGGAAAGGGGATAACATTTGAAATGTAAATAAATAAAATATCCAATAAAAAATAAATAAATGCAACTCCCATGCTAACAGCATGTTTTTAGTTTTCTATTCTCCATGCTAATCATTTAATAGATTTGAAGGTATGACACACATTTCTAAGGCGATTTGAATATTTTCTTTTTTGTTCAGGGAAATACCATTCACTATACATTTTTTTTTCAGTTCTACCCATTTACCAGCAAATTTTATGATTTCAATTATCTTTACAAATGTTCCATTGTGTAAATGTACCTAATTTTCACAATCTATTCCTAAGTGATGAACATGTACATTGATTCCATTCCCTACCTGTTGTGAATGGAGTCTTACAACTTAGTCCAACCACTAAATCTCACTGCTATTATTTATCCTTTCCATAAACCTTTCAGAATTCTGATTCAGTAACAAGTCCTGAGTTTTTCTTATACTCTCATTAAAAAATCACATAATATCCAACTTTAACTTCATCATTCAGTTGATAACGATGTGCCTGGAACAGTCTGAAAACTACTATGATCAGAATCACACACTTATTGCAGCAGCTTCTATAAATAAATTCTATCACAACTTCATATCTTTATTTCAACTAGTTTTTAAGAAATTGAAAAGAAAATGATTCTGATAGGATGTCTAACTTGTACAAGGAAACTACACAAATAATTTCATGTTCTCAGACGTGATGGCATAGAGGACAGCAAAGATGTTCTATGCATTTTTATTTTTGAGAGATTATCTTTTTATGCTATCAAATAATCATCATCGACACATTTTTATGCTACTGAGATCTTATAATTTGCTAGGTTTTTTTTTTAACAGCTCATGTTTTATTACTTAAGGGACTTGAGTATTGATTTAAAATGAAGTAGGGAAAAGATCCCTTTTGCTTTAACTTGCATTCATAATATTTCTACATTTATTTACCTAGTTATTCTAATACTGGATATTTATAGGCTGCAGAGATAGTGTCCGAGTAAAGAGCATGTCGTTGCTCTTCTAGATATCTGAAGTTTACCTTGCAGCCCTGACAGCTAATAACCACCTGTAACTTCAGTGCCAGAAGATACATTGCCCTCTTCTGCCCTCCGTAGGCACTACATGCCCATGGTGCACTTACAAGCATTATAAAAATACAAGCAAAATGCCAGTAAACATAAAATTAAAACCAATCCTTTTTTAAATAAAAATATAGACATTTACCCTAGGAAGAACATGTTTTCATGGGTTTTTAGCTTTCCTTCCATTTAATGACCTAAACTCTATGCATTTAAGAGTGTCATCTGTAGCTACTAGATAGTTGTTAGATTGGAGAATCAAAGAAACAGTTTACATTTGGTAAAAATTGTTAGAAATATTTGGGAGTCAGAGCAAGAGTTCAAGATGGGAACTTGAACGCAGGAACTAAAGCAAAGGCCATGGAGAAATGATGCTCACAGGCTTTCTCAGCAGTTTTCTTTTCTTTCTTTTGTTTTTTTTCTTTTTTAAGATTTACTTATTAGATGTAAGTGTACTATAGCTGTCTTTAGACACACCAGAAGAGGGCGTCAGATCCCATTATGTATGGTTGTGAGCCACCATGTGGTTGCTGGGATTTGAATTCAGGACCTTCGGAAGAACAGTCAGTGCTCTTACCTGCTGAGCCAGCTCACCAGCCCAATTCTTAGACAAATGGATGGAAATAGAAAATATCATCTGTAGTGAGGTAACCCAATCAAAAAAGAACACACATGGTATGTACTCCTTGATAAGTGAATATTAGTCCAGAAGCTTGGGATACCCAAGATATAATTAGAGACCACGTGGAACTTAAGAAGGAAGACCAAAGTGTGGATACTTTGCTCCTTCTTAGATAGGGTACAAAATACCTATGTTAGGAAATACAGAGACAATGAGTTGAGCAGAGACTGAAGGAAAGGCCATCCAGGGACTTTCCCACCTGAGATCCAACCCATATACAGTTACCAAACCAACCCAGACACTGTGGTGGATGCCACAAGTGCTTGCTGACAGGAGCCTGATATAGCTGTTTCCAGAGAAGCCCTGCCAGTGCCTGACAAATACAGAGGGGGTGCTCTCAGTCAACTATTGGACTGAGCATAGGGTCCCCAACAGAAGAGCTACAGAAAGGACTCAAGAAGCTGAAGGAGTTTGCAGCCCCATAGGAGGAGCAACAATATGAACCAATCAGTACCCCCAGAACTCCCAGGTACTTAACCACCAACCAAAGAGTGTACATGAAGGGACCCATGGCTCCAGGGTAACAGAGGATGGCCTTGTGTGACATCAATGAGAAGAGAGGCCCTTAGACCTGTGAAGGCCCATTGCCCCATAGTAGGGGAATGCCAGGTCAGGAAAGTGGGAGTGGGTGAGTTAGTGAGTAGGTTGAGGGGAGATGAGATAGAGGGTTTTAGGGGGGGAAACAAGGAAAGGGGATAGCATTTAAAATGTAAATAAAGAAAATATCTAATAAAATGTAAAAAAACTAAATAAATGATAAAAAAAAAAGAATAGGTATGGCCTTGTTGGAGGATGTGTGTCACTGTGGGGTAGGGCTTTGATGCCTCCTATGCTCAAGCCACACCCAGTGTGACATGGAATCTCCTTCTGCTGCTTACAGATCAACAGGTAGAACTCTCAGTTCCTCCAGCATCATGTCTGCCTCATGCTGCCATGCTTCCAGTCATTGTGATAATGGACTAAACCTCTAAAACTGTAAGGCAGACCCAATTAAATGTTTTCCTTTATAAAAAAAAGAAAAGAAAAGAAATATTTGGGGGAAGAAAAGTAGACTAAGAGTAAGAAACAATCGATAGTTCATGAACTAAAGTTAGAGGAATACATGTGGATCAGTGAGTAGGAAGACCACATACATAAATACTTAGCAGAGAAAACGTGAACAGACAGTTATAGAAGTATACCATAGACTTTATTATCTCTATGAAAGAAAGGACTGGATGTATCCCAGCTGGAGGTATTGCAGCATTCTATTAAAGGGTGAACAAAATGTAGTATGATGAGAAAACCAGTATCTTAAAATGCACACTATGTATGAGAAGTTACAGATCATTTATAAGTGTAAACAGGAAAAACTAAAACAAACCAAAATACCATATATGATGAGACAGATAGGGTGTGTTTGAATACAAACAAAAATGAATAGATATTTGTCAATTTGGCATGTAGAGTGCATTCTACTCAGGAAACATATTCAGGGTCTTCTCAGGAGTATGAAAATATTATTAATACTCTTTGTGTGAATCCTGCTTACATACATAGTGGAGTATTTTGAAATTTAAATATATAATTGAAATATTTCTAATTGCTGACAAGAGGAAAAATGATATTTATTTTGTTCTTATATCTCTTAGAAGAAAGTAGTTGCATATAAAATATTTAGCTCAGTATTCTTTTAAATCACATAAGTAAAACATATCTGAAAGTTTATTCTAAGGTACATGGTCAATATTACGTTTTGGTTTAGAGTATTTATTATAAGAAACACCATCAAAGAAAATTGTAAAGGTTCAAAAGAGACAAGACAAAATTTCTATGAGAGGCTTAGGAGAATGTTGTATCTGTTTGAGGAGATATGAGGTATAAGATACTTTATATAAACTATCAGATAACAACAGATATATAGAATATCTCTGAACATCATTTTCAGTAACTTACAATATTAACAAAATAGTATGTGGAAAATTAGACAAAATTAGAAAATTTAGTATGATTAAATATTATAGAATATAAAATTTCAGAAGGAAGGAATACATTTATGTGTAGAATGCTATTGAATCATGCCGCAATTTGTAATTATTATCTTTGATATCTTACCCTTTATGAATCAACTGCAAATTAAGTAAAATATCAATATCAAGACTATATAATATGATTATTAAAGGTATAGACAGAATTTTTTCCTGTTTATTATTTAATTCTCTATGCTAGGGCAGTATGAGAAAATTTTGTCATCTGGCTTAAATTGCAAGGTATATTCTATTTCTCAACTTCCACAGAACAGGTATAGGTTCTTGTCCCATCTTACACAGCTTTATAACTCAGAATATAAGAAATTGCTAACTTCCTTTGTAAAATCTTTCCCAAATCAAACAGTTAAAATGCATAATATCCTTGGATTATCATTGTTTCCTGTACTGGACTCACAGAAACATGTTGTACCATGAAATTTCTCTCAATATGTATTAAAGTTCAGACTAGATGAATACTTTCTATAACTTCTACCTCACCTTCTCCCTTCATACTCCCAAATTCTTGCAAAGGTTTCCAAGCTTTCGGATCAACGCAGGGATATTTGCATGTATCTGTTTTCAATTTATCCTCCCACTATATTGTACCCTAGAAAGAGCATTTCTATGAATATAAAAGAAGAAAAAACAAAGAAAATAAAATGTGAGTTCACATCAGATAGGATGTCAGATACATGCAGAGCTATACAATCATTATACCTGTGTCTAGTATGGTACAGCTAACTACCTTTACCTTTAAGAGCATAGGTAATGTACAAGTGACTGCATTGTTAAATAAAATTTCTCTTCCAGAAAAAAGAAGCAGTCTATGAATCCTGGAGGAGAGGAGGGAACTCTTGGGTACCTCCACAACTAGAAATAATTACCTTTGTATATATACCTAAAGAGCTACTGGACATTTTCAGCCATTGTCTCCTTAAATGTGGGAAACTGTAGGATGTTAATTGCCTCACTCCTTTGTCAGTCACCCACGTGTACTCAAAAGTGAAGATATTTCATTTGGAGCCTTGATGCCTGAGTGTAGGGGAATGCTAGGGCAGTGAGACAGGAGTGGGTGAGTGAGTAAAGGAGCACCCTCATAGAGGCAAAGTGGAGGGGGAGGGAAGATGGAATGTGGGGTTGTGGAGGGGAAACCAGGAAGGGGTATATCATTTGAAATGTAAACAAAATTATTAAAATAATATAAAAAGCCACACTCATGTTGTGCATTTTGGACAGCATTCCATGACATTTACACAAGAGAGCTTGTAAAAAGTCTACACCTAAAAGGAATTTATTTAAAAATAAAAATCCCAGTAAGTAGTGGGCATGAGTTAGACAAATGAAATAGGAAAGTGAAAAAAAGGAATAAGGAAAATCCTGTGAAGTTTACAATAGTTTTTACTTCTCTTTTGGATATTGGTGGATATCTAAATAACCTTATAAAACACATTACAGAGTTGTATTCCTGATAGAGAACCACAGGAAAACGTGGCCCATTGATCTAGATTCCTAAGAATTACTACTGCCATGGGTTAGGTGAGAGCAAAGCAGAGAACGAATATCTGGCTTGTGTGGCTTCTTCTGTTTTCAAAGAAGTAAAAGACACCAGTAGGGTTGTTTGAGTGACAAGTTGAAGGCTCTAAGTTAGAGTAGGATATAAGAGACATAATATGAATTACTGTATTATAAGCTAAATCCTTTCCTTCCAGTGTTGCATTTGGTTATGTTGTTGATAATAGAAGAAACCTTAAATGTGGGATGTCAATTATCCTTATCAGGCATATAAAAAATTTATCTAGACAATTAGCTAAGTGATACTCTTAAGTGCAATTTTTTGATTGCTATGTTTTTTTTTAAATTGGTACACATGTATTTTTATTTACCATAATGCATTTGTAATTAGAGATAATATAAGGATATTTCTGTGTTTCACCTACGTGCAAGACTTTTGATTATTAATATAATCATTCCTCAAATTAATTTTATGTGTGCATTAATTATGATATGGTTGCTACATGGCTTATCACTGACACTTTATTCATTAAAAAGTATTTATGTTTATTTTAATTAAAATATAATTTTCTAATTCTTCCTTTCCTTTCTTCCTTCATATCCATCCCATGTCCCATCTGTATTTTTTTTAGGTTTATTTATTTATTTCATGTATATGAGTACACTTTAGCTGTCTTCAGACACACCAGAAGAACTCATCAGATCCTATTTGAGATGGTTGTGAACTACCATGTGGTTGCTGGGAATTGGACTTAGGACCTTAGGAAGAGCAGTCAGTGATCTCAACAGCTGAGCCATCTTTCCAGCCCCATGTCCGATTTTTAAAACAACTCCTTTGTCCTCTTCTTATTCTCTCCCTTAATTTGTGGTTTCTTTTGACTTGTTGAATATTTTCACAGACAGGTACACCCATACATGCACACACACATGTAACCATATATAAATATAGCCTGCTGATTCCATTGAGTGTTGCTTGTATCCATATAACTTCGAGACTCACCATTTGTTACTGGATAAACTTTTGGTGGATTCACCCCTACGATGACTTGTTCTCCATCTCTCAGCAGTCATTATAGTATAGCTTATTAAGTTACGTGTAGTTTTTTTAACCTATGGAGCCCAATAAGAGTATTTCTTTTCCATGTTCACATGTGTATATACATTGATTTTCTTCAATATTACTTATATTTTGTTTAGATAACTTTACTGTTGCAGTATAGGTTATATATTCTCAGAGAAACAAAGTCAGCTATAATATGAGTATATTGGAGTACTAGATATTGTGATATATCATAAAGTGAATGTCATATAAAGACTTAAGGTAGCCAGATGGTTTATTCGCTTAGCAAATCATAACTAAAGAATAGTGAGTCTGAACATCTTATGTAGACAGATATTGGCAAAAAGTTGAGAGCCAGACTCACTAGCAGAGAAATTTTTTCAGAAAGTACCATCAAATATCCCCGCTGACAACCAGATGAAAAGCAAGTTAATAATTCAATGTTCAAAAAGCAATGCATAGCAATATGCGAATGGGCTCATTAAAATCTAGAAGGAATATTTTCAGTAGCAGGTTCTGAAACAAAAGCTTTGGGAAGCATGTGTCAGTTTCAAGATGCAGTCTCAAAACCACATAGGCAATTTAACCAGGAATCTATGTTTTAGGTTCTAGAAACTATCTTGGTGACCTCTGTCAATGTTCATACCTACTTATAATGTAGCACAAACCTAGCTAAACAGCTAGGCATTCAAGGAGTGCACATATTTACATTATGATAGAGTATATAATCTCCATTACAATAATGTATATATTGCTATTTTTAAATTATCATACCAAGTTCCTAACACTCTTATTCAAATATTTAACTACAATTCTAACAAATTTGTTAAATACCTCACTGTTTTCAAAATAAAAGGCCTCATCTTTTTGGAGAACTCATTTCAATTTCAGTATTTTATTTAATTTGCACAATAAATAAAATGTTATATGATATTTTCCAATTTTATAAATCAAAGAGAAATTAAACTTGGATCTGTGAAGGAACCCATCCAAATTTAAACAGCTAGAAAGTGCAAACACAGTAAATGTGACTTAGAGCTATGTGCACATTTGCCATTCACAGATACTTATTTATTGTAAAATCAATCATAAAAATGTTATTTCTACTGAGATCTCATATCATAATATGGTGAAATATATTTTCATACAGATGAAGATATAGATTTTTATTCTTTCACATTTCCAGCTCACCAGCTATATAATATAAAGCACTGTGATATTATGTGCCAGGAATATTTAATATAACTCTACTTTCTAAATCCTGCTCAGTTGGTTTTGAATTTTAACAAAACAATTTTCAAAACTCAAAAAATAATAATGTCAATTTAAAAGGATATTACATAGAAGATAAAATACTCTGAGTGCAATATTCTTATCTACTCTGCCAATAGAAGAACCTTTAGTAGGTTTAGCTGTCTCATGCAGGATGGTATCCCTCCATGCTATGTTTAGTGCACTAACTATATATGCTAGACATTAGACAATAATACAGGTAGGATATCATGAAGAAGATCCAGGACCTAAAACATCTTAAAGGCCAAGATAGAGAGGAGTATATGTGACACAACCATTGAACTCATGAAATCACAGAGCTTTGGATAGTAGCATATCGTCTATAATAGATCAAGCCTCTCAATATTCCAGCACAGAAGAAAGGAGACCTATGAGCCCCCATCCCATGTTATTTAACTATTGATTTTTAAAGGCTGCTCTAGGAAGGTATCTACTTTTATTAACCAATATAAACACTGTTAGATTGTCCATAATCCAGTAAATAACTCTATACCCATGAACATGAAAACAAATCCTATTTAAACTTTGTGCTTTACATAGTTATAAAAACACAAGAAATTATGACCAGGATATGTTTGGAAGAATTAGTATTCTACAAGAACTGAGAGGGGAGAAGATGATAAAAATGAAGAGTGGACATATATGAAATGTATCAAAGAATGCATAAATTAAGAAACAAATAGTAAAACAATATGTAAGCACAAAAGAAGATGTAGTTGTTGAATACTTTATTCAAGCCAGAATGGAGGAACAATGTGTTTACAGAAACGGAGAACCATCCCTTTCTGTACTATCAATATTTAACTTTCTTTTCATTGTTCCTTGTAGCTTCTCAGCATTTTCTCCATCCTGTGGCTATGAGCTAAATGTACAATACAGTATATGATCAAGTTGATGGTATTGGTTACTGCTATCATAAAAAAAATATAACCAAGCCAAAGTAGAGAAAGAAAGGTTAATTTGGGGAATAGAGTTTCAGAAGAAGAGGCATCCATACTCATCATGGTGATGAGCATAGCACAGGATGTCAGGTGTGGGACTGGAGTAGTAGTCAGCAGCTCAGTTCCAGAACCACAAATGAGAAAAAGGAAGCACACACATTGAAGATGGTTGAAGGCTTTTCAATTCTCAGGGCTCAAACCTGAATACCCCTCCTCCAGCAAGATCACACTTCCTCATCCTTTCAAACAGTTCCATCAGACACAGAGCAAGTATTCAAAATGTGAGTCTGGTGGGGATATTCCTATTGAAACAAACAATAAGAAAAGCACTAGAACTGACTATGAATATCAAATATATTAGAGTGATTTTCCTGACCTTATGGTTCAAAATTAAGTTAAATATTGTTCTGTTTATAAAAAGTTTTTTCAGCCTTTTCTCATGAAGAAAGAAATGAACCATCTGATGAGAAAAGTACTGTTTACTATGTGGTTGGTTTCTGGAGTTGAATTAAATCTTCTCAGTTCCTCAATTATCAATAACCAAAAATGTGTTTGCTTTTTATTGTATGATACAGAAAAAAGTTGGTTTCAATAGCACTAAACAGCCAATTTCATGGGATTCTTCCATTTGATTAGACATTTATTATTCCAGTATAAAATAATTTGCTCAAGAGACAAAGCATACCTGGAACTTTAGAGATGCTGGCAGATGGAGTTATGTAGGGCTCAGCAAAATTATTATAAAGAGTTAATGAGCCTATACTTTTGGTTTTCAACATCTTACAGTTTGTTTCCCAGCTATTACAATCATATACAATATGAAAATAATTGGTTCTGATTCTGTGTCAACAAATCTTTATCCAAACAAATTTTAAATACCTGAAAATTTGTATTAACCATATTTTATTTGGAACACTATAATTTTATTTTGAATTTTTAACTACTACAACTGCAAAAAGTTGAAGTAGGGAATTAGCTCTGGTTAATAGCACTTGCTTCTCCACCAGAGAACCAAGTTTGAATTTTTCAGCATCTATATATCGACTGTAAGCTTCCAAGAGAAAGAAGCAAGTAAATATTCATATCCAGTTGCAAAACCTATGAACCAGAATAATGAAAAGCATGACAAGATATCTTTAAAGATACAATAATTGGTATCCACATGTCTGTAGGAACCAGAAAATGTCTCCTTGCATTTAGGACCTCTTGACTTGAGAAACAAGCATAGCTGGTAGTCCAGTACTCAGGCTTAGCTATCTTCCCAGGACTAGTGAGGTCATGATCATTAGAATATCATAAACTGAAGCCACTTTGCTAGACCAGCTATATTCTTTTACAATATCATCCTGCTAATTACAAAGGTATATGAAGAGCTGATGAAGAAAAATTATAAAATATTGTTCCATTTTCTTATAATACCATAAGGGATTTGGAAATAAAATTTATGTGGATCTGTGCCACATTAATGTCTTGATGAATGATGACAAATGCCTTTTTTGCATTCTATTCTTTCTGGATTAGCATGCCACCATTCATTAAAAATCGATTAAACTCCGATGATTTATCTAAAAACACATCAAGAAAATAAGTGGTCCATATATATGATAAATGACAGTCTTTACTCTCAGGGAAGAGGATCATTCAGAAATTCTTTAGAAGTAAGTATATAAATAGATTAGATAAAGCTAAACAAATGAGCAAAGCGAGTATTATTATTGTTCTTTTCTTTTTAATGCTAATTGTAATATATTTTTACTTAAGATAGAATTATATTTCCTATCCCATTTACCCCTCTAGCCTCCAGCTTCTCAAGTAACTCTCCTCCTACCTCTGACATGTACTCCTACTTTAAAACTGGTAGACTCCTTTTCTTTGAAAATTATTTTACAATTCATGTTTTGTAGACTTTTAAAATATGTATCCAGCCTTTAATCCCAGCACTTGGAGGCAGAAGCAGGTGAATTTCTGAGTTTGAGACCAGCCTGGTTTACAGAAAGAGTTCCAGGACAGGCAGGGGCCAGCACTATACAGAGAAACCCTGTCTCAAAAATACCAAATATATATATGCACACATATATCCAGCTTCATGCTACTATTGTAAAAGCTAGTGAGGTTCAATTTTATTCATATATAAAAAAATGCACTAACAGTCATATGAAGTCTCCAATTAAAGCAGAAATGTATGGGTTGTCTACAAAGGAATTTTAATATAAGTCACCAAAAAGCATTCTTGAGGATCAGACTCCACAAAGTTACTCACACATCCTAAGGATGGGGCCAGTGAAATGAAGTTGTAGTATTTGTATCTTCTACATTAAGTAACTCAGTTATCATTAGATTCCTACTCTTAAATATCATGTTGACCTTGAAAATAATTCATCAAAGAACAGGCATTTTTGATTTTTTAGGTTTATACTATCTGATGTTAAAATCATTAATTCTAAATAATATGGTCATATAAGCAATGTGCCTCTTAATTTTGAGATATGTTGTATATTGACAACGTATTAATCTATACTAATCACAGCTTAAGAATATGTAAAAATAAACTGAAGACAAAGCTAAGTCATTAATAGTATTTACATTTGAATAAAAATTATGTAAATGTACCAAATTTTCTTTTTCTATTCATCTGTCGAGGGACATCTAGGTTGTTTCCTATCAATGAACACATTTGAGCAAATGTCTCTGTGGTAAGACAAAGTATTCTTGATTATATATCCAAGAGTGATATTGCAGAATCTTGATGTAGATCATTTCCTATCACCCTAAGGAACAGCCATAACCACCTGTACAAGTTTGTACTCCTAACAGCAATGGATACAGTTGTCCCTTATATCCTGCCATTTTGGGTACATTTTCTGACATCTTGCCCAGAATGAGTTTTTACTTGTTTTATTGATCTTAGCCATTGTGCAAGGTATAAGATGAAATCTCAAACTAGATTTGATTTTCATTTCCCTGATGACTAAGAATGTTGATCATTGATTTAAGTGTTTCTTACCTATCTGAGATTCCTCTATTCTGAATTTTCTGTTTAGATCTGTTTCTTGTGTCTTTTCTTGGTCTCTTTTCTTTCTGATATTTTTTATCTTATTTAGATAAGTATATTTTTTCTTATTATATTTTATTACACCATATTATATTTTATTATTATCCCTTAGATGCCTGTTTGCTTTCTATTGAGAGACAGAAAGGAATTAGATCTGTGTAGCAGGGTAGGAAGGGAGAAACTGGAAGGAATAATGATAAGGAAAACCATAACCAGAATATATTATGTAAGAAAAGAAAACTATTTTATTATTTTGAGTAAAATGTAACAAAATACAGATTATTTGCTATTTGGGCAGAGGATTCTACTTAGCTACCCAGAATCTTGATCCCACAATTCACAAACTTCTACAGCTCTAACTTGAGTTTCGGGGGATTTGGTGACCTCTTCTGGGCTCAGAAAGCACAAAATGAAGAAAATACACACATAGGCAAGCACACACACACACACACACACACACACACACACACAGAGAAAGAGATAGGCAGACACACACACACACAGACAGAGACAGACAGACAGACACAGAAACACACACAAATACACACACACACACAGAAAGAGCAGACAGACACACACAAACACAGAGACAGAGACAGACACACATACACAAACACACACACACAGAGAGACAGACAGACAGAGAGAGAGAGAGAGAGAGAGAGAGAGAGAGAGAGAGAGAGAGAGAGAGAGAGAGAGAGAACAAACCTATACCCAAAAAGACTCACCACAATGGTTGTGTAAACATGGCCAGAATAAGGTCAATACCAATACAGATGCAAATATGGATAGAGAAAAAACTGATGAGGTTTCAATCCAATATACAGCACTACAAATTACTGAGGAATACTGAGAGAGGAAATAGTCTTCACAAGAAAAGAATCCTCATATTAATTATTCACTACAAAATGATCAGCCTTCTATTCACAGAAGTAACAATGCCCAGACTAAGCACATTGTATTTATGCATGTATATTATGTATTAATATACACACACACACTATATATATATATATATATATATATATGCATATGAGCAAAAACAGACACTTGTGTGAGTACTCTCAGGGAGAATTCAAGGAAATGAAGAAAAAAATCAGACATACATGAAACAAAATAAAATATCTAATAATAATAGCTTCAAAATTTAATTATTTTGAACAGTATTTAAAAACAAAGGTAACAAAAAAATTAAGAAGTGACATGAATATTTGTGTGCACTGTAATGAAAAGTATAGAAGGAAATGGAACTGAACAGAATATAATAAAAACAAAAACAAAAATGATAACCAAAGTACACAAGAAAAAAAAACTAGTTAGGGGAGTGGGGATGGGATAGGGGGTTTTCAGACGGGAAATGAGGAAAGGGGATAACATTTGAAATGTTAATAAAGAAAAGGATATAATATGTAAAAAATTCCTGAAGGTAAAATATTACAACAATACCATTGAGTTTTACTGTATTCTATTGCTAGACATGAGCCATACCTGTAAATATAGTTAATAAACCCAGTGCGATTCCATTGGAGTAATCTAATTGTCCTTTGCAAACAGATGTCAATTGAAGATAGTTTTTGATTAAGGATAATAGCTCCTGTCCACCTTTATTTCTATAAACTGGGACTTTTCTATCTTGAACTTTTGAGGACCATATGCATATTTTGTCTCTTATTTACATGTGTGCTTCTGTCAGTTATGTCAGGAAGACATATTTTCCTCAGGAGTCCTCATTCACTGTGGCTCTTACAATCCTTCATCTTCCTCTACTACATAGTTCTCTGAGTGGTGAAGGAGCAGGCTTGATGGTGTATTTTATGTTTTATAATTAATTAATTAATTAACATGCCCCTCATGCCCTCTCACAGAGTCCCTCATCTTCTACCCTTCTCTTCTGATAGTGTGCCCCACCCTGGGTATCTGCTGACCCTGGTGCATTATGTTTCTGCAGTATTAGGCACATCCTCTCCCACTGAGGTAGGAGAAGGCAGCCCTCTTAAACATATGTACACAGGCCCTTGGTCCAACCCATATAAGATCTTTGGTTGGTGGCTCAGTCTCTGAGAGCTTCTAGGGGGTCCTAGTTAGTTGACACTGTTGGTTTGTCTGTGAAGTCCCTATTGTCTTCAGGGTCTTTAATCCTTGTTCCAACTCTTTCATAAGAATCCAGACCTCATGGCCCCAGGAGCTGACCCTGTGCCATAGCTCTCAATATACAAATACCACCAGGAAAGAGCTGATCTACCACTGTTACAGACACACCTGTGAGTATAAGTAAGACCACCACTTCTGCTCTGAGCGACTAACTGGAAGCCCTCAGGACACAGGAAACTATGAACAGCCTGGGACAGGATCCTTCTAATTTTCATCTGCATCAGGAGCTGACCCTGTGCCAAAGCTCTCCATACCCAAATTCCTCCCAGAGAGAACTGGTTGCCCAGGAGTGCTGACACAAAGGCTTGCAGGAGGGACAAGCTGCAGTCAGAAACACAAGACCAGCTAACACCAGAGATGACCAGATGGAAAGAGGCAAGGGCAAGAATATAAGCAATAAAAACCAAGACTAATTGGCATCATCAGAACCCAGTTCTCTAGCCCAACTAGCCCTGGATACCCCAACACACCTGAAAAACAAGACTCTGATTTAAAATCACATCTCATAATGATAGAGGACTTTAAGAAGGACATAAATAACTCCATTAAAGAAATACAGGACAACACAGGTATACAGGTAGAAGCCCTTAAAGAGGAAACACGAAAATTCCTTAAAGAATTATAGGAAAACACAATCAAACACATGAAGGAACTGAACAAAGCCATACAGGATCTAAATATGGAAATAGAAATAATAAAGAAATTGCAAAAGGAGACAACACTGGAGATAGTAAACCTAAGAAAGAGATGAGGAGTCATAGACGCAAGCATCACCAACAGAATACAAGAGATAGAAGAGAGAAACTCATGTGCAGAAGATACCATAGAAAACAATGACACAACAGTCAAAGAAAATGCAAAAGGCAAAAAGTTCCTAACCCAAAACATCCCGGAAATCCAGGACACAATGAGAAGACCAAACCTAAGGATAATAGGTTTAGAAAAGAGTGAAGATTCCCAACTTAAAGGGCCAGTAAATATCTTCAACAAAATTATAGAATAAAATTTCCCTAACCTAAAAAAAGAGATGCCCATAAACATACAAGAAGCCTACAGAACTCCAAATAGATTGGAACAGAAAAGAAATTCCTCCTGTCACATAATAATCAAAACACCAAATGCACTAATCAAAGAAAGAATATTCAAAGCAGTAAGGGAAAAAGGTCAAGTAACATGTAAAGGCAGCCTATCAGAATTATACCAGACTTCTCACCAGAGGCTATGAAAGCTAGAGGATCCTGAGCAGATGTCATACAGACCCTAAGACAATACAAATGCCAGTCTAAACTGCTATAACCAGCAAATCTCTCAATTACCATAGATGGAAAAACCAAGAAATTCCATGACAAAAACAAATTTATACTATATCTTTCTACACATCCAGTTGTACAAAGGGTAATAGATGGAAAACTCCAACACAGTGAGGGAAACTACACTCTATAAAAAGCAAGAAAGTAATCTTTCAACAAACCCAAAAGAAGATAGACAAACAAACATAATTACACTTCAAACAATAAAAAAGGAAGCAAAATCACTATTACTTAATATATCATAATATCAATGGACTCAATTCACCACTAAAAAAACATAGATTAACAAGACTGGGCATGTAAACAGGACCCAGTATTTTGCTGCATACAGGAAATCCACCTCAGTGACAAAGGCAGATACTACCTCAGAGTAAAGGGCTGGAAAATAAATTTGCAAGCAAATGATCCCAAGAAAACATCTGGAATAGCCATTCTAATATCGAATAAAATCGACTTTCAACCAAATATTATCAAAAAAGATAAGGAAGAACACTCCACCTCGTTACAGGGAAAATCTTCCAAGAAGAACTCTCAATTCTGAACACCTATGCTCCAAATGCAAGATCACCCACATTCATAAAATAAATTTTATTAGAGCTCAAAGTACACCTTGTACATCATACAACAATATTGGGAGACTTCAACACACCTCTCTCATCAATGAACAGATCATAGAAACAGAAACTAAACAGAGACACATTGAAAGTAACAGAAGTTATGAACCAAACAGATTTAGCAGGTATCTATCAAACAATCCATCCTAAAACAGAAGAATATACCTTCTTCTCAACTCCACATGGTGCTTTCTCCAAGACTGATCGTATTATTGGTCACAAAACAGGCCTCAACAAATATAAGAAGATTTTAATAATCCCATGCATCATATCAGAACGCCACAGACTAAGACTGGTGTAAGCCCACATACACATGAAAACTGAACAATGATCTACTCAATGATATCTTGGTCAAGGAAAAAGTAAAGAAAAAAATTAAAGACCTTTTAGAATTTACTGAAAATGAAGGCACAACATACCCAAAATTATGGAACACAATGAAACCAGTGCTAAAAGGAAAACTAATAGCTCTGAGTGCCTTCAAAAAGAAACACATGGGCACAGGGGAAATTTTCCTGAAAATAACACCAATGGCTTATGTTCTAAGATCAAGAATCAAAAAATGGGACCTCATAAAACTGCAAAGTGTCCGTAAGTCAAAGGACACTGCCAATAGGACAAAATCGCAACAAATGGATTGGGAAAAGATCTTTACCAGTCCTACATCCAATAGAGTGCTAATATCCAATATATATAAAGAACTCAAATTAGACTCCAGAGAAACAATTTACTCTATTAAAAAAATGGTCAACAGAGCTAAACAGAGATTTCTCAACTGAGGAATACCACATGGTTGAGAAACACCTAAAGAAAGAATGTTCAAAATTCTAAGTCATCATGGAAATGTAAATCAAAACAACCTTGAGATTGCACCTTACACCTAAGTTCAAAACTCAGAGTACAGCAGATGCTGGCAAGGATGTGGGAAAAGAGGAACACTCCTCCACTACTGGTGGGATTGCAAGCTGGTACAACCACTCTGGAAATCAGTCTGGTGGTTCCTCAGAAAAATTGGGCATAGTACTACCTGAGGACCCAGTTATACCTCTCCAGAGCATATACCCAGAAGATGCTCCAACATGTAATAAGGACAAATGCTCCTCTATGTTCATACCAGCCATATTTATAATAGCCAGAAGCTGGAAACAACCTAGATGTCCCTCAACAGAGGAATGGATACAGAAAATGTGGTACATTTACACAATGGAATACTACTCAGCTATTAACAATGACTTCATGATATTCTCAGGCAAATGGATGGAACTAGAAAATATCATCCTGAGTGATGTAACCCAGTCATAAAAGAACACACAAAATATATACTCACTGATAAGTGGATATTAGCCCAAAATCTTGGAATATCCAAGATGCAATTCACAAACGATATGAAGTTCAAGAAAAACAAAGACCAAAGAGTGGATACTTCAGTGCTTCTTAGAATGTGGAACAAAATACACATAGGAGGAAATGTCGAGACAAAGTATGGAGCAGAGAGTGAAGGAAAGGTCATCCAGAGACTGCCCCACCTATGCCTTCATTTCATATACAGTCGCCAAACCTGGATGCTATTGCTAATGCCAGTGTTTGCTGAAGGGAGCCTGATATGGTTTTCTCCTGAGAGGTTTTGCCAGAGCCTGAAAACCTAGAAGTGGATGCTCACCACTATTGGACTGAGTGTAGGGTTCCCAATGGAGAATTAAAGAAAGGACTGAAGTAGCTGAAGGGGTTTGCAACCCCATAACAATATCAATCAACCAGACCGAAGAGTACACATGGAGTGAACATTGGGTCCGGCCATGTATGTAGAGGATGGCCTTTTTGGACCTCAGTGGGAGGAGCAGCCCTTGGTCCTATGAGGGGTTTGATGCCCCAGTGTAGCAGAATGTCTTAGCTGAGGTACGAAGGCTGGACTGGATGGGTGGGTAGGGAGCACCCTCGTAGAGTCAGGGGGAGGGAAGGGTGTTATAGGGTGTTTCTAGACGGGAGACCTGGAGAGGATGTAACATTTGAAATGTAACTAAAGAAAATATCAAAAAAAAAAAAAAAAATCCCGATCTTTGCCTTATGTTTGACTGTGGGTATCTAAGTCTGTTTCAGTAAGGTGTTGGGTAGAGACTCTCAGAGGACAATTATGCTTCTGTCTGTAAGCATAATGGAGTATCACTAATAGTATCAGGAATTGATACTTGCCCATGGGATGGGTCTCTAATTGGATCAATTATTGTTTGGCCATTTCTTCAGTCTCTGATCCATTTTTGTTCATTTTATTTAAGAGAATATTCATTATAGTCTATGCAAAAACAAACACTTAAAACACATTGAGTCAATTTTATCCTGCCGCATCACTGAAGTTGTTTATCAGCTGTAGGAGTACTCTGGTAGATTTTGGGGGTCACATATGTATACTATCATATGATCCACAAATAGCAATACTTTGACTTCCTCCTTTCCAATTTGTATCCCCTTGATCTCCTTTTGTTGTCTAATCAATCTAGCTAGAACTTTGGGTACCATATTCAATAGATTGGGAAAGAGCGGACAACCTTTTCTTGTCCCAGATTTTAGTGGGACTGCCTCTAGTTCCTCTCCATTTAATTTTATTTTGACAGTTCGTTTGCTATGGATTGCTTTTATTTTGTTGATGTATGCAGCTTGAATTCCTGATCACTCCAGGAATGGTTATTAAATTTTGTCGATGGCTTTTCCAGCATCTAATGAGATGATTATGTATGTTTTTTTCCTTGAGTTTCTTTATATAGTGTGTTACATTTATGAATTTTCATATGTTGAACCACCCCTACATCCATGAAGTGTAACAAGCAGATATGCCCAAGTTAGGAGGTTTAAACCCCACTTAGAAGAGCGAAGGAAATAATCATAGGAGTTGGAAGGAGAAAGAGACACGGATGAGAGAGGGGAGTGGGAGGGGAAAGGGGGAACAGGATCATATATGGGGAGGAGGGAACAGGAGAGAATCCCAAAGGGCCAAGAGATTAAATGGAAATAAGCAGCCTCTCAGAGACCTGAGAGATATGACATTCTCAGGACTTATTGGGGTAACCTTAGCCAAAATGCCAAACAATAGGGAAAGGGAACTTGGGGAGTCCACCTCCAGTAGATAGACAGGACCTCAATGAGAGTGACAGGGTTCCTAACCCACAGCCAAATTCATGACTCAGAATTGTTCCTATCTAAAAGAACTGCAGGGACAAAAATGGAGAAGAGACTGAAGGAAAGATGGTCCAATGACTGGCCCAACTTGGGATCCATCTCATGGGAGGGTACCAAGGACTGGTACTATTATGCTATGATGTGCTTATACATGAGAGCCTGACATGGCTGTCCACAGAGAGGCCCTACTCGCAACTGATTGAGACAGAAGCAGATAATTACACCCAACCATTGAACTGAATTTGGGGACAACTATGGTTGAATTAGGTAAAGGATTGAAGAAGCTGAAAGGGAGAGCCACCCCATAGTAAGACCAGCAGTCTCAACTGACCCAGACCCCAGGGTGCTCCCAGAGACTGAGATACCAACCAGAACCATACAAAGGCTGGTCTGAGGCCCCTGGCACATATAAAGCAGAGGTCTACCTGGTTAGGCCTCAGTGGGGAAAGATGAACTTAATCCTGGAGAGCCTTTTGTCCCCAGGGAAGTGGGAGGCTTGTTCAGGGGAGAGCACCCTCTCAGAGGCAAGGGGGAAGAGGAATGGGATGAGGAACTGTGGGAGAAAGGACAATGTGGGGGACAATGATTGGAATGTAAGTAAATAAAATAATTTAAATTAAAAATAAATAAAAATATACTTTGACTCTCATTTTAAAAAATTTATAGTATCTAGAAAATGCACTTACTACTTTTTTTTAATAAGAATGATACAGGGTATTATAAAATATAATACAGTGTTATTTTCAATAATATCCATTTATATAGTACATAATGTTTACTTATTAAATTTTGCTTCAAAATCATGGCTTAAAAAATTAAAAAGCAAAACAAATGCTATGGAATAAGTTATTGCATTTCTTTCTTATATATTATTTATAATATATCATTTAGCAATTTTTATCATCTTTTTACTAAAACTGTTTTTTCTTAGTGCTCAGCAGGTTTCTTGAATGTTCATGGAGATAGATGAAGTAGAGGCAGTATTTTGACGTATTTTTTAATTTTTTTGTAATATTTTGATTATGTTTTTCCTCTTCCCAAACCTCTCTCAGAACCTCCCTGTTCATCCCATCTCTTTGGCTGTTTTTTAACATTTCAATAATTTTCATCACCCTCAGTCACTAATATATTTTTATTTTTGTAAGATATCCAGATATTTAAAATTATTGATATTATTTTCTTATGTGTTTATTTGAGGCATACAGAATATCCTGTTTTTATTGGTTAAAAAAGCTTTCATGTACCTACTCATTTCATTCATTTCTTTTGTATTTTGAGACAATGTAGTCAGATAAATAAGATGCACTATATCTTATATATGTCTATATTAAGAATATTTTATTATTGATTTTAATTTTTTTAGCATAAAAGTTAATTCCTTTTTTTACTCATGTTGTTCATCACCCACAAACATGCCAAAAATTTCTGTTTTAATTAACTAAATTTAGATGTAACTGTTTAACATACTTTGGTTTAAAATTTTTAAGATTTATGTTTTGCAAATAAATATCTAAATTTAACTAGCATTGATATATGTATGCATCTGCAAAAAAGTGTGTGCCCTGTACATTTGTATCACTTCTTGCCATCCCATTTAAGGTCATCGTGTTTTGCTTACAGAAAGATTGATAACCCTTAATCTTTGTTAAGCTTCTTTACTGAAGACCATCAAGATTTAATTTTTGAATCCTACCACTTGGTAGATAAATGGATTATGAGACGCTTTCCTTTTTAACTTTTCTAATTAATCTGAATGTCACTTGGGAGGAGAGGAGTAGAATTGGGCGGAGGAAATCTTGCAAGCTACCTCTTACAAATATGTTTTTTTTTTATCAATGTCAACTTGCAGATAATGCCATCTGTGCTAATCCCCAGTCCTCTCCAATATAGTTTTTGAAGTTGTCTTTTTGTTTGATTTATCAGTCTGCTGACCCTGGCCTAACCCCATCAGCTCAGTTCAGAAGAGCTCTCACCAAAGATATGCCTCTGATCTGACAAATTGATTGGTTGAAAGGAAGTTTAACAGGAAAGGTCTCCTGAAAAAGCAGTAAAGCATTCATTCTTCTAGCTTTCAGCTTCAGGTATGCGCACGGAAATTCCAAAATACACAAAAGGAAAAGGGAATGAGTAATTTTGAAAACTAAATATAAAGGGAAACAATCAAAAGCAGTCAACACCCTATGTGATGGAGGCTTGACAGTATCAAAGTCTATATTTTATTCAAAAGCATTGACATGTGTTTAAACACACAAATAATATTATATGGACTTAGAAGTTTGTATTATACATTTAAGAACACACACAAACAAACTTGGAAAAACAAATAGACACAGAAGCTGTGCCTTGAGAAAAGACCATGGGAGTTTTATAGAAGGAATGGTGGGAGAAAACGGAAGTGGAAGAATCTACCTGAAGTCATAAGCAGCTGGGACAAATGCACTGGCCATAGTTAACAAAGACCAGAACTACTACCATGAAATCTTTGCTTTTCTGAGACAATCAATGATGGTCAACTAGGGCTGAAAAAGAATTTATAATTGTGGTATAACCTCCTGGAATGTATTTGCTTAGGGTTAGTATACATAAGCTATGGTCCAGAGAGCGTAATGTTTTAATATCATGCTGGCAGATAAACTTGGAAATGTGTAAGATTCTCCCAACTGGTAGTAATATTGAAACATAACATGGGTCATGGAGAGAAAATGAGGAATTGCCATTAGTAGATCTAAAGTTATAGTTCTGGAGATACACTGGGGTTAAAGAAGTCATGGAGGGAAGTTGAAGCTAGGCAGCATACAGAAGTCAGAGATATTAAAGAGAGCCAAATAAAGAGTATGTACAAAGATACAGCCCATTTGTCTCAGGGACCTCAGAATTTCAAAAATGCCAGTGCTATGGAATGATCAACAAGACAGCATCAGATACGGAATAGAGCTAACCTGAGATTAGAACACTAGTTATGTGTTCTGTGCATGATGATCCAGAGAAGTGGAATTGTACCTAACAGATACCTTTGTACCTAACAGATCATGAGTACAAGAAGTACACTGAGTTTTATATTATCAGACATTGGTTTTGATTTGATTATGGGTATGCACAAAGTATTCCTACTTATAGTAAAAAATGTATGTGACTTTTTTTGATTTCATGGAAGTCTGTAGTTAGGCTTCGGACCTGTTAGCCTTCTGAATTTTTAGAAAAGTTTTGAATTTGAAATGGGCTTTGCTTTTAGATGTTTTAAGAAGATGGTATAAGAGTTTAAATTTTCAGTGACTTTGGAGTTGTAAAAATCAGATTGTTTTCTATTGTGATTGCAATATTCATAAAAGAATTTTGGGAAAAACAAGAACTCCAAGCCCTTTTTGGTTTTGTCCTGATGTTTATCACAATAATATAAATTCTAACTAAGTTATTTAACTGTGATGATGTTAACAGCCTTCCTAAATTAATGACTAGAGAGCTAATGTTTATGAAGGAAATTACCATTGCAATAACTATCATAATCATTTCAAACAAAAATAACAATTTAATTGATATTAATGTATTAATAATAGACATCAATTCAAAACAGATAATTGAAATTTGAGTACTTTTATTGTTTTTGAATGTGCTACTTAGACTTTCTCAACACAAGATGGTGTTGCATGGGAGACAGAAAAGGCAGCTGAGGAACTCTTCTATAAGACTCTCCTGTGGGCATATTTATAGGGTATTTTCTTTATTGATGATTAATGCAGGAGGCCCCTGTATTTGAAGGAAATACCAATCTGCTCAGGTGGAATTGCATTGCATAAGATTTTTTTTTCTGAAAATGTCATGAATATGCCAATGATTGCTCCTGTTTCATTATCTTTCCCAGGTTTTGCCTTGACTTCCTGCTATGGCTTCCTTTAATGATGTACTATAATGTAGATGTAAATAGCATTTCTCTCTGAGTTGGTTTGTGATAGAGTTCATCACAATAACAAAAAAGCTAACTGAGACAATAAGTACTAATGAAAATAAACAACATAAAGATTTATAAGAGAATAGTTTATTATTTTATTCTTTGATAAAGTCATTCAAAACTTTAAGGAATTTAGAGCATATCCACACATCCTTATATTTTCACTCTCTAATTCCTCCTGGACCAACATCACACTCCAACCTAGCCTCATTTCTTCTTTTGCTTCTTTTTTGTTATTTATTGATTGATTGATTGATTGATTGATTGATTGATTGATTGATTTACACTCCAGGGATTACAACCCCTTAGAAAGAACAACATCAACTGGCCTGACCCCACTCAGCACTCCCAGGAATTGTACCACCAACCAAGGAGTATACAGGGAGGGATCCGTGGCTCCAGACACATAGGTAACAGAGCATGGCCTTGTCTGACATCAGTGAGAAGGGAGGCCCTTGGTCCTGTGGAGGCTTGATTCTCCAGTGTAGAGAGATGCTAGAGGGATGAGGTGGGAGAGCATGGGTGGGAAGAGGAGCACCCCCATAGAGCAAAGGGGAGTGAGGAGATGGATGTTGTGGGATGGGGGTCTTGTGGAGGGGTAACCAGAAAGTGGGGTATCATTTGAGAAGTAAAGGAATGGAATGATTAATAGTAAAGAAAGAAAATAAGAAATTGGAGAGATCCTATACAAGCAACACCATGCCTAAAAACCCTGGAACAAAGAGAAGCAAATAAACCCAAGTGCAGAAAGGTAGGAAATAGTCAAACTCTGGGGCAGAAATCAACCAAATAGAAACAAAGAGAAAGATATAAAGAATCAGCAAACCTAAAGCTGCTTCTTTGATAAAATCAACAGGAGAGGTAAACCCCTAGTCAACCAATCTTTAAGACACTTTTATGAGAAGTATCTCCATCTTGATGGAGAAGATGGGCTACTGACATCCCTGTTAGGGTGGAGAACCCACAGTTATTTATTGTCAATAAATTGACCAATTGTGAGTATAAGTAACCATCCACTGAATATAGAGCCTGTTTTGTTGAGGTCAAGACTTGCACTGTATATAAGAAGTGTGCATAAGAAATATAGGAAGCAGTTCAATACTTGGTCTTTTCTCAAAAATAATAGTATGTTTTCTACTAATGCCTATGACTTCCATACATGTACGGTAAATCTGGATTTTTTTAAAATTGATAATACTTCCAAAGATAATTTTGCATATAATTGTTCTTCATCTTTCTTAAATAATGGAAATAACCAAAGTAAAATTTCCTCTTTTGAGTCAGTTATAAGGAGGATTCAACCCAACTGTAGAGTACAACATGAGTCTAGTTTCAGAAAAGCAGTCAGAGATAGTTGTTACCCATATTTTGATTAATCTCTAGTTTCATGAAAGTTAATTATTCTGCTTTAAAACATTTTGCACTGCACCTCATTTTATTAGTTTTTTCAATGGTTTAACAAGTATTTTCAGTTCCTTTTATACATCAACTGCTCATAAGTGTTTGCAATTGTTAATGCATAGTTTTCATCTACTTGGCCCTAAAATTATTTTCTTATACTTTAAATTACAGAATGTTTTGTGTTTATAATTTCTAATGGCAATAATTGTGTATCTTTATGTGAGTCAGTGCTAGAATCTCTCATGCTGGATCACTCATTAAGCGCTGTTTTGATCCCCATGATTTTCAAGAGAGTTATTTTCAACACAGCATGACATAATTTTCTGTCTAATTCAAACCGTTTCTTTCGTATGTCACTCTGCATATGACAGTGTTAGTGAAATTGGTGCCAGATGAATTATGACACAAAATAGAAAAGATAAAGTACAATTTATTTTATGCTTTTGAGTTGAATTTTTCCCATCTTAGAATTTCCTGAGTAGTTTAAATTATGGCTATATCCAAAACTTCATCCAATGCAATACTTTTGATACTTGTGCAAATAACGGTATTCAAAAAGAATAACTATTTTTAAAATTTTTGTTATGTTTCAGACACTCAAAAGGAGGTATCCTACTTGCTAGGATTCTTTCAATAGTGCTAGCAAATGTACATATTTATATTTTCATCCTGAAATCATTTTAGGCCTTGTTTAATATCATTACTTCAGTATTTCACTAGAAGAGAAAAACACAAATATTGCTGCTGTCTAGAGTCTGTTGGCCCATGAAATGTTTTCTAACAAGCATCGCCATGTCAAATATAAGTGGATTGGCTTCAGAAGATTAGTCAACGTGCCTTTCTATTTACCTGTGAAAATTGAGGTCTTGAGTTCACATAGCTAAATGAATTTCCTTTCAAAGTATTTTCTGAGTTGCAAAGTCATAATGAAATTGGCTTTTAAAGAAACAAAACAGTATTTTCTAGGCTTATTTCTTGCATGTCTTTGCTTTCTAGTAACTTAGGCAGTGAATATGATTCTTTATTAAAAATAAAAAGCACATATGAGTTACCGTGTTCTTTACAGATTTTCCAATGAGCGTAGACATTAAATTCAAGCTAATTATTTAGATTGTATTTATATTTTAGAAACAAGGCAAAACACATACTAAAACTAATTTCAAACTTACTAATACAGTTTACTTAGCATATAACTAATAATTTTAAATTTCTGATCAGCACATTAACACTAATGAAATTAAATATTTTAGTTATGATTTGAAATCATGTTTGGATAATTTTGCATTTTCTCATGTCAATGCCTTCATATAAATAGAATTTTATATCACATATTTTAATATATTTTAATAGATTTGCCTTATAATAAGATGTCACTTATTAGTATCTTTATAAAAGATTGAGTATTATAAATAGTATTTCATAAAACATAAACTAAATCCCCAGGCTCTAAATAAAATTGAAATAATGTAATACTGTAGGCAAAATTGACCTTTTGTAGTCATCTCCTGAGATAGTTCTTATAAAAAAAAAAAGTCAGTGTGAAATTTTTCTAATCTTGAATCTTCCAAGAAATGAGAATCCTCTTTTGTTTACAGTAGTCTGAACAAGAAGTGCTCCTGGCAGGCTATGTTACTGTTTCCTGGGTTGGTAGCCCCTATTAAAAGAGATTCTAGAAAGCTCAGGAAGTGACCTGAGATAAATAGATCAAAAGGGGCCATCTCTAGTGAGTATTTTTCTTTGGCTAATTTCCATATTCTCCTACCATGTCTGTTGACCCTGCTGTGATTATGACCAACTCCAACACCTTTTATCCACACAACAAATAGTAGAAATTAGTAGACTAGGAGTGAACACATTTCCTCCTTTAAGTTGCTTTTCTCAGGAATTTGTTCACTGAGATACAGAAGCTTAATTAATATTCCATACCTCTAAATAAAAATACACTGATTCCTTTCTTATTTACATATACAAAGACAGGACTTCTATAACTCAGTGAAAAAAATTTTAAATGTCACTTAAATGATTGGTGACCAAGACAAACAGTCTAGCAGCCTTGTTTTCTGTTATCACATGTTTAGAAGGGACAAAACACTTGCTTAACAAAACGTGCACTCCGTAGGTTCATTGTAAGAAATGTTTACTCCTGGGCAGGATAATACTCAGATAAATATGTAGCACACTTGAGTGATGTACATAAAAAATAGAGTCAAAAATGCAGTAGCTTAAAAACAGAAATAGTGTTGTAAAGTTGAACAACATTTTTATATTGGATACTTTATTTACATTTCAAATGCTTTCCCCCTTCCCAAACAGTTGTTCATGTACATGTCTATTTCTGACAAATAGGATGTCAATTCCCAGGGAAGTCTTAGGTTCAAGCTTATTGTGGTTTACTATACAAAACAGTTCCAAGAAAACCAAAGAAATATACAGAACATGCAATCTACTTGGGCATGAGAAAGTATCCTAATAGTAACTCATGAGTAAGTTTCCTTGTATCATTAATAACAGCATAAAATGGCTGGCTAGACAGGCAGTAGTTACCTAGGTCTTAACATCACCCAGTCTTGTAGTTTTGATAGACTTCAAAGAAATATCTAGAATGAAATATACTAACTTAATTTTTATAAAAAAAAACAAAAACATTTTTTTCTTCAAGTGAAAATACCTGTTAAGGCCAAGTATGCTTACTGATGCACCACAGCTGTGGTGGAGTAACCACATGCTCTCTGACTAATTTTAAGACTTGAATAAGGAATCCATCCTTGGTACTATAAGCCTGGTTAACATTATTTTTTTTTATGCTTAGCCATTTTATTGGGTATTTTATTTATATACATTTGAAATGTTATCCCCTTTCTGATTCTTCCGAAACCATCCCCCCTTCCTGCTCCTACGAGGATGTGCCCCCACCCTCCAACCAACTCCTGCCTCCCCACCCTGGCATTCCCCTGCACTGGGACATTGAGCATTCATAGGACCAAGGGCCTCTTGTCCAATTGATGCCTGATAAGGCCATCCTCTGCTTTATATGATGTTGGAGTCGTGGGTCCCTCCATGTGTACTCCTTGGTTGGTGGTTTAGTCCCTGGGATGTCTGGTTGGTTGATGTTGTTCTTCCTATGGGGTGGCAAACCCCTGGAGCTCCTTCAGTCTTTTCTCTAACTCCTCCATTTGGGGACTCCCTGAACAGTTCAACCACCTTTGTATATGTCAGGCTCTGGCAGAGCCTCTCAGGAGACAGCTATATCAGGCTCCTGTCAGCATGCACTTCTTGACATCCACAATAGTATCTGTGTTTGGTGACTGTATATGGGATGGATGCCCAGGTGGGAAAATCTCTGGATGACCTTTCCTTCAGTCTCTGCTCCACACTTTGTCTCTATGTTTACTTTCAGGAATATTTTGCTACCCTTTCTAGGATGGACCGAAGCACCCACACTTGTGTCTTCTTTCTTCTTGAGCTTCATGTGGTCTGTGAATTGAATCTTGGGTATTCTGAGAAATTGGGCTAATTCCACTTATCAATGAGTGCATACCATGCATGTTCTTTTGTGATTGGATTACCTCACTCAGGATATTTTCTAGTTCCATCCATTTGCCTAAGAATTTCATAAATTTATTGTTTTTAGCTGAGTAGTACTCCATTGTGGAAAATGTACCACATTTTCTGTATCCATTCCTCTGTGGAAGGACATCTGGATTCTTTCCAGTTTCTGGCTATTATAAATAAGGTAGCTATGAACATAGTGGAGCATGTGTCCTTATTATATGTTGGAGCATCTTTTGGGTATCATCCCAGGAGTGGTCTAGCTGGGTTCTCAGGTAATACTGTGTCCAATTTTCTGAAGAACTGCCAGACTGTTTTCCAGAGTGGTTGTACCAGCTTGCAGTCCCATCAACAATGGAGGAGTGTTCCTCTTTTTCCACATCCTCACCAGCATCTGCTGTCACCTAAGTTTTTAATCTTAGCCACTCTGATTGGTGTGAGGTGGAATCTCAGGGTTGGTTTGATTTGCATTTCCCTGATGACTGAGGATATTGAACATTTAGGTGCTACTCGACCATTCGAGAATCTTCAATTGAGAATTCTTTGCTTCACTCTGTACCCTATTTTTAATAGGGTTATTTGATTGTCTCTAGTCTAATTTCTTGAGGTCTTTGTATATATTAGTTTTAGCCCTCTATGGGATGTAGGATTGATAAACATCTTTACCCAATCTGTTGGTTGCCATTTTGTCCCATTGACAGTGTCTTACAGAAGTTTGCAATTATATGAGGTCCCATATAACTTTTCTATTTTTGATCTTAGTGCATAAGCCATTGATATTCTGTTCAGGAACGTTTCCCCTATGACCATGTAGAGTGTAATTGGTTTTATGTGGAGGTCCTTGATTCACTTGGACTTAAGCTTTGTACAAGAAAATGACAATGGATTGATTTGCATTCTTCTAAATGCTGACCTCCAGTGGAACCAACACTATTTGTTGAAAATTCCATGTTTTTTCCACTGGATGGTTTTAGCAACTTTGAGAAAGAGCAAGTGACCATAGCTGTGTGAGTTCATTGCTGGTCTTCAATTCAATTCCATTGATCTTTCTGCCTGTCTCTGTACCAATACAATGTAGTTTTTATCATGATTGCTCTGTCATAAATCTTGAGGTCAGGAATGGTGATTCCCCAAGACTTCTTTTATTGTTGAGGATGGTTTTCACTTTCCAGGGTTTTTTATTATTCCACATAAATTTGCAGATTGCACTTTCTAATTCTATGAAAAATTGTGTTGGAATTTCTGATTAACAGTTTAAGGTTGAGGAAGTCTCAGCCCCATTATGCATATTCATTCTTTTTAGTTAATAGACACAGCATCAAGCTGCCTTCTAAATACTTATGTTTATTTTCATAGTAAAATGCTCTTCTTAAATCTAATCAGAAAATATTCATTTTATGATGAAGGGTGGCAAATGAATACACATGTGGATGTCCAAGATATATAGAATAACTTGTAATTAGATTCTCAGTACAAGTAAGATATTCATGCAATCTTTTCCAAGACAAGAAGGAATAGCATGGAAGAGAAGTAGGAAGACTCTCTGGGATGCTCCACCTTGATCAGAGATATTCCTTTTTGCAGTAGGCATCAGAAAATACAGAGATACACACTGGCCTAAGGGATAAAAATGGGTGATTGTTCATGTTCAGCCCTAAGATGGCATGTATATCCATACTCTTGTTTATTTTTAAAAGGTACATAACAAGTTTAGAATCTCTATGACTTTTATTTATCTTCAACCACTTATTCCAACCTTTTGATAGAGAGCTTTGAATTTCTTTTATTTTTTACAATGACTAAAATTATTTAAAATTTTTCATGTTAATTTTCTGAATTAATGAAAAATATATGATACTTCTTCATGTTCATGTAACTACATAGTGTTAATTTTTTGCAGTATAATAAAATTTCTAACATTTAAATTTATACAAGTGACAAAAATCATAAAACTGACTTTATAGTATTTAATCAATAATTTTTAAATGCTTAATATTTAAAATCTAAAATTTTGCATTTACATTTGATAATGAAAATTAGGATCTTTTCATGAATTTTTGGAATGTAGATTGTTTCTAGACTCTGCAGGGTCAAATATTTGAATGTCTAGACCTTTTCTTAGGAAAAGATTATTAGGTATGTTCTTGTAGTAGGTTTAGCTTTGTTACAAAAAGTATGTCTCTGGGGATGGGCTTTGAGATTTAAAAAGGCCATGACAGGCTCAGTATCTCTGTCTACTGTCTTTCAATTAGGATATAAAGTTCTCAGCCACTGGTCTGGTGCCATGCCTGTCTGCTTCCCTCCAAGATGATCATGGATTAACCCTCTGAAACTGTAAGCAAGGCCTGAGTTAAATGCTTTCCTCTTCAAGAGTTGCCTTGATCATGATGTCTCTTAACAGCAATAGAACAGTAGCTAAGAAGGTTTTCTGATGATCTTATTGAGTAATAATATCTATCATTCTATTGTTATTTGACTTTCATTCAGAAGAGAAATATGTATTATTATGGATAAGGATTTTGAATCTTCTGTATACCAGATCTATAATTATAAATATGCTCTCTGACTTCCTTGCAAAATAAATATTTTGTATTATATATTTCTATTTTGAAGCACATTAAATACAGATTTTATATCCAGAGTTTTTGATTTTTTTAAATGTTTTTATTTTAAGACTTTTCTATGATATAAAAAAAAGTGAATATTTTATGTTTCTATAGATAGTTTCTCCTGTAAAGCAGAATTTACCATTGGGTAGGACTATATTTGAAATGTTGCTCATTTCACAAATAGGCTTACAAATGGAGATCAAAGTATAAAACCTTTATATTGTTTCAAAGCTGGATTCTTTTCCTATATTTATTCCATTAGGATATCCTTTGAATTAGCATGCCATTTATAAATTATTCTGACTCCAGGGAAGTCAATGCAACTGCAATATTAATCTTTTTCTGAATTTCCTTGTCATTTTTAGGCATTTATTGATCCATGTAAGATTTAAAATAATTTCAACCCACACATTCAACTCAGGATAAATCAAATGTTGGCATTCTAGTCACAATTACATTGCACTACATTTTTATAGTCTTTAAAACACACAGAACATTCTACAAGGAAAGCAATTTACATTTATACTTACCATATATATATATATTATTATTATTATTATTAACAGTAGACTCAACTTTCTAAACTACTTTAAAATTGCATATTTATTAAATATTATTGGCATTATGCAACTTGAAAATTTAACACATGCTTCTGATGCAAGACACAAATACCAGAATTATACAACAGTTTATTCATTTTCTTAAAACTTCACCTTAAATGAATTCATTAACACTTTTTTTATCTAATTCCGTATATCATTGGAAAATGTGCATTATTACTAGTATATTTGAATATTAATTTATCCTGATTTGTTTTTCTCTCAAAAATTAAATACTACCACTTTCATTATGTCTGGTTTAATTTATTCAGATTTCCTTGAGAAAAATCATTATTTTCAGCTTCATTTCCTTAATTGTGCATTGTATTTTCTGAGGCTTCTGTTCTGTTTTGCAACTGTATTTCTGTTTTTGAGCTATGACAATTATTTCTTCATGAGTTTGGCTTGTCTATTAATTTGATGTCACAGCTGGCAAGGAGTTGGTTAAGTATTCTTGCCCACCATAGCTGACAAGAAGGCTGATCAATCTTTCCTTCACTCATGTTTTTGGGTCCAGATCATCTGTACCCATGCCAGCAGCACCAGCTCTACTGTGCTGCCCAGATGAGGTGTAGGGCCAGCTGGTAAGGGGTGGGGTCATTTCTCCCACCTAGAAAGGGTGGAGCCAGCTGTTCCATACACAGGACACCAACGTCAGGGCCAGACTTTATTGTACATATATTCCACTTTTTTGATAGATTTATTTCTAAAGATTTTATTTTGGGAAGAGCTATTATTAATGTGACACTTTCCCTATTTTTTTCCTCAGTAAGTTTGTCATTCACATACAAAAATGTTACTTATATTTGTACGGCTTTTTTTATTCTGAAATTTTAATGATTGTTTATTAAAATTAAAAGTCTTCTAGTCGAATCTGTAGTGTCTTTTCAATACAAAATAATATAATTTACACAGGAATAATTTGACTTCCTTCATTAGTATTTTTTAACATCTCTTTAACCTTTTTATGTTTCATTATTTTAGCTAAGACTGTGAGATGGGGCAAGGGGGAAAGTATCTTGAGAAAGGAGGATGGAGAGAAATGGGATACATATAACAACCAAGCAGAAAGAAGAATACAGTGGAATGATACAGAGGGTGGGTGGGATAGAGAGATAAGGGAGATAAAGGGGAGGAAAATAGAAATTGGTCTTAAGATGGTATAATGTGTTGGAAGCCTTTGGTGCCACTTGGCATTTGTCACTGGACTCGGACAAGAAAATAGGTTTAGATAAGAATAACAGTGACCATGGGGCTTTGTTTACTACTTTACTGAATTATCTCATTGTGTGATCTTTTTGCTTATTACTCTGCTTATTTACTTTCTTGTGTTTACTACTTCACTGGATCACTTTGTCTTTGAGCTAAGAACTGACCACATGTTTTGGATATACCTACAATGATATAAAAGCAGGTTGGAGAGAAGTAAAACTGCTTCAGCTTCAGTATGGGCTGGAGTCATGTTATAGTTTTGTCTAAAATCTTCTTTTCTAATCCTCACTCCCTTGGTTGAGACTCTGTTGATTGACTGAGCTGGCTTGGTCAATAATGAAGAATATTTTTCAAAATAAAATAAAAAAAATAAAATCATTGAATACACATGCAGAGTACAAAGACATTATTTTTGCATTAACCCAATGTACTTACATATTTCTAAATTCATCTTCATTTCAAAATATGACGTTAACATTAAGTTGCTTGCTTACAGTTTTATGATAGAACTTTACACTAAAAAGACATGTCTGATACATTTAGGGTATGTTTTACCTAATTTTCAAGAATCATAATTTTTAATGGGATAATGACTGACTGAAATTAGTATGAGATGAACAATTGGTTATGCTTTTGAAAATATCAACATTTGATGTGGAAGTGATGATATTTACCATCTTCTGATCACTCGGCACTATATGCATGCATTGATATATATGCCATGCATATGTCCTATTATTAAAGACAGTTGAACAATTTAAATTGAATAATTTAAATGTTTAAATTATCTTATTTATAACATAAGAAACATTAGTAGTACTTCTGATTTCCTATAGAGGAAATAAAAGTTGTAAGATTGGAAGTGTAAAACAGATGCATTTATATTGATCAAGAGTGTATTAGACAGTGAGAAAAGGCAGAGAAGAGCTTTCCCTCTCGTTATTGAATGGAAACAGCTAATAAATGCAAATCAGAAACAGAGAGGTGAGGTTAAGTAAAAAAAATACCATAAATATGAGTAGTAGGATTTATGCACAACGAGTAAAACATGAATGTAACATTTAGGTTTAAAAGATACGCTGTATAAAGGGTGCCTTGGGCTTAGCCTTAACAAAAAAATGTGGTCTGATTTCAGTTATCAAATGTGATCCAACTTGTGCAAATCAAAGATATCAGACAGTAGTGTAGAAAGCAGAATATGTTCAATGGACTGGAATACAAAGAATGATAATTAGAGACAACATGGAATCATACTGTGCTTGCAGTGTTCTCCCTCCTGTGTGTGTCTGTATAAAATATATATATGCAAAGTTTGTGAAAAATTGAAAAATGGAGATACCATTTTACATCAAGAGATATGTAGGCTTTAATTGTAAACTAGGGCTGTTTTGTTAACAGATCCACACTTACACATTATCAAAACATGTAGTTTTGGGATGAAAATATGAAGAAAAGCCACTTTGTCAATTATACTTGAATTTCCCCCCTAATTTCTAGGATATGATTAATCTATTAATCATTAGGCATGCCAAACAGCAGTTAATCAACACAAAGACGGAAAAAATATGTTTAATGCACCTAACTTTCAATTCTCATGCAATTTTAATATTTTAGTTACATTGTTTCAAAGATGCATTGACATTTTTACAAGTCTAGGGAATTATCTCTATTTTGCCTATGCAAGCTTTCCTCTTAAATGACATATTTTTATTTTATTTAAAGATTTATTTATTTATTATATATAAGTACACTGCAGCTGTCTTCAGATCCTCCAAAAGATTGCATCAGATCTTGTTGCAGATGGTTGTGAGCCACCATGTGGTTGCTAGGTTTTGAACTCAGGACCTTCAGAAAAGCAGTCAGTGCTTTTAACAGCTGAGCCATCTCTCCAGCCCTGACAGATAATTTTATTGTATACTCTGATCTGATTGGATAGACTCAGTAATTTGATTCCAGGACACAGATACTTTGACTTTTGTTTGGTTTTTTTTTAAACATTGTTTTTCTTTTTCTTTTTTTTTTAATTTAATTTTATTTTTTTTAATTTACATTCCAAATCATTTCCCCTTTCCCGTTTTCTCCCTCCCCGAAAGTCCCATAAGCCCCCTTCCCTCCCTCTTTTCTCCATTCAACCCCCTCTCGTTTCTCTCTCCTGGCGTTCCCCTACATCCAGTCTTTCCAGGACCAGGGGTCTCTCCTTCCATCTTCTTAGAAATCTATTGATATGCGAATTGTGTCTAGGGTATTCCGAGATTCTGGGTTAATATCCCCTTATCAGTGACTGCATACCATGTGTGTTCTTTTGTGATTGGGTTACCTCACTAAGGATGATATTTTCAAGTTCTGACCATTTGCCTAGGAATTTCGTGAATTCATTGTTTTTAATTGCAGAGTAGTATTCCATTGTGTAGATATACCACATCTTCTGAATCCATTCCTCCGTTGAGGGACATCTGGGTTCTTTCCAGCTTCTGGCTATTATAAATAAGGCTGCTATGAACATAGAGGAGCGTGTGTCCTTATTGCATGCAGGTAAAGCCTCTGGGTATATGCCCAGGAGTGGTATAGCCGGATCCTCACGGAGTGTCATGCCCAGTTTTTTGTGGAACCGCCAGATTGCTTTCCAGAGTGGTTGTACCAGCTTGCAATTCCACCAGCAGTGGAGGAGTGTTCCTCTTTCTCCACATCCTCGCCAACAACTGCTGTCTCCTGTATTTTTGATCTTAGCCATCCTGAGTGGAGTGAGATGGAATCTCAGGGTTGTTTTGATTTGCATTTCCCTAATGACTAAGGATGATGAACATCTCTTTAGGTGCTTCTCAGCCATTAGATATTCTTCAGGTGAGAACTCTTCGTTTAGCTCTGTACCCCATTTTTTAATAGGGTTACAAGCTTCTCTGGAGTTTAACTTCTTGAGTTCTTTGTATATATTGGATATTAGCCCTCTGTCAGATGTAAGATTGGTAAAGATCTTTTCCCAGTTAGTTTGTTGCCACTTTGTCTTTTTGACAGTGTCTTTTGCTTTGCAAAAACTTTGTAATTTAACATATCATAATTTAAATTAAGGTTGGTTTTACTTCAGTGCATAGAATAAAGCCAGCATAACTCACCACTTCTCTCTCTGTGTCTCTCTCTCTCTCTTTCTGTCTCTCTCTGTCTCTCTCTCTCTCTCTCTCTCTCTCTCTCTCTCTCTCTCTCTCTCTCTCTCTCTATCTCTTCTATATTTCTACTATATCCAATCATCCCTACTTCCTTAATACCATTCCTCTACCATGGCCCCTTTCTTGTTTGTTGAATTCCACGTGTAGTACAAGTTATACACAAAGGACTACAGATTCAAAAATAACTCTTTATAGGTCAATCAGTTTTCTTTCAGGTGTCTTAACATCTTTTTTTTTTTGTATTTTAATAAAACTCCACCATATATGTGTACTTTTATTTTCATTATTCACCCAGGAGATCATGGTTCATCTAGGATGCTTCAATTTTCTGGCCATTGTGAACAGACCAGGAATGAAAAATATAGAGTCCTGGAGAATTTACTAAGGAAAGATAGACTTGGATCATATAGTAGATACTCTTCTACATTTTTTGATTCTCATAGTGGTAAAACAAGTTGGAATTACTACCCCATGCCACTCCAGCACATATTAGGTAGGTGTTTTCCTTTTCCCAATTCCATACCAACTTTTTTTTTTTAATTAAAACATCAAAACAAAATTTAACCGTTCTGATGGTAGTATGATGAAATCTTAACAACAAATTTGTCAGGTATAATTGATAAAATGGAAGAAAAAACACTGGCATTTCAGGAACATATCTGACTGTGGAGTTAATGACAGATCAAAGTTTCAAGATCATTGTGGGAAATGGTATTAGAACATTGTCAGAGTGAAAAATATGTTAAATGCAAAATTATCCTACACACATGCCATATGAAAAATTTAGTTGTTTGCTTTTTCTAATTGTGCTATTCAGTATTTCCAAGAAAAATTTTATATATATATATATATATATATATATATATATATAAAACAGATGTGAGATGTGGTGGTTTGAATGAGAATGATTCTGTATACTTGAAAAACAAATATGTGAATATTCATTCTGCAGTTTATGACATTCTTTGAGAAGGATTAGAAACTGAAATCTTACTGTAAGAGGCATGGCCTTATTGGAAGTGGTGTGTAACTGGGGATAGGCTTTAAGGTTTCAAAAGCCCACTCCAGTCTTGCTCTCTCTCTTTCTGCTGCCTTATTGATAGAATGCAATTTCTTAGTTTCTGCTCCAGAAACATGCATATTTGCCTGTTTCCTTGTCTCCTGACATTATGGTCATAGACCTATCTTCTAGAACTGTAAGCAAGTCTGAACTTAATGCTTTCTTGTCTTTGTCAAGGTGGTTCTTCACAGTTATACAAATAGAAAAATATCAATAGAAAACTAATTCAATAGGTATCACTGTATTTAGAGATACATCTGTGTGAATAAAAGTCATCTAAGCTAAATATTTAAGCATTCATTGGAATGGAATTGCTTTCGCCACTTAAAGAACTATCTTGCATTGGTAATCTAAAGATAAATTTCATGTATTAGTTTTATTATAAAATTGGACTAACAGAATTTATTCTTCACTTTCATATTTGATATTATTATTTACAATCTATAAATATAAAGAAGCTATTGAAGGGAAAAGAAAATGTGCTATTAAAATTCTCCTCATTCAAATGAAGAAATTTTCTAATAAGTTGAAAGAATTCTACTTCTAGGCCCATGAAGGTGAAACAAGTGTCACTTACTGTTACAATTGTGTTTTCCTTTCCTATTTGAGAATATAAATGCAATTTTAATACAAACCTGTGATGCAAGTTAATACATCAGCTGTTGTCCTTTATCCTAGCTAATTCAATAATAATGGCTAAGACAAAGATTTATTTAATCAAGCTTTATGGCAATACCTGGGCAATCTATTAATCTATTTTAATCCTCTAAACTAATCTGTTTACCTCCTAGCCAAACATTCCCATAATATTTGCATTTAGAGCCGTCCATGCTTCAGTGGAACTCTGATGGTATCTGCTCTCCTTCCTCCTAGTCGCTCAATGTCTGACTCTTCTCTGTCTCTCTTCCTCCTCTCACTGGGAGATATCACACCCCATTCTCTATTCTGCCCAGAAATCGGGTGATCAACATTTATTAAGAAGACAGAGAATAAATGGTAAGCAATGTTTACACAAACCTGAGACAGGCCATTCTTGACATAAACATAACAATGCCAGATTGTCCAGATTGTAACAAGGGATGAGGGCAGAAAAATTGGCATTTGAGTAAAACAAGGATAAAGTTTACACAATGCACAAAAACATTATGCCTATAAATACCAATGATTTAGAAGACACATATGGTGAGAAATTTCTCAGCTAATTTTAACTATAACTTTTTACCTTAATAATACCAAAGAATTACAAGTTACACATGCTTAGGAATTTCTTGGTTAATCTCAGTTTTAATATTTACCTAAAACTTACATGAGAATATTTTTTCATTTTTTCTTTTATTCTTTTTTTACTTTTTTATTTTTTCTTTTCTATATTTTTATTATTTACATTCTGAATGATCTTTCTTAAAGTATAATTTGAAGAATATTGTTATTAGTCATTCTTCTACTTAACCATATAGAGCTTCTGAATTATATTGCTCAGTCTTCCTGTATCCTTTTTGCTCTCACACAGATATCCAGAGCCTTCTCTCATTACCAGTCTTCAACTCTTTATGTCTTAAGTCACAGCAACCCTAAGACCTCTATTATTTGCAAAATACCTTGTCAACCACTCTTCTTAATATTTCTATGAAACTGATTTCTTTATTTTGTATTTGGTAAAATCATATTATACTTGTATTTTGTAATGAGTTTATCAAATATTAATAGAATTAAAATCAAAATGATCATTTTACCATTTATAGATTTAAGGCAAACCTAATCAAAATCCCATATCATTTCTTTTTAAAAATAGGAAAAATTTATGGAACCACAAAAGACCTCAGATAGCCAAAACAATCCTGAACAAAAAGAAGAATGCTGGAGACATTATTATTTAATATCTTAAGATATCTGACAGAACCATAATAATAAAATGATATATTACTATCATAACAACAGATACTTAGACCGATTGAACAAAACCTAAGACTCAAACATGAGTATTCATAATTTCATCTATTTAATATTTGGTAAAGATGTCAAAAATAAGAACAGGGGAAAATAAAATATCTCTAATAAATGATTCTAGGAAAATTGGATGTCTATATGCTAAAGAACAAATTTAGACCTGTATCAATCAGGTTTCACAAAAATAAATAAAGAAATAATATTTCTCAAATTGATCAAAAACTTAAATGTGAAATCTAAAGGAAGAAGAGGAAACGTAGGTACTATCCTACATGATATAGGTTTAGGAAAAAACTTTCTGAATAGAAACAATCTTCTCAAGAATTATGAATAACAATGGAGATGTGGACTTAATGAAATTTATAGGTTCTCTGTAGCTAAAGAATCAACAAAGTAAAAAAGAATTTCACAGAAAGGGAGAAAATCTTTCTTAGCTTTGTATCTGACAGAAGATCATTTGTTAGAACCTATAAAGAAACCCAAAAATCAAAGAATAAAAAAACACTCACAGATTAAGTAAGAAACATGTACCTAGAAATATAAAAATAAAAATTACTAGGTAAAAAATAACTCAAAAATAGTCATTATCCCCCAAAATTAGGGAAATGCAAAGCAAAGATAGTTTGAAATATCCACTTTCCCTAGTCAAAATGGTAAAGATCAACAAAATAAGCAACTACAAAAGCTAGAGGCTGTGTGAACACACTCACTGTTGGTGTGAGTGGCAATCTGGTGCAGCTACTGTGGATATCATTGTGAAAATTTTTCAAGAAAAGCTAAGGATAAGTCTACAATTTGACCCAACACAACAACTCCTTGGCATATGCTTAAATTACCTGACAATCACTCCATAGATACTAACTCAGCCATCTTAATTTCTGTTTGTTCGCTATAACTAGGAAATGAAAACAACCTATGAGTCTATCACTGAAAATGCATAAGCAAAATGTGATTCATATGCAATATAGAATATGATTCAGCTATAAAAATGACATCATTAACTTTGTAGGTGAATGTATTGGACTACAAAAATTTATTAGGAATTATGTAACCCAGACCTAAAAAACAAATAATACATATTCTTTCTCACTGAAGATTTCTAGCTTCATATAAGAAAACATAGCCTGGAATAAGAAATCATGCTATTGATTATATACCTAAAATTTTGTTTAAAACCCCATAATACATACTATCTATATATACATGTGCATGGACAATTTAAAGTATTTTCATCTGGACTGAAAATTCTCCCTCTGAGAGCCAGAAACCATCTAACAAAAATCCCAAAACCAGACTTCCTCTGAGTTATTGTTCTGAGAATTTTCCAAGGAATTCACAAAATGTAGAGGGTTTTTCTATTACCCATGGTGGTCTCCCAGAGGTGGAAGGTAAGTGCCTATTGATGAATATACAATTTACACAGAATCTAGAAGACCTGAGATGGAACAGAGGTGAATGCCTCCTCCCTGGTATTGACCTTTGTGAAACCAGAAAACACCATGAAATTCTCAAAAGGAGGAAGACAACCAACAATCCTACTCAGTTATGAAACATTTGAACAGTAATAATCACCAGCATACTACAATAACATTCTGGGTATAGAAGCAGCACACAAACCTTAACAGTAACTATTAGCTCTCTAATTGGTCTTGAAACCCTTTCAAGAAAGGAAACCATCCCTGGTACTGGAAATCTAGCCATGTGCTCAGTGCATGTGAAGTCATGATATAGAATTAACCTACAACTACTGTCTTACTGAACCAGCATAATACCAAATGTTAAATTGAACCTTGCCTTTGTACCCACAATAAAGTAAACTTCTCACTCCTCATAAAGGATTATCTTTTTGCACCAGATGGAGACTCTTATAGAAAATAACAATCATCAAAATATAGAATTATAGAACCAACCCAGGGGATACATTTGTATAACACTTCACACACAAGGCTGAGAAATTACTGAAGAACAAGGGTCAAAACAAATTTATGAGCCAAGAGGATCAGGGAGTTTGATGTAAGATTGTGCCTTTTGGCAATGTCAGAACAGAATCTATACACCAACAGAATTGCCTCAACACAAGCTAATAAGTATAAGCAAAGTAGACATGCCAAAGTGTACATGTGAAAGTCCAGAAGGTCTCAAATCTACACAAAGAACTACTGGAAAGTAAGGAAAGCTAAATGGGAGAAGTACTATTCTCCAGGGAGGAACACAACCAAATAGTCTTAAAAACATATATATGAGTAGCATTATACAGAATAGGAAGTCTATATTGAAGAAAATGTGTGACTATATGCATATATATTAATACATATGAAAATGTATATATATATGAATATATATCTATGTGTATATAAAAATGTATATATAGATACATATCTATGTATATACATGTATATATGTCTATAAAGAAATTAATATAAAGAATGACTATAAAATTGAAAAAGGAAGAAGAAAATGGGGATATATGGGACTATAAGAAGTAAAGGATGAAATAGTGTCATTATATTATGAATTCAAAGAAAGAAATAACACTTAAACATAAAATATGATGGTGCAGTAAATATATCAGCCTAGCTTAATTCTTATAGATATCTAGTAATCATTTAAAGAAATATATATTCAGTTCATGGTTCATAAACTTTTATAAAAACAATTGCCTGTATATCTCTTAGACTGGTCTATATATTTTCTGTACATCTACAAATATTTCTATATTTGATTACTGATTCAGGATACCCAATATTAATGTCAGATAATATAATGCTTCTAATGTGTTATGTCCTATAATACATAAGATGTAGTGATTACTTTTTTGGTTCTGTGTAAAATATATTTTTCTATCTTTGTGGAATATTATTTTGATTGAGTTTTAATGAAATTTTCAGATAATTTTAGTAGTAAGTACAGTTTGATAATATTGACACTTCTAAACTATAAAATGTATGTCTTGTTTATGTATATATTTAAGGTTCTAATCAGCCTTTTGTTTTATTTCCAGAATACAGATATTTCAGTTGGTTGGTTCTATTTATTGATAGGTAAATTTTGGAACTGATACAAGTGGATTGCTACTTTACTTTTATTTCAAATAATTCTGTTTCTATGTAGCAACATGTAAACAATGTTAATGTGTTGATTTCTTTCTTTTTCAACTTTTATGATTTTCTTTATTATTTTTAATAGCTTTATTGTATAGTCTTGTGTTTCTTTCAGATCATAGAACAAAAACTTGTAGTTTTTTTCTATTCAGTATTATGTAAGTAGTTGATTCATAACCAGTTGTTTTTATTAACCTGAAGTATGTTCTTTATATCACTGATTTATCTAGCATCTTAATCATATCATAACATATTGTCAATCACACAGCATATTTTTACTAATAAAGATTATTGTGTAGATTTTGACTTTTATTCTCTTGGTGTAATATACCATATTTACTGATTTGTACAAATTGAAACATCCTTATATTGTTAGTGTATATCTCACTTACTCTTTAATAGAGTAGCCATTAATTAAATGTATTCAATTTACTTTTAATTTGGGCTGAACCACCCTACAATAATTACCAGGAAAGATAATCTCTCATAGATATGGGCACAGACAAGTTTAATCAAGGTAATTCTTCAACTGAATTTTTCTCATCTCAGGTGCCTCAGGACTGTGCTAAGTTGACATTAAGTATTTAAGCAGAACACCTTATTGAGGATGTTTTCCCTCTGTGTGTTCTTTTGATATAGGTTACAGATACTTCTTTTTTTTTTTTATAATTTTGCTACCAGAATAGCATGGGTTATTGTATAGATATGTAATGATCACCAAAGTTAAGAATAAAATATTGTAGACATTGCTAGATAAAGAACTGTGTTTAGAGATGCATTACACTGACCTTGATAGGAAAGACACAACACACACACACACATATATATAATTAACAGTTGAGATAATTGTGAAACGAAGTTGAAGTTGGACTCATAATATTTCATACCAGTTTTTAGTGATCTCTGTGTCCACCAGAACTAGCAGAGTAAAGATTTGCTTGAGGCAAGAAGGAAATTTAATTCAACCTGACTTAGGAAGCCAGTATTGGTTATATATTTTTACAAGAGTCTGACACTAGGTAGATATTTAGACATACTTAACCACAGTACAACTTTGGAGAAATGCTTAAGTCATGACTACATGGAAAATCTTTTGCAAAGTTCATTTTTTTTAAAAGTACACGTGACCAATTCCATAAAAATAGGTTATATTTAACGAGAGAAATATTCAGAATAAAGGCTTAGGGGAAATAGTTTTGGATAAACATAATAGTCTAGGAATTCAGGTAATGACTGATCTCCAGGCTATTAACTACATCCATTCCCAGTTTTCCAGGCAGAAACATGTAAACATTTCTTCCATTAGGAGACATGGCTGTATGCTTGACATTCTTCGTTTCCCAATGTTTATCTTTGAGCAATAGGGCATTATGCCCTCTATATCAAAATTACCCATTTCAAATTAATACCTCCAGATATTTAAGATGATACCCTGATGTTAGTTTAAATTGCAAATCTTTGCGTTTTTATAGAATAGTAATAGGAATGTGGCTACTCATTACACACTCTGCTACTCTCTCTGTTATTTTGTTTGTATGGTTGTATGGTTTAGTTTTTTTTCATTTGCATTTCCAGAAGACTTGTTGTCCACTTCATAAGCTAAAAATACGAAATAATCATCATTCCATAAATTGTTAGATCTATGGAATGAGTATGTTCTCATCTGTAAGATTTGAGACATCAAACTAACTGTCAAAAATCTGAGGCTAGTGTTTTAGCACACTACTTTATTGAATAATCCTGTCAATTTGAGTCTAGGCATTACAAAGCTACAAACAAATGTCCATTCGAATACAAAAAGCAAAACACTCTTTTCCTCTTTTCTAGGTAGCATAGAAAGGAAACCTTATGTTCTTTGGTGAGGATCCAGTCCTGCATCTATGAGTTTATATAAACATAACTACTGAGGATAGGGTAGTAGAAGGATAAAATACTACTACAGATAAGAGTTACTATATGTGATACTTTTTTGTATTTCTTAACTTGTTTGAACATAAATGCACATTTATAGCTGCTAAAGTTAGTGCAACTGATAAATTAACAAATGTTAAATTGTTCTTTTTTTACAGTTTTGCATTTTCTTTTTTTCCTTTTTTTTATTTTCTAAGTGTTTTTATTTACATTCCAAATCATTTCCCCTTTCCCGTTTCCTCCCTCCCCGAAAGTCCCATAAGCCCCCTTCCCTCCCTCTTTTCCCCATTCAACCCCCTCTCGCTTCTCTGTCCTGGCATTCAACTACATCCAGTCTTTCCAGGACCAGGTTCTCTCCTTCCATCTTCTTGGAAATATATTCCAAGTGGATCAAGGACCTCCACATAAAACCAGATACACTGAAACTAATAGAAAGGAAACTAGGGAAGAACCTTGAACATATGGGCACAGGGGAGAATTTCCTGAATAGAACTCCAATAGCTTATGCTCTAAGATCAAGAATTGACAAATGGGACCTCATTAAATTACAAAGATTTTGCAAGGCAAAAGACACTGTCAAAAAGACAAAGCGGCAACCAACTAACTGGGAAATGATCTTTACCAACCCTACATCCTACAGAGGGTTAATATCCAATATATACAAAGAACTCAAGAAGTTAAACTCCAGAGAACCAAGTAACCCTATTAAAAATGGGGTACAGAGCTACACAAAGAGTTCTCACCTGAAGAATATCTAATGGCTGAGAAGCACCTAAAGAGATGTTCATCATCCTTAGTCATTAGGGAAATGCAAATCAAAACAACCCTGAGATTCCACCTCACACCAGTCAGAATGGCTAAGATCAAAAACACCGGAGACAGCATTTGTTGGTGAGGATGTGGAGAAAGAGGAACACTCCTCCACTGCTGGTGGGATTGCAAGCTGGTACAACCACTCTGGAAAGCAGTCTGGCAGTTCCTCAGAAAACTGGGCAAGATACTCCCGGAGGATCCGGCTATATCACTCCTGGGCATATACCCAGAGGCTTTACCTGCATGCAATAAGGACACATGCTCCACTATGTTCATAGCAGCCTTATTTACAATAGCCAGAAGCTGGAAGGAACCCAGATGTCCCTCAACGGAGGAATGGATTCAGAAGATGTGGTATATTTACACAATGGAATACTACTCTGCAATCAAAAACAATGAACTCACGAAATTCCTAGGCAAATGGTCAGATCTTGAAAATATCATCCTTAGTGAGGTAACCCAATCACAAAAGAACACACATGGTATGCAGTCACTGATAAGGGGATATTAACCCAGAATCTCGGAATACCCTAGACACAATTCGCATATCAAATTATTCTTTAAAACTGTTCATCTAAAACATAAATGTTGATATACTTTCAGTAATAAATTAATAAAACATATCACAACTTCAATTTCTCACTACTAAAAATTGACCTTCATGAATGATTTTCCCATTCTTTATCATAAACGTTTGAAAATGATTGTAGGGTACTCTTTTGAAAGGCAATGAATTTAATACCCTTTGTAAATTGGATATTTAATAATAATGTATAGAAATTATTTCTCTCATAATTTCAAATATCTTTCTTTAATTGTCTAGCATACTGTTTGTAAAAATGCTTTAATTTAAATGGTATTATATCATTTTCCTTTCTCTTTTCTCCTTCCAGACCCTTTTAAGTACTCTCTTTGACACCTTTAATTTTTTTCGAAAAGTAAAGGTGCATAAACTACTTTGGGATCAGCAAGACATTATTATATGTCATTAAGAACAAAGGATTTCCAATTGGAAGTTGGCATCTGTATATGAAAAGCAAGATAGGAAGTAGCTATGTTATAGTTGTAAAATTTTCAAAGGATAATTATATTTTAAAAAATCACTTTCTATATAATCAAATTGACTTGCTATGATTTGTATATCAGAATTTAACATCTTTAATAGATTATTCTAAATTTCTTCTTTAGAAGCTCTGATTTTGTATTGATCATTATCTCATTCAGGAATAAACAATCTTTATTATAACTATACCATTACAAATAAAATGAAAATTGATTATTTACTACAAACTGTTGCCTTAAAATTTAGACTTATTATACTAAGTTTATTCTTTGAATCATATTATAGTTCAGGTTAACTATGCTATTGCACAATAATGCAGGCATCAGTCTCCAAATCTAGTTACACTGAACTGACAGATAGTTATTTAGGGAGACCATCCACAGGGAGTGATTTGAGTCCCAACTGTTTAAGAACTGGCTGCCAGTGATAGCAAAAGATAGGGAAGATCCATCATTGTAAGTGAGGGATCAATGGCTGAGAACACAAGTTGAGAGAGTGTTATTTTGTATTGGGGAAAAGTCAGAATGATATTGACCCTTTCTAAGTCAAACGGAATTGGATTTAAGGGACACAGTTCCTTCTGTGAGTTCTCCGTGTACCTTGTTAAAGTCATTCAAACAGCAGTTACACAAGACACTTCAAGTCAGTATGTATCATTAAAAAGAATAAAAGTATGCCCAGTCAACCACTCTTCATAGAAATGAAAAAAAAAAAAAGGCAAGAAAAAGTCAGTTATATGATTCCAGTACCTCCTGCTACTCTCAGGTAAAACATACAATTTGTTGCATAAACCAGATATGTACTTCAATGGAATATAGTTTGGTCTTGAGACCATGAGCTATTATATATGGAATGTTCAGGAATTATGTTCTATGTCAACTTTCTCAAAGAAATGTGATCATGAAGTAATCAGTCACTCCTATAATTAATTAGGAATAAGAATTGTTGCAGCATTAAGCCATAAATCTGAATCAAACTTTCAATATTGTGTTCTACAATGTAAATCAGTGACTTATCAAGTAATTTTATAGGCAGAAAGAAAAGACAATGATGGAGCAACTAATACCCAAGTTCTATAAAATGTCAATCCGTGTGTATTACATCATAGTGATTCCCAGTATTCAACATATCTCTTGTAGTACTGAATATTCCAAGGACTGAAAATCAGTCTTGGGTCTCTTGTCATTTCTTATATTACTACAGCTCAGTCAACTACAATGCAGTGTAGTTCTTCATTTACTGAATGCTAGCAGTGTGGAGAATTTTGCATTTTTGGTAGCAGTATCATAGCATTCTTTCTTATGATTGTCTGTATAAAATGGACAGTATGCATACAACATGTCCAGTTTAGTTTAAGCCAATCACTGAGATGAAATCTTCCTGATTATTCAATTATAACTAGAAATTTTTAGTGGTTTTCCTCAACTCTGGCCTAACTAGAAGCCTCTCTAGAGTTTTCATTTAATTATATTTTCTAAATTGCATTCCTTGAGTTCCAACTAATAAAAAGTTTAATTTTTTAAAACTTAACACAGTTTAGTGGAACCTCCTTTTCCTTTGTAAATTTAATTTATTTTATCCTGCTTGTAATAGTGTATGTTCATTCACTGTAACTAGGACTAATACAAATGATTTGGAATATGTTGTGTTTACTACATTTCCAAATAAAGGATATACAACAGGAACATTTACAAATCTGATTTGCAATGAAAATGAATGTATAGTTATATTTTAAACCTCTGGAATTTTGATAGCTAAAGACATTAGAAGATGCCTATTTAGGTGTCAGAAGAAAACTGAATTATTACCGCAAAAATAAAGCTCAGGAGATGGAGATGATTCCAAAGTTAAGAAAACTTATTATTCTTGCAGACAACCAACTGTAAATCCAGATCAAAGTATATATCCTTAAAATATATTAAAATCAAATAACTTAGACTCATCTACTTTTTAGCTACATTCACAGTGACCAGCACTCAACAAAATGTTTAAATATTTCTATATTAAATCTCTAAATACTACTTTGAGCATATTGGCTTCTAGGCAGGCAGAAATGCTTAAACTATAGTCAGAATAATACGCTAATTCAAAAACAAGCATAACTTAAAAACTGGACAATATAAAGAAAGCACATATTCTTAGAAACACTTTGAATAGGAAATTATATGAAAGTGATGTTTAAAACAGAATGTGAATAGTAGTATACAAAGAGTAGATGGACTGTATTAGAGAATATCAAGGCTAATGATGCCTACAACAGTTCTCATATATACAAAAGCAAGATCCTTATGGGAGAATGACATATATGTCAAGGGGATTTCTGTTAGTGAGCAGTTAACTTTAGGATAAAGACATGAAAAACGTTTTATATATAGATACAGAAATTGTGGTACATTTACACAATGGAGTTCTACTCAGCTATTAAAAATGATGAATTCATGAAATTCTTACGTAAATGAATGGAACTAGAATATATCATCCTGAGTGAGGTACCCCAATCACAAAAGAACACCCATAGTATGAACTCTCTGATAAAGTGGATATTATCCCATAAGCTTGGAATATCCACGATACAATTCAGAGACCACATGAAGCTCAAGAAGAATAAGACAAAAGTGTAGATACTTTGGTCCTTCTTAAAAGGGCGATCAAAATACACATGACTCACAGTCAACCAATGGACTGAAAATAGGATACCCAATGGAGGAGCTAAAGAAAGGACCCAAGGAGCTGAATAAGTTTGCAGCTCCATAGGAGGAACAATAATATGTGTCAACCAGTACCCCAGAGCTCCCAGGAGTGCACATGGAGGGACCCATGGCTCCAGCTACATTTGTAGCAGAGGATGGTCTTGTTGGACATCAATGAGTGGAGAGGTCATTGGTCCTGTGAAGGTTCAATGCCCAAGTGTAGAGTAATGCCAGGCCAGGAAAGTGGGAGTGGGGGTGCTTAGTGAGCATGGGGAGGGAGAATGGGATAGGGGGTTTTCAGAAGGAAAACAAGGAAAGGGGACAACATTTGAAATGTAAATAAAGCAAATATCTAATAAAAATTTTAAAAGAGAACTGTAATGAATATCAAACTCTTGGTACAAATAGAGTTATATGGAGTTAGAAAGGGGCAAATGTGTTTTGTGTTAAAGGATTAATCTTAAATAAGAGATCGTCTCCTATGCAGGCTTTGTGCAAGAAGAGGTAGGAAACTGTTCTAAAAAGAACCCAATAATATAACATCCTTAGATGTGTGCTTTGGGGATATTCACCAAGGATATTTTCTAGCATATAAGTAAAAATAGAAGACTTTTAAAAATGCATTTACTTTATAGTAGTAACTCATATCCCTGAAGTAATCTCAAGAGAGAGATAAGAGAGCTTACTCCTGCTCAATTCATAGTGTTACAAGAAAGACACATATATTTGAGGAGTGAGGAGGAGTGGGGTTTAAAATAATAGAAACAAACTGTAGGCAAACTCAAGACAAAGTTTCTTTTTTCAGGTTTGAGATAATGTACCGCTTTGGCAAAAGAGTGAAATAAGCCATCTCTTGTCTTTTCTCTAAATTAGAGAATAACATGACTTCCAAATCTTTTCCTCAAAATACCAAACTTTCTCTTCTCTTCAAAATACTGCTCTGAGGATGAAAAAATACTCCTTTTTTCATCTCAATATCCTCTAATGTTTTTATCTATTATAGTCCTTCTCAGTCTCATTGATTCTATTGACATTTTCATATAACATAGAAGCATGCTTCCCCTGGCCTGTAGTAGATGAGTCTCTGAGTCTGAATTAAAGCTAGGCCAAGGCCTGAAGTCCTCCATTAACATTTCTGAATGAAAAGTGGCAGTCTGAGGGACTGGAGAGATGGCTTAATGTTTAAGAGCACTTACTGCTCTCTTTCAGAGCACGTGGATTAGTTTCCATCACTTACATGGTGACTCACAACTGTACATAACCATAGACCTAGAAGTTCTGTCATCTCTTCATACCTAAATGAGCTCATCCATCTGTGGTGAGCACAAACATACAATCAGACACACACATACACAAAAATAAATAAAATCATTGTACATATTTTTTATTGTTGGTTTCTTTTTTAAGTAGCAGTATTTGATTTCCAAAGAAAGTATGATTGATGTATATTAGGCCATCCCTCTATACGCAGAGGCTTAGTGTCATGGACTGTTTGTAAGCACAAGGCATTCAGAAAGATCTTGCTTGCCTCATGTCACAAAAAGCAATACCTAATTAGAACGCATTATGGTTAAACCAGTAAAGAGTGGAGTGCAAATATACTATATGTTTCAGTTATTAATGTGCCTCCCATAAGTCACATAGATTGATATATTTCCACGTTTGTTAACCCATGAGCAGAGGTATGAATTCACTAATGTGAGCTGCTATTTGTTAGGAATTCCTACATTAAATATTTGTGATGGACTTCTGCTTGTCAGGCACTAGAATAATGACCAACATGTTTATGTGTCATTCAGCTTATAATCTAATATGGTCAACAAACAACACATTTGGAAATAAATAGGAGGCAGGCAGGTTATTAGATATAGTGATAAAGCCACAGTAAGAAGAGTGCAGCATAATAATGCAAGAAGGATTTTTCATACATGTGTTGATTGACACACAGTATATATCAAATCATTCTCTCGGTACAGCTATTGATGGTGAAGGAGATCCTCAGTTAGGAGTTCAAATACAAATAGGAGTCCAGAAGCTAGAAGGTTCAAAATTACATGCTGAAAACAGATGAGGCTTCTTCACATCATTGCTGGGATACAATTGCAGCGCTTGACATCATTGAAATCTCCTCTACTCGTTTTATCTCCTGTTTCAAAATGTTTTTCACATATCATTGTATTATCTACTTCATTGACTTTCTTCATGCTCAAATATTTGAAGTTTGTGTTAAAATGTAAGGTAGTGTGTGTAATAAATTTTCTATAAAAATTTATAATTTTATTTCTAAATCATATCAACATTGATCTTAAGAAAAGATTTTTTAAAAATTTAATCCACTTAAATTATTGATGCCTTTATATATATCTAATGGTGATAATTTAAATTTTCAATGGATTATTCTTGCACCATTTGTCCATCACTAACCATTTCCACTAAGTTCACCAAGTAATATGTATGTATATAATCACACACACATAGAGGTGCTACAGAGAAATATGTATAAACTTTCCTGTAATATTAGGTTTCTAATGAATTAAAATTCATACATATTTTGACACCAAATCAAAATTAGTGTGAAAATATTATACTACATATTTGTGCTGCATTTCCAGTTTCCAGACAACAATAATTATACATTGCAGATACATTGAAATTGCACAAGGAGTTCTGACTCAAAGGCCATGCATTTCTCTAAATGCTTTTGAAGCCGTTCTCCTTTAATAACCACCACACTCATTCCTCTGAAGAATAAAGGGCTTGAGCCAAAGGGTGTCCAAGACTAATACACTTAATTCTCAATCTAAGTTTCAGATCCACGGTGAACACTAAAAGGGTCTCCAAGTAGTAATTATACCAGGCAATTATAGAGAGGGTTCCAATTACATGATATTCACAGGGAGCATAATTTGCATCAATTAAGGTCATTGTTATCAATATTTAGAATCAATTTATGTAAATTTGAACATCTATATTTTGAAACTTGATTATGGGTCGCCTACACCCTTAAAATAAATGCTTCCATCTGGGAAACAGAAATCATTATTCACTTCCTCTCCTGTAATCTGAAAATGCCTGGCCTTTGTAAATGAATTTGTCATACATAATACAGAATTTTTTTTTTTTGATTCCTGTCACTTGTCTTTGCTAGAAACCTCCATCTTTTCATTGCATTTCTTTCTAAATGTTATTTGTGTGTCCAACATTTAAAAGAAAAAGAGAATTATATACGCATTTTGTGCACTCACATCATCCATTGTTCTCTAACATACCGGTGAACTTTCTCCTGCCCATATATTCCTCCCCCCTCTTCCTTTTAGGTGTTTGTCTTTCCACTCTGTCTCTGTGTCTCATTCTCTCATTCTGTCTTTCTCTCTCTGTCCCTGTGTCTCATACACACCTACACACACACACACACACACACACACACACACACACACACACGTACCATTTAGATTCCTCTTCCACATGTAAAAGAGAAATATTGATTTTCAGCAATTTAGCAGCTACAAGTCTTTTTGTATTTCATGTGAAACTATTTGGTTGAATGTTGACTATGCTCTATATTTTTTAAATAATTGCTTCTCAAGTTGGTAATTTTGATCACCTTGTAGTTACTCCTTGTTTATACATATGATTTTCTTTTCTATTGTGATTATTTGCTGTGGGTTTTGCACTTTAGCATATTTTATTTTTATTTGATTTTTATTCTCTGAAAAATCCATTAATGCACACAATGTAGATGAGCATATTCACCTCACATTTTCTTTTCTACCTTCTTTTCCTTATATTCAACCAGAATAATTGATATCTCAAACTCATACCTCTCTCTCTGTCTCTGTCTGTCTGTCTGTCTGTCTGTCTGTCTGTCTCTCTCTCTCTCTCTCTCTCTCTCTCTCTCTCTCTCTCTCTCTCTCTCTCTCTCTCTCTCTCTCATTTTTTCTTTAACTCTTTTAATGAACTGTCTATCTTTTTAGTGTTGTCTACATGGGCATGAGTGTGGTGCCTTCCACTGGAGCACAGAGTACTTACTGGTGTTCACATTCCCAGAGGAGAATGATGGTCTTTCTCTAAGCATCTATGAGCTACCAATAGCTCCTCAGTTAGTTATGGGGCTTGATGAGCTCCTCCTTCACCCATGAATGAGTTCTGGATGACTTGACCTAGTGCAGGTTTGGTTTAGATAATGACAACTGTTAAAAGTTCATGAGCTCATTAGCCACATCTTGAGCGAAAGACATTTCACAACACTTCCCCTATCTGCTTCTTATTATATTCTCTCTGTGTCTTCCTTTTTTAAATGTTTCTGAAATCTTAGCTAGGTCATTGAGATATGTACTTCTATTCACTTTTTCTGTACAGTTGATTTATTTTTAAATTCCTAGGTTTCTTTTGTGACTATTAAGGTGATTATTATTTTATTCAGTTTGTCGTTCTAAGCACTTTTCAGACATCACTGAATGGTTACTTTTTTTTCATTGTAATTCTAAACAGAATTTGTCTGCTTATTTTATTAATCAAAATTATCAATCATGTTTTATTTTGTTCCTGACTATGTGTGAAATTTTGAGAACATTAACTCTGGCTACCAATGATATGTTATTCAATTTAATTTAATTGATCACCTTCTATTCACAGAATGAAATTACTGATTCAGAAATTTATGTTTTAATACATTTAGCCATCCACATGCTCTACTGCTAGGCATTTCTTTGTCTCAAGTTCCTTATGTTATTTTTTTCATTTTTGCTTTTTACAGTCTATTTTTATTAATAAGAAAGTTTGGAAATGGCCATTGTTTGAAATACTTTTTCATGTCTATTAACATTTTTAGGTTTCTTGGTCTCAAGTATAATGATTTTAAATAAATTAACAGGTGAACTTATGATATGACATTGAGATGTCTCTACTTGGCACTCTTTTTGCTGTCTGCTGCTTCCATGGAAGGCTACCTGTTATAGACTGAAACTTCTTCACTATTACAAAGAGATCAGATTTCTTTCTATCCTTACAATATTGCCTTTGGTTTTATGATGCATTAAAAAACAAAAATTTCACATTGTACCTCAAAACACACACACAATTACTGTTTGTCCTTCAAAAATCAATACCATTCTAAAATATGATTATAAATGAATTTTATGCCTCTCTTATCAAAGCACCTCTGTTCTTTGTATATTTATGTATTTTGGAAAGATAGATTTGAACAAGACTCTTTGAAGACCAAAATTCTCAACTAAAATGGAAGTTGGAAGATGGATGTATAGAATAAATGTAATAATGATGGTGGGTGCTGGAAACAGTGCCTTTGAAAAAGCATTTTTTTTTCTTTTTTCTTTTCTTAATCATTAAATTCATTTACATCTAAATGATATCCTACTTCTTGGCTACCCCTCCACAAGCCCCCATCCCACAACCTTCCTCTCCTCTCTCCTTTGCCTCTATGAAGGTGCTCCTCTACCCACCCACCCTCTCCTGCCACACCTCTGCAGCATCCCCTACACTGGGGCATTAAATCTCCACAGGACCAAGGGCCTCCCCTCTCATTGATGTCAGACAAGGCCATTCTCATGGATCCTTCCCTGTACACTCCTTGGTTGGTGGTCTAGTCCCTGGGAACACTGGTTGGTCAGGCCAGCTGATGTTGTTCTTCCTGTGGGGTTGAAATTCCCCTTAGCTCCTCCAGTCCTTCTGGCAGCTCCCCCACCAGGGTTCCTGAGCTCACTGTGATGCTTGGCATTCACATCTGTATTGGTCAGTTGTTGGCTGAACCTCCCAAGGAGCAGTCATAACAGGTTTCTGTCAGCAATTGCCTCTTGGCAAGGATAACACTGCTGGGTTTGGTCTCTGCAAACAATGGATTCCCAGGTGAAGCAGTCCTCATATGGCCCACCCTTCAGTCTCTGCTAAATTTATTGCCCCTCTTCTTTCTTTGGACAGGAACATTTCTGGGTTAAAAACTTTGAGATGGGTGTGTGGCCTCATCCCACAACCGTGTGTCATGCCTATCTACTGGAGGCGAAGTCTACAGGTTCTCTCTCCCTTCTCTGCTAAAATCATCCCTGTTGGTTCCTAGGAGCTTCTCCTTTCCCTGGTGTCTGGGACTCTCCAGTGAGTATACCCAGTTCTTCATCCTGCCCTTATACAAATTTTCATTAGATTTCCTGGCACACTATACCTCTCTCCTATCCCTACAGTACCTGATACTTACCATCCCCCCTTATTTCCATTCCCTCTGCTCTTCCTCCAAGGTCTCCCTTCCCTCCATCTCCCATGATCATCCTGTTCCCTCTTCAATACAGGACTAAAGCATCCACACCCTGGTCTTCCTTCCTCCTAAGCTCTATATGATCTGTGGGTTGTATCATTGTGAGTTTTGGTGATAATATCCACTTATCAGTGAGTACATACCATGTGTGTTCTTTTATGTCTGGGTTACCTCACTCAGGATGATATTTTCTAGTTCCATCAACTGTTTATTTTAAATTCTTATTCAACAGCAAAAGTATTTTCTGTATCTTTGTTATAAATTGTATGGTTTAGTTATAGATGTTTTAATTTTTCATTTCTGAATAGTAATGCTCAAATTTCTTCTGTACTTTCTATCTCTGTCTAGTTTTGTGCTGTTCTCTTTATTTTCATGACACATTAGTACATCATCTGAGGTAGCTTTTAATTTAGGTAATTTAAAGAACTGAGAGACCTCTCTATAGTTGATAGTGCATACTGAAATTCCAGATGACTTTAGCCTAACATTTAATAACACTCACTTTAGGAAGCACAAAACTTCTTGTGACTCCAGCTATTCCCGGGGCCTCAATGGGCATCTGTTCTTTGTGGCACACAACACCCCCCACACACACACACACATACACACACACATTTAAAAGCATAAAAAACTAAATTATCATTGTCTGTTAATAATTGACTTAAAATTATCCTAAATATTATTGTTGGTAAAATTGTCTTTAAGATATTTAGATATACCTATACATTCTTTCTATATTTTTAAATATCCACAGTTTTCCTCTTATCAATGTCCTTTTAACTTAATTTGTTTGTGTATATATTTTGATAAATGTAGATTAATTTGCATTTTGGGAGAGAATCATTTTACCAGCAGAAGGCCTATATATTCCCAGCCAAGTTATCATCAATTCTCTTTATACCACTTATAGTAATATATTATTGGTAACATTTTATTTAGCTAAGAATTATTTAACTCAAATTAAAGTTATTATGAGGCATCAGATTTTAAATTTATATTCATACCAAAAGGGATAGCAAGTTGTTTCATCATTGTTAAAATAAATGAGGTTTTTCTCAAAAATTCAATTTGCTGTCTGTTTTGTTGAAGTAAATTACTTGTATATTGAGTAATTTTATAAATGTCCAAGTATGTCCATATATAAGTTTTTAGGTATATGTGTATAACAAAAATGGGGCCCTATGAATGTAAGATTTTAATTTCACTAAGAGTGGAAGGAAAGAAGTTTGTTCTAGATTAGCACAGTGGTTTACCAGAAACAGAGAACAAAAGAAAACTGTTAAGTATTAAGAGCAATAAACAATAAAAAATGGTTTAACAGGAGATTTTAAAAAGATGGAAATTTTGTCCATCTCACAAATTTGTTATTGATAATTACCCACACATTGGAGATGACTTCTCTGAGTATAATCAGGTTCTTTCTACCCTGCAGACATTCTTTTCCTTTTTTGTCTTAGGTATTTTGATATAGGCTGGTAATACAGAACAGGGAAGGACAAGCTATAACTCTGAGCAATTCACACATCCATTGACAGTTCGTTTTTATTTTTTATTTTATTAGATATTTTCTTTATTTACATTTCAAATGCTATCCCCTTTCCTGGTTTCCACTCCTAAAAACCCCTATCCCATTCCCCCTCCCTCTGCTCACTAACCCACCTACTCCAGCTTCCCTAACCTGGCATTTCCTTGTCCTGGGTCAATGAGCCTTCACAGGTCCAAGGTCCTCTCCTCTCATTGATGTCTAACCAGGCCATCCTCTGCTATCCATGTGGCTGGAACCATGGGTCCCTCAGTGTTGACTCTTTGGTTGGTGATTAAGTCCCTGGGAGCTCTGGGGGTACTAGTTGGTTAATATTGTTATTCTTCTCATGGGGCTGTAAAAACCCTTCAGCTCCTTGAGTCCTTTCTCTAGTTCTTCCATTGGGAATCCTGTGCTCAGTTCAATGGTTGGCTGAGAGCATTCACCTCTGTGTTTGTTAGGCAATGGCAGGTTCTCTCTGGAAATAGCTATATCAGGTTCCTGTCAGCAAGCACTTGCTGGCATCCACAATAGTGTCTGGGTTTGGTAACTGTATATGAGATGGATCTCTAGGTGGGGCAGTTTCTGGATGGTCTTTCCATCAGTCTCTGCCCCACACTTTGTCTTTGTACTTCCTCTCATGGGTATTTTGTACCCTATCTAATAAGGACCAAAGTATTCACACTTTGGTCATCCTTCTTAAGTTACATGTGGTCTGAGAATTCTATCTTGGGTATTCCAAGCTTCTGGGATAACATTCACTTATCAGGGAGGACATACCATATGTGTTCTTTTGTGATTGGGTTACCTCACTATGGATGATATTTTCCAGTCCCACCCATTTGCCTAAGAAATTCATGAATTCATTTTTTAAATAGCTCAGTTGTATTCCATTCTGTAAATATACTGCACTTTCTATATCCATTCCTTCATTAAGGGACATCTAGTTCCTTTCCAGATTCTGGCTATTATAAATAGAGGTGCTATGAATGTAGTGGAGCATGTGCCCTTATTACATGCTGGAGAATCCTCTGGGTATATGCCCAGGAGTGGTATAACAGGGTCCCCCAATAGTATTATGCCCAGTTTTCTGAGGAACCACCAAACTGATTTCCAGTGTGGTTTTACCAGCTATCAATCTTACAAGCAGTGGGGGAGTGTTCCTCTTTCTCCAATACCATCCCAGCACCTGCTGTTTCTTGAGTTTTTGATCTTAACCATTCTGACTGTTGTGAGGTGAAATCTCAGGGTTGTTTCGATTTGCATTTCCCTGATGACTAAGGATGTTGAACATTTCTTTAAGTGCTTCTCAGCCATTCAATATTCCTCAGTTGAAAATTCTTTGTTTAGCTCTGTAACCCATTTTTTAATAGGATTACTTGGCTCTCTGGAGTTTAACTTGTTGAATTTTTTGGATATTAGCCCTTGGTCAGATGTAGGGTTGGTAAAGATCTTTTCCCAATTTGTTGGTTGCTGTTTTGTCCTATTGACAGTGTCCATTGCCTTACAGAACCTTTGTAATTGTATGAGGTCCCATTTGTCAATTCTTGATCTTAGAGCATAAGCTATTGGTGATCTGTTCAGGAAATTTTCCTCTGTGCCCATGTGCTCAAGGCTCTTCCCCAGTTACTTTTCTATTAGTTTAAGTGTGTCTGGTTTTATGTGGAGGTCCTTGATCCACTTGGAGTTGAGCTTAGTACAAGGAGATAAGAATGGATTGATTTGCATTCCTCTGCATGATAACCTTCTGTTGAACCAGCACCGTTTGTCCAAAAGGTGATCTTTTTTCCACTGGATGGTTTTAGCTCCTTTGTCAAAGATCAAGTGACCATAGGTTTGTGGGTTCATTTCTGGGTCTTCAATTCTATTCCACTGATCAACCAGTCTGTCACTGTACCAGTACCATACAGTTTTTAACACTATTGCTGTCGTACTGCTTGAGGTCCAGGAAATCGATTCAACCAGAAGGTCTATTACTGTGGAGAATATTATTTTATCTATCCTGTTTGTTGTTGTTGTTGTTGTTCCAGATGAATTTGAGAATTGCTTTTTCTAACTCTATGAAGATTTGAGTTGGAATTTTGATGGGAATTGCACTGAATCTCTAGATTGCTTTCAGCAAGATGACCAGTTTTACTATATTAATCCCAGTAATTCTCAAGCATGGGAAACCTTTCCATCTTCTGAGATCTTCAATTTCTTTCTTCAGAGACTTGAAGTTCCTGTCATACAGATCGATCTTTGACTAATTTGTTTAAAGTCATACGAAGATATTATATCTTGTTTGTGACTATTTTGAAGGGTGTCATTTCCCTAATTTCTTTTTCAGCCTGTTTATCCTTTGAGTATAGGAAGGTCACTGATTTGTTTGAGTTAATTTTATATCTGGCCACATTACTGAAGTTGATTACCAGCTGTAGGAGTTCTCTGGTAGAGTTTTTTGGGTCGCTTAAGTATACTAACATACCATATGCAAATAGTGATTGTTTGACTTCTTCCTTTCTGATTTGTTTCCCTTTGACCTCCTTTTGTTGTCTAATTGCTCTATCTAGAACTTCAAGTACTATATTGAATAAATATGGAGAGAGAGAATCCTTGTCTAATCCCTGGTTTTAGTGGGATTACTTCAAGTTTCTCTCCACTTAGTTGGTGTTGGCTACTGGTATGCTGTATATTGCTTTTACTATGTTTATGTGTGAGCCTTGAATTCCTGATCATTCCAAGACTTTTAACATGAAACGATGCTGAATTTTGTCAAATGCTTTTTCAATATCTAATGAAATGACCATGTGATTTTTCTCTTTGAGTTTGTTAATGTAGGGAATTTCTTTGATGGATTTCTGTTTATTGAATCATCCGTGCATCCCTGGGATGAAGCCTACTTGATTGTGGTGAATGTTTGTTTTGATGTGTCTTTTGATGCGGTTGGAAAGAATTTTATTAAGTATTTTTGCATCAATATTTTTTGAATAAGGGAAATTGGTCTGAAGTTCTCTTTCTTTGTTGGATCATTGTGTGATTTTGGTATCAGCGCAATTGTGGCTTCATAAAATGAGTTGGGTAGTATTCCTTCTGTTTCTATTTTGTATAATAGTTTCAAGAGTATTGTTGTTATGTCTTCTTTCTGAAGGTCTGATAGAATTCTGCATTAAAACCGTCTGGTCCTTTGCTTTTCTTGGTTGGGAGACTTTCAATGATTGCTTCTATTTCTTTAGGGGTCATGGGACTGTTTAGATGGTCTATCGGACCCTGATTTAACTTTGGTATTTGGAATCTGTCCAGAAAATTGTCCATTTCATTCAGATTTTCCAGTTGTGTTGAGTATAGAGGCTAGAGGTTTATCTACCTTGTCGATTTTCTCAAAGAACCAGCTCCTGGTTTTGTTGATTCTTTGTATTGTTCTCTTTGTTTCTACTTGGTTGATTTCAGCCATGAGTTTAATGATTTCCCATCATCTACTCCTTTTGGGTATATTATATTCTTTCAGTTCTAGAGCTTTCAGGTGTGCTGTTAAGCTGCTAGTGTATGCTTTCTCCAGCTTGTTTTTGAAGGCACACAGAGCTATGAATTTTCTTCTTAGCACTGCTTTCATTTTGTCCCATAAATTTTGGCATGTGGTACCTTCATTTTCTTTTCTTTTCTTTTTTTTTTTTAGCTTGTAAGAAGAACTTTATTTTCCTTCCATCTTTTTTCCCTTTGCTCAGCTGTCTGCAGAGCAGCTGAGGACCACTCAGTGGTGGCTCCAACCCACTCAGTGGCCTGCACTGTGGGAGCTGCTGACCAGTCCTCAGTGGCTGGCTGTGCACTCCAGTCTTCCGTGGGGAACTGCTGGATGGGCACAGAGGGCACCTGCACACCCTCAGATCAGTAGGCCACCTCCGGCTGGGCAGCAGTGAACTCAGGAGCTGGTGCAGTCCATTCTCCCCTGGAACTCCTCCTTGGTCACAGCCTTTTCGGCAGCAGCCTGCTCCTCCTTCTCAATCTCCTCTGGGTCTCCTCTCAATCTCCTCTGGATAGAAGTAAAGATCAGGCATAACCTCCCACGGGTGCCCGAGGGAAATAGTACCTCACATCTGGAGCACTTCCTGGGCTTTGTGTTTTCGGTTACATGCGTTTTGCATTTTGCATTTTGACTACTGAGTCAATGTGTTCTATGGTAATTTCAGCATCTGAGATTCTTTCTTCTATATCTTGTATTCTGTTGTGGATGTCTGCATCTAAGGCTCCTGATTTCTTTCCAAGGTTTTCTATCTCCAAAGTTATATCACCTTGTGATTTCTTTGTTATCCTACTTTTGTTTTTAGATCCTGGATGGTTTTGTTCGGTTCCTTCACTTGTTTGTGTTTTTCTGTAATTCTTTAAGGGATTTTTGTGTTTCCTCTTTAAGGGCTTCTGCTTTTAACCCATGTTCTCCTGTATTTCTTTAAGGGAGTTATTTATGCCCTTCTTGATCAGCATTATGAGATGTGGTTTTAAATCCAGATCTTGCTTTTCTGGTGTGTTGGGGTATCCAGGACTTGCTGTTGTGGGAGAACTTGGTTCAGATGGTGCCATGTTGCCTTGTTTTCTGTTGGTAATGTTCTTGTGTTTGCCTTTTGCCATCTAGTTATCTCTGGTGTTAGCTGGTCTTACTGTCTCTGATGGTGGCTTGTCTGTCATGCAAGCCTCTGTATGTGTGCTCCTGGGAGACCAGTTCTCTGTGTACACAGGTATGTAGGTACTCCTGTGAGACCTGCTCTCTTGTGGTTGTTTTGGGGTATGCAGTTCTGTGGCTCCAATCAGTTCTAGGTGCCAGCAGAAAACAGAAGGCTCCTGTCCCATGCTGCTTTTAGGTTCTTTTGTCCTCACGGTTTCAGGCTACTTCCTCTAAGCAGAAGGGCATGTCTCACCTGTGCTGACTGTCCTCTCTGTTCTGCTGGGTGTTTAGCTACCTTCCTGTGCCACTTGGATATGGTGAGCTGTGGCAGAGGATGGTCCCAAGCTGGAGACAGAAACTGGAGGGCTTCCACCTGAGGTTTCTGGATGTGATCCTCTGAGCGGCAGGGCATGTCTCACCTGTGCTGACTGTCCTCTCTGTGCTGCTGGGTGGTCAGCTACTTTCCTGTGCCACCTGGGTATGGCACGCTGTGGCAGAGGATGGTCCCAAGCCTTGGCATCAATCTCTATTAAATAGGTTTCCTCTACAATTAACAACTGTCTTATTCAAGGTTTCTATTCCTGCACAAATATCATGACCAAGAAGCAAGTTGGGGAGGAAAGGTTTATTCAGCTTACACTTCTGTGTTGCTGTTCATCACCAAAGGGAGTCAGGACTGGAACTCAAGCAAGTCAGGAGGCAGGGGCTGATGCAGAGACCATGGAGGGATGTTCCTTACTGACTTACTTCCTCTGGCTTGCTCAGCCTGCTCTCTTTTAGAACCCAAGAATACCAGCCCTGAGATGGTACCACCCACAAGGGCCCCTCCTTCCTTGATCACTAATTGAGAAAATGCCCCACAGTGGGATCTCATGGAGGCACTTCCCCAACTGAAGCTCCTTTCTCTGTGTTAAACTAGCCTGTGTCAAGTTGACACACAAAACCAGACAGTACAATTGACCCCTTGTCAACTAGATACACAAACACATCACTATTAAGCCTCAACCTTTACTTTCTTATTCATCCCCAAGATCTAAATAACTTTAAAAGTCCCACAGTCTTTACATATTAAAAATTCAATCCCTTTAAAACGTCCAATATCTTTTAAAATTCAAAATATCTTCACTGTGGGCTCCACTAAAATATTTTCTTCCTTCAAGAGGGAAAAATATCAGGGCATAGTCACAATCAAAAGCAAAACTCAATTTCCAACGGTTCAATGTCTGGGATCCAACTCACAATCTTCTGGACTCCTCCAAGGGCTTGGGTCACTTCTCCATCTCTACCCTTTGTAGCACACACCTTGTCTTCTAGGCTCCAGCAGTTTGTACTCCACTGCTGCTGCTGTTCTTAGTGGTCATCTCATGGCACTGACAACTCCAAAACACTCCTGTAACTAGGCTTCACCAATAGCCTCTCATAGGTTTTCTTCATGGCGCCAAACCTCAACTCCTAAGCATGACCCCTTCAGTCCTGGGACATCAATTGCAACTGAGGTTGCACTTTCATCAATGATCTTCCACGGCTTCTCACAGTACTGAGCCTCAGATGATCTTCGTGACTCCTTCATGCCTTCAAAGCCAGTACCAACTGGATAACTCTTACACAGTACCAAGTCCAGCCACAGCACAAATTACAACTGTGGTCATCTCTGGAACACAGCCTCTGTGCTCTCAGAAAACACTTCCTAGATCTCACCTCAGTGATGCTGGTCTCGTCTGAATCACCACTAATTTCTTAGCTCCAGCTAACCAGCATCAATAGTCCCAGTAACCCAAAGTTTTGCTTTAGTGGTTCTGATATCTTGTTAATCACAGCTGATTCTTCAGCTTCAGCTAACCAAAACCACAGAATTTTCACAATCAAAACATGGCCCTGATAAGAGTCTTTAATCTTCCCTCTGAAATTTTATAAACCAGGCCTCCATCTTCTGCACTGTTCTCAAAATTATCTTCCAAGCTCCTACAGAACATTCCAGAGAGCTCTTAACATTGACCAAAACATGGTCAGGTTGTCACAGGAATACCCCACTTCTGGTACCATTTTGTCTTAGTCAGGGTTTCTATTTCTGCACAAACATCATAATCAAGAAGCAAGTTGGGGAGGAAAGGTTTTATTCAGCTTACACTTCTGTGTTGCTGTTCATCACCAAAGGAAATCAGGACTGGACTCAAGTAGGTTAGGAAGCAGGACCTGATGCAGAGGCCATGGAGGGATGTTCCTTACTGGCTTTCTTCTCCTGGCTTGCTCAGCCTGTTCTCTTATAGAACCCAAGAATACCAGCCCAGAGATGGTACTACCCACAAGTGGCCCTCCCCGCATTGATCACTAATTGAGAAAATGCCTGACAGCTGGATCTCATGGAGGAATTTCCTCACCTAAAGCTCCTTTCTCTGTGATAACACCAGTCTGTGTCAAGTTAACACACAAAACCAGCCAGTACAGCAACATTACTCATTTTGGTTTCTTGGAATAATTAAGAGGAAAACAATATTTCAGGTTATACTATTTCACATATATTTAATGAATATTAAAAATTATTCAAATTACAAATAATTTGCTTTTTATTCTACCATATCAATAATAAATATTGTAGCTTTCAAAATAATTCCATAATGGGCTTGGTAAAGTTTCAGTGAGTACTTGTCAATTAAAAAGTGTATATGCAAGAAGATTTAAGAATGAGACTACAAAATGTATTGTGTGTGTGTGTGTGTGTGTGTATGTGTGTGTGTGTATGTGTGTGATGCTATGGATTTAAAAAGAAATTCCAATGTTGAATTTATTGATTTATATTATATCATAGTGACAGTATTTTTGGTGTAAAATATAATGTTTGTTTTCCTCATAATGACAAGGGTTATAAACAATATGTTTAGAAGAAACAGATTAAGAAGAGATCATGCAACACATTTATTCAGTCAAAGTTTTACATAAGATATATTTCAGTAATAAAGATACAAATTCCCCAAATAAATGCATTTTATATGTAGGTTTACTGAAGAATGAAAAGGCATGTAGGGATACAGTTTTAGAGAGTGATTTTAGTATGATACATTGTGGAAGAAAATGGGGATAAACTGAAGGTGTGTGGAATATCAAATCTTTACTCTTAAGACCTTCTAATCTCTTTTCACAAAAGTACTTGGGATGTCAATGTATCATATAGGGGTATAATGTTCTAAACACTGATACATAAAATATACTCTTAGTATAAAATGACTTTGGAAATGTTAATGAAAACAATATATTACTTTATCTAAAATAAAGCAGTACACTATTCAATCTTAGTTATTAGTAGAATTAATGTCAAAAATCATCTTTATGTTTTGGTGAAATTTGTTTAACCTCCCTATAAACAAGTTACTTTCAATAAAAAAGCACCAACAATAAAAACTGTATTGACTTTTTATCATGATCAAATTATCTAGGGGCTGTGAATACAGTGAGAACAGTATATATGTATTCAGAGGGTAGTCAAAAAAGACAGTACATCCCACTTCCTCAATTGTCACATATGGCCCATAAATGATATTTACCATGACTGCCTTGTACTACATAAACCTAGGTGTGCTCTATAAAAAATGTTCAATACTTTACTGAAAAAAAATACTTTCTGACACTTGTGTGACTTTTTTCTAAAGAAACAAAACCATGTCTAATGTTGACAAAAACTAATGTTTGTCCTAATTATTTGGTTCTAAACCCCAACTGTATCTATATCTGTTACTTTATATCAATTCTGAATTTAACTCACCCAAGGATGAGGTTTATTTTGCGCAGTGACCAAAACCTTACCCTCTCTCCATGTGTTGTAAGAGCCCATGGAACTACACCTTAACGTACTGTAATTTACATCACAGCATCACCAATTTAAGATTTAAAATATTCATAGATTGTTCTATGAAATGTCCTAGAAGATTATCTGAGTATGGCGTGCTCGGGAATTGTAATACCTCTTTCACATGATTGAAAAGGTAATCAATCAACCAAATGAAGAAAAATTATAATTCTTTTTTGGAAGTGTTTCTTGGTTTTCATAGTGAGATCATGCAAAGAAGATTTATTTAAAGCTACCAGTATCAGATAATAGATGAGGAGTAGGAAAAATATATATATCGTTTTATGGTGGGCCAATTTGTTATCACTAGGGGGATGTTCTTTTCTGAAGGGAAACAGAGGAGCAATAGATCTCAGGGGAGAAGGAAAGATAGGGATAACTATGAAGAGAGAAGGAAGGGGAAACTTCTGGTATGTGTGTGTATATTTTGGTCAATATGTGTGTGTGTGTTTATAGATAAATATACATATGTATAGATAGATAGATAGATAGATAGATAGATAGATAGATAGATAGATAGATAGATAGATAGATAGATAGATAGATAGACAGATAGACAGACAGACGTAATCAGAAGAGAGTAGGTTTGTGATATGGCATCACCACAATACTACCATGATATTCAGTATGCCAAGCATGTCTCTCCCTGCCCTGCTGTTTAAGAACAGCTGTAGTTTCTCTTGATGCTCAGAATCAATAACCTGCCAGGATGATGTCTTCTTTTCTCTCCTGCTGGTCCCTTGGCAAAATGCCCAGATATTTGAGTAGAGGCCATAGCTTAAATTTAATTCTTTTTCTGTTGACTAGTAGAAGGGATCTTCTGCTGGGAATCAAGACCTTTAAATCTTCTCAGTTTAGAATGCAAAGGCAGGAAATAAATTCCCCTGATATATGACAATGAGTGGGAGTAAACATAACTTCTTGCACTGCAATCCCTCGGTTACCTGGCTGTATACTACCTGCTAAGCAGAAACAGTCTCATGTAATTGCTTTGCAAAATGGTGACCTATGTTTTCCTGGAACTACCACAGAACAGATAGTGCTTTAGTGTGCTCTCCTGTTGCCATATCAGAACTACAGATGCTTGGTCAATGGGTTTGAGACAGGAGTTCAGCCTATGCTTATGTGTACAGTCTAATAATTTATACTGAGTAAAGAACTTCTAAGGCTAGAACAATGGTTCTTGGGTTGAGAATGTACACTGTTCTTGCTTAGGATCTGAGTTTGCTTCTCCATACCCATGTCAGGCAAGTTACAATATCATATAACTCCAGATCTAAAGAATCAAATTTCCTTTTTTTAATGGACTATGAGGATATTTTTACTAATGCATAAATGAGTACAATACAAACGTCCCCCATACACACACACACACACAAGCACACAAACATGCATACACACATACTTAAGAAATAAATAAATAAATATTTTTGTCTTTTAAAATCCCTCTTATGCTACATCAAATTAATGTTTTCCTTTTTTCAAAGAAAAAAGTTTACTTAGAGAAAATTAGATTTTTTAATAATGAGATTCAAATACAAGGGCACTCATGGACTGTGAAACCTTCATTTTTCTTATTTAATGATGTGATTTGTGTGCTAGTGCACTCCCACTGAAAAACACAATGTAAATGTTAGTAGTTATTTATGACAATAATAATAATTGCCAACTCCCCAAAAAAATCTATACCTTTAATCACATATTAATCACTACACACTGATTGTAAGAAACTTCAATACCTTTATTTTACCAATGGACAAGTCATTCAGACAAAAGTAAATTGATAAATATTTGACCTAAGAGGTGTTACAAACAAATGCAACTATAAGGTATTTATAGAATGCTTCTTCCAAAAAGTAAAGAATATATATTACTCTCATCACTTATGGAACTTATTCTGAAATTGTCCACATAATACATAAACAGACAAAAAAGAAGACTCGACAGATACAAGAACAGTCTTATTGCATCTTTTTATGGTGGGTTAATTTGTTATCAATGTAGCGGGGGGGGGGTGTTTTATTCTGAAGGGAAAGAGCAACAGTAGATCTCAGGGGAGAGGGAAAGATAGGGATAACAATGAAGAGAGGAGGAAGGGAAAGCTATTGAATGGTTGGATTTTATGAGAAGAATTAAGAAAAAGCAAAAGAAAATACACAATAAAACTCTGAAATATCTCCTGGCATCCTAGCAGAATAGCGTGAATTAAAGCAGTATACCAAAAGCCATAAATACAATAGAACGTTTCAGACTCATGGAAATTAACCATTTTGCTACTAAATGATAAAATGGGTCAAGAAATTAGGGAAGAAAGAAATTAAAGACTTTACAGAATTGAAAGAAAATGAATACATACCATAACCTACTTTCTTGGCAACAATGAAAGCAGTTCTAAGAGGGAAGTTCTTAGCACTAAATGCCTGTATTTTTAAAAAATGGACAGATTTCATGCTAGCATCTTAGCAATATACCTAAAGGCTCTAGAAGAAGTTAGCCCAACCAAGAGAAGTAGACAGCAAGTCATAATCAAACTGAGGGCTAAAATCCATAAAATAGAAATATAGAGAATAATATGAAGAATCAATTAAACAAAGAGATGATTCTTTTAGAAAATGAATAAGATAGAAAAGTCATTATACAAACTAACAAAAGACAGAAAGTATATCCATAATGACAAGATCAGAAGTGAAAGGTTGACAAGAAAACAGACACAGAGGAAATCTGGAGCATCATATGGACATCCTTAAAGATCTGTATTTCACCAAATGGGAAAATATAAATGAAACAGGAAATTTTTCTTTATATGTATCACTTACCAAAGTGAAATCAAGATGAGACAGACAATTTAATAAACCTATTACCCTAAAGAAAAGAAATATGGATGTTAAAATCTCCCACTTCAATAACAATAGCAACAACAACAACAACACACAGGGTTAGAGGATTTTATTGCAGATTCTATCGGACTTTCAAAGTGTAGTTATTGTCAATATTCCTCAAATTATTGTACACAATAAAAACAGAAGAAATATTGCCAAGTTTATGAAATGAGTCCACAGTCACCCCAATACCCAGGCCATATAAAGCCTCAACAAAGAAAAAGAATATTCCTTTTCATGCAAAAGATTCCAAATAAAATACTTGAAAACTGAATTATGGTACACATGGGAAAGTTTATCCACCATAATCAAATAGGTTTGATGCCAAAAATGAAGAGATGTTTTAATATTTGAAAATCTGTACATGTAGTCCACATATAAACAAGCAAAAAGAAAACTCACACATACACATGATCATTACAATAAATGCATGAAAGGACATTGACAAAATCCAAGGCTCCTTCATGATAAAAGTCTTGGAGAAGTCAGAGATACAAGAGACAAACTTAAACATAGTAAAAGTGATTTACAGGAAGCCTATAGCCAACCTCAAGTTAAATGTAAAGAAATTTTATTTCCTAAAATAAGGAAGAAGGTTGTTCACTCTCCATATTTATCAATAGAGTAGTTGAAATTTTGGTTAGAGCAATAAAATGACTGAAAAGTGTGAAGGGATTTAAATTGGAAAGGTAAAAGACAATGTATCCATATTTGCTGCTGAGATGAGAGTATACATCAGTGACCCTAAATGTTCCAACAGGGCACACTCATTGTAGATACATGTACGAATACATAGGCCAGTCTCAGCATCATTCATTTCTTTATCATTGTGTTGTACCTCAATATCAGCTGTTACCTCCTTCATTAAGATTGAAATAATATCTTATTTCATTCTTTTTCTCATACATTACATCCCAACAAGTTTTCCCTCTCTCTACTCTTCCAAGTTTCCTGCTATAATCTCTCCTCTCACCCTGATCTACTCATCCTTTATTTACCTTCAAAACAGAGCAGGACTCCCAGGCATGTCAACCAAATATAGCATAAAGTGTTATTCAAATACAAAGATAAATAATGAATAAATATATGTTTCACATCCTTATTTGTCAGGGAAATGTGATTCAAAACAACTTTGAAATCCCATCTTACACCTGTCAGAGTGACTAACATCAATAATGCAGGTGACAGCTCATGGTGGAGAGAATATGGAGTAGGGAAATATTCCTTCATTGCTGGTGGGCATGCAAACTTGTATAGCTACTTGGGAAATCAATTTTGTAGTTCCTCAAAAACTGGTAAGTCAATCATCCTCAAGACACAACTATACCAAATTTGACCACATACCCTCAAATACTCCATCCTTCAACAAGAACACTCCTCACCCATGTTTGTTGTGGCTCCATTCTTAATAGTCAAAACTAGACAAAACCAAGTTATTCTTAACAAAAAAATGGAAAAAGATAATGGAATTCATTTAGACCATGGAGCATTATTTAGCTATTTAAAAATGGGGAACAAGCTTCCATTGCTGGTGGGGGTGTAAAATTTTACAAACACTCTGGAAATAAATTTTGTGGTTTCTCAGAAAATTAGGAATTCATGACTCAACTATACCACTCCTGGAAATATGCTCAAAAGTTGCCCCACTATACCACAAAAGACACTTTCTCAACTATATTCATAGCAGATTTATTTGTAATAGCAAGAAACTGGGAACAACCTAGATGTCTCTCAACCAAAGGACGAATAAAAAATATGTGGCAAAATTGCACAATGAAATACTACTCAGCTATTAAAAACAAAGTTGTCATGAAATTTTCAGGCAAATGGCTGGAACTATAAACTATCATCCTGAGTGAGGTAACCCAGATCCCAAAGCACATCATAAATGGTATGCACTCACTGATAAGTGGATATTAGCCAAAACATACAGAATTCCCATGATACAATTCACATACTGTAAGAAGTTTAACAAGAAATAAAGCTCAAGTGAGGAATATTCAATCCCACTCAGAAGGGGGGAACCAAATAGTAATAGGAGGCAAAGTGAGGGAGGAATTTGGGTGGAAAGGGAGAGAGAGAGAGAGAGAGAGAGAGAGAGAGAGAGAGAGAGAGAGAGAGAGAGAGGAGAAAGAAGGGCAGGATCAAGTATGTGGGAAGATAGAAGAGAAACCCAGAGGATAAGGAGACTGAATGAAAATACACAGCTGTCTGAGGTGGGGTTGGGGGTAACTTCTAGCAAGTTTCAGAGACTTGGGATGTGAGAGACTCCTAGGACTCAATTGGGGTTGTCTTAGCAGAAATGTCCAACAGTGAGGAAATGGAATCCAAAGAGACTACCTCTATTAGATAGAGCCCCCAGTGGAGGAATGGTGTCATCAAGTACCATCATAATTTTTTAACCAAGAATTGTTCCTGTCTAAAAAAAAAATGGAGCAGAGGCTGAGGGAAAGGCCATCCAGTGACCAGTCGAACTTAGAATCTATTCCATGGCAGGCACCAAACCCTGATATTATTACTGTTGCTAGGTTGTACTTGTAGAAAATAGCCTAGAATGGCTGTTCTCTGAGAGGCTCTACCAGCAGCTGAATGAAACAGATGGAGACACTTATAACCAATCTTTACACTTAGGTAAGGCCCCAATGGAAGTGTTAAGGGAAGGAATGAAGGAACTGAAGGGGGTGGCAATCTGATAGGAAGACCAACAGTGTCAACTAACCTGAACCCCTAGGAGCTCTCAGAGTAAGTCACCAACCGAAGAGCATATACATGGGCCTGGTCCAGGCCCCTTTAAACCCAGTTCCCTCTCCCATTGTAGCAGAAGACTGCTTTTTCTGGTCTCAGTCCGAAAGGATGTGCCTAATCCAGTAGAGACTGAATGCCCTAGGCAAGGAGGGTGCCTGGGAGAAGGGCTGAAGATGGGAGCACCCTTTCAGAGGCAAAGAAATGGGTGGGGATGATGTGAAGAACTCTAGGAGATGGGACTGGGAAGAGGAAACATTTCAGATGTAAATAAATAAAATAATTGCTTAAAAACTCAGAAGGTGGAGAAATCTTACATGCTCTTGGATTGGCAGGATTAATATAGTAAAAATGACAATCTTGCCAAAAGCAATATACAGATTCAATACAATCCCCATCAAAATCCCAATTCAATTCTTCATAGTTAGAAAGAGGAATTCAAAAATTCATCGGAAATAACAGAAAATCCAGGATAGCTAAAACTATTCTCAAGAGTAAAAGAACGACTCTGCCATCTTTGCTCCAGCAACAGGGCAATTGGGACCTCCAGGCGCAAGGACAATCAAGCATAATATCGCTAGGACTCAGCTAGTTTGTGTGCTCCCTGCTCCCAAGAGCTGGGCAGTTCTGTGGTCACCTATGCACCAGCTCTGCTGTGGGACATCTGCCCTGAAGAGGGACCCGCACTGGGAGAGAGCGCATCCACACAGGGAGGGAGCACACCAGCCTCCCCTTGGTGACCTCTGCTCTGGGGATTGACTACACTGAGCCTTTGGATGTGCAGGGATTCCCCAATATAACATCACTTGGGGCAAGGCACATCAGGGCTCCAAAGTCACTCAGGAGCAGAGCAGCCCCCCAGCAATCGGTGCCAAGGGAATCCTGGTAATTCAGGGCAGCAGAATTAGCCTTGCTGGTTCACAGGTGGTCCAACAAACAACCAGTGACAGCAGGACCAACTAACACCAGAGGTAACCAGATGGCAAAAGGCAAACGTAGGAAAGTTACAAACTGAAATCAAGGCAATATGGCACCATCCAAATCCAAGTCTCCAACAGCAGCAAATCCTGGATACCCCATTACACCCGAAAGGCAAGATCTGGATTTAAAATCAGTTCTCATATGCTATTAGAGGATTTCAAGAAGGACACAAATAAATCTCATAAAGAAATACAGGAGAACATGAATAAACGGGTAGAAGCCCTTAAAAAGGAAACACAAAAATCGCTTAAAGAAATGCAGGAGAATATGAGTCAACTGATGGAGGCACATAAGGAGGCAACATAAAAATCACTTAAAGAAATGAATCAACGAATAGATGCCCTTACAAAGGAAACACAAGAATCACTTAAAGAAATGCAGAAGAATATGGATCAACAGATGGAAGGCCCTGAGGAGGAAACACAAAAATCGCTTAGAGAAATACAGGAGAACTTGGGTCAACAGGCAGAAATCCTGAAAGAGGAAATGCAAAAATACCTTAAAGAAATACAGGATAATACAAACAAACAAATGAAGGATCTCAGCAAATCCATCCAGAATCTAAAAAGGAAGTAGAAACAACTAAGAAATCACAAAGGGAGACAACTTTGGAGGTAGAAAACCTTGGGAAGAAATCAGGAGTCATAGTTGCAAACATCAATAATAGAATACAAGAGATGGAAGAAAGAATCTCACGTGCTGAGGATACCATAGAAAGCATTGACTCTACACTCAAATGCAAAATGCAAAATGCAAAAAAAAAAACGTGTAACCCAAAACATCCAGGGAATCCAGGAAACAATGAGAAGTCCAAACCTAAGGATTATAGATGAGAGTGAAGATTTGCAACTTAAAGGGCCAGTAAATATCAACAAAATTTTGGATGAAAATTTCCCTAACCTAAAGAGAGAGAGATGGCCATGAACGTACAAGAAACCTATAGAACCCCAAACAGACTGGACCAGAACAGAAATACCTTCCGTCACATAATAATCAAAACACCAAATGTACTAAACAAAGAAAGAATATTAAAAGCAGAAGAGAAAAAGGCCAAGTAACATATAAAGGAAGACCTATCCGATTCACATCAGACTTCTCACAAGAGACTATGAAAGCCAGAAGATCCTGGGCAGATCTCATGCAGACATTAAGAGAACACAAATGCCAGCCTAGACTACTATACCCAGCAAAACTCTCAATCACCATAGATGGAGAGACCAAGATATTCCATGATAAAACCAAATTTATACAATATCTTTCCACAAACCCAACCCTGCAAAGGATAATATGTGGAAACCGCCAATACAAGGAGAGAAACCAAACCCTGGAAAAAACGAGATAGTAAACTTCAAGCATCAAACCCAAAAGTAGATAACCACTCAAACATAAAGATAGCGTCAAGAATAACAGGTGGCAGGGCAGGAGTCTACCAGCTTCCCTTTGGCAACCTCTGTTCTGGGGATTGACTGCACTGAGGAGACAGGTATCCAGGTTCTTCCCAATATAACATCGCTTGGGACACAGCCTGTTGGGCTTCCATCTGTGCCCAAGAGGTGGACAGTGCTTTGGTCCTCTGGGCACCAGCTCTATTGTGGGTCATCTCCCCTGCAGAGTGATCTGCACCTAGAGAGTGCAGAGTGCACGCTGCCATCTTTGCATTGGCATCAGGGCAATTGGGACCTCCAGGCACAGGGACAGTCAGGCATAATATCGCTTGGTTCTCAGGCAGCTTGTATGCACCCTGTTCACAAGAGCTGGGCAGGTCTTCAGTAACCCACACGCCAGCTCTGCAGTGGGACTTCTGCCCTACAGAGGAACACCCCACCCCCCGCTCTGGGAGAGATAATCCCCCCCACACACACACACACAGGGCAGGAGCCTACCAGCCTCACTTTGGCAACCTCTGCTATGGGAATCCACTACACTGAACCTTTGGATGTGCAGGGATTCCCCAATATAACATCACTTGGGGCAAGGCGCATAGGGGCTGCAAAGTCACTCAGGAGCAGGGAAAGCCCCAGAAATCGGTGCCAGGGGAATCCCGGTAATCCAGTGGGGTCAGAAATAGCTTTGCAGGCTCACAGGAAGTCCAACCAATAGCCAGTGACAGCAGGACCAAGTAACACCAGAGGTAACTAGATGGCAAAAGGCAAACGTAGGAACATTACTAACAGAAATCAAAATAACATGGCACCATCCAAACTCAACTCTCCAACAGCAGCAAGTCCTGGATACCCCACCACACTCGAAAGACAAGATCTGGATTTAAAATCACTTCTCATGATGCTATTAGACAATTTCAAGAAGGACACAAATAAATCTCATAAAGAAATACAGGAGAACATGAATCAACGGGTAGAAGCCCTTACAAAGGAAACACAAAAATCGCATAGAGAAATGCAGGAGAACATGGGTCAACAGATGGAGGTCCACAAGGAGGCAACACAAAAATCACTTAAAGAAATGAATCAAGGGGTAGATGCACTTTCAAAGGAATCACAAAAATCACATAAATGCAGAAGAATATGGGTCAACAGATAGATGCCCATAGGGAGGCAATACAAAAATTGCTTAAAGAAATGAATCAACGGATAGATGCCCTTACAAAGGAAACACAAGAATCACTTAAAGAAATGGAGGAGAATATAGATCAATAGATGGAAGGCAATGAGGAGGAAACACAAAAATCACTTAGAGAAATACAGGAGAACTTGGGTCAACAGGCAGAAATCCTGAAAGATGAAATGCAAAAATACCTTAAAGAAATACAGGATAATACAAACAAACAAGTGAAGGATCTCAGCAAATCCATCCAGAATCTAAAAAAGGAATTAGAAACAACTAAGAAATCACAAAGGGAGACAACGTTGGAGATAGAAAACCTTGGGAAGAAATCAGGAGTCATAGATGCAAACATCAACAATAGAATACAAGAGATGGAAGAAAGAATCTCAGGTGCTGAAGATACCATAGAAAGCATCGACTCAACAGTCAAAGAAAATACAGAATGCAAAAAATGTGTAACCCAAAACATCCAGGAAATCCAGGACACAATGAGAAGACCAAACCTAAGGATTATAGGTATAGGTGAGAATGAAGATTTGCAACTTAAAGGGCCAGTAAACATCTTCAACAAAATTATGGAGGAAAACTTCCCTAACCTAAAGAGAGAGATGATGATGAACGTATAAAAAGCCTACAGAACCCCAAACAGACTGGACCAGAACAGAAATACCTCCCCTCACATAGTAATCAAAACATCAAATGTACTAAACAAAGAAAGAATATTAAAAGCAGTAAGAGAAAAAGCCAAGTAACATACAAAGGAAGACCTATCCGAATCACATCAGACTTCTCACCAGAGACTATGAAAGCCAGAAGATCCTGGGCAGATCTCATGCAGACACTAAGAGAAAACAAATGCCAGCCTAGACTACTACACCCAGCAAAACTCTCAATCACCATAGATGGAGAGACCAAGATATTCCATGATAAAACCAAATTTTCACAATATCTTTCCACAAAACCAGCCGTGCAAAGGATAATAGGTGGAAACCGCCAATACAAGGAGAGAAACAACACCCTGGAAAAAACAAAATAGTAACCTTCTTGCATCAAACCCAAAAGTAGATAACCACTCAAACACAAAGAGAGCGTCAAGAATAGCAGGTGGCAATAATCACTATTCCTTAATCTCTCTTAATATCATTGAGCTCAATTCCTCAATAAAAAGACATAGACTAACAGACTGGATACATAAACAGGACCCAGCATTTTTCTGGGTGCAGGAAACGCACCTCAGTGTCAAAGGCAAACACTACCTCAGAGTAAAAGGCTGGAAAACAATTTTACAAGCAAATGGTCCCAGGAAACAAGCCGGAGTAGCCATCCTAATATCAGATAAAATTGACTTTCAACCTAAAGTCATCAAAAAAGACACAGAAGGACACTACATACTGATCAAGGGAAAAATCCACCAAGAAGAACTCTCAATTCTGAATATCTATGCTCCAAATGCAAGGGCACCGTCATTCGTAAAAGAAACTTTATTGCACAATTCGCATATCAATAGATTTCCAAGAAGATGGAAGGAGAGACCCCTGCTCCTGAAAGGACTGGATGTAGGGGAATGCCAGGACAGAGAAGCAAGAGGAGGTTGAATGGGGAGAAGAGGGAGGGAAGGGGGCTTATGGGACTTTCGGGGAAGGAGGAAACGGGAAAGGGGAAATGATTTTGAATGTAAATAAAAAAAACTTAGAAAATAAGATAAAATTTTAAAAAAGAAAAAGAAACTTTACTAAAGCTCAAAGCACACATCGTACCTCACACAATAATAGTGGGTGACTTCAACACCCCGCTCTCTGAAATGGATCGTTCAGGAAAGCAGAAATTAAACAGAGACACAGTGAAACTAATTGAAGCCTTGGACCAAATGGAACTAATATATATATATATATATATATATATATATATATATATATATATATATATATATATAACATATATATATATAACATTTCATATATATATGAACATACATATATATATATGAACATACATATATATATATGAACATATATATATATATAACATTTCATCCTAGAGCAAAAGAATACACCTTCTTCTCAGAACCTCATTGTACCTTCTCCAAAATTGACCATATAATTAATTGGTCACAAATCAGATCTCAACAGATATAAGAAGATCAAACTAATCCCATGCCTTCTATCAGATCACTATGGAATAAGGGTGGTCTTAAGGGCAACAAAAACAACAGAAAACCCACATACACATGGAGGCTGAACAATGCTCTACTCAATGATTCAAATCCAGAGATTATTCAGAGAATCTAAATTCAAAGTCTCCAAAAAACCCCTTCATTCATAGCTTATAGTACATTTGAGCTCATAAAGACTGAAGCAGCAAGAACAAGACCTATATGGGTCTATATCATATACTCCACTGCATACATATTATAGCTATTAGCTTAGCAGTTTTATGAGACTCTTCAAAAGGAGAACTAATGGGTCTTTTATTCTCTCTCTCTCTCTCTCTCTCTCTCTCTCTCTCTCTCTCTCTCTCTCTCTCTCTCTCTCTCTCTCTCTCCCTCTCTCCCTCCCTCCCTTCCTCCCTCCCTCCCTCCATCCATCTTCCTTCCTTTCTTCCTTCCTTCCTTCCTTTCTTTTTCTTTCTTTCTTTCTTTCTTTCTTTCTTTCTTTCTTTCTTTCCTTCCTTCCTTCCTTCCTTCCTTCCTTCCTTCCTTCCTTCCTTCTTTCTTTCTTTCTTTCTTTCTTTCTTTCTTTCTTTCTTTCTTTCTTTCTTTCTTTCTTTCTTTCTTTCTTTTTTACATTCCATATTTTATCCCTCCCTGGCCCTCTCATCCCTCTGACTGTTCCACATCCCATACCTCCTCCCCCACCCGGTCTCCACATGAATGGCACAACCCCACCTGACCTTTAAACTCCCTCGGGCCTCCAGTCTCTTGAGGATTAGGGGCATCATCTCTGAATGAACACAGACCCAGCAGTTTTCTACTGTTTGTGTGTTGCATTCCTCATCTCAGCTGGTGTATGCTGCCTGTTTGATGGTCCAGTGTTTAAGAGATCTCATGGGTCCAGTTTAATTGAGACTGCTGGTCCTCCTATTGGGTCAGCCTTCTCAGCTTCTTTCAGCCCTCACTAGTTCAACAATAGAGGTCAGCTACTTCTTTTCATTCATTGGGTGCAAAAATCTGCATCTGACTCTTTCAGCTGCTTGTTGGACCTTCAATAGTGTGGTCATGCTAGATCCATTTTTGTGAGAGCTGCACAGCCTCAATAAAAGTGTCAGGCCTTGGGACCTCCCCTTGAGCTGGATCCCACTTTGGGCCTATCCCTAGACATTCTTTTCCTCAGGCTCCTCTCAATGTCCATCCCTTTAATTCTTTCAGACAGAACAATTACAGGTCAGATTTGTGACTGTGAGATGGTTCCCCTCTTCCTCATTTGATGTCCTGAATTCCTGTTGAAAGTGAGTTCTATAAGTTCCCTTTCCCTATTGTTTGGCATTTCATCTAAGGTTCCTCCCTTTGAGTCCTGAGTGTCTCTCACCTTCCAGGTCTCTGGTTCATTCTTGAGGGTCCCCCCAACCTCCTATCTCTCAAGGTTGCCTGTTTCCCTTATTTCTGCTGGCCCTCGGGCTTCAGTCCTTTTCTCTCACCTAATAATAGATCAGGATCCATACTCCCCCCCCCTTCTACTCATGCACTCCTTCTACTTTCCTTCCCAGGTTCCTCCCTCCTCCCTCTCCACTTGTGGTTACAGTCTTCTCCCTCCCACGTGGGACTGAGGCATCCTCATTAGTTTGCTGACCTGTTTGAGTTCTGTGGCTAATATCCAATTATTAGTGAGTACATACCATGCATGTCCTTTTGGGTCAGAGGTACCTCATTCAGGACCATATTTTCTAGTTCCATCAATTTGACTGCAAAACTCAGGTTGTCCTTGTGTAAATGAACCACATTTACTGTATCCATTCTTTTGTCATGGCACATCAAGATTGTTTCCAGCTTCTGACTGAAATCCCACCAGCAATGGAGAAGTGTTCCTCTTTCTCCACAACCTCTTCAACATGTGCTGTCACGTGAGGTTTTAATCTTAGCCATTCTGATTGGTATAAGGTGGAATCTCAGGGTCATTTTGATTTGCATTTCTCTGATCACTAAGGACTAAGGAACATTTCTTTAGGTGCTTCTCAGCCATTGGAAATTCCTCATTTGTGAAATCTTGGTTTAGTTCTATACCCCATTTTTTGATTTTTTTTTTTTTTGCTGATTAGCTTATTGAGATCTTTATCAAATTTGGATATTAGCCCTCTGTTGAGTTAGTGAAGTTTTTCCCAATCTGTAGGTTGCCAATTTGTCTTATTGGCTATGCACTTTTCCTTACGGAAGCTTTCCAGTTTCATAAGGTCACATTTATCAATTCTTGATCTTAGAGTCTGAGCCATTGAAGTCCTGTTTAGGAACATTTCCTTCTGTGCCAATGAGTTCAAGACTCTTTCCCACTTTCTCTTCTATTAGATTCAGTGTATCCTGTTTAATATTGAGGTCCTTGATCCACTTGGACTTGAGTTTTGTGCAAGGTGACAAATATGGGTCTATTTTCATTTTTCTACATACAGACAGCCAGTTAGACCAGCACCATTTATTGAAGATGCTTTCTTTTCTCCATTGTATATTTTTGGCTTTTTCATCAAAGATCAAGTGTTCATAGTGTGTGGTTTTATTTCTAGATCTTCAATTTGATTCCATTGATCAACCTGCCTGTCTCTGTACCAATGCCTGCAGTTTTTATCACCATTGCTCTGTAGTAAAGCTTGAGGACAGGGATTGTAATTTCCCAAGCCATTCTTTTATTGTTAAGAATTGTTTTCACTATTCTGGGTTTTTTGCCTTTACAGATGAATTAGAGAATTGCTCTTTCCATGTCTTTGAAGAATTTTGTTGTGATTTTGATGGGGATTACATTAAATCTACAGACTGTCTTTGGTAGGATGGCCATTTTTTACTGTGTTAATCCATGAGCATGGAAGATCTCTCCATTCTCTGAGATCTTCTTCTATTTCTTTCTTGAGAGTCTTGAAGTTATTGTCATACAGGTCTTTCACCTGTATTGTCATACAGGTGTTTGGTTATAGTTACTCCAAGATATCTTATATTATTTTGAGTATTGTGAAGGGAGTTGTTTCCCTAATTTCTTTCTTAGTCTGCTTATCATTTGTATAAAGGAAGGCTACTGATTTATTTGAGCTAATTTTATACCCAGCCACCTTGCTGAAGTTGTTTATCAGTTGGAAAAGTTCTTTGGTAGAATTTTTGAGGTCACTTATGTTTACTATCACATCATCTGCAAATAGTGATACATTTATTTCTTCTTTGCCAATTTGTATCCCCTGGATCTCTTTTTGTTGTCTTAGTGTTCTAGCTAGCACTTCGAGTACTATTTTGAATAGATATGGGGAGAGTGGTCATCCTTGCTTGTCCCTGATTTCAGTGGGATTGTTTCAAGTATGTCTCCATTTAATTTGATATTGACTGTTGGTTTGCAGTAAATTGCTTGATTTATGTTTAGGTATGGGCTTTGAATTCCTGATCTCTCCAATACTTTTAACATGAAGGGGTGTTGTATTTTGATAAATGCTTTCTCTGCTTCTAAGGAGATGATCATGTGATTTTTTCAAGTTTGTTTATATAGTGGATTACACTAATGGACTTTTGTATATTAAACCAACCTTGCATTCCTGGGATGATGCTTACTTGATCGTTGTGAATGATGGTTTTGATGTGTTCCTGGATTAGTTTTGCAAGAATTTTAATGAGTATTTTTGCATTGATATTCATAATTGAGATTGGTCTGAAGTTCCCTTTTTGGTTTAGTCCTTGTGTGGTTTAAGTATCAGAGTAATTATAGCTTCGTGGAACGAGTTAGGTAGTGTTCCTTCTCATTCTATTTCATGGAATAATTTTGGAAAATTGGTATCAGGTCTTTAAAGGTTTGGTACAGTTTTGCACTAAATCCATCTGGTCTTGGGTTTTTATTGGTTGGAAGGTTTTTAATGACATCTTTTATTTACTTGTGCGATATGGGCCTGTTGAGATAGTTTATTTCCTCTTGATTTAACTTTGGTATGTGGTATCTGTCCAGAAAACAATCCATTTCATCTATATTTTCCAGTTTTGTTGAGTATAGGCATTTAGAGTAGGATCTGATGATTTTTTGAATTTCCTCCATTTCTGTTCTTATGCCTCCCTTTTCATTTCTGATGCTTTTAATTTGGATACTGCCTCACAGCCCTTTAGTTAGTTTGGCTAGGGGTTTATCTATCTTGTTGATTCTCTCAAAGAACCACCTTCTGGTTTTGTTGATGAATTGCATTGTTTTCTTTGTTTCAATTTGGTGGATTTTGGCCTGAATTTGACTATTTTTCTGCCTTATACCACTCTTGGGTGAGTTTGCACCTTTTTGTTCTAGAGCTCTCAGGTGTGCTGTTAAGTAGTTAGTATAAGATCTCTCCAGTTTATTTACCAGGGCGCTTAGTGCTATGAACTTTCCTCTTAGCACTATTTTCATTGTGTCTCATAAGTTTGGTTATTTTCATTAAATTCAATATTTTCATTAAATTCCAGGAAGTCTTTAATTTCTTCCTTTATTTCCTCCCTGATTAAGTTGTCATTGATTAAAGAGTTGTTCAGTTTCCATGAGTATGTGGGGTTTCTGGAGATTTTTGCTGTTATTGAAGACCAGCCTTAGGCCATGGTGATCTGATAGGATGCATGGTATTATTTCTATCTTCCTGTATCGGTTGGGGGTTGTTTTGTTATCAATTTTATGGTCAATTTTGGAGAATGTACCATGAGGTGCTGAGAAGGTATAATCTCTTGTTTTAGGGTGAAATGTTCTGCAGATATCTGTTAAATCCTTTTGGTTTATAACCTCTCTTAGTTTCACTGTGTCTGTTTAGCTTCTGTTTCAACAACCTGTCCATTGGGGAGAGTGGCGCATTGCAGTCTCCCAGTATTATTGTGTGGGATTCAATGTGTGTTTTGAGCTTTAGTAAAGTTTCTTTTATGAAAGTGGGTGTTCTTGCATTTGGGGCATAGATGTTCAGAATTGAGACTTTCTCTTGGTGGATTTTTCCCTTGATGAATATGAAGTGTCCTTTTTCATCATCACACTTGATAACTTTTGGTTGAAAGTCTATCTTATTGGATATTATGATGGCAACTCCTGCTTGTTTCCTGGGACCATTGGCTTGGAAGATGGTTTTCTTCATTCTTTTACTCTGAGATAATGTTTGTCTTCGCTATTCAGGTGTGTTTCTTGTATACAGAAAATGCTGGACTTGTTTTCATTTCCAGTCTGTTATCTTACATCTTTTTGAAGGTGAGTTCAGTCCATTAGGATTGAGAGATATTAAATAAAGATGAGTGTTGATTCCTGATATGTTTGTTTTTGTAGGTGGCTTTATGTTCTTGTGGTTCTCTCCTTTTGGCTTTGTTATGAGATGGCTAATGTCTTTTCTTTGGTGCAGGTACCTTCCTTGTATTGGAGTTTTCCTTCTAGGATCCTCTGTAGGGATGGTTTGGTAGATAGATACTGTTTGAATTTGGTTTTGTCCTGAAACATTTTGTTTTCTCCATATATGTTGATTTAGAGTTTTGTTGGGTATAGTAGCCTGGGCTGGCATTTGTGTACTCTTAGAGTCTGTATGACCTCTGACCAGGCTCCGCTGGCTTTCTTAGTCTCTGTTGATAAGTCTGGTGTAATTCTGATAGGTCAACTTTTGTATGTTATTTGGCCCTTTTTCTTTGAAGCTTTTAATATTCTTTCTTTGTTCTGTGCTTTTAATGTTTTGATTATTATGTGACAAGAGAATTCTCTTTTCTGGTCCCACTTATTTGGTGTTCTATAGGCTTCTTTTATCTTTATGGCCATCTCTTCCTTCAGGTTGGGGAAGTTTTCTTCTTTGATTTTGTTGAAGACACTTTCAGGTCCTTTGAGCTGCGAATCTTCATTCTCCTCCATTCTGATTTTTCTTAGATTTGGTCTTTTCATTGTGTCCTGAATTCCCTAGATGCTTTGGGTTAGAATATTTTTATGTTTTGAATATTCTTTGACAGTTGTGTCAATATCTTCTATGGTATCTTCTACACCTGAGGTTCTCTCTTCTATCTCTTGTAATCTAATAGTGATACTTACATTTGTAATTCCTGACCTCTTTCCTAGGTTTTCTATTTCCAGGTTTGCCTCCATTTGTGTTTTCTTTATTGTGTCTACTTCCCCATTTAGGTCTTGGATCACTTTATTCAATTCCTTTGCCTGTTTACCTGTGTTTTCGTGTATTTCTTTCAGTGAGTTATTGATATCTTCCTTAAAGGACTCTATTATCTTCATGAGATAGGATTTTAGGACAGATTCCTGATTTTCAGGTGTGTTGTTGTATTCAGTAATTGCTGTGGTGGGAGAACTGGACTCTGATGATGCCCATGCATTTTGGCTTCTGTTGCTTATGATCTTCTGTTTGCCTTTCACCATCTGGATATCCCTGGTACGAGTTGGTCTGAGTAACTGCCTGAAGTCTGCCTCTTTTGTCCCTGGGTTGCTTCACGTCTCCTGGTAGGGTTGCAGCTTTGGCTGTAGCAGATCACCTGTGGGGCCAACTAACTGGGGGCACTTCAACAGAGTGGAGAAGCTCCTGATCTGTTGTTCTTGTTGCAGTAAATCTCCTGGAAGGCCTTCAGACTGTTGGTTCTTCAGTGGAGCAGTCAAGTTATTGTCCAACTGCTCTGAGTACAGCTGATCCTCAACTGCTCTGAGTGCAGTAGATCCTCTACGGCTCTGAGTGTAGCAAGTTCTCTAGGATGGGTCAGGATATGGTGTCTTCATGGGGGTAGACTAGATAGGAGTCTGCAACATCAGAACAAAAAAGACAGAAGTAGCAGAAAGGTCAGAAGAGGAGTGATATTTGGAAGGGCAGAGGTTTTGGTAGGTGATGAATCCTGAGTCCACCAGGCTCCAAACAGCAGCTTTGGGACTCCGGAGGGAGGGGAACTTCTCACCAAATGCTTGAGTGAAGGGGGTCCTCTAGGATGGGTCATGATTTAGAGTCTTCACTGGAGCAGATCAGCTAAGAGTCTGCCACAGAGGAAAGGAATCAGCAGAAAGGGGGTCTTTTATTCTTCTGAGTGATCTTGAGACCATTTTTCTCCTGATGGATTGCCGTGTTTGATTTAAATATGAAAAGTTTTTTGCTTTATCTTATTTTATTTTGTTATTTTTTTGGTTGCAATCTCTTAGAAACCTCTTCTTTTCTTCTGAGAGACCAAAATGGATGCATTATGGAGGGTGAAGAGGAGACAGGAGGAAATGAGAGAACTATAATCAGAATATTATGTATGGGAAAAGAGTCTATTTAAAATAAACATAATAAAAATTGACTCACTTTAATAGGCATTATTGCTTCTCACAAAAATTGAAAGTGAGTCATTCATGTTTGTTACTCTTAATTTTGACATTAGTGGTAGCAGCAGTATTACTTTGTTCAAAAGATGCTGTGAGGTCTAGCCTGGGAGGTCAGTAACAGACCTATTAGTAACAGCATTATCAATTAGATGAATCACCATGTCTGCTGGGATATTTTATGGATTTCTTTCATTAAATACACAAAGATTGAAGATGATATGTGATTAAAGACTTTCATGTTTGTAGAAAAAAAATAAGTGTTAAACAAGAAAGATTCATTTCATTTAACAATTACTAAAAGGTCTAATTAGCATTCCTTAGTTATGTTTGGGAATTTGGTAATGTTAGAAACTTGCAAAATAGTCATAAGCTTTGGAAAACCTTATGCCTTGAATATATAGTGTGTCATATTGGCTCATATATTGAATTCTTAGTGTTTGATGTTAGTGCTATTTTGATGATTCTACAAACATGAAAAAATGAGTTTGATAGAAAGTGTAAGTAACCAGAACATTTCTTTGAAGGCCATGGTCTGCCCTTCTTTGCTTTATATTTTCTGCTCATAATGATATGAAGAATTCTGCCATATTCTCTCATTGAAATTATGTTATGTACAAGTTCATTAGATCAAATTACCACTGATTTATCTAAAACCAAAAACTAAACACTTTCTCTTTTAAGCTATTATTGGCAAATATTTGGCCAGAGCAAAAGTTTTTAAACTATACAATATATTATAACATAGAACGCCAGGACAGAGTAACGAGAGGGGGTTGAATGGAGAAAAGAGAGAGGGAAAGGGGCTTATGGAACTTTCGGGGAGGGAGGAAACGGGAAAGGGGAAGTGATTTGGAATGTAAATTAAAAAAATAAAATAAAATAAATAAAAAAATAATATTAAAACTAATGTTTTATGTAATTTTTAAAGAATTCTGCAGTACAAAATTAGTTTTATGGGATGAAATATTTATATATATATATGTATATATAATTTAAAAGATATATGAAGAATAGAATTATATAAAAACATTGTGGTATGTATATGTCATATGAATGAGGGTGATCAGGTGTTCTATAGTGAAACATGACAAGAAATCATGCTAAAATCTCAGCTGATACCTATGCCAACCTACAAAGAAACCAAATAGAGACATCATCACTCACTTGTTTCCCAGCTATAGGTAGCAGCTTATATATTTCTCTCCCATTCATCTTAGAATGTTGACTGGTTAGATCTTGTGCAGATCTTGTTCAGTTACAACAGCCTTTCTGAATTTTGAGTGTAATGTCCTGTCCTATGCAGAAAACATTGATTTATCCCAGGCTTCACTGGCTCTTATACTATTTCCCCTATCTCTTCTATGATCTCTGACCTCTGCAGGAGTGGTGTGATATAGATTTTGCATCTATTGCTGGGTACTCCACTGGATCTCTCAGACACTGAGCTTCCAACCAGGTGGAATACACCAGCTGATATGAGGCCCCCAACACATACACAGCAGAGGACTGCTTGGTCTGGTTGCAGTGAGAGAAGAGGCATCTAACCCTTGAGAGACTTGATGCCTCAGGGGAGGGGGAGGTCTGGAGGTATGGAGGTGGTTGGTGGGGAGGAAAAAAGAGGAACACTCCTCCACGGCTGGTACAATTACAAAATGGTACAACAACTCTGGAAATCAGTCTGGCAGTTCCTCAGAAAACTGGGCATGATATTAACGAAAGACCCTGTTATAACACTCCTGAACATATACACAGTGGATTTCCCAGCATGTAATGAGGACACATGCTCCACTATGTCCATAGAAGCCCTATTTATAATAGCCAGAAGCTGGAAAGAACCCAGATGTCCCTCAATGGAGAAATGGATACAGGAAATATGGTATATTTATACTATGGAATACTACTCAGCTATTAAAACAATGAATTCATGAAATTCTTAGGCAAATGGATGGAACTGGAAAATATCATCCTAAGTGAGGTAACCCAGTCACAAAAGAACACACATGATAAAAAAGAACACTCACTGATAAGTGGATATTAGCCCAGAAGCTCAGAATACACAAGACACAATTCACATATCAAATAATTCCCAAGAAAGAGGATGGAGAGGCCCCTGGAAAGGATCAATGCAGCAGTGTAGGAGAATACCAGGACAGAGAAGCGGGAAAGAGTTGATTGGAGAACAGGGGGAGGTAACAGGGCTTATGGGACTTTCAGTGAGTGGGAAATCAGGAAAGGGTAAATCATTTGAAATGTAAATAAAGAATATATCTAATAAAAGAAAAAAGAAAAAAAGATGGGGGAGGAGAGGTGAAGAGCAGTAGGGGGCAGGCTGACCTGGAGGGGGATGGTGACAGTACTGTGAAAAAAATACTAATGAGTAATAATAATAAATTTTAAAAAGAAATTATATATAGAATACATATAAAATTTTAAATTAAAATGCAATGTTGAGTGTGTGTGTGTGTGTGTGTGTGTGTGTGTGTGAGAGAGAGAGAGAGAGAGAGAGAGAGAGAGAGAGAGAGAGAGAGAGAGAGAGAGAGAGAGGATAGATAGATAGATAGATAGATAGATAGATAGATAGATAGATAGATAGGTAGGTAGGTAGGTAGGTAGGTAGGTAGGTAGGTAGATAGATAGATAGATAGATAGATAGATAGATAGATAGATAGATAGATAGATAGATAGATAGATAAGAGATGGGATACCTTACTTCTTTTAATATATCATGGATCTCATCTATACAAATATGCATATTATTCACACTTCATCAAAGCAACTTCTCTTGACAACAGATGGAGAGCACTACAGAAAACCACGAGGAGCAAATTGTAGAGTTCTTGGGCACAGTCTGAGTGGATACATCAACAAAACCGGCACCTGCATTGCAGAAACAGAAGATGGAAAACTGTACAAAACAAAGAATTGGGACTCTTTGAAATCATGTCTTGTAGGAATGTCAGAAGCTATAGTCATGAAGATTACAGGAATTGTTTATACAATACCAAATGATCAAACATGGAAAGAAGTAATCTTATATAGAATGAGCTATTTATATTTTAAAATATTATATATTATTGTATGTATTAGAAATTATACAATATATTATATAGCATATAACTATATATTATTAAAATGCTGGTAAAAATTTTATATATGTGTAAGTAAATATAATTTATATTTAAATTCTTAAATTAAAATCAATATCATCATATATAAAATACACATAAAAACACACATATACATACACATATACATACATATATGTGTGTATGTTGTGTATGTGCATTTAAGGATAGTTAATATAAATAGAGTCCATGTACTTGAAAGGTGTATATGAAAGGGAAATGGAGAGAAGAAAAAGAAAGGCAAATAATATAATTATAATAATATCAAATATAAAAGATCAACAATGAAAATTAAAACAAATTGAAGATTTTAGAGTTAACAGTTTGGCATATTCATCTCAGCCAATAGTTTACAGTGTGCTATATAATTTATCAGTTTTCATTCTTTAAGAAGATTCATGTATTATGCACCATCAGGATCTTGTTATCTAGATTTAACTTTAGCTTTCATAGGAAGATAATTCCAAAATAATACTACAATAATAGGCAAGGAACCACCTTCAAGTTCACAATAAACAAAGAAGTACTTTAGTACTAGGAAGTTTTGTACTCTTTCTGACCCAAAATGTTTCCCATGTAACTTAATATTTAATATATGTGAAATAATCAGAGAAAAGTTTCTCTGATATGACCATGTAGTGCATTTCTTATCAAAAAATATTTTTGATGTATTACATTAGTAATCTCATTCACTAATTTCTATTTTATGCAGTTTACATTAGAAACTGTAAAACTGCTCTGCTAATTATTTAATCATAGTATAATAACTGTTTTTTACTAAATAATATGATAACATTTATGAAATATCAGCAAATAATGCATGTTTAAATACATTTGTTATCAGGCCTCCTAGCAAAACATTGTGATCTGAACTACATTTAATTTCATTTACACCTGATTTGCATGCTCTTATTTTACTTCCTGACACTCAGTAAAGCTTCAAGGAATGAGATCTCAGCAACAGTGTGTGCCTGTCAAAGCCAGGACAGAGAAGGGAGAGGGGGTTGAATGGGGAAAAGAGGGAAGGAAGGGGGCTTATGGGACTTTTGGGGAGTGAGGAAGCGGGAAAGGGGAAATGATTTGGAATGTAAATAAAAAAAAAAACTTAGAAAAAAAAAGACACAGAAGCAAGAAAGCCCTAGAACACATAGTTTTAGAAATGTTCTACAGGCTTGATGCACATGTCCCCTTACTGCTATGAATGCTGGCACTTAGAACTTTTACTTTTACTTTTAAAGGCAACCTGCAAAGTAATTCCTGATTCAACTCTCCCTGGACAGGATCATGCCACATATTGTCTTATAATTAAACTAAAGTGAGTCAAATGTATAGAGGTAAGTTCTTGGTCCTTATGCATCAGTCTTTTCCATGTGTGTCACAGTCAGTTTAAGACTTTATTACTCTCTGCATAACTGTTGATATCCCACAGCTTATGAATATATAGTATAAATCCTCCTTCCATCAATCTTTTCTGATTATTTTATGAACCTTGTCTCAGACCTTTTTCTAGGAATCTTCACTTGCAAATAATTTTCTTTTGTTTATGGATGCAATGGAATACAAATGTGTAATTGTCCTCCTTCAGTGAATGCTCTATACAATATATTACTTTAATAATATTTCTACATGTAATATGAAAGTTAAAAACTAATAAAATTATTGGAAAAAATAAATGTAATAAAGAAAATAGAATTAAAGGACATATAGGCAATAAAAGAATGAAACCTGTGAGAGTCAATCTATGATTTCTATAGATGCACAAAACACTTATAGAAATTGGGGAATAATAACACATAAAATCAATAGCTTATGGCATATATTACAAACTTAATAAAACAGGAAAATATTTGTTTTTAGGAAAATAATATTAAGTGTGTTTTTGTGAAATAAATTGTCATTTGAATAACTAAAGCCAATAATATTTTATAATATTGATGCTACTGTAAGATGCTCTGCATTTTAAAATTACATTTTGTGTCTTTTGCTGTCTTAATTTCTGTGTTTTGCTCATCCAGGCACATCTATTTCTTAATCTGGGCTGTGTATTTTGATCTTTAATCTATTGGAAAGGCTAAAAGAATCAACTAGGAAACAGAGAGTAGCATATAAAACAAGGGACAAGTAGATTTACTTATAATGAGGCAACTGACATGTGAAATTAATATGATAATAATAATAAATAATACAAAATAAATACATAAATAATCAGTAAATAATATATAAATAAAAATAAATATTTTTAAAAGAGACTGTAAAAAGAATAAGCTTTTGACTTTTTCACAATCACAATGTTTATGATAGGACCAACAATTTTTCTTTTTTTATCTGTCTTTTTTCTTTAATAATTTAAAACATGAATTAAACATAATTTGATAGTATCTACCCTTCACCTCCTTTCTATAAACCTTTACTGGTCCCTTCCAACCCCTTCTGCATCTCAACTTCCTGTCTGTTTCTTCTATTTTTCTCTTAATATAGAATGTACACAATATAATCTGTGCTGAGTTTTTGTATCAGAGGAAAAGATATGATTACTACCTAAAAGAATATGAAATTAACTTAGACTGTTGTCCAGTTTCCTTCCTGGATTCTTAGAGAAGAAAACCTTCATTTCTGATTCTCATAAATAACACACTGCATGCATGAAAGATCAGCCAGAGTAATGATTGTTTGTTCGTGGTGATCTTCAAGTGCAGGTGTACTGTCTAGAAAAGGAAAAAAATGATGTTCCATAGGCTAATGAGGTAAAACAGAATATAGGCAAAGAGACTTGCTGAGACAGTCTTAATGCAAACTGTGCCACTTATCAGGGTTTATCTATCCTCCCACCTGCTCTTATTGTTTTCGCTGTGTAATCTCCTTGCTTTGCCAAAGGGTCCCTTGCTACTTGCAAGTTCCAGGCCAAGCTGTTATTGACTACTTATTGTGAGTGCTGTGGAACTTATAAAATTTAATTTTTTTTCTAATGGTGGGTCCTCAGCAAATAATAACTTTACTTGTTAAGTCCCAATGTCCACATAAGCTACCAACAAACTCCTAAATAATCAATATCCATTTTAACTATCAGTTAAACAAGACTTGAAATTCTACAGGCACAAAGTTGTCATTTATTGTAAAGTTATTTAACAGGTAGAGTGTGCACTGAAACTTTTAAAGATAGAGACATACTGTGTTTTCATTTTTAAGTGAACAGATTTGGAGGTAAGATGATTGAGTGAGGAAGAATGGTTTAGAGTGCTTAGTGCTACTTAGAAAATTTGGGTTCACAAGCCAAATGAAATGGTCATTTCTGACCCCTGAATTGGTAATATTTAATATTTAATATCTTAGTCATTAGCAAATGAGGATAACTCAAGGCACCATAGATTTTTACCATGGATCTTATAATCTGACAGGGCAAACAACCTTCCCCCTACCGCCACCACACACACACACACACACACACACACACACACACACACACACAAACACACACACCACTACAAAAAGTGGAAGAATCTCACAGTGCTCCTCTACAGCTTGATGGAAATATACTTCAGTTACCATTACTACCCTGATGAAAAAGGAAACTCAAATTTTTTTTCTGATGTAGAAATCCCTAACACTTTTTTTTCGTCTTTTTTCTTTTCTATATTTTTTATTTACATTCCCAATAATTTCCTCTTTAATGGTTCCTTCCTCCAGAAAAGTCCCATAAGACCCCTCCCCCTGTTCTCTATTCAACCCTCTCCCAATTCTCTGTCCTGGTATTCCCCTACACTGCTACATCCAGGCTTTCCAAGATCGGGGTCTCTCCTTCCTTCTCTTGGAAATCAGTTGATATGTGAATTGTTGTGTCTTCGATATTCCGAGCTTCTGGGTTAATATCCACTTATCAGTGACTGCATAACATGTGGGTTCTTTTATGATTGGATTAAATCACTAAGGATGATATTTTCCAGTTCTGATCATTTGCCTAAGAATTTCATAAATTCATTGTTTTTTTTTTATTTTATTTTTTAAATTTACATTCCAAATCACTTCCCCTTTCCCGTTTCCTCCCTCCCCGAAAGTCCCATAAGCCCCCTTCCCTCCCTCTTTTCTCCATTCAGCCCCCTCTCGTTACTCTGTCCTGGCGTTCCCCTACATCCAGTCTTTCCAGGACCAGGGGTCTCTCCTTCCATCTTTTTAGAAATCTATTGATATGCGGATTGTGTCTAGGGTATTCCGAGATTCTGGGTCAATATCCCCTTATCAGTGACTGCATACCATGTGTGTTCTTTTGTGATTGGGTTACCTCACTAAGGATGATATTTTCAAGATCTGACCATTTGCCTAGGAATTTCGTGAATTCATTGTTTTTAATTGCAGAGTAGTATTCCATTGTGTAGATATACCACATCTTCTGAATCCATTCCTCCGTTGAGGGACATCTGGGTTCTTTCCAGCTTCTGGCTATTATAAATAAGGCTGCTATGAACATAGTGGAGCATGCATCATTATTGCATGCCGGGGAAGCCTCTGGGTATATGCCCAGGAGTGGTATAACAGGGTCCTCCTGGAGCTCAATGCCCAGTTTTCTGAGGAACCACCAGACTGCTTTCCAGAGTGGTTGTACCAGCTTGCAATCCCACCAGAAGTGGAGGAGTGTTCCTCTTTCTCCACATCCTTGCCAATACCTGCTGGCTCCTGAGTTTTTGACCTTAGACATTCTAATTGGTGTGAGGTGAAATCTCAGGGTTGTTTTGATTTGCATTTCCCTGATGACTAAGAATGTTGAACATTTCTTTAGGTGCTTCTCAGTCATTCGATAGTCTTCAGGGGAAAATTCTTTGTTTAGCTCTGGACCCCATCTTTTGATAGGGTTATTTGGCTCTCTGGAATCTAACTTTTTGAGTTCTTTGTATATATTGGATATTAGCCCTCTGTCAGATGTAGGGTTGGAAAATATCTTTTGCCAATGTGTTGGCTGCCGTTTTGTCCTTTTGACAGTGTCCTTTGCCTTACAGAAACTTTGCAATTTTAAGAGGTCCCATTTGTCAATTCTTGATCTTAGATCATAAGCTATTGGTGTTCTGTTCAAGAAATTTTCCCTTGTGACCATGTGTTCAAGGTTCTTCCATAGTTTCTTTTCTATTAGTTTCAGTGGTTTTATGTGGAGGTCCTTGATCCACTTGGAATTGAGCTTAGTACAAGGAGATAAGAATGGATCCATTTGCATTCTTCTGCATGTTGACCTACAGTTGAACCAGCACCATTTGTTGAAAAGGCTATCTTTTTTCCCACTGGATGGTTTTAGCTCCTTTGTCAAAGATCAAGTGACCATAGGTGTATGGGTTCATTTCTGAGTCTTCAATTCTGTTCCATTGATCTATATGCCTGTCACTATACCAATACCATGAAGTTTTAAACACTATTGTTCTGTAGTACAGCTTGAGGTCTGGGATACTGATTCCCCCAGAAGTTCTTTTACTCTTGAGAATAGTTTTAGCTATCCTGGGTTTTCTGTTATTTCAGATGAATTTGAGAATTGTTCTTTCTAACTCTATGAAAAATTGAGTTGGGATTTTGATGGAGATTGCATTGAATCTGTACATTGCTTTTGGCAAGATGGTCATTTTTACTATATTAATCCTGCCAATCCATGAGCATGGCAGATTTTTCCATCTTCTGAGGTCTTCTTCAATTTCTTTCTTCAGAGACTTGAAGTTCTTGTCATACAGATCTTTCACTTGTTTGGTTAGAGCCAGACCAAAATACTTTATATTGTATGTGGCTATCGTGAAGGGTATCATTTCTCTTATTTCTTTCTCATCCTGCTTATCCTTGGAGTACAGGAAGGCTAATTATTTGCTTGAGTTGATTTTATATATGGCCACTTTGCTGAAGTTGTTTATCAACTATAGGAGTTCTCTGGTGGAGTTCTTTGGGTCCCTTAAGTATACTATCATATCGTCTGCAAATAGTGATAGTTTGACTTCTTCCTTTACAATTTGTATCCCTTTGACCTCCTTTTGTTGTCTAATTGCTCTAGCTAGAACTTCAAGTACTATATTGAAAAGATATATAGAGAGAGGGCAGCCTTGTCTAGTCCCTGATTTTAGTGGGATTGCTTCAAGTCTCTCCATTTAGTTTGATGTTGGCTACCGGTTTGCTGTAAATTGCTTTTACTGTGTTTAGATAATGGGCCTCGAATTCCTGGTCTTTCAAAGATTTTAGCATGAAAGGATGCTGAATTTTGTCAGATTCTTTTTCAGCATCTAATGAAATGACATTTGGTTTTTTTCTTAGAGATTGCTTATGTAGTGGATTACATGGATGGACTTCCTTATATTGAACCATCCCTGCATCCCTGGGATGAAGCCTCCTTGATCATGTTGAATAATAATTTTAATGTGTTCTTGGATTCAGTTGGCAAGTATTTTATTGAGTATTTTTGCATGAATATTCATAAGAGAAATTGGTCTGAAATTCACTTTCTTTTTCGGATCTTTGTATGATTTTGGTATCAACGTAATTGTGGTATCAGCATAACTTCATAGAACAAGTTGGGTAGTGTTCCTTCTGTTTCTATTTTGTGGAATAGTTTGAAGACTATTGGTGTTAGGTCTTCTTTGAAGGTCTGATAGAATTCTGCACTAAAACCATCTGGTCCTGTGCTTTTTTGGTTGGAAGACTTCCAATGACCACTTCTATTTCTTCAGGGGTTATGGGACTGTTTAGATGGTCTATTTGATCCTGATTTAATTTTGGTATTTGGTATCTGTCTAGGAAATTGTCCATTTCCTCCAGTTTTTCCAGTTGTGTTGAATATAAACTTTTGTAATAGGATCTGATTTTTTTTTAATTTCTTCATTTTCTGTTGTTATATCTCCCTTTTAATTTCTTATTTTGTAATTTGGATACTGTTTCTGTGTCCTCTGGCTAGTCTGGCTAAGGACTTAACTATCTTGTTGATTTTATCAAAGAACCTACTCCTAGTTTTGTTGATTCTTTTCATGGTTCTATTAGTTTCTACTTGATTGATTTCAGCCCTGAGTTTGACGATTTCTTGCCTTCTACTCCTCTTGGGTGTATTTGCTTCTTTTTGCTCCAGTGTTATCAGGTGTGCCATTAAGCTGCTAGTGTATGCGCTCTCCAGCATCTTTTTGGATGTTGAAGAAGGCATTGCTCTAGGAGGGGGCAGCTCTCTGCTTCCATGTATCCTAGCCTTGTATTCATTAAAGCTTGCTAATGAAGATCAGAAAACAGGTATAGAAATTATTAAAAGAACACTTAAAATTCCTGAAATGATGATGGCTAAGAAAGAGGTGTTGAAGAATCTTTGATAGTTGAGAAAATTTTGCAGAGTTCCTCAGAAGTTGGTTATAACATCATGCTTGGGGATTTTGTGAACATAGTGGAAAAGTGAATCATTAATCCAACAAAGGTTGTAAGAACTACTTTACTGGATGCTGCTGGGGTGGCCTCCTTTCTAACAACAGCCAAAGCTGTAGTGATTGACATTCCTAAAGAAGAGATGGACCCTAGAATGAGTCCAATGGGTAGAATGGGAGGGGGCATGGAAGGTGTCATGTCCTAAGCCCTAGAATAGTGCTTTGTCCTTATCAGTGAACTGTGACAGGAAGCTCAAGGCAGGTTCCTTACCAATAACTTCAGAGGAGTTACCTGAAGAAAATGACTGAAGAGAAGGCTGGCTGATCAATGTAACTGGTTCCCATTGACAGTATATAATGGTTTACTGCTGTCATTGTCTATGCCTATGTACAATTTATTTTGTATTTTTGAATAAAGACATTTGTATATTTCTGATGCTGGGTATGAGAGCCGTGTGCCAATGTCCTGCTTTCAACTTAAATCACTGAGGCATCTCTACAGTTCTGTTACTATCAGGACTGTAGTTAGCACTGTGTCATCACATGAGATATTCAGAAGCAGCCTTTCTGTGGAGGGTGGGAAGGATTGTTTACAAAGTAGAGAAGTATCCAAGTATGTGATAATCTTTGTGCAATAAAATTTTGTTTAAAGATAAAAAAAAGACACTGGGCTTTTGGTCTGCATGAGATGAGCTAGCAGAAAGTGATAGCACTTCTTCATTCTTTAGAATTATTTTTCTGGTGAGAGCTGAGATGTCTGGAGATCTCTGGAGAGTGAACACAGCTCCTCAACAGTTTTTATCTAACAGGATTTCTGATTCTGGTTAGAAAATCCATAGGGACTGAATACAGCTCTTTGAGAATTTTTCATAGATCTTTTAGGATGTTTTTCTAACAGGATTTCTGACCTTGGTCAGAATGCTCAGCAATCTCAAGAATTACTTAGAGATTGAACAATCCCCTTTTAGAATGTTTCCCTGGCTTTCAAATTTTTATCAGAAAACCCAAGAATTTCTTCTAGAATTTTTCTAACAGGGTTTCTGATTTGTTCAGAAAATACAAGAATTTTTTTAATAGTAGCCTTTCTGACTTTGGTCAGAAAACCCATGAGATATCCAGAGAGCTTTTCAAGTTTTTACTAGCCGAGAGAGCTGTCTGGAGCAGAAAGCTAGCTGTTTCAACCAGAGAGTCTTTTTTTTTTTTTTTTAGAATACCAAGTAAAGGCTGGGTGGAGCACAACATAGAGAGACAGAGCAGTCTGAAAAGCTATCTTGAGCAGAACACAGAGAGAACAACAATCTGGAAAGGTGTCTCTAGCAAATCACAGAACACCATTTTGTAACCCATGATTTGACTTCAAATCATTGTTTTCACTGCTCCTAGACACTCCATTTATCAGAACTCCTCTCCAAGCCAAGGCTAGTACTTGGCATTGATACAATGCTGTTACACCTATCACACACACAACACACACACACACACACACACACACACACACACATTCTGGATTCCATGTGATACTATATGTTGATAATATGTATATTTTTAAAAGCAACATTTGTATATGTTATTATTAATATTAATGTTAATATTATTATTATTATTATCATTTCACTGGTTTCACTTTTTGTTCCTGGAAGGGAGACTGTGTGTTATTTTATATTTACATGTGTTTTTTGCTCATCTTCTCCCTCAGGCAGATACAGTAATTTTTTCAGCTCTCATGAAAATATTTGACTATATGATTAAGAACTTCAGTAAAAAGATGGAAGAGGTGCACATTTTTGTCTCTAGAATTCCCCTTTTTATCAATTTATACCATTCTTTCAATTATCTTCATTTAATTGACATTGGATTTGTGATGGGCTAGTAATGCAAAGAAAGTCCTCCTTATCCACATTAATATTTGATGATTTTTTTCTCTTGAAATTTTCCTCAAATTCTGTGCTTTTTCGTCACTAACTTTGAATCCTACATAAGGAAATTGTCTAAAGGTAGACAGAGGATTATCAAAATATGTATGAATTTTGGAAAAGATGTTTGCATGTGATATGGTCTGTGCTACAGCAGTGAAATGAGTGAGTATGATATTATGCAGAATACATGGATGGAATTCTCAATGGAAAATAAAATACTGTAAAATGTTGGAAGGTGAAAGGAAATATATTTATTTTCTCTTCAGTGGTCATCTGCAATTTAATCCTACAAATAAATCCCATTTTTTTGTAGTAAGAAAGATGAAGGGTGGATTTTTGCACTATCTTTTAGATTGTCAATATACTCTTAGAGAACTATCATCAAATGTGAATATAGTTAACTATACATCTTATAAACTACATCTACTCCCATCAACTATGTAATTGAAACCAAACTTAGTTATTAAGATTATGAGATTTTTGCTTTTGAAAAATATGGACACATTTATTAAATTAAAATGGAGAAATACTGATTTTGATCTGCCAATGGTAAAGTTTAATTCAGGTATCAGAAAAAATTTCTTTATCATGATTTTAATCATTTAATTATATTGGCTAAAGCTCTTAAATATGGTAAAATGCAAAGTGAATTTATTAGCATATAACTCAATGAAATTTAAATATTTTTAAATGTATAAAACTATTATATTGAAAGAATTACCTATCTAATAAATACTTAGATAACTAAACTTTGAATATTACAAAAAAGGAGATTTGTTTTAAAAATAGTACAATTTTTTGACATTTAAGATACATTGGGTAAATCACTATGAAGTACTTATATAAACTTAGTGGTGGGGGTGGGGATGATCCTCAAAGATTTGCCAAACATCTGGGATAGTGATCCTCCAAGAATCAATTGTGGTGACCTTAGCTGAGTCTCTCAACAGTTGTGATATGGTACTTGAAAAGGTCACCTCCTAGAGCCATGCAGGAAGCCCAGTGCAGTTATAAGGACTCCAACCCACACAGAGAACTTTATCCTGTCTAAATTTATCCTACCTACAGAAATGCATGTATGGGAGATAGAACAGAGACTGAAGGGATGTCTAAGGAATAACCAGCCCAACTAGATAGCCATCCCATGGGCCAGTACCAATCTCTGACTATTAAGGATACTCTGTTATACTTGCAGACAGGAAAATAGCATGGCAACAATCTGAGGCTCTACCAAGTAGCTGACGCAGAAAGATGCAGAGACCCACAGTCAAACATTGGATGGATATTGCAGACTATTATGGAAAAGTTGGGGGAAGAATTGAGGTCCCAAAAAGGGATATAAACTCCTTAGAACAGAACAATAGAGTCAGCCAACCTGGGGCTTTCAGAGACTGAACCATCCAACAAATGAGTATAGATGGGATTTAGTTAGACCTCTGGTCATATATAGAAGATGTGCAGCTAGGTATTTATGGAGGTGCCAAAGAACTAGAGTGGGAGCTATCCCTAAAGCTGTTGCTGGTGTGTGAAATCTGTTCCCCTAACTTAGCTGTCTTGTCTGGTCTCAGTGGGAGAAGAAGCTTCTAGCCCTGCAGAGATTTGATATGACAGTGTTTGGATAACCAGGGGGACCTCCACTATCTCAGAGGAGAAGGGGAGGGAGAGGGGACAGTGATAAGATTGTAAATGGATATACAATTAATGAATAAGTAAATAATAAGTTAATAGGGACTGTAAAATTATAAACAAATATATTTTAGGGATTCTCTTTGCAGATGCAATTTGTGATGTATATGTACATTAGCAGAAAACCTTCATGTGTTAGTCCATACACTTCCATATACTTGTTTGAGATAGTGTGTTTGGATAGTATTTCAACAAGTGTGTTGAGACTACAATGTTAAGGATTGGTTCTAATACTTTGTCTTAATTCTGCTCCCAGAATCACACAGGAATATATGCTTTCAGCCACTATATTCACAGCAGCCTTATTTATAATAGCCAGAAGCTGGAAAGAACCCAGATGTCCCTCAACGGAGGAATGGATTCAGAAGATGTGGTATATTTACACAATGGAATACTACTCTGCAATTAAAAACAATGAATTCACGAAATTCCTAGGCAAATGGTCAGATCTTGAAAATATCATCCTTAGTGAGGTAACCCAATCACAAAAGATCACACATGGTATGCAGTCACTGATAAGGGGATATTGACCCAGAATCTCAGAATACCCTAGACACAATCAGCATATCAATAGATTTCTAAAAAGATGGAAGGAGAGACCCCTGGTCCTGGAGAGACGGGATGTAGGGGAACGCCAGGACAGAGTAATGAGAGGGGGTTGAATGGAGAAAAGAGGGAGGGAAGGGGGCTTATGGGACTTTCGGGGAGGGAGGAAACGGGAAAGGGGAAGTGATTTGGAATGTAAATTAAAAAAATAAAAAAAGTAAAAAAAAAAAAGAAAACCTGACCCCAGTTGGCTCTGATTGGGAAATAAAGTCGCCAGCTGCCAATGTCTGGGCAGGATATAAGAGGTGGGACTTTTAGATTGTGTAGACAAGGAACTGAATGAGGAGATGGGGAGAATCCCTGTTTTGGAAGGAGAGGGATCAGATTTAAGAGCCGCAGGAAAGAAAGTTACCAGTCATGTAAGAAATTGGGATAACTAGAACTTCAAGTACTATATTGAAAAGATATGGAGAGAGAGGGCAGCCATGTCTAGTCCCTGATTTTAGTGGAATTGCTTCAAGTTTCTCTCCATCTAGATTGATGCTGGCTACAGGTTTGCTGTAAATTGCTTTTACTATGTTTAGATATGGGCCTCGAATTCCTGATCTTTCCAAGACCTTTAGCATGAAAGGATGCTGAATTTTGTCAAATGCTTTCTCAGCATCTATTGAGATGACCATGTGGTTTTTTTCTTTGAGATTGTTTATATAGTGGATTACATTGATGGATTTCCTTATATTGAACCATCACTGCATCCCTGGGATGAAGCCTACTTGATCATAGTGAATGATTGTTTTGATGTGTTCTTGGATTCGGTTGGCAAGAATTTTATTGAGTATTTTTGCATCAATATTCATAAGAGAGATTGGCCTGAGATTCTCTTTCTTTGTCGGATCTTTATGTGCTTTTGGTATTAGTGTAATTGTGGCTTCATAGAACGAGTTGGGTACTGTTCCTTCTGTTTCTATTTTGTGGAACAGATTGAAGAGCATTGGTGTTAGGTCTTCTTTGAAGGTCTGATAGAATTCTGCACTAAAACCATCTGGACCTGTGCTTTTTTTGGTTGGAAGATTTCCAGTGACAACTTCTATTTCTTCAGGGGTTATAGGACAGTTTAGATGGTCTATTTGATCCTGACTTAATTTTGGTATTTGGTATCTGTCAAAGAAATTGTCCATTTCCTCGAGATTTTCTAGTTGTGATGAATACAGGTTTTTGTAGTAGGATCTGATGATTTTTTGAATTTCCTCAGTTTCTGTTGTTATCTCTCCCTTTTTGTTTCTGATTTTATTAATTTGGATACTATCTCTGTGCCCTCTGGTTAGTCAGGCTAAGGGCTTATCTATCTTGTTGATTTTCAATGGGATACAAATTGGAAAGGAAGAAGTCAAACTATCACTATTTGCAGAGGTTTTGATAGGATCCTTAAGCAACCCAAAGAACTCCACCAGAGAACTCCTACAGCTGATAAACGACTTCAGCAAAGTGGCCGGATATAAAATCAACTCAAGCAAGTCAGTAGCCATCCTATACTCAAAGGATAAGCAGGCTGAGAAAGAAATAAGAGAAATGATACCCTTCACAATAGCCACAAACCATATAAAGTATCTTGGTGTGACTCTAACCAAACAAGTAAAAGATCTGTATGACAAGAACTTCAAGTCTCTGAAGAAAGAAATTGAAGAAGACCTCAGAAGATGGAAAAATTTGCCATGCTCATGGATTGGCAGGATTAATATAGTAAAAATGAGCATCTTACCAAAAGTAATATACAGATTCAATGCAATCCCCATCAAAATCCCAACTCAATTCTTCATAGAGTTAGAAAGAGCAATTCAAAAATTCATCTGGAATAACAGAAAACCCAGAATAGCTAAAACTATTCTCAAGAGTAAAAGAACCTCTGGGGGAATCAGTATCCCAGACCTCAAGCTGTACTACAGAGCAATACTGTTAAAAACCGCATAGTGGTACAGTGACAGGCATGTTGATCAGTGGAACAGAATTGAAGACCCAGAAATGAATCCACACTCCTATGGTCACTTGATCTTTGACAAAGGAGCTAAAACCATCCAGTGTAAAAAAGATAGCCTTTTCAACAAATGGTGCTGGCTCAACTGGAGGTCAACATGTAGAAGAATGCAAATTGACCCATTCTTATCTCCTTGCACTAAGCTCAATTCCAAGTGGATCAAGGACCTCCACATAAAACAAGACACACTGAAATTAATAGAAAGGAAACTAGGGAAGAACCTTGAACATATGGGCACAGTGGAGAATTTCCTGAATAGAACTCCATTAGCTTATGCTCTAAGATCAAGAACAGACAAATGGGACCTTATAAAATTACAAAGTTTTTGCAAGGCAAAAGACACTGTCAAAAAGACAAAGCAGCAACCAACTAACTGGGAAATGATCTTTACCAACCCTACATCCGACTGAGCGCTAATATCCAATATATACAAAGAACTCAAGAAGTTAAACTCCAGAGAGGCAAGTAACCCTATTAAAAAATGGGGTACAGAGCTAAACAAAGAGTTCTCACCTGAAGAATATCTAATGGCTGAGAAGCACCTAAAGAGATGTTCATCATCCTTAGTCATTAGGGAAATGCAAATCAAAACAACCCTGAGATTCTATCTTACACCAGTCAGAATGGCTAAGATCCAAAACACAGGAGACAGCAGTTGTTGGCGAGGATGTGGTGAAAGAGGAACACTCCTCCACTGCTGGTGGAATTGCAAGCTGGTACAACCACTCTGGAAAGCAGTCTGGCGGTTCCTCAGAAAACTGGGCATGACACTCCCGGAGGATCCGGCTATACCAATCCTGGGCATATACCCAGAGGCTTTACCTGCATGCAATAAGGACACATGCTCCACTATGTTCATAGCAGCCTTATTTATAATAACCAGAAGCTGGAAAGAACCCAGATGTCCCTCAACGGAGGAATGGATTCAGAAGATGTGGTATATTTACACAATGGAATACTACTCTGCAATTAAAAACAATGAATTCATGAAATTCCTAGGCAAATGGTCAGAACTTGAAAATATCATCCTTAGTGAGGTAACCCAATCACAAAAGAACACAAATGGTATGCAGTCACTGATAAGGTGATATTAATCCAGAATCTCGGAATACCCTAGACACAATTCGCATATCAAATAGATTTCTAAGAAGATGGAAGGAGAGACCCCTGGTCCTGGAAAGACTGGATATAGGGGAACGCCAGGACAGAGAAACGAGAGGGGGTTGAATGGAGAAAAGAGGGAGGGAAGGGGGCTTATGGGACTTTCGGGGAGGGAGGAAACGGGAAAGGGGAAATGATTTGGAATGTAAATTAAAAAAAAACTTAGAAAATAAAAAAAAATAAAGAATTTAGGATAGTGACCCTTGGGGCCACTTCCCCCATTGGATCTGTGGTAGCAGATACTAAATATTGATTTAGGAAGCTGACTCAGGAAAGTTGAAGGAGAGAAAGTAGCCATGGGGAGGATTAGAAATGCCCAGCTATTGAGTCAGTCAAGGCATATCAGATTAGTTGCTGGCATATGTATGTCTCTCACTCACAAATCCAGAGAGCTCTTGGGCAGGTGGAGCATGTGCCGAACACACTGGGAGCCGAAGCAGTTTCACTAATTCACTGCTACACTACACTACAAAAGCTCATGCTATTGTATTTGGCTTTTTTTTTTTTTAATGTACTCTTGGAATCCATACTCATGTCATAGGAGTGTGAGTAAAGTAATTTTAATTTTACTTGTGGACCCATCTCCTTCAACCTCTCAATATTTTATTTATTGTCAAAGAGCCTCATAAAATGTTCTCCCTATCAAGTGAATACTGTGAGCACTATCAAATATTATATCAAATATCCACACGGTCATCTGATGAATTTTAGCAGAGATTTCAGTAATGCTTTATGATATGTCAATGTAACTATGAAATAAAGTTTTCGTAACGACAATATCTTATAGTAATGTGCATAAAATACAGGGTAATTGAGCAATAAGATTAGTATATGATAAAATATTACAAGTTTTAGCATGCTTCATGAAGTCAAGCCATTCTGTAGTGAATTGTTACTGTAACCCTAACTTCTATGTAGACTTCTGTAAATGATTGCTTCCCAGAATCACAGAAAATGTAGACTGCTTTACATAATATGCTGCAATTTCCTATTCTTCATGGAATGAAGTCTCAAGCAAAATTAAATTTCTCACAGTTGGCATTTTGGGGACATGGTAGGCTGTATAACAATAAAATAATAATAATAATAATATTAATAATAATAATAATAATAATAATAATAATAATAATAATAAAAGAAGTTTCAGGTGATGAGTTTTTCTTTTTAAATATTGGTGTGAGTTTACAAAATAAAATTTTAATATGGACACAACTTGAATTTGCAAGTAGAATTAACACAGGCTATGTTGTATTAGGTGAATATTTATTCTTTGATGGCTAGATTAACAGTCCCTGCTACAAAGCTTTATAAAACAATCTAAGGCTATCTACTCTATCTACAATATCCAATTTCGGTAAAATATCATATGATTTAACTGAAATTATTTTAGCCACATTATTAATATTTTTTTATTTAAATAGTGTTAAAAACACTCTGGAGAAGAGAACATGAAAAGAGTAACAAAGTTTGAGGGGAGGGAGAATACAAGGGGAAAAGGCCCTCTGAAGGAAATGCACAAATTGAACTCACAGGGTCTGCAGCAGTAAAACCAGAACATACAGTAGTCTGCATCAGGTCTTCTGCATAAATATTATAGCTCTCTGCATACTACGTTTATGGGAATCCTGAGACTGTGGATGATTGGGTATCTTATTTTTGTGATTCTTTGGAGACTCTTTTCCTTCTGTTGGGTTGCCTTGTTTAGCCTCAATGCAATGATTTTGTTTCATCTTATGTTTTGTTATTCCCCAGATGCAGCAGGGAACCAGGCAGCTCCAGAGCCTTCTGTACACAGACACTGCCAGAAGAGAGTTGGTCTCCTAGGAGGACAGACACAGGTTTACAGGCCCATAGGAGGGGCAAGCTCCAGCCAGAGACAACAAGACTAACACCAGAGATAACCAGATGGCGAAAGGCAAGCACAAGGACCCTACCAACAGAAACCAAGGCTACTTGGCAACATCAGAGCCCAGTTCCCTCACCACAGTAAGTCCGGGATACCCCAACACACTGAAAAAACAAGAGTTGGATTTAAAGTCTCTTCTCAAGATGCTGTTAGAGGACATCAAGAAGGACATAAATAACTTCCTTAAAGAAATACAGGAGAACATGGGTCAAATGGTAAAGGCCCTTAAAGAGGAAACACAAAAATCCCTGAAAGAAATACAGGGGAGCATGGGTCAACAGGTTGAGGCCCTTAAAGAGGAAATACAAAAATCCCTGAAAGAAATACAGGAGAACACAAACAAACAAGTGAAGGAACTGAACAAAACGATCCAGGATCTAAAAATGGAAGTAGAAGCAATAAAGAAATCACAAAGTGAGACATCTTTGGAGATAGAAAATCTTGGAAAGAATTCATGAGTCATAGATGCAAGCATCAACAGCAGAATACATGAGATAGAAGAAAGAATCTCAGGGGCTGAAGATACCATAGAAAACACTGACTCAACAGTTAAAGAAAATGCAAAATGCAAAACGCTCCTGAGCCAAAACATTCAGGAAATCCAGGACACAATGAGAAGACCAAACCTAAGGATTATAGGTATAGAAGAGAGCGAAGATTTCCAACTTAAAGGGCCAGTAAATATCTTCAACAAAATTATAGAAGAAAACTTCTCTAACCTAAAGAAAGGGATGTCCATGAACATACAAGAAGCCTACATAACTGCAAACATACTGGACCAGACAAGAAAGTCCTCCAGGCACATAATAACCAAAACACCAAATGCACTAAACAAAGAAAGAATATTAAAAGCAGTAAGAGAAAAAGGTCAAGTAACCTATAAAGACAGGTCTATCAAAATTACACCAAACTTCTTACCTGAGACGATGAAAGCCAGAAGATCCTGGGCAGATCTCATACAGACCCTAAGAGAACACAAATGCCAGCCCAAACTACTGTACCCAGCAAAATTCTCAATTACCATAGATGGAGAAACCAAGATACTCCATGACAAAACCAAATTTACACAATATCTTTCTACAAATCCAGCCCTACAAAGGATAATAGATGTAAAACGCCAACCTGAGGAGGGAAACTACACCCTAGAAAAAGCAAGAAAGTAATCTTTTTCCTACAAACCCAAAAGAAAGTAACCACCCAAACATAAAAAGAACATCAAAAATAACAGGAGGCACCAATCGCTATTCCTTAATATCTTATAATGTCAACAGACTCAATTCCCCAACAAAAAACATAGTCTAACAGAAATGTTTTTCATGTGGATCTTCGATTTTATCAGATAATGTTTGTGACTCATCTTTCAATTCAGTAATGCTTTTTGTGTCTACCATTTTGACTGTATTATTTTCCATGATAATATTTAATTTTAACATTTTTTTCTGTGTATTTCTTTGATTTTGTTGGAGGTGTTTTTCATGTAGATCTTCGGTTTCGTGTGTGTGTGTGTGGGGTGTTTGTAGTTTCAATTTAGGAATTGAATTTAGGAAAAACAATTTAGGAATGTTTTTGTGCCTACCATTTTGTTGGTATAATTGTCCATGATAGTCTTCAATTTTAACATTTCTCTATATTTTTCTTCAATTTTGTCAGAAATATTTTCCATGTGGATCTTCAGTTTAATCAGACAATGTCTATCATTTTACTTTCAATCAACTTATGGACATTTTTATATCTACCATTTTATCTGTATAATTTTCCATGTAATAGTTTTAACATGTTTCTCTATATATTTCTTGAATTTTTTTTCAGGAATATTTTCCTTGTATATCTTCAATTTTATCAGAAAGTGTTTATAATTCCACTTTCAAGAAACATAGGAATATTTTTATGCCTACCATTTTATCTGTATAATTTTTCCATGAAATACGCAATCTTAATGCATTTTTTTATATATTTCTTCAGTTTTATCAGAGATATTTTCAATGCCCATTCTTTTCTAATGAGAGACAGAAAAGGAGTAGATCAAGAGGGTAGGTTAGGTGACCAATGTCTAGGAAGAGTAGAGTGAGGGAAAACTGTATTCAATATTTTCTCAAATTATATGAGAAAATCTATTTTCAATAAACTAAAACAATTCAAAAAGTAATGAAATAGCATCTATTAGAACTTGTTTCACAAAAATAGCAGTACTGAGAAGATGGGTCAATCAACAACTCATCCAGCTTGAGAATCATGTCTTGGATAGGGAGCCCATGCTTTATCATGGCTGAAGGACATTGTACCAAAGCATGGATTCCTCAGAGACCTAGGAGAGAAACATGAATGGCAAAAAGAAAAAAAAAAGAGTCAATGAAATGATGCCTGTGCTCACAGATTAGTGCCTAACACTAATTGTAATTAGAGATACTTTATCCAATAATTATTGAAAACAGATACAGAGACCCACAGGCAAACATTAGGTATGTTTCTGGGACTCCTGCTGCAGGGGGAACAGAAATATTGTAGGAATCAAAGGAATCTAGGACATCACAAGAAAACTACAGAACCAACAAATCTGGAGTGATAATGGCCCACAGGAATGAACTGAAAATAGGGTGCCTTCTTGGTCTGACTTAGTATACGTTATACTTTTATAGCTTGCGGGTTGGGCTGTTTCTAACTCCTTTGCCTGCTTTGGGGACCTAGTCCTCCCATTTCTTTGCCCGGGCTTAATATGAGGAGAAGGGCCTGATCTTATTGCAACATTTTTATGCCATCTTTGGTTGCTATCCCTGGGAGTCCTGTCCTTTTCTAAATGGAAACTGAAGAGGAATGAAAGGGAAGGAAGAAATTTTGGGTATGGTGGAGGTAGAGGTTGGAGGGATGGAGGGGAAACTGAGGTTGGATATAATATATTAGAAAATAAATTAATAAAATTATCTCTCATATATTATTTAAATTAAAATTTATTGTGTGCACTCCTATCTCAAGATAGTTTATATTATATAGATATTAAATTATATATTATCTCATATTGAGTTCTAAGTTTTAATAATCATATATAAAGTTAAGACTGTAAAAATACTTTATAATCTTATAATCAGAAACCATCCCCTGTTAACAGCCTTTCAATCATTATTATATGTCTATTAATTGCATTTTCATATTTTGGCCAATTAATGTAATAGAAGTTACATAAAAATTTCTTTTGGCTCAGAGGCACAGTGCTATTAGAATAAGGCCCTTTTAACGCTTCCAAAGGAATTGTATATTTTTCTTTATTGTTTTCTAATGGATTTATAATTTGTCATTTATGTTTAGATGTGTAACTCATTTTGGTTTGATTTTCATGTAATTCTTTGGATATTCTCTGTACACTATCATGACCAGGTTCATTTTCTTATTTATGATACTCTTGTTATTTACTTTGCTGTGTAAGTTTTTAAAGAAAATTTCATTTTTTTGTTTGGATAAATTGTGTTATATAAACCTTCTTAAAATTTATTAATTGTTTTATTTCAATTTTATACACATATTAGCATTCCCTTAGCCCTTTGTAATATAAATTTTTAAATTTCATTTCTTAAATTAAAATCAACTTTATTATTTTTAGAAATCAGAAACTCTAGCATTATAATATATGTATTTTTGTTTTATTTATCTAATTAAAAACTAATTAGTAACTAAATGAGTAACACTGATCATGGAAGTTAATTGACTACTGTCTCAAGTGCTTTTGTTTTATTTTGTTTTTTTTTCTATTTTATAAGAAACCAAGCTCTAATAATTAGTCTGAATGGATACATATGTGATTTTGTGTAGCTGCTCTGGGTTTGTTGTACAATTAATTGCCTAGTTTCATAATTTTCTAATTATTTGCTTCAAGGTTGATTTTCTTGATTGTTTTCAAACGTGTTTTTTACCCAAATTGTGAATGTGTGTGTGTGTGTGTGTGTGTGTGTGTGTGTGTGTGTGCACGCGCGTGCGCCCCCGTGCCTGTGCGCGTGTGCGTGTGTGTATGTCAATTAGAATTTTTAGGAAAACTTGTTGTACCAAAACCTGCTTGGAGTTTTTCTAAGTTTATTGTTTATCAGATTATCACCATTAAAGATTCTATTGATATGAGGCCCCCAACACATATACAGAAGAGGACTGCCAGGTCTGGGTTTAGTCATGGAGTTTGCACCTAACCCTCAAGAGACTTAAGGCCTCGGGAATTTAGAGGTCTGGTGGAGTAGAGGTTTAGGGGGTGGGACATCCTTGTGAATACAGGAGGCCGGGAGGATGTATGGGATGTAGTACAGTCAGAGAGTGGACCGGGAGGTAAATACAATCTGGAGTTTAAAATAAATAAATAAATAAATAAATAAATAAATAAATATTATTCAACCCTAGCAAAGAGAATGATCTGAAATTTAAAATTGTAAAGAGGATGAGTTTAATCATTCTTTCCATTTTCTCAGAATCTGCACAGAAATGTCAAGCAAAATGACATTTATATAAGCTAGAATATACACTCTCAAATAAATTTATTAAGTCAATATTGAACGAAAATATCCTGTAATCCAGAAGTTCATATAGAAGGAAACTCAAAATTATACATTTTAACCTAACAGGTTATGAATAATAATAAGTTTTTTTAACATTATAGTAATTAAAATAGTAAATAATTAAGCATAAAGGTAAATATGGATAATTTTTGTTGCTAACATGAAATTGAAAATTAAAGTCTTTTAACCATATTTATCTTAAATAAAAATCTTATAAATACGGTCTTTCCATGTGCATATAATTTGTTCTTTCTTGACCTTTTTCTTAGTAGCTTTAAAATTTGTGCTCTTTGCAGAGGAACTTTCCAGGACACTTAGTAACTTATGTTCTTTTTTGGAAAGTCAGTGACTCACAGGATGCTCTGCTCAGATGAGCTTATATATTTTTGGGTGCTGTTAAACATTGTATTTGAATGAATTTGATTGATATTGTCACATAATATATGTGTTAATTTCATTGACTGTTTGAAATTGGTAAGAGACGCCTTCCTGGGATTGAGGTTTCTTGGCAATTAGAAGAATTTGTGAGGAGAAATGGTAAGCACAGGTTCCTATCTAAACAGGACACATCGGGGGTTAGGGGAGGAAGTAGGGGCCAGCATCCATTTAGAAGATTCTTTGCCTCTCCTACACAGAAGCGTTCAGTTGCATTCTCCTATTCTATCTCTTGGTTTTCTATGTTTTCAGGAAATTCAATCCTTTGTCCACACCAGAGAGGTAGCCCAGTGTCCCTCTACATAACTGTCAACACCCTTTAACCATTTGTTTTATTTATTTCTCTTTACTCCGGAAGCAGAATGAACTTCAAGGATTCAGTGTCAATAACAACTCAGCAGACTTGATATAAAGAAAACTCAAACACACATGTTGGTGACCACAGGGATGTTTGATGTTCAGCTTAAGCAGCACCAAGAGTTCAATGGCCAAGTACAATATTCTTACTATTTTTGCTTAATGTTACACATGATGCTTTATTCTTACAATTATATTTAGCTTTCCATAGGAAAATTCTTATATAGATTTCATTAGTTTTTTTTTAATTTAATTTTATTTTATTTTTTTTAATTTACATTCCAAATCACTTCCCCTTTCCCGTTTCCTCCCTCCCCGAAAGTCCCATAAGCCCCCTTCCCTCCCTCTTTTCTCTGTTCAACCCCCTCTCATTACTCTGTCCTGGCGTTCCCCTACATCCAGTCTTTCCAGGACCAGGGGTCTCTCCTTCCATCTTTTTAGAAATCTATTGATATGCTGATTGTGTCTAGGGTATTCTGAGATTCTGGGTCAATATCCCCTTATCAGTGACTTCATACCATGTGTGATCTTTTGTGATTGGGTTACCTCACTAAGGATGATATTTTCAAGTTCTGACCATTTGCCTAGGAATTTCGTGAATTCATTGTTTTTAATTGCAGAGTAGTATTCCATTGTGTAAATATACCACATCTTCTGAATCCATTCCTCCGTTGAGGGACATCTGAGTTCTTTCCAGCTTCTGGCTATTATAAATAAGGCTGCTATGAATATAGTGGAGCATGTGTCCTTATTGCATGCAGGTAAAGTCTCTGGGTATATGCCCAGGAGTGGTATAGCCGGATCCTCCGGAAGTGTCATGCCCAGTTTTCTGAGGAGCCGCCAGACTGCTTTCCAGAGTGGTTGTACCAGCCTGCAATTCCACCAGCAGTGGAGGAGTGTTCCTCTTTCTCCACATCCTCGCCAACAACTGCTGTCTCCTGTGTTTTTGATCTTAGCCATCCTGACTGGTGTGAGATGGAATCTCAGGGTTGTTTTGATTTGCATTTCCCTAAGGAAATCTATATAAGAATTTTCCTATGGAAAGCTAAATATAATTGTAAGAATAAAGCATCATGTGTAACATTAAGCAAAAATAGTAAGAATATTGTACTTGGCCATTGAACTCTTGGTGCTGCTTAAGCTGAACATCAAACATCCCTGTGGTCACCAAGGGATGTGGTCACCTCAGGGTCACTAAGGATGATGAACATCTCTTTAGGTGCTTCTCAGCCATTAGATATTCTTCAGGTGAGAACTCTTTGTGTAGCTCTGTACCCCATTTTTAATAGGGTTACTTGCCTCTCTGGAGTTTAACTTCTTGAGTTCTTTGTATATCTTGGATATTAGCCCTCTGTCGGATGTAAGGTTGGTAAAGATCATTTCCCAGTTAGTTGGTTGCCGCTTTGTCTTTTTGACGGTGTCTTTTGCCTTGCAAAAACTTTGTAATTTAATGAGGTCCCATTTGTCTATTCTTGATCTTAGAGTATAAGCTATTGGAGTTCTGTTCAGGAAATTCTCCCCTGTGCCCATATGTTCAAGGTTCTTCCCTAGTTTCCCTTCTATTAGTTTCAGTGTGTCTGGTTTTATGTGGAGATCTTTGATCCACTTAGAATTGAGCTTAGTGCAAGGAGATAAGGATGGGTCAATTTGCATTCTTCTGCATGTTGACCTCCAGCTGAGCCAGCACCATTTGTTGAAAAGGCTATCTTTTTTCCACTGGATGGTTTTAGCTCCTTTGTCAAAGATCAAGTGACCATAGGAGTGTGGATTCATTTCTGGCTCTTCAATTCTGTTCCATTGATCTACATGTCTGTTACTGTACCAATACCATGCAGTTTTTAACACTATTGCTCTGTAGTACAGCTTGAGGTCCGGGATACTGATTCCCCCAGAGGTTCTTTTACTCTTGAGAATAGTTTTAGCTATTCTGGGTTTTCTGTTATTCCAGATGAATTTTTGAATTGCTCTTTCTAACTCTATGAAGAATTGAGTTGGGATTTTGATGGGGATTGCATTGAATCTGTGTATTACTTTTGGTAAGATGCTCATTTTTACTATATTAATCCTGCCAATCCATGAGCATGGCAGATTTTTCCATCTTCTGAGGTCTTCTTCAATTTCTTTCTTCAGAGACTTGAAGTTCTTGTCATACAGATCTTTCACTTGTTTGGTTAGCATCACGCCAAGATACTTAATATGGTTTGTGGCTATCCTAAAGGGTATTATTTCTCTTACTTCTTTCTCAGCCTGCTTATCCTTTGAGTATAGGAAGGCTTCTGACTTGCTTGAGTTGATTTTATATCCGGCCACTTTGCTGAAGTCGTTTATCAGCTGTAGGAGTTCTCTGGTGGAGTTCTTTGGGTCGCTTATGTACACTACCATATCGTCTGCAAATAGTGATAGTTTGACTTCTTCCTTTCCAATTTGTATCCCTTTGACCTCTTTTTGTTGTCTAATTGCTCTAGCTAGAACTTCAAGTACTATATTGAAAAGATATGGAGAGAGAGGGCAGCCTGTCATTAGTTTTTTATAATAAAATGTTAATATAAGTTCTTTTTTTTTACTTTGAAATTTGTTTTTATTTATTTTCTATATTTTTTTATTTACATTCCCAATTATTTCTCCTTTCCTGGTTCCTCCCTCCCCGAAAGTTCTATAAGCTCTCTTCACTTCCCCATGCCCAGTTTTCTGAGGAACCTCCAGACTGCTTTTCAGAGTGGATGTACCAGCTTGCGAACCCACCAGCAGTGGAGGAGTGTTCCTCTTTCTCCACATCCTCACCAACAACTGCTGTCTCCTGTGGTTTTGATCTTAGCCATTCTGACTACTGTGAGGTGGAATCTCTGGGTTGTTTTGATTTGCATTTCCCAGATCACTAAAGATTTTGAACATTTCTTTTCGTGCTTCTCAGCCATTCGATATTCTTCAGATGAGAACTCTTTATTTAGCTCTGTACCCCATTTTTAACAGGGTAATTTGGCTCTCTGGAGTCTAACTTCTTGAGTTCTTTGTTCTCTGTCGGATGTAGGGTTGGTAAAGATCTTTTCCCAATTTGTTGGCTGCTGCTTTGTCTTTGACAGTGTCCTTTGCCTTACAGAAACTTTGCAATTTTATGAGGTTCCATTTGTCAATTCTTGATCTTAGAGCATAATCTATTGGTGTTCTGTTCAGGAAAATCTCCCATGTGTCCATATGTTCAAGGTTCTTCCTTAGTTACCTTTCTATTAGTTTCAGTGTGTCTGGTCTTATGTGGAGGTCCTTGATGGGGAAATTTAATGAAAAATGTATTGATTTCTAAAATCAGAAGGAAAGATTTATTTTAATAAATAGTGACATAATAATGAATTAAAATAAAGATAAAAGAATCAAAAAAGTGGGATTATAACAGTCAGATTCTAAAGGGGAGACATAGTTTTTTTTTTTTTTTTTTTTTTTTTTTTTTTTAATTTAATTTTATTTTATTTTTTTAATTTACATTCCAAATCACTTCCCCTTTCCCGTTTCCTCCCTCCCCGAAAGTCCCATAAGCCCCCTTCCCTCCCTCTTTTCTCCGTTCAACCCCCTCTCATTACTCTGTCCTGGCGTTCCCCTACATCCAGTCTTTCCAGGACCAGGGGTCTCTCCTTCCATCTTTTTAGAAATCTATTGATATGCTGATTGTGTCTAGGGTATTCTGAGATTCTGGGTCAATATCCCCTTATCAGTGACTTCATACCATGTGTGATCTTTTGTGATTGGGTTACCTCACTAAGGATGATATTTTCAAGTTCTGACCATTTGCCTAGGAATTTACACAATGGAATACTACTCTGCAATTAAAAACAATGAATTCACGAAATTCCTAGGAGACATAGTTTTAATTAACAAGAAAATTTAAGACTGTAAAACTGAATAACATCAAAGAAGCCTTTTTTTTTTAACCATACATCCTCAATGCACAAAAATGCAGAGAACTGAAGACCATGTAATCCTTAAAACAAAGTGATATGTCTACAATACAGCTCCTACGTCTATGGTTCAGGAAACATGATAGAAGACAGTGCTGTAAAATATGTAATCCAGAAGGGCATATTGTCAGCTTTGAGATAGTGTATGTTATCGAACCCAGGAAATCTCAATAATGGCATCATCTAAATAATACCTATGCCACTGTAGATGGGAAAATCTCATTTCCTCTATACCCTAGATGAAGAGTTATAGATACTTTAATTAGTGCTGGATGAAAGAGAAGATGTGTGTTTGTGTGTGTGTGATGTGTAACTAAAACAATTATGTATATATGTAACAATAATAGTTTAGAAATGAAGCTGTCATATATTTGACATGGAGGACGTAGGACACAGGAGGACATGGGGTGGAGAAAAGGATGAACGTGATGAACATATGGTACATAAACACAAAATTCTGTCTTAAAAATCAAAAGAAAATTGGAAATCATGTATGCAGAAAAATCTTGTTTACATCTTTTCTTATGTTTCCTACCTAATACTTTCATAATCCTCTAAAACAGAATCGTGTGATACTCACATCCTGGGGCACCCATTTAGTAGCAACACACGAGTGAATATCTTTATAATTTATTGAAATAGAATTTGATGCAACCCAAGTTGTCCTCAAGCTTGCTGTGAAGTTGAGTGCCTTTGAACTTCAAATCCTTCATCATTCTCCTCACAGAGGGTCAGATCATATGATTATTCCACCAAGTCCAGATGGATGTGCATAGTAATATAAGACATTGTAGTAGTTTCAATACTAATAACCCCCACAGACTCATGTGTTTGAATGCTTGGCACATAGTGAGTGGCACTATTAGAAAGTGTAACTTCATTAAAATAAGTGTGGCTTTATTGGAAGTAGGTCACTGGGGTTAGGTTTTGGGTAAAAGAAGCTCAAGTCTAACCTGTGTGTCTCAGTCTTCACTTCTGCTTCCTATTAATAAAGATACAGGAATCTTAGTTCCTTTCCAATACAATGTTTGCCTGCACACTGTCATGCTTCCTATAATGATAATAATGGAATAAACCTCTGAACTGCAAGCCAGCCCCAATTAAATGTTGTTCTTCATAAGATTTGCCATCGTCAAGGCATATCTTGATAGCCATCTTACAAAGACAGACATTATTAGTCTTCAACATTTGCATACACATGAGTGAATAAATTATGTGTGAGGGATAGCAAATCACTTTTAACCAAAAATAAGTGTACATTAAATTTAAGACTATCTCATAACAAAACTGAATATGAAAATTCTTAAGGAAAAATACAACTTGTGTAAGATCATCAATACAAAGTTCCCTTTTAATATACATTTATATCTGTTTTAATAAAGAAAGCCAATGCCTTAATTCTGTTTTTAACAAGGAATTTACATGTTTATTTCTTTGTTCATGATGATGATATAAAGCATCTCAGCAATTTGCATTGCAAGTGATTTGAATCTAATAGTTTGTACTTAAGAGGTATCTTTCTTTTAAATTGTGTCTTTTTTTGGAGTCAAAGTATTTTAGTATTTTTCTTTAGTATTACATTACTTTTTCGTTTTCTGCATGAAATTTTAATTAGGATATACCTCCATGTTTTTCCTGCTGCCCTTACAGTTGAGCTCTTCTGAGTACCTGCTGTTAAATGAACCTGGACCAACAACACTGTAGGACACTCTAGGCATGATGGAACTTCAAGTAGGTCTCTAAGTTTATTTTGATTTATTAAACATTATTCTTACAATGTGAGGGAGAAAAAACATCTAATTGTTAACAAAACTTTAAAACCAAACATAAGGTAAAGGAAATAAAATTTTCTAATTTTATTAATTTATTAATAAAATTTATTAATTAATTTCTAAATGTTAGATCATAGAAAATACTAATTTTCAAAATATATATTAATATAAAAGAAGTGCTAAGGTATTAACCAATAATGGAGTAGACTATTAAACTTCAACTTCAATTATTTCTTATGTTCCACTAGGAATGTCAGTTCGTTTCAACATTATTAAGAATTACATTTTTTAACCAACTTTGAAAAACCTTGACTGCAAATAAGCATCATAGAATTTTTTGAAGAAAATGCATCATGCCTTCAAAAAGACTCCATATTCTCAGGTCAATAATGAAGCAAATTGAATTACTTCTGATGCTATACCTAGGTGGATGTTACAAGCAATAGTTTTAGATGGTTTTGTTCCCTAAAATTGAATTGCCAATACAGAAAGTAATGTTTCAAAGAACCTGAAAGAAATATTATTACCCTAATGTGATAACCTCCTGCTTATTACAGATTCAAGTGGCCATTTACTTCCCAGGAATATGCCCCAGAGGTCATGTTTATGTTCAGGGAAGAGAAGTAAGGTAACCTAACATCAAGAACAGCCAGCCAAAATGAATTTAGTATTAAACAAATGTGTTTGTCTAAAGCAGGGTAATAGTTGGTTGTTTGTTTTTGCTAATGGATTGTTCTTCATATCAATCTGAATTTTTTAAGAATTTTAAATTATTTTTTCTTCTTTGCTTATAAAACTTAGCACTCCTAGAAAAATTAAAATTTCTACATTTTCCCTGAGAATAAATATAATTCCTTTTCTGTCTTTGTGTCACATATGATTACTCTTGTATTAATTTGTTTAGAATCACTGTCATAATTTAGCATGGCCACAAAAATTCACCACTGTACAACCCAGGTGTTCTATTCACATATCCACAGAGGCCTTGAAGGACACAGTGCCTAACAACCCAGGCATTATACTCACATAGCCACAGAGGCCTTGTCGGACACAGTGCCTGTCAAGTCCCTGACTGTCTGAGCTGATTTCTAGGCCTCCTCAATTTTGCCAATCTGCTTTTAGTTAGAAGGAAAGAATGCTTTCACTGAAAAACAGGTGTGACTGCAATATGCTGCTGTCAGAAACAAACTATTTCTGTGAGGTCAGCCAGTCATCCTCAGGGAAACAAGGGATATTAGCTACACAAAAAATGAACCTGCAATGCAAAGACTAGATACTGAATTGTTTTTGGCACAGACATCAATCAGTCACTTAACAGCCTGCTGCACTCTCTATCTAGCTGGAAATCTAAGTTTACTCAAAAATCAACCTCTGAGACTCATAGTCTCCGTTTAACATTCTGCTGTGAGTGTTAAGAGTTCTGTGATGTGTCATCTTGACTGTTAACCTGACTACATCTGGAATCAACTAAAACAGAAGTTGCTGGACACTTTTGTGAGGCATTGTGTTAATCAGATTATTTAAAGAAAGGAAGAGCCGGGCAGTGGTGGCACACACCTTTAATCTCAGCACTTGGGAGGCAGAGGCAGGTAGATTTCTGAGTTCGAGGCCAGCCTGGTCTACAGAATGAGTTCCAGGACAGCCAGGGCTACATAGAGAAACCCTGTCTCGAAAAAAACCAAAAAAAAAAAAAAAAAAAAAAAAAAAAAAAAAAAAAAAAAAAAAAAAAAACAAACAAACAAACAAAAAAACAAAAAAACTAAAGAAAGATACACCCTAGATCTAAGTCACGCTTTTGGGTGGCTGCCTACCGTCCTCACTTCCACTGATATCAGTCTGTCTTGCTGCAACAAGGAGTACAACAAAGAGGACTTTGCAACTTCTTCCAAATTCCATTGCAGACGGAAGAGCAGGAGCAATCCAGGATTCCCCAGGACTCTAGCACCAGAGTTGGACTACAGAGATAACTAGCTTCATGAACTGAATATCTACTTGACAGTAGGCCTTCTGTCTTGAGACAGCCATTGCTGGACACCACCTCTGTGTCAATCTAATGAGCACATTGTTAACATAAACATCCATAGTTCTACCAATTCTGTTTACCTATTAATTCTTTTTCAAATTTCCATTATTTCTGTCAGGAAGACATTCTATAAACTCTATATACCAAGTATTTATTGACAAAATACGTCATATCCAATATTCTTCTGAAAGATAGAAAATCAGTCAATAAAAAAAGTTTGAAGGAACTTTAAAATAAATTCAGAGCTCAAAGTTATTTAGAGCTACTTTTCATAGATGAATTTGAATTGTTAAAAAAAAAAAACCAAAAACCCAACAACAACAAAAACATCAGTTTAAATAGGACACAGTTTTAAAATTCAGTGGTTTATAAACCACCACTGAGCATGTACCTAAAAGATGGCCCACCATATCCCAGGGACATTTATTCTGCTATATCCATAGCAGATTTGCAGCTTTATTCATAAAAGTCAAGAACTGGAAACAACCTATATGACACTCAATTGAAGACAATGGGGTACACTTACACAACAAAATACTATTCAGCTATTAAAAACAAAGACAAAATGAAATGTTCAGACAAAGGGATAGAACAAGAAATGACCACCCTGAGTGAGGTAACCAAGGCCTTGAAATACACACACAGTATGTGCTCGTTTATAAGTAGGTATTAGCCATAAAGTAAAGGATAATTATCCTACAATTCACAGAACCAAAGAAACTAAGTAAAAAGAAGAGCCCAACGGAGAACACTTCAATCTCACTTAGAAGGTGAAATAAAATAGATATCAGAAGTGGTGGAAAGAGGGAATTATGGGGGAGAGTGGTAGTATATGGCAGGAGAAGGCTGTGTGAGAGAACTGAAATCAAGCAAGGGCATCTATGAGAACAGCAGGAGACCACAGACAGGGGAAGCTCCCAGGACTCTTGAGGGTGACCATAGCTGAGGTTTCTAGCATATGGGGATATGGAAACTGAAGTGGCCACATCCTGTAGCCAGGCAGGACTTCCAGTGAATGAAAAGGGACACCAACCCATCCATAAAATCTTAGATTCAAAATCTGTCCTGCCTACAAGATGCACAGAGATAAAGATAGAGCAGAGATTGAGGAAATGAGCAACCAATGATTGTCCCAACTTGAGATATAGCAAAACCCCTGACTCTATAAGTGATCCTCTGCTATACTTACAAGACCCTAGCATAACTATCTCCTGAGAGGCTTCCAGTTGCCGATGGAAACAGATGCATAGACTCACAGTAAAACATTAGGCAGAGTTGGGCATAGAATGAGTGAGCCAGAAGGGTCCAGGTCATCACCAGAAGACCTACAAAATCAACTAACCTGGGCATTTGGGGGCTCACAGAGACTGAACCACCAACCAAAGATAATGAAAGGGCTGAACCTAGGCCCCGCAAATGTTTGTAGTTGTGCAAATTGGTCTTCATGTGGTTCCTGTATCATTTGGAGTGGGGGCTGACTCTACTCTGTTGCCTGTCTTTGGAATCCCTTCCCCTAGTTGGACTGTCTTATTGGGGTTCAGTGAAAGAGGATGTCCTTAGTCCTGCTGTAACTTGATGTCACCGAGGGGTTAGCACCCATGGTGAAACTTCCCAGTGTTTGAAGAGAAAGGGAAGAGGAAATGGGGGAAGAACTTGTGAGGATGGGACTGGGAAGAGAGGGAGAAGGGAGAGCTGTGTTGGGTATATAAAGTGAATTAATAGATAAATTCATGAGGAAAAAAAGCTGTTTTGAACATTCTTGGTATCCGGACCTCCAAGACCTTTGACACCTGTGACATCACATAGGCGAAAGCATGACCTATACATCTGTTGCCAAGGCAACAGTCACCATGTTCTCAGAGTCCATTGGGCTCACCTTTACCTGCAACCATATCACCATTCTTATATATGGGAGTAGCACTCTCTCTCTCTCTCTCTCTCTCTCTCTCTCTCTCTCTCTCTCTCTCTCTCTCTCTCTCTCTCTCTCTTTCTCTCTCTCTCTCACTCTCACTCTCTCAACCTCTTCTCTTTCCACTGTCACCTTTGTCCTTTCCGTCCTCAATAAACCCCACGTGGAACTGTTTGGCCTGGTGTGGTCACACTCTGCTGCCATCACAGCCCTTCGCAGACCCTGCCACCACTGCCACAGTTGCCGGCCGGTCCTCACATTGGTGCCAAAACCCAGGACTCATTAAGAAGGGATGCTGTGGACCCAGGCGACCAGTGAAGATGCCACTGCCACCAAGAACAAATGCCACTGCTGTCACCGACTGCAGCCACTACTAGACCACTTGGACTACATCTGCTAGCACCTGCCATCATTCAACACATGAATTTCCACCACTGTTCAGACCATTGCTGCTGCACCACTGTGATACTCAGGCTTCTGTAATGTGAGCTGTGCACTGCAGACCCCCAAGTCCTTCTAGTTCTCCAAGAACACCTGACCCAGCACTGGTCCTTCCTTTAAGGGAAGTGACTGGAGTTGATGGTCTGGTCAGAGTACATGTTCTTTTCTCATTGAGTGAACTTTCTCAAATAGAAAATAGACTGGGTTCCTATACTTCTAAGGCTTCCAACTTTATTAAGGAGTTCCAGAATATCACTCAATCTTATAGCTTTACTTTCCATGATGTTCCTATGATTCTTACTAATAATTTACTTCCTGATGAACGCAGGCAAGTTTGGAAAGAGGCAAAAATGCATGTAGACAAAATTCCCAAAACTGACACAACATATCCAATCAGATCTGAGACAGTGCCTGACCAGGATCCTCGGTGGAATTACAATTTCACAGATGGTATTTTAGCCAGATACAGGCTTATTACATGCCTTCTGTCTGGTCTCAGAAAAGCAGCCTTAAAGCCAGTAAATTTTGAAAAACTCCAAGAGGTTGTCTAGGACAAGCAGGAGAATTCATCTCAGTTTTTAGAACACCTCACAAAGGCTTTGTTACAATACAGCAATCTGGACCCCGAAAATCCAGAAGGTAAGCAGGTTCTGATGACCTACTATTTTTCCCAGAGCTACCCCAACATAAAGGCTAAACTTAGGCACTTGGAGAGGAGGCCCCTAACTCCGCAGGCAGAAGTCTTGGCACTAGTCTTCAAGGTGTACCATGAGAGGGATGAAAAAGTCCAAAAACAAAAGTACCACATGCTGGCAAAGGCTGTCCAAAGAGCTCCAGTCACTACTCCGGGCCCCTGGCCTTCTAAGGCTCAGGAACCACCAGCTCCCTGCTATAGATGTGGTCAACAAGGTCACTACACTAGGGCTTGCCCTAACCCCCAAAAGCCAAGAGGACCATGTCCTATGTGCCGTCGGGAGGGACATTGGGCTCTCAATTGCTCTCACGTAGCACAGAACAGAGGGACATCCCGTCCAGGTACTCCTCCAGCTGACATCCTAGGCTTGGCTATGGATGAGTGAAAGGGCCAGAACTTCCTCAATCAGACCACACCCATCACCAGCAGGGAGCCCTGGGTAGCTTTCATGGAATGTGGGTGGCCCATCTCCTTCCTCTTGGACACCTGGGCCACTTACTCTGTCCTGACAGAGTTTTGGGTACCCACTTCACCCTCACGTTTTCCAATTGTCAAGGTAGGAGGACAACCTTATCTTCATCAGACCCCACCACTAAGTTGCATTTTTAGGGGTGTATCCCTCACTCATTCCTTTTTGGTAGTGCTGACTTGTCCTGTTGCCTTATTTGGAAAGGATCTTTTAGGTAAGTTGGGGTCTCCATTACTTTTGCTGCCCCCACTCACTTGAACCCGTTTGCCAGCAGTTCCTCTGCTTCTCCGTCTAGCCAACAAACCTACTAACACTAACCTGCTGTTTCCTTTACCAGCTTCTCAGGTGGACTCCAGAGTTTGGGATGTCCAGAACCCCTCTGTTGCTAAACGTCATTCTCCTGTTGTCATCCTGTTACTTGACTTAACCAGGTACATCACCCAAGCTCAATACCCTCTCTCTTCAAAACCTCAGGGGACTTAAGTCTATCATTTCTGACCTCTTAAGGAAAAAACTCCTTCGCCCTACTTCTTCCCCCTTCAACACCCCTATACTAACAGTTAAACAACCTAATGATACCTATCGCCTGGTTCAAGACCTCAGGCGCATTAACTTTGCAGTGGTCCCCTCCATCCTGTTGTAGCTAGCCCCTACACACTTCTTTCTACTATCCCCTCAGGAGCTTCTCATTACTCAGTCCTAGAATTCAAGGGTGCATTTTTCTCTATCCCTCTCAATGCCCAGTCACAGAACATATTTACCTTTACCTGAACAGATCCTGACACCCAATTTTCTACCCAACTTACCTGAACTGTTCTGCCTCAGGGAATCTGGGACAGCCCACACCTATTTGACCAGGCCTTGGCTTCTGACTTACTCTCTTTATCTCTCCCTAAATCTAAAATTCTTCTTTATATAGATGATGTCCTCCTCTGTAGCCTGTCTCTAGAAATCAGTGAAGCTGACACCTGTGCTCTTCTAACTTTCCTTTCTAGTTGAGGCTACAGGGTCTCACCTTCTAAAGTTCAACTGTCCACTCCTCAGGTTACCTATTTGGGATAAATAATTATCCCAACCCACAAGGTTATTACCTTAGATAGAAAGAATCTGAGTCAGTCTTTAACTGTTCCCTCCACAAAGGAAGAGATTTTATCATTCCTAGAAATGGCTAGCTTTTTATGTGCCTGGGTTCTTTCCTTTTCCCTCCTTTCTGGACCCTTATATGAAGCAGAATTAGGCCCCACCCATGAACCACTTCTCAAGCCTGTTACCAAGCCTTTTCAGAGACTCCAATAGACTCTCTTTAAAGCCCCAGCCTTACATCTCCCTGACCTGACTAATCTTTTTTCCCTCTACGTAACTAAAAAGGAAGGATTTGCCCTTGGAGTCTTAGGTCACCAACTGGGACCTTCTTTTGTTCCTGTAGCATATTTGTCAAAAAGACTAGATTTAACCATCCAGAGATGGGCACCTTGTACTTGTACCTTAGCAGCCATTAACATCTTATTTGAGAGTCAAAGAAACTAACCTTGGGGTCGCCAATAACTGTGCTCTCTTCTCTTAACCTGTCACAGCTCCTAACTTACAAAGGCTTACAAACCCTACCTTCCTCCAGAATTCTTTCTTTTCATGGAGCTCTAATAGAAGATTCCATGCTCACCTTCCAATCATGCCCCACTCTTAATATTTCTAATCTTCTTCCCCGACCTAATACTAACCACTCCCTGTCTTATTCTTGCCCTGAGACTTTAGAGCAACTATTATCTCATCTTTCACACATACAGGAGGGCACATTGCATCAAGCCATTTATACCTGGTACACAGATGGTAGCTCCTTTCTATGTGAAGGGGCTAGAAAAGCTGGCTATGCCATAGTGTCAGACACCAAGGTGGTGGAAGCACAGGCCCTTCCTGCACACACCACTAATATAATAGTCCATTCCCGTGCCTTTCAACTGGCACAAGGACAATCCCTCAACATCTACACAAATTCCAAATATGCTTTCCATATCCTCCTGTCCCATGCCACTGTCTGGAAGGAGTGTGGATTACTTACCACAAAAGGAGGATCAGCAACTAATGCAAACCACATTTTGGCCATGCTAAAGGCCTACCATCTCTCCACAGCTATTGGGATTGTCCACTGCAGATCTCACCAGACAGATGACTCTATTGTCTCCAAGGGAAACAACCAAGCTGATAAGGCAGAAAGAGCTACAGCCCTTAGGGTCCTAAGTTCATCTCACCCTCCCCAGGACATCCTTACACTGCAGCCCACATATCTACCTTCACCTCCCGACACTTGACACACTCTGTCCGATCTTCTCCAACTCTTTCATCCTAACAGCAGAGTGTTGTCTTCTTTTGTTAAGACCCACCTACAGCCTACTCCTGATGATGTAAGTTTCTTAAAATCTATCACTGCTTCTTGTAAAATCTGTCAGATATCAGACTCCAACTCGAGATATCGTAGCACCCCTTTTCCTACCCATCAGGCTAGAGGTTCCCTTCCTGGTAATGACTGGTAACTTCACTTTACCCACATGCCCAATGTCAAATGTGTCAAGTACCTCCTGGTCTTGGTGGACACCTTCTCGGGGTGGGAGAAAGCATTTCCCACAACTAACAAAAGGGCTCAGACAGTCTCTGATCTCCTTCTCTGAGAGATCATCCCCCTAATTGGTGTCCCAACCTCCCTTCAGTCAGACAATGGTCCTGAATTTACTTCCTAGATTTGTCAAATTCTTTCTAAGGCCCTAGACATCCCCTGGCATTTTCACATTCCCTACGATTCTCAATCTTCAGATAATGTAGAAAGAACTAATCACTCTTTAAAAACCACACTTGCTAAGCTGTCACAGGACTTCACCTTGACTGAGTAAAACTTCTAACTCTGGCTCTTTTCAGACTATGAGCTCTCCCCAAGCAACCTCTTCTCATCTTACCCTTTGAACTCATGTATGGACATCCAGTCTTAACTCCTGGTCTTTCACCTAAGTGCTCTTTCCTCCCAGATCATCTACTCACCCCATTACTTTGCCACCTCCGTTCTCTCCTATGGAACTTTGCTGCCCACCACCTACCATGGCCAGACTATCTCCTGTCCACTGCCTGTCAACATTGGAGACCAAGTCCTCCTATCCCCTCCAGATCATCAGCCATCACACCTCTCTCCCAAATGGCAGGGCCCTTTTAAGGTGATTCCTGTGACTCCTACAGCTGCTAAACTCAAAGGATTCTCTCATTGGGTCCACTTGTCTCACCTTAAACCTTTCCTCCCTCCACCTAAAAATAACTCTTCTTCATACACATCGACCCTAACAGGACAGCACTCTGTTAAGCTCTGAAGGACATCAAGACTACCCACCTTGTCCCTAATCTCAGAAAATGAGACTCCACTCCTACAGCCACGCTCAACCTCACTGGTTAGACATGGGTTGCTTGTCTTCCACCTGCTATTCTTCATTTCCATCCAGGGAAGTCCTTACATTTGGATATTGAAGTTCAAGAAACCCCCACAGATAACAGTCTTTCCAAATAGGGTCAGGAAACTGCTCCATAGCCACATGCCAGGAACTAATCCAAATTGCTATCATCCCTGTATCTCTTATCCCATCTAAATATTATGATCTCTGTACTTGCTTTCTCTTTGACCAGACAAAAGATTTTTGTAGAAAATGGCCAGAATAATATGGGGGCTGCCCATATTGGTCTTCTCAGATACATATGCTAGGATTGCGGATCAATCATTTCTTCTATCAACACCACAAGACACTTTTCTTCTACATACAAGACCCAAGGGATTCCAGGTGGGAGACAGGAGTTGTTGGTAAACTCTACCATAAAAATCAGCCCAGTTCTCCAGTAAGAACTATTCATATTCAGAGAAAATATATCTCAATTACCCAACCCCTAGATATTGGAAAAGTAAGGGAGATAATCAAACACTCCTCTAAGGTCCTTACCTCTTTGACAGCACCCCTCAGAAATGGCACTAACTTGTCATTTCACCTTTTGCTTCAGACCCTGTCCTCAGCTGGTCACTTAAAAGATTGCTGGTTATGTGTACCCCTGGAATCAACTCAAAATTATCACTTACATCCTCTCAGGTGATACTACCAAATAACCTTATGTCACCTTTTGTCAGCTGTTCTGACTCCGATGTTGCCATGACTCCATACCTTACCTCTGTCTCTCTCTTTGGCATGGCAAACTGTTTTCAGACCTCTGGGACACGTTCTGTAGGAACACTAAGCTCCATAGGCTGCAAAAGAACCATAACCCTTAATATATCCTTTCTGCCACAATGCCCTGCAGTTCAGAACATGACCCTGCTACTGTCACTGCAGTTGCTGCCGATCCTAACAACCATAAAATAGAATCTTCTGTTTACTCATTGATTGTAGAATCTCAGTCCCACAAAGAATTTTAAATTATGTTTACCATTCCTAGATCTTTGCTTAAAAGTGCATATGCATTTTACTACTTACCACCATGTTTTGCTGTTTTCTATTCATATTGTTGTATCTTCCGTGCATTTCAGCCTCTGGGAGAACTGTTAGGGTTCATTGATGAAGAATCTTTGTTCCTGAAGGAACCATCTGTGCCTGTCATAAAAATTATATATAGAATTATGTTGTGCTATATTGTAGGAAGAAATCAGACTATGGTGCTACATATCCTAATGGTTTTCATGGATGATGAATCTGAAGAGAGAGATTTGTTTTGTAGCTGTTGTTGTTATTAAACTTCAGGTGAAAGAAAAAGCAGGAGACAGTCTTAGGAGACTGAAATTTCAACATGATCTCTACACTGCAAAAATTACAACAGTTTTGAGCTATTGGGAAAGAGCCTTGAGTTTACAACTTCCTCATATTTGACAATTTAATTTCCTACGGTGGTAAGGAAAAAGAAAACAGAACAAATCGAAAATCAAGAAGCCTTCCACTCATTTTTAAAGCAACAAAAATAATGTAGAACGAGGTGCATATATTTTACATGGAAGTTTTTCCAAGTGTGAATAGTAGAAAAATGAAAGTAGCATCCAGGAATCCACTCATAGCTACGTATGTTCATATGTATTTTCCTTATCCAACTTGTTTAATAAGTTTACCTTGGTGAAATTTATACACATTGATGGAATAAGTCAGGTTCTGCCTTAGCATGTTAAAATATACTGCTTTTACTTAAAACTAATTTTATTACCTTCCTAAAATATTCAAGAAGAAATTTAATCTATGTTCCAGACATAATCTACAAGTAACAAAAGTTATTTGGTGCTGTCTTTGTAGGTTTTAGGATAAGAATTGAAAATACTTGTTATGATTATAAGTTCAAACTTCTTTATAGCAAATTATATCTACAGTCCCCAGAGCAATATGCAATTATACCTCATAAAACTATTTTCTTGCTCTGAGATAATAATGTTAATTTTGATAAAATCAAATAACCCAGTAATTGTCAAATACAACTATCTTCATTTGTTCACTTCGACAGAGGATTTAATCAAGGAACAAATACAATTAGATTTTAGAGATTCATGTCAATTTCTTATACAAAATGTTTTTCCTTCATCATTAATTGTTATATTTAAATCAAAGGAACAATTACAAGGTAGTAGTGTATCTTTATCAGTACCTTTAGGGAAATCTTGTTTTCATAAGTATTCTGAATGTCTCCTATGGTTTATACAGTGAACAGTTGTTTTGAGATTGTGGCAGTAGTAATTGCCAGTGAACCCTGTAGGAGACAAGGTCTCAAGAAATTGTTAAATTGTAAAGCTTTCCCTCAGAGGTTATTTTAATCTTGGAGTCTTCTTCATTTTTATTTTGTATCCACAACCAGATCTTTATAAGAATAATGATGTGTTTCATCGCAGGAACAGAGTCAAAAAGAATATGTGGATGTGGACTGGCATCCCTAAAACCATAAAGTGAGCTATCAATTCTCTCAAATTGTAATCCTCAGGTACATTCTTCATCTATTGAACAGTAATGCAAAGCTGGAGTCATTAGCTGGAAAGCCTTTTGGGGCAGAGGGTGGAGTGTACTGTCACAGAGATGAATGAAGGTTTCTGTGTTAAGGTTTTCAAATGTATTTTTGTAGATAAATAGAAACAAATATAACCAACAAAAGATTAAGAAATAATGCCGGTCAGACATAATAAATATAATGAAATATACTCTGCCATTTCCTAAAGCTTTCGATTACACAGAAACTGACATGTAAGTACCATCAACCACATGCTTCCTACTAAAAATAATAATTAGAGATTGCTAGTCAGAAGGCTAGGTGGATTCCATGACAGACTTCAAATTGGCAGTTAAGGAGAGTAGGCCTAAAAACTGGGCAAGTCCAGGCAAGCCCGGACAAGTCCAGACAAGCCAATTACTAATAGAAAAAAAAAAAAAAACAAAAAAACCAAAAAAACAAAAACAAAACCAAAACGGGCTCCATTCTTCACTCCCAGGTAGTGGAATGTCCTAGCCTCCTGATCTAAAGCAAGGAAAATGAGAAAATGGTGAGCAGCAGTTTCAAGACTTCCTCAGCTACTTCCTCAGTAACAGTTCCTAGACCTCCCCAGCAAGTTTCCAGCCCCACCACCCAAAAATTGAATGTCCATAGAGATGGATCAACAGATTAATATAGAGGTCACCTACCACAGAACTCCCTAATGTTCCTTAAATCAGGTCTGAAAGTTCACTTGGGTGTCTCTATCTTGGTAATGGGTGATCCCAGCTTGCTGAACTTTGCAGAATAAAACACTCTTTGCCTTTACATACTATTTGAGTCCAGAGTATCATTCTTCAAGGAATCATGAACCCTTACACTAGCATTTAGAAATATTCTGAATTATGTGTAAGCAATAAACAATCTTATGGAACTTATTATTTTTCTTCATATTTCGCAAATAGTATAATTCTTATTAGGATGCCAAATGCTGTACAGTATGAGATCATTAACAAATTGCACATGCAAACTCTATAAACACAATTGTACTTGGTCTCACATTCTCTTAAAGAGTATTGAAAGTATGTAATACATGAACCTGGTCCTGGACTGACATGCATAAAATAATCTGGATCCATTGAGTTGTAATTTCTCTGATAGGGCAATGTCTGCTACCACAACAAAGAATATTAGTTCATTTATTCTGTGTTGTGATCATAAAAAGAGAAAGAGGCTTGAGAATATGTTCTGCTGTGGTGTGGGAGAAGAGGATGCCTCAGCACACCCATGCCGAGGCATCCCTTCCCCTGAGGGACCAGACACACATACTGGCATAGTACAGAATGGAGCTTATTTAGGGCATGGGGAGGGGAGTTAAGAGGATAGTAGAGGCAGAGAAAGGCAGAGAGAGGGAGAGAGTAGAGAAGCAGAAGACTGCCTTGACCACCTAGAGAGAGGGAGGAGGGGAGGAGGGCCCAAGAGGGGGAAAGAGAGAAGCTGAGTGTGAGAGAGGTAAGAGAGAGATAAAAGGTAAAAGAGAGAGGAGGGAGTGAACAGACCCTTTTATAGTAGGCCAAGCCTACCTAACTGTTGCCAGGTAACTATAGGGAGGGGCATACCTGGCTGTTGCCAGGTAACTGTGGGGTGGAGCTTAGAGAGAACCCTAACATTCTGGGCAGAAGAAGAGAAGTTAGCTAATCTCAAAAGGTGTCAATTTGCTTTGCAGTTATCCTAGAGAAGGATACTATATTTGCTAATTTACACACACCAACAACATTTATTCTTGAACAAGAGAAAAGATTTGCCATCCCTTAGAGCCTCAACCTTACTGGGGAATGTTTTTCATTTTCTTTTTCTTTTTTTATTTTTATTATTTATTTATATTAGCAGAGGATGGCCTTGCTTTCCATTTTCAAGGGTATGGGGAAGTGGTGTTCTTTGACATGACTGTGCCCATGTCAACAATACATATTTACTTAGTACTTCTCTACATATTTGCTCAGTGCTCATCATTTCTCTACAGTTAGTTAATGTTGTCTTTATATTAGATAATGTATCTGAGTATCTGTTTTTAGATAACTTGGCTTAAACAATCTTTTCAGTAGCATCAGAACATTTTGTGATTGTAGTACAAACAAGATGGAACAAATATTGAATTAATTTATAGAATAAAATATGTTTTATTTACAGCAGAAGATATGCATGATACTGGAAATATGAATAACAATTTATGAAACAATATAGAGAATATAAAGCAAGAAATAAAGTCATATGCCTACTTGCTTCCTTGAAATTCCTTCCAAATATCCTAACATTCCTCACAATAATGCTCCAAAACAAGTTGTAATTTTCAAATAGCATAGCATGTACAACTCTTGATGGCATACTAACAGGTAAAAATATTAGAGTATAAAAATAAATATATACATTTTGTTCCCTTAAATTTAAAAGTGAAGAAGTGTATAGATTATAAAATAACCATTTATCTTAATTAATATTTAAGAGGTCAAAATGACTAGAAGCAATAAATAGTTGCACATCATGTTAAAAAACCCATAGGATATGGTTCTTAAAATTTGTCATTTTGATATTTCCTACGTAAAAAGTATTAAGGGAAATCTCAAATGAGAGCAGATAGAAAAAACAAAAAGTTATAACTGTTGGTAGGCATTAATACCACTTGGGAAAAATTATTTTCCCACAATGAACACGTTTGAAACATATTTCTGTGATCACAGTGAAAGAAAGCTCTCTATTGTTTATTCTTACATTTCTTATCTAAATATTGGCAGGTTTACATTTGAAATAGAGCTTATACAAAATTACGATTTTATTTATATTTAATTCCATTTAATTAAAATTCAATAGGCAAGTGTGGTGGCACAAATCTTTATTCTCAGCATTTAAGAAGCAGGGGAAAATGGATAGATAGCTAAGCTCTGGCCCAGCCTCCTCTACAGAGTGAGTTTCAGTACAGCCAAGGCTACACAGAGAAACACTGCTTTCAATGCCCACCCACCATAAAAAGTAGCTTCTTTTATTTAACCCCATATCTACCAATATCCTTCAACCACGTTTTTAGGAGTCATATAAGTCTAAATATGTATTCATGGAATTCTTTGCTATTTCCTTGAACCTAGTACCTTAAGGCTCTGCTTGTTTCCTATATTTCAGCTTTGTCCTCCTGACAAGTATTATAAGTATCACATATTGTTTAGCACAGGTTGGTTGCACAATTAAATCTATGTAAAATATATAGAAACAGTAGGCAACCCCATTAAGTCTTAAAATTGATTGTACAAATTAAAAGATATTTTCCTTAGTTTTTTAAAATATATAATCTTTGGGCAGTTGTAACACATGCCTTTAATCCAAGCATTCAGGAGCCAGAGGCAGGCAGATCTCTGTGAGTTTCAGGTCATCTTGGGCTACAGAGCAAATTTGAAAATTGCTGATGTGGTGTTCACTTACATCCAGCGTTAATCAAGGTTACTCAAACACCATGTCAATGCAGATTATAAAAATGTGTTGTAATCAAGCTGCTACTGATTGATCAGGGTCATAGAACAAATTTAGGAACTAAACTATGACCTTGAAAAAATGCTCTGCTGCATGTTTAAAGGATGAAACCATGAAACACTGGGGAACAGGGTGAACCATAGCATTGTCCAATCATATTTTGATATAAGAGGCTGAACAAGGTTGAACAGTTGATAGCAACTATCAATCAAGATAGGAGTTGGTTTCTGGGCCTGAGAATATGAACATAGTTTGACCCTGCCAGCAAGATTGACAAGTTGTCCTTGAGATTTCTGGACTCAGACAGCTATTTCCTTATAGTTGAATCTGTTCAGCTATTGGGAAGTCCCCAGCTCCCCTTGAGCCTGGGACCCTGAATTTAGTTACTCCCTATGATTAAATGGAGTCAAAATATGAAATAGTAATATTTAGAATATGTCATGAGTGAATGTTAGAATGTTAGAATATTATCTTATGAATCAACATTCACTGACACTTGTCCTTTGATTCTTAGGAGACATAAAGCCTACATCTAGTCTTAACATTGCAAAAGAATTCAGAGATCTTCCTACCTTTATTAAGCATAGATGATAAGCGAGTTGTCTGGGATCCTGCTCAGAAATTACCATTTCCACCATGCCTGATCCTACACTTCCTCTGTCCTAAGGTAATCCTAGGATAAAGGAATTGAATAATTACATTTTTGAAACTATATGTTATAATAAATGTATCTATGGTAAATAAATTGAATCCTATTCATATCACATTTAATATGAATAATAAGAAGCTAATCATTGTACCTGCTTAATTACATATACTTTCTATTCATTCATAGAATTTTATTAAAAATAGAATGAGAAGAGAGGCCATTGGTCCTGTGAAGGCTCGATTCTCCAGAATAGGGGAATGCAAGTCAGGAAATTGGAGGGGGATGAACAGGGGGAGAGGGAGGGGATACGGAGTTTTTGGAGGGGTAATGCAGAAAGGGGATACCATTTAAAATGTAAATAAAGCAAATATCTAATAACAATAATTTTAAAAACAGAAACAAAAAATAGATTTTTTTTATTCAATATACTCTGATTATGATTCCCTCCTCCTAATTCTTCCCAGATATTTTCCACCTCCCAAACCACCGAAATGTACATCTTTCCTTGCTTTCTTTCATTAGAAAATAAACAGCCATATACAAAAAATTAAAGTAATAAGACATAATATAGTAATAAAATCAAACAAAACTGTATAGGACAAAAAAGGAAATGGGCAGAAATAAAGAGCCAAACAAAAAAGCAAAAGAAACATATATAGATGCAGACACACACACATTGGCATACACAGAAATCCCCTAAAGTCAAAAAATCCAGGAAAAAAAATAGTATATAAGCAAAAGACCTATAGGTTAAGAATAAAAAGAAAACAATGCTCAGGCAAAACATTATGAGACAAAGTGAAACAAAACAAAACATCCTCCAAAACTGTCATTGAGTTTATTTAGTGTTGGCTATCTACTGCAGGGCATGGAGCCAAGACGAAGAGTAGTTGGCAAACCCAGTGAGACCCTGCTGTAGAAAACTAATTTTTCATATGTGAATGATTGTCAGTTGGAAGTAGCTCCTGGGTTAGGCATGTGGGTTTGTGTCCACTTCCAAACTGGGACACTGTCGGACTCAGTCATTTTCAGGCCCTGTGCATGATGCCAAACTCTCAGTTCAATTGTGCATTGGTCCTGCTGTGTTTAAACGGTTTTGTTTCCATGTTGTTCTTTATCCCCTTTGGCTCTTCTAATCTTTCCAACTCCTCTTTAACAGGGTTCCCTGAGGATCGGACAAGACTATTTATGACCAAGTGTTCCACAGTCTGTTACTGTCTGTTCTTTCTATACACTAGCATCTCTGTATTCATTCACATCTATTAGAAGAGAAAATTCTCTAATGATAGTTGTACAGGACAATGCTCTTTGATTATAGCAAAATGTCATGCTGAGTCATTTGTTTCTATGTTCAATAGTAGAACAGTAGCATTTAGATTTACCTTTGATACTTTGCCTATCTAGCCTCAGATTTTTGGTAACACAAGCAGAATCAAAGATGGTTTCTATTGCAGGGAAGGATCCTTAAATCTAGTCAGGCATTGCTTGGTTAGTCCCACAAGCTTTGTGCCATGTTGTGTGGGGAGCCAAACAAGGTCATTCAGCCATGGCTGTCTTATGACCATGAGATTGTTGAACAAAGACCTGCCCAGGAACTGCTGGTACAAAAGGATTCCTCCACCCTTAACCGCGGAATGTCCCTACGTGTGCAGATACCAGATGTCATCACCAGATGCCCTTTGTGCTTCCTGCTGCCAAGAACACCTTGACCCCTCCCTCCTTTGCATTTTGCAAAGGTCACTTCCCCCTAGCTCCCCCTCCCAACTTCCTCATCCCCACTGCTTAAAAAGTGCTGCCTGTGTGACAATAAACGAGACCTTGACAATGGAACCTTGCTTGGTCTCGTTCTTCTCTCCCCACCATGACCCTCAGGTAGCGCCTCTTCGGGACCCTGAATAACTAGACCTGCTGGATGGGTCAATGTTGTAGTAGCCATCTTCCATGTAGGTTACCATTGTAGATAAAAGGGTTTGTAGCTTGATTGGTGTTAATTTTTCTCCTTTAGTAGTAGTGTTAAGAATATCTTTCAGTAGTATGAAAACCAGTCAGTAAGGTGAAGGCTCCACATAGGCACTAGTTCAATTTCTCTGTGTTCAATGAAATGTATAGGTATTGTCTTAAGCAATAGGGCCTTACCATCAGTTTGTGGCATGAAAACCAATCATCTTGGCATATACCTGGTTATTGTGAATTTTGATGGGACCACTTGTTAAACCATTTATTTAAGTATAATCTATTTCTAGAACTGGAGGCATCATTTGATGGTAAGAAATGTCATGTTGGTATTCTACTTCCCAGGTTTTTGATTTTCTTTTCTTTTTGTTTTTGTTTCTTTCACTGTCTTTTGGTGATTTCATTTAAAAATCTCTCTCTCTCTCTCTCTCTCTCTCTCTCTCTCTCTCTCTCTCTCTCTCTCTCTCTCTAATATATATAATATATAATATATATTATATATTTATATATATATTATAATTATAGATAGCTTCGAATGTATTAGACTTCTATACAGCTCTTCAAATGGTCCTTAGTTTTAGTTGACCTTCAGTATTCCTTCTATAACTTTCATCTTCTTTCCTTGATCCTCCATTCCTTGTTTCCCTTCCCATCCATCCAAGGCCATTGTATTTCTTTTTACTAGGTGATCCACATTGCCTCCCAGTAACTTACACTTTATGTTATCACTATGGTTCTATAGAATATATCCTGAATATGGAAACTTAACGTCTAAAATACACATATTACCAATCACATACCTTATTTACACTTTTCAAAATGTGTTACTTTACTGGATTTTTCTAACTCCATTTACTTATCTGAAAATTTCTAGATTTTATTTTATTTAAAAAAGAGTAATTATTCCAGTATTTAAATGTTCCACATTGTTTTTATCTATTCATGTCTTCATATACACATAGGTTCTTTCCAATTTGTGACTATTAGAAATAGACTATCATTGAACATGATGAAGCCAAAAATCTTTATAATAGTATTATGAAAAATTAAAAATAAAAATAAATCATTTTATTAGCATGAAAATAAACACATTGCTCAACAGAATAAAATTAAAGATCCAGACATAAATCCACACATCTATGGACATCAGATTATTATTAAAACTGCCAAAAATACATACTGGAAAATGACAGTATTGAAGAAGAATCCAAATAGATAAGATACACAAATTGATAAGCAGTAAGTATAAACTAATCACTCTGCACAAGATTCAACTATAAATGTGTCAAAAACCTAGTCATAAGGCCAGATGCACTAAACATGACAGAAGAAAAAGTGAAAAACAGCTTTATACAAGAAAAGACATTCTGTACAGAACAAAACTAGCATGAGAGTTAAGATCACCAATTAATAAATGGGACCTCATATAACCTAGACGATTTTGCATTACAAAGGACACTGCTATTTGGACAAAGTAGACCAGAATTTGAAAAACTTTTTACTCTAACCAAACAAGTGAAAGATCTGTATTACAAGAACTTAAAGTCTCTGAAGAAAGAAATTGAAGAAGACCTCAGAAGATGGAAAAATATGCCATGTTCATGGATTGGCAGGATTAATGTAGTAAAAATGACCATCTTGCCAAAAGCAATATACAGATTCAATGGAATCCCCATCAAAATCCCAACTCAATTCTTCATAGAGTTAGAAAGAACAATTCAAAAATTCATCTGGAATAACAGAAAACCCAGGATAGCTAAAACTATTCTCAAGAGTAAAAGAACTTCTGGGGGAATCAATATCCTGAACCTCAAGCTGTACTAAAGAGCAATAGTGTAAAAAACTGCATGGTATAGGGATAGTGACAGGCATGTAGATCAGTGGAACAGAATTGAAGACCCAGAAATGAACCCACACACCTATGGTCACTTGATCTTTGACAAAGGAGCTAAAACCATCCAGTGGAAAAAAGACAGCCTTTACAATAAATGGTGCTGGTTCAACTGGAGGTCAAAATGTCGAAGAGTTCAAATTGATCCATTTTTATCTCCTTGCACTAAGCTCAATTCCAAGTGGATCAAGCACCTCTATATAAAACCAGACACAATTAAACTAATAGAAAGGAAACTAGGGAAGAACCTTGAACATATGGGCACAGGGGAGAATTTCCTGAATAGAACTCCAATAGCTTATGCTCTAAGATCAAGAATTGACAAATGGGACCTCATAAAATTACAAAGTTTCTCTAAGGCAAAAGACACTGTCAAAAAGACAAAGCGGCAGCAAACAAACTGGGAAAAGATCTTTATCAACCCTACATCCGACAGAGGGCTAATATCCAAGATATACAAAGAACTCAAGAAGTTAAACTCCAGAGAGGCAAGTAACCCTATTAAAAAATGGGGTACAGAGTTAAACAAAGAGTTCTCACCTGAAGAATATCTAATGGCTGAGTAGCACCTAAAGAGATGTTCATCATCCTTAGTCATTAGGGAAATGCAAATCAAAACAACCCTGAGATTCCATCTCACACCAGTCAGAATGGCTAAGATCAAAAACACAGGAGACAGCAGTTGTTGGTGAGGATGTGGAGAAAGAGGAATACTCCTCCACTGCTGGTGGGATTGCAATCTGATACAATCACTCTGGAAAGCAGTCTGGCGGTTCCTCAGAAAACTGAGCATGAAACTCCCGGAGGATCTGGCTATACCACTCCTGGGCATATACCCAGAGGCTTTACCTGCATGCAATAAGGACACATGCTCCTCTATGTTCATAGCAGCCTTATTTATAATAGCCAGAAGCTGGAAAGAACCCAGATGTCCCTCAACGGAGGAATGGATTCAGAAGATGTGGTATATTTACACAATGGAATACTACTCTGCAATTAAAAACAATGAATTCACGAAATTCCTAGGCAAATGGTCAGAACTTGAAAATATCATCCTTAGTGAGGTAACCCAATCACAAAAGAACACACATGGTATGCAGTCACTGATAAGGGGATATTAACCCAGAATCTCGGAATACCCTAGACACAATTTGCATATCAATAGATTTCCAAGAAGATTTCCAAGAAGATGGAAGGAGAGACCCCCTGGTCTTAGAAAGACTGGATGTAGGGGAATGCCAGGACAGAGAAGCGAGAGGGGATTGAACGGGGAAAAGAGGGAGGGAAGGGTGCTTATGGGACTTTCAGGGAGGGAGGAAACTGGAAAGGGGAAATGATTTTGAATGTGAATAAAAAAAACTTAGAAAATAAATTAAAAAAAGAAAAAGAAAAACTTTTTACAAGCTATACGTCTGATAGAGGGCAAATAGTTAAAATATATGAAAATCTAAGAAAAAAATGGACATAAAGGAAACAAATCACCCAGTTTGAAAATGAGGTATAGGTCTAAACAAAGTATTTGCAAAAGAAGAAACTCCTTACCCATCGAGACAGTTCATTTAATTTCATCTTAACTGAACAGAATGGTGAAGGTCGATATACAAATGACAGTTCATGCTGGTGAGGATATGGAGTAAGGGGGACACTTATCCATTGTTGGCAGGACTGCACACTTGTACAGCCACTATGAAAATCAGCCAGGCAGTCCCTCCAGAAGCTAGGCTTATATCTCCCCTAAGTTCTAGCTATATGTTCATAGAAATTAAAAATATTCCTGTTATATTATTGTCAGAATTTCATAATAAAACATTTGAATATAACATATTGAACATCATCAAGTATCATGTTTTTTAAAAGTAGGATTTTGACAAAAATATTAAAAATGAACAAATAAATTACTTGTTAATACAATAGAGCAAGTGGTTTAGAAAAATAGTGTCTGAAATGGAAAAAAATGTATTACAAGCCAAATTAAACAAATTCTACTTCTTTTGCTTTGTTTTGGTTTCATTTAAAATCATGGCAATAGGAAATTTAGCAGATTAAGTATAATGGTTTTCATTTTAATGAATATATTTATTCCCCTCTATGAGCAAACTTTTTTTATTTTTTATTTTTTTTTATTTTTGAGCACAGAAGAGGAAGGTATTTTGATATTATTCCTAATACTTTACATAATTGAATGTGTTATTAATTCATTGTACAAAATGTTCAGATCAACTAAGTTTTTGATTTTGTGATTTTGTAAAGATATTTTTCAAAATAATGTGCTGAGAAGAAACCACCTGAACATGGCAATTGGGTAGGGAAACTTGAAAGATCCCTTGCAGATTCCTGTCTTGTTTGTACTCTCCTCCTACTGAAGAAAGAGAACCCCGTAGTGCAACTGTTTTGATACTGAATATTAACAAGTGACATTTTGAAATAACAAGTCCCTCCATAAAAATAATGGGTTGCACTTTGACTGATCATATTTAATAGACAAATAGGTTTAATTCATTACTTTTGAAAAGCACATGGCAAGTATTTGAAAGCAATTTTGAAGAGACCATTGCTAAGAATCAGGAAAAGATGCTGTAAACTTCAAGAGGTATTTCCACTATATTCCTGAAACAAAAACATTTTGCAATAAAAAATAATTTCTTCTAATTAACAAAATTATTCTTAATGGTTGCTTAATAATAATAGTAATGTGAGGAGAATTGATTTCTGTTGAATCATTCTTTAAATTTTCTAGTGTTTTCCTTGGACAGATGCCTCTTGGAACTGCTTTGAACACTTTTAATACATAACCTCTCTTGGACATAGTTCTAAAAAATTGAAAACATCTTTTTTTTTAGCGTATACTGCAAGTTAGGCCCATTTTTCTGATCACAATCATCAGTGTTCAATGATAGCCACCTCCACTTGGTAACGTGTGTTAAATGCTGTCAATCCCCATTTATCTTCTGTTGCATGGACAATTCACTGAAGAGGCAAGAATAAAGCTAGAATCTATCTAAAATCATCTTCTTTATGAGTTCCTTCAGCATTTAAATTATATCCCTAGCCACTAGCCACATGTGCTATTTTAAATTGCAAATCTACCAAATTCAATTTTAGTTATTAGTTATTATTAGTTATCAGTTTTCTGAATAAGGTGTATACCTTTCTTTGATTGTGCTTTTGTTGAATTAGGGTTTAGCTTTCAATCACTTAGAAACATTGAGGGGGAAGGGGAAACAATATGAAGAGTATATGAAAAGTTATATAAAAACATACCATCTTGAAGTCAATTTAAACATATACCGTAAAGTGAATTTGAAGAGAGATACTTTTTAAGGTTAGATAATGGCAGTGACAATTTTGGATTTTGGCTTCTTAAAAATATCACAGAATTATTATAAGAATATAATTTCATTTTATTCCCAGGTGTGGACTATGGGGCTGTTCAGATTATCCATAGCAGTTGATTTTCATTTGTTGGTGTAAATATTTTATGATTATTTCCATCCTACCTTAGATAACTTAGATCAAATAAGAAACACACCAATACTCTTCAAACTGTTCCACAAAATAGAAACAGAAGGAACACTACCCAACTCGTTCTATGAAGCCACAATTACACTAATACCAAAAGCACACAAAGATCCGACAAAGAAAGAGAATCTCAGGCCAATCTCTCTTATGAATATCGATGCAAAAATACTTAATAAAATTCTTGCCAACCGAATCCAAGAACACATCAAAACGATCATTCACCACGATCAAGTAGGCTTCATCCCAGGGATGCAGGGATGGTTCAATATAAGGAAATCCATCAATGTAATCCACTACATAAACAATCTCAAAGAAAAAAACCACATGGTCATCTCATTAGATGCTGAGAAAGCATTTGACAAAATTCAGCATCCTTTCATGCTAAAGGTCTTGGAAAGATCAGGAATTCAAGGCCCATATCTAAACATAGTAAAAGCAATTTACAGCAAACCAGTAGCCAGCATCAATCTAAACGGAGAGAAACTTGAAGCAATCCCACTAAAATCAGGGACTAGACAAGGCTGCCCTCTCTCTCCATATCTTTTCAATATAGTACTTGAAGTTCTAGCTAGAGCAATTAGACAAGAAAAAGAGGTCAAAGGGATACAAATTGGAAAGGAAGAAGTCAAACTATCACTATTTGCAGACGATATGATAGTATACATAAGCGACCCAAAGAACTCCACCAGAGAACTCCTACAGCTGATAAACGACTTCAGCAAAGTGGCCGGATATAAAATCAACTCAAGCAAGTCAGAAGCCTTCCTATACTCAAAGGATAAGCAGGCTGAGAAAGAAGTAAGAGAAATAATACCCTTTACGATAGCCACAAACCATATTAAGTATCTTGGCGTGACGCTAACCAAACAAGTGAAAGATCTGTATGACAAGAACTTCAAGTCTCTGAAGAAAGAAATTGAAGAAGACCTCGGAAGATGGAAAAATCTGCCATGCTCATGGATTGGCAGGATTAATATAGTAAAAATGAGCATCTTACCAAAAGTAATACACAGATTCAATGCAATCCCCATCAAAATCCCAACTCAATTCTTCATAGAGTTAGAAAGAGCAATTCAAAAATTCATCTGGAATAACAGAAAACCCAGAATAGCTAAAACTATTCTCAAGAGTAAAAGAACCTCTGGGGGAATCAGTATCCCGGACCTCAAGCTGTACTACAGAGCAATAGTGTTAAAAACTGCATGGTATTGGTACAGTAACAGACATGTAGATCAATGGAACAGAATTGAAGACCCAGAAATGAATCCACACTCCTATGGTCACTTGATCTTTGACAAAGGAGCTAAAACCATCCAGTGGAAAAAAGATAGCCTTTTCAACAAATGGTGCTGGCTCAGCTGGAGGTCAACATGCAGAAGAATGCAAATTGACCCATCCTTATCTCCTTGCACTAAGCTCAATTCTAAGTGGATCAAAGATCTCCACATAAAATCAGACACACTGAAACTAATAGAAGGGAAACTAGGGAAGAACCTTGAACATATGGGCACAGGGGAGAATTTCCTGAACAGAACTCCAATAGCTTATACTCTAAGATCAAGAATAGACAAATGGGACCTCATTAAATTACAAAGTTTTTGCAAGGCAAAAGACACCGTCAAAAAGACAAAGTGGCAACCAACTAACTGGGAAATGATCTTTACCAACCTTACATCCGACAGAGGGCTAATATCCAAGATATACAAAGAACTCAAGAAGTTAAACTCCAGAGAGGCAAGTAACCCTATTAAAAAATGGGGTACAGAGCTCCACAAAGAGTTCTCACCTGAAGAATATCTAATGGCTGAGAAGCACCCAAAGAGATGTTCATCATCCTTAGTCATTAGGGAAATGCAAATCAAAACAACCCTGAGATTCCATCTCACACCAGTCAGGATGGCTAAGATCAAAAACACAGGAGACAGCAGTTGTTGGCGAGGATGTGGAGAAAGAGGAACACTCCTCCACTGCTGGTGGAATTGCAGGCTGGTACAACCACTCTGGAAAGCAGTCTGGCGGCTCCTCAGAAAACTGGGCATGACACTTCCGGAGGATCCGGCTATACCACTCCTGGGCATATACCCAGAGACCTTACCTGCATGCAATAAGGACACATGCTCCACTATATTCATAGCAGCCTTATTTATAATAGCCAGAAGCTGGAAAGAACCCAGATGTCCCTCAACGGAGGAATGGATTCAGAAGATGTGGTATATTTACACAATGGAATACTACTCTGCAATTAAAAACAATGAATTCACGAAATTCCTAGGCAAATGGTCAGAACTTGAAAATATCATCCTTAGTGAGGTAACCCAATCACAAAAGATCACACATGGTATGAAGTCACTGATAAGGGGATATTGACCCAGAATCTCAGAATACCCTAAACACAATCAGCATATCAATAGATTTCTAAAAAGATGGAAGGAGAGACCCCTGGTCCTAGAAAGACTGGATGTAGGGGAACGCCAGGACAGAGTAATGAGAGGGGGTTGAACGGAGAAAAGAGGGAGGGAAGGGGGCTTATGGGACTTTCGGGGAGGGAGGAAACGGGAAAGGGGAAGTGATTTGGAATGTAAATTAAAAAAATAAAATAAAATTAAATTAAAAAAAAAAAAAAAGAAACACAAACATTCATATTTATAGTAAGTCTAAAATCTTTAAATACCTGGCAGATATCAATATTTTGTCTACTTCCCTGTCAATCACCCAGAGTTATCACTTGCTATGTTCTGCCAAGGCCACTCCTACTCCACAGGCCAGTCCTCATGGTCTTGTGCTCATGATCCATCTAACCCATGGCATCATCTTCCTTTGTCTTTCTATACTCTCCTCTCATGGTCCCTGCCTCAGACCCTAAATCCATGAACTGAAACCAAGCTACAGGCTGTAGGCACCTTTATTAAACAATCATGGATAACTTGGGGTGCATGGTTTATACAACAGAAGGTGGTATATGTGATTATCTGTGTGTCTTGGAGCAACAAGATCTTGGGGTACAGAATTTAGTATTTGAATACAAGCAGCATCAGGCCAACTCATTTCAGTGATGTTCCTCAGGCCCCATCAATGCTGTGATTCTTTCCAGCTGTAGTTGTTTATGGCACAGTGTGACATTTGGAGTTCTGGGGACATTTCAGAGAGTGTATAAGTGCTAGGGCCCCAAGAGAGGTATGGGGTGTTGATTGTTTATTGGTTGTTGTTGGTTATTTTTGGTCACTGTTAGTTGTGTTTATTTAAGTAATCATGTGTAAAGAAGAGAAGGTGAAGGAGGAGAAGGAAGAGGAGGAGATGAAAGAAAAAGAAGAGGAAGAGGAAGAGGAGGAGGAGGGGGAAGAAGAAGAAGAAGAAGAAGAAGAAGAAGAAGAAGAAGAAGAAGAAGAAGAAGAAGAAGAAGAAGGAAAAGGAGAAGGGAAGGAGAAGGAGAAAGAGAAGACGGAGAAGGAGAAGGAGAAGGGAAGAGAAGGAGAAGGAGAAGGGAAGGAGAAGGAGAAAGAGAAGACGGAGAAGGAGAAGGGAAGAGGAGAAAGAGAAGAAGGAGAAGGAGGAGAAGGAGAAGAAGGAGAAGGAGTAGGAAAAGGAGAAAGAGGGGGAGGGGGAGGGGGAGGGGGAGGAGGAGGAGGAGGAGGAGGAGAAGGAGAAGGAGAAGGAGAAGGAGAAGGAGAAGGAGAAGAAGAAGAAGAAGAAGAAGAAGAAGAAGAAGAAGAAGAAGAAGAAGAAGAAGAAGAAGAAGAAGAAGAAGAAGAAGAAGAAGAAGAAGAAGCAGCAGCTAGATATCTTGCTAGTGAAGATCAAACTTGCCGCAGTGAAATTGATGGCCCTAATTAGCACCTCTACCTGATGCCTCCTGTTCCTATTCACACCTAACCCTAGTCCAGTCACAAAATCTATTTCCCCTTCACAGAGAGACTCCCACATCCCTTGAGCTCTATATTTTTTACTATATTTCTTTTTAAATTTCAATGAGATAGAATTTATAAAGTGATTGATATAAACGTAATAACCATCAGAAATAGTACAAAATGAAATGTAGAATAAGGACAGGGGTGTTTTAAGGCATTGACTAAATCCACGTGGATCTCCTGGTATTAGTAAAACCAACTACATTTGGCCTGTTCATTGATTTATGTGTACTTATAATACAGGGTAAAATATAAACATATTTATATTTATATTTTCTTTGCATTTTATAAAACTTAATGATCACTATTATTGATGTTTGTTTAAAAATTAAATACTTATTTAGAATTATGTGGGTATTTGAGAATAACTTCAATTTTATTAAAGATATTGATCTACCATTAGTTAGAATACCAAGAAAGTAAAACTACCCTGTTCTCCCTGTCAAGCACTTGATATAATGAAATTGATAAAATGTAGAAATTTACACTAAGAGTGGAGATGTATGTGCCCATTTTAAACAGTTTCATAAAGATATTTTCTCATAATATATCATGATTAAATGTGTTTCATGTTGAAATTTTTCATAATTATGGGAGCGAAAATCATGCTACACATCTTACTAATAATGAATTTAGTTCTTGGGAATTTGTACTATTTTTAAGATTGGGATATCCACCCTTTCCCAAGAGAGATAAAATTAATGATTTTTTTCTGAGCCTTATGTATTTCTTTTTAGAAAGAAATACTTCAATTTCAGCCACATTAGCTTATTAATATCTTTCTTAATTTTAACTAAGTTTAAACTAATTAATCATTTGAAGTTCAGTATTTGTTTTATATAGCATTTAAATAGTTATTGTTATGATTAATGCATAAAAACATTGAATAAAATGATTCAGTTTCTTGTAAAACCTATCCTTAAGAGGAGTTTGTATCCTCAGTAAAACTTCTTGAAGAAAACTAAAATTTTCAATTGCAAGTAATTATCAAATGAAGATAACTTCTGTGGTAGGGATGGAGGAGGCATGTGCCCACTGTCCTTTCAGATCTAGAATGCCATCTGGTGCAGTTCTGTATAGGCCCTGTACTTGCTGTCTCAGTTTCTTTGAGTTTACATATGAATGTATCCAACTGATTAGAGGGCCTTGTTTTCTTGGTGTCCTCTAACCCATCTCTGGAAATATCACTTGGATAACACCATTTCTTTTCTAAATAAATTACTTTAGCAAAGTATAAACTTTTCATAATTGAGAAACTCATTTAACTTTAATCTCTTTTTAATTGAGAGGCTGTGAACTATAAAATAGTAAAATAGAATGTACTTTCATGAAATTCTCTTTTATCCTTTTGTACATAAAAGAGCACTCAAATAGTCCATTTAGTAATTGCATTAATGGCTTTAAGACTATATTAAAGTGCTGAAATTGTGTTAGAAGTTAAATGCAATGTTTTGTATCTTAAAATGTATAAATCTAGTGATCAACATTAGATTCTGTGAGTAATTTCAGCTAAAAGGATGGAAACCTTGTGCCTATTAGACAAGTTAAGAATATTTTACATAAATATTTCACATTACACACTGGTCTTTCATATAGAATTAGATATCATAGTGTTACAAATAAGGGAATAATTACAAAATATTTGTGTATTAAAGTTAGAATTTAAAAAAAGCATAGTTTGTTATTATAGACATTTGTAAGAACTAATTTTTTCATACAACAATACAGTTATTTTAAAAAGATACTTTAAAATCTTCTCAATAGGGAAGAATGTTTCTGTTTTTCCTATGGTTTTAGAAATCCCTTGTGAATATTTCAGTCAACTCCCTTGAGGTTGCGACCTAGATTTTCAGAATCACTTTTTTAAAGTGGGTTTTCCCACTTCCACTAACGTAATCAAGCTAATTTTTTAGTGTCATTGCCAGATATTTGTGTCTGAGATAATTTCAGACCTAGTCATATTGATTGCTGGAGACTAGCTCCATCGGATTTCAAGGACCCCCAAAGAAGAAGATGGGACTTCAACGCAATGTAGATGACCACCACCTTGTTATATAAGAGATGGTCCCGAATAGCTCAAGCCTCTTCATATTTATTTCATTTCAAAGTCATAACACATATAGTTTTAGTTTTATTTCCTTAAACATGCTCCAAGAAACCAGATTATAATTCTCTGAAGTTTGTTTTAGGTTTGCTCCTTTGTTTCTTTATTATATTCTTTATTTTCCCAAGGCAGATATTTAACCTTATGTGTTCATACTTAAACACATCTCTATGATCATTGTGGTTAGCAATCTTGGATCTTAAACACCTACTACAAGTGTTTTTATGAATCTGAACAAAAAAATTCTTTATTTCTGTCTTGCACAACCATGGTCATAAGAAAATTTATTCCATTGGCACATATTCTGGTAGACATATTCTTTTTTAAAGGAAAATATTTAATTGGAATAGGCTTATAGTTCAGAGGTTTAGTCCATTATTATCATGGTGAGAAGCATGGCAGCATGCATGCAGGCAGACACAGTGCTGGAGAAGGAACTGAAAGCTCTACATCTGAATCTGAATGAAGCAGGAAGTAAGCCAGCTTGATATTCTGAGACCTCAAGACCTACCCCTTAGTGACATACTTCCAGGAAAGAAAATTTGGAAAAGACAATCACTGATATATGGATGATCAGAATGATCATCAACTAAGTTGATTACCTCCAATCACATGGAGAACATAAATGAAATTGCATATGCTATGGGCAGATTGGCTTTTTGGAAAGAAACCAGACACCTTATAGGCTTATCTAAAAAAATAATATTTGACCTTTTCTCAACAGAAAAAATTAATTATATATGTTTTAACTATCAAAAGAACTTGTCCTCTTGCCCCTACTTTCTCTCTGACTCTCTTCTTTCTCTGATTCCTATCTTCCTTTCTCCCCTCCCCCTCTGCTCTCTCTCTCCAGGTTTTCTAGTTTACCTCCTCTCTCTCTGTCTCTCTCTCTGTCTCTCTCTCTGTCTCTCTCTCTGTCTCTCTCTCTCTCTCTCTCTCTCTCTCTCTCTCTCTCTCTCTCACACACACACACACACACACACACAGACACACACACACACACACACACACACACACACTCTCTCTCTCTCTCTCTCTCTCTCTTCCTCTGCATTTCCTTCCCTCTCAATTCCCCTTCCCATGCCCCCCAGATAAACTCTATATTAGAAAAAAAAATGTTGCAAAGTTAAAATATCTTGGTAGATAATGTCACTGACTTTTGATAGACATGTGCGTCTGCTTTATAGGACTACAACAAAAAAGGATTGCTTGTCCCTTAGATAGAACAGTTGTGATTTTAAAATGATAATTTGGGAAGGTAAAATTGAGAGGAGGTTGGTGATGACTGCTTTATGAAACAAACTGATACAAAGGGTATTTTCAAATAACAAATAAGGTAGAAGCAGGCTGAGAAAGAAGTAAGAGAAATGATTCAGAAGATGTGGTATATTTACACAATGGAATACTACTCTGCAATTAAAAACAATGAATTCATGAAATTCCTAGGCAAATGGTCAGAACTTGAAAATATCATCCTTAGTGAGGCAACCCAATCACAAAAGAACACACATGGTATGCAGTCACTGATAAGGGGATACTAACCCAGAATCTCGGAATACCCTAGACACAATTCGCATATCAATAGATTTCTAAGAAGATGGAAGGAGAGACCCCTGGTCCTGGAAAGACTGGATGTAGGGGAATGCCAGGACAGAGAAACGAGAGGGGTTTGAATGGAGAAAAGAGGGAGGGATGGGGGCTTATGGGACTTTCGGGGAGGGAGGAAATGGGAAAGAGGAAATGATTTGGAATGTAAATTACAAAAAAATAAAATAAAATAAAAAAAACCCAAAAAACCAAATAAGGTATATGAGTAAGGATCACAGTTGTGAAGATATTTTCCTGAAAGAAAGAATACATGAAACATGTTTTATCTCATTAATTTCCAAGAAAAGGAAAATGGAGTTCACAACAGGGCAACATGTTATATTATGCATAACAGTAAAACGTGTGGTCTGCAAATTTCTAGCAATGGAGAATGTAAAATCATCAATATATTATATCCAATGCCGAAAGATTGACATTTTCTACAAATGTTTCAGAAAAGAAAAGAAAAATAAAGAAAAGTTTTTGTTCAAGTTTAAATTTATACCCATATTCAAATCTAGTCTTTGTAGTCGTTCTTCAGAAAAAGAATGACATTAAAAAGGATGTGAGCCATAGCCTTCATTCCAACACCACTGAAAAGAGTAAGGTCTTTGGATAAGGTAATACCAAGATATACCTGGAAAAATGTTAGATAAATTCTATTATATTACTAAATGAAATCAATCATAGCATATATATCCATTCATAGAATGGACTACTAATTAACAGAGGCAATACCTAAGACAGAACTTCTTAGAGAAAGCAGAGTTCTAACATAATATTGAATGAAAGGGTAAAAATTAGTTTTCTTTTTCTTTTTTTTAGTTATACATCAATAAGTGAAATATACAAATGGAAGTAGGGAAAGGAAAGGGATAAGGACATTTTCAAGTTTTTGGCAAAATTTCATTTTTTTCTATTGGGTTCTGTTCTATTGTTATACCTATGTGGTACATGCACATTGACATTCTAAAACTTATTTTAAATCTGTTGAAAACATATATAATCCCATAATATTAAAAGCAAGTCTTGGATTAAACTGTGCTGCTTGAGTTTACGTTGCAGGGTGGTAGGGTTGCCTGAACGTTTGGGTCTTTTCCTTCTGTCTTGCAAGAACCTGCATGCCTTTCATCCTTGTTAGCAGAAAAGAGCCCAGGCCAAACCCCTTGAAGCCACTAGCTGCTGATATTTATACCCTTTATTTTTGAAGAAACTTAGAAACATCTAAAAACAATAGACAATACTAAATGAGGACCTTTCAAAATAAAAACTCAGGCATGTATTTATATATCAAAAAAAAAAAAAAGCTCCTAAGTAATTGTAGCATCAGATGGACATATCTCACAAGGAAAGTGTTATAAAACTCTTTTGCGATTGACCCTACAACATATTCAACTTCCAACAGAGCATTTGATAAGCAAGAAAAAACTTATTTTAGAGGCATTTAGGTTATTGTTAAAATAAACTCAATTGTTATGCATATTTTGAAATAAATAAACAATAACTACAGTGCAAACACTTAATTTTTATGATAGTCAATAAAACTTGTATATTTTGCAGCAACAGATGGGGAATTTCAGAAGGATATATTTCCTCGAGGGGGAAATCAAAAGGGAAAGCTGCTTATTATAACCCCATAAACAAAATGAACATGTCTTCAGTGGCTCAGAATCATCTTGGATATAACTGATGGAGGAGAGAATCTGAGACCTGAAGATGGTCCCACTGAGTATATAACAGCGCAATGAAGGAGAAGAAAGAATGGAGAAATTAAAACAAGAATATTTAAGTGCTATAAAACAATTTATAAATTAGTGATAGAAACACAGTGAGTGGCCAGAGTACAATAAAGTAAAAGAGAGAAAGTAAGACATTGGTGAAATTTCAAAACCAAAGTAAGAAAACCTACCAAAGATTAGGAATCTTAGAGAAGATTAAGAACACAAATACCAAAACTTACATAGTTATTCATATTATATTTAAACTATACAGGCCGTTGATGAAGTTCCCATTGAGGCTGGATAACTAGAAAGCACCTGAGATCTGTTGGGTAAATAGGCATACATGGCCATCTTTGATGTCTCTATGGGGTTTACAAATTTGAAATCAGGGTATCTTCTTTCACAATGAGAGCTCTAATCTGCAGAACTATCTCCTTAATGTCCTAAATAAAAAAAATTATAGAGAAATATAACTGATGTGCAAAGAGAAAAATATGAAAACATAAAGTGAACTATTAATATATGATCAGAAAATAAAACAAAGACACAGAAAGTAATAATCCAGTAGCAAATAACCATACTTTCAAACAACATTAAATATGAATTCAGTCATACCATAAATTAAAAGAGACAGACTGCAAGACTTGGGTAAAATATTTTGTCAACAAAGACACCCCTTATAAAAAATCCCTCATATATAGCTCTATCTAAAGATAGTGTTATATATAAATATAATATATAGTACATTATTTTTATATAACATTGTTTTATGCATTTATGATATATGTATTATATATACTATATAAAATAGAGTATATTTAAATATATTTTGTGCAAATATTGAACAAATTTAGGATGTCCAGATTAGCACAAATCTATAATAGGTATTGAAACAAAGGGATAAAGCAGGTCATAACAAAAAGATAAACATGTCAACTTTCCATCAAACCGTAGCAATCCTTAGGGTATATTACCTAAACATGTCCAAATATGTGAGACAAAAACTGACAGGTCTTTCAGGAGAAAAAAACAATTCTGCTTTTACAACTGAGGACTTCAATACTTCTCCTACAAAAATTGATAGAACCATCAGGCAGGAAATCAATAAGGATATACTTGAAGTGAGAAGCACCATTAATCTATGTGATCTAATTGACATTTATAGACTACTTCATCCAGCAGCAGCTGAACACACATTCTTTTCAGGCTAACATACAGTATTTACTAAGACAAACCACATTCTGGAGCATAAAACACCCCAAAGTCATCTAAAGAAGAGAAATCATACCAAGTATGTTACCAAGACAACTCTGAGGTTGAACTAGCAGCAGAAGTATTGCTGAAAAATCTTAAGTACTTAGCAGGAAAGCAGCATAATTTTATTTGGGCCACTAGTCAGAGAACTGTTGAGAGGAATTACAAATATATAAAAGTCAATGTAGGACATACAAAAACTATTGATTTACTTTGGAGTTACTCAGTGCATATAAAGTCATAATGGGAGTTGGAGTCTACCTGGAAAGGGCACTCTTGCTTAGCATGTGTGAGGCCTAGGATTTAACTGGCACTGCCAAAAAGGAATGAAAAAAAAAATCTTTAAAATAGATGCAGATTAAAAAGTTAAAAAAGGTATTAATGAGGATGTATTCTTTATAAAATAAAGCAAACTAGAGACAGGCAGTGGTGGCACATGCCTTTAATCCCAGCACTTGGGAGGCAGAGGCAGGCAGATTTCTGAGTTTGAGGCCAGCCTGGTCAACAAGAGTGAGTTCCAGGACAGCCAGGGCTATACAGAAAAACCTTGTCTCAAAAAACCAAGAACAAACAAACCAAAATTTAAATAAAGCAAACTAAAAAGGATGAAAGAATAATAGTAAATATACTAATAATATTAACTGCAAATGATCTAATGATAGTAGTTGAAAGGATTCAAAAGAATTGAAAAAGGATAAGGTCTATTATAATAAGGTCTATAATATCTAAAGTAAATTGAAAATGTAAATGTACCACAATAAAAGAAACAGAAAAATTACACAGTAAATACTGATTAGCAGAACAGCACTAGAGGCAGATATGATACCACACACCTTAATCTCATTCCTTAAAGAGATAGAGGCAAGCAAATCTCTGTAAATTCAAGGCTCTCCTTACCTATATAGTGAGTTCCAGGACAGCCTGTGCTAAGTAGAGAGATATTGTCACTAAATTTAAAAGTACAATTTAATAGAACAAAAGATTACAATAATAATTATAATAAAATGATTATCTTCCTTTAAAATTATAAGAAAATTACTTTTAATTCACAAAGAATATTAAAACTCTAGGACACAAAGATCTGTTAAATGGTGTCTTCTCAACATGAAGAGACTATTGCAATCCTAACTCAGAGTCGAATGATTAACTGTACCAGAACAATTCAGACAAGTTCTCCAGTCTCACCCATCTACCAGTGAGTATCTGCTGGCAGTAGGTGATTTTCTGCGGGTTGTAGAATAATTCCTTATTAAGAATATGGACACTGAATGAATTCCCAAGAACAGCCCTACATCAATGCACATGTCCACAACAGTAACTGTATTAAAAGATCACACATGGTATGAAGTCACTGATAAGGGGATATTGACCCAGAATCTCAGAATACCCTAGACACAATCAGCATATCAATAGATTTCTAAAAAGATGGAAGGAGAGACCCCTGGTCCTGGAAAGACTGGATGTAGGGGAACGCCAGGACAGAGTAATGAGAGGGGGTTGAACGGAGAAAAGAGGGAGGGAAGGGGGCTTATGGGACTTTCGGGGAGGGAGGAAACGGGAAAGGGGAAGTGATTTGGAATGTAAATTAAAAAAATAAAATAAAATTAAATTAAAAAAATAAAAAAATAAAAAAATACATGCTGTTGGGAGGGAATACATTGGCAAGTATGAGAAATTGGGAGGAGTTAGCAGAGGATCTCTCTTATTTAATTGTATGGATAATGAAATTCTTTTAAAAAGGAAAGGTTTTAAAGTGAAAAATAAGAAATGCGGGCTGTGGTGGTGCACGCCTTTAATCCCAGCACTTGAGAGGCAGAGGCAGGCGGATTTCTGAGTTCAAGGCTAGCCTGGTCTACAGAATAAGTTCCAGGACAGCCAGAACTACACAGATAAACCCTGTCTTGGAAAAAAAAAAAAAACTACAAAAAAAAAAAAAAAGAAAAAGAAAAATAAGAAATGTTCTTCTATGATGATAGAGACATTCTTCAAGAGAATTAGAATACTTTAAACATATACATATTCAGTAACAGAGTTCCAAAAGGAAAGTTTAGATGGAATAGCAATATAAGAATAAATAGAAAAAAAATAAAGTGATAACTGAGGATATTGAACATTTCTTTAGATGCTATTCAGCCACTCAATATTCATAAGTTGAGAATTCTTTGTATTGCTCTGTACCCTATTTTTAATAGAGTTATTTGGTTCTCTAGAGTATGACTTCTTGATTTCTTTGTATATATTGGATCTCTATTGGATGTACTGTTGTTAAAGATATTTTTCCAATCTGTTGGTTTCTGTTTTGCCCTCTTGGCAGAGTTCTTTGCCTTACAAAAGCTTTACAATTTTATGAGGTCCCATTTGTGTATTTTTGAACTTAGAGCATAAGCCATTGGTGTTCTCTTCAGGAAATTTCCCCTGTACTCTTGTGCTCGAGGCTCTTCCCTACTTTCTTTTCTATTAGTTTCAGTGTACCTGGTTTTATGTGGAGGTCCTTGATTCATTTGGACTTGAGTGTTGTAAACGGAGATAAGAATGGGTCAATGTGTATTCTTCTAAATGATGACCATCACTTGAACCAGCACTGTTTGTTGAAAATGCTATCTTTTTCTACTGGATAGATTTAGCTTCTTTCTAACTCGCACCAGTCAGAATGGATAAGAACAAAATCTCAGGTGACAGCAGATGCTGGGAAAGATGTGGAGAAAAAGCAACACTCATCCGTTGGTTGTGGGATTGCAAGCTGGTATAACTACTCTGGAAATCAGTCTGGAGGTTGTTCAGAATAAATGGACATAGTACTACCTGAGGATATAGCTATATCAATCCTAGACAAATAACCAAAAGATGCTCCAACATATAACAAGGATGCCTGCCCCACTATGTTCATGCCAGTCTTATATACAATAGTCAGAAGCTGTAAAGAACACAGATGTCCTTTAACAGAGAAATGGATACAGAAAATGTGGTACATTTCCACAATGGAGCAATACTCAACTATTATTAAAAACAATAATTTCATGAAATTCTTTGGCAACTCGTTGGAGCTAGACAATATCATCCTGAGTGAGGAAACCCAGTCACCAAAAAACACACGTGGTATGCACTTACTGATAAGTAGAAATTACCCCCAGGAATCCAGATACATATGTAGCAGAGGATCAAAGGAAGAGGAGGGTTGATGCCCCAAAATAGGGGTGAGGCAGGAGTGGGTGAATGGGTGGAGAAACACCCTCATAGAGGCATGGGGGAGAGAAGGGGGATGGGATGGGGGTTGTGGAGGAGTAAGCAGGAAGGGGGGAAGGGGGATGTCATCTGAAATGTAAATGAATAAAATGATTAATAAAATATAAAATAAATATTTTTTAAAAGATATTAAAATCTTGCTGAAAACAGTACAAACTTAAAAAACAGAATTTACAAGACAATGAAGATATTTTTCCCTTATTCCAAAAGGGAATGCAATGAAGGAAGAATGAGAAAAATACAGACATACATATGAATAAATATCTACATAAATATAGATGAATATATATATATATATATGTGTGTGTGTGTCTATATATTTGCAGATGAAGACAGCATACAAGAATGTCTGCAAACACACATACACACACAGAGTATATGGCTTATATCCTGATTTAGATTGCTTTCCATATGTCATATACAAAGCTTTTTGGTTGATGTTTCTTCAGATTTTGAGTAGTCTAAGTTCTTTTAATTTTTCATTAATGACTAACATTTTGGAAACAATGCTATATTACAAATCTTAGAGTTCCTGTGATGTGATCGTCTCTATTTCAAATTAATGGACAAATTTCAATAATTGACTATTTTCCTGTCTATAGAATAGAAGGAAGAAAAATAACATTCTTGGTACCATTTTCATGACATTATAAGAAATTAGCTCAATGTCTGAAACAACAAGCATGCATTATAAGGAAGTTACTTATTGCTGCTTTTGCCTGATATATTCATATGTTCATTCTTCTTTTTCTTGCAGCTAAGAGTCATTTCCAATGATGGTTTCTAATACTCCCAGCAAACACTTGCCTTTTCTTCAATAATACTGATACCCAGAGATATGTACAAAGTGCTCTCTCTCTCTCTCTCTCTCTCTCTCTCTCTCTCTCTCTCTCTCTCTCTCTCTCTCACACACACACATACATACATACACACACATATATACACACACATTCTCTCATACGTACACACACACACACACACACACACACACACACACAAACATATATATATATATATATATATATATATATATATATATATATATATATATATATATATAGTTACAATCATTGCCAAGGGATGCCTAACCTTAATCCAGACATTTTGCAATTAAATAATTACAGAATACACTTGTTGTATTCTTTTATCAGTATTTTCAGATATCATTTATACAGTTATAGACACTTTGGCATATTTGATGTGGCTTAAATAAGTTATAGATACAAATATCTCAACACTATGTGGTCATGGTATAGAGGGTGTAACACAGACAAGATTTATTATTCAGAATTAAGAATATTAATGATTCATCATAAGTATTTTCTCTCACACATTGTCAACGTGTCAAAATAATCAAAAATTTCTTGTAATTAAATAATTATTGTGTATTTCTGAGTTTTACTTTTACATTTAGAGACAGTACAGTATATTTGTAGCTCTATCTCTTTGATCTTTAGACATAAAATGAAAGTTTTTGGTGAGACACCTCATTTTAACAGGATGAATCTCCTGGCATATCTTTTTACTCATGACCTACAATGAATTCATTTCATATAAATATTTATTTATAGCATCTAGACCATGCACATGAAGAATGAAGCTCATTTATATGTGCATTTTCCTCACTTAAGGTTTTAGTTGTAAGAGTAGTCTGTGTTATGCTTTGATTATGTGATACATATGAGAGTTATAAAGGACAGAAAGAAAAGTAAAGAGACAGGGATGAAAAAATAGAGAGGTGGATGGGGGTTATGAATTCTACAGAAACAGAAATAGTTGCTAGTCATTAATTCTTTGTCACTCTATTAACACATTTACAGCAATAAGAATCTCTGATTATTTTTCTGGTTACTGTGTTGAAATGTACTTCTGTATTTTTAATGTTGCAATTCCTCTCTGATCCCTCTCCCTCTCCCTCTTCCTCTCTCTGTCCCTCTCCCTCACATCACCTCTCTTACCCCTTCTCCTTTCTTGTGAGTGTTCTGTATCGGGTTCTGCTGTGCTGAGATTTGTATGAAATAATAGAGAAATAGCACAGATCAGTAAAAAGGGCCTACTCTTCTAGTGTCTATAGTTAATATCATAAATATAAATAAAATTTGTAGCCTATTATAAAATAGATAACAATATTATGTAGGAAGAATATAGTATATATGAAATTAAAATAGGCAGCAGTACTGAAGCTACAATGGACAAGATAATTCTTCAGATGTTAGTCAGAAAGCTCTTCCTGTGAGTGTGACATTTGGTTTTAAAATTTTCTCATATGAAAAATCACCTATAAAAATAGTTCAATGGAGTATCATTGTCAAAAACTATGAGATAAGAATATATGATTGAGCAGTGGCAGTAAGTTCTATGAGGACTGAAGGCAAATGTGCAGGGAGAGATGCAAAAGTTGAGGTGGCAAGAGCAGGGTAAGTTACAAACGATTCAATGAAGTGTGACTCTATTAGAATTGTAGTGCCAAGGTCCACAGTATATTTGATTGTAAAATTTACCTGTAAAGACACAGTTAATGGAGACACTTGATATATGGGAAGATGTTAATACTTGTTGCTGGGAGAAAACCCACAATGATACAAAACTCTGGTTTTCAAACCTTTTAAAACACTGATGCTGAAACAATAAGGGTGAAGTTCTCCTATCTGGGTACTGTTCAGGTTTTGATAAGAAGAATAAATACACTTTGCACATAAGCAACCCTTATGCTAAAAAAAGAAAACAGGTTAGTAAAGGTAGAATTCTTACAAATGTTTACATTAAATATATGCCCTTCTCATATGACAACACCAGGTATCCTATACATAAAAACTCAAGGATTTTTTTATGTATTGTTTTGTGCTGGATTATTTTGGTTAGATAATACACTTGGATATTTATGTTAATTGTCCTATCATAAATTGTGAATGTTAAAATTACATGCATTAATTAGCAAAATATATGGACAATGCATAAAAACAGATGCCAAATGTTTTTTTTACATTTCTTAATCCATCATGTTGGAGTGTGTGATAAATTGGTTTTATATTTGTCTGAGCTCTTTTGGTCTAGTTTGTACTAAATATAGATATGGCATGTGATAACAGAATTTATAATTTAATAGTTGTTTGAATTGAATATTGAGCAATGGACTGTTAGAAAACTTTGTGGGACAAGCTTATATACTAGCAGGTGATTATCCTGAAATGGCTTGCTTCAGATTATTATATAGTAATAACAGGTGTGTCCTTATTAAGCAAGGCTATAAGGGACTCATTTTAGAAAAGATTCTTGCTATTAATATGATTTTCCTGTTATTATTAAATATATAATTATCAATAAGTAACTGTACACCCTTTTGGAGCAAGTCTCTGCAGATCCACGAAGATGTACTGTCTTATAATGATGCTATGTAGACAAATGGATGACTTAAGTTTTAATGATGATCCTATAAGAATTCCTAAAATTATGTCTGTGATTATTAAGCTCTTTTATAGTGCAACTATTATTAGATCCTTTTCTGGTACTCAAAAGTGCAATGAGAAGTCTGCCAGTCTCCCAAGTGGCACCAGTTAATTGCTCTTAGATAATAACCGGACTTTGTCCTACTCAGAGCACATTCTAAGAGGTTATAAAACAATTAATCAAAGGTCATAAAAGGGAACTAGGATTTATTATAGGTGCTAGGACAGAAGACAAAATATTGACTGGGTTTATCTATACAATACTTCACTTATAACTTAGTTACAGTTTTTTAAAGATTCAGTGAACCTGTAGAGCTGAGAGGTGATGGATGTTTAGCTAGATAATTACTCCTATAGGCTATGCATGTAAACATTCTTTGTTGTAAACTTCTATTACAATTTATGATTTGATTTTTTGTGTGAATTTGTAATGAATTTTGCAACATGTGGTCATGTATTATGAAAGATGTTTAAGGGCTGAGGACAAAGAGAAGAGTCAGAACTGAGTAACTGAGGTGAGAGGAACAGAGGTGAGAAGAACTGAGCTGAGAGAGGAACTGAACTGAAGAAAAGTTTTTAGTCAGAATACCTTTTACACAGACCTGATTTCAAGAAGAACTTAGAAGTATAAGCATAGCTTTCAGAGAAAAGACATTGAGAGTGAAAGCATTGTTGTGACTTCAGAGCAGGAGGAGGGAACAAGATTAGAAAGAGAATGCAGAGTGGAATAATTTAGAAACCATGCGTAACAGAAAAAAAAAATAAGAGAGCCATGTGCAGAATGAAGAGGGAAAGAAAAAAAGAAGACACTGCAGAGAACAGAGGAGCAGGCCGACTTCTCCTTACCACGGGACAGAACCATGGTAAGGACAAGGCAGCCTTAGTCTTATTAAAAGGAACAAAGCTTTTTTCTTACAAACATGGATTTACTTCATTTAGCATTAAAAGGGTGGAAGGTTTTTCTTTCTCTGTGCAACAGATTGGAGCTCATTTTTCATCCAGAATGAGTGAATTCTTTCTGCACCAGTGCTTAGTCTTTTGCTCCATAAGTATATTTAAGTATGGATGTATGTATAAGTATGTAATTGTGAGAATGTATGCATGTGTGTGTGTGTGTGTGTGTGTGTGTGTGTGTAAGTATGTAATTGTGAGATGAATGCAAGCTGGGCAGAACTGATTTTGGGGGAAAAATGTAAAAATGAGAACTCTGCATGTTTGAAGCTGTGTATGAATTTATGTGAGACTGAGCACAACATCTTATGTAAAAGTTTTTCTTTCTGCAAGTGTTATTCTCTTCTCCTTGTTCAATAGAAGTTCATTGCTCCAACTTCCCCCTAGCCTGACAAGCAAGAGACATCTGGACAATAGGGAAAAGGCTCTAATAATTAATGCTTTACTTAATCTCCTGCTGTTTTAGGATGAGGTGCTAAGTGCCTGAGGCTGCAGTCTCTGGCTTCAGAGGAACACAGAAGGCAGGTCAACTACAATAACATAGTAACTTAGACTTAGATAAGTAAACATTTTATTATACAGCAACCCTAAATATCTCCTAAGGCAAAGTCTTACTCCGGAATCTTGTAAGACAAAGTCTTACACCAGAATTTTGTAAGACAGTCTTACAGCCACCCCCACACCATAGTCTTCCCCCTCTGCTGCCTCAAAAAGAACCAAGAAGAAAGAAGAACACCCCCTTCCCCCTGGACTAGCCCCTGTTTGAGAATCCACTCTTCAAATGTGCCTCAAATTTGCAATTCTTCCATCTGTCTTCCTATCATCTCCATTACAGTTTTGCATTCATACATTAGAAAGAAAGGCTGTATTTTGAATCATTACTTCCAAAAATGGTTTAAATTTGATTGTACTTTGTTTACTTTTCCATCAATATGTAATGCATCTCAGGCTGGCCTTGTACTCTTTATATTTCAGGAATAATGTTACTGTGCATTGTGTAAAGATTATTTATGTACTATTCAAATGTTGATTTCTGTGCCACCATCTCTGATTGCAATCATTACTCTGAGAATCTCCTGTCTCAGCGTTGTGTAAATATTGCTTACCAATTATTTCCTGCTTAATAAATAAATCTTGCTCATCAGCCAGTGACTGCACAGGGAGTAGAATAGAACTGGACTTCCTACCAGCCACCAGAAGAGGGAAGAGAGAGGGGAAGCAGGGATTAGTCATGGTGAGTGTCCTAGAGAGACAATGAGAAAAATACCTGGAGTCTAGAAAAGCCAGATCAATACAAAAATGCAAGGATCTCAGGGATTTTGGCTGGAAGTTAGTCAGATTAGTTTAGAGGATTAAAGTAAGGGTAATACTGCTCAGTTGTTGTGCCCCTAAACCTTGATATATACATATAATAGTCCAATTTCAATTATTTGGGAGCTAACTGGCTTGAAAGAGAAACTGCAGCACCTTTTGGAAAGTGACTAACAGGCAATCTTGAAAATCTGGTCCTAACTCCATTACTCCAATACTGATATTACAGAACTGCATTATCTTAACCAATTTGTTCAATCCTGATGATCAAACCCAAAGCCTTGTTCATGCTAAGAAAGTACTCAAGTTGTTGGGGCACACATATGAAGACCAAGCTTCACATCTGCTACATATGTTTTTTGGTGGTTTCAGCCCCTCTTTGGTTGGTGGTTCAATGTCTAGGACTGTTCTTGGGTCCATGTTAGTTGACTTCATCTGTCTTTCTGTGAAGTCCCTGTGCCTTCCAGGTCCCTTAATCTTTCCCCCAACTCTTTCACAAGAGTCCTGGAGTTCTCTCTGTTTGGCTGTAGGTGTCTGCATCTGTTTTGGTCAGCAGCTAGGTAGAGTCTCTCAGAGGACAGTTGTGCTAGGCTCCTATCTGCAAACATACCAGAGTATCATTAAACCCCATGACTACCACCACCACCACCAACAACAACCAAACCAAACCAAACCAAACCAAAACAAAACAAAACAAGCCAAAACAAAAAATATCAACAACAACAAAAGGCCAAAACCAAAAACCAAAAGGCAAAAACCCTCTTTCTAGATACATTATAAAATGATTATGAAAATAAGATAGTTCATGGAGACCTTAGTTCAGTCTCTATAGTCAACAGGAAAGATTAAGAAAACAAACTTCTTAGAATTGCTCTTTGATGTATACACATAAGCCATAGAATACATGCACAAACACATGTATACACACATACAAAGACACACAGACACTGATCAAATAAAGAAAGAAAAATTGTCCTACGTACTTTAGAGAAAATTAAATATTCTACATGGGGTCTCCTCAGAAACTATGATGACTGAATAATTGGCATATTAATTCAGAGTTTGTACAGCAAATATTTTTTAAAACTTTTAAAAATGTATTTTCTAACATAAAATAGTTTTGAAGAAAAAGCAGCAAGTTTTAAAATAGATATTATAATAATATGCTATTCTGATGCAGTTTTACACACAGTAAAATTAGAAAACTTTTCATATAAAGCTAAAATATAGGATTTGTTAGTTTCTTCTCTACACAAAGTCATTTTAATATCTGATGTAAATATATTTGGAATCTTTTTGTTTTGCAATAATTATATATATTGGAAAGATATGATGTGTAAAATTATAATACTCAGAATTCAAGGCCTCCCATTATGAAACAGATATCAAAGTGAAACCCACAAGAAACATCCCTTGAAGTGCAGTCTCAGGAATACTACTAGCTGAGCTGACTTTACAAGAACTGGGAAAGGGTTGAGGTATGATGAAAGCTAATCTACTTGTAATTTGCAGGGTGGACTGCAGTGTTGAAAGAAGGAAAAGAAAATACAAGAAATATAGGAGGGCTAGTCAGACTGAGCCATAAAACTTCTCCAGGAAAACGCAAAGAGGAAACTAGCTCACAAACAAAGTCAAGGATAGGGGCAGGTCAGAGGGAAGAAAAATAGCAAGGATTTACCAAGAGAACAAGCCCAGGAAAGCACATACTAAACTTTCAATTGCAGGTGAGAATAAAGAGCAACATGAACCACGCACCATCAGTTTGTCATTAATATTTGAGGAAGAAGAGAGATCTTAAAAGGAGCTTATTCTGAGTCCGGACTATTGTAAAATTTACACATCTGCAGGAACACATTTTCTATGTTGAATTAGATCGTTTGAATCTTGGCTTAATGTCAAAGTTATAATAAACGATATGATGGTAAGCATCAGACTCTAAACAAATATGTATCATAAAGAGTAGTCTTTTAACACAAGAGAATACTAAGCTGAGGATTTTTCCACCCAGATGGATGAGTTATAGAGATATTGTTGGTTTGTAATAAATTACTTTCATGAAGAAAAGTCTTGACATTTAGGGGAAAGCAATTAATTCTCTGCAACTGAGGATAATATATTATGGAGGGCAGTCAGCAGTGGAATGAAAAAACTAACTCCCACAACATCAATAAATTTCTATTTTGCTTTCATTCAAACAAATTCACATAGATACTTGAGAATACTTTCTCAAATCTAGATCATAAAATCTAGATCATAAAACTTTATCTAGATGGACAGCTGAACATGAGGAAAAACCTGGTGACAGCCCATCTTCAATATATAGGGTATCAGAAAGTTAAATATTCATATGCATTTTCTGCAGAAATTCAATTAATATAAATATTATGTGGTTATAGTTCATATACACAATTATAAAATTAACTTACATGAAATAATATTTACAAAGATTAAAATTTTCTTTTATTTTTAACAATTAATGTTAAATAAACATTACATAAATTAATATATTTTTACCCTCTGTTTGAAAGTGGTGTGGTGAAGTAATTAATCATTAGTGAAAATCATTATACATCATACATTATTTTGAGGGCTATACAATGTAGACTGTTTAATCCACATTCATAAGTATGAAAATTAGGAACTCTGAAATAAAAGTTTGGATAGTCATGGGTTAATGGGGTTCATTCTCTTGTAAAAGCAATTTTGAAAGTGAAATAACTTTTTCCCAATTCTCTCCAATACATATAAGCTAATATTAACAAATCAGAAAACATTCCAGATAAGCATGTTCAGACATAGCCAATAGAGGTCTGTTGTTGGAGTCTTATTCATATTGCCTCTTTCTTTGTTGGTTTAAGTCTGTCTGCAAGAATTCAATAAGCATTCTCAGTTTATTACATAGAGCAGAGAGTTGATGAAACTAATTGTGTCCGTACAATAAAAATATTTTAACATTGACAACAGAACAGCTCATTGTAGCCATATTCATTGGCATCTTAAAAATCTAGTCGGTGTCTTCTGATAGATTAATAATTGTAGTTAATTTCCCCTCCATGAGGATAATCTAATGGTCAACCCTCTAGGCATACCTATGATGGGATATCTGTTTTAGCACAGCATTTGGACATCTCTCAAAGGATTATCAGGATTAGGTCAAATGACATGGGGAGACCAACAGTAATGGTAAGTAGAACCATTCCCCTGGGTTTGGGGCTTGGGCTGCATAACAGAAATGAAGTAAACTGAACAATATTGTTGTCCCTGACTCCTGAATTTGAATGAATTGTGACCAGATAGTCCTAGGTTATGCACTGTGATTTACCTACCATATTGAGCTATAACCTGAAATGGTGAGATAATGTACGCCTCTATTAGGTTCCTCTGTTTGGTTTCTTTTCATAGCACATTTCATCCCAACAACCAGAATGTAAAGCTGCTATGTCTATGGTTAGACTAACAAAACTTTCAGAGGAACATTTTCTTTACATCTTAGTATAAATCTCTCATCACTTGATCTTGTTTCTTACAAGTATATTCATACAGCACATACATACTTATATTGGTAGTTCTTTTATATTTCAATCGAAATTAAGCTTCTGACAAATCTTTTATAATAAGATATTTAGTTCATACAGTTAAAAAATTGTAGAACACATATTTTCTTGTCTATTTGTATTTGAACATCAATTACATCCAATTAATTTTTGACAATATAACAATAATTCTTTGGCATTTCATAGAAACAAACACAAAAGCAATGACCCAAAATTAAATTAAATCATACATTGTGGTTTGGTCAGACATATCAATGAAAAGTAAAATAATTTTTCTCTATTTATAAGTAACAAATTCTTTAACCAGATGATAAAATCAAGCACTTATTGCCTCTCTTAAAGAAAGTTAATGTTAAAATATCTAACTAGTATTAGTACCTGTTTAGGAACTAAGATTATAATGAGCTCCTAAGTGACTTTGAATAGATAATTTTGAATATGTGAGTACAGGAAATTCAGAATATTAACTAGATTAATGTTGGTGCTCAAAATGCTGAAAGCTTATTTCCAGGATAATAATGTATTGTAAATTCAATAGTAAAATTATAAATCAATGTATACACTTACTGTGGAGGAGTTATATTATGTAAATTTGCTTGACCTTTAAAATGTGTTGATACGATTTCTGTTCAAAGGAAAAATCAGTACTGACAATATCAGTACTGGTGAAAATGATTATAATTATTATTATTCTTTGCATTCATATCATATTTAAAATAGGTTAAAGGCAAAGTTGTTGAATTATTTTAAAAAAATCTTTAATATTTTATCTCTAGCAGCAAAAGCCTTTCTTAAAATGAATTCAATAGTATAATTTACAGGATAAAAGTTTGTGTGGATTACAAATAATAATAGTCCTGGACAGAATGAAGAGTACCTATTGTACTAGAGAATTTGGTTTCTCTATATGTCTTTTCCTATAATCTGTCAGTGGACTCATTATTTGTGTATATATATATGGTCTAGCCCATACAGAGCCATGCATGGGCCTATAAGTATGTTTATATATAATCACATTGATTTATTTATTATCACAGAGCATATTTTCATGCCCACTACTCCATTCATGTATTTTTGTCTTTGACTTACTCCTCTAATGTGTTTTAATCTTTAGAAATATGAAGTATGCAAATTTTGATTGGAGAATTTCTGCCATTGACTGATGTTCAACTATGTTATCCCAGTAATGCACATTCCATGTTTAAGTCTCATATACTTATAAATGATTTGCTTACATGTGTTAGACACTAGAAAGACTTTGTTGCACATTTTATTTTGTAATCCTCTACCAGGAACAAAAGAAACATACAAAGTGCAACTTTTGATTTATTGAGCACCTTACCTGATGCCATAGCAGCCATATTTATATTGATCATCACTGTGATCTCATAGTTGAGTATGTTTCAACAAATTAAAAGCCCTCTTTATTTTATACCATAAAGCTATGAAGTTTAAGTGAATATCCATCTGTTTTTCTTTATTTTATTCATAATTCTTTGCTCCCATGGAAAAATAAAGTTAGTGAGAAAATTAGAAAGGTAACTTCTGTATTTTAGTTGTGACCATGCTGTTTGCAAAATTTTGGTACATTTTAAGTAAGCAATGTCATAGCTGTGGTTAGTGGTAGGAAATCAAGTCTGAGGTGGTTATCTAACTGAATTATGATGAATGATAATTCTAGGGATGTGTGACCCAAGTTGTTTCACTGGCCTGCAATCGATTTATTATGGGTGATCCCCTTGTCCAAAGGAAGATGTATTGTAGATGATTCACTCTCAAGTATGCTGAATATGTGCAATTTTCCTAATTAGAGATAAATAAGTAAAAGGGAGAAGTGTGTGTGTGTGTGTGTGTGTGTGTGTGTGTGTGTGTGTGTGTGGTTTCTAAAAGTAATTCTAAACCTGAGTGAAAGAGGAGAACTTAGCAAGGAAGAAAGCACATAGTCCCCTTCAATGATGTACATGTACATGAATTGTGTAATTGTAGTTATATGTTTTCATTAGTGGTTATACTACTTTTAACAAAAAAAATCTTCTAAAAGTATTAGTCTATATTGTTTGAAAATATTTTCATAGATGTTTATAAATGTTCATTTGTTCAGTATATAATTTTTTCTGATTTTTTAAAGGACATGTTTATTATACTAGCTTTAATCTTAGTCTGAATTTCTTTTTCTTTTGGAAAGGCAGGCATAGTAGAATATTTTCTCAGTATATCATCAATTAAAAACAAGTGAAATTGCAGAGTAGTATTCCATTGTGTAAATATAACACATCTTCAGAATCCATTCCTCCATTGAGGGACATCTGGGTTCTTTCCAGCTTCTGGTCCTGGAAAGACTGGATGTAGGAGAATGCCAAGACAGAGAAGCAAGAGGGGGTTGAATGGGGAAAAGAGGGAGGGAAGGGGGCTTATGGGACTTTCGGGGAGTGAGGAAACGGGAAAGGGGAAATGATTTTGAATGTAAATAAAAAAAACCTTAGAAAATAAAAACAAAAGTGAAAATCATTGGCAATGCTAATAAGTTTGAGGCAAAAGGTAAATTAAAGAATTCCTAAATTCTAAACTCATTAAAGAATGCTTAAGTTTCATGGAGGTCAGCACGCAGAAGAATGCAAATCAATCCATTCTTTTTTCCTTGTACTAAGCTCAACTCCAAGTGGATCAAGGATCTCCACATAAAACCAGACACACTGAAACTAATAGAAAAGAAACTGGGGCAGAGCCTTGAACACATGGGCACAGGGAAAAATTTCCTGAACAGAACACCAGTAGCTTATTCTCTAAGATCAAGAATTGACAAATGGGACCTCATAAAATTACAAAGTTTCTGTAAGGCAAAGGACAAGGTCAAAAGGACAAAACGGCAACCAACAAACTGGTAAAAGATCTTTACCAACCCTAAATCCAACAGAGAACTAATGTCCAATATATACAAAGAACTCAAGAAGTTAGACTCCAGAGAGCTAAATAACCCCATTAAAAAATGGGGTAGAGCGCTAAACAAAGAGTTCTCACCTGAAGAATATCAAATGGCTGAGAAGCACTTAAAGAAATTTTCAACATCCTTAGTCATTAGGGAAACGCAAATCAAAACAACCCTGAGATTTCACCTCACACCAGTCAGAATGGCTAAGATCAAAAACTCAGGAGACAGCAGGTGTTGGAGAGGATGTGCAGAAAGAGGAACACTCCTTCACTGCTGGTGGGACTGCAAGCTGGTATAACCACTCTGAAAAGCACTCTGGCAGTTCCTCAGAAAACGGCATGACACTTCCAGAGGACCCCGTTATAACACTCCTGGGCATATAAGCAGAGGATTCCTCAGCATGCAATAAGGACACATGCTCCACTATGTTCATAGCAGCCTTATTTATAATAGCCAGAAGCTGGAAAGAACCCAGATGTCCCTCAACTGAGGAATGGATACAGAAAATGTGGTATATTTACACAATGGAATACTACTCAGCAATTAAAAAAAAATGAATTCATGAAATTCTTAGGCAAATGGTCAGAACTGGAAAATATCATCCTTAGTGAGGTAACCCAATCACAAAAGATCACACATGGTATGCAGTCACTGATAAGTCGATATTAGCCCAGAAGCTTGGATTACCCAAGACACAATTCACATATCAATTGTTTTCCAAGAAGAAGGGAGGAGAGGCCCCTAGTCCTGGAAAGACTGGAGGTAGTAGTGTAGGGGAAAATTAGGACAGAGAAGCAGGAGGGGTTGACTGGGGAACAGGGGCAGGGAAGAGGGCTTATGGCACTTTTGGGGCAGGGGGAACCGGGAAAGGGGAAAACATTTGGAATATAAATAAAGAATATAGAATATAAAAAAGAAAGTTTCTAAGAAATTAATGTAGATTATTTTTACCTTTATTTCTCTGTTGCCTTTTAAATTATCTATTATAAAATTATACTTCAGTTTAGTGATCATGCCTATCGTTGTTGATTGCATTCAATAATTTTCTTATACAACTAAAAATTAATTCATACTTTATTTAAATTCATTATGTATGTGTCAATACTTAAGTTCCTTTTCTTCATCTGTATGTGTTCAAATATGCATATACATGTTATTTATTGATACATGGACACTTTTTCTACTTTTTAATCTGTCTTTTCACAAACACACACACACACACACACACACACACACACATACTATCACACACAACACATTTTCCTTTGGATTTTAGAGTAGTTGCATTACTCATTTGTCTAAGTTAGTATTAGTATGATAAAACAAAAGTAACTGATGCCTTAAGTCTTACTATTAATATTTTCTTAGTATTCAAATATTGCATTTCACATTCACGTGCTTTTCTTTCAAAGTTTGCATTTCAATTTTCTTTTTTTTTTATTTATTTTTTTATTTTCTAAGTTTTTTTTATTTACATTCCAAATCATTTCCCCTTTCCCGTTTCCTCCTTCCCCGAAAGTCCCATAAGTCCCCTTCCCTCCCTCTTTTCTCCATTCAACCCCCTCTCGTTTTTCTGTCCTGGCGTTCCCCTACATCCAGTTTTTCCAGGACCAGGGGTCTCCCCTTCCATCTTCTTAGAAATCTATTGATATGTGAATTGTGTCTAGGGTAATCCGAGATTCTGGATTAATATCCCCTTATCAGTGACTGCATACCATGTGTGTTCTTTTGTGATTGGGTTACCTCACTAAGGATGATATTTTCCAGTTCTGACCACTGACTTAGGAATTTCATGAATTCATTGTTTTTAATTGCAGAGTAGTATTCCATTGTGTAGATATACCACATCTTCTGAATCCATTCCTCCATTGAGGGACATCTGGGTTCTTTCCAGCTTCTGGCTATTATAAATAAGGCTGCTATGAACATAGTGGAGCATGTGTCCTTATTGCATGCAGGTAAAGCCTCTGGGTATATGCCCAGGAGTGGTATAGCCAGATCCTCCGGGAGTGTCATGCCCAGTTTTTTGTGGAACCGCCAGACTGCTTTCCAGAGTGGTTGTACCAGCTTGTAATTCCACCAGCAGTGGAGGAGTGTTCCTCTTTCTCCACATCCTCGCTAACAACTGCTGTCTCCTGTGTTTTTGATCTTAGCCATTCTGACTGGTGTGAGATGGAATCTCAGGGTTGTTTTGATTTGCATTTCCCTAATGACTAAGGATGATGAACACCTCTTTAGGTGCTTCTCAGCCATTAGATATTCTTCAGGTGAGAACTCTTTGTTTAGCTCTGTACCCCATTTTTAACAGGGTTACTTGCCTCTCTGGAGTTTAACTTCTTGAGTTCTTTGTATATATTGAACATTAGCCCTCTGTCGGATGTAGGGTTGGTAAAGATCATTTCCCAGTTAGTTGGTTGCCACTTTGTCTTTTTGACAGTGTCTTTTGCCTTGCAAAATCTTTGTAATTTAATGAGGTCACATTTGTCTATTCTTGATCTTAGAGCATAAGCTATTGGAGTTCTGTTCAGGAAATTCTCTCCTGTGCCCATATGTTCAAGGTTCTTCCCTAGTTTCCTTTCTATTAGTTTCAGTGTGTCTGGTTTTATGTGGAGATCCTTGATCCACTTGTAATTGAGCTTAGTGTAAGGAGATAAGAATGGGTCAATTTGCATTCTTCTGCATCTTGACCTCCAGTTGAGCCAGCACCATTTGTTGAAAAGGCTATCTTTTTTCCACTGGATGATTTTAGCTCCTTTGTCAAAGATCAAGTGACCATAGGAGTGTGGATTCATTTCTGGATCTTCAATTCTGTTCCTTTGATCTACATGCCTGTCACTATACCAATATCATGCGGTTTTTAACACTATTGCTCTGTAGTACAGCTTGAGGTCAGGGATCCTGATTCCCCCAGAGGTTCTTTTACTCTTGAGAATAGTTTTAGCTATTCTGGGTTTTCTGTTATTCCAGATGAATTTTTGAATTGCTCTTTCAAACTCTATGAAGAATTAAGTTGGGATTTTGATGGGGATTGCATTGAATCTGTATATTACTTTCGGTAAGATGCTCATTTTTACTATATTAATCCTGCCACTCCATGAGCATGGCAGATTTTTCCATCTTCTGAGGTCTTCTACAATTTCTTTCTTCAGAGACTTGAAGTTCTTGTCATAAAGATCTTTCACTTGTTTGGTTAGAGTCACGCCAAGATACTTTATACGGTTTGTGGCTATCGTGAAGGGTATCATTTCTCTTACTTCTTTCTCAGCCTGTTTATCCTTTGAGTATAGGAAGGCTACTGACTTGCTTGAGTTGATTTTATATACGGCCACTTTGCTAAAGTCGTTTATCAGCTATAGGAGTTCTCTGGTGGAGTTCTTTGGGTCGCTTAAGTATACTATCATATCGTCTGCAAATAGTGATAGTTTGAATTCTTCCTTTCCAATTTGTATCCCTTTGACCTCTTTTTGTTGCCTAATTTCTCTAGCTAGAACTTCAAGTACTATATTGAAAAGATATGGAGAGAGAGGGCAGCCTTGTCTAGTCCCTGATTTTAGTGGGATTGCTTCAAGTTTCTCTCCATTTAGATTGATGCTGGCTACCTGTTTGCTGTAAATTGCTTTTACTATGTTTAGATATGGGCCTTGAATTCCTAATCTTTCCAAGACCTTTAACATGAAAGGATGCTGAATTTTGTCAAATGCTTTCGCAGCATCTAATGAGATGACCATGTGGATTTTTTCTTTGAGATTGTTTATATAGTGGATTACATTGATGGATTTCCTTATATTGAACCATCCCTGCATCCCTCGGATGAAGCCTACTTGATCGTAGTGAATGATCGTTTTGATGTTTTCTTGGATTCGGTTGGCATGAATTTTATTGAGTATTTTTGCATCGATATTCATAAGAGAGATTGGCCTGAGATTCTCTTTCTTCATCAGATCTTTGTGTGCTTTTGGTATTAGTGTAATTGTGGCTTCATAGAACGAGTTGGGTAGTGTTCCTTCTGTTTCTATTTTGTGGAACAGTTTGAAGAGTATTGGTGCTAGGTCTTCTTGAGGGTCTGATAGAATTCTGCACTAAAACCACCTGGACCTGTGCTTTTTTTGGTTGGAAGACTTCCAATGAAAACTTCTATTTCTTCAGGGGTTATAGGATGGTTTAGATGGTCTATTTGATCCTGATTTAATTTTGGTATTTGGTATCTGTCAAGGAAATTGTCCATTTCCTCAAGATTTTCTAGTTGTGTTGAATACAGGTTTTTGTAGTAGGATCTGATGATTTTTTGAATTTCCTCAGTTTCTGATGTTATCTCTCCCTATTCATTTCTGATTATATTAATTTGGATACTATCTTTGTGCCCTCTGGTTAGTCTGGCTAAGGGCTTCTCTATCTTGTTAATTTTCTCAAAGAACCAACTCCTCGTTTTGTTGATTCTTTGTATGGTTTTATTTGTTTCTACTTGATTGATTTCAGCCCTGAGTTTGATGATTTCCTGCCTTCTACTCCTCTTTGGTGTATTTGCTTCTTTTTGTTCCAGGGCTTTCAGGTGTGCCGTTAAGCTGTTAGTGTATGCTGTCTCCCGTTTCTTTTTGGCAGCACTCAGGGCTATGAATTTTCCTCTTAGCACTGCTTTCATTGTGTCCCATAAATTAGGGTATGTTGTGCCTTCCTTTTCATTAACTTTCAAAAAGTCTTTGATTTCTTTCTTTATTTCCACCTTGACCAAGTTGTCATTGAGTAGAGCATTGTTCAGCCTCCATGTGTACGTGGGTTTTCTTTTGTTTTTGTTGCCGTTGAAGACCACCCTTATTCCATAGTGATCTGATAGGAGGCATGGGATTAGTTCTATCTTCTTATATCTGTTGAGGTCTGATTTGTGACCAATTATATGGTCAATTTTGGAGAAGGTACAATGAGGTGCTGAGAAGAAGGTGTATTCTTTAGCTCTAGGATGAAATGTTCTATATATATCTGTTAGTTCCATTTGGTCCAAGGCTTCAATTAGATTCACTGTGTCCCTGTTTAGTTTCTGCTTTCCTGAACGATCCATTTCAGAGAGCGGGGTGTTGAAGTCACCCACTATTATTGTGTGCGGTGCGATGTGTGCTTTGAGCTTTAGTAAAGTTTCTTTTACGAATGAGGGTGCCCTTGCATTTGGAGCATAGATATTCAGAATTGAGAGTTCTTCTTGGTGGATTTTTCCTTTGATCAGTATGTAGTGTCCTTCTGTGTCTTTTTTGATGACTTTAGGTTGAAAATCAATTTTATCTGATATTAGGATGGCTACTCCACCTCGTTTCTTGGGGCCATTTGCTTGTAAAATTGTTTTCCAGCCTTTTACTCTGAGGTAGTGTTTGTCTTTGACACTGAGGTGCGTTTCCTGCATGCAGCAAAATGCTGGGTCCTGTTTACGTATCCAGTCTGCTAGTCTATGTCTTTTAATTGGGGAATTGAGACCATTGATATTAAGAGAGATTAAGGCATAGTGATTATTGCCACCTGCCATTCTTGACGCTATTTTTATGTATGAGTGGTTATCTACTTTAGGGTTTGAATCAAGAAGGTTATTATCTCATTTTTTCCAGGGTGTTGTTTCTCTCCCTGTATTGGAGGTTTCCACCTATTATCCGTTGCAGGGCTAGATTTGTGGAAAGATATTGTGAAAATTTGGTTTTATCATGGAATATCTTGGTCTCTCCATCTATGGTGATTGAGAGTTTTGCTGGGTATAGTAGTCTAGGCTGGCATTTGTGCTCTCTTAGTGTCTGCATGAGATCTGCCCAGGATCTTCTGGCTTTCATAGTCTCTGGTGAGAAGTCTGATGTGATTCGGATAGGTCTTCCTTTGTATGTTACTTGGCCCTTTTCTCTTACTGCTTTTAATATTCTTTCTTTGTTTAGAACATTTGGTGTTTTGATTATTATGTGATCGGAGATATTCCTGTTCTGGTCCAGTCTGATTGGAGTTCTGTAGGCTTCTTGTAATTCGTCGGCATCTCTCTCTTTAGGTTAGGGAAGTTTTCCTCCATATTTTGTTGAAGGTGTTTACTGGCCCTTTAAGTTGCAAATCTTCACTCTCATCTATACCTATAATCCTTAGGTTTGGTCTTCTCATTGTGTCCTGGATTTTCTGGATGTTTTGGGTTACATGTTTTTTGCATTTTGCATTTTCTTTGACTGTTGAGTCGATGCTTTCTATGGAATCTTCAGCACCTGAGATTCTTTCTTCCTTCTCTTGTATTCTATTGTTGATGTTTGCATCTATGACTCCTGATTTCTTCCTAAGGTTTTCTATCTCCCAAGTTGTCTCCCTTTTTGATTTCTTAGTTGTTTCTACTTCCTTTTTTAGTTCCTGGCTGGATTTGCTGAGATCCTTCACTTGTTTGTTTGTATTTTCCTGTATTTCTTTAAGATATTTTTGCATTACCTCTTTCAGGATTTCTGCCTGTTGACCCACGTTCTCCTGCATTTCTCTGAGCGATTTTTGTGTTTCCTCCTCATGGGAATCCATCTGTTGATCCATCGTCTCCTGCATTTCTTTAAGCAGTTCTCGTGTTTCCTTTGTAAGGACATCTATCCGTTGATTCATTTCTTTAAGCAATTTTTGTGTTACCTCCTTATGGGCATCCGTCTGTTGACCCATATTCTTCTGCATTTCTTTATGCAATTTTTGTGATTCCTTTGTGAGTGCATCTACCCGTTGATTCATCTCGTTAAGCAATTTTTGTGTTGTCTCCTTGTGCGCCTCCATCTTTTGATCCATGTTCTCCTGCATTTCTCTAAGCGATTTTTGTGTTTCCTTTGTAAGGGCTTCTAACCCTTGATTCATGGTCTCCTGTAATTCTTTATTAGATTTATTTGTGTCCTTCTTGTGATCCTCTAATAGCATCATGAGAAGTGATTTTAAATCCAGATCTTTTCTTTCGGGTGTGGTGGGGTATCCAGGACTTGCTGTTGTTGGAGAGTTGGGTTCGGATGGTGCCATATTACTTTGATTTCTGTTAGTAATGTTCCTACGTTTGCCTTTTGCCATCTGGTTACCTCTGATGTTAGTTGGTCCTGCTGTCACTGGCTGTTGGTTGGACCTCCTGTGAGCCTGAAAAGCTATTTCTGCCCCCCACGGTTTACCAGGATTCCCCTGGCACAGATTTCTGGGGCCTGCCCTGCTCCTGAGTGACTTTGGAGCCCTGATGTGCCTTGCCCCAAGTGATGTTATATTGGGGAGTCCTTGCACATCCAAATGCTCAGCGTAGTGGATTCCTGGAGCAGAGGTCGCCAAAGGAAAGCTGGTAGGCTCCTGCCCTGTGCAGGGGTGTGTGATCTCTCCTAGAGTGGGGGGGGGAGGGGGTGTCCCTCTGCCAGGCAGAAGTCCCACAGCAGAGCTGGCACACTGGTTAGTGCAGATCTGCCCAGCTCTTGGGAGCCTTGTACACACAAGCCGCCTGAGACCCAAGCGATATTATGCCTGTCTGTCTCAGAGTCTGGTAGTCCCAACTTCCCGGCCACTGGAGCAAAGATGGCAGAGTGCACTTTGCACTCTCTCCGTGGTACTGGTCCCCCTGCAGAGGCGATGACCTGCAGATCTGGCACCCAGATGACCACAGCCCTGTCCTGTTCTTGGGAGCAGGCGGAAGCCACAACAGGACGTGTCCCAAGCAATGTTATATTGGGGAGAGCCTGCGTACCTGTCTTTTCAGTGCAGTCTACTGGAACAGAGGTCGCAGAAGGGAAGTTGGTAGGCTCCCGCCCAGTGCAGGGTCCCTCTGCCAGGCAGAAGTCCCACAACAGAGCTGGCACGCTGATTACTGCAGATCTGCCCAGCACCTGGGAGCCGCATACACACAAGCCGCCCGAGACCCAAGCGATATTATGCCTGTCTGTCTCAGAGTCTGGTGGTCCCATCTTCCTGGCCACTGGAGCAAAGATGGCAGAGTGCACTCTGCCTCATTTCAATTTTCTAGTGTTCAGGCAATACTGGTGTTCAATTTTATTTAAAACATTGGACAGAATAAGTTAATAATTTCTGCTTCTATACATTTCAGCATGATTAAATACCCTTAATGAGAGCAATTATTCAATGATGTTTGGGTTATAAAATACTTTTTGTATACTAGTTCTAGTTGTTTTATATTACTCCTTATATTTACATCTTTCTCTTTTCAATGTGTTTAGTATATTGTGAGAAATAGTCTAGATTCGTTCTTCTCTATGTGGTTATCTAGTATTCTAAGCACTACTTATTAAAGGAAGTTCTTTTTTTTTCAGATTCTTTGTTCTTGACACATGTCAAAACAAGACAAGTATAAGCCTCTAGATATATTTCTTGACCTCCATTTTGTTTCATTGATAAATACTTCTACTTTTAGGCAGTATCACATTAGTTTTATTAAAGTAGCTTTCCTGTATAATTTGAGATCAAGCAGTATCATTATTCTTGCCCTGTGCTTTTGGATCAGATTACCTTAACTATTTGAGATATTTTATAAATTAAATAAATATTAAGGTTGATATTTCCAAGGTGTTTTTCTTCATTAAAAAAAAAAGGACTTTATGGTGTATCTAGGACTAGGGTTGTTGGAAAACTATAGTGATCCTCCTGCATGCTGAGATTAATGATGTACCTTGATATCCATCTACAAACACTATTTCTAAGAATGCTTCACTGAAAATTTGAAGACTGCTTTGAATCTTTTGGTTCCTTGGAAATTAAGTCTACAGTAAGAGCAGGATTCCTTCAATGAAAACAGACACACAGTATAGTTTTTTTTTTAATTTAATTTTCTACATTATGTTTTCTATTTTCTGACTTCCTTTTGTGTTTATTTTTCATCTGTGTTCTATATGTCCACCTAAAGAAATGGAAAACAGCATTCAAAGGGCAATTGTTGTTTAAAAATGTGATAACACAAATGGCAAATCCCAGGGCATAAGGCATTCCCTGTGTATTCAAGAGTCAACAGAGAGATTTCAAAGTAAAATTTAAGGGGGATAAAGACATGGTTTTGGAAACAAAAGTCATTGACTCAAGGATAATTAGGGAAATATCTTGGTAGAAGTATTTTCTGTACAAGACTGTGGGCTCTTTTATGTAAGTTGGTGATGGACCTGACAAACTGCTCTCTAATAGTTTGTATGACAGCCATATGTAAGTTCCCCTGCTTTAGAAAATCCTAAACCTTTAAAAAGAGAGAAAGAGAGAGAGAGAGAGAGAGAGAGAGAGAGAGAGAGAGAGAGAGAGAGAGAGAGAGAGAGAGAGATTTCATACTAACTGCTCCATTTTGAGCTTATCAAGACTCTTCACAGTGATGATTGTTTAAACTATAATATCTATTATATTATTTCATTTTCATAGTAATACTAAAGCCAACTTAACATTATATAGACAAGCTAGAAGATAAATTATTGAGTCATTGGATAATATATATATATTTCTTTTTTTTTTATTTTATTTTTTTAATTTACATTCCAAATCACTTCCCCTTTCCCGTTTCCTCCCTCCCCGAAAGTCCCATAAGCCCCCTTCCCTCCCTCTTTTCTCCATTCAACCCCCTCTCATTACTCTGTCCTGGCGTTCCCCTACATCCAGACTTTCCAGGACCAGGGGTCTCTCCTTCCATCTTTTTAGAAATCTACTGATATGCTGATTGTGTCTAGGGTATTCTGAGATTCTGGGTCAATATCCCCTTATCAGTGACTGCATACCATGTGTGATCTTTTGTGATTGGGTTACCTCACTAAGGATGATATTTTCAAGTTCTGACCATTTGCCTAGGAATTTCGTGAATTCATTGTTTTTAATTGCAGAGTAGTATTCCATTGTGTAAATATACCACATCTTCTGAATCCATTCCTCCGTTGAGGGACATCTGGGTTCTTTCCAGCTTCTGGCTATTATAAATAAGGCTGCTATGAACATAGTGGAGCATGTGTCCTTATTGCATGCAGGTAAAGTCTCTGGGTATATGCCCAGGAGTGGTATAGCCGGATCCTCCGGAAGTGTCATGCCCAGTTTTCTGAGGAACCGCCAGACTGCTTTCCAGAGTGGTTGTACCAGCCTGCAATTCCACCAGCAGTGGAGGAGTATTCCTCTTTCTCCACATCCTCGCCAACAACTGCTGTCTCCTGTGTTTTTGATCTTAGCCATCCTGACTGGTGTGAGATGGAATCTCAGGGTTGTTTTGATTTGCATTTCCCTAATGACTAAGGATGATGAACATCTCTTTAGGTGCTTCTCAGCCATTAGATATTCTTCAGGTGAGAACTCTTTGTGTAGCTCTGTACCCCATTTTTTAATAGGGTTACTTGTCTCTCAGGAGTTTAACTTCTTGAGTTCTTTGTATATCTTGGATATTAGCCCTCTGTTGGATGTAAGGTTGGTAAAGATCATTTCCCAGTTAGTTGGTTGCCTCTTTGTCTTTTTGACAGTGTCTTTTGCCTTGCAAAAACTTTGTAATTTAATGAGGTCCCATTTGTCTATTCTTGATCTTAGAGCATAAGCTATTGGAGTTCTGTTCAGGAAATTCTCCCCTGTGCCCATATGTTCAAGATTCTTCCCTAGTTTCCCTTCTATTAGTTTCAGTGTGTCTGGTTTTATGTGGAGATCTTTGATCCACTTAGAATTGAGCTTAGTGCAAGGAGATAAGGATGGGTCAATTTGCATTCTTCTGCATGTTGACCTCCAGCTGAGCCAGCACCATTTGTTGAAAAGGCTATCTTTTTTCCACTGGATGGTTTTAGCTCTTTTGTCAAAGATCAAGTGACCATAGGAGTGTGGATTCATTTCTGGGTCTTCAATTCTGTTCCATTGATCTACATGTCTGTTACTGTACCAATACCATGCAGTTTTTAACACTATTGCTCTGTAGTACAGCTTGAGGTCCGGGATACTGATTCCCCCAGAGGTTCTTTTACTCTTGAGAATAGTTTTAGCTATTCTGGGTTTTCTGTTATTCCAGATGAATTTTTAAATTGCTCTTTCTAACTCTATGAAGAATTGAGTTGGGATTTTGATGGAGATTGCATTGAATCTGTGTATTACTTTTGGTAAGATGCTCATTTTTACTATATTAATCCTGCCAATCCATGAGCATGGCAGATTTTTCCATCTTCTGAGGTCTTCTTCAATTTCTTTCTTCAGAGACTTGAAGATACAGATCTTTCACTTGTTTGGTTAGCGTCACGCCAAGATACTTAATATGGTTTGTGGCTATTGTAAAGGGTATTATTTCTCTTACTTCTTTCTCAGCCTGCTTATCCTTTATATGTATTTCTTTTTTGAGTATGTTTAATTTTTTACTTTCTCAAATATTGCATCCCAACTGCAGTTTGCGCTCCTCCCCTCCCCCAGGTTTTCTATCTCCCACCTACCACTTCTCCCAGGTTCACCCCCTCAATTATCCCCTGGGGAAAAAAATCAGAATCCCGAGGTACATTAACTTAATACAGCATAATAAACTACAATGACCAGACACATAAAGTCACATCAAGGCTGGACACGTCCTCAAGATATTTATTCATCTTTAATGTGACAAAGATAGTGTAAAGTTCAATGTTGACTGATATTGAGTATCACTCAATATGTATGTTATGCATTCCATATTTTTTACTCAAAATGACTCTGGATAAATGTTTTTATTAACTAATTGGTACTTTACAGAGGATTTCTGCTTTATTTCAAAGAGCAGTAAATAAATATTTGTTTTAACTTGTTGGAAATTACCATATGTAAGTTTATCTCTGATAGCAATTTAAAGTTATTTTAAAAGAAAATATGCTAACCTAAAATATAAAAAAGTGATTTTACAAAAATTATTTCTAAACTAATATTTTATAGAAGAGTGGAAGATGCTGTTACTGATTAAAAGAGCAGAACCTTCACAGTTGTTTAATATTATGCAGCAAATATTTTATATAACTATATCTATGTATGCATTTATATGAATGAAAAATTCTTTTAAAAATAGATCTAGCTATAAACAGACATTCCTTTACAATATGAAATAAGTACATTACAAATATTTATTCCAAAACATTGAAAATATATTTATATAATTCCGTAAATCATTAATCATCTTATTTTGTAAGACACCAGTATGTTTTACTAGACATTTTGGTTTTATAATTTTGATTTTAAAAAAAAAATGATTTTCTTAACAAACTAGCCTTAAGTATAAATATATAATGACTATAGTTTATAGTTAGATTGAAGAAATTGAAGAAGTCATAGTTTTTTCCTGCTACCCTGGCATATAAACAACCTCTGTGTCATTGGGTATCTCCTCCCCCTTCTCCTCCTCCTCCTCCTCCTCCTCCTCCTCCTCCTCCTCCTCCTCCTCCTCCTCCTCCTCCTCCTCCTCCTTCTTCTTCTTCTTCTTCTTCTTCTTCTTCTTCTTCTTCTTCTTTTTCTACTTTTTCTTCCAGTTTCTGTATCATTTAATCAGACTTGAATGTTCTTAAATTGCCTTTAATAAACAATATGTGCCTGCTTGATTATAGCATTTTTTATTAATTATAGTATTTGTTTACATTTCAAAGGTTGTCCCCTTGCCTGATCTCCCCTCAGCGAACTCCCTCATCCCATCTCCTCCCCTTTGCTTCTAAGAGGATGCTCCCCCACACCCACCCATTCCTGCTTCACCTCTCTATCATCCCCTTTCCCTTGGGCATCAAGCCTCCACAAGACAAAGTGTCTTTCCTCCCCACTGATGCCAGATAGGCAGTCCTCTGATATATATGTAGAGATGGATCAATCTTTGTATACTCTTATATTTACGGTTTAGTCTCTAGGAGCTCTGGGGTCGCCCATTAGTTGATACTGTTGTTCTTCCTATGGGATTGCAGTCCCCTGCGTTTTCTTCAGTCCTTTCCCTAACTCTTCCATTGGTCCCTGGGCTCAGGGAGATGGTTGGCTGTGACTATCTGTATCTCTTTTAGTCAGGTGCTGGCAGAGCCTCTCCAGAGGACAGTCATGCCAGGCTACTGTCTGCAAGCACATTTTGACATCAGCAATAGTGTTAGCGTATGTTGTCTGCAGGTGGGATGGTTCCCATGGTAAGGCGGTCTCTGATGGTCTTTCCTTCAGTCTCTTGCTACAGTTTTGTCCTTGTGTTTCCTTTAGACAGGAACAATTCTTGGTTAAATATTGTGAGATGGGTGGGTGGCACCATACCCATCTATCTACTGGAGGTGGTCTCTTCAGGTTCTATTGCCCTTCTGTTGGGCATTTCAGCTAATGTCAATCCCTATTGGGTCCTGGGAGCCTCTTGCTTCCCTCGAGTCTGGGACTTTCAAGTGGTTACCCTGTTCCCCATACCCCCACTACTATATTTTTCTATTCATTCTCCTGGTTCTCTAGACTTCTCTCCTGTCTCATTTCATACTTGATCCTGGCCCCTTTATTCTCTCCCTGTCCTGTCCTCTTCCACCCAGGTCCCTCCCTCCCTCTGCCTCCTATGATTGTTTTGTTCCCCTTTCTAAGTGGGATTCAAGCATCCACATTTTGGCCTTCCTTCTTGTTAAGCTTCATATGGTTTGTGAGTTGTATCATAGGTATTCTGAGCTTTTGAGCTAATATCCACATATCTGTGGGTACATAGCATGGGTACATAACTTTTGGGTCTATGTTATCCTACTCAGGATGATATTTTCTAGTTCTATCCATTTGACTGCAAAATTTGTGAAGTCCTCATTTTTAATAGCTGATTAGTATTCCATTGTGTAAATGTACCACATTTTCTGTATCTATTCTTCTGTTGAGGGACATCTGGGTTGTTTCCAGCTTCTGGCTATTATAAACAAGGCTGATATGAACATAGTGGAGCATGTGTCCTTGTGATATGGGAGAGCATCTTTTGGGTATATGCTCACAAGTTGTATAAATGTGTCTTCAGGTAGTACTATTTCCAATTGTCTGAGGAACTCCCAGATTGATTTCCAAAGTGTTTGTACCAGCTTGCAATCCCACAGCATTGTGGAAGTATTCTTTTCCACATTCTCAAGAGCATCTGCTATTACCTGAATTTTTAATCTTAGACATTCTGATTGGCATAAGGTGGAATCTCAGGGTTGTTTTGATTTGCATTTTCTTGTTGACTAAAGATGTTGAAGATTTCTTTAGGTGCTTAAGGTCATTCGTTATGAGCTACTTCTAAGACACAGCACAGATGTTGGTGAGTTATGTTTCATTTGTGCGTGATGTTAAAAACATTTTTTGTTTCAGTATGGTAATATAATATTAGTATAGCTAGTGAGAAAAGTGGTCTGATGCCCTGGCACATATCTAGCAGAGGACCCTGTAGAGACTTGATGCCCCAGGGAAGGGGTATCCCTGAGGGCACCCTCTCAGAGGCAAAGAGAGGAGAGATGGAGAAAGAACTCTGTAAGGGGGGAAATGGGAAGGCGGGAGTAAATTGGAATGTAAATAAATAAGGCAATTAAAAACTTTGAAATGTTTTTATTTAAAAAATAAAAAGGAAAATGACTAAAGTATTCTAAAATGTTCATATTAGATATGAATGCTGACCGTATGTGACAGACCATATTCAAACAGTAAATAGAGACCTCGGAGAAGTGGGTGTTAGTTGTAACTGAATTACCTTGTAATCTTTCATTGAACAGGAAAGTGAGTATGTATAGGCAGTTCACACAACAGAAATATTTGGTAATTGGATAGTTTTCCAGTTTAATTCTTCCTTCAAAATTTATGCCATTCTAATTTCTTATCACATGAGATGTATTTTTTTAACCTAAGCTGCATTCAAAAAATTACAACTGATCTAAATGCCCATTTATAAAGTGATAAGAAAACAAAATGTGGATTTTATTTATGAATTTTGGTTAAAAATGGGATATGGTAATTGATGTTATTTTGTTATGTGAATATAAAATACTGTTATTGCATTATATATAGACAAATTCACACTTAAAACTTTTCATTGCAGATATAACTATGTACCCTATTAACTAATTATTAGCATAACTCTAGAACTAAATAGAAACAAATATATTGAGCTAGAGAGATGGCTCGGGGTTAAGACCACTGGCTCCACTTCTAGAGTACCCAAGTTTTATTTTCAGCATGTGTATCAGAAGGATAATGAGGACTTATAACTCTAGATCACACTTTTGTGATGGCTTCATCAGAATGTCTTGGAAATTAGCAGACCTCTAACAAATGTGCAGATAACACAAATACATAGATAAAAATAAATAAATTTAAAGAAAGAATAAAAGTATAAAATCTAAGCTATTATATTAAAAAAATATATTTGAAATAAACTCACACTAAAGATACTTTAGGGTACAGAATTGTTGAGAGAGGAATGTCTACATGGAATAGTGATAAAAATATTTCTCACCTTATTCATAGAGATTTTACAAACTCTCTTTCCATTGTTGGAAATGGAAAGAGAGTTATGTCCTGCATAACTCTAAGGGATCCATCAAAATGCCAGTTATTAGCTTATTCTTTAAAACTCTAGCTGAAAATACCCTAGGCTGTATTTATCTTTAATAGTTGAAAAGCCAGTGTTAATGTAAGAGGCAAGTCCGTAATATAATGATTTAGGTATCTTTTAATGCACTAAAACAGTAATATATAAAATGGTCCTCTAGAGGCCTAAAATATTAATATATTTCTAAATGTGCTTAAATTAATCCCATGGTATAGTTAATAAAGTATGAGGGACTGTTTTCATTGTTTCTATAAATTGTACATTAATATAAATGTTAATAATTTCAGTGGAAACAAAGTTGTTACATACTTTACTTTTGAATGTAAGTTTTAGCCATGTATTGCTAATGTGTTCATTGTATTGCTAATGTTTTTTGACTTTATTAGTAAATATGTTTTTCAAGCTAACAATTTGTTAGTACTGTTTAAATTTGGTAAGGAAATTAATCATTACAAGCTTCATGCTCTTGTTAAAATTTTGCAGGATAAATCCCAACCATCTGATTAATAAAACTAGTTTGAATTGTTTAATGAAATAAATATTCTGACAGTACATTTTTGAACAATTTATTACAGACATATTGAAAGATACATATTCTAAATTTTTTAGATTTGTGCTAGTAAAAGAGAAAAATTCTAATCTAAAAATGAAGTAAATTGCAAATATTTTTAAAATATATCATTAATGACAGACATAATTACAGAATCATGAGAAATGAAATACTAACATTTAGTAAACATTTCATACACATGATAAGTACAAACTTTATTGATTGTTTTGATTATGCATACTAATCTACATGAATCAAAATATAATAGAGTATAGGCACTGTAATTAGTCCTGAGGTGTATATATATATGAATAATTTATTTTTTTTTATTTTCTAAGTTTTTTTTTTATTTACATTCCAAATCATTTCCCCTTTCCCGTTTCCTCCCTCCCCGAAATTCTAATAAGCCCCCTTCCTTCCCTCTTTTCCCCAATAAACCCCCTCTCCTTTCTCTGTCCTGGCATTCCCCTACATCCAGTCTTTCCAGGACCAGGGGTCTCTCCTTCCCTCTTCTTAGAAATCTTTTGATATGCAAATTATGTCTAGGGTATTCCGAAATTCTGGGTTAATATCCCCTTATCAGTGACTGCAAACCATGTGTGTTCTTTTGTGATTGGGTTACCTCACTAAGGATGATATTTTCAAGTTCTGACCATTTGCCTAGGAATTTCGTGAATTCATTGTTTTTAATTGCTGAGTAGTATTCCATTGTGTAAATATACCACATCTTCTGAATCCATTCCTCTGTTGAGGGACATCTGGGTTCTTTCTAGCTTCTTGCTATTATAAATAAGGCTGCTATGAACATAGTGGAGCATGTGTCCTTATTGCATGCAGGTAAAGCCTCTGGGTATATGCCCAGGAGTGGTATAGTCGGATCCTCCGGGAGTGTCATGCCCAGTCTTCATAGAGTTAGAAAGAGCAATTCAAAAATTCATCTGGAATAACAGAAAACCCAGAATAGCTAAAATTATTCTCAAGAGTAAAAGAACCTCTGGGGAAATCAGTATCCCGGACCTCAAGCTGTACTACAGAGCAATAGTGTTAAAAACCGCATGGTATTGGTACAGTGACAGGCATGTAGATCAATGGAACAGAATTGAAGACCCAGAAATGAACAATTTATTTCTTATACTTTATTTTGGTATGTCAATTACTGGGGTGGATTCAATTATTTTCTATAATTTTATATATATATTTTTTTTTTCTATAATATATCTTATCTTCTTTGTCAGCGTTAGAGTTGATTTTCTAGTCTCTATCCTAATATCTGTCCTCCCAAATATATAAGAAATTTTCTACCTGTCTAACTTTCTCCTGTATAAACACACACACACACACACACACACACACACACATATGTGTGTGTGTGTGTGTGTGTGTGTGTGTGTGTGTGTTTATTTCTCTCTAAATTATCTTAGATAATTTTCTTTATATTCAACTCCCACATTAGTATTAACTTACATATTTTGTGTAGATATAATGATATTTGCTTAATAGTCTTGATGATATTTTGTTAATTCACTTTGTCTAATTATTTGTTTTTTCATTTACATATACCTGAACAACATCTTAGTGAGAAGGTATTATCTATTTCAAACTTCAAAGAACTCAGTGGATGACAAATAAGCCAGTCATTTCCTGGGTGAGGAGTAGACAGAGCATTACCTAATATCTATCATCTCTTCTGTTTAGAATTGTACCATACAATGCTACTAACCTTATGTGTCTATTGAGATCTTGAAATGTCTCATCAAAATTCTTATGTTACAATCATGAAAAATGAACTTTATTTCAAATAAGTTGTGCCAACAATATTCCTTAAAATTAACTTCACGAACTATTAGTTATTCTTTAAATATGGAAACTAGGAAATCTAAATTTACATGTTTGGCTTGCATGCCTTCTCTTGACAACTTCTTCATTAGAGTCTCTACTCTTCTTCCTAAACAACACTTCCTTTCCCAGACATAAACAAATTACATATCATAATCTATAGTACAATTTTTATATTACTCCTTCATTCAATGCTTTTAATTTCTTTTTGTAAATTTATTGTTTTTATGTGCTTGGAAAATAGTAGGTATTTTTAAATTCTAGTAAAATTCATGTTTTTAATAAAAAAGTGAGTGCATACTTCACAAGCAAGCAATATAATAAAATTATAGGATATTATTAATCATTGTGATTTTTTAATTAAGGAAAATGTTATGCTAATTCTTCATCTATTCCATTTATTGAGTCTATGTATTTTTTTTTACTCTAGTGATAATACATTGAATTTTTTATGGAAAACACCTCTTAACTAGTCTATTGCAATTCCAACATTTTGTAATTATGCATTTATAGTGTCTTAGATGCTTAGACCTAGAAAAACTAAAATAGTTGATAAGAACAAGGATTTTCTGAAGTTAGATTTGAAATGTAGGAGAATAGTTCATGACAAGAGTCCTTGTGCCTTAGATTTGAGATATAAAAAGAAAAATAAATGATTCAATTCATAAATGTTTATAACACAATTAAATTAATAAAAATAGGAGTAAGCTTTAGATTGTGGGATTAAGGTAAAGCTTCAAATGAAATTAATTTTTAAAGAGGAACTGCATTATAGAAAGGAAAAGCTATACAATGAAGAAGACAGATAAAAGAGAAATGAAAGAAAGGTATCTGTAGGGATCCTAAATAATGAACAGTACTGGCATGTGTGTAGCAGTAAGGAAGCTTACTGAAGAGGATGGAATAAAGCCAGTGCATAAAACAGAGAAGTAAATGATGCCCAGAGAACTGGCAGTCTCATTTTCTTTCAAGTATTACGCTTGTAGGCCAGGCAAACTATGTGAATATATTCAGTTGGCACAATGAAATAGGTTGGAATTTTTAACATACCTCCAACACATGATTTCTTATATCCTGACCAGGCAGGCTGACTCCACGACAGGCTTCAAATTGGCAGTTCAGGAGATTGAGCCTAAAAATCCAGGCTTCAGGCAGCTACTCAGAAACTGACCTGCATTCAGATGTTGCCCTGCCACCTGCCCTGAGACAAGGACAGTGAATTCACAGAGTTTTCCAGCCAGTTTTCACACCCAGGTAATGGAATGTCCTTAGAGACAGAGCAAGATAAAAATTCACCTACACCAGGATCCTCAGCCATGGTTTCCAGTCACTCCATCTTGGTAATGGTTCTGGACTGCCTACAGATAGAGTAAAACACAGCCCACCTACCCCAGGATTCCACTAATGTACTTTAAATCCAGCCTTTGAGCCCACTTAGGAGTCTCTCAATCTTAGTAATGGGAGACCCTAGTATGATGGACTTCTGCAGAATAATAAGACATTCTTTGAGTTTATATATTATTTGAGTTCAGGGTATCTTTCTTTAGTGAATCATGGACACTTACAACCCATTCAATATATTGCTTTTGCATAAATAATGGATTATTTTCAGGCAGTAGGTGTAGTTTATTAAAGTCAACATCATTTATTGGGTTTCTTTTGTAAAACAAACAAAATTTTAGTAAAATTTATTTAAAATTGTGATAGTACTTAGGTGAAACATGTAATTGAGATGAAGGATAGAGATTGTAAATCATACATAGAATCTGGAACATACTGATGTGCTACTTCTCTGAATATATAGTGACCCAATATTCAAAGTACTACATATATATATATATTTCATATATATTATTCATATATATATTCTTTGCAAGAGAAAACAATCATGTTCTCTCTCTCGCTCTCTCTCTCTCTCTCTCTCTCTTTCTCCTCCACAGGAGAAATAATACACTCAAAATGAAAACAAAAATATCCATATAATTAAACAGACAAAAGTGTAGATCACTGTTCTTATTCACAAGGTATAAGTAGCTATATCTGATTTTGAGGAGTGTACCTAAATTTACAGTCCATGACATAGATTTGCAGTTTCACAGTGACAGCCACTGTTGACTAAGATAACTAAAGCCTGAACAAGTTCCTCTCCCTTAAACCCCAGATCTTTCTTCTTTCTGCCTGTCATTGTTTGAATATGCTTGGCCCAGGAAGTGGCACTATTTGGAGGTATGGCCTTGTTGGAATAGGTGTGTCGCTCTGGATGTGGGCTTTAAGACCCTCCTCTAAATTGACTGGAAGTCAATCTTCCTCTAGCAGCCTTCAGATGAAGGTGTAGAATTCTCAGCTTCTCCTAAACCATGCCTGTGTGGATGCCACCATGTTCCTGCCTCTGAACCTGTAAGTCATCCCCAATTAAATGCTGTACAAGAGTTGCCTTAGTCTTGGTATCTGTTCACAGCAGTAAAACCCTAACTAAGACAGAAGCTGTTACCAGAGACTGGGGTATTGCTGTGATAAGCCTGACCATGATTTTGTTTGGAAGAATGTAGGTTTGGGACTTTGAATTTGAAAAGGAGTAGAATGCTTTAAATGGGGCTTAATTGGCCATCCTAGTAGGAATATGGAAGACTTTGTTACTGAGAGCGAGTTGAATTGTGCATCCCTGGCCTAAGAGGTTTCATTAAAGAAGAACTTCAGTATGTAGCCTAGAGACTCTCTTGGTAGTATTTTGGTGAAGAACATGGCAGCATTTTGCTCTTGCCTGAAGAGTCTGCCTAAGGCTAAGGTAAAGAGACTCAGATTAACTGCATTGATGAAGGAAGTCTCAGAAAAACCCATCATAGACTTTGTTCTCTGGTTAAGTCTCATGAAAAATGTTTTAAATACACATAGCAACCTTAGAAAGGAAAATATAAAATACATAGTTTGAGTATTAAAAGGGAATCAGGAAGTAAAGTCGAGCTGAATCCTGTGTTCAATAATATTATATTGAATTAAGGAAGTGGTCTTTGGCAAGATCCTACCCAACTAAGTTTAGATCCAGGGATAGTAGATCCCAGAAGATAAAGCCAAGCAGATCTCTCTGAGTACAAGGCCAGCCTGAGACAGAGTATGCTCTAGGTGAAGAAAAGCTTGAATCCAGGAATGGTGGTATACCCATTTAATCCCAGGAGACATGAGACCGATATCCGAGTTCAAGGTTATCTACAGAGCAAGTTCCAGAAAGGCCAAGTTTAGGCAGAGAGGGAGTTGGAAAACAGAGAGCTGTTAATAGAATAAGTGGGGCCATGTTTCAGCTCCTGCAAGCAACAGAACTGGGCAGCTTCGACCATGTAGCTGTAGCTTTAGAGTGAAAAATAGAAGGAACTCCTGGGACATTTGATGCTGGTTAGATGGAGCTAAGAAATTAGAGGTCATTGGGAAGAGACCAGCATGACTGAGATGAATTCTTCTCAGACATGTTTTGTGAGAGCACAAAGAAGCTATGCTCCAGAGAAAGCCAAGGTTGTAACTTGTGCTCCAGCTGTAGTTGGTAATGTGTAAGAATCACCCAGGTGGTACTCGTTTTGAAGGCATGAAGAGGTCATGAAAAACAGCTGAGGTTTGGCACTGTAAAAGTCCATGGAAGGTCGTTAGTGAAGGTGTAGCCTAGGTTGCAGTTGATGACCCAGTACTGAAGGGGTCATGTAAAGGATTTGATAGTTGGCACTATGAAGAGATAGTTGGCACAATGAGAGGCTATTGGTTAAGCCTAGTTACAGCAGAAGACACCAGTATACTGGATATGCCATTATCATGATGATCATCAAGAACAGCAGCTATAGTGAACTAGAACAACCTGAGCTTAGAGTATTACAGAAGGTAGAGCTGAAGAAGCCCTTTGGAGTAAACTAGAAGATCAAGAGTGGGTCTCAGACATTAAAACAAGAAGCTGTAACATTGAAGTTGACTTGGAGACCCCAAAATTTTCCAGATGCCAGAGCCATGGGCTATCTGCTGAGGAAAGCTGTTAACAGCGAGTGGAACTAACCCAGGAGAAAGAAGTTTGTTGTAATCGAAAAAGATGAAATTGAAGTGGAGATATGAAGATGACTTTGACATGGAGATACAGTTTGCAGCTTGCCCAGCTGGTTTCCTCTCTTGCTTTGGGGATTACAGTTAAGGGACTGAATGAATCTCAGAAGAGACCTTGAACTTTGGACTTTTAACATTTTATTGAGACTGCTATAGATTATGGGGCTTTAGAAATTGGACTAAATGTATTTCTCATTATGCTATGGGTAGATATGGGCCCCATAGACTCATGTGTTTGAACAAGCCAATGGGGAACAGGGAGTGGAATGTGATAGTTTATATATGCTTGGCCCAGAGAGTGGCACTATTTGGAGGTGTGGCCTTGCTGGAATAGGTATGTCACTGTGGTCATGGGGTTTAAGACCATCATCCTTATTGCCTGGAAGTCAGTATTCTGCTAGCAGCCTTCTGATGAAGATGTAGAACTCCTAGCTTCTCCTGCACCATGCCAGTGTGGATGCCACCATGGTCCTGCCTTTATGATAATGCATTGAAACTCTGAACCTATATGCCTCCCCAATTAAACAATGTCCTTATGAGAATTGTCGTGGTCATGGAATCTGTTCACAGCAGTAAAATCCTAAGATATTGTCCTTGTTCCATTGCCACATGTTACTGTAGTTTTTCTCAAGAGGCATTTGTTTTCAATAGCTCAGGGGGTCCAATAAATCTTGTTGGTTACAGAATCCCCAAAATTCATCTTGCCATCCTTCTATATGGCATGAAGATTCATTATGATTATTGATCAAACTAACTCATTAAAAGATCAGTTGTCTTTCACCTGCTCAAACTAGGAGCAAAAATTCACACTTAACTGATCTGTGCACCTTGCACAATCCATACAAATATCTTTATAGAATTAAATATTGGTTGTACGGTTCATATATTGCAGAATGAAACACCAAGAATCAGATCTGATATTGCTGTTTCCTGAGATGCTCTGCCAGAACCTAACATAAACAGAGGTGGATGCTCGCAGCCAACCATTGATCTGATCACTGGGTCCCCAATGGAGGTGTTAGAGAAAGGACTGAAGGAGATGAAGGGGTTTGCAACCTCACAGGAAGAAAAAAATATCAAGCAACCAGAGCTCCCAGGGTCTAAACTACCAACCAAGTAGTACATATGGAGCTACTCATGGATCCAACTGCATATGTAACAGAGGATGGATTTGTCAGGTATCAATGGGAGGAGAGGCCCTTGGTTCTCTGAAGGTTCAATGCCCCAGTGTAGGGGAATTCCAGGGTGGGAAGGCAGGAGTGGGTGGGTGCGGGTACACCCACTTAGAAGCAGGAAGAGGGGAGGGATGGGATATAGTGTTTCTTGGGGAAAATCTGGGAAAGGGATAACATTTGAAATGTAAATAAATAAAATGTTCAATTAAAAAAGGGAAGTGTATTTTTATCACATTTTACAATATGCAAAAAAAGTTGAAACAAAGCTTTTTAAGGTTGTTGATTGTATTTGAATAATGGAACAGTTTCCCAAATGTCACTTTTTATAAAGGGTGTATATTTTGAATAAAATCTTTTATTTTCTGCTTTATTATTGAAACAATATCTTCAAAATTTTGATGATTCAAATAAGTACCAGAAAATTATGAAATTGATTTTTTTGAACAGCATCAAAAAATCAAGTTATTATTATGGTAATTGAAGGTAAATTATTAACTTTATTGTCTCAAACCAAATATTTTCTTTAAGCTTTGTCAGTAAATGTTATCAGGAATATCAAATACTTAATGAATAATTCATGGTTATTAAATGTCAGTTTATGGAGTATATTTTAATAATTAGCATTTTTTCAATACATCTCCAACTGAGAAAAATTTAGTTGTTGAAATGTCCTTGAAACTCATAACGTATTGATATTTTTTGGTTAGATTTTTGAATGAGTTAACTCATTTGCATAATAATGATGCGTTGTGAGTTATACCATGTTAGTATCTTTTAATACAGAATTGCATTCAATGGTTAGCCAACTGTAAAAATAATTCCTGAACTACTATGTGCTTTACTGTTACTGTAGCTCAACTGTAAAATGTGAACATGAACACACATGAATATATACATACATACATAGCATCATGGATTTGTGAAATTTTTTAAATATTTTATTCATATTAATTGTATTGGTTTAGCATCATAAATTAGAATTTATGTGGGTAATTCTCTTGTAACATTACTTTTCAGTATTTCTGTCACTGTTTATAAAACAACCTATGCCCATAACTTTCATTGATTAATTGGTATGTTAGATTTTCTTGTTTTGGGGGTGGTGTGTTGTTTGTTTGTTTGTTTTATTTCATTTTGTCTCCAAGAAAAATTCCTGACAAAGACATTTTGAATGTAAGTAATATTTACTTTTGACTCACAGTCTTAGAATATCAGTCTACGGACATCAGCTCTTAAAATTTTAGGCTGCAGTGATCTGGATCATCCTGGCAGAAGGGCAAAACAGAAAACAAGTTATCTCTGCATAGCTAGAGCTTAGAAAATATGCTTTATATGTGTAGATGCATGTTCTTCTGATCTCATTTGTGTTTTTACTTAAGTGTAATGAACATGCGTGAAAGGACACAATCATGGTTGCATGTGCATGTCAAGGCTAGAAGTTGGCATGGGTTTTTCCATGGATTGATCTCCAGTTTATTTCTTGAGACATGGTTTCTTGCAGAATGCAAACCTCAAAGATTCATCTCATCTAGTGAGACAACTTGCCTTATGAATCCCCTATTTCCCTACAATCTTTAGAGTTTGGCCACCCACTTCTAACATTCAAATTTATGTGTTTTTGGTGTTCAGATTTTTTTCTGCTGGCATGGCAAACACTTTTTTTCTACAAAGTCACCTCCCTAGCCACTTTTACAACTTTTCATCTCTATGACTAATATAATACCCTTACAGTGACTTATTCTCTTCAATTATGTTCCAGTATCAAAGCTTTCAAACTCCCTAATCATGTGTAGATTTATTAACCTAACTCTGAAGAAGTCCATTATTAGCATAGAAATTTCATGACTTCATCACCTCTACACCATTGAGTCATTACCTCTATACCTAGCCTTCCATAGATTAGAGATATTCCATGCCCAAACTGTAATAATAAGCAAGGAATATATACCAATTACATCTCAATATAATGTCATTGTCAATGTCCCATAACTAATATAATCAGTGATAAGAGCACGTTAAAATTATCAGTCAGAGAGTGGACTAGGGGAATGGGGAATAAAATGGCAAAAACCAATAAATTTAAATAGAAAAATAGATGTATAAAATCATTTCGCAAAAAATATCTTTGGTGTTTTTTTAACAGGTTGACACAATCTTTGTTTTCATATCTGATTTGTGTGTGTAACTTACACAGTACTGGAAACTTCCATTGCATTTGTAGTGGTTATGAACTTTCCAAAATTGGCTACATACTTGGACTACGTATCAAATATTATTTAAATCTTATCATGTGATCTATAGAAAATTCAATTATTAACTAATGACACATATACAATGAAGACAGGACAATGGAATAAGTTATACCATATAGATGAATCTAAAAAATTGGAGCTACCATATTTATATGATAAAATGTCCACGATATAGAATATAGAAAATAGAAAAGAAAATGTGTAAGGTTAATATAAATATCCATAAAGTTAATAACTCATTGATTGAAAACTATTGTTAACAAAATTCTGTGTAATACTAGACCAAGAAAATGAATAAAGTGAATATTGATTTTTCTGTATTGGTATAGAAACAGAAACAGAGATAAACACTAATGTAGTAAGAGTTAATCATGCTATCACTACAATCTCATTAATGGATTGTTCATTTGTACAAAAAAAAATCAATAATGATGAGCATTTCTAAGTTGAATGTTGAGTCACCTATTTCTAATAGACATTTCTACAGCCAGTACAACCACCAGCTTCACAATATATAGTTTTAAAATTTGCACATGAGACATTTTCTAGGATAGACTATATAAGATAAGACAAGATTCATTCCTAAATCTTTTAAAAAACAAAAAACAGTAAAAGAATAAAACAAAACAAGACAACAACAACAGAAAACAACAAATTTTTTATAAAGTCCTACATTTAATAACAATGCATCAAAATTGGACATAGATACAAAAAATAGAAATTATTCTAATACAATTAAACAGCCCACTGTTGAAAAAAATAATGAACCAAGGGCAAAACAAAAGGTCAATAAACATTTGTGGAAATATAGTAACCTTAAAATACAACTCAAAGTCTAAATTACACATCTGAAGCAATTCTTTTTTTTTTTAACTTTTTTTTATTTTCTAAGTTTTTTTTTTTAGTTTACATTCAAAATCATTTCCCCATTCCCCTTTCCTCCCTCCCTGAAGGTCCCATAAGCCCCCTTCCCTCCCTCTTTTCCCCATTCAACCCCCTCTCGCTTCTCTGTCTTGGCATTCCCCTACATCCAGTCTTTCCAGGAGCAGGGGTCTCTCCTTCCATCTTCTTGGAAATCTATTGATATGAGAATATATACCTGGGTTTACAGTATATAAAAGTATTTGGAAAAAAAAATAGTAGTTTGAGTAAGAATGTCCCCAACAGAGACCATTATTTGAACATTTGGGAAAGTTTAACAAATGTGATATTCCTGGAGGAAGAATCAGAATTCTTCACTAGAAGCAGGACTTTAGAATTTAAAGTATCATCTCATTTCCAGTTGTTCTCTTGGCTTTATGCTTTTGGTTCAAGATTGATCCTTCAGCAGCTTGTTTCTGTCCCTATGATTGCTACTTGCTGTCACATCTCCCACAATGATGAATTCCTATTCTCCTGAAGACTAAGTCCAAATAAGCCATTTTCTCTATAAATTGCCTTGGTCATAAGGTTTTATCATGGTTATAGAATATTAGTTAGTATAACAAGCTATACAGAAGTACTCCAGTATATAAAACAAAGTTGCTAAAACAATAAGAATATCAACAATATATGTACATGAAAAACTTTTTAAATATCAGGTCAACTATAGGAAAGTATTCTACTTTGCATTGACTAAAAGAAACTATTCTTAGAGAAAACTAAATTGTTCTTTCATGTTGAGTTTTTCTGACCTGGTTAAAAGACATCTGTCATGTATAAGCTGGTCAATAGATATCAGCATATGCCACTTTCAAACTTGGCATACACTGCCAGGATTGATGCTGGTTGTGTTTGCCCTTGCCAGCATTATGTAAAACACATACTCATTTCTCTTTACAGTTGCCAGTCTCTAGCCCACTTTCAGCCAGAAACTGAACAGATCACCCCTGGACTGCTACCCTACCTGGCTTCACATCATATCCAAACCTCTTATCAATTCATAGAATCTCTGCCAGCAACACAATGAGAAATAGAATGAGTAAGATTTGATATGCTTAGCACTCCTTTATATTCTCACTGTTTTAAACTGACACTATTTAAAATTGAATAACTTACCTCAACACTTGACATAAAATTGAAATAACAGGAAAACCTGTTTTTCCCCTTCCTTCTGTCAGATGGCTCAGAAAAAAAAAAAAAAATAACATCCCAATCCCATTCATTCTAAATTCTACAAAAGTTTTTGATGTGGGAAATTGTAAAACAAGTGCAAAAATTCAACATATGAACTAAAAAACAAAACACAAAACAGATCAAGCCATAAGGAAATTACTATCTATTTTTTTTTATTATTTATTTTATTTTATTTTTTAATTTACATTCCAAATCACTTCCCCTTTCCCGTTTCCTTCCTCCCCGAAAGTCCCATAAGCCCCCTTCCCTCCCTCTTTTCTCCATTCAACCCCCTCTCGTTACTCTGTCCTGGTGTTCCCCTACATCCAGTCTTTCCAGGACCAGGGGTCTCTCCTACCATCTTTTTAGAAATCTATTGATATGCGGATTGTGTCTAGAGTATTCCGAGATTCTGGGTCAATATCCCCTTATCAGTGACTGCATACCATGTGTGTTCTTTTGTGATTGGGTTACCTCACTAAGGATGATATTTTCAAGATCTGACCATTTGCCTAGGAATTTCGTGAATTCATTGTTTTTAATTGCAGAGTAGTATTCCATTGTGTAGATATACCACATCTTCTGAATCCATTCCTCCATTGAGGGACATCTGGGTTCTTTCCAGCTTCTGGCTATTATAAATAAGGCTGCTATGAACATAGTGGAGCATGTGTCCTTATTGCATGCAGGTAAAGTCTCTGGGTATATGCCCAGGAGTGGTATAGCCGGATCCTCCGGGAGTGTCATGCCCAGTTTTCTGAGGTACCGCCAGACTGCTTTCCAGAGTGGTTGTACCAGCTTGCAATTCCACCAGCAGTGGAGGAGTGTTCCTCTTTCTCCACATCCTCGCCAACAACTGCTGTCTCCTGTGTTTTTGATCTTAGCCATCCTGACTGGTGTGAGATGGAATCTCAGGGTTGTTTTGATTTGCATTTCCCTAATGACTAAGGATGATGAACATCTCTTTAGGTGCTTCTCAGCCATTAGATATTCTTCAGGTGAGAACTCTTTGTGTAGCTCTGTACCCCATTTTTTAATAGGGTTACTTGCCTCTCTGGAGTTTAACTTCTTGAGTTCTTTGTATATATTGGATATTAGCCCTCTGTCGGATGTAAGGTTGGTAAAGATCATTTCCCAGTTAGTTGGTTGCCTCTTTGTCTTTTTGACAGTGTCTTTTGCCTTGCAAAAACTTTGTAATTTAATGAGGTCCCATTTGTCTATTCTTGATCTTAGAGCATAAGCTATTGGAGTTCTGTTCAGGAAATTCTCCCCTGTGCCCATATGTTCAAGGTTCTTCCCTAGTTTCCCTTCTATTAGTTTCAGTGTGTCTGGTTTTATGTGGAGATCTTTGATCCACTTAGAATTGAGCTTAGTGCAAGGAGATAAGGATGGGTCAATTTGCATTCTTCTGCATGTTGACCTCCAGCTGAGCCAGCACCATTTGTTGAAAAGGCTATCTTTTTTCCACTGGAAGGTTTTAGCTCCTTTGTCAAAGATCAAGTGACCATAGGAGTGTGGATTCATTTCTGGCTCTTCAATTCTGTTCCATTGATCTACATGTCTGTTACTGTACCAATACCATGCAGTTTTTAACACTATTGCTCTGTAGTACAGCTTGAGGTCCGGGATACTGATTCCCCCAGAGGTTCTTTTACTCTTGAGAATAGTTTTAGCTATTCTGGGTTTTCTGTTATTCCAGATGAATTTTTGAATTGCTCTTTCTAACTCTATGAAGAATTGAGTTGGGATTTTGATGGGGATTGCATTGAATCTGTGTATTACTTTTGGTAAGATGCTCATTTTTACTATATTAATCCTGCCAATCCATGAGCATGGCAGATTTTTCCATCTTCTGAGGTCTTCTTCAATTTCTTTCTTCAGAGACTTGAAGTTCTTGTCATACAGATCTTTCACTTGTTTGGTTAGAGTCACGCCAAGATACTTAATATGGTTTGTGGCTATTGTGAAGGGTATTATTTCTCTTACTTCTTTCTCAGCCTGCTTATCCTTTGAGTATAGGAAGGCTTCTGACTTGCTTGAATTGATTTTATATCCGGCCACTTTGCTGAAGTCGTTTATCAGCTGTAGGAGTTCTCTGGTGGAGTTCTTTGGGTCGCTTAATTATACTATCATATCGTCTGCAAATAGTGATAGTTTGACTTCTTCCTTTCCAATTTGTATCCCTTTGACCTCTTTTTGTTGTCTAATTGCTCTAGCTAGAACTTCAAGTACTATATTGAAAAGATATGGAGAGAGAGGGCAGCCTTGTCTAGTCCCTGATTTTAGTGGGATTGCTTCAAGTTTCTCTCCATTTAGATTGATGCTGGCTACCGGTTTGCTGTAAATTGCTTTTACTATGTTTAGATATGGGCCTTGAATTCCTGATCTTTCCAAGACCTTTAGCATGAAAGGATGCTGAATTTTGTCAAATGCTTTCTCAGCATCTAATGAGATGAGCATGTGGTTTTTTTCTTTGAGATTGTTTATGTAGTGGATTACATTGATGGATTTCCTTATATTGAACCATCCCTGCATCCCTGGGATGAAGCCTACTTGATTGTGGTGGATGATCGTTTTGATGTGTTCTTGGATTTGGTTGGCAAGAATTTTATTGAGTATTTTTGCATCGATATTCATAAGAGAGATTGGCCTGAGATTCTCTTTCTTTGTCGGATCTTTGTGTGCTTTTGGTATTAGTGTAATTGTGGCTTCATAGAACGAGTTGGGTAGTGTTCCTTCTGTTTCTATTTTGTGGAACAGTTTGAAAAGTATTGGTGTTAGGTCTTCTTTGAAGGTCTGATAGAATTCTGCACTAAAACCATCTGGACCTGTGCTTTTTTTGGTTGTAAGACTTCCAATGACAACTTCTATTTCTTCAGGGGTTATAGGAAGGTTTAGATGGTCTATTTGATCCTGATTTAATTTTGGTACTTGGTATCTGTCAAGGAAATTGTCCATTTCCTCAAGATTTTCTAGTTGTGTTGAATACAGGTTTTTGTAGTAGGATCTGATGACTTTTTGAATTTCCTCAGTTTCTGTTGTTATCTCTCCCTTTTCGTTTCTGATTTTATTAATTTGGATACTAGCTCTGTGCTCTCTGGTTAGTCTGGCTAAGGGCTTATCTATCTTGTTGATTTTCTCAAAGAACCAACTCCTCGTTTTGTTGATTCTTTGTATGGTTTTATTTGTTTCTACTTGATTGATTTCAGCCCTGAGTTTGATGATTTCCTGCCTTCTACTCCTCTTTGGTGTATTTGCTTCTTTTTGTTCCAGGGCTTTCAGGTGTGCCATTAAGCTGTTAGTGTATGCTGTCTCCCGTTTCTTTTTGGTGGCACTCAGGGCTATGAATTTTTGTCTTAGCACTGCTTTCATTGTGTCCCATAAATTAGGGTATGTTGTGCCTTCATTTTCATTAACTTTCAAAAAGTCTTTGATTTCTTTCTTTATTTCCACCTTGACCAAGTTATCATTGAGTAGAGCATTGTTCAGCCTCCATGTGTACGTGGGTTTTCTTTTGTTTTCTTGCCATTGAAGACCACCCTTATTCCATAGTGATCTGATAGGAGGCATGGGATTAGTTCTATCTTCTTGTATCTGTTGAGGTCTGATTTGTGAACAATTATATGGTCAATTTTGGAGAAGGTACCATGAGGAGCTGAGAAGAAGGTGTATTCTTTAGCTCTAGGATGAAATGTTCTATATATATCAGTTAGTTCCATTTGGTCCAAGGCTTCAATTAGATTCACTGTGTCCCTGTTTAGTTTCTGCTTTCCTGAACGATCCATTTCAGAGAGCGGGATGTTGAAGTCACCCACTATTATTGTGTGTGGTGCGATGTGTGCTTTGAGTTTTAGTAAAGTTTCTTTTACGAATGAGGGTGCCCTTGCATTTGGAGCATAGATATTCAGAATTGAGAGTTCTTGATGGTGGATTTTTCCCTTGATCAGCATGTAGTGTCCTTCTGTGTCTTTTTTGATGACTTTAGGTTGAAAATCAATTTTATCCGATATTAGGATGGCTACTCCACCTCGTTTCTTGGGGCCATTTGCTTGTAAAATTGTTTTCCAGCCTTTTACTCTGAGGTAGTGTTTGTCTTTGACACTGAGGTGCGTTTCCTGCATGCAGCAAAATGCTGGGTCCTGTTTACGTATCCAGTCTGCTAGTCTATGTCTTTTAATTGGGGAATTGAGACCATTGATATTAAGAGAGATTAAGGCATAGTGATTATTGCCATCTGCCATTCTTGATGCTATCTTTATGTTTGAGTGGTTATCTACTTTTGGGTTTGATTCAAGAAGGTTATTATCTCATTTTTTCCAGGGTGTTGTTTCTCTCCCTGTATTGAGGGTTTCCACCTATTATCCGTTGCAGGGCTGGATTTGTGGAAAGATATTGTGAAAATTTGGTTTTATCGTAGAATATCTTGGTCTCTCCATCTATGGTGATTGAGAGTTTTGCTGGGTATAGTAGTCTAGGCTGGCATTTGTGCTGTCTCTGTGTCTGCATGAGATCTGCCCTGGATCTTCTGGCTTTCATAGTCTCTGGTGAGAAGTCTGATATTATTCGGATAGGTCTTCCTTTGTATGTTACTTGGCCCTTTTCTCTTACTGCTTTTAGTATTCTTTCTTTGTTTAGAACATTTGGTGTTTTGATTATTATGTGACGGGAGGTATTTCTGTTCTGGTCCAGTCTGTTTGGAGTTCTGTAGGCTTCTTGTACGTTCATCGGCATCTCTCTCTTTAAGTTAGGGAAGTTTTCCTCCATAATTTTGTTGAAGATGTTTACTGGCCCTTTAAGTTGCAAATCTTCACTCTCATCTATACCTATAATCCTTAGGTTTGGTCTTCTCATTGTGTCCTGGAGTTCCTGGATGTTTATGAAAATGAAGGCACAACATACCCTAATTTATGGGACACAATGAAAGCAGTGCTAAGAGGAAAATTCATAGCCCTGAGTGCTGCCAAAAAGAAACGGGGGACAGCATACACTAACAGCTTAATGGCACACCTGAAAGCCCTGGAACAAAAAGAAGCAAATACACCAAAGAGGAGTAGAAGGCAGGAAATCATCAAACTCAGGGCTGAAATCAATCAAGTAGAAACAAATAAAACCATACAAAGAATCAACAAACTGAAGGAAAGACCATCCAGAGACTGCCCCACCTGTGAATCCACCCCATATATAGTGACCAAACCCAGATACTATTGTGGATGCCAACAAGTGCTTGCTGGCAGGAGCCTGATCTAGCTGTCTCCTAAGAGGCTCTGCCAGTACCTGACAAATACAGAGGTGGATTTTCTCATTCAACCATTGGACTGAGCACAAGGTCTCCAATGGAGGAGCTAGAGAAAGGACCCAAGGAGCTGAAGGAGCTTGCAGCCCCATAGGAGGAACAACAATATGAACCAACCATTACCCCCAGAGCTCCCAGAGATTAAATCATCAACCAAAGAGTACACATGGAGGAACCCATGGCTCCAGCTGCATATGTAGCAGAGGATGACCTTGTTAGACATCAAAGGGAGGAGAGGCCCTTGGTCCTGAGAAGGCTCGATGCCACAGTATAGGGGAATGCCAGGACAGGGAAGAGGGAGTGGGTGGGTTGGTGAACAGGGGGTGGGGGGATTGAATAGGGTGTTTTCAGAGGGAGAACAAGGAAAGGGGATAACATTTGAAATGTAAATAAAGAAAATATCTAATAAAAAGAAATGCAAATAAAGAAAATATCTAATAAAAATGTATCTGCTATTATGAAATAAAAATAGCAAAATAATTTCAGAATATATATAGTAAGTACGTTTAGGTTCAGTGACTCAAATATTTCTAAATAGTAAGTGTTACTTAATTGTCATTAAACATAACATTTTCCCAGAGAAAATACATTGTATAGATATTGTAATTTTTCTTGAAATTTATTATTTTCAAATATCTGTTACAATCTTCACTTTGATATAGTTGTGAAATAATACAGCTGCACTCATGTTTTAAAGTTCATCATGATTTTGTTTTCCAATATTCAAAAGCAATTGCTCACTGAACTCTATTATATTGTCATAGGAAGTCACTAAAGAAATTTATACAATAGTGTAATTTTTTTATCAAGTAAATGCTATCAGACTATAGTAAACTTTTTTTTTATAACTAATAGTAAATACATCCTGAGTTTTTTGTCATTTCTTTGTGACCTATTTTTATATAAATCTGCTTTTCAAAAACCAGTATTGCTAGCATGAGTTCTTATAGTGTACAAAAATAGAAAAAAAATCTATGAATGAAGAAACACAATTATATCAAACAGATGTTGTCAGTTTTGAAATCAACTATCATTGTAGGTTAGGTCACATTTCTTTCTTTTCGTTTCTTTCTTTTCACCTGAAGAGTTATATAGGTTTTTTTTAAAAAAAAAATAATATGGAGTGAAATTCTTTTTTATTTGCCCAATTTTCTATTATTTTATTTTACAATAAAATATCTATGTTTTTCTTACTCTACTCATATACATTACATCCTGACCATAGTTTCCCCTCCTTCCACTCCTCAGTTCCTTCCCCACCGTCCCACTCCTCCAGATCCATTCCTCCTGGGTTTCCTTTCAGAGAAGAGCAGATCACCCAGGGATATAAACTGAACACAGCATAACAAATTACAATAAGACTACAGACAATCCCTTATGTCAAGGCTGGATGAGGCAATCCAGTAGGAAGCAAATGATAAAGCAGGCAAAAGGGTTAGGGGCAGTCCCAGTTCCCACTGTTAAGAGTCCATAAGAAGTGCAATCTATACAGCCATAACATTTATACAGAGGGCCTAGGTTAGATACATGCAGGCTTTGTGTTTATTGGTTCAATCTCTGTGGGCCCCTAGGACTTACTCGTTGGTTTTGTAGGTATGTATAGATGGTTACCAACTTCTCTGAAATCCAAAACTATTTTGAAAAGAAGAACCTCATTAGAACAAACATTCAGGATTTTTAGATTATTCAGTTTTGTTTGCTATTTTTTGCCTTCCTAATAGGTACTGAAATATTCTTTATTTTATTCAGTCTGGATTAATAGTAACCATAAAATTTAAGAGATAAAGGCCAAAGATAAAATGTTTGATTTCATGAATAAGATACCTAAAATTAATACTATAAATTGATTAAAATCTACATGAACTTGAACATAGCCAATATTAAATTATTTCTGGAACACTTTTTGAACTATTTCTAGTTTTACAGACTTTTTAATAAATAAAACATTTACATATGGAAATTCAGTTTATATATAATTAAAATGGTTGTTTTATAATAAGAGTTATTTATTAAATAACAGTGCTTATTTTATTCAAATATTTTTGACTGATTACATTTAAATAAGAAAAGTTTAGTTAATTCTAATTATCCTTCAAGATCCTGTGACATATTATAATAATGGCACAAGTTAATATCATATATTGTAACTGTAATTCATTTAAAAAAAAACAAAAACCTTTCATCTATTTTTGTCTGCTTTGTTAAATATTTCCTCTGTATGACAGAAAAAATATGTTTGATATGAATTTCACATCATTCCATATGCAAATGCTCTTCAGAGCAAAGTGACCAAACATGAGCATCTCTCAAGAATAGAAATGGGAAGTATCATTATAGCATAGAATTTATCATAGCATAACCAAAGGCAAAACTATCCCTGCAATAGAATTATGCTAATTTATGTTAGTAGAATGAGGTTTAAATTTGGCAGTTATAGTCCACACTTCTTGTTATTTCTGAGGGTGCAGAAAATTTAAATCTCAACTCATACAGTAGGATCTGCAGTTCTGATTACATGTGCATGCAGTTCAAAACATATTCAAGTATCATGTCTTCTAGTAAAGAAGTAGTTTAGTAGACACATTTAGGTTTCCTATATGTGTTAGAGATTTGAAGGCGTTTTCTTTCTGCACATCATTATTTGTAATCCTATTATGTAATTGTTACAAAAATATTTTATGAAATTATGATTCTTCAGAAATTATGAAATTATGGCTATTAAAAATGCATGCCTTTGAACCAGAATAATAGTTTGTATATTAAAAATCATTTTCTTTTCATTATTTTTTTCTATAAACAATGCAAATCTGTATAACAATGCTGTATTTCCCGAAGTCCCAGAAGCCTCTACATCAATAGTGAAACATATTTATTATCTAATCCAAAGATATTCTTAATTGTCATTAGTTTTTCTGAAAGAATTCCTTTTTTCTGTTTTGTCAAGATTCAAATCTAGTATAGCACATTGGATTTAGTTTCTATATTCATTTATTTTCTTTAGTTAAGAAGTCTCTCAGTTTTTCTTAGTGATCTAGAGGCATGACAACAAAAATTACTCTAAAGCTATTTTGTAGATTTGCTGGTCAGTTACTTATGGCAGTTCTATCCAGACATTGCTATTGTACAGAATGTTTAAAGTATATGAATATTACTGTGTATCATCAGAAGCAATGGAGATATTACCCTTCCTACAGTGTGCTCCTGTGGGAAATGAGTTAACATTTAAAAAATACTTGCTTAAAGGTTATTTTCTTTTGCCATTGTTCTTGTGACAATACCATTCTGCACAGTGAAAGGATTCTATTACCAAATCATTGTAGATCTATAATTAATGATTCTTCTTTATTTTCTTTTATTATTCCAAATGTATATTTAAATTTTACAATTGTAAGCATGTACTAATTTAGTACTCATTGAAGTTTTCTGTATAGTATCTTTACTTTCTGTTTGTTTCACCCATATAAGAACAGTACAATGATATTTTTAGAAGAAAGAAAAACATATTTTCTCACAAGTCTACACCTAAAATTTCATTTTCTTTCATTCCTTCACTCACATGTCTATTAGATGTGATTTGCTTTCATGGAGGTCAATTCATTAAATGAAGTTTCAAATTCTTTATTTAGCAATCAAGAGTTGGAAATAAAAGATATATATAAAACCATTTTGAATTCTCAGGATAAATCTCAGATATTCAGACGTTGCAAGAAATGAAATTTTCCCTGAATTTAGTCTAAGAAATTCTATTTTCTTTGAATGTGTAAGTGGTAAAATATTCTGTCTTCTTGAGTTATTTTATCTCTTGGTAGTACAGCATCTCATAGAGCCATCATACAAATCAGTAATTTGATCAAAGTGGACCTGTTTCAAGAGAGTTATTTCTCTATTATCTATAACAAAATCTTGTAGCAGCACTGAGGTGATGTAAGCTGGCTTCTGAGCTTACCCTTAACAACAGTCTTTTAATTGGTTTACTTCCATCATATATTTGTAGGGCATGAATATAGCACTGGACTCTACACAGAGTTCTGATGTTTTGAAATTTAGACTTATGAAATTAATCCAAGACTTACAGCTTGAAAAGGTATGATACGGAACCCATTCTATCATTTAACATTCCTAGAGGTAAATGGGAATCATTGAATAATAATCACTTAGTTGATTTCCCATAAAATAATTGCATTATTATATATCCAATATAAAATATCCATGATGTATTATAAGGTCTATTTTCTTTCCAGGAAGAGATATGAAACTCACAAATAATATGTTGAGAATTAATAGTGGCATTGTCATTATTATATATAATAGCTAAATTTCATTTATTTTCTTCTGTTCTGTAGATTCATTTCATCTTTACTAAAACACCATGTAGAGTTCAAAATTAAGCAAGTTTATATACTTGTAAATGTATGAGCCATTTTCTATCCAGAAATCATAACTCATTTACACACCAATTTATTTTACATGATAGAAGTTGTTGAGATTGATATTTCTTGCTCTTCTGAGCTGGTCCACATATGTTCCAGGTACTGTAAGACTTGTTCTTAGTAAAACATACTTGATATCTACCTGCTGTTTCAAATTACTTCCCTCATCCAGATGTCACCCACATCACTAGAAAGTTACATATTTACTGGCTGACTTTAGCTGCTGACTGACTTCTAAAAGGTTCAAGGTAATTTGCTGTAAGTTAGCAATTTTTGCACAGCAGCAACAACATGGGATCAGGTCAAAACTAATCTCTACCTGACATGCCATTATTGTTTACAATTTTTCTCCTGACTTTTTTGTTGTTTTGTTGTATTTTTCCTTTTCCTGTAAACATTTTCTTGAAATAGCACTTGAAATAAACAAGATCCTACCAGAGACTACTTGAATACTTGGCTTAAAGCAATGTCTTCTAGTAGTCATCTTAGTCATATGTGATTCCTGAACGGTAAGATATAATCACAGATTTGAAAAGTACTATTGACAGTTATATTATCAAATAGTTGTTAATGCTTCAGATGTGATGAACTTGAATAGGATAAATTAAGAATAAGCTGAACTAGTCATAGGCTGTCCACATGAGTCAGAGAAACAGGAGAGATCATTGGCATAGCAAAAGTAGAACTTATTGCCATTGATGTGTTCTTATGATAAATGGACTTTAGAAAATGAGAAGCTCAGATCTATTAATTAACAGTTGGATCAACTTATGGAAATTATTACAGTTCTATTCCACACCTTTCAAGAACACTAAATCCTGAAGTTTGTAGGTTATGACTTATATGATCAAAAACAGTATTTAATTGCAGAACATAGTACAAATTGAAAGAAGAATAAAGAATATCTTCTAATCTGGAGTCACTCAAATGGTAGTAAAAGGATGAGATGAGTTTTTCTATTGGGTATATAATGTTAGATAAAACACAAACAAACAACAACAATCGAAAACCTTCAAATATTTGTGTGTCTATCCCTAGAAGTACTTACTGATCCAAAGGCAGTGGGAACTATGAGAATGGGGACAATAACTGAGGCACACTAAAGTCTCATGAATATTTAACTTTATTTAGGGTATCTGACAGGTTATACTTTTGAGTATAAGGAGAGTACACATGAGTACAGTGACCTATCACTAGGGAAAGTCACACATGTTGGGCCAGATACACAAGATGAACAAATCCCAAGTAGCAAAACATATTTTTCTATAGAGATAATAACATTAACAAATAAAACAAACAATAAAAAATAGAACAGTAGACATTTGTAATGAATAATCTAAATTCACTCCTATCTGCTACACTGGGAGGGGGACACAAAAACACATTCTAAGAAAAATTTCCTATTTTCAAAGTAACTGAGGTCACAAGTCTTTTGTTTGTTTTCTTGGAGTTTTCTCAGATCATTCAGAATTCTGATATGACCTCATTATCTGACTATCAACTAGAAATATGTGGTAATCCTTTGTGTAAAGGTTACAAAGAGACTATAATTAATATGCTTTATAGGAAATATGGTGTTTCATTTTTTAATCTCATCATATATCCCTGCCACTATATCAATAAATGTGGCCACATTCATTATGATAAAAGAAAATCAAACAAGTGTGAAGTTTTCTAAAGGAAGAAAATTTTGAATGGGAGAGACATAGAACATGCTAAATATATACCTGGATATTAGTAGGAACATAAAATGGGTATCTAAATATAAATATTTCAAGTCATCTGAGTATACTCATACATTCGTACTCATCTATGTACGTGTCTGAATTTAAAAATTGAATAATAGATTTTCATAGTAATTTAGTATATAATTAGAATTCCATATTCTGGTAAGCTCCTCAGAATGTATTCCGACAAATTCAGGCAATACTAGCTGAAAATACCATTGTAATGCTCAATATTTAGTGAAGCGAACCTTCAGAATAACTTTGTAGAATTGGATAAAGGACTTGAATGCACTGACATACAAGGAAAGATATAAGAACACATTCATAATTTGTGTTCCTAGAAATGGCTAATATGACACTTTCTTCAATATGACCGCAAAGTCACGTGTGTGAGATAAACAAGTTACATTAGGAAACTCGTCGTAGGTATCCATCATAGACTGGTGATAAGGTTAAAGGGTGTCACTCCAAAGCTTAGGTTCCCCCATACTACTGAAGACAATATAGTCTTTCACAGTAGAAGACAGCTAAAGACCCTTCAATCACAAGACATGACATAAGTGCAGCTCTTTCTATGGACAGCTAAAGAAATACAGCCAGAGAAATCTTATGTGGACTTTAATATTCAAAATTATTATTGGATTATGAATGGGGACTTTATGATTTGCTGTTTATATTATTAGTTGAAATGTATGTTTCAGTAATTATATTTTTAAATTATTTTTATATCAAATGCTGTCCCCTCCAAGTCCCAGAGACTCTTCCTATCCCCCATCCCCTTCTTCTCTGAGAATGGGGCCTCTTGGGTATCTCCCAACCCTGGTGTATCTATTATTTGGTAGGGTAGGTACATCATCTTTCACTGAGGCCAGACAATGCTGCCCTGTTGAGGAACATATAATATAATCAGAGTACAGCTTTAGGGAGAGCCTCTGTTCCAGTTGTTGGGGCATACATAGAGACTGAGCTACATGTGCTAGGAGCCTCATTCACGCCTGTGTATGCTCTTTAGTTGGTGGATAGAACTCTGCGAGCTTGCAGATGTCCAGTAATTATCACTTTACTTGTTTTATTTATAGTGTCCCTTGGTTAGGTTTATTCCTATCTTCATTCCAAAGCTCACTACTTGTATTCTCTTGACAGTTGGGTATGTGGACATGAATTATTTTAGTTTGTTTATATCCTTGAAAGACATTCTTCTTCAACTATGGTTTGCCTTCTTCAACTGTAATTTTTCTGGGTATAACAATCAAGGTTGACTTCTATGGTCTCTTAGAAATTATACTGCATTACTCCAGGTTCTTCTGGCTGTCAGTTTCTGCTGAGAAATCAACCATTATTCTATAGGTGTTCCTTTATTTGTGACCTATATTTTTTCCTGGTTGTACCATATCTTTTGCTTGAGGAACATAATCCTCTAGTTTGTTTTTGAGTCCTGATGTGATATATTCTATTTCATCTATTCTATTTATAAAACTTTCTCCTTAGTTTTGTAATTGTGTTATAAAGTTTTTCAATGTTATCTTTATTTTCTTTTCAACATTTCCATTTATTTATTTATGTATTTATTTAATTTATTAAGTTCTCAAGTTCTAAAGCAACTGTCATTGTATTCAGCTTTATTCTATGTTTTATTGAGAATCACCCAAATGTTTATTTCTTTAAGTTTATTAAGCAGTTGGTTTGTACTTTTGTTACAAAATTATTATTGAATTATTCATAAGTTTATGAAACATTTAAATTATGTGTCCTGTGGTCCATTTACATAATTCTCCTTAGAGGAAATTCTCTGTAAGACAGGTAGATAGAGTTGGGGATACTGTCTTGGCCTTTAATACTGATTTTATGATGACATTTGAGCAGTTTTTATTGTTTGTGTGTTTGTAGATGTGCTAACATTTCTGAACCCAGATGTTTGGAAAGGTACAGGTGGGCCTAATTAGAGTAGATGAGAGCCCTGTTTGTCAGACATGGTGTAAGCTTCTGAATGGGGAGTTTTCAGGATATGTAGACTCAGGTAGGTCCAAGTTGGACCAGAGCAGAGGATATGTAGGACCAACATCGACTGGAGAATTGACAAGCAACTGTATGTGTACTAAATTTGGGAAATAATGCATCATGGAGCACAGGGAGGGTAACCTGTGTTGTTCTTCCACCTATATGAGCCAGTGATAGAGATGTCTCTCTCTCTTTTTATATTTTCCATTTTTACTTTTATATTTTCACATTTTATATTTTATATATTTATTTTAAATTTTTTACTTTTACACAATATATTTCAGTGTATCTTCTCCCCTCCCCCTACTCCTCCCAGATACCCTGCTTCTTCCCCATCTAATTTTTTATTCTTTCTCACACACAAAAAACAAATCGAAAAGTTGGAGATGTTTATTTTAATTTACATCCTGATCAATGCCCCTCTCTGGTCTCACCCTTATGTGTTCCCTCTCTCCTCCCCAGCTTGTTTGAGAGGGTGGGGTGCCCTCCCCTTGTGTATTTTCTGACACTGGCAAATCAAGTCTCTGTAAAGCTAGGAACACCCTCTCCCACTCAGGCCAGACAATTCAGCCCAGTTTAGGGAATATATACCACCAATAGACAACAATTTTAAAGATAGCTCGCCTTCTGGTTGTTACAGAACCCACATGGAGAAAGAGCTGCACACATATTTATGTGTGTGAGACCTATATCCATCCAAAGTATGCTCTTTGGTTGGTGGCTCAGACTTTGAGAGCTCCTAAGGGTTTAGGTTATTTGAGTCTGTTGGTCTTCCTGTGTAGTTCCTATTTGCATTGAGTCCTTCAATTCTTTCCCCAGTTCTTCCATAAGAGTCCCTGAGCTCTATCCAATTTTTGGTTGTAGGTTTTTGCATCTGTTTCAGTCAGTTGCTGGGTAGAACCTCTCAGAGGACAGTTAGGCTAGCATCTTCCTTTAAGAGGGGTTGGTGCTTGCTCATGGGATTGCTGTCATGTTGAGCCAATTATTAGCTGCCCATTCCCTCAGTCTCTGCTCCATCTCCTGTCCATGCGTTTCTTGTAGACAATATAAAGTTTGGGTCTAAAGCTTTGTGGATGAATTGGTGCCTCTATTACATGAATGAGGTTACTGCCTGGTTACAGGAGGTGGCATCTGCAGGTTCTATATCTCACTGCTGTGAGAAGCAACTATGAACACCCCAATTGATTTCTGAGAGCCTGCCCATCTCAGGTTTCAGGCATGTCCTCCAGATACCCTCTACCCTTCTCTCTCACCGTCTGCAGATTTCCATTCATTCTTCTGACCCTCTGGCCCTCTCTCCTTTCTCTCCCCACCCCTGAACCTGAACCATCCTCTATTTCCCTCCTGTTCCCTCTCCTACACAGTTCCCTCCCTGTATCTGTCTCCTATTACTATCTGATTCCTCTTTTTAAGTGAGAGTCAAGCATCCTTACGTGGTCCTTCTTTAATGTTTAGCTTCTTGGGTCTGTGGAATTTACCCTGGGTATTCTATACTTTACGGCTAATATCCACTTATAAATGAGAATACACCATCCATGTCCATTTGGAGGTCTCTTGGAGTTTGGATCCTGGCTCTTCTAGGTCCAGAGGCATTGGTGAGCAAGATGGGTAACAGAGTTTGCTCAACGGGTCGTCACTAATGAGTTGGCACTAAAATTCATTGCCCTAACTTCAGGTTGGAAGTCCATGGGCAGACTACAAGCAATTATAGATCAGTTCACTGAATGTGATGGCTGTCAGACATAAATTAGGAGAACAGTGACTCTGGAGGTATCTTAAGTAGGGCTGGGTTTCTGGCTTCCTGAGGACTGGAGCCCAACTGTTAGCGAGATATGGACTTTAAAGTTTTAAATAGTGAAGGAGAAATTTTGAGGTTGAACTGAATGCATTTTGCGTTAGAATGCATTCATGAACTTTTGGACTCCAGTGAAGGAAATGCAGTAGCTTTCCTGATAAATAACACCTTACAGGTCTCAGTGTATGAATCCTTGTTTTGTAGGCTATTGGTGGTGTTTGGGGAGGTTTAAGTTTAGTTCACAAAAGAAGTGCATCACTGGTGACAGGAGTTGGGTGTTTATAGTATTGATATACCTCTAGTAAAATTCTCTGTTTTGTTTTTGTGATTTATGATATGATCTCTTACCTTCTTTTTCCTAATGCCATGCCTTCCACTTGCTGCTGTGCCTCTGCACTCTAATGACTATTAGAGTCATTAGTCCAACCAGAACCATAAGACCTATTCTTAAGTTGGCTTTAGTTATTATATTTTACCACCACATCAGAAGAGTAACTAATATATCATTTTTCTCTTTTCTCTATCTCATGAACTTCACATATAAAATATATGGCAGACTGTGGAAACAGCAACTTTGATATTGATATTAATACCGTAAAGGTAATACATATGACATTTATATCTGTCAGTCATTTGCTGCAGTATTCAGACCATAGTGATTACTGCTGTGTGCTTTCAAGTGCTATCAACTTAAAAAGGGTACAGGATCATATTCTTCTTGCTCTAAGGTTTTGACTTTACTCTTTGAGGGGATATCAAATTCAAAAATCATTAATAGCATTTTATTTCTGCCTATTTCTTTGTTGCTTAGCATCATTTAAATGTAATTTTTTAAAGATCTTTTTTTTTTATTTTATTTTTTAATTTACATTCCAAATCACTTCCCCTTTCCCGTTTCCTCCCTCCCCGAAAGTCCCATAAGCCCCCTTCCCTCCCTCTTTTCTCCATTCAACCCCCTCTCATTACTCTGTCCTGGTGTTCCCCTACATCCAGTCTTTCCAGGACCAGGGGTCTCTCCTACCATCTTTTTAGAAATCTATTGATATGCGGATTGTGTCTAGGGTATTCCGAGATTCTGGGTCAATATCCCCTTATCAGTGACTGCAGACCATGTGTGTTCTTTTGTGATTGGGTTACCTCACTAAGGATGATATTTTCAAGATCTGACCATTTGCCTAGGAATTTCGTGAATTCATTGTTTTTAATTGCAGAGTAGTATTCCATTGTGTAGATATACCACATCTTCTGAATCCATTCCTCCATTGAGGGACATCTGGGTTCTTTCCAGCTTCTGGCTATTATAAATAAGGCTGCTATGAACATAGTGGAGCATGTGTCCTTATTGCATGCAGGTAAAGTCTCTGGGTATATGCCCAGGAGTGGTATAGCCGGATCCTCTGGGAGTGTCATGCCCAGTTTTCTGAGGAACCGCCAGACTGCTTTCCAGAGTGGTTGTACCAGCTTGCAATTCCACCAGCAGTGGAGGAGTGTTCCTCTTTCTCCACATCCTCGCCAACTGCTGTCTCCTGTGTTTTTGATCTTAGCCATCCTGACTGGTGTGAGATGGAATCTCAGGGTTGTTTTGATTTGCATTTCCCTAATGACTAAGGATGATGAAAAGAAACTAAAACAGTACATAGCGACACAATCATATTTTTTAAGTATTTATGACATGGAAAATTTTCAGTAGATTGAGAAAGTTCATGACATAAAGTATGACTAAAATAAATACATTAGCAAATAAATCTGCATCATAAATTATTCCTCCAATTTTATGCCTTAAACACATATTTTTTATTACACTGGAAGACTATGTAAATGAATTTTAATCCAGCATCATGGCTGCTATGGTAAAAGATCATATCTAGGGACCATCTAGATCTGTGTGATCCTACTGCCATGCAGACATATCTTTATCTTGGGAAGCAGAGGGAAGCAGATTTCTGAGCTTAAGGCCATACTGGTATACAGCAAGTTTCAGGTAAAGAAAAGCTTAGGTGCAGGTATAGAGCAAGATTCATGCAAAAAAAAAAAAAAAAAAAAAGCTTAGTTTCAGGTATGGTAGTACTTGCCTTTAATCTCCACCCTCAGGAGATAGACAGAGGTAGATTTCTCTGGTTTTCAGTTAGTTGGGAGTAGGGGCAGTGAGCACAGTACAGTTAAGTTCTTTCATGGGTTCATGCAGTTCGGTAAATCAGAAGTAGTTGAAGCCAGAGAATAAGGAGTCAGAATATTAGAAAATAATTGCTAGAGTTAGTTTAAGGCTAAGCGGAGCAATTCAGTGAGAACATAAGAGTAGCCTTATTGAATCAGTCAGCTTGGAGAGGAGTTTTGACCCAGAATGGCTCAATTGAACCAGAAATCCAGAGTTCAGAAAGAACTAGAAAGGGTAAGTTTATTTACAATTAAGACTAAGAGACAACATTGTTTCCTTGGTATCTTGCATTCCTACTGGTTCTTAAAATTTTTCTTCCATACCTGCTGACTCAGAATTATTCTGCCTCCTCTCTCATGGAGTTTAGTAAATTCTGAAGGAGAAAGATTTGATAGAGACCACACTGAGTCTCACTGGGTTTATAAACAACACTTAAAGACAGGACCATTGCCCTGTAGTAGGTGGGCAATATAAAACAAATTCAGTGGTATCTTTGAAAATGTTATTTATTTATTTATTTAAGTCATTTGTTTGTTTGTTTATTTATTTACTCCTAGATTTTATTTCTCTCCTGCTCTACCCTCTGACTGTTCCACATCCCATAACTCCTCCCTGCTTCCCTGTCTCCATGAGAATATCCCTACCACCCTACCCACCAGGCCTCTAAACTCCCTGGTGCCTCCAACCTCTTGAGGGTTAGGTGCATCTTCTCTGACTGATCTCAGACCCAGTAGTCCTCTGCTGTATATGTGTCAGGGGCCTCATATCAGCTGGTGTATGCTGCCTGGTTGGTGATTGGTAGTCCAGTGTTTGAGAGATCTCAGGGGTTGAGATTAATTGAGACTACTGATCCCATAGGGTTGCCCTCCTCCTCATCTTCTTCCAGCTTTCCTCTAATTCAGCCACAGGGTCAGTAGCCTCTGTCCATTGACTGGATGCAAATATCTGCATCTGACTCAGTTGCTTGTTGGGTCTCTCAGATGGCAGTCATGATAGGGCCCTTTTTCGTCAGTGCTCCATATCCTCAGTAATATTTATCTCACAATGCTCTGTCAGGGCATTTTATTTTTAACATTACAAATCTTATAAATTATACCTTCTGATTTCATTTTGATGAGTTTTCTGTATAAATGAATGTGTGTGCTGCAAAGTCCATAACTATTCCTTGTATTTTTACAGTAACTATTTTTATTTCTGTTTATTTGTTTGCTTTTCCCTATCTGGTTTGTTGCTTTTATTTTATATTATTATTACTATTATGCTGATCGTTACCTTGATGTCTGTTTTCTTTTTTTTTTTTTTTTTAAATAACAATTAGTATTCCTGCATGGCTTATTCTTTTTCTTTTTTTTTTTTAAAGATTTATTTATTATATGTAAGTACACTGTAGCTGTCTTCAGACACACCATGAGAGGGCACCAGATCTCATTACAGATGGTTGTGAGTCACCATGTGGTTGCTGGGATTTGAACTCAGGACCTTTGGAAGAACAGTCAGCGCTCTTAACCGCTGAGCCATCTCTCCAGCCCCGATGTCTGTTTTCTTATGAGAAACAATAGGTGTAGATTTGGGTAAGTGGGGAATTGGGAAATATCTATAAGGAGTAGGAGGAGGGGGGAAAGAAACTGGAACCAGAATATGTTATATGAAAGAAAATCTATTTTAAATAAATAAAAACAAAAATCTCTGGAAGGCGGCTGCACTTTAGTGATAGCTATATATCCAATTTCAGAATTCTGAAGTTATTTTTGAAATAAATTGCAATTTATTTAGGTTGCATATGTGCTTGTAGGTGTGTATGTACTGTATGCATGCCCAAATGCCAACATACACATGTAGAGTACAGAGGACAACTTGCTGTAATTGGTTTTACATTTCTGCCACAATGGAACTCATGTCAACATACTTGGTAGCAAAGCACCTTTGTCTAATGAGCCATCTCAGAGGCTCAACTTTCTTTTTATTTAACTCTAGAATAAAAAGTCTGAGAGGCTTTTACAACTCTCCCTTTAAGGATAAAACAATTTTAAATACATAATTCCATAAACCACTTATCTTTCACTTTTATAAAGAGCATCAAATATTGTTCATATCATCTTGTTTAACTAAAGTGGGTAACATAATTTCAAAATTAATGCACTGTGTTTAGAGGATTTCTTATATATTACTTTACATAATTATACATTTATTTTGAAAACATTTACATGCATATTTGAGAATAAACATAGTGGAAATCATTCAGCTTATTGATATATATGTGAGGAAATGATGCAATGTGCTGTGCACAATAAACATTTGGACTAATTTAATATGATATAATAAAATGTTCAATATATCATAATCCTATCTGAAGCTAATTAGTCATTTTCTATTTTGTAGTATAACTGTATTGAAACATTCAAATGTCATTGTAAAAAATGACATTACATTCTTATATATTTAGAAATAAAACTTATGGTTCAATGTCATGCATAAATCATTAAGACAGACTATTTAACTTCATTTATTTTGGAAATTATATGTGGTAATAGGATATGTCAAGGGAAGAAATAGAATAACAGCCAACTAAAGGCATATTTATTTCACTTCCAAAATTAAATGCTTCAAATGCCTCTTCAAAATAGTGACATGATACAAACAACTTCTTAGTATCTATTAAGAAAGTACAATCTTTACCCTTCCTCTGCCACTGCCTGCCCGAGAGTTCTGTTGTGGTAGACCCTACCAGTTCTGCCACAGGGAAGAACTCAACTCATGATGCTTTCTAGAGAACCAGCAGCACTCAGGGCATTTAGTAAGAACCATCTCCACCTCTGAAGGCCCAGAGCCATTGGGACTCAGTAACCAGTAACCACAAAAACCCTCTCCTCCCTCCAGAATACCAGTCCCCTTCCATTCCTTCTCCCCCTTCCTTCACTGTCACCTGCCTGTTAGTTCTGCTGTGGTAGATGCCTGCCATTTCTGCCACAGGGAAGACCCCATCACCTGATACTTCCTAGAGGACCAGCAGCAGGCAGGGCATTCAAGAACCAGCAGCATGTAGGACATTCAAGAACCATCAGCATACAGGGCATTTGAGAACCAACAGCGTGCAGGGTATCCGACTTTTGCCAGGTCTGCCACAGGGAAGACCCCATCTCCTGATACTTCTTGGAGAATCAGCCATATGCAGGGCATTTGAGAGAATGGGAATCCCAGGAGTACAGATACATAGGCTGGCAGGACAGAGAAGTCACAGTCAGAGACAGCAAGACCAGATAACACCAGAGATAACTAGATAGCAAAAGGCAAATACAAGATCATTACCAACAGAAACCAAAGCAACATGGCACCATCAGAACCCAGTTCTCCCACAACAAAAAATCTTGTATACTCCATCACATCTGAAAAGCAAGAGTTGGATTAAAAATCACATCTCATGATGCTGAGAGAGGACTTCAAGAAGGACATAAATAACTCCCTTAAAGAAAAACAGAGGAATATAGTTCAACAAGTAAAAGCTCTTAAAGAGGAAAGACAAAAATCCCCTAAAGAAATATAGAAGAACATGGGTCAAAAGGCAGAAGCCCTTAAAGAGGAAACACAAAAATCCCTTAAAGAAACACAGGAGTACATGGGTCAACAGTTAGAAGCCCTTAAATAGGAAGCACAAAAATCCATTGAAGAATTTCAGGAAAACGCAAACAAACAAGTGAAGGAACTGAAAAAAACTATCCAGGATCTAAAAATGGAAGTAGAAAGAATAAATAAATCCCAAAGTGAGACATCTCTAGAGATAGAAAACATTGGAAAGAATGCAGGAGTCATAGATGCAAGCAACAACAACAGAACAAAAGAGATAAAAGAAAGAGTCTCAGAGGCTGAAGATTCCATAGAAAACATTGACTCAACAGTTAAAGAAAATGCAAAATGCAAAAAGATTGTAACCCAAAACATCCAGGAAATCCAGAAAAAATGAGAAGACAGAACCTAAGCATTATAGGTATAGAAGAGAGTGAAAATTTACAACTTAAAGTGTCAGTAAATATCTTCAACAAAATTATAGAAGAAAACTTCCTTAACCTAAAGAAAGAGATGCCCATGGACATACAAGAAGACTGCAGAACTCCAAACAGACTGGACAGGAACTGAAATTTGTCCTGACACATAGTAATCAAAACACCAAATGCACTAAACAAACAAACAAACAAACAAAAAGAATATTAAAAGCAGTAAGGGAAAAAGGTCAAGTAATATATAAAGGCAGACTGATGAGAATTACAGCAGACTTCTCACCAGAAACTATGAAAGATAGAAGATCCTGGGCAGATGTCGTACAGAACCTAAGAGAACATAAATGTCAACCCAGACTACTATATACAGCAAAACTCTAAATTACCATAGATGGAGAAAACAAGACATTCCATGACAAAAGCAAATTTACACAATATCTTTCCACAATTCCAGTTCTCCAAAGAATAATGGGTGGAAAATACCATCACTAGGTGGGAAACCACACCCAAGAAAAAGCAATAAAGTAATCGTCTTTCAACAAACCCAAAAGAAGATAGCCATACAAATAGAATTTCACCTCTAATAAAGAAGATAACAGTAAACAACAAATTATTCCTTAATATCTCTTAACAACAATTGTCTTAACTCTCCAATATAGAGGCATAGACTAGCAGACTCGATATGTAAACAGGACCCAACATTTTGCTGCATACAAGAAACCCACCTCAGTGACAAAGGCAATCACTACTTCAGAGTCAAAGGTTGGAAAACAATTTTCCAAGCAAATGGTCCCAAGAAACAAGCTGGAGTGGCAATTCTTATATCGGATAAATTTGATTTTCAGCCAAAAGTTGTCAAAAAAGATAAAGAGGGACACATCATACTGGTCAAAGGAAAAGTTCACCAAGATGAACTCTCAATTCTGAATATCTATGCTCTGAATGCAAAGGCACCCACATTCATTAACTAAACTTTACTAAAGCTCAAAGCACACATTGCACTCCACACAATAATTGTGGGAGACTTCAAGACCCCACTATCGGCAATGGATAAATCATGGAAACAGAAACTAAACAAGAGACACAGTGAAACTAACTGAAGTTATGGACCAAATGGATCTAACAGTTATTTATAGAACATTCCATCCTAAAGCAAAAGAATATACATTTTTCTCAGCACTTCATGGTACTTTCTCCAAAATTGACCATATAATTGGTCACAAAACAGGCCTTAACAGATACAGAAATATTGAAATTATTCCATGCACTTATCAGATCATCGTGGCCTAAGGCTGATCTTAAGTTTAAACAAAAACAATGGAAAACACACCTACACGTGGACTTTGAACAATGCTTGTCTCAATTATAGCTTGGTCAAGGTAGAAATTAAGAAAGAAATTAAAGGTTTTTTAGAATTTAATGAAAATGAAGAAACATCATATCAAAACTTATGGGATACAATGAAAGCAGTGCTAAGAGGAAAACTCATAGCTCAAAGTGCATCAAAAAGAAAATGGAGAGAGCTTACATTAGCAACTTGACAGTGCACCTGAAAACTCTAGAACAAAAAGAAGCAAATATATGGAAGAGGAGTAGACGGTAGGAAATAATCAAACTCAGGGCTGAAATCAACCAAATAGAAACAAAAAGAACTATACAAAGAATCAACAAAATCTTTGAGAAAATCAACAAGATAGATAAACCCTTAGCCAGACTAAACAGAGGGCACAGAAGCACTACCCAAATTAACAAATCAGAAATGAAAAGAGAGATATAACAACAGAAACTGTGGAAATTAAAAAAATAATCATCAGATCCTATTACAAGAGCCCATACTCAACAAAATTTGAAAATCTGAATAAAATGGACAACTTTCTAGATACATACCCGGTGCCAATGCTAAAACAGGAGCAGATAAACCATCTTAGTAGTCCCATAAGTTTGCTGAGGAAATAGAAGTACTTTCTAATAGTCTCCCATCAAGGAAAAAAAAAAGAAGAAGAAGACCTGAACCAGATGGGTTTAGTGGGGAATTCTATCAGACCTTCAAAGAAGAGCTAATACTGATACTCTTCAAACTATTCCATGAAATACAAACTCAAGGAACACTACCCAACCTATTCTATGAAGCCATAATAATGCTTATACCCAAACCAAAGACCAAACAAGGAAAGAGAACTTCAGGCCAATCTCTCTTATGAACATTGATGCAGAAATACTCAACAAAATTCTGGCCAACCGAATCCAAGAATGCATCAACATGCTAATTCAACATGATCAAGTAGGCTTCATCCCAGGAATACAGGGATTGTTCAATATATGGAAATCTATCAATTTAATCCACTACATAATCAAACTCAAGGAAAAAAAAACACTTAGTCATTTCTTTAGATGCTGTAAAGGCTTTTGACAAAATTAAGCATCACTTCATGATAAAAGCCTTGGAGAGATCAGGAATTCAAGGTCCATAACTAATCATAGTGTAAGCAATATACAACAAACCAGTAGCCATTACCAAACTATATATAGAGAAACTTGAAGCAATCCCACTAAATTTGGGAACCAGACAAGGTTGCCCACTCTCTCCATATTCATTCAATATAGTACTTGAAGTCCTAGCCAGAGAAATCAGATAACAAAAGGAGATAAAAGTAAACAAATTGGAAAGGAAGAAGCTAAAATATCACTATTTGCCAATGATATGTTTATGTACTTAAGCGACCCCAAAACTTCCACCAGAGAACTCCTAAAGCTGATAAACAACTTCAGCAAAGTGGCTGGATGTAAAATTAACTCAAACAAATCTGTAGCCTTCCTATACTCAAAGGATAAAGAAGCTGAGAAAGAAATTAGGGAAATGACACCCTTCACAATAGTCACATATAATACTACATACCTTGATGTGACTCTAACCACTCAAGTGAAAGATCTTTATGACAAGAACTTCAAGCCTCTGAAGAAAAAAATCGAAGATGTCAGAAGATGGAAAGATCTCCCATGCTCATGGATTGGCAGGATTAATATTATAAAAATGGCCATCTTGCTGAAAGCAATCTACAGATTCAATGCAATTCCCATTAAAGTTCCAAATCAATTCTTCATAAAGCTAGAAAGAGCAATTCTCAAATTCATCTGGAATAGCAAAAAACCCAGGAGAGCCAAAACTATTCTCCACAACAAAAGATCTTCTGAGGGTATCATCATCCCTGACCTCAAGCTCTATTACAGAGTGATAGTGATAAAGACTTTATGTTATTGGTATAGAGACAGGCAGAAAGATCAATGGAATAGAATTGAAGACCCAGAAGTGAACCCACACATCTACTGTCACTTGATATTTGACAAAAGAGTTAAAAACATCCAGAGGAAAAAAGATAGCACTTTCAACAAATGGTGCTGGATCAACTGGTGGTCAGCATGTAGAAAAATCCAAATTGACTCATTCTTATCTCCTTGTACAAATGTCAAGTCCAAGTGGATCAAGGACCTACACATAAAATCAGACACACTGAAGCTTATATAGAATAAAATGAAGAAGATCCTTGACCACATCGGCACAGGGGAAAAATTCATGAATAGAATACTCTTATGCTCTAAGAACAAGGATCAACAAATGGTACCTCATAAAACTGCAAAGCTTTTGTAAGACAAAGGCACTGTCAATAGGGCAAAAAGATAACCACAAATTATGAAAATATCTTTACCAATCCTAAATCCAATAGAAGGCTAACATACAATGCACATAAAGAACTCAAGTAGTTAGACCCCTAAGAGTCAAATAACCCTATTAAAAATGGGGTATAGAGCTAAACAGGGAATTCTCAATTGAGGAAACTTGAATGGCTGTGAAGCACCTCAAGAAACATTCAGCATCCTTAGTTATTAGGGAAATGCAAATCAAAACAACATTAAGATTCTACCTCACACCGGTTAGAATGGCTACGATGAAAAACCTAAGGGACAGCAGATGCTGGAGAGGATGTGAGGAAAGAGGATCACTTCTCCATTGTTGGTGGGATTGCAAGCTGGTAAAACTACTCTGGAAATCAATCTGGCAGTTCCTCAGATAATTAGAAACCTTACTACCTGAGGACCCAGCTATACCACTCCTGGACATATACCCAGATGATGCTCCAACATGTAATAAGGACACATGCTCCACTATGTTCATAGCCGCCTTATTTATAATAGCCAGAAGCTGGAAAGAACACAGATATCCTTCAACAGAGGAATGGATACAGATTTTGGTATATATATGCAATGGAATATAACTGAAAATACTATTCAGTTATTAAAAACAACGAATTCATGAAATTCTTAGGCAAATGGATGGAACTAGAAAGTGTCATCCTGAGTGAGGTAACTCAATCACAAAAGAACATACATGGTATTCACTCACTGAAAAGTGGATGATAGCCCAAAATCTCAAAATAAACAAGTTACAATTCCCAGATCACATGAAGCTCAAGAAGATGGAGGACTGAAGTGGGGGTGCTTTGGTTTCTCTGAGAAAGGGAACAAAATTCTCACAGGAGCAATTATGGAGACAAAATGTGGAGCAGAGACTGAAGGAAAGGCCACCCAGAGACTGGCCTACCTGGGAATTCATCCTATAAACACTCACCAAACCCTGACACTATTATGGACAACAAGAAGTACATACAGAAAGGAGCCTGTTATGGTTGTGTCCAGATGGGTCCTGCCAGAGCATTACACATACAGAGGCAGATGCTAGCAGCCAACCATTGGACTGTGTGTGGGGTCCCCAATGGAGGAGTTGGAGGGCAGACTGGAGTAGCTGAAGGGATTTACAGCGCCATGGGAAGAACAACGATGTTGGCCAACCAGAAGCCCCAGGACTCCCAGGGACTAAACCATCAACCAAGGGGTACACACAGTCCCAGACAAAAGTGTGGCAAAGGAATGTCTTCTCAGGCATCAGTGTGAGAGTTCTTTGGTCCTATGAAGGCTCAATAGATGCCACAGCATTGGGAAATTGAGCTGGGGGAGGTAGGAGTGGGTCGGGTGGAGGGGCATATACTTGGAGGCAGGGGGTGGGCGAAGGAGTTGGGGGTTTTCAGGGAGGGGGAACCTGGAAAGGTTTTAGCACATGAAATGTAAATGAAGAATATATTCAATAAAAAAGAAAGTACAATCTTCATATGTTGCCTGTGAAACTTCTGTAGATTTTCATATATATGTATATACATATTCATATGCCTATACATATAAATACATATACACACACATACACACACACACACACACACACACACTCACACACACACCCTGCAATTAAGAAATTTTGAAAAATAGTTTTTCCTAAAGATGAGTCCCTTAACTTTTTATCCAATAATAAGTAGTCAACCTTGAAATCATGTACATACAAACAACATTACACTGACTCAGTGGACTGTACTTGCAAAGTTAAGATGTGTTTGTGTGTATGTGTGTAACAATAACAAAAAAAGTGGCCATAATTTTGAAACAGAGCAATGGTTGGTGGGTTGTATGCAGAAGGGTTTGGAAGGAATTATTATAATTCCCTCAGAGAATGCAATACCCCATCCTACAGGGAAAGTTTCTTAAGTATGAAGGTAAACAGCTTAAAATAGCTACAGGAAGTCTCTAAAACTGACCAGAGACTCTATCCCCACCACCTCCTACAATAATACAATATTCCAAAGGAGAAAAAAAAAGCTACTGTGTGTCTCTCTCAGACAAGTCGGGCTGCAAAGACGAATGCAGTCACTTGGAAAGGACTCGTTTGAACTGCCTGCAGGCGCTGAAGAGTGACTCTGGGTTCCAGCTTTTGTGCACTCTCATCTGTACTGGGTGGGTTTGATGCTGCTGATGCCCCTGAGTCATTCCTGCTCCTGTACAAAATGCCATTAAAATGTATGTGTGGAATTTGGTGATATTTATACTGTCATCCTATGGTCCTCGTATCTGAAGTGAATAGGAAAATGAGGAGGAAAGAAAATGAGTAGGAAACATTATGTGATTCTATTTTAAATAATCTAAAAATCCCGGAAAAAAAAAGGTAAAAAGATCTATTGCTAAATTTAGAATAGATTTTGTGGGTAGAGTGAGGGTAGGTGAGGATGGGAACAGGAACAATTATGGAGGGGGTTGGGAGAAGTACTGAAGGAAATAATATGGGGAGAGAAGACTGGATGGAATAGGGGGCCATTTGGGAAAGTGGAAACCTAATGTAATGTAAATTCCCTGGAATCTTGAGGGTGACCTCATAATCATGGAGGATGTGGATCCTGATTGGTCATTTCTGTAACCAGATAAGGCTTTCAGTAGTGGGGTTAGGAATACAACCATGTCACAAAACCTTCGACCTACAACTTGTCTTGCCTGCAAGATGTACTAGTAGTGTCCTCATGGAGATAATGGTATCAAAGAACTTATGGGAGTAGCCAACCAAGGACTGGTCTACCATGAGAAGGAGCCTGTGCCTGACACTGACTGGGCGTTCAGAGCCAGAACCTGGAAGTTGTCAAAGTAATAATAATAATAATAATAATAATAATAATAATAATAATAATAATAATATAGTAAATGAAATGATTTTTAGTGATATTATATATACTAATAGACTGAGCCTAATACAGTCATCATCAGAGGGGCTTTCTCTCTCAGCTGATGAGATGAGATATACAGAACCACAGCCAAATATTAGGCACTTAGGGAACCCGGCAGAATAAGCAGGAGAGGGTGAGGATTATATGAGCTGGAAGGATCAAGGATACCAAGAAAATACACAATCAACTAATCAGGGCTCATCATGTCTCTCAGAGTCACGGAGCCTGCTTGGGTCTGTATTAGGTCCTCTGCACATATCATTATGTAGCTTGGTGTTACTATGTGTCACCCAAGGCAGAGGGGAAGTGTGTGTTGCTGACCCTTTGGCATGCCCTTGTGACCATTTTCCTTGTATTGGTTTGACCCATTTACTCTGAATGTGAGGATTTGTGTTTAGACTTATTATGAAATTTTGGGTCGATATCACTGGGCAGCCTTCTAATTTCTGAAGGGAATGGAAGAGGAATAGGTCTGGATAAGAGAGTATTTTGTAGGCTACTGAAAGGAGAGGATGGAGGGGAAACCGTGACCAGGATGTATTGTAAAAGAAGAATTTAGTAAATAAATAGTAAAAGTTTTAGTAAATAAAAACATTTACTAAATTGTTAAACTTCTTTTTAAATTTCTTCTAAGTATTATAAAATGAATCACCACATGTTCATTAATTAGACATGAGCCCAAAGCAAGTATTTATAATGCTTTATATGCTAGACTTTAAATATTTTAATGTTATCTAGTAGGTGAAACAATTTTGAAATTAACATGGGTAGAATGTAGAAACATTCTATAATTTTATAAAATATTGACTAATAATAAAGCATTTCTTTTAGGATTAGAAAAATATTTTTAAATATAAATAAAAGTGAAGCTTAAATATTTTAAGATGAATTTGTATTGATAAATTGTAATAAATTATTGCAAAAATCAAGAACTTCAAATCTGGTACAGGAGTTAATTTAATTATTAGTTTAGTGAAATCATAAAGTGAATTTAAGTTTCTGTACTAATATTAAGATAATGTTTTTCTTTATTTAGTATGCTATACACCTATGTCAACTTAACACAAACTAAACTCATTTAAAACAAAGGAAGCTAAATAAAGAAAATGTCTTCCTAAAATCAGGTTGTGAGCAAACCTGGATGACATTTGCTTAGAATGTGCTTGAATAGGAGAGCCTAACCCATTGTGAATGATCCTAGTCCAAGGCTTAGCAAAGAAGAATAGACAAGTCTTAAGCAACACCCCTCCACTGCCTCTGCATCAGCCTCTGCTTCCAGGTACCTTTCCTGCCTGAGTCCCTCTCCTTACTTCCTTTAATGATGAACTGTGCTATAGAAGCATAAGGCAAATAAGTTCTTTCTCCCAAGAGTAATTTTGGTGTTGGTATCAGAATTAGGGTATTGCGGTGACAAACCTGGCCAGGTTTTGGGAATGAATTATGGAAGCCTTTTGAGATGCTGAGCGAGAATAACCATTGAGTATTAAGAGCTCAATAGAATGTTTTGTAAGAGCTTAGAAGCAAAGGTTGTGGCTTAACAATGATGTGTTTGTGTGTCAGGTTGACAAAGTATTAATTATGCTGGATAGTTTTATGCCAATTTGGCACAAAGTAAAATAATTTGAGAGGAGGAAAGTTCTCAAATTGTTACAAAATTAAGAAAATGCCTCCACAAGATCAGGATGCAGGCAATACTATAGGACATTGTATTAATTAGAGACTGACGGGAGAGGGTATATCCCATTGAGGGTAATGTTATGCCTGCACTGGTGGTTTGGCATTTTATAAGAAAGCAGGCTGAGCAAGCTATGGGAAACAAGTCAGTAAACAATATCCCTCCATGTCCTCTGCATCAGCTTCTGTCTCCAGGTTCTTCCCTTCGTGAGTTCCTATGTTGATTTCGTTGATAGTAAACTGTGATGTGGAATTATAAGCCAAATAAACCCTTTTTCCCATCATGTTCCTTGGTCATGGTGTTTTTTCAGAAGAATGGAAACCTTCACTAACACAGTTAGTGTTAATCAAAGCCTATAAAAATGAAAAATGGATACATAGGAAGTAAAATTCAAGCATTTATTTGATTTATTTGTTTTATTCTGTTGCTTGCTGGGAACCTCTTGTCTTTTGTCTGGTAAAGAGACTAACTTGGGCCTCAGGAGTTGCTTATTTCATTAATTTCCTGCCTCACTGGTAACAGCAACATAGTTTGGAAATGTAACATCTAAGACAAAAAAGCAAAAAAATGGTAGTGCATATTTCCAATAAGAGGGTTTCAGTTCAGTGAAAAAAGGATAAAAGAGAAGAGTAATCAAACAAGACAGTGAGGTTTATCCCAGGCCTCCAGTTTAGCCCAAGACTCACACACACACACACACACACACACACACACACACACACACACACACAAAGAGAGAGAGAGAGAGAGAGAGAGAGAGAGAGAGAGAGAGAGAGAGAGAGAGAGATGAAATGCAGAAACATCTGCTACATTGTTTACTGAGAGTCATTTTATCTTCTATGTTTTAGTTACTCAAGAGAAATATGATATTAACTTTCATGTAATCTGGAGTTGACTTGAAGATTTAGTTAAGAAACTCTTGTTCAAAATTAGCACAAAAAACAGTGTGGAAATTATATTATTTTCTGGGAAATAACTCATATCAATCACTCATAAATCATCACCAAGGATTTTGTGGTGAGGGCTTAGACAATCTAAACAAATGTTATAAAATCCTGTCAAAAGTATAAAATGAAGTACGTGGTTTGATTTATTCATCTGTTACATCATTTTCCTTCATGTTCTGAAGTTACCTTGTCTAATTTTATATTCAGTAATATAAAAGTTTAGATGTAACAGAACCAAATTATTTCAATAATATTATTAAAAGTATACATGATATATGACATATGATGATATATGATATATTTCATAATATATGTGATTTGTAGTATGTAGTGTTTGATATGTGACATATGATGATATATGATATATAATATATGAGATGATATATAGTATATATAATATTTGACTCTATTTTCTTTTGAATGTAAATGATCATGCCTTTATTCTAGTTATATTTGCTGCATGCTGCCTAATTTTACATTTAAACAATCAAAAATACAATTTTTGCCTGCTTAGAAAAGTATTTTTTCTAAGTCATAGTGAACATTATTGGCCTATTTCTCTAAATTTGTTGACAATTTTTAATAGGTACAGTAATTTTTATAAAAACAACATAACCCTCACTATTAAAAAATTATGACTTGCATGCTCCCATTTATAGAAGATGGTTTCCCCCTAAAGCTTCACACACATTTTAAGTTATTAAAAAATCATCCTATATAAAACATCATGAAGATACAAAGATTCAAAAATTACAAAATCACTAGAGAAATAATTTTCTCAGACACATGACAAATAATGTCACTCTTTGCATACATATTCAATGTGCTTAATGGATATATCATATGCAATTAAAATACTCAATGACACATGAAACAAGATGAAGGATAGTATAAAATCAATTAAAGATTTCAAAAACAAAGAAACAAAGAAATGTGAAAAGCAGATAAGAGATTCTACATCACAAGTAATCACAGCACTGAAATCTATATTATTACTGTGAAGACTGAGATATTGTGGAACAACTCCACCCAGAACACCTGTAAATTATAAGACTGCAGAACTTTCCTCAGAAGAAATAATTTGGAGAAGTTCAACTGGATTATTAAAAGTCCCATTTGAACTAAAGTACTTCAGAAAGTAGACAAAGCAGAGCAATAACAGAAACTAGTCAATGAAAAAATACTGAGTCCAAGCGAAATAGTTCAGAGTAAACATTGAAAAATACTTAGGCGACTGAATGACCCAAGCAAATCTAGACATTTAGAGACTTGTAAAGAAGCTATAGTTAGTGTCTTCTATTTTGTGATGCAATGGGCTCTTAGCACTTTAGAGCCCTGGGTTCCAAAGGAATGTCATACATTATGTTATTACCATATTTAAATTTATGTTTCACAATAGAACTAATGGATTCAGAGTTATACAGTGGCAGCAAAATCTGTTCAATTTTGAACATATCAAGATAAGTAGATATAATTGTATATGGTGCGTCAAGCACAAATTTATAGTGTTATGAAAGGGCCTTTTGTTTTCTGGAAGACTGAATAATCAGTATTCTACAAGTTATGCATTAGTGCCCTTCATTACTATAGAATCACGAGTAAGTACCTGCTGAGATAAGTAGGAATATATTTTGAAACTTTCAAAAATTTGGTTCTCGTAGTTAACTCAAAATGTTTTTGAAAAATTTATGACCGTGGAAACTACAATATTAGATAGTATCTCCCAAGAAGTTCATGTGGCTTTTACCTTTAAACCCATTTAGGTAGTTTTTTGCGTTTATTGGCACCCTTATGTTGAACCTTCTCTGCATTTCCAATACAAAGACTACTTGATCAGGGAGAAATGCAACTTTCATTTTTCTAATGGAAAATAGACTTTTGAAACAAAATATTATCACACTTTCCCCTCTCCCAATCCTTTCCAAATCTCAACTCTACCTTAAACTGAATTCATACATTTTTCCTCACTCATTAGATAAAAACAAGCACTTAATAACAGCATCAGCAGGAGCAGCAGCAGCAACAGCAGCAGCAGTAGCGTACAAAAAACAAAACAAAGCAAAACAAAATAAAACAAAAAACAAGCAGAAAGAAAGACCAAATCAAAAAGCACAAGAAACACACACAGACACAGAGACACTCGTGTTCGGACACTTTTGATTTGTCTGTATTCAGTTTCCAAGTACCTTGTTGAGCACTTTTAATCTGTTACTCAAAAACAATTGTCTACAGTTTTATTTTCTGTCTACAGTGTAGACCTTTTGAATCTCGGTACAAAGTAAGATAGCAGCCATTCCACAGACCTGTATCTGGATCAGATCTTCTATTCTGTTCCACAGATTTAAGTCTTCACTGAAGTATCATCTTCCACAGTGTTCTTTCTGTTCAAGACTTCTCTGGATGACCTTGGTTTTTTTGTGTGTGAACATGTAAATTTGAAGATTTTTGTTGTTATTATATGGTTGTTGGCTTTGGGTTTCAGTCCTTTGTTTTGTATTTTTTTCTTTCGGTTTTGTATTTTGTTTTATGCTATATCTGTGATGAATGACTCTTGAACTCTGGAATTTTAATTGAGATTATATTTAATGGGAAGATTGCATTTAGTAAAATACCCATTTCACAAGATTAATTCTTCAAATTCATGCACTTGTAACATTTTTCCAACTTCTAGTATTTTCTTCAAATTCTTTGGTAGCCCACTTTAACTCTGTGGGCAGGACCTATTACTGAAGACACAACTCACATATTTATTGAACATAGCAAAGTCAATCTTAAGTTGACGAGAAAATTTTCTCCCTAATGGCTAGGTAACAAAATACCAAAAAGTTTATAAAGGATGCTGAAAAAGAAAAGACATCAAACATCTTACCCATTAGTAAATGATACATACTAGAATACCTCTGGACTACAATTGTCTACAAGTGTATTCCTGGCATACTGCATATGAGTATCACCAAATACTTTCTGCATGAAAAGATCTGCTTTGCAAGAGAGGTTTAGTATTATGCACTGTAAATCTGGTCAAAAACTAATAACTGTGTATATCATAGATCCAGAGGCATTGATATATTTAATAAATGTCTATGCTGTTTTGTGACTTCCTAGTCATTATGAGATATAGCCATCTACTATGAGCTAAAATAACCCTTTGTCCTGAGTGTCACTTTTCTAAGGTTATTTTTTGTCATAGTAATAGGAACAGAAATTTAAAAATATTTTTCTCTTGAAGTAACCCTACATGGATGATTTGCATGTCTGTATGTCTATATTCCATATGTATGTCCGATGTTGGTTAAGCCACAAGATGATGTTAGTTCCTCTAGACCTAGACTTACAGATGGTTTTAAGCTGACATGTAGGTACTAGGAACTGAACTTTGGTGCTTCAAAATAGCAACAAATATTCTTGACTTCTGACCTCTTTGCCAGACCTATTGTAGCATTTCAATTTGATATGTTTACATAAATTTCTTATATGCTATATTCTTTTATAGACCATAGACTAGCAAGCATTTATACTTATGTTCAGGTCCAGAAACTTGATATTTGAAGAAGAATTTTAATTCAACAATGTAGCTGCTCTAGCAATCTACATCAAAAGAACATTTTCATATTTATACTTGTTAAACCACCAACCGAAGAGTACACATGGAGGGACCCATTGCTCCAGCCACATATGTAGCAGAGGATGGTCTTGCTGGACATCAACGGGAGAAGCCCTAGGTCCTGAGAAGGCTCGATGCCCCAGTATAGGGGAATGCCAGGACAGGAAACAGGTGTGGGTGGGTTGGTGAGCAAGCGGAGAGGGGATGGGATAGGGAAACCCAGAAAAGGAGATAACACTATAAATGTAAATAAAAAATATCTAATAAAAAAGAGGCATACAATTTATTTACATTAAAATATGTTCATTTTGTTTTCCTCTGATTTAACAGTAAATTAATTGTTCTGTTAATTAAAAACTCATTAAAAAGGAACAATATTTTGTTTGTGACTTTTATGAATGAATATATTGATGTACAGAATAACTAATTATAAATGTATTTTAAAGACTCTAAACATAGTAGTACTCTACAGGGATGATGGAAATTATAACAGGAAATAATTATCATAATTAATGTTGAAGTTGAGGAATATACTTATATAGATGTAATTTCAACTGGGTCATGAATTGTAGTTTGTAGTTAATTTAATAACAAATGTGATATAAAATGAAAAGAAATTTAAAGTGTACTGCACATTTAAAATTATTTTTGTTTAGGAAAGATGACATCTGCAAATGTTTACTCTGACGTTAAAACATAGTATAATCCTTGGAAAATTGTAAATAGGAAATAGACAGATGTCAGGAGTTTATCATAGGCAGTAGCTAACATACAAATAGATTAAGGAACCATCTGGTAATGTCATGGGACAGGTGTTAGCAAACTGTAACACCATGGACCAAATTGGACTCCCTACCACATTATAAATAAAGTTTTATTGGATAAAATATATATTCATCCATTTACAACTATTACACATGCCTAACACTCACTTTCTAGACCTTTCCAAGTAAATGTGTCTCCCACAGTGTGTAAATGTTGAAGTAATAAAACCTTCTATTAAAACTAGATAGCTAAAACATGTAAGGTCAGTGGCAAGTGGTGTTGAATGAGCAGACTATATGTGCAAATGTATAAGAAAAATACGTCTCTGAGAGGTGACGAGAAAACCAACCAGCAGAAGGAAGTGATTTTTGCTTATTATAGGAAAGGATTATGTAATTTTGTCTTGTTAATTTGGTATGAAATAGTAATAATAAAGTTTAAACTCTAAATTCTGTAGTATATTTAATTTTATGGTAGTGGGTAAAAGAATATTGATAACAATATTCGTGTTAAAAATTTATTTGTTCGCAGACTGCGCTGAAGAGACAGATACCCCAAGCTCCCTATCCCCAATATAACATCACTTGGGACACGGCCTGTTGGGGCTTCCGTCTGTACCCGAGAACGGGTCAGCGCTGTGGTCCTCTGGGTGCTAGATCGGCAGGCCATCGTGTCTGCAGGGTGAGCGGCACCACGGAGAGAGTGCCCTCCGCCATCTTTGCTCCAGTGACTGGGAAGTTGGGACAGCCAGGTTCTGAGACAGACAGGCATAATATCGCTTGGGTCTCAGGCGGCTCGTGTGTATGCGGCTCCCAAGTGCAGGGCTGATCTGCAGTAACCAGAGCGCCAGCTCTGCTGTGGGACTTCTGCCTGGCAGAGGGACCCCGCACTGGGCGGGAGCCTACCAGCTTTCCTTCCGCGACCTCTGTTCCCTCAGACTGCACTGAAGAGACAGGTACCCCAAGCTCCCTATCCCCAATATAACATCACTTGGGACACGGCCTGTTGGGGCTTCCGTCTGTGCCCGAAAACGGGTCAGCACTGTGGTCGTCTGGGAGCCAGATCTGCAGGCCATCGCTTCTGCAGGGTGAGCGGCGCCACGGAGAGTGTGCAGATTGCACTCTGCCATCTTTGCTCCAGTGACTGGGAAGTTGGGACAGCCAGGTTCTGAGAAAGACAGGCTTAATATCTCTTGGGTCTCGGGTGGCTTGTGTGTGTGCAGCTCCCAAGTGCTGGGCAGATCAGCAGTAACCAGCGTGCTAGCTCTGCTGTGGGACTTCTGCCTGGCAGAGGGACGCCCCCTCCACCCCCCTAGGAAAGATCAATCACCCCTGCACAGGGCAGGAGCCTACCAGCCTCCCTTTGGCGACCTCTGCTCCAGGAATCCACTAGGCTGAGCCTTTGGATGTGCAAGGCCTCCCCAATATAAGATCACTTGGGACAAGGCACATTAGGGCTCCAAAGTTACTCAGGAGCAGGCAGGCCCCAGAAATCGGTGCCAGGGGAATCCTGGCAATCCAGGGGGGGCAGAAATAGCTTTGCAGGCTCACAGGAGGTCCAACCAACAGCCAGTGACAGCAGAACCAACTAACATCAGAGGTATCCAGATGGCAAAAGGCAAACCTAGGAATGTTACTAACAGAAATCAAAGTAATGTGGGACAATCCGAACCCAACTCTCCAACAGCAGCAAATCCTGGATACCCCACCACACCCGAAAGACAAGATCTGGATTTAAAATCACTTCTCATGATGCTATTAGAGGATCACAAGAAGGACACAAATAAATCTCATAAAGAGTTACAGGAGACCATGAATCAATGGTTAGAAGCCCATACAAAGGAAACACAAAAATCGCTTAGAGAAATGCAGGAGAACATGGATCAAAAGATGGAGGTGCACAAGGAGACAACACAAAAATCGCTTAACGAGATGAATCAACGGGTAGATGCACTCACAAAGGAATCACAAAATTGGCATAAAGAAATGCAGAAGAATATGGGTCAACAGACGGATGCCCATAAGGAGGCAACACAAAAATTGCTTAAAGAAATGAATCAACGGTTAGATGCCCTTACAAAGGAAACACTAGAACTGCTTAAAGAAATGCAGGAGACAATGGATCAACAGATGGATTCCCATGAGGAGGAAACACAAAAATCACTCAGAGAAATGCAGGAGGACGTGGGTCATCAGGAAGAAATCCTGAAAGAGGCAATGCAAAAATACCTTAAAGAAATACAGGAAAATACAAACAAACAAGTGAAGGATCTCAGCAAATCCATCCAGGAAATAAAAAAGGAAGTAGAAACAACTAAGAAATCACAAAGGGAGACAACTTTGGAGATAGAAAATCTTGGGAAGAAATCAGGAGTCATAGATGCAAACATCAACAATAGAATACAAGAGATGGAAGAAAGAATCTCAGGTGCTGAAGATTCCATAGAAAGCATCGACTCCACAGTCAAAGAAAATGCAAAATGCAAAAAACGTGTAACCCAAAACATCCAGGAAATCCAGGACACAATGAGAAGACCAAACCTAAGGATTATAGGTATAGATGAGAGTGAAGATTTGCAACTTAAAGGGTCAGTAAACATCTTCGACAAAATTATGGAGGAAAACTTCCCTAACTTAAAGAGAGAGATGCCGATGAACGTACAAGAAGCCTACAGAACTCCAAACAGACTGGACCAGAACAGAAATACCTCCCGTCACATAATAATCAAAACACCGAATGTTCTAAACAAAGAAAGAATACTAAAAGTAGTAAGAGAAAAGGGCCAAGTAACATACAAAGGAAGACCTATCCGAATTACACCAGACTTCTCACCAGAGACTATGAAAGCCAGAAGATCCTGGGCAGATCTCATGCAGACACTAAGACAGCACAAATGCCAGCCTAGACTATTATACCCAGCAAAACTCTCAATCACCATAGATGGAGAGACCAAGATATTCCATGATAAAACCAAATTTTCACAATATCTTTCCACAAATCCAGCCCTGCAATGGATAATAGGTGGAAACCTCCAATACAGGGAGAGAAACAACACCCTGGAAAAAATGAGATAATAACCTTCTTGAATCAAACCCAAAAGTAGATAACCACTCAGACATAAAGATAGCGTCAAGAATGGCAGATGGCAATAATCACTATGCCTTAATCTCTCTTAATATCAATGGTCTCAATTCCCCAATTAAAAGACATAGACTAGCAGACTGGATACGTAAACAGGACCCAGCATTTTGCTGCATGCAGGAAACGCACCTCAGTGTCAAAGACAAACACTACCTCAGAGTAAAAGGCTGGAAAACAATTTTATAAGCAAATGGCCCCAAGAAACGAGGTGGAGTAGCCATTCTAATATCAGATAAAATTGATTTTCAACCTAAAGTCATCAAAAAAGACACAGAAGGACACTACATACTGATCAAGGGAAAAATCCACCATCAAGAACTCTCAATTCTGAATATCTATGCTCCAAATGCAAGGGCACCCTCATTCGTAAAAGAAACTTTACTAAAACTCAAAGCACACATTGCACCACACACAGTAATAATGGGTGACTTCAACACCCCGCTCTCTGAAATGGATCGTTCAGGAAAGCAGAAACTAAACAGGGACACAGTGAATCTAATTGAAGCCTTGGACCAAATGGAACTAACTGATATATATAGAGCATTTCATCCTAGAGCTAAAGAATACACCTTCTTCTCAGCTCCTCATGGTACCTTCTCCAAAATTGACCACATAATTGGTCACAAATCAGACCTCAACAGATACAAGAAGATAGAACTAATCCCATGCCTCCTATCAGATCACTATGGAATAAGGGTGGTCTTCAATGGCAACAAAAACAAAAGAAACCCCACGTACACATGGAGGCTGAACAATGCTCTACTCAATGATAACTTGGTCAAGGTGGAAATAAAGAAAGAAATCAAAGACTTTTTGAAAGTTAATGAAAATGAAGGCACAACATACCCTAATTTATGGGACACAATGAACGCAGTGCTAAGAGGAAAATTCATAGCCCTGAGTGCCGCCAAAAAGAAACGGGAGACAGCATACACTAAGAGCTTAATGGCACACCTGAAAGCCCTGGAACAAAAAGAAGCAAATACACCAAAGAGGAGTAGAAGTCAGGAAATCATCAAACTCAGGGCTGAAATCAATCAAGTAGAAACAAATAAAACCATACAAAGAATCAACAAAACGAGGAGTTGGTTCTTTGAGAAAATCAACAAGATAGATAAGCCCTTAGCCAGAATAACCAGAGAGCACAGAGATAGTATCCGAATTAATAAAATCAGAAACGAAAAGGGAGAGATAACAACAGAAACTGAGGAAATTCAAAAAATCATCAGATCCTACTACAAAAACCTGTATTCAACACAACTAGAAAATCTTGAGGAAATGGACAATTTCCTTGACAGATACCAAGTACCAAAATTAAATCAGGATCAAATAGACCATCTAAACCATCCTATAACCCCTGAAGAAATAGAAGTTGTCCTTGGAAGTCTTCCAACCAAAAAAAGCACAGGTCCAGATGGTTTTACCGAAGAATTCTATCAGACCTTCAAAGAAGACCTAACACCAATACTCTTCAAACTGTTCCACAAAATAGAAACAGAAGGAACACTATCCAACTCGTTCTATGAAGCCACAATTACACTAATACCAAAAGCACACAAAGATCCGACAAAGAAAGAGAATCTCAGGCCAATCTCTCTTATGAATATCGATGCAAAAATACTCAATAAAATTCTTGCCAACCGAATCCAAGAACACATCAAAACGATCATTCACCACGATCAAGTAGGCTTCATCCCAGGGATGCAGGGATGGTTCAATATAAGGAAATCCATCAATGTAATCCACTACATAAACAATCTCAAAGAAAAAAAACACATGCTCATCTCATTAGATGCTGAGAAAGCATTTGACAAAATTCAGCATCCTTTCATGCTAAAGGTCTTGGAAAGATCAGGAATTCAAGGCCCATATCTAAACATAGTAAAAGCAATTTACAGCAAACCGGTAGCCAGCATTAATCTAAATGGAGAGAAACTTGAAGCAATCCCACTAAAATCAGGGACTAGACAAGGCTGCCCTCTCTCTCCATATCTTTTCAATATAGTACTTGAAGTTCTAGCTACAGCAATTAGACAACAAAAAGAGGTCAAAGGGATACAAATTGGAAAGGAAGAAGTCAAACTATCACTATTTGCAGACGATATGATAGTATACATAAGCGACCCAAAGAACTCCACCAGAGAACTCCTACAGCTGATAAACGACTTCAGCAAAGTGGCCGGATATAAAATCAACTCAAGCAAGTCAGAAGCCTTCCTATACTCAAAGGATAAGCAGGCTGAGAAAGAAGTAAGAGAAATAATACCCTTCACGATAGCCACAAACCATATTAAGTATCTTGGCGTGACTCTAACCAAACAAGTGAAAGATCTGTATGACAAGAACTTCAAGTCTCTGAAGAAAGAAATTGAAGAAGACCTCAGAAGATGGAAAAATCTGCCATGCTCATGGATTGGCAGGATTAATATAGTAAAAATGAGCATCTTACCAAAAGTAATACACAGATTCAATGCAATCCCCATCAAAATCCCAACTCAATTCTTCATAGAGTTAGAAAGAGCAATTAAAAAATTCATCTGGAATAACAGAAAACCCAGAATAGCTAAAACTATTCTCAAGAGTAAAAGAACCTCTGGGGGAATCAGTATCCCGGACCTCAAGCTGTACTACAGAGCAATAGTGTTAAAAACTGCATGGTATTGGTACAGTAACAGACATGTAGATCAATGGAACAGAATTGAAGAGCCAGAAATGAATCCACACTCCTATGGTCACTTGATCTTTGACAAAGGAGCTAAAACCATCCAGTGGAAAAAAGATAGCCTTTTCAACAAATGGTGCTGGCTCAGCTGGAGGTCAACATGCAGAAGAATGCAAATTGACCCATCCTTATCTCCTTGCACTAAGCTCAATTCTTAGAGGATCAAAGATCTCCACCTAAAACCAGACACACTGAAACTAATAGAAGGGAAACTAGGGAAGAACCTTGAACATATGGGCACAGGGGAGAATTTCCTGAACAGAACTCCAATAGCTTATGCTCTAAGATCAAGAATAGACAAATGGGACCTCATTAAATTACAAAGTTTTTGCAAGGCAAAAGACACTGTCAAAAAGACAAAGCGGCAACCAACTAACTGGGAAATGATCTTTACCAACCTTACATCCAACAGAGGGCTAATATCCAATATATACAAAGAACCAAAGAAGTTAAACTCCAGAGAGGCAAGTAACCCTATTAAAAAATGGGGTACAGATCTACACAATGAGTTCTCACCTGAAGAATATCTAATGGCTGAGAAGCACCTAAAGAGATGTTCATCATCCTTAGTCATTAGGGAAATGCAAATCAAAACAACCCTGAGATTCCATCTCACACCAGTCAGGATGGCTAAGATCCAAAACACAGGAGACAGCAGTTGTTGGCGAGGATGTGGAGGAAGAGGAACACTCCTCCACTGCTGGTGGAATTGCAGGCTGGTACAACCACTCTGGAAAGCAGTCTGGCGGTTCCTCAGAAAACTGGGCATGACACTCCCGGAGGATCCGGCTATACCACTCCTGGGCATATACCCAGAGACTTTACCTGCATGCAATAAGGACACATGCTCCACTATGTTCATAGCAGCCTTATTTATAATAGCCAGAAGCTGGAAAGAACCCAGATGTCCCTCAACGGAGGAATGGATTCAGAAGATGTGGTATATCTACACAATGGAATACTACTCTGCAATTAAAAACAATGAATTCACGAAATTCCTAGGCAAATGGTCAGATCTTGAAAATATCATCCTTAGTGAGGTAACCCAATCACAAAAGAACACACATGGTCTGCAGTCACTGATAAGGGGATATTGACCCAGAATCTCGGAATACCCTAGACACAATCCGCATATCAATAGATTTCTAAAAAGATGGAAGGAGAGACCCCTGGTCCTGGAAAGACTGGATGTAGGGGAACGCCAGGACAGAGAAATGAGAGGGGGTTGAATGGAGAAAACAGGGAGGGAAGGGGGCTTATGGGACTTTCGGGGAGGGAGGAAACGGGAAAGGGGAAGTGATTTGGAATGTAAATTAAAAAAAATAAAATAAATAATAAAAAAATTTATTTGTTCTTTAAGGATTATACACTGTAAGTGATTTCATTAAGACTTTTCTTAGAGGGACAACAGTAACAAAGTGGAATTTAGTGGGGGAACAGAATACTATGCGCCACTGAATAATAACTGAGGGTTAAAGAACAGCATCAATTTAGAAAACTTTTCTATGACAATGGGTTCCAAAGAGAAACTATTTTAATGGATGGCATGCAATTATATGTGTTATTAGACAGAATAAAAACAAAGACTATAGAAATCAAGATTATAATTTACATTTAAAACCAAATTTCAGCTGGCAAACAAGAGAGAATTCTGTCTCAGACAGATCACAGGACAAATAAGGAAATGTGTGCTGTATCTAGGTGCGGTTGGCGTGTATGAAACATACTACTACATGTCAATATCAAAATGAACCCAGTGGGAAGACACTGTAAAAAATGATAGCCTTTTGTTTTTTCATTTCTATTAACTATCTTACCAACTTAGATGTAAAAATAGTGACATTTTTGGAGAGCCATAAAAAAAAGGGGGGGGGGGACACAAAAGAGAATCTGTTCAAATTGGCTTTAAATCAACCTTGGTATCCATATGGGCAGGTAATAACATTTTCAGTATCTTAATGGATATTTTATGGTATAAAATTAGATAATGTACTGGGCATTGCCATTAGCTGATGAATAGGATTTCATTTACAAGGAAATCTTGGCATAGAAACCAAGATTTCTTGCTATAAACTAGAGGTTGTATTATATGTAATACAAAGTAAATATTATTTGATATCATTAAAGCTCCAAAGCTTCCATCCTAAAGTCAAGTGTTGTAAAAAAATATCTCATTACAACAGTGTTTTAAACTGGAGGGTAGAAACAAGTTCTATACATATACATAGGCATGACAATAATATTCTCTCTATAGATTATTTGGATTTAGAGATTATACATTTGCAATGAAGTATATCATCATTAATTTCAGGCTAATTATTCTAGGGCAATATATTTGAAATGTGGTTAGTTTACATATCACTAAGATGTAAATTATAAATCTTAATGTTTTTATTATAATATTTAGATATTTAGACAAAATAAATGAAGTAAATTATAAAACAAATCACAGCTATTTGCTATTGTTAAATATTTGTAGACGTAGATGATTAAATTCATAAAGTAATGATGTTGCTTATGATGCTTTCATACATATGTGTGGCATACTGAAACATCAAAAATGCAAAGAAGTTAGCAAAGGAGGAAAAGATTAGGTACTTTGTGTTGCAATTTATTCAATTTGAATACATACCGTATATTTTGGTAATTGGGAATTATTTAGATAGTTTTCTTGGTAGTATTATTTAGATACTTTTCTTGGTAGTATTAACTCCCCGGCCGTTGTTTTTTGTTGTTGTTGTTGTTTTTTTGTTGTTGTTGTTGTTGTTGTTTTGTTGTTGTTGTTATTGTTGGTCTTTTACAATTCCATAGTAGTATGTACTGTCTTTTATTAGTTTCTTTCCTGTCTGACTGTTCCCTCTCTCATTTCCTTCCTACTCTTGCTGAACAACTTCCTAGCAAATTGCTCTCCTGTTTTCATTCTTTGTTTTTTCTTTTCATCACTTGTGATCCTGTGAGTTTAATTTGGACTGCTTCATTGAATAGTCATGCTGTGATAGTTACTGGGATATAAACAACTAGCTAATGGCTGCAGCAGAGAAGGAGAAGACACTTCCTGTAGCAACCACCCATTGGTAATACCTACTCAGGGATGGAACCTTATGAGCTTCTACCTAGTAGTAGATGGAACCTGTTGGGCTTACCTTCCACATGAAAGTAGAACACAATAGTTCCTGTGATTTCATGAGCACATCTGCTATGCCCTGTCCAGAAGACAGGATTTCACATCACTCTTTTCCCCCTTTTGGATCTTTTAGGTTTTTTTTTTTTTTTATGACTACTCTACTGCAATATTCCCTGGGCTTTGGAAGAGGTCCCATTAAAGGTAGACAGTGTTGGTGGAAATATAAACACAATGTCTCAGTTGATCATTTAATCATGTGGCAAATTGTCTACATTCATTATAATTTTATTCCTTTATCAAAATTTAAAGATTGCATATTTCTGAATTTTTAAAATCTTATAAAATTCCATGTTATCCTATCTTATCATTTTAATAACATTTAGAATTATTCTGAAAAAATCTGAAGACACAGAAGTGTACAGTAATCTTTTAAAATTGTTTTATATTTAAATTCTTCAAGAGTATGGCTTCAATATGTAAATGCATATGTGACACTCTTTTCTCTGAAAAGATAATTAGCACATTTATTTATTTTAACAGATTTTTTTCCTGTCCTTTTGTAAACATTTTTTATGTTTTTTTCACAGATTCAATCCACAACTTCATTTTGTTACTGAAAATCAATTGACAAATTTAAACAAGATACTATGTTGTAGTACTATTATTGTTAGCCTAAACAGAAAAATAATTTTGAGTATGCCAAATTATATTTTTATTATAGTAATAAGTAATATTAATGGTACATATTTTAAAAGAAACCATAATCATAACTAATTATTATGAAAATTAACAAATTGAATAAATTGTATGTTTATAGATTTGTATAAACCTATCCAATTCAGTTTAGGTATGTGTAATATATATGTATATTATATACATATATATCAAATATAAACTATTTATTATATATAATGTAAGCTTACAAATAGATAGTAAAGATTACGGAGTAGAAGACTTGTAAATGTTTATGTGTATAACAAAGAATGTGGTTGGAATGAAAAGTAACTAAAAGTAATAAATAGATCATCTCTGAAAACTCTGGAGAACATTTCTTTAGGTGCTTCTCAGCCATTCAATATTCTTCAGGTGAAAATTCTGTTTAGCTCTGTACCCCATTTTTTAATAGTATTATTTAGCTCTCTGAAGTCTAACTTCTTGAGTTCTTTGTATATATTGGATATTAGGTCTCTGACGGATGTAGAGTTGGTAAAAATCTTTTCGCAATGTGTTGGTTGCCGTTTTGTCTGACTGAGAGTGTCCTTTGCCTTACAGAAACTTTGTAATTTTATGAGGTCCCATTTGCCAATTCTTGATCTTAGAGCAAAAGCTATTGGTGTTCTGTTCAGGAAAATTTCCCCTGTGCCCATGTGTTCAAGGCTCTTCCCCAGTTCCTTTTCTATTAGTTCTAGTGTGTCTGGTTTTATGTGGAGGTCCTTGATTCACTTACAATTGAGCTTAGTACAAGGAGATAAGAATGGATCGATTTGCATTCTTCTGCATGCTGATCTTCAATTGAACCAACATCATTTGTTGAAAAGGCTATCTTTTTTCATTAGAGAAATGCAAATCAAAACAACCCTGAGATTTCACCTCACACCAGTCAGAATGGCTAAGATCAAAACCTCACAAGACAGCAGTTGTTGGCAAGGATGTGGAGAAAGAGGAACACTCCTCCACTGCTGGTGGCATTGCAAGCTGGTACAACCACTCTGGAAGCAGTCTGGCAGTTCTTCAGAAAACTGGGCATGACACTTCCGGAGGATCCCGTTATGACACTCCTGGGCATATACCCAGAGGATTCCTCAGCATGAAATAAGGACACATGCTCCACTATGTTCATACCAACCTTTTTTTTTTCTTTTTTCTTTTTCTTTTTTATCAGCCTTATTTATAATAGCCCGAAGCTGGAAAGAACCCAGATGTCCCTAAACGGAGGAATGAATACAGAAAATGTGGTATAATTATACTATGGAATACTACTCAGCAATTAAAAACAACGAATTCATGAAATTCTTAGGCAAATGTTTGGAACTGGAAAATAGCATCCTAAGTGAAGTAACCCAATCACAAAAGAATACATATGGTATGCAGTCACTGATAAGTGGATATTAGCCCAGAAGCTCGGAATACCCAAGACACAACTCACATATCAAATGATGCCCAAGAAGAAGAAAGAAGAGGTCCCTTGTCCTGGAAAGGCTAGATGCAGCAGTGGAGGAGAATAGCAGGGCAGAGAAGCAGGAGGAGGTTGATAGGGTTACAGGGGGAGGGAAGAGGGCTTATGGGACTTTTGGGGAAGGGGGAACTGGGAAAGGGGAAATCATTTGGAATGTAAATAAAGAATAAAAATAAAAGTACATGTCCATAAAATAAAATATTAAAAAAAAGGAAAACCTTGGAGAAAGTAAATTTGTTTATCAAAAGAAGCAAGTATTATCAGATTTTTCTATCACTTTTTAAAAAGTAGAATGCATGACCAAATTATAACAATACTTCTTTGTCATAGTCACATAATGGGGTGGGTTTAACAATTAAATAACTAAATTATACTCATGCTCCTTTGTACATGCTTTGGAAAATGAAGAAATCCATGTTTTTATCCAAGACAAACATCAATAGTCACTGAGATAGAAACCAACATGGAATCAATATTTTTGAGAAAGACACAAAATAGAAATAGTGAGAAAATTAAAAAATGTGGAGAGATAAGTATGCACATGTATGGTAATGTTTATACAATCCTGTACTCAACAGATATGAAATCAGGCTATGTTAAATGCATGGAAGGGTTTTAAGGACCTGGGTAACATTCCGAGATCATATCCTGCCATATATATGTATATAATTTTGTAAGATACATTTGTTATAAGAAATATCTCATACCAATGTACTAAGTCTGTATTACAAAACCTTTTTTACTGTATGCTCAATAAAAGTCAAACCAGCTTAGCTCTGTTTAACTCAAGCAGCTTGTATTTTTTTTTTAAGTTCCAGTAAAATTATTTGACTGCCATGGCATTTGATTTTATATTTTGTAATATATTTCTTGGCTATAGCACTGTTAATATACTAAATATATCCTCAAAACTGGGAATTCTTTCTTTTTCTATTTTCTAAGTTTTTTTTTAATTTACATTCCAAATGATTTCCCCCTTTCCCGTTTCCTCCCTCCCCGAAAGTCCCATAAGCCCCTTTCCTTCCCTCTGTTCCCCATTCAACCCCCTCTCACTTCTCTGTCCTGGTATTCCCCTACATCCAGTCTTTCCAGGACCAGAGGTCTCTCCTTCCATCTTCTTGGAAATCTATTGATATGTGAATTGCGACTTGGGTATTTTGAGACTGGGTTAATATCTCCTTATCAGTGACTGCATACCATGTGTGTTCTTTTGTGATTGGGTTACCTCACTAAGGATGATATTTTCAAGTTCTGACCATTTGTCTAGAAATTTCGTGAATTCATTGTTTTTAATTGCAGAATAGTATTCCATTGTGTCAATAAACCACATCTGAATCCATCCCTCCATTGAGGGACATCTGGGTTCCTTCCAGCTTCTGGCTATTATAAATAAGGCTGCTATGAACACAGTGGAGCATGTGTCCTTATTGCATGCAGGGGAAGCCTCTGGGTATATGCCCAGGAGTGGTATAACAGGATCCTCCGGGAGTGTCATGCCCAATTTTCTGAGGAACCGCCAGACTGCTTTCCAGAGTGGTTGTACCAGCTTGCAATCCCAACAGCAGTGGAGGAGTGTTCCTCTTTCTCCACATCCTTGCCAACAACTGCTGTCTCCTGTGTTTTTGATCTTAGACATTCTGACTGGTGTGAGGTGGAATCTCAGGGTTGTTTTGATTTGCATTTCCCTAATGAAAAAAGATAATACTATGTCCAATTTTCTAAGGAACTGTCAGACTGATTTGCAGAGTGGTTGTACCAGCTTGCAATCTGACCAGCAATGGAGGAGGATTCCTTTTTCTCCAAATCCTTGCCAGCAACTGCTGTCTCCTGAGTTTTTGATCTTGTCCATTCCGACTGGGGATAGGTAGACTCAGCGTTGTTTTGATTTGCATTTCCCTGATGGCTAAGGACATTGAACATTTCTTTAGGAGCTTCTCAGCCTTCAATATTCCTCAGCTGAAAATTTTTTGTTTAGTTCTCTACCCCATTTTTAATAGATTTATTTGATTCTCTGGAGTCTTAACTACTTGAGCTCTTTCTATATATTGGATATTAACCCTCTATAAGATGTAGGGTTGGTAAAAATCTTTTTCCAATCTGTTGGTTGCTGTTTTGTCTTTTGACAGTGTCCTTTGCTTTACAGAAGCTTTGTAATTTTATGAGGTCTTATTTATTGATTCTTGATCTTAGAGCATTAGCCATTGGTGTTCTGTTCAGGAAATTTCCCCCTGTGCTCAGGTGTTCCAAATTCTTCCCTACTTTCTCCTCTATAAGTTTCAGTGTGTCTGGTTTTATATGGAGGTTCTTGATCTACTTGGGCTTGAGCTTTCAACAATGATTTAAGATTGGGTCGATTTGCATTTTTCAACATGCTGACTCCCATTTAAACCAGCATAATTTGTTAAAAATGATGTCTTTTTTTCCACTGGATCGGTTTAGCTCCTTTGTCAAGTAACAAAAGACCATAGGTGTATAGGTTCATTTCTGGGTCTTCAATTCCATTCCATTAATCTTCCTGTCTGTTTTCTGTACCAATACCATACAATTTATTTTATCACTGTAGCTCTGTAATACAGATTAATGTCAGGGATGGTGATTCCACCAGAAGTTCTTTTATTGTTTAGAATAGTTTTAGCTCTTCTGTTTTTTTGGTTGTTTTTTTTTTTTCTTTTTTTTTTTTTTTTGTTATTTCAAATGAATTTGAGAATTGCTCTTTCTAACTCTATGAAGAATTGATTTGGAATTTTGATAGGGAATACATTGAATCTGTAGATTGCTTTTGGCAATGTGGATATTTTTACTATATTAATCCTGGCAATCCATGAGCATGGGAGATCTTTCTATCTGTTGAGATCTTCAATTTCTTCCTTAAGAGAGTTGAAGTTCTGGTCATACAGATCTTTCACTTGATTGGTAACTGTCACACCAAGGTATGTAATATTATTTGTGACTATTGTGAAGGATGTTGTTTCCATATTTCTTTCTCAGGATTAATTTCTAATGTTGAATATTGCAGATCCTTTCTAAGGTTGAATCACACAATTTATTTATATATTAGGAGATTTTAAATTAGATTGACACATACCTTAACAAATGTGAATGTAGCTAATGAGAAACACTAGTATAGACTTGTGCTTTCAAGTCTCTACGTCCAATATTTTCACATACTTTTACATGGGATTATGTGTGTTGTATGACTGATTGATTGGGTTTGTTGAGAATCTGTTAGTGTCATCAGATGACACCAGCTAATATTCTCACCAACAGCAGAAAATGTCACAACTTCACCATAACTTAGTTAACATGTCTCATTTTTTTTATTTTAATCTGTCCCATGATAATTAAAAATGATGTCTCTTGTAGGATTTTTGCATATGGATAGATTGTGTATAAAAGAGCTAAAACCACCCAGTAGAAAAAAGATAGCCTTTTCAACAAATGGTGCTGGTTCAACTGGAGGTCAACATGCAGAAGAATGCAAATTGACCCATTCTTATCTCCTTGCATTAAGCTCAATTCCAAGTGGATCAAGCACCTCTATATAAAACCAGACACACTGAAACTAATAGAAAGGAAACTAGGGAAGAACCTTGAACATATGGGCACAGGGGAAAATTTCCTGAACAGTACACTAATAGCTTATTCTCTAAGATCAAGAATTGACAAATGGGACCTCATAAAATTACAAAGTTTCTGTAAGGCAAAGGACACTGTCAAAAGGACAAAGAGGCAACCAACAAACTGGGAAAAGATCTTTACCAACCCTACATCCGACAGAGGGCTAATATCCAATATATACAAAGAACTCAAGAAGTTATTAGAGTCCAGAGAGCCAAATAGCCCTAGTTAAAAATGGGATACAGAGCTAAACAAAGAGTTCTCACCTGAAGAATATCGAATGACTGAGAAGCACCTAAAGAAATGTTCAACATCCTTAGTCATTAGGGAAATGCAAATCAAAACAACCCTGAGATTCCATCTCACACCAGTCAGGATGGCTAAGATCAAAAACACAGGAGACAGCAGTTGTTGGTGAGGATGTGGAGAAAGAGGAACACTCCTCCACTGCTGGTGTAATTGCAAGCTGGTACAACCACTCTGGAAAGCAGTCTGGCGGTTCCTCAGAAAACTGGGCATGACACCCCCGGAGGATCCTCTTATAACACTCCTGGGCATATACCCAGAGGCTTCCCCTGCATGCCATAAGGACACATGCTCCACTATGTTCATAGCAGCCTTATTTATAATAGCCAGAAGCTGGAAAGAACCCAGATGTCCCTCAACGGAGAAATGAATTCAGTAGATGTGGTATAATTACACAATGGAATACTACTCTGCAATTAAAAACAATGAATTCACAAAATTCTTAGGCCAATGGTCAGAACTTGAAAATATCATCCTTAGTGAGGTAATCCAATCACAAAAGAACACACATGGTATGCAGTCACTGATAAGGGGATATTAACTCAGAGTCTCGGAATACCCAAGACGCAATTCACATATAAATAGATTTCCAAGAAGATGGAAGGAGAGACCCCTGGTCCTGGAAAGACTGGATGTAGGAGAATGCCAAGACAAAGAAGCGAGAGGGGGTTGAATGGGGAAAAAAGGAAGGGAAGGGGGCTTATGGGACTTTTGGGGAGGGAGGAAACGGGAAAGGGGAAATCATTTGGAACGTAAATAATGAATATAGAAAATAATTAAAAAAAGCATTTCTTCATCTTAAGATAGTGTCATATTTTTTTCATTCTAAGTCCTAATACAACAAAAATCTGTGAGCAAAGACATGAATTTATCATGTTTATGTCAGAGAAGAAATTTTCAATGTTGCGTATAATTAATGTTATTTGAGACACAATTTGGTTTCTTTTGGAAGCTCACCTTTATGTACTTGGGAAAATATTCATGTTTTTGGTAGTTACAATGTGTTACAATTTTGCTAGAATGTCGGTTTACCAAAATCAGTTTATTAAATCCCCAGTCTTATGATTTGTTTTGTGTATCCATTATTGAGAATAAGATTTCGAAGTTTCTGAATATAATTCCTTACCTGTAGATCACCGTACTTAATTCTTTCTGCTTTTCTTCAATTTATTTTGGTGCCCCATTATTAGTTTTAGGAATAAGTAGGTCTTCTACATCTTGGTATTTTGAAAATCTTATCAATTCATCAAAACTCTACCTTTTGAAATCTGTTTTGATCTCATACCCCCATTGATGTGATATGTTGAAAATACCAGAATATTATTCTTGTCCAAATAACCATTCTTGAATATTTGTAATTATTTAATTTTTAAAATTATATGTGCATATTTATCTGTAAGCAGGCATGTGCACTTGAAAATAGTCCAGAGTCCAACACTCAGGTGTTTGAGTTCAGGCAATTGTGAGACACCTAAACTTGGTGTTAGTGACTAAAATTGGGTCCTTTGTAAGAAAAGCAGGGTTTCTTAATTGCTTATTCGTTCAGGCATTACCCAGGGTACTGACTAGTAATATTTTATAAACAATTTTCTGAACCAACTGAACAAATATTTCTTTATTGATATGTTTTCTAAATATGCTTTTAGAATGTGTTTCTTTTATGTATATGTAAATGTTCTTACATACATGAGTGCACCATGTACTTGGAGGTGTTTGCTGAAGCCAGAAGAATTCATCAGATACCCAAGGACTGGAGTTATAGTTAAGGGTAAGCTACCATATGTATGCTAATAATTTAACCCCAGTCCTCTACAAGAGCAGTAAGCACTCCTGATTGCTGAGTCATCTTTCTAGTTCAGTGTTCTAAATCCTCTTATATATTCTTCATCCTTTATAGAAGAGAAAAAAGCATGTATTTATTTTTTCATCAAAACAGAGCTCCCGTGCTTTAATAACATTTTACTTTGTGTTAATTTTGTTAGCACTCCTAAAGGATGAGAAGATATTGTGTATGCATAACAGAATATTAAGCACAAAGAAGTGTGATCCTTATTTAGATAGAATTTGCACAGGAGAATATAATCTTTCCTGTGTATTTTCCTTCCTGATATACTACATGTAGATAATTCATGGAATTTTTATGTGTATCATTTATGTGCAGTATGTGTGTGTATGCACATGTGTATAGTGTAAGTTTTGCATCAATTAGTAATTATGCCCAGCAAGCTTTTGACCCAAAATTTGTCCTGTCTACAAGAAATCCAAGGACAAAGATGGAGCAGAGATTGGGGGAATGGCCAAATAATGACTGACCCATTCCCTGACACTATTAATGATACTCTGTTATGCTTACAGACAGAAGTCTAGCATAACTATCCTCTGAGAGGCTCTATTAAGCAGCTGGCTGAAACAAATCAAGAAACCCATAGCTTAATATTGAATAGAGTTTAGGGACTCTTAAGCAAGAGTTTAAGGAATGATTGAGGGTCCCAAAAGGATTAGGAACTCCATAGGAAGACTAACAGAGTCAACCAACGTGAGCCTTAGGGGCTCTCAGAGACTAAATCACCAACTAACAAGCATACATGGTCTGGACCAAGGCCCCAGCATGTATGTAGCAGATGTATAGCTCAGTCTTCTTGTGGGTCCCCCAACAACTAGAGTGAGAGCTGCTACTTAAGCTGTTGCTTGTCTGTGGATCCTGTTCTCCTAACTGAAGCTGCTTTGTCTGGACTCAGTGGAAGAGAATGCACTTAGCTCTTCAGAGGCTCGACATGATAGGGTCAGGGAGGAGGGATACTGTGGGGGCTCCCATCCTCTCAAAGGAGAAGGGAAGGGGGGATTGTAGGAAGGGTTGTGTGATGGGGAGGCAGGAAGAGGGGTAGCAACTGGGATCTAAAATAAATGAATGGATGAGTAAGAAATAAATATATGGAAAATTTTTCATCACAAGTTTACAAGTTTATAGTACTTCTAACTGATGTGAGTCACGTCACTCACATATTAACTGTTCTAAACTCTCTTCAGCATAGTCACAAATGGGAAGAAAGATGGCTAATAAAGTACAGCTATGCTCTTAAAATTGAAACCCAGCCATGCAGTTGTGGCACATGCCTTTAATCCCAGTGCTTGGGAGGCAGAGGCAGGCAGATTTCTGAGATTGAGGCCACCCTGGTCTACAGAGTGAATTCCAGGACATCAGGTCTATACAGAGAAACCCTGTCTCCAAAAAATAAACAAACAAGCAAACAAAAAAAAACAAAGACAAAACAGTGAAACCCAATAACACAGCCATACAAGTTATTCCTTGCTCATTCTACCTACTTTCTTTAAGCAATCTAGAATTAAGGAGTCTCAGCAGGTTAGACACTTGAGTAAACAACCAAGTGCAAAACTAAAGAGTTTCCATCTTAAGCTTTAGTACCACAGTTTTAGCAATAAAAGATATATAATCCCAAAGATAAATTATTGAGATATTTTTACAGTAAAAACATAGTTTATATTGTTGGGGAAAGAGATGTAAAAGTTTTAGTGTTAAGGGAAAAGACAAACAAAGCAGAAACTTCTAAGTTATGTTCCAATAATTTTTTTTTTATGAAAGGTAATAAGATATTGAATTCCAAGGCAACTTGGAATACCTAGTTTACATTTTAAGAGGAAGGAAAAAAGTGAATGTGCCAATATCTAATTAGGTATAATATTATCAACTATACTAGTAATATTCTTTCTGTGTATATTTAAAAACAAAAATACATATACTTTTAAGGCTTATTGTATTCATGAAATTAAATTAAGTAAATAAATACCTACTTTTTATATACATACAAATCTACACATAGAGAAAAAGCAAAATTTCGATGTGAATAATCTATAAATTTTCAGTTTTCTGGAATGGTTGTTTATCTCAGGATAAACACAATTTAATCTCATGTACAAGTTGTATAAATTTTTCATAAATATGTTAAGCTTCATCTAAACATTCTGTAATTTATAACTATTTCAAAATATGCTATTACTGCATGTTAATTATATGCAATTGTTATATTTTGTTTTTCAGATTGTAATGAATTTAAAAATTTGAAGCATACATTAAAGAAAACATAAAATACAGTATGGGGATTTTGTCAGATATATATGTACAAATATTTCTGTTATGTCAGAATTTAAGTTGTACATATTAATATTTTATATTTTAAAATTTTAAAATATACTCAAATTTAGACCTTAACATAGGGCACAATAATTAATAGAAGCAATCTAGGTAAAAGAAATGGCACTTAAATTTCCTCTTGTCATCAGAAAAGCTGACATCAGCATGAGCAGCTCTATGTTGTAATTTGAAAATGACCTTGAGTGATTATTTTCATATCATTCAGCCAACTATTCATTGAGAAATATTCCCTAAAGAAGCAATCCTCCAAATTCTGATTACCAATGAATAATGCCTTGGCAGAAAAGTCGCCAATAATGGTATTAAAGTCAGGGGGAAGTTATGATGTCAGTTAATAGGATTTAAAAAGCACAGCACTTTGACAACTGTCAAATTTGTTCCAGGCCTTGAGGGATCTGAATGTTCATTAACCAAAGGGTCATATATTAGCTCAAGTCCATTCATTCATTTCAAGGCACTGTATCAGTTCAGAATAGGGAGAAACCACTTAAGTGAGATATCACATTGTTGAAGGTCACAGGAATGTGACTCAACTATTGCTATGTCAGTTCCTTTCCAAATAACTTGTATAAAAACTAGCTTGGAGCTTCCTATACTGTAAATGTCCTTATTATAGATCAGGCCAATTTCTTATATTCCATTAAATATTTTAGGAGGTTCAAACAAACACAGACATTAGAATTTTCTTCTCCTGACTTTCCACGTTGGAAGAAATAACCAGAAAGTAATAACTCTCCTTCCAAGTGAATCAGGGAGCTGATACGATCTAAACCAATGCATCTTTTTGCATTGCTAACTTTGGCCATTTGGGTGCAAAATTTCAGTGTTTCTCCTTTATATTAATTTTGTCTTCATTTACTCTTTTGACATAATTATAAACAAAATTTTGAACAACTGTTCACATATGCTTTTATTCACTTGCTTCTAGATAGAAATTGTTTTATGACAGGGGTTATGGTCTTCATTTGTGTATATTTTATACCTAACATCTCCAAATAATAAGTGAGTCAAATAAATATTCAGAAATTGATTAAACTTACTGAATAATGAAACAATTTGTATTTTGTTGCTAAAACTAGTGTTAATGGAACTGTGTTAAGAAAAAAGATTAAGTATCAACTGTAAGCTGAAAAAGACTCCAGGAGGAGAAAAAGGGAAGTAACAATAATTAAGGCAGTGAGTGGTGAAGAAAATGTAAAATTTCTTGTCAATTCCATGGTATCAAATGCCACTGAAAGGTACTTTGGTGATTTTATAAAAAAATGAAATAACATATAATAGAGTCAATTGACTGTAAAACTGTTTTTTTAAGACTTATTAATTTATGTCTATGAGTACATTGTTGCAATCTTCAGGCACACCAGAAGGGGCATCAGATCCCATTAGAGACGGTTGTGAGCCACCATATGGTTGCTGGGAATTGAACTTGGGACCTCTGGAAGAGTAGTCAGTGCTCTTAATCACTGAGCCATCTCTCCAGCCCTGACTGTAAAACTTTATTTTTGAAAATTCTGTCAACTGTCTCCCATAAGAATCACTGTTCTATATTAGAACAAATGCTTCATTTCTAAAGATAAAATTGAACAAATGTGCTATAAAGTTTAGTCTATGCCTGAAAATACAACTTAGATCTTTTATTAGTAAAATTAGTTCAATTGATTTATTTTACAAGACTGAGCTGAAACTACCATCTGATTAGAAATGAAATTCACAAATTTTAATTAACATTTTCCTGATGCATTCACCTTTCTATTGATATTCACAGTGTGAGATTTCATTGAAATCTAGATTATTCAATGATTTTGTTCACTATTCTCTATACATTCAATGTAGCTATTTGCAAACTAATACTAGGAGTTTTTCTGATTTACTCAGTTAGTTACATTCATTGACAGAATAATTTCTTGATAACTTTCAAATTCCTTAACTGAACCCTTCACAATCTTTCTATCCCTATTATCTCCTCAATAATAATCATTTTATATTATTTTCTATGAAAATTTAATTAATTAAATTTAATTTCACATTTCTCTAGAATCTATCGATTATTGCATATTCTTGATAATTCACAAGTATATTTTCTTCTAACTAGAACACTTTTTGCTTCTCTCTATCATTCACACCAAGCTTAGAAGCAGAAACCATTTCAGAAGTTAGATCATTTACCTCACAATGTCAGCTTATTTTTGCTACCCAGGACTCTCTCTCCCTCTACCTCACCGTCCTACTCAATGAAGTAATATAAACATTCGTAACATTTAAATATCCAATTACCTTCTCTGGTGTTCATTATTCCATCCATTTATTAAAGTCTTAGCCACTAACCACAATGTGATGGTAGCTGTGGCAGAATTTTTGAGAATAAATTAATTTATAAACACCTTCCCTTGGGGAAAAATCATTAGTGTCCTTTCAAAGACCAGTGAAATAGGTAGGCAATTTTCTGGGAAGTATGAATACAATGAGAACTGAACCATGTGTATGACATAAGTCAAGCTACATAAGAAAAAGACCATGTTGGAAACATGATCTAAAATTTACAAACTTAACCCCAATAGAGCAATTCTGTACATAGTTGTTTGTATTATATTGTAGAATTATTATCACACTATGATAAATGTCTTTGTCTGTTGGCTGGCAAATCCTTGATAACTATAATTGCAAGATTTCCTATGATTGTTTAAACTGTGATCTTGTTGAAAATTTGGTATAATAGTATAAATATGTCTACCATTGATCTTACTTATTGCCATTTCATGTTCTTAACTCATTTAAAAACCTGCAGTAGTGGAGTATATTAGCAAAGGTAAGCAAGCTAGTGGTCTACTAATCACTTCCAAAATTTAAAGAATTGAAACTTCAACATTGATTTGAGAATCACAGTTCTTTGTTAAGTTTTTACTTCTTTCAGTGTTTGAAATCAAAGTTCATTTCAAAGTGTTTGAAATGGAAATTCCACATTTTATATGCTTCCCTTTTTTGTTCTCACCTTCCACTCTTCTTCCCACTTCACATGGTCCCCTCTTTCCTCTTTATTCAATTTTAAGGAATTAATTCTAGCAGCTAGTCAGTAGCTCATCCTACATTTTAATTTGCCAGGACTCATTAATTAGCTTCCTATACTCTCCTTGTGCACAACCCCTGAAAACAAACTTTTTGAAATAAAACTGAAGTAGTATTTTAAGTAAATGTAATTACTACAAAAGACACAGTAGTGACAACCAAAAGTAAACTATGTGTTCAGTCCCAAGAGCATTATATTATTTATCTCCATGTGAGAGTTTGGTCCTGAATTTCTTCTTCCAAAGGAGAACTCTGTATGCTCCCTTTTCAAGCCATTGTGAATACCTTCCTGTCTGACTAATTTCTGATCATACCTGATTGCTCAACAAATGTCAGCAGGAAAAAGGCTTAAGCTCTTACCCATTCAATGCAAAATTCTTCCGGAGAGCCTTTCATTAGCAGGGTATACAATAACTAACAACACTGACAAATCAGCTGCTTTTCTTTTTTCTTTTTTAATTTTTATTAATCATTTCATGCATTTACATCACAAATGATTTTATGCATGAGTATACTGCAGCTGTTCCCAGATATATCAGAAGAGTGCATCAGATCCCATTATAGATGGTTGTGAGTCATCATATGGTTGCTAGGAATTGAACTCAGGACCTCTGCAAGAGCGGTCATTGCTCTTAACCTCTGAGCCATCTCTCCAGCCCTACATCACAAATGATATCCCATTTCCCAGTTAACCCCTCCACTGACCCCCCCATCCCATGGTATCCAACTTCCTGGTTACCCCTCTGACACCTCCCCATCCCACATCTGCCCTCCCCCCTTCCTTTTGCTTGTAGGAGAGTACTCCCCCATTCACCCACACTTTCCCACCTCATAGCTCTAGCATCCGCCCACTCTGGGGCCTCAAACATTCCTGAACCAAGGGTCTCTCCAAATGCTCCAAATGGTCTGTAGGTTGTATCATATGCATTGTGAGCTTTTGGGTTAGTAACCACTGGTTAAATCACTCAGGATGATATTTTTTCTCTCTTTCTTTCTTTATCTCTCTCTCTCTTTTTTTTTATTTTGTTTCGGTTGGTTTTTGTTTGTTTGTTTGTTTTTGTTTTTTTGAGACAGGGTTTCTTTCTTTTTTTTTAATGTTTTATAAGCTTTTATTTATTTGTTTATTTTCTAAGTTTTTTTATTTACATTCCAAATCCCAAGACAGGGTTTCTTTGTACAGCCCTGGGTGTTCTGGAACTCACTCTGTAGACCAGGCTGGCCTTGAACTCAGAAATCTGCCTGCCTCTGCCTCCCAAGTGCTGGGATTAAAGGCATGTGCCACCAATGCCCTCTAGGATGATATTTTCTTGTTCCATCCTTTTGCCTGCAAATTTCATGGAATTGTTTTTAATTGCTGCTATTCCATTGTACCACATTGTCTATATCCATTCTTCTGTTGAAGGACATCTGGGTTCTTTCCAGCTTCTGGCTGTAATAAATAAGGCTGCTATGAACATAATGGAGCATGTGCCCTTGTTATATGTTGGAACATCTTTTGGGTATATGCCCAGGAATTGTATAGCTGGGTCCTCAGGTAATTCTATGTTCAGTTTTCTGAGGAACTGCCAGAATGATTTCCAGAGTGGTTGTTCTAGCTTGTGATCCCACCAACCATGGGGGATTGTTCTTTGTTCTCCACATTTCACCAATATTGGCTGTTACCTGAGTTTTTGATTTTAGCCATTCTGACTGGTATGAAGTGGAATCTTGCAGTCGTTTTGATTTGCATTTCCCTGATGACTAAGTATGTTGAACATTTCTTTAAGTGTTTCTTAGCCATTTGAGATTCCTTGGTTGAGAATTCTCTATTTAGCTCTGTACTCCACTTTTTAATAAGGTTATTTGGTTCTCTCGAATCTGCCTTCTTGAGTTCTTTGTATATTTTGGATATTAGCTCTCTATCTGATATAGAGTTGGAAAATATCTTTTCTCAATCTGTGGGTTGCCATTTTGACCTATTGATAGTGTCCCTTGCTTTACAGAAACTTTTCAATTTTATGAGGTCCCATTTGTCAATTGTTGCTTTTAAAGTATAATCTGTTGGTGTTCTGTTCCGAACATTTCACTCTGTGCCTAAGTATTCTAGGCTCTTCCCCTCTTTCTGTTCTATTAGATTTAGTGTATCTGGATTTATGTGGAGGTCTTTGATCTACTTTGACTTGAGCTTTGTGCAAGGAGATAGGTATAAATCAATTTGCATTCTTCAAAATGCAGATAGCCAGTTGAATTAGCATCATTTGTTGAAGATGCTGTCTTTTATCCACTGAATGGTTTTAGTTTCTTTGTCAAAGATCCAGTGACTATAGATGTGTAGGTTTATTTCTGGGTCTTAAGTTCAAGTCCATTGACTACTACCCTGTTTCTGTACCATTACCATGCACTTTTTTTTTATCAGTATTGCTGTATAATATAGCTTGAGGTCAGGGATGGTGATTCCTTCAGAAGTCTTTTTATTGTTAAGAATAGTTTTTGCTATCCTAGGGTTTTTGTTATTCCAAATGAATTTGAGATTGCTCTTTCTAAGTGTATGAAGAGTTGAGTTGGAACTAAACTGACTGAGCAGAACTCAGGGATCTGCATTGCTGTCCCTGTGTGCTGGAATTAAAAGAGTGTATTGCTATGCCTGGACCTATATTTTTATTTACTTGAAACTTTCTCTACACCTGGTTGGCCTTGACCTCAGAGTTCTACTTGCCTATGACTCCTGGGATTAAAGGTATGTTTGTATTCCATATGGTCTTTGGATATGATTCCTGGCCAGAACAGTTATGTTGCTGGATTAAATTCCTCTACAGCCTATGAATATGTATAAGAGAAACTAAGTTAATGGTATGGAAAGACCCAGCCCTTTGTTACACTATCAATGCCTTAGCCAATAGTTCTTGGGCTGTGTAAATGTAAGGAAAGCTAGCTCAGTATTAGGAATCAAGCAACTAAGCATTTAATTATTTATTTCTCCCAATACTAATAGTGTTTATACTGTGACCAACTGCTTCCAACCCCTGCCACTGTAACTTCCTTGAAATGATAGACTATAACCTGGAAGTTTAACCTAAGATGAACCCTATTCCTTATATTTTATGGTTGTGAGCCTAGCCTTTAACGGCTGAGCCATCTCTCCAGCCCTGAACCCCATTCCTAAGGATATTTTATTACAACACCTAAAATAAAACTAAGACACATAGAACATGCGCATAATAAAAAGTGTTTAGTTTCAGAAAAGAATAAAAGTCTGACATATGTTAAAACATAAGTGGAAAGGGAAAATAATTATTCATCATGTGAAGTGAAATAAACTAGACACACAAATAGCAAAACTTCAGACCTGTGCAATCTAACCAAATTGAGCTTGCAAAAGTTTTCAGTTAAATGGTAGTTACTGGAGACTGGGGTGACTAGAGTTGAGGGAGAGGCACAAAAGGACTGATACTCAAGTTCAAAGTTAAAATCAGGAAACAGAAAGTCTGCTGTGCTATTGCCCAGGACAGTGAGTCATGATAATAATGTACTACACAGTCCCAAGTTCAAAATTAAAATATTCTAAATGTAGCCACTATAAAGCATGGAAAATATTCAAGAGAATAGAGTCATTTCACTAGATTTTAATATTAAACATTTTAGGAATCTGAAAACTCCAAAGGCTATTTCAGTTTCTTAAGTAGGAATTGAAGTATAACTGTGACAAAAATAAATTAAGTCAAAAGAAATTTACAGATGAAGGGTTAAAAGGAAATGATGCTCAGATGCTAAGCCTTCAGTTATCTGCAGATTTTAATTGCTTCATAATGAAGACACACTAGCCTTTTTTTTTTCTTCCTTTCATTTATGTGCTTTCCCGTTTTGAAAACATGTTTTTGTTTGTTATGCCCATCTGCCTGTCCTTCTGCTCTGCTTTTTCGGACCATGAAGATCTAAATTAAATAGTCTCAGTCCTCACTTCACAGCACTACCATCACAGTATTTACATATGTTCCCTAGCAGCTTGTTTTGAAATCAGCCTTTTCCCTGTGTACCTCACACCATTCTGGTCAAGTAAGTACTCAGTAAATTCACTTTAATGAATAACATTTCATGGTTCTTGCTGATGTCATTAACTCATAAAGAAAAATCAAAATGTTTTTCAAATCATTCATTTAAGGAAAGTATTTCTGAAACCACTTGTTTTGATCTTTAAGTCCTATCATGTATAGCTGAGGTAAGTCTGTGGCTTTGTTAGACACTTTAGCGATAGAAACTTTGTGTGACAGTGTCTGCAATTGTGGAGGCAACTTCCAGTACACCGGGCAGAGATTGTTCCCAATCTTCACTCATATTCTACTTTACAGTAATGGAACACAGCCAATTAAATTACAATAAAGGGCATGTGTCATGTTAGCAAACATTGCACTTTTACAAATCTATCCGTGAAAAAGAATTACCACTATCCTCTGTTTGTCTCAGCTTAATTTTTTTTTGCAAATACTTAATTTGTTAGTCTTCCAGTAGAGCACTTGTCCTCTTCAGGTCCCTCAATCCTTCTTCCAACTCTTCCATAAGACTCCTCAATCTCCATCTAATATTTGAGTGTGAGTATCTACATCTCTTTCCATTGGATGCTGGGTGGAGCCTCTGAGAGGACAGTTATACTAGGTTCCTGTCTGCAAGTATAACAGAGTGTCATAAATAGTGTCAGGAATTAGTTGGATTACATTGATCAACCTTTCTATTTCTGTACCAATCCGTTGCATGTTTTATTATTATTGCTCTGCAGTAAAGTTTAATATCAGGAATGGTATATGAATATCCCCAGAAGTTTGTGTCTTGTAAAGGATTGTTTTAACTATGCTGGGGTATTTCTTTATTAATATGAAGGTGAGAATTGTTTTTTTATGGTAAAGAATTGTTTTGGAATTTGGATGGGCGTTACATTGGAACAATAGATTGCTTTTGGTAAGACGGCAATTTTCACTATGTTAATCCTATTCATCCATGAGCAATGGTGATCTTTTCATGTTCCGATATGGTCTTCAAATTATTTTTTAAGGAATGTGAAGTTCTTGTCATACAGTCTTTCACTTGCTTGGTTAGAGTGACATAAAGTTATTTCATAGTATTTGTGGTTATTGTGAAGGTCATTGTTTCCCTGATTTATTTCTCAGGACATTTATTGCTTGTATAAAGATGGGCAACTAATTTGTTTTGAATCAATTTTGTATCTAACCACTTTTCTGAAGGTGTTTGTCAGCTGTAGGAGTTCTTTGGTAGAGCTTATGTACACTGTCATATCATCTGTAAATAGTGATATTTTGACTTCTTCCTTTCCACGTTGTAGCTACATGATCTCCTCTAGTTGTTCTATTGCTCTAGCAAGGAGTTCAAGTAGTAGATGGCGACCACGCGTGGCGCGAACCCGCCCACACAGGGACAGACCCAGAGTGCTAGTGCCTAATCCCCACAGCCCTCCCTTTCCCTCCAGCCCAAATCGGGTCGGTGGCTCTTTTTACCTGCGGATGGGGTCTCGGGGCCTCTCATGGCCGGACGCTCATCCCATAAGACCACCTTCCCCACTCCCCTCATTCTCAGCTCTCAGCAAGAGCTAAGAACCAACCGAACTGCACTCTCTTCACCCCTGAGGCAGACCTCCCATGGTCCATCCCCTCTCACCGCAGTCCGTAAAGTGACGCTGCAGTCTCCCCTGTATGCCCGACCACTAAGAAGATGGAAGGAGAGACCCCTGGTCCTGGAAAGACTAGATGTAGGGGAATGCCAAGACAGAGAAGCGAGAGGGGGTTGAATGGGGGAAAGAGGGAGGGAAGGGGGCTTATGGGACTTTCGGGGAGGGAGGAAATGGGAAAGGGGAAATCATTTGGAATGTAAATAAAAAAAAAACTTAGAAAATAAAATTAAAAAAAAAAAGAAGAGATATGGAGAGAGTGCACAGACTTGTCTTGTTCCTGATTTTAGTGGAATTGCTTTATGTTTCTTTTCATTAAATTTAATGTTGGGGATTGGATTGCTGTATATTGTCTTTATTGTATGCAGATATGTGGGTGATCTGTTTACGAGTTTTAACATGAAGATGTATTGGATATTGTCAAAGGATTTTTCTGCATCTAATAAAATGATCATGTGTTTTTTTCTTTTAATTTGTTTATATGGTGGATTACATCGATGGATTTCAGTAAATTAAATCACCCCTGAATCCTTGGGATGAATCCTGCTTGGTCATTACTGATGATGCTTTTGATATATTCTTGGAATCAGTTTGTGAATATTTTATTGAGCATTTTTGCATCAATGTTCATAAAAAGGATTGATCTGAAATCCTCTTTTTTGTTGAGTCTTTGTGTGGTTTAGATATCAGGGTGACTATAGCCTCAGAGAATGGGGTTGACAATGTTCCTCGCATTTTTCTTTTAATGGAACAGTTTCAAGAGTATTGGTGTTAGATTTTCTTTGAAAGTGTGGTGGAATTCTGCACTAAAACCTCCTTTGCGTGGACTTTTTTTGGTTTGGAGAGTTTTAATGGCTAGTTCTATTTCTTAGGTGTTATAGGTCAATTTAAATAGTTACCTTATCTTAATTTAATGTTGGGAAGTGATATCTATCTAGAAAACCAATTTGTTTAGATTTTCCAATTTTGTAGAGTACAGAATTTTCCAATTTTGTAGAGTACAGAATTTTGATTTAAGATATAATTATTTTTTTTATTTTCTCAGTATCTGTTGTTATGTCCTCGATTTTATGTCTGATTTTGTTGATTGGATACTGTCTCATTACCTTTTAGCTAGTTTGTCTAAGAGTTTGTCTATTGTGTTGATTTTTCAAAGAACCAGCTATTGGCTTTTTTGATTGTTCATATTGTTCTATTTGTTTCTAAGTGATTGAGCTCAGCCCTGAATTTGTTTTCTGCCCTCTAATCCTGTTGGGTGTGTTTGTTTAGTTTTTTGTCTAGAGTTTTCAGGTGTATTTTAATTTGTTAGTATGAGAACTCTTTAATATCTTGATGAAAATAATTACTGCTCTGAGCATATAATATTGAAGATGGATTTTTTCCACTGTTGGGACAAAAGCAAATCAGTAAAACAGAGAGAAGACTATTAAAACAAAACTTGTTTCAATAAGACTTACTCAGCAAGCATCAGGTCATGTGTGACAATTAGTGTCTTCCATTCTGCAATTAGATTCCAACCAACTTTGGTTTGACTGGGGGCAGATTAGAATATATACTCATAGAGAGTATATATACTCATAGGTAGAGTTAAATAGTACTTTTTCTTTTGATAAACATCATTATAATGTTTTTCAGAAGCTGGCATGCTTGTTTTTTGGAATTATAAACAACTTAGAATATAGAAAAATACATTTAGTTGTTTTGTGGCATGTTTATGGACTGTGACACACACACACATATATACATATATGTTTAACACGTGTGTGTGTGTGAATGTGTGTGTGTGTGTGTGTGTGTGTGTGTGTGTGTATGTGTGTGCTATACAGATGATGCCTTCCATGTGTGTACAAATAACAGAGGATGACATTGACCACCTTAGTTTGTCAGTTTTCACTTTATTCCTTTGGGAAAATCCTTTGCTCAGAATTGCATCTAGGCTGATGGGTACACCTTGGTCATGCTCCTGTTCTCACTCTTCACTGAGCTGTGTGTCAGAGGTGCATGGACATACTCAGATTTTGTTTTTGTTTGTTTGTTTGTTTGTTTTTTGGCAGATGCCCCAGCACATTCTTTTCTTTTTTTTTTCTATATTTTTTATTTACATTCCGAATGATTTCCCCTTTCCTGTTTCCTCCCTCCCCGAAAGTCCCATAAACCCTCTTCCCTCCCCCTGTTCCCCATTCAACCCCCTCTTGCTTCTCTGTCCTGGTATTCCCCTACATCCAGTCTTTCCAGGACCAGGGGTCTTTCCTTCCATTTTTATAAGGATGCTAAATATCTCTGCTCAGGTCTTTATTCTTGCTCAGTTAGAAGACTCACCCTTCCCATGTCTCCTACATGAAATTCATAATTCATTTTTATCATGATTTCCTCACAGTTTAATTTCTTGAACATGTAAGGGTATGGATCACAGGAATTATGGACTTATTACCTACCTGCTGCACAGAAATATTCTGTAGACTGAGTATCAATGTCATGTAGGCCTGGCTTGCAAAATGGCTCAACAGAGTTCCATTGCTGAAATCTTTAAGGTGGAGGAGAAAATTGCCTCCCTCAAATTGCCTAACATCTGTGTATTCACTGTGGTTAGCTCATCCCACATACTGACTCACATACACACACACACACACACACACTAAAATGTTTTAATAACTGCAGAAAATACTAAATTAAATGTAAATTTAAGAATTAAGTTCATAAAGTGTGAGATCTATGTCTTCCTGAAAATAAGAATATTAAATCAAAACAGTACTTTATATGAAAAGTGACACACAATTTAATTTTAAGCACTGTATAATTAAGCGTGCAGCTTTCTTTGAAAATAATTAAACATAACATGATAAAAGCAGAACTTACATAACCACAGCTAATTATTCTGGCACAAAATTTATATTTGGGAAGTAGAAATTTTTTTTACACATAAAGGATTTTCTAATGACATTCAGTCAATTCTGTAGTCATTTGTAGTTCTACTGTGGATTTCTACTATATGGCAATATAACATACAATACCCAACAATAGACATTTAACAATACATTCAGTGTGATGTATGCCCCTGCTTACTGATAAGAAACAGATGGTAAAGAAGTTTAATTTTGCAGTCAAATCAATCTGAATGGAAAGATGGAGAGTTGGACATTTGAGTGAAGAAAGAAATGTTTCAGATAAAAAAGAAGAAATAGAAATGGAAGTGGAAAAATGCTAAGAGGGAGTAAGGGAGGCAGATACATTAAGGCGTAGAATTATCAACTTCAAGTGCCTTATAAGAGATAATATAAATGTCACATTTTAATGAGACTGTGCTACATAAAAATAAAAATAAGAAACAGAGACAAAAATAGTATTGCAAGCAACTTTTTCCTGTGTTATTATAGATATTGAACTAGTAATAGAGCTTTACTGTCTATTAATCTGATGCTGTGTCCAAAACAAATTTGAATTTAAGATTTGATGTATTTTAGTAAACCCCAGTCTATCATTCAAAGTCATTACTTGTATCCATATACTGTCTCAGGAAATATTCTTTTGCTTTTCAAAATAAACAGAGGAACTAAGTAGCATTTTTACACTTAAATTGGTTTGCCTTGTACTTTTCTTTGCTATGAAACAGGAATCTAGAGAGAGCTCTGCAATTGAATGTTTGCTGTTTCTAAATGTATTCTTGCACATTGGGTCACACAATCTGTCAGATCACTGACATTACATGTTTTTAAAGTCACTTACTTTTATTCTCCTTGTATCACTTGATTCACTTGCATCGCTTGATAATCAGATAATTTTAAATTAATAACCTACTTGTAGGGATCTTTGTATTTCAAATGGAATAGTTATCTGGCTATACATCATTATATCCCCCTTATTCATACTAAAAATCTTTTTAATCAATTAATAACCTTATATGAAAATTCAGATTGTAGAGATGAGAAATAGATATTTTATTTTCAAATAGAATATAATAGAGGGCAAACTCTTAAATTATTATTTGCTGGATATTGATTCTTGTGTATATGGGGAGTCATATTGTTATTAAGTATACTTTGTATTTTTATCACACCAATAAAGTGAATATTTTCTGCATATCCTTAGAGAAAGTTTGTGATACAAACCACAGTAAAATCATTACCTGTTGTTTTCTCACCAACAAGACTTTTTGTGCAGTGAGCTCACTTCTGATTTATAATTACTCTTGACAATGCACCCTTTGTTGTAGTTGATTAATGATGGTATGTTTACTGTTTTGCTGCCCACCTTGAGTTTGAAGACTATTCATTATCAGGATAAATAATTGCAAAGCTTCACTCACATATGAAATGGAACTAGGTTTGTGCATGCAGCTAATAAATAAGGATGTTGGAGCATAGAGTCTTTCTGTTTAGAGAAGAATTAATTCCAGTCCTCAGACAGCTTTCACAAATCATAATCCCACATTTGGCTCTAAAATTCACCTTCCTTAATTACTATGCAGTAAGGGATGTTGTTGCATAAGAAACACTTATCTTTAATAAGGACATAAGAACAACAAAAATCTACTTGTTCACTTGTTTTTTATATTAAAAATGCATTTGTCAGAGCATATTTAATGTATATTTGCTTTTATAAACTATGGGAACACCTCTACTAATCTAAAACTGCAAACAGATAACCCCATGGCAATGTTTTGTATTTTGTAATTTCAACCTGAAAAGAACATGGTATTTGAGATTCATTTTAGGGAATATTGTAATGAGTTACAGTGAAACATACTCAAGAACAATTTTGGTTTGCTCAAAGTCTTACATATAAAAGAAAGTATTCAAAACTTGAGTGAAAACCCAAAATTGATAAGGCCTGAAAATGTTTTAGTCCTTTACAAAGAGAACTAACAACAAAGGGGGAAATCTCACTGTGCTCAACCAAAGACAAGAAACCAAGCAATGGTAAAAGCAAGGTCAAGAATCTTCTTCAGAAAAAGCCCTGCAATGATTATTCAATTCTACATGGTCAGTCATGAAAACATATATAGACAAATACCACTATCCAAATTGAATATTTTTATATTATAATAAAAATAGAAATATCAAATTTACATATTTTGAGCAAACATGTATATAGATGATGAGATAGATAGATGATAGATAGATAGATAGATAGATAGATAGATAGATAGATAGATAGATAGACAGATGAAAGAGAGGGAATTTCACAACAATGAAAATGAAGTTATGAGTGTGAGATAGGGCATATGAGATGAATTGGAGAAAAGGAAATAGGAAAGTAATGTAATTGTATTTTAATTTCAAAAATGAAAAAGTAAATATTAGATAACCATACTTAATGAAAGAGATGTTTTCATGTTTATCTAGAGAGAGCATTCAAAACACAAAGAAAACCACTTTTTTGGTGGTGTAATATGTTATCTGAGGCTTTGACATGGCAGGTAATTGAGGAAAGAGATTACAGAAAGGAGAAAGCAATACTGAAAGAAATGTACTGAAATATAAATTTTCTTTAAGTATTTGCTGACCTTAAATGCTGGCTATGGCTTAGGAACATGAAAGGAAAACAAATAATAAAGGAACAAAGGGTTCTTGGGTATAATTATTTATATAAGTCAATATGATAGATATATTATAAGAGGCATTGAATGGAAGATAACTCAAATTGTCTGAGGCATGGGATGTTGCCTGGATTGAATTTAAATTACCATTCTCAGCTGCTTTCCAGCAGTAAAAAAGAAAAGAACAGCACAAGGCTCTGAAGTAGTACTGCAAGCTTCTTCCATAGAACATTAACCTCCTAGTGTGGGAAGAGGGAAAGCCCACTATTCAGACAAATGTGAACTGATTCAACACATGATATGGTGTGATAAAAGCCTTAGAATAGCCTTTCCTTTGAAATTCATTTGTAGCAGGGCTTCATAAACTTTCCTCTTTCCAAGACTCCTATTTACTTAAAAATAACATGAAGATGATCCTGAATAAATTGCTATATAAAATAAGAATAAAAACCTTGATAGATAATAGCTTGAAGAAACATATTTAAAACAATTCATTGGCACATGATTTCATCAATTATTAAGGACAGAATTTTTCATATTAGTGATATGGGTATGCTAGTAATTTTGTAGAAGTAATTAAGTTTTTATTGAATGTTTGATACTGTGGATTATAGAACAATTTTTCAAATTTTCAAAGTTGATTGCTATACAAGGTATCTTCACTATAGTCACCTGTAATCTCTAAAGTTCAGTTCCTCTAGAGCACTCCAAGTCACATCTTATATCCAACCTCAACTATTAATTAACTAATTAATTAATTAATTAATTTGCTCTTAAATCACTGAATCTAATTAGTGGTACCCATATGCAAATGGACTTGTGATCATCCACTGGAACAAGGAAAAATGTCTAGTAGTCACACTCCTGAAGATACGTGACTTGAAACTAGAGAGATATCTCAGGATTCAACAGGAATTCATTCAGGATTCATTCAGGTAGAACTGGGTAGCCTCTGTTTCCAGATTGCACATGGTTCATGGTTCATAGCCAGCTGCAACTCCAATCTCAGCAAATCCATAATACTCTTCTGGTCTCTGGGAGCATGGAACACATATTGCAGAGGTATGTATGCAGGCTATTTACCGACATCAATAAAATAATAAAGTATGACAATTGAAAAGAAATGTGACTTTTCCTACACTAGAAACATCTTCCAATAGCCTCTCATCTAGGGATAGAGTCTCTCTCCACCCATTCTGAATGTTGATTTTATGCAAGTTTTGCATACATAACCAGAGCTGGTGTGCTTCTTATGTGTGTGAAAGCTACATCATGTCATGAAGACTGTTTTTCACAAGATTCCTTCCCATCCTCCAGCTCATACCTTCTCTGTGTACCTCCCTCTTCTCAGGTGTCCCTTCAACCTTTGTAGTTAGTTTGTGTAGATGTACCATCTATAGCTAAGCACTCAAAGTTGCTTATTTTCAACACTTTGAACAGTAACGAATCTATATTAACCACTTTGCATCACAATAAGAAACTTCTCTAACCAAGTTTGGGAGCTGAGCCCATTTATGAATAAAATCATCAAATATTCATGTAAGTTTTTAGAAGACAGTCAAATAGTACTTCATAAAAGCAAACACCATGACATAATAAAATGGAAAGACTTCATACGTACATACTAGGAAGTGATAATAGGAAAGGGTTAAAAATCTCTCTCTTCCCGAATTAAATCATTCTGTTTCTATAAGAGCAGAGCATTTTGTATGTACAGTGTAAACAGCCACAATTTATAAACTATAGTAATCTTGGAAGCAATCCCACATGTCAGGCAGCATCCTTTTGTATTGCCTAGAGGACAAAATCTACAGTGTAAAATGTATACATAACAAGTTCATAGCCAACACTGTCATGACATCTAAGAATACAACATGGAAAATTGATACCATAACTATCTCAGATTAATTATGTATTTAATTTTTATTTATTTCCTCTTAGTGCATATGCAGAAAACTTTTACTACTGTCAAATATTTTGACATGTTCATATTTACTTACTCAACCCTATGTGGACTAGAAAACCCTTGATGGAAAAAACAAAACAAAACGAAAATCACTTGTTACTCAGATACTACTCTAAGGTTAGTGTATAAAAATTAGAATTCCTTAGTGGTTTTTTTTTTCCTAATTCTCAAGGATTCACACAATACCAGGACAAAATTCTTCCTAATACAATGAATTTAAATATATATTTGGATACAATATAAACAATAAATTAGCATTGTTATTATCAATTTAGCATATGGTTTTTTAAAAGTCCACACAAATATGTTCTAAAATGAATTGTAATAAAATGTGTATATTTTTAGAACTCTAAACTACATAATTTGTGAGTTTCAGTAAAGCTTGTATTAAATATTTTCTTGGAGAACATTTTACTAACTTTGGAATATAATAGGAAAACAAAATTTAAAATAATAATAATTGTATTTCACATGAGAAATAATGATGTAGAGTTTGCTTGTAGAGTTTATAGAAACAATTAGTGGATGGGTTACTTTTGTTTTGTTCCTGTAACAAAAAACCTGAACAAGTCAATTATAGAAAAGAAATCTGATATTAGACCTAGGTTGCAGAGGTTCAAGCCAGGGCTAAGTTCTCTCCCTTTTCTTAGGACTTTAACAAGTAAAATTGTCATACATCACATCAGAGTACAACACAGCTATACATTTCATGGAAAACGGGAAACAGACTGTAGGGAAACAAGGAAGAGCCTGATACTCTACTTTCATTTGTTTTTTAATTAATTAATTAATTTTTATTTAATTTCTTTACACTCCAGATTTTATTCCCCTCCCTGTCCACTGTCTTGACTGTTCCCTATCCCAAATCCCGCCCCTGCTGTCTCCAAAGGATGACCTTACCCTCTACCACCACCACACCAGAACTCTAAACTACCTAGGGGCTCCAGTCTCTTGAGGGTTAGGTGCATCTTCTCTCACTGAATCCAGACCTGGAAATACTCTGCTGTATATATGTTGTGGGCCTCCTATCAGTTGGTGTGTGCTGCCAGGTTGGTTTTCCAGTTCTGGGAGATCTTGGGGATTCAGAATAATTGAGACTGCTGGTCCTCCTACAGGGCCATCCTCCTCTTCAGCTTCTTCCAGCCTTTCCCTAATTCAACCACAGGGGTCGGCAGCTTCTGTCCATTGGTTGGGTGCAAACATCTGCATCTGACTCTTTCAACTGTTTGTGCAGTCTTTTTTTTTATTTTTTTAATCATGTTCTTTTTTAAAATATTTTTTTATTTTCTAAGTTTTTTTATTTTCATTCCAAATCATTTCCCCTTTCCCGTTTCCTCCCTCCCCGAAAGTCTCATAAGCCCCCTTCCCTCCCTCTTTTCCCCATTCAACCCCCTCTCGCTTCTCATATAGCTGGATATTCAGGCAGATCTATTTCAAATTTTCTGAGGAACCTACAGATTGATTTTCAGAGTGGTTGTACCAATTTGCAATCCCACCAGCAATGGAGGAGTGTTCCTCTTTCCTATATGATCAAGGATCTTTTCCACCTCTTCTTTTAGATTCGGTGTATCCGATTTTGTATTAAGGCCCTTGATTCACTTGGACTTGAGCTTTGTGCGAGATGACATATTTGGTGCTATTTTCATTTTTCTACATAGACAGCCAGTTATTGAAGATGTTTTCTTTTTCCCATTGTATATTTTTTGGCTTCTTTGTCAAAGATCAAGTGTGTGGTTTTATTTCTGGGTCTTCAATTCTATTCCATTAGTCAATGTGTCTGTCTCTGTACCAATACCATACAGTTTTTTTATCACTATTGTTCTGCAGTATAGCTTGAGGTCAGAAATGGTAATTCCCCCAGCCATTCTCTTTTGGTTAAGAATTGTTTTCCAGCCAGGCAGTGGTGGCGCACGCCTTTAATCTCAGCACTTGGCAGAGGCAGGCGAATTTTTGAGTTCGAGGCCAGCCTGGTCTACAGCATGAGTTCCAGGACAGCCAGGACTATGCAGAGAAACCCTGTCTCGAAAAACCAAAAAATAAATAATAATAAAAAAAAGAGAATTGTTTTCCCTATTCTGGGATTTTTGCCTTTTCCAGATGAATTTGAGAATTACTCTTTCCATGTCTTTGAAGAATTTTGTTGGAGATTGCATTGAATCTGTAGATTGCCTTTGGTAGGATGGCCATTTTTTACTGTTAGTTCTGCCAATCCAGGAGCATGGAAGATCTCCCCATTTTCTAAGACCTCCTTCAATTTCTTTCACTTCTTTGGTTCGAGTAACCCCACGATATTTTATAATATTTATGACTATTATGAAAGGAGTTGTTTCCCTAATTTCTTTCTTAGCCTCTTTATCATTTGTATAAAGGAAGACTACTGATCTATTTCAGTTAATTTTATATCAGACCACTTTGCTGAAGTTCTTTATCGGCTGGAGAAGTTCTCTGGTAGAATTTTTGGGGTCACTTATATATTCTATCATATAATCTGCAATACCTTTATGTCCTTTTTGCCAATTTGCAGCCCCTTGATCTCTTTCTGTTGTCTTATTGTTCTAGCTAGGACTTCAAGTACTATATTGAATAGATATGTGGAGAGTAGACATCCTTGTGTTTTTCCTGATTTTAATGTGATTGCTTCAAGTATCTCTCCATTTAATTTGATATTGGCTGTTGGTTTACACTAAATTGCTTTTATTATGTTTAGGTATGGGTCTTGAATTTCTGATCTCTCCAATACTTTTAACATAAAAGAGTGTTGTATTCTGTCAAATGCTTTTCCTGCATCTTTGGGGACGATCATGTGATTTTTTTCGAGTTTATTTATGTAGTAGGTTACATTAATGGAGTTTTGTATATTGAACCATCTCTGCATCCATGGAATGAAGCCTATTTGACTGTGAAAAATGATGGTTTTGATGTGTTTTTGGATTCATTTTGTAAGAATTTTATTGAGTATTTTCACATCGATATTCATAAGAGAAATTGGTCTGAAGTTCTCTTTTTGGTTGGGTCCTGTTTTTTAGGTATCATAGAGTGGTTTCATAGAGTGAATTAGGTAGTGTTCCTTCTGTTTCTATTTTATGGAATAGTTTGAGGAACATTGGTGTTAGGTTTTCTTTGAAGATCTGGTAGAATTCTGTACTAAATCTCTTTGGCTCTGGGTTATTTTTGGTTGGAAGGTTTTTAATGTCTTCTTCTATTTCCATATGGGATATGACCTGTTTAGATAGTTAATCTGCCCTTGAATTAACTTTGGTATGTAGTATCTCTCTAGAAAACCATCCATTTTATCTAGATTTCCCAGTTTTGTTGAGTATAACCTTTTGTAGTAGGATCTGATGATTTTTTTGAATTTTTCTGTTTATGTTGTTATGTCTCTTTTCATTTCTGATTTTATAATTTGGATACTGACTGTGGGCCCCTTAGTTTGGCTAGTGGTTTATCTATCTTGTTGATTCTCTCAAAGAACCAGCTTTTGGTTGTGTTGATTCTTTGAATTCTTTTCTAAGTTTTGATTTAGTTGATTTAGGCCCAGTGATTGATGATTTTCTGCTGTCTACTCCTCTTTGGTGTGTCTGCTTCTTTTCATTCTAGAGCTCTTGGGTGTTCTGTTAAGTGTCCAGTTTCTTTACCAGGACACTTAGTGCTATGAATTTTCCACTTAGCACTGCTTTCATTGTTTGCCGTAAGTTTGGGTATGATGTAATGATATGACAAACAGTCTAAACAAGTGCAGTTTAGGAGAGAGGTCTCAATTGGATTTAATTCATTCACTATAAATCATTTGTGGAAATCAAGGTAGAGATTTAAAGGAAGGCTTTCCTGGTTTTCTTTACTGCCTTATTCTTACCAAATAACTCTCTTAGCATCCAAAGAATCAAAGAATTAACCATGGAAGATGTTGCATATGAGTTGGCTTTCAGTCCATCTTATATTCAGTTAGCTTTCTCATTTAGTTCATGACTACCTATCTTAGGAAGATACACACCCATAGTGGTCTGTGGCCTGATGCTTTAGTTACAAATTAAGATAATCCCATGCAGACATGACCATGTACCATCTGAAGCAAGCAATCATCAATTGACACTCTCCATTCAGATGACTATAGACTGTGTCAAGTTGGAAATTTAAAGTGACAAAACAGCCAGTCACAGTATTTGTCATTAAAAGCCATGCACACCATTTGCCTAAGAATTACATGAATTCATTGTTTTTAATTGCAGAGTAGTATTCCATTGTGTAAATATGCCACATCTTCTGTATCCATTCCTCTGTTGAGGGACATCTGGGTTCTTTCCAGTTTCTGGCTATTATAGATAAGGCTGCTATGAACATAGTGGAGCATGTGTCCTTATGACATGCCGGGGAGGCCTCTGGTATATGCCCAGGAGTGGTATAGCAGGGTCCTCTGGGAGTGTTACACCCAGTTTCCTGAGGAACCGCCAGAATGATTTCCAGAGTGGTTGTACCAGCTTGCAATCCCACCAGCAGTGGAGGAGTGTTCCTCTTTCTCCACATCCTCACCAACACCTGCTGTCTCCTGAGTTTTTGATCTTAGCCATTCTGACTGGTGTGAGGTGAAATCTCAGGGTTGTTTTGATTTGCATTTCCCTAATGACTAAGAATGTTGAACATTTCTTTAGGTGCTTCTCAGCCATTCGATATTCTTGAGGTAACCCAATCTCAAAAGAATACACATGATATGCAGTCACTGATAAGTGGATATTAACCCAGAAGCTCGGAATACCCAAGACACAATTCACATATCAATTGATTTCCAAGAAGAAGGAAGAAGAGGCCTCTGGTTCTGGAAAGACTGGATGTAGCAGTGTAGGAGAGCACCAGGACAGAGAAGTGGGAGGGAGTTGACTAGGGAACAGGGGGAGGGAAGAGGGCTTATGGGACTTTTTGGGGATGGGGGACTGGGAAAGGGAAAATCATTGGGAATGTAAATAAAGAATATAGAAAATTAAAAGAAGAAAGCCATGCCCACAATGACATTCTTCTAACTAGCTACCATCTCCTCATTTCATAATTGTCTATATAATGGTGAATCAGTTGATTATTTGCCATCCACATGATATGAATATTTCCTTGAATATTCCTTTATGACAAAGTTTCCAAAATAAGAATTTGAAGGAGTATTTTATATTAATCTACAACATTCAGTCTGTCAACTAACAAAATCATATCAATATCATTACACAGAATATATTTGGTTCATTTCTTGGCCTTCTTAACATCTCAATAGCCACAATATACACAGAATTTGGACATAGAACAACCATCAATGGATTCTCTATGAAGTAATGTAAAGTCTTTGCAGTGAGTCCTGTACAAATTAATTTCTGATAAATACTGAAGATACACTAGTGTGGGGTGAGAGTTCCACTGCAAAAAGCAGAAAAGGATGGCTACTAGGGAAGAGGCAAAGGCCACTAGTGAAGTATTAAATCCTGTATATCTTCTTATGGAATCTCTTACAGATGTTGGGGGGATAAAAGTTCCAAAGAATTTTTTGTGCTGCTCAGTGCTAAAATTATTCTGGCTTATCTCACTTGTCTTCCCCTTTGGGGATGGTTTTCTTCACAGGCAATGGCTTTCCTTGGCAGACATTTTGCTTCATCATCCTTTTTGTTGGTCTCATTATAAAGTTTCTGTTTTACTCACCACTTCTTATAGTGACTCTGAACTTTATAAAAGGTACCTAGACTCCCATGCCTTCTTTTGGAATCTCCTTGTAATACGGGTTTCACAACACTTGCAAAAGAAGAACGTGGGAATCACCAAAGCCTGATGATGGCTACAGCAGTATCCCTTGTGCAGTTGCATATGGTTTTGCATGGATTAGTGCAGGGAAGCAGCTCTAGAGCTCTCTTTAAAAATAAAGTGTTTCTAGTGAGTTAATTCCATCAAGTTAATAACTTTACACCTTTGAGCCTGCAATGCTGATATTTAATATTTTGTATTATCTAGAAATGAAGTAGCAATTTTAAAAATACACAGTGCCTTAAGGCAGATTCATGTCAAGACACCAAGACATAATAAGGAAAAACAGAGAGAGAGAGAGAAAGGTAAGAAAGGAAGAGGAAAGGAGGGAAGGATGAAGGAAGTAGGGAGAGGAGCATGAAAAATGGGAGATTAGAAGAAAACATCATTTGCCTTTAAGTGAAGACTGCAGTTTTTTTTTTATTTTCTATATTGTTTTAATTTATAGTCCCAATTATTTCCTCTTTCCCAGTTCCTCCCTCCCCGAAAGTCCCATAAGCCCTCTTCTCTCCCCCTGTTACCCATTCCAATCGATCCATGCTTATCTCCTTGTACTAAGTTCAATTCCAAGTGGATCAAGGACCTCCACATAAAACCAGACACACTGAAACTAATAGAAAGGAAACTAGGGAAGAACCTTGAACATATGGGCACAGGGGAAAATTCCCTGAACAGAACACCAATAGCTTTTGCTCTAAGATCAAGAATTGATAAATGGGACCTCATAAAATTGCAGAGTTTCTGTAAGGCAAAGGACACTCTCAAAAGGACAAAGTGACAGCCGACAAACTGGGAAAAGATCTTTACCAACCCTACATCCGACAGAGGGCTAATATCCAATATATACAAAGAACTCAAGAAGTTAGACTCCAGAGAGCCAAATAACCCTATCAAAAAATTGGGTACAGAGCTAAACAAAGAGTTCTCACCTGAAGAATATGGAATGGCTGAGAAGTACCTAAAGAAATGTTCAACATCCTTAGTCATTAGGGAAATGCAAATCAAAACAACCCTGAGATTCCACCTCACAGCAGTCAGAATGGCTAGGATCAAAAACACAGGAGACAGCAGTTGTTGGCGAAGACTTGGAGAAAGAGGAATACTCCTCCACTGCTGGTGGGATTGCAAGCTGGTACAACGACTCTGGAAATCATTCTAGCGGTTCCTCAGGAAACTGGGTATGACATTCCCGGAGGACCTTGTTATACCACTCCTGGGCATATACCCAGAGGCCTCCCCGGTATGCCATAAGGACACATGCTCCACTATGTTCATAGCAGCCTTATCTATAATAGCCAGAAGCTGGAAAGAATCCACATGTCCCTCAACGGAGGAATGGATACAGAAGATGTGGTATATTTACACAATGGGATACTACTCTGCAATTAAAAACAATGAATTCACGAAATTCTTAGGCAAATGGTCAGAATTGGAAAATATCATCCTTAGTGAGGTAACCCAATTGCAAAAGAACACACATGGTATACAGTCACTGATCAGGGGATATTAACCCAGAAACTCGGAATACCGAAGGCACAATTCACATATCAATTGATTTCCAAGAAGATGGAAGGAGAGACCCCTGGTCCTGGAAAGACTGGATGTAGGGGAATACCAGGACAGAGAAGCGAGAAGACTGCAGTTTTTAACAATGAAAATGTAGTGCCTGTACAAACAACATTTTTAAATGATGTTTGTCTCAGATGAGAAGGAGGAATAGTCATCCATATGCTATGCATGTTAGTAACTGAACACTGAGTTCCATTAATACTTCATTACAGATTAATTAGACTTTAATGCCAGCCAAACAGAAATGTCTTACTATATGGACAAACTGTATAAAAGGAGTTTTTCGTGTGTTTTTTTCTTTGTTTCTGTTTTTTTGTTTGTTTGTTTTTTAATAGACTTTAAGCTAGATGATGAACTCTTTCATGATTTGTTGTAGAGGGAGCCCCCATTCCCATATCAAATATCACCAGCATACCCCACATCTTCATTCTTATTACTGGACCAGTATTCTTAATTCCCACAAGAAGAATCCATCAATTTCCACTTATAGCATACTACAATATATTTACTGGATTCTCTATGCTTTGAGTTCTCCTGAAACCCAAATATAAATAGTTTTGAACTAAAAGGTACAATCTAAAAAAAATTCCCAGTCTACATTTCAGTATCAACTTTCTGTACTAGTTTTAGATTCCTTGAAAAAAATAGTTGAGAAATTCAAATGAGGGAGAAAAGATTTATTGGGCTCAAGTTTGCTAACTTTTCAATCTATCATCAGCTGTCTCCATCCATTGTTAGACTGTGGCAAAGCACAAACAGCGTAGCTGGTGATCATGGAATGGAAAAAGTATTTGCTTAAGAACAGCCAGTTAGCAGAAGGAGAGGGATTAGAAAAGTGATTTTCCTTTCAAGGTGGCACATTCCATCCAGTTAGGATCCAGTTTTCAAGTTCTTCAGCCTCTAATTCTTCCATTCAATTATTAATCCATCAGTGGATCAACACATTGGTAAGGCTATTTTTCACATATTTAGTCACTAACTCAAAGGCTAACTTCTGAGTTTCAGAATGAGTACCAAGTCATCAAAGAAGAGCCCATATGACATATTTTATATAAAAACCACAACATTACTTTATAAATATGTATATAAAATGAGAAAAACATCTGAAACCTTTCAATATTTTATCAAATTGTGAATATGTTTAAATTATATTATTAAAATACTTATTTGCATTGAGACTTAAACTATTAATAAAATTATAATAAGTAAAGGATATTGAAGACATGCAAACTAATTTATGAAAAATTCTCATTAAATAGTCAACAAGTTATTTCCAGAGAAAATACAAATAAAAGACACAAATAATGTTATTTTTTAATATTGTTGAGGATATTTCAGGAAAAAGAAGAGGAAATGGTTTCTTGTGAATAAGTCCAAATAATCAATTCACTGTTGTATAAAGAAAGACTTGAATAAAGGATTGTCTAGAAAGAAATCAGTTGAGTATAAATCAACACACACCTGGATGGAGGGTAAATACCTTTGTTTTGAATAGAATCACGCAGGTGTATTAATAAAACTTATATGCACTGCTGTTGAAGAGCTGGGAATTATGCCTATCTCCATGAGCAAAACTGAAAAGTTTCAGGATTTATAAAGCAGAGGCTGATTAGTGTGTCATAATAATTCCTAGTCTTTAAATAGTAATATTTTTCTCTGTGTGTGTTTGTGTGTTTTTGTGTGTGTATGTATGAATGAATGTATATATGGATAGATGTATGTTTGAGATATGTGTGTATACATGTTTGATATATATATATCAATATATATATATATTTGATATATATATATATGTAAGGCATGCGTATATGAGAGAGAGGTATGTGTGAGTGTGCTGTGGTGTGTATTTTTTTTTCTGTTTGTGGGGTGTATGTGTATGTATATGTGAGATGTTTGTATTTATGTGTGAGATGTATGTACCTGAGATGTGTGTTTTTGAGTGTGTATGCATGTGTGGTGAATATTTATGTAATGTACATGCATGTGGGCTTGCGGTTGTGCCCCTATACACAGGTAGAAAGAAGAAAAAAAATATGTGAAGTGTGATTTTTCCCTTTATTTTCTGACTTAATGTCTTGAGACAGGATCTCTCTTCAACAAATTTTAAGTGTGATAGTTATCCTAGTCTGGTTGGTCAGTAAGCTCCTGGGGTGTTCTTATCTCTGATTACCAAAGTTGGGATTGTAGCCATGTACATAGGAATATAGATATTTAAAATCAGGTTCTCATGATGGTACAGCAATTAATCTACTCATGAGCAATGTTCCCAGTCAAGAACCGCTTTATTAGTATTAAGCCATAAAAAAGAATTTCCATAAACTAAAAACACCTCCTACTTAGTAATATAAAATTCATGTTATCTACCCTCATAAATATTGTTTATGAAGCAGGAATTGATTTTCTATAATGAGATAAATCAGTCATATAAGTTAGAAATGCCAGATCTACTAGTTACTGCTGATCTAGTTTTCTGCAAGTATGACAAAGCACTATATTCACAGCAAAATATAGAAAGAAGAGTTTATTTTGACTCATGGTAATAAAAGTATATCCTGTCTTCTAGTAACAGCATCAGGAGTAGAGAGCAGAGAGGTCATATCTTCATCCTCAATCTGAAATAAGTAAACAACCTGAACTCACAAAGCCTGACCTTGAGGATGAAATTCCTTTAGCAAGACTAAACCTGCTCCCAATAGTGAACCCTAGCTAGGAACCAAGTGTTTAAATACTTGAGCATATGAGGCATATTTCTCATTCAAAATCTTCACTAGAAAATTATATGACAGTAACAAACTGATTTTTAAATATCGAATATGAATGGTATTGCAGAAAAAATGAAGAATAAATTTACAAAAAGGACTTGTATCTTATTTGATAAGGAGAAATTAATAAAATAAGTTTGTGGACCTGGGTTGAAGAGAAATACATGAACATGTGGTTTTTTACTGCCTAGGAAAATATTCTCATTAACCCTCCTCCACCAAGAGCTGATTTCCTAGCAATCTGAAACTACAACTATTCACAGGGTAGAAAACAAAAGAAAGTCAAACTAACAAAGCCTCTCTACTTAAGAACTACTTCTGAGGGGGAGAAAAAAACAGCTGTTTCAAATTTCAATTAAACAACTGTAGTAGAGACAGATACCTTAGTCTCTGCTTTTGATTCTAGAACTCAGGGCATTAAAGGAGGAAGATCCTGAGATCTAGACTTCCCTTCATTACATGGTGAGATGCTATTGAAATTAAGAGAAGGTTGAGAAAATAAAGAGAGGGATGAGGAACTAAATAGATCAACCCACTAGTATGTAGAATCAGATTAGCCGCATATATTAATTTAGAAAGGGTTATGAGTACATTCATAAAATCACTATTCTCATTGCTGAAAGAAAATTCCTTAGCTCTGAGTCTTCTCACGGAGGAAGAAGAGAGGATAATTGTAAAAGTAATTTTATTTGACAGATGGAATTGTCATCTGGGAGACTTACTACTGAATAAGTTTACCCTAACTAGCTCTTTCTGAACTATGGCCAACTAGTTCCAATTAACTATTCTGGTTCAAAACTCTTCTCCAAGCTAATTGATCTAAACTGATTTCTCTTTGTTTCTCACTGAATTGCTCTACTTGGCAAAGCTGCCTCTGAATTCAACAATCTGAACTACACTGACTGAACAAATTCAACTGAACTCAACTGCACTGAATTGAACTGTACCAAACTTAACTGAGATCACCTCAACTGAACTCCACTGCATAGTCTGAGTTCAACTGAACTGCAGTCACTGAATTTCACCCCCTCTCTAGCTCTCCCCCACCCTCTACCCTTTTAAGGAGCCTCTTTCCTAAACTACTCTCATAAGGGTTGGGCATGTCTTATCTCTCAAACTCATTCTGTCAAATCTTTCTATGGCTCACTACTTTTCCTGGCCCTAAATTAGATGTTAGTTTTTAACTTGGTTACATCCATCTACAAACTATCATTAGCATATATTTCTTGGAATTAAAGCAAGAAGAGTATGTCTGTTTTCCAGTCAGATTATACTGTAATCCAGGAATTGTCCGTATTTCAGCCCTGTCACTGATATCTAGACTGTCTCTGGTATGGTACCTTGCTAGAGCAGCCATAATGCTGGATGAAAATTCCTTTACAGGGAATTACTACAATAGCTATTTCCACAAATAAACCAACTAATTTTTGACTGCTCATAGAATGTTCCTAAGAACTTCTATAGTTTTTAACAATGTAAATATCTTCCTATTGATTGCATTGAGTATATGGCACTGCATTACTTTGACTAGACACAAGTAATTTTTGAAACAAGTTATTATGTAGCCCAGGTTTTCTTTAAAATCACTGAGTAGAGAAGGCTAAAGTTCTCATTCTTCTGTGTCCTGATTTATGAGAAAATATGTGTACTGCATCAGACAAGTGTTATATCTCACTGCGGTTGAAATTCAGGACTTCAACATGCTCATCTATGAGGCATGGTCTCTACCAGTTTAGCTACAGCTACAGTCCACACTGTCCCACTTCTCCAAGAACATACATATAATTCTCAAATCTAGAGCCACTGTGCATCCTTTAGACAGAGCATGTCTAGAAACTTTAACCTTCTAAAATACATCATTTAGCAACATCCAAAGCAGCTAGTAAAAAGTAAATAAAATAACTTCTAATGTATAAACACCAATGTATGTGTACAGCAAACAAGAAAATATGGAGATTTGGATATCAATAAACAAATAAACATAAATTCTGTTGTAAATAATAACATCAATGAAATGTATTAGAAGAAATGATAAATGATTTATTTATATACGCATGTATGCATGTGTCCTTATTACATTTCGGAGCATCTTCTGGGTATATGCTCAGGAGTGGTATAGCTGTCCAATTTTCTGAGGAACCACCATACTGATTTCCAGCATGGTTATACTGGCTTCCAATCCTATCAACAATGGAGGAATGTTCCTCTTTCTCCAGAATCTGCTGCCACCTGATCTTAGCCATTCTGACTGGTATGAGGTGGCATCTCAGGGTTGTTTTGATTTGTATTTTCCTGATGACTAAGGATTTTGAACATTTCTTTGGTGCTTCTTGCCCATTTGATGTTCCTCAGTTGAAAACTCCTTGCTTAGTTCTTATTCCATTTTTTTTTTTAATTAGGGTTATCTGATTCTCTGGAATCTAACTTCTTGAGTTCTTTGTATATATTGCATATTAGCCTTCTGTCAGATGCAGCATTGGTAAAGAACTTTTCACAATCTGTTGGTTTCCATTTTTTCCTATTGACAGTGCCCTTTGCCTTACAGAAAATTACAATTTTATGAGGTCTCATTTGTTGATTCTTGATCTTAGAGCATAAGCCATTGATTTTCTCTTCAGCAATTCTCCCCCTGTGCCCATGTGTCCAAAGTTCTTTCCCACTTCCTCTTCTGTTAGTGTCTGTGTGTCTAGTTTTATGTGGAGGTCCTTGATCCACTTGGACTTGAGCTTGTACAAGGAGATAAGAATGGATCAATTTGCATTCTTCTACATGCTGACCTTCAGTTGAATCAGTAGCATTTGTTGAAGACGCTGGTTTTATTCCTCTGAATGGTTTTATCTCCTTTGTCAAATATCAAGTGACCATAGGTGTGTGGGTTTATGTTTCTGGGTCTTCAATTCTATTCCATTAATCTTCTTGCCTGTCTCTGTAACAATTGAATAGAGCTATGAAATAAAGAGAATAATGATGCATCATGTTTAATTATGTCTATATAACAGAGAGACCTAACAATTGCAAAGCTTTTTCTATCTCTCAGATGTACCAGAAGTAAATATTCTCAAGCATACATACATTTTCTAGGCTCCAATATGTGTAAGTCACAAACTAAGAAAAACTCAACACGTTTAAGATGTTGACCTCCATTTCCTGTATAAAATTGAAATAAATAATAGTAAGAAATTCAAGTTGTGGGGTCACAAGTTTGAGAAAAGTAATCATAGGTTTGAGCAAAAATTACTGGGAAAAAGCAAATATAAAATCTTAACACATTAAGAACTAATAAATAACTAATAAAAGCACAATTTATAAGATCTTTGAATATCATCAAGAATTGATCTGATGTGCTAAAATTTCAAGGTGAACATTTTGCATGCTAGGCAAGTACTCTGTTGCTGTACCACTAGTCTTAAATGCAGTTCTAAAAGAGAAACATACTTTTTCACTACATAAAAAAAGAATGATTTAAAATAAACAACATAATAAGTACTGTTATTGTGGAGATTTTGTGGGTATAATGTTACTTTTGTATCTCTATCGTACAATTTTTTAAGAAATTTCCTTCTTCTCTGGCTCTGATAATCTTAATATCTCTCTTCCATGATGTTTACAGTTGGAGATATATATATATATGGATTTATCTGTTGGGATGAGCAATGCAGGGACAATATTCTCAGCATATTTATTAGGGTTACATTCTGTGATGTTTTTCTTTTTGCTAAGGAATGAGAATTGCACTTACCTGTGGATATAAGGATGAGGGATTTCTGATCATTTTTTCTTGATTCTGAAAGGAAAAACTCCAACTTTTAAGATATGACATTGAGAACTCTTTAAACTAGTGCAAAATGGTAGGACTTTAGGTATAGTTATTAGAGAAGTTTATGCTACAGGCTTTGTCACTAGCATATGCTGTTACCAATACCTGTTAAGGTGTGTGGCTGAGAATAGAAAGAATTATGTTACTTGAGGCATACCCATAAGAGTGATATTAGACTATCCTCTTTTCCTCTCCTTTCCTCTCCTCTCCTCTCCTCTCTTTATTTTCATTCTCTATCATTCTCTTATTTTTCATTTCTCTTATTTTCCTTCTCCTCTCTCTCTCTCTCTCTCTCTCTCTCTCTCTCTCTCTCTCTCTCTCTCTCTCTCTCTCTCTCTGTCTCTGTCTTTTTCTGTCTCTGTCTCTCTGTCTTTCTCTGTCTCTTTATGCATACAACTTTCTCTACTTCCCAGAATATATTAACAAGATCTCCCTATTGCCAAAAAAATGTAGTTATGTCCATACCAAGTGGATCAAGAAAGTATAAACTGGAATCTCAAAAACTGTCCTGCATTCTTCTGTAAATAACTTTTCATTCATGATTCTTTAATGACCCCAATAAGTTGACAGGTTCTTTATACTAGTTCTGGGCTTAATCCATTTTCAGGGACATTGTCAGTGGTTTATCTAAGGTCAATAGGCATTTATTCAAATTTTTCTAGAAATAAATCACACAATTTTATTTGTGCATGTAAATCAATTACAATATTTTATATAGTAACAATATGTTTTGAGATGATATAGAATATAAAAGTGTTATTATGCCTTACTTGCTCCATTTTGTCTATCCTTGACATAACAGGCTACGTTTGTCAAGTATTTAATATATTATTCCTACTTAGTTACAAAATTGTTTTTGATAGATGACACATAACAAAATATAATATATTTCATACAAAGGTTCATTCACTCTTCACTTTCCACTGATTTACTTTGTCTTTCAGTATCCCAATTCATTTATTAATACAAAAGCTTTCAGTTTCCATCTATACTAACATAACTCCATCTCCAATATTGAAGGCAATCTTTAACCTAGTCACATTACCTGGTTATTTTAGATTAACTGTTTTCTTTTATTCCCATATAAATATAAAGAATGTAGCAAGATAATTCTATGTGTTTGATCTCTGTATAACTTTTACTGTTCTTAAATTTCTACCTTGGTATTATGCTTATAGATTCTAAATCATGTTATAAAGTTTTATCATTTTTTTACAGTTAAGAATCACTACATATAACACCTACAGGTTAAATGTCATTTGTGTACTATGTTTCATGTTAGAAAAACATAATCTATCTTATCTAATATAAGTTAATATTTCAATGAAGTATAATCCATTTCTTCAATTTTGTTTATATGAACATGAAAAGTTGTCTTCAAGAAATCACATTAGAATTGCAACAGCTTGTAACACTTTAATGTATTTATATCTTTACCTAATTAAATTTAGAGCAGAAAAATTGTTTCCAATATCAATTTGTGTGATGTGAGTTCTAATTAACATTTGAATGTAATAAATATATATATTTTCACATATATGTGACTATGATTGTAGAAGTATAATTTGTAATAAGAGTTGATGTTTAATTTCCTCTAACGTTTTCTTTGTCTAGATGTGGGACTTGGTATAATTCTTTTCCTTCAATAATAACTTGTTCATTGATTCTGCCATTGTTCTCGTTTGTTAATACAACTATCTCTGTGAAATTGTTTCATAGCTGACTTCCTGTATTTTACAATTTTTCTGTTCCTTTTGACAATGTTCACTGAACTATAGATGCATGTGCTATGATTTAGATGTGTCTCTTGGGATTGGGCTTCCTATGATTTGCTTGTTTCTGCTTTGTTTCCCAGATTGGTTTTCTTTTTTGTTTCTTTGTTTTGTCATAATCTTCATTTGCTATAAGGAAAAGCTTCTTTTATCAGGAATAGTAGCTTTAATTATTTCTAAGAGTAAATGGTAGGAATTAGAATATAGAAACTCTGCTGCTATAGTAAAGTGATATTATTTTCTAGGTTTCATGATCTCTTTAGCTCCAGGAACTTAGCTAGGCTTTTAGTATCAGTCTTTATTTTTCTCCTGATGATTGAGCCTTAAGTCTAATAAGAGAGTTCTTAGTTGCCATTGACATGTGAACATACATATCCTCCCATACTGGTAGTTGTTTTGTTTCATAGGAGCTGCAGCTGTGTAAGACTGTATAATCACATCCCTCCCATAGAAGCTAGTACTGTTTTATCTGGAATCATGGAAGCCTCAGGAAACAGGATTTTATGTCAAATTCAGCAAGAATCATAACAGTCCTTTGTTCAAAATTTATTGTTTCTTCAGGTATAAGAACCCATACTCATTCACTGAAAGACTTTTAAGTATTCCATAGATAACCGCTAATGAATGGGGAGTCACATCCAAAACATAGACATTTGTCATTTTGGTATTTTGTTTTTTAAAATCTTGATTAATAAATGTATATACCTAATGTAATTCAAATACAAATAAATGGAGAGATGCCATGGATTGTGATTAATACATGTAATTTTAAGAGAAGTCTTAACAGCTTTTTTTACAACATTTGTTGGTCTTTGCCCCACTTTTCCCCTGATTTAAGAATTGATGGCTTCTACCCCCTCCTCCACTACCACTTTCCTGGTTCCTTCTGCTGAGGTAGACCCCCTGCCAGGTCTGCCACAGGGAAGGCCCCATCTCCTGATGCATTCTAGAGAGCCAGCAGCTTGCAGGGCATTTGAAAACCAGCAGCAAGCAGGGCATTTGAACTTGCCAGGTCTGCCGCAGGGAAGACACCATCTTCTGATACTTCCTAGAGAACCAGCCATATGCAGGGCATTTGAAAGAACAGGAATCTCAGGAGTACAGATACACAGGCTTGCAGGGCAGAAGCCACAGTCAGAGACAGCAAGACCAGCTAACACCAGAGATAACTAGATGGCAAAATGCAAACGCAAGATCACTACCAATAGAAACCAAGGCAACCTGGCACCATCAGAACCCAGTTCTCCCACAACAGCAAATCCTGGATATCCCATCACATCACATCGGAAAAGCAAGAGCTGGATTTAAAATCACATCTCATGATGCTGATAGAGGACTTCAGGAAGGACATAAATAACTCCCTTAAAGAAATATAGGAGAACATGCCTCAACAGGAAGAAGCCCTTAAGGAGGAAATACAAAAATCCCATAAAGAAATACAGGACAATGTAAGTCAACAAGTAGAAGCCCTTAAAAAGGAAAGACAAAAATTCCTTAAAGAAATACAGGAGAACATGGGTCATCAGGTAGAAGCCCTTTGAGAGAAAACACAAAAATCCCATAGGGAATTTATGGGAGAACACCGATCAACAGACAGAAGCCCTTAAAGAGAAAACACAAAAATCCTTAAGGAAACACAAGAGAACATGGGTCAACAGATAGAAACCCTTAAAGAGGAAACACAAAATTCACTTAAAGAATTTCAGGAAAACACACACACACAAAAAAAAAAAAACAAGTGAAGGAATTGAACAAAACTATCCAGTATCTAAAAATGGAAGTAGATACAATAAAGAAATCTCAAAAGGAGACATCTCTGGAGATAGATAACCTTGGAAAGAATTCAGAAGTCATAGATGCAAGCATCAACAACAGAATGCAAGAGATACAAAAAAAGAATCTGGGATGCTGAAGATTCCATAGAAAGCATTGACTCAACAATCAAAGAAAATGCAAAATGCAAAAAGCTTGTAACACAAAACATCCAGTAAATCCAGGACACAATGAGAAGACCAAGCCTATGGCTTATATGCATAGAAGAAAGTGAGGATTTACATCTTAATGGGGCAGTAAATATCTTCAACAAAATTACAGAAGAAAACTTCTCTAACCTAAAGAAAGAGATCCCCATGAACATAAAAGAAGCCTACAGAACTCCAAACAGACGGCACCAGAACAGAAATTTGTCCCGTCACATAATAATCAAAACAAAAAATGTACTAAAAAAAGAAAGAATATTAAAAGCAATAAGGGAAAAATGTCAAGCAACATATAAAGGCAGATCTATTAGAATTACACCAGACTTCTCACCAGAAATTATGAAAGCTCGAAGATCCTGAGAAGATGTCATAAAGACCCTAATAGAACATAAATTTCATCCCAGACTAGTATACCCAGCAAAATTCTCAATTTTCTCCATAGAGGGAGAAAACAAGATATTCCATGACAAAAGCAAATTTAAAAAATATCTTTCACAAAACCATTTCTACAAAGGATAACAGGTGGAAAATATGAACACAAGGCAGGAAACCACACCCTAGAAAAAGCAAAAAAGTAATTGTCTTTCAACAAACCCAAAGAAGATAGCAACACATACAGAATTTTACCTTTAAAAAATAAGATAACAGTAAGCAACAATCACTTTTCCTTAATATCTCTTAACATATATTGTCTCAATTCTCCAATAAAAAGGCATAGATTAACAGACTAATATGTAAACAGGAACCAACATTTTGCTGCATACAAGAAACTCACATCAGTGACAAAGGCAGTCACTACTTCAGAGTCAAACACAATTTTCCAAGTAAATGGTCCCAATAAACAAGCTGGAGTGGCCGTTCTTATATTGGATAAAACTGACTTTCAAAAAAAAGTTGTCAAAAAAGATCAGGAGGGACACTTCATACTTAACAAGGGAAAAATCTACCAAGATGAACTCTCAATTCTGAACATCTATGCTCCGAATGCAAAGGCACCCACAATCATAAAGTGAACTTTACTAAAGCTCAAAGCACACATTGCATCCCATATAATAATAGTGGGAGACTTCAACACCCCAGTCTCAACAATGGACAAATTATGGAAACTGACACTGAAAAGAGACACAGTGAAACTACCTGAAGTTATGGACCAAATGTACCTAACAGATTTTTATATAACATTCAATCCTAAAGCAGAATATACCTTCTTCTCAGCACCTCATGGTACCTTCTCCAAAATTGACCATATAATAGGTCACAAAACAGGCCTCAACAGATACAGTAATATTGAAATTATCCCATGAACCTTATCAGATCACAAAGGACTAAGGCTGGCCTTAAGTTCAAAAAAAGAAATAAATAAACAATGGAAAACACACATATACGTGTACTTTGAACAATGCTCTTCTCAATGATAGCTTGTTCAACGAAGAAATAAAGAAAGAAATTAAAGACTTTCTAAAATTTAATGAAAATGAAGACAGATCATACCAAAATTTATGGGATACAGTGAAAGCAGTGCTAAGAGGAAAACTGATAGCTTTAAATGCCTCCAAAAAGAAAATGGAGAGAACTTACACTAGAAACTTGACAGTGCATCTGAAATCTCTGGAACAAAAAGAAGCAAGAGGAGTAGACAGCAGGAAATAATCAAACTCAGGGCTGAAATCAGCCAAATAAAAACAAAAAGAACTATACAAAGACTCAACAAAACCAGGAGCTGATTCCTTGAGAAAATCAACAAGATAGATAAACCCGTGGCAATACTAGCCAGAGGGCACAGAGGCACTAATCAAATTAATAAAATCAGAAATGAAAAGGAAGATATAACAACAGAAACTGTGGAAATTCAAAAAAATCACCAGATCCTAATGCAAGAGCTTATACTCAAAAAAATTTGAAGATCTGGAAAAAATGGACAACTTTCTAGATATATACCAGGTGCCAACATTAAAACAGGATCAGATAAACCATTTAAATAGTCCTATAAGTTCTAAGGAAATAGAAGGAGGTGTTAGTAGTCTCCCATCAAAAAAAAAAAAAATAAATAAATAAAAAATAAAAAATAAATAAAAAAAAATGGGCCCTGGAATAGTTGGGTTTAGTGGGGAATTCTATCAGACCTTCAAAGAAGAACTAATAGTGATACTCTTCAAACTCTTTGACTAAATAAAAACTCAAGGGACACTACCCACCTCATTCTTAGAAGCCACAATAACACTTATATCTAAACCAAACAAGGAAAGAGAATTTCAGGCCAATCTCCCTTATGAACATTGATGCAAAAATACTCAACAAAATTCTGGCCAACCAAATCCAAGAATTCATGAAAACAATAATTCACCATGATCAAGTATGCTTCATCCTAGGGATGCAGGGATGGTTCAATATATGGAAATCCATCAATATAATCCACTACATAAGCAAACTCAAGGAAAAAAAAAACACATGGTCATTTCATTAGATGCTATAAAGACTTTTGACAAAATCCAGTATCCCCTCATGATAAAAGTCTTTGAGAGACCAGGAAACCAAGGCCCATATCTAAACATAGTGAAAGCAATATACTGCAAACTGGTAGCCAATATCAAACTAAATGGAGAAAAACTTAAAGCAATCCCACTAAATTCGGGAACCAAACAAGGCTGCCCATGCTCTCACTATCTATTCAATATAGTACTTGAAGTCCTAGCCAGAGCAATAAGACAACAAAAGGAGGCCAAAGATATACAAATTGCAAAGGAAGAAGACAAAATATTACTATTTGTAGATGATGTTATCATACACTTCAGCTACCCCAAAACTTCCACCAGAGAACTCCTAAAGCAGATAAACAACTTCAACAAAGTGGCTGGATATAAAATTAACTCAAACAAATCAGTAGCCTTCCTATACTCAAAGGATAAACAAGCTGAGAAAGAAATTAGGGAAATGACACCTTTCACAATAGTCACAAATAATATTACATACTTTGGTGTGACTCGAACCAAGCAAGTGAAAGATCTGTATGAAAAGAACATCAAGTCTCTCAAGAAAGAAATCAAAAAAGATCTCAGAATATGGGAAGATCTCCCGTGCTCACGGATTGGCAGGATTAATATAGTAAAAATGGCCATCTTGCAGAAAGCAATCTACAGATTCATTGCAATCCCCATCAAAATTCCAAATCAATTCTTCATAGAGTTAGAAAGAGCAATTCTCAAATTTATCTGGAATAACAAAAAATCCAGGATAGCAAAAACTATTCTGCACAACAAAAGATCTCCTGGGGGAGTCACCATCTCTGACCTCAAGCTCTACTACAGAGCAATAGTGATAAAAACTGTATGGTATTGGTAAGGAGACAGGCAGGAAGATCAATGGAATAGAATTGAAGACCCAGAAAAGAACCCGAACACATATGGTCACTTGAAATTTGACAAAGGAGCTAAAAATATCCAGTGGAAAAAAGACAGCATTTTTAACATATGGTGCTGGATCAGTATGCATAAAAATGCAAATTGAGCCATTCTTATCACCTTGTAGAAATCTAAATCTCAGTGGATCAACGACCTCCACATAAAACCAGACACACTGAAGCTTATAGAGGAGAGATCGGGGAAAATCTTGAACACATGGACACAGGGGACAATTTTTTGAATAGAATACCAATGACTTATGCTCTAAGAACAAGAATCAACAAATGAGACCTCATAAAACTGCAAAGCTTCTGTGAGGCAAAAGACACAGTAATCAGACAAAATGGCAACCAACAAATTGGGAAAAGATCCTTATCAATCCTATATACGATAGAGGGTTAATATTCAATGCATACAAAGGACTCAAGAAGTTAGAATCCAGAGAGTCAAATAACCCTATTAAAAAATGGGATACAGAGCTAAACAGGGAATTCTCAACTGAGGAATCTCCCATGGCCCTGAAGCACCTAAAGAAATGTTCAGCATCCTTAGGTATCAGGGATATGAAAATCAAAAAACACTGAGATTCCACCTCACACTTGTCAGAATGGCTAAGATGAAAAACTCAGGGGATAGCAGATGCTGGAGAGGATGTGGGGAAAGAGGATCACTTTTCCATGTTGGTGGTATTGCAAGATGGTAAAAACACTCTGGAAATCAGTTTAGACGTTACTCAGAAAATTAGACATAGTACTACCTGAGGACCCAGCTACACCATTCCTGGGCATATATCCAGAAGATGCTCCAACAACATACTCCACTATGTTCATAGTGGTCTTATTTATAATAGCCAGAAGCTGGAAAGAACCAAGATGTCCTTCAACAGAGGAATAGATACAGAAATTTTGGTATATATACACAATGGAGCTATTAAAAACAATGAATTCATGAAATTCTAAGGCAAATGGATGGAACTAGAAAGTGTTATCCTGAGTAAAATAACCCAATCACAAAGTAACCTAATCACAAAAGAACACACATGGTATTCACTCACTGAGAAGAGGATTTTAATTCAAAAGCTCAAAATAAACAAGTTACTATTCACAGACCACAGGTAGCTCAAGAAGAAGGAGAACTGAAGTGGAGGTGCTTGGGTTCCTCTGAGAAAGGGAACAAAATATTCACAATTGCAATAAAGGAAACAAATTGTGGAGCAGAGACTGAAGGAAAGGCCACCCAGAGACAGCCCTTCCTGGGGATTAATCCTATAAACAGTCACCAAACCCTGACGCTATTATGAATGACAAGAAGTGCATACCAAAAGGAGCATATTATGGTTGTCTCAGGAGGGGCACTGCCAGAGCCTTACACATAAGGAGGCAGATGCTAGCAGCCAAACATTGGACTGGGTGTCGGGTCCCTAAAGGAGGAGTTGGAGGGCAGACTGGAGGAGCTGAAGGGGTTTACAGCCCCATGGGAAGAACAATGTTTACCACCCAGAAGCCCCAGGACTCCCAGGGATTAACCATCAATCAATGGGTACACATGTTTCCAGCCAAAAATGAGGCAGAGGAATGCCTTGTTGGGCATCAGTGGGAGTAGAGGTCCTTTATCCTGTGAATTCTCAATAGGTGCCCCAACAAAGGGAAATTGAGGAGAGGGGAGGTGGGAATGGGTCAGGTGGCGGGGAATATACTTGGAGGCAGGGGGTGGTAGGAGGTGTTGAGGGTTTTCGAGGAGGTGGGTGTACTAGTCAGGGTTCTCTAGAGTCACAGAATGTATGGGTAGTCTCTATATAGTTAGGGAGTTAGACGATGACTTAAAGCGTGTAGTCCAACTCCCCAATAATAGTCAGCAGTACTTGTGGATGGAAGTCCAAGGATCTAGCAGTTGCTCAGTCCCACGAGGCAGCTGTGGATGGAAGTCCCAGGATCTAGCAGTTGCTCAGTCCCACGAGGCAGGCTAGGAGAAGCCAGAGTGAATCTTCCTTCTTCCAATGTCCTTATAAAGGTCTCTAGCAGAGGGTGTGGCCCAGATTAAAGGTGTGTGCCACCACTCTTTTTATCCAAGATGACCTTGAACTCAGAGATCTCCTAATCTTAATCTTCTAGAATTCATAGTCACTATGCATCAAGATCTCCAGGTCAGAAACTTGTATCTCTGAGCCTCCAGATTAGTATTATAGGTGAACATTCCAATTCTTGATTAGTTCATTCCAGATTTAGTCAAGTTGACAACCTGGAATAGCCACTACAGGGGGGAAACCAGGAAAGGAAATAAAAATAAAAGAAAATAAAAAAATAAAGAATTGATAGAAAAAAAGTGAGAATGAATATCCAATCATTTAATTCTCTACAATTGCTTTCTTCCAACAGTCAATATAATATTCAAGAAAGATTATCAGATATGAAACTATATCAAATAAGTAATATAAAAGAAAACAAACAGATATAAAAATCATGGTGTCCTGTGAAATTCTCTACACATGAGTAGAATAGGGACTTATATAATGTCATCCAAATAAATTTATGGTACATTTTGAAATAATAAAGTTTTATTTAAAAAGAATCTTGAAAAGAAAATAAATTAATACTCAAAACCATATATCAATATTTGTACTATTTAAATCACAAGATAAACTCTCATGAAATAAACATACAAACTAATATATTAAAATATGTTAAATATGTAATAAATTATGTACATAGGTTGATGTCATAAACTCATTTACTAAACAGTATTTGAATTTTCAATGATTAACCTAATTTCACCTTAACTCTTATCTTAGTTCTAGCTTTCCAGTTCCTAGACTCATTAGGTTCTTTTCCTAAAGTTCTGCCAATTAATTTGAAAGTTTGATTTGTCATTCTTATTCCTGTCTTTCTGCTAAATCCTTCCACTTAGAAAATACACTCTGACTCAGCAACTATTAGCATCCACTAAACCTTATAATTATAAATTATTCAATTCTAGTATTTAATAGGTACTAATGATGTTTATCATACACTAACATTTTTCTGTTAGTGTTTCATAATATTTTCTGAATAATATAGTCAGTGTACATATACTTTGAAATCAGCTTCTGATATTCTGGATTAACCCATGAAATAGTAGTATTTAAATAATCGTTTATTGATCAGCAAGATGGAGGATGATCTCAGGTTCAGCTTTTTCTGTTACATTGAATAATACTATGAGTTTCTCCATCCTTGGTGACAATCAAATTTAGACCTTTCACTTAAGTAATACTTCAGAGTATGAAGTACATGCATATATGTACTTAAGCACATATATGTGAGTATGAAAACTAGAAGGGATTGATCTTCCATAAACTGATATTAAGAACATGTTCAATAAGTCAACGCTGTGTCCTTGTTAACAGCTTTTTGGAGAATTCCTGTGTTAGCCTCTTTTATATTAAGACAGAGACACTATTATCAAGTCAGCTTTAAAAGGAAGAAAGTGTAGAAATGGCTCCAGAATGTTAGTGTCCATTACTATCCTGGTGAGGAGCATGGCGGCAGGAAGGGAGGCATGGCTCTTATGTAGCAGCTGAGAGCTCATTTCTTAAGAAAACAATGAAGAATCAGAAACAAAGACAGGGAAAACAGGGAATGGCGATGACATCAGCTTTTAAAACCTAGAAGTCTGTCCCCAGTGGTATACATTCTCCAACAAGGCAACATCTCCTATTCTCCACAAATAGTTCCAAAAAGTGGGGACCAGGCATTCAAATATATGTGTCTAGGCAACTTGCATTCAAACTACCACAATCCCATAGTTACTAATTTATGCCTTTGTGTAACTTGGCTTTCCAGTGATGAAGCTTATTCCTTGATAATTCACTTATACCTATGTGTAATTATGCATTCATATGATGAAATTCAGGAGCATTCTGAGATGTTACAATCACATTATAAAGTGGATACATAAACTAATCTATTATTCAAAATAGAGAACATTTAAGACAGATATCTTTGTCCTCATCTCTACCTTCTCTTGAGCACTACAGATGAATACAAGCAATCTGGTTCCTTGAGTATCTTTACCCATGCCACTCAATATCAACCCTGACAGAGTATCTCTCTTTAAGCTCTATCATAGCTCAGCTCCAAGTAGCTTCCTTGCTTCTTTTCAATTCTTCATGACTCTTTTCACGTATTTTGGAAAAGATGACAGGAGCCTCAGAGCTTACCCAGATGCCAACCAAAACTAAGAGAGGTATTTATAAAACTGAATTCTCATGTCATCACCACTCTCCATAAGAACACATTTTTAAAAAGTTATTGATAAATTTTATATATATATTTTTTTATTTTCTAAGATTTTTTTATTTACATTCCAAATCATTTCCCCTTTCCCATTAACTCCCTCCCCAAAAGTTCTATAAGCCCCCTTCCCTCCCTCTTTTCTCCATTCAACCCCCTCTCATTTCTCTGTCCTGGCGTTCCCCTATATCCAGTCTTTCCAGGACCAGGGGTCTCTCCTTCCATCTTCTTAGAAATCTATTGATATGAGAATTGTGTCTAGGGTATTCCTAGATTCTGGGTTAATATCCCCTTATCAGTGACTGCATACCATGTGTGTTCTTTTGTGATTGGGTTACCTCACTAAGGATGATATTTTCAAGTTCTGACCATTTGCCTAGGAATTTCATGAATTCATTGTTTTTAATTGCAGAGTAGTATTCCATTGTGTAGATATACCACATCTTCTGAATCCATTCCTCCATTGAGGGACATCTGGGTTCTTTCCAGCTTCTGGCTATTATAAATAAGGCTGCTATGAACATAGTGGAGCATGTGTCCTTATTGCATGCAGGTAGAGCCTCGTGGTATAAGCCCAGGAGTGGTATAGCCTGATCCTCCGGGAGTGTCATGCCCAGTTTTTTGAGGAACCACCAGACTGCTTTCCAGAGTGGTTGTACCAGCTTGCAATTTCACGAGCAGTGGAGGAGTGTTCCTCTTTCTCCACATCCTCGCCAACAACTGCTGTCTCCTGTGTTTTTGATCTTAGCCATCCTGACTGGTGTGAGATGGAATCTCAGGGTTGTTTTGATTTGCATTTCCCTAATGACTAAGGATGATGAACATCTCTTTAGGTGCTTCTCAGCCATTAGATATTCTTCAGGTGAAAACTCTTTGTTTAGCTCTGTACCCCATTTTTTAATAGGGTTACTTGCCTCTCTGGAGTTGAACTTCTTGAGTTCTTTGTATATATTGGATATCAGCCCTCTGTTGGATGTAAGTTTGGTAAAGGTCATTTCCCACTTAGTTGGTTGCCGCTTTGTCTTTTTGACAGTGTCTTTTGCTTTGCAAAAACTTTGTAATTTAATGAGGTCCCATTTGTCAATTATTGATCTTAGAGCATAAGCTATTGGAGTTCTATTCAGGAAATTCTCCCCTGTGCCCATATGTTCAAGGTTCTTCCCTAGTTTCCTTTCTATTAGTTTCAGTGTGTCTGGTTTTATGTGGAGATCCTTGATCCACTTGGAATTGAGCTTAGTGCAAGGAGATAAGAATGGGTCAATTTGCATTCTCCTGCATGTTGACCTCCAGTTGAGCCAGCACCATTTGTTGAAAAGGCTATCGTTTTTCCACTGGAAGGTTTTAGCTCCTTTGTCAAAGATCAAGTGACCATAGGACTGTAGATTCATTTCTGGGTCTTCAATTCTGTTCCATTGATCTACATGCCTGTCACTGTACCGATACCATGCGGTTCTTAACACTATTGCTCTGTAGTACAGCTTGAAGTCCGGGATACTGATTCCCCAGAGGTTCTTTTACTCTTGAGAATAGTTTTAGCTATTCTGGGTTTTCTGTTATACCAGATGAATTTTTGAATTGCTCTTTCTAACTCTATGAAGAATTGAGTTGGGATTTTGATGTGGATTGCATTGAATCTGTATATTACTTTTGGTAAGATGGTCATTTTTACTATATTAATCCTGCCAATCCATAAGCATGGCAGATTTTTCCATCTTCTGAGGTCTTCTTCAATTTCTTTCTTCAGAGACTTGAAGTTCTTGTCATAAAGTTCTTTCACTTGTTTGGTTAGAGTCATGCCAAGATACTTTATATGGTTTGTGGCTATCGTGAAGGGTATCATTTCTCTTACTTCTTTCTCAGCCTGCTTATCCTTTGAGTATAGGAAGGCTACTGACTTGCTTGAGTTGATTTTATATCTGGCCACTTTGCTGAAGTCGTTTATCAGCTGTAGGAGTTCTCTGGTGGAGTTCTTTGGGTCGCTTAAATATACTATCATATCGTCTGCAAATAGTGATAGTTTGATTTCTTCCTTTCCAATTTGTATCCCTTTGACCTCTTTTTGTTGTCTAATTGCTGTAGCTAGAACTTCAAGTACTATATTGAAAAGATATGGAGAGAGAGGGCAGCCTTGTCTAGTCCCTGATTTTAGTGGGATTGCTTCAAGTTTCTCTCCATTTAGATTGATGCTGGCTACCAATTCATGTAAATTTATTGTGTATGGGGAAAGTTTTAGAGAACATAGAACAACATTTAAATATTTTAACTTTCAATGAATAATTTTTGAGCTTTAACATTTATTCTGCCCTAACATCTTGATGCCCAGTGTGTTGGGAATTAATACATCTGGTATTTTTCATTTAAGCATATTTTACACTTGCCTCTGACAAAAGTATACTCCACAATCAACCTTTGCCTAAATCCATGGATATCTGAAATTAAATATAATCTTAATGTTACAATTTAAATAGTTGTAGTTACTTTAGCAGAATAGCTGAAGATATGCCCACAGTTAATAGTGTACTTGTGGTCCAAGTACATAAAATAATATCACTAAAAGTCACCATGAATATACTAACATAAAACCTTTCTGTACTGAGTAGAGTCAGCAAGTCTATGACAGTAGTATGCATACACAATACTGAACTCTACTAGGCAAATACTTTTTTCTTGAAAGAATTGCTGTTCTGAAAATTTATGCTGTGACTAAACAGTTCATTAAAGATTGATGGAGCTAATAGTTTTATTATTGAAGGCTTAGTATATTGTCAGGGAGGAAAGGATGACTACACTTTGATAGGAAGTAAGTGTTAGAAATATCATTTTAAACTTCTACTTAGTTATTTGTAGTTAGATTTATGAATAAATATGCAAAGATGGTAGAAAAGTAAAATATGATGATTGTTAGACATAAGATTATAGTTAGCTAGATAATTGATAATAAACAATAGATAATTGATAAGTTGCTTGACATATTGATAGATGTTAGTTTATACATGTATACTCCCTTACCTAAACTGCAACGATCAAGATAGAATAATATGATTTGTATCAATAAGCCCATTGAGTTTTCACCTCTTGGTTTTTATATTATTCTCCAATAAAAATAAATCAGTCATTTTGCAATGAAAGAGAAAACTGTATAAGATGGATATTGAGACTATTAGAACACCAGAATGAAAGAAAATACTGCGTTTTAAAAAAATAGTTATGTGAAATGGACACAAAACCCAATTGTCTTTCTAAAATCCTTTTTGTGCTTTTTGTTGTTAGAAATAAATCTCGAGGAAATGGACAATTTCCTTGACAGATACCAAATACCAAAATTAAATCAGGATCAAATAGACCATCTAAACCGTCCTATAACCCCTGAAGAAATAGAAGTTGTCATTGGAATTCTTCCAACCAAAAAAAGCACAGGTCCAGATGGTTTTAGTGCAGAATTCTATCAGAACTTCAAAGAAGACCTAACACCAATACTCTTCAAACTGTTCCACAAAATAGAAACAGAAGGAACAGTACCCAACTCGTTCTATGAAGCCACAATTACACTAACACCAAAATCACACAAAGATCCGACAAAGAAAGAGAATCTCAGGCCAATCTCTCTTATGAATATTGATGCAAAAATACTCAATAAAATTCTTGCCAACCGAATCCAAGAACACATCAAAACGATCATTCACCACGATCAAGTAGGCTTCATCCCAGGGATGCAGGGATGGTTCAATATAAGGAAATCCATCAATGTAATCCACTACATAAACAATCTCAAAGAAAAAAAACCACATGCTCATCTCATTAGATGCTGAGAAAGCATTTGACAAAATTCAGCATCCTTTCATGCTAACGGTCTTGGAAAGATCAGGAATTCAAGGCCCATATCTAAACATAGTAAAAGCAATTTACAGCAAACCGGTAGCCAGCATCAATTTAAATGGAGAGAAACTTGAAGCAATCCCACTAAAATCAGGGACTAGACAAGGCTGCCCTCTCTCTCCATATCTTTTCAATATAGTACTTGAAGTTCTAGCTAGAGCAATTAGACAACAAAAAGAGGTCAAAGGGATACAAATTGGAAAGGAAGAAGTCAAATTATCACTATTTGCAGACGATATGATAGTATACTTAAGTGACCCAAAGAACTCCACCAGAGAACTCCTACAGCTGATAAACGACTTCAGCAAAGTGGCCTTATATAAAATCAACTCAAGCAAGTCAGTAGCCTTCCTATACTCAAGGATAAGCAGGCTGAGAAAGAAGTAAGAGAAATAATACCCTTCACAATAGCCACAAACCATATTAAGTATCTTGGCGTGACTCTAACCAAACAAGTGAAAGATCTATATGACAAGAACTTCAAGTCTCTGAAGAGAGAAATTGAAGAAGACCTCAGAAGATGGAAAAATCTGCCATGCTCATGGATTGGCAGGACTAATATAGTAAAAATGAGCATCTTACCAAAAGTAATACAGATTCAATGCAATCCCCATCAAAATCCCAACTCAATTCTTCATAGAGTTAGAAAGAGCAATTCAAAAATTCATCTGGAATAACAGAAAACCCAGAATAGCTAAAACTATTCTCAAGAGTAAAAGAACCTCTGGGGGAATCAGTATCCGGGACCTCAAGCTGTACTACAGAGCAATAGTGTTAAAAACCACATGGTTTTGGTACAGTGAGAAGCATGTAGATCAATGGAACAGAATTGAAGACCCAGAAATGAATCCACACTCCTATGGTCACTTGATCTTTGACAAAGGAGCTAAAACCATCCAGTGGAAAAAAGATAGCCTTTTCAACAAATGGTGCTGGCTCAGCTGGAGGTCAACATGCAGAAGAATGCAAATTGACCCATTCTTATCTCCTTGCACTAAGCTCAATTCTACATGGATCAAAGATCTCCACATAAAACCAGACACACTGAAACTAATAGAAGGGAAACTAGGGAAGAACCTTGAACATATGGGCACAGGGGAGAATTTCCTGAACAGAACTCCAATAGCTTATGCTCTAAGATCAAGAATAGACAAATGGGACTTCATTAAATTACAAAGTTTTGCAAGGCAAAAGACACTGTCAAAAAGACAAAGCGGCAACCAACTAACTGGGAAATGATCTTTACCAACCTTACATCCGACAGAGGGCTAATATCCAATATATACAAAGAACTCAAGAAGTTCAACTCCAGAGAGGCAAGTAACCCTATTAAAAAATGGGGTACAGATCTACACAAAGAGTTCTCACCTGAAGAATATCTAATGGCTGAGAAGCACCTAAAGAGATGTTCATCATCCTTAGTCATTAGGGAAATGCAAATCAAAACAACCCTGAGATTCCATCTCACACCAGTCAGGATGGCTAAGATCAAAAACACAGGAGACAGCAGTTGTTGGCGAGGATGTGGAGAAAGAGGAACACTCCTCCACTGCTGGTGGAATTGCAAGCTGGTACAACCACTCTGGAAAGCAGTCTGGCGGTTCCTCAGAAAACTGGGCATGACACTCCCGGAGGATCCGGCTATACCACTCCTGGGCATATACCCAGAGACTTTACCTGCATGCAATAAGGACACATGCTCCACTATGTTCATAGCAGCCTTATTTATAATAGCCAGAAGCTGGAAAGAACCCAGATGTCCCTCAATGGAGGAATGGATTCAGAAGATGTGGTATATCTACACAATGGAATACTACTCTGCAATTAAAAACAATGAATTCACGAAATTCCTAGGCAAATGGTCAGATCTTGAAAATATCATCCTTAGTGATGTAACCCAATCACAAAAGAACACACATGGTATGCAGTCACTGATAAGGGGATATTGACCCAGAATCTCGGAATACCCTAGACACAATCCGCATATCAATAGATTTCTAAGAAGATGGAAGGAGAGACCCCTGGTCCTGGAAAGACTGGATGTAGGGGAACACCAGGACAGAGTAAGGAGAGGGGGTTGAATGAAGAAAAGAGGGAGGGAAGGGGGCTTATGGGACTTTTGGGGAGGGAGGAAACGGGAAAGGGGAAATGATTTGGAATGTAAATTAAAAAAAATAATAAAATAAATAATTAAAAAAAGAAAATAAATGTTTTAAATGTAAGTATGAGTAGTGTTTGTAAAGTCAGAAAGAGTACTAAAAATAAACAAATAAAGAGAATTATAATAAAATCTGCAGAACTGATTTGGAAACAGAAGCATTACCATGAAAATGCTTATATGTAGACAGCCTTATTGGGGTGCCATGCCACTTGGCAGGAGCTTGACATTGACCAAGGACAAGGAAATGGACTTCAGGCAGGAATCTGACATTAGGCAATGACAAGGGAGTAAGCTCAAAAAGGAATCAGACATTAGGGCATGATAGGGACGTTAAGTTTAGGCAAGAATCTGATGTTAGACTATAATAGGGAAGTAGGTTAAGGCAGGAATTTTAATCTTATGGTGGAATGAAAGAAGCAGGCTTCAGGCAGGATTTTGGGCTTGGACAAGGAAGTAGGCTCAGGTATTTTGGTCTTTCTTACATACCCTTGGAAACTGTCACTGTGAAGTATTAATGGACTTTTCTTGTTGCCTTGACAATTTTGTGTTTACTGTCTTTCCCTGTTCCTCATTGTACCACTATTATCCTTAATATTTGCATGTAATTAAAATGGTATAAAAGTGGATTGGAAATTATTAAACCTGGCTTCAGTTTAAGAATTGACTGGGGTCATGCTAAAATGTTGTCTTATCTCTTTTCTTTTTAATCCTGGCTTCTGTGCTGGAGGACCTGTTGACTGACTGAGCAGACTTGGTCACTTGTAGTTGGATAATTATATAAAGAAATAATTATTCATGTATGCTAGTATCCATAAAATATATGGCCTACTTATATATCTATTATTTACTAATCAGTGTCAAACAAAGATTCTTGTGGGTAAAAATCCACACCATTGATACTTAAATCTTACATTTCTAGATCATTCTAGGAACAGAGGAAAAATGAAGACATTTGGAATAAAATACTTAGGGAAATGCCTTCTGATTGATTGTTTAGTCATAGGCTGAAATCACTCACCATTTTTATTTACTGTTTTAAGAAACCAAATAGATTTGAAATTATTAGAAAGATGTGTTTCCTTGCTGCAAAAGTAATTATCCTCAGAACAGTGCTTAGTTAATTAAAAAGAATAAAAATAAAAGCTTCCCGCCATGGATCAATAATCACAGAAAGAAATTAATAATATTCAATTTCTTGTTAACTACTATACAAGAAAATGAGAGGCATTAGAATTCAGCATTCTAATATCAGTGTTGACTAAAGGAAGAAGGACAATTTAGAAAATAGAGTTAAGAAAAGGAAATTGTTTCTGCTGTTATGCTTTTCACTTGCTTGATATTATCTGTGAATTTTTTTCATTTCATTTGTTATAAATAAGCACAGCTGAAGTTGTAATTGTGTGTTTGTAGGGAAATAACTGCATTTATAAATTTTGATAGGACAGTGAAGACATTCATGTCTCTCCAAATTACCATGTAGAGGAATTTGATTCCAGCAACGTGGCTGCTTTGGCTAGAATACAGACAGAATTTTAATTGTGGGAGACGGAGGCAAGCAGGTCTTTGGGTTCAGGACCAGCCTGGGACAGAACTAGTTTAAGATACAGAATGGCTTAGGTATATGCTTGGTGGTACAAGCCTTTAATCCCAGCATTCAGGAGTTCAGCTCAGTCAGTCAGCACAAGAGTAAAATGCAATGGAGCTGAGGTCAGTTCCATTCAGTTGATGCAGCAGAGACAGTTGAAGCCAGAGAATAAGAAGGAGCCAGAAGATTATAACGAAGTGCCAGAGACATTTTTAGGCCAAACAGAGCAATTCAATGAAAAGGTAAGAGAAGCCAGATAGAATCAGCTATCTTGAGGAGAAGTTTAAGCTGGAACAACCGAGTTGAACTGTCCAGCTAGATCTCAGAAAGAGCTAGAAAGGATGAGGTGATACAGCAGTAAGCCTTTCATATAGTAATTATATCTGGTGAATAAAAGATATTTTTACAATATGGTCTAGTCTGCCCACTGATTGAAGCAAACCAGCCAAAACAAACCTGAACATAGACATGGATTGGCTATCTACAGACTGACAAAGGAATACAAAAGAGCACAGAAGAGTTAAAAATAAACCAAATATCCATTAACTTTGTGATACCTTTTTGATTCTTGTTTCTTTGTTGTTTATTTCTTTGGCTTTTGTGTGTGTGTGTGTGTGTGTGTGTGTGTGTGTGTGTGTGTGTGTGTGTGTAGGTAGCACAGTGGGTAACAATAACAATTAGAGGTAATTGAAAAGAGGTACTGAATTAAAATCAGAGCTGGGGATTCAAGGGTACATGGGAGAGGTTAGATGCAGGAAAAAATGGAAGGAAATGTAATTATATTTTAATTTTAAAAATAAGTTAATCAAGAAGAGAAATGATTCAGCTGTCAATGGGATCAAAACACTGAAATAAATGTTACTTTTTAATTCAGATTGTTAGGCTACAGGAATCTTCCCATGAACCACAGGTACACAGACCTTTCTCAGACAAGGATAGTGAATTGTGCATTCACACCAAGATGTAGGGGCATTTGCTTGTGTCTGCTCTGCCATTGGACACTGGGAAACATGGGGAGTTTGACTGTGCTTATCCCACACTGCTAGGGTGGGTGCCAGGCTGTAGGGAAGTGCCAAGGCACCACTCTGGGGGTTGGACAGTGCAGGCTGAGATGTGGGAAAGTTAGAGCTGGTTCATGCATCTCCAGGCCTGCAATGATGCTGGGGCTGTGGGGTTCTGAGGCTGTTGGACTTCCAGGCACTGCTGGGAATTGTAGAAGAACAGAGAATGGAGTCAGAGGCCTAGAGTTGCTTCTATCCCAGGCTTGGGGTAGAGTGGGAAAGGGGAGCTCCAGCAGAGATTGACATTAGCTTTAGGGCAGCAGGGTTGCCTTCTACAGGAGATTAGGCTGAGGCTCTGTGGGGGAAGGCCTTCTCCATCTCTCCCCACAATGGACCTTGGCAAAAAGAGACAGTCCATAGTTCTAAACAGTTTATTGTTGTGGTGGAAAGTGGATGTGTAAAATCATACACCACTTCTTAAGGTGGACCTGAGATTATATACCTTTTGCAGAAAAGAATGTCTGGGACAGGAAAGTCCTCCAAGCCTCTATGTACTCAAAGTTCCTTGCACGATTTTGTTTCCTACACCAGGTCTGAATGATCAGGAATAAGGGTAACCCAGAATCGATGGCTAGACTCTGATCTTGTGTCAGAATCCTACAGAGTATTTAAAACAGAAATCCACAAACATCTGTGCCATGTAATCCCACTAATTAGGATATAGGGATAGAAAGCTTCCTTAGGATCATATCTTTGTTGTACATTTATCCCGTTCCCATTGGTTAGGTTATTCAACTATGGCTGGATTATTTGATTTGTCTAATATTCATGTTTTCATGTTTTAAGTTACCAAACTGGATGTCAGTTACCCATGTATGTATTGCTTTCCACCAAGTAGGATGTCAACTCCCAGGGAAGTCTTGGAAACCTAAAATTTTATTCAACCCTTATACAAAATGGAAATTTCATTTCAAATGGCTTCTTACATTGGTGGAGATGTCGTTCTTATGTTGACGTCCATTCCAGGAGTAGCTTATAAAGGTAAACAAACAAACAAACAACAACAACAAAAAAAACCAAAATGAAACAAAACAAAAGCAAAAACAAAACAAAACAAAATGAAACCTTAAATTGTAATGTCAAGGAAATTTTAGTGAATTCTGAAAGACCAATCAGGAGTCAATCAGATGTAATCACATAAGGGCCTTTAATTACAAGCTCCAGCTAGAGCTCAGCCCACCACCAACCCCTTAGGATGGTTTTGATGGAGAAGAGCCTTGAAAACTTATCTTGGCAAGGTTTTACAGAGAGTGGAAAGTGAAGGGTAAGTGTGTCTAGCCTGGGAAGCGTCTAATTGGAGTGCTACTGTGGCCTTTAACATAGTTGGTTGGTGCTAGAAATTAAACCATAAACTTGACTTCTGTTTTCCTCTGCATTGGTGGTTGTTAGGCAGGGGCAGGATTGTAACCTGGAGACTGGGGCTGGATGCTGGCTTATTGGGGTAGATTAATCTGGAAATGCACATCTTTTAAGAGTTAGCCTAGGAACTGGAGCTAGGCTCAGATATTTTTGGGGTGTTACTTGGAAACTAACACTATGTGTTATCTGTCTTGAGTTTAAACTTAGGTCAGGTTCTCTAAGATGGAGTCTGAACCTAAAATCTTGGTCTCAGAAAAACTCATACATAGGCTCAGGAAGTGCTGCTGGGTAGTTGGTTCAGGTCCAACCTAATTTTAACTAACTATACAAACACTTCTATCTGACATCTATTATGATTGGTTTCCAAGAACACTAAAGCATAGAACATAACAGAATATGCAATCAACTCAGGCATGAAAAATTTTCCTAATAACAGCACATGAGAAAGTTTCCTGGTAACAGCATTAGATGGCTGGCTGCAGGCACAAAATAAAATGACTACAGTTATTCTAGGGGAGCAGGCCTCAATATGATGAAGTATAAATACATTCCTTTTCAATTTGGATGTTTTTCTTACCCTATTCTGCACATTGATCCATAGGAGAACATAAAAATCAAGGGCATCTCAGAATTAGTAAAAGAGATTCTTTGAGTGGAAGGGTGCAAAATCAGTGAATATGACATATTAGAAAAATATTCAAATGGTAAAAGAACCTGTGAATTTAGAAACAAGGAAGCTCACCACTCAGTGCAAAAGAAGTAAGATATTTCTCTTCTCACTCCCTCCTTCCACACCATCTTGGGAGCCTTAGAGGATTCCACGAGCTCAGACATGGAAAGAAAGCATATATGCTGACTTGAAATGGAGAAATAGAACTCTTGTTTTCTCATGGAAAACACAATATGCTATAAAATTTCCAACATCACAAAAAAATTCCCCTGGAATTAATAAGTGATTAAATTCAATTTAAAAAGTAATAGAACAATCCAATCAGCATAAATCTAAAATGTTTATAGTATGAAACATCAGCCAAGTCATGGGCAGCAGTAACATTCACTCAATGACAGTGGATAGGCATGTAGGAAGAGAAAAATGCTTTTTCAAGGAACTGCCCAAGATCCCATGACAAGATCTACAAGACTTTTCTCCCTCTTTATTTCTGTTTTTTTATTTGTTGGTTTGTTTTTCATTTTTTTTAATTGGAAATAAAATCTTCTCTTATACAATACATCCCAATCACATTTCCCCTCTTCACTCCTTCTAGCTTCTCCCCACATTCCATTTTTCCCAGATCCACATCCCTCTGTTTCTTCTTTAGAGAAAAGAGCTAGACAGGGCAAAACAAGATCCATTAAGACAAGGGGAAAGCCCTCATATTGAAGTTGGAAAGGACAACCAAATAGGAGGCAGAGTCACATGAGTAGGCAAAAGAGAAAGAAAAACATACTTTCCCATAGCCAGGAGTGTCCTAGAAGAACCAAAGTAACATCCATAATACATACACTGAAGACCTGGTACTAATCCCGGCCGCCTTCCAGCCTTGGTGCTTGTTTTAACACTTCAGTCTCTGTTAACCCCAGGGGAGTTCTGCTTCATTTATTCTGTAAACTATGTTCACCTGAGGTCCTCTATCTCCTCTGGGTCCTACAGTCTTTTTTTCCTCCTCTTCTAGGAGATCTCCAAGGGGAGGAACCAATGGAGACTTTAACTAGACTCTCTCTCTGCATCATATCTGGCTGTGAGTTTCTATATCTGTTCTTATATCTTGTCATAAGAAGCCTAACTAATGGATACCTAACAAGGTGCCAATCTATGAGAATAGCAGAATATCATTAGAAATGATTTCACTGTTTGATTTTATTTATTTATTCATTAATTTTTGACAGTTGAGTTCAGGTCTACTCTAGATGTCTAAGTAAGATATTTACTTAATTTACATTTCAAATGGTATCCCCATTCCTCATTACCCCTCTGAAAACACCCTATCCCATTCCCCCTCCCCCTGCTGACCACACCCTCCCATTTTCCTGACCTAGCATTCTCCTACACTGTGGCATTGAGCCTTCACAGGACCAATAGCCTCTCCTCTCATTGATGTCTGAAAATGCCATCATCTTCTACATATGAAGCTGGATCCATGGGTTCTTCCATGTGTACTCTTTGGTTGGTGGTTTAGTCCCAGGGAGCTCTGGGGGTACTGGTTGATACATATTATTGTTCCTCATATGGGGCTGCATACCTCTTCAGCTCCTTGGGTTCTTTCTCTAGCTCCTCCTCTGGGAACACTATGCTTAGTCGATTGGTTGTCTGTGAGCCATTGGTGTTTTGATCCACCTTCTCAAAAGGATCAAAGTATCCACACTTTGAGCTTCATGTGGTCTGTGAGTTATATCTTGGGTATTCTGAGCTTTTGGGCTAATATCCATTGATCAGCGAGTGCATACCTTGTGTTCCCTCACTTAGGATGATATTTTCTAGTTCCACTGTAAGTTTTTACAAGGTAATCCTTTTTTTTTCTAGCATAAGCCTGGGTTATTTAGAGAGCTCCATGCAATCTCTCTCATTAGATTCATTCAAAGCATTTCAAAATAAAAATATAATTCATCATTGTCTACCAGGAATTAGCAAGGCCTGAATAATAGACAAAGAAACAAAATTTTATGACACTGTGTATTCTTTATGACACTTTGATGGTTTATTTATTCAAATTAATAGCAAGAAAATTTCAAAGCTTAATCCTAAAATCAACTATGAACATGATAATATTTTGTGGTCATTTGTTATACCAGGTCATACTATGATATTTGCTTATTCTACTGAAGGATAGAAGTATAGGATGTTAGGATGACCAGGAAGTAAGAAACAGAACTCTAGTCCCAAAAGCTGATAACAAAAAACCAAAATACTCCCAAATTTAACACAGTAGACTAACAAATTTTTGATGGACATAGAAAGAAAAGTATTTGTTTCTTTCTGTTTGGTCCTTGAGCCGTTTGAGGTCAGCAGTATATAGAACTGTTTTTCTTATTAGAAGAGAGTTCCTCACCTGATCTCAAAGTCACTTACTTTGTCTTCCTATCAACAGTCCCCTTAAGAATCTAAATACATTATAGGTGTCTAGAATAGGAGGAACGAAATCTTCCATAGATTATTTCACTATGAGGAGTTCAAATCACTGTGCCTAGTTAATAGATATGTTTGGATTTATATCCTGGGAAAATACTGAGGATTTCATAATATAAGGAAATGGACATATCCAGAACAGGAAAAGTAAAGTGGGCAGCAGTGGGAGTCTTACACACAAAAAAATCTGGAAATTTTTGACATTAAGAAAGGGGGCAATAGGGGTCCTAAAGCAAGCAATCAGCATTAACTATTCTCTCTGTTCTTCACAGCAGTGGTTTGGGGGCATTAGGATACAGTTAGTATCCAAAAACCTCAATGGAAATCAAAGCCATCAAAAGCCACTGGCTTTCAGGTTCATGTCTCATAACTTCAAAAACTGAAACATGAGTTTTAGAAAGAATATTTCATTATAGAAGGCTTAAGTGAAAGCAGGTAGAGCTCATCTACAACAAAAGCAGTGACCAGGAATGGAAATCAACTGTTCTTCTGTCTTAGTCATGGTTTCTATTCCTGCACAAAACATTATGTCCAAGAAGCAAGTTGGGGAAGAAAGGATTTATTTAGTTTATACTTCCACACTGCTGTTCATCACCAAAGTAAGTCAGAACTGGCACTCAAGCAGGTCAGGAAGCAGGAGCTGATGCAGAGGCCATGGAGGGATGTTACTTAACTGGCTTGCTTCCTCTGCCTTGTTCAGGTTGCTTTCTTTTTTTTTTTTTTTTTTTTTTTTTTAATTTATATCACACACACACACACACACACACATTTCTTTTTTTTTTTTTTTTTTTTTTTTTTGGTTTTTCGAGACAGGGTTTCTCTGTGTAGCCCTGGCTGTCCTGGTAATCACTCTGTAGACCAGGCTGGCCTTGAACTCAGAAATCCGCCTGCCTCTGCCTCCCAAGTGCTGGGATTCAAGGCGTGCGCCACCACCGCCCAGGTTGCTTTCTTATAGAACATAGAACTACCCAAAACACAATTCACATATCAATAGATTTCCAAGAAGATGGAAGGAGAGACCCCTGGTCCTGGAAAGACTGGATGTAGGGGAACGCCAGGACAGAGAAGCGAGAGGGGGTTGAATGAGGAAAAGAGGGAGGGAAGGGGGCTTATGGGACTTTCAGAGAGGGAGGAAACAGGAAAGGGGAAATATTTGGAATGTAAATAAAAAAACTTAGAAAAAAAAAAAAGAACATAGAACTACCAACCCAGGATGGTACCACCCACAAGGAGCCCTCCCCTCTTGATAATTAATTTAGAAAATACCTTACAGCTGGATCTCATGGAGGCATTTTCTCACCTGAAGCTCCTTTCTCTGTGATAACTCCACCTTGTGTCAAGTTGACATGCAAAACCAGCCATTACATCCTCATTGCCTTGGACTTAATGGAGCTCTACTGGATGAAGGGAGAAAGAGTTAAACTAGTCAATTTAATTCTCATTCCAGCTGTCCAGGTGTCCAGAAGCCATGTGTTTTTAGTCATGCCCTAAGTATATTATTCAGGAAAGGGATATTCCTGTAGGGAAAAAGGAAAAAACAGATCACTCTACTGAAATCATCATACTATACCCTTGGCAAATCCAGAGACATTTTGTCCTAAGCATTTCTGGTACCTCTGGCCTTCAGTAAGGGCTAGGATTTCAGCACAAGTACAATTCTACCTTTAATCAAGAAAACAAACAGGCAAACATATAGCCCATCACAAACTCAATACTAAACAGGTCATTTGTGGCGGGGGGGAGGTGGGAATTTGAACTCTAAAATTTCATTGGAAATTTCTACCTCCTGTTCCCATCAGGAGAACTATGTGTCTCTTCTATGCTAACACATAGCCCTGATAGTGGGTAGTCTTAGTCTGTAAAAGTGGTATTGTAACTTCTAACTCTATTGAACTCAGCCTTAGCATGCAGTAAAAGCAATTTCCAAGTTAGAAAAGGCAAGAAGCAAATGTGATTTAATGTTTGGTTGAATTTCTACTGGAATGCATTATGGGATTTACTAGCACATCTCTACACATCCCATTCTAGCAAATGAGATATTAGTTGATGGACCAGCTGTAAATGGAAAAATGCTAATGTAAAACCCAACATTTTCTATCAGCAGGTGGGTAAGGATTTACTTGATGTAGCTATCCTATCTCATTTCCATTTTCTTGACTGGCAAATTAGAAACTTCATTGAAGGTAACATCTTTCTACTATCAGGTATGGCTTTATTATGCAGACAAAATTCTGGCTTTCTTGTTAAGTTTCACTTATGTGGAGTTTTACAGTAGTCAGCCCCTTCAGCAATCATGAGAAACATGGATAAGAGAAATACTGTAATAAAATTAAATTTTTAGGAAAAATAAATGAGAATAATAACAACAAGAATAAACCAATCCAGGGTTGTTTCCAGGTTACTTGCAGCTGGAACTAACATGGCTGGGATGAAGACATTTTAAAGAATCACTTGTGTTCCTTAAATTATGTCTCAGATTTGGCAAACTATAGACCCAAGAAAAAAATCTCTCTAAGAATCTTATGCTAGGAGAAGCAAAATCTGGCCTAGACTGACAAGAAAATTTCTCTGGGGAAAACATATCACACAGTCCTGACAACTTTATAAACCACCTTGGTGGAGGTACTGGAGCCTATACAATGATAAGCTGGACCAGACATTTTGAAACATAGGTTTTATCTATCTATCTATCTATCTATCTATCTATCTATCTATCTATCTATCTATCTATCTGTAAAGCTGACTCTCTACCTCTCTTCAGGACCCTATAGATAAGAGGGTCTTAACTTGTGGGTCGAGACGCTTTTGGTAAACCTCTATCTACAAAACAATGTACATTATGATTGATAACAGTACAAAGTTACAATTATGACATAGCAACAAAAATAAATTTATGGATAGGGGTCAACACTATATGAGAAACTTATATTAAAGGGATGCAGCATTAGGAAGTTTAGGAATTCCTGCTATAGATGGGTTTTTGGAGTGTTTACTGGATCTGTTTGTCCTATTCTCAATGTGAGCACTTTAAATAATTTCTACTTTCCTGCTCTTTGCTTCCAATTTGCCCAATTTGCATGGTTAATGGAAGATGAACTGCCAAACTTTGATCACTGGGGCACAATCTGCAACACCAAGTCATCTAACACTATCACTGCAAAAGGAGATTTATAGTTGGTTCATATTTTGTACTGTAGGTATGGAAGCAGGTGAAGTTTCTGTAACTAATGATATTTCTAATAGAGATCACTAAAGGAATGGCAAGTGAATATCCAACTGGGTGTAAGAAAAAAGTTAAGAATCCAGTTGCTGCTCAAGCCACAATGCTTTATAGCAGCCTTTCCCCTTTCACAGATTCCAATAGGCAGCCTACTGAGACATTGTGAATTCTTCCTAACAGACTTCCAAGTTCCAGGCTTTCTCACCTGGAGAAATGAGTTTATATCAAAGGAGGTATTGATGGTCGGTTATACTTCCTTCCAGTCCTTTACTGCCTCCTCCCTGGAATCAGAAGACTCTGCTGTGAAACTATCCCCAGTCATAGCACAGTCCAAAAAGAGACTTCTTTATCTACAGTATCAGTATTGATTTGCTATGGGCAGGACCCTCACTCTGCTGTCTCTATTGCTGAGACAGAAACTTTCCTCAGAGACCCTGTCATGTTGTCATCTGTCTGGTTGTCTGTCCACAGTCTTAAATGAATCATGTAGCCTAAAGCAAAATTTTATGTTTTGCTGTCAATACCATACCCTAGATCCAAGATAGGAATAATTCTGCTATAAAAGATAATAATTATTTGTAACAATACTGTTACTACCTGAGATATGTGGTAGCTGCTTCCCTGTAAAATCATCTCTGTAGAATCTGGAGTATTGGTCTCTCTGTAATTGAAATCCCTTTTGGAAGAATAAATATGTATTTGATATTGAGATCTTGTCAAAACTGAATGTCTGACCTATAAAATCTGTACAACCTTCTAGCTTAATAATAGCTATGTTGACACAGAGCAGGTTAAACATGAACCAGTAGAAAAACACAGTCCTCAAAGAGAGAGAGAGAGAGAAAAGCACCCCAAGAGATATCTGCAATAGTGAATTTCTGGTTGGTGCAAACAACTTGATGAGAATTAATTTACAGTTTCAGAAGTATAAAGTACCAGGATGATGCAGTGTGATAGCATGAACCCATCATGACTGGGAAGTCATGTGCCAAGAGCAGGAAGATTATTGGTCATGTCCCATCAACAGTGAGGAAAATCTTAACAGGAAGTAGAGTTGAACTGTAAAACTTCTAGGCCTACCTGCAGGTATTCACATCTGCTAGCAAGACTCTACCAAATAAAGTACCATAGTTGTGGCTCATGTGTTTAATCCAATGAATTTATGCCAGACATTTCATATTCTACCACATCAACCTCATGCTATCAACTGGTAATTATATAAACTGTGCATTTAACAGAGTTTATGTTTCTGTATTAGTACTCTCACAGGTTTATACAGAAAAATCAGCATTCCTCTGCATTACTCTACATTTCACTATAATGTCTGAAAAGAAAACAATCATATTCCTTGGGTCCTGCATGTTTAAATCATCACCATTACATTCAGTGTTTGATGATTTGATTAATCTGAGACTTAGTATTATCTGTGGAACTTCTGAGGGATTTATTCTCATAATAGCTATATAGGACTCAAAGATAATGTTATCACTTCACACAGATTTCAAACTATGAATAGAGGGCTTTTACAGGTGTAGGTTTTCTCTTGCACTTAAAAAAGTATAGATTAGCACTTTAATGTAAACCACTTTGGGGATGTGAGCTTTAGAGTCAAAATAAATTGTAACTGCTGGTTGAACTGCCTAGGTCATACATTGCTTCTTTTAACATCAGACTTCTGATTGAATCTTAATTCAAAGTTTTTATTCAACGGTTATCATTACATGCTTGATTTGTGTCTTATGTTTAAAATAATACTTTCATTTATCTTGCAGGGGCTTAGTATAATAAGCATGAAGCAAAAGTATCAGAAATAATCTATGCCACTTTTTGCCATTCTTGATAATTCTTTACCTAATAATAGTATGCTTTCAATTACAAACCTGACTAAAAATAGTTTATAAATGAAAAATCACTACTTACTTTTTCTAATCCAATCATTTTAGTGCAAGGGCAATGGCAACTGAATATAGGTATCGGCAAGGCATCCTACTATCTTGTCTAGTTCTATTAATAAGAAGGATAGAGAATATGTCATCATACTGTTAACTGTGAATTCAAAATCAGAGTTCACACAGAATCATCCTTACTGTCCAAACCAATCATATTTTGAAAACATTCAAAACACCATCCCAAACACTAGCTTTAATTATTTATTAAGAAGATAAATAAAACCTTCAGGAAACTGTCATTCTAAATTTGAACTTTGGTCTGGCATAGGAAAAATATTAAAGTTAGCCAAAAGAGAAAAAAATTTTGGACAAAGTTTGAGAAATGTTATAATCACAGAATTTCTAGTGATCTCCAGGGGTATCCACATAAATTTCCCATTGTGGTACTAGGAAACTACACAATGGATGTTGTCACATAGGAATGTGCAACCCAGACTGGGTTTTCCAATTTGTAGCTCTTACTAGTTTGTGCTCATTTTCCCCTTTCGATTATTTTCTTTGGGTGTTTCAGTTAGTATAAAGCAAAACTTATTACCAGTGCTCCTGATTAAAATCTCAGGTCTCTGAATCCACCAAAGGTCTACCGATACTGTGACCCAAAGCTCCCAAAATAAATTAAGTTACTAAAGAATCTAGTGGAACCAAATAAATTAAGTTAATAAAGAATCTGGTGACAACAAGGTAAAAATCTCTGGATTAAACATGATTAGAGAATGCTTTCTAAAAGGTAACAACAAAGGTCAAGTAACCACGTGACAAAAAAAACTGTTTACTACATAGAGGTTTATAAGAAATATGCATGAAGCTACTCCTAAAAATTCTGCATTCTCTTTTTCAGTTGTTTTTAAGAATGGTGGTTTTGCTGAACATTAATGACCACAAGACAGTCTGTTTAATAGACTATCAGCATTTCAAAAAGGAGAAGGGTTGTAGGATGAAAATTCATGCAATTCAGAATCCATTATTAAAGATACTCTTATTCTCCTGCCTTCTAATTATTCATTTATATAGTCCTTTGTTAATTTTTAATTTCTTATAATAAAACAAGAATTTAATGATCTAAAGGTGCATCCGTTGTCCTGCTCTTGAGCTCAGAATCCATTAAACCCTAGAGAGTAAGGAAGAGACAAGAAAGTATCCATCTTTGTCCTTCACAAAATCCATGGTAAATCCTCTTTAAAAATGCCACATATGACCCTCACCTTGGTATTATACAAGCTTGCAACTGGCTTCTGTCTTGTAAAACATACCACATTGTCCCAAAGGAAATGGCCATCATAAGATAAAAATGTTCATGCAAACAGTAAATTATTCCTTGACAGCATTTAGACTTGGTATGTGCACCTGCCAGAGTTCCTAACAATGACAAGAATAGCCTAAGCTTTCCTTTTATGGAATAAAGAACACTCTGCAAATATGAACACACTGTGTCCTGCCTGAAAAAAAAGTGATTGTTTTCTTAGTTCATTACTAAATACTAAAGCAAAGTGATAGAGGTAAGTCACTGAAGGTTTTGAGGATATTGTCTAGGACCCTGGGAGGACAGCCGGGCTCCTAACTATAGCAGGGTGGCTTCATCATCTTGCTTTCAGGCTTGATAACACTACACTTAATATAATTGTCTATTAAATAATGAACAGAGTTGGTGCCAGCTCCATTTAATCGGACTAATCAGAAATTTGGCATACAATTTTATCTACAATATGCAAGAAGGTAATGTAACATAGAAAAGCATAAATATTTCAGGGAGATATTTTTACATAATATCTTCTGTTAATTTTGTTCTGTGTTAACAGTGATATTTACATAATTTGTTGCTACATTAATCAATAATGCTGCAATAGATAAAAATAAAAGCAGACTGAACAGATAGATCTACTATTGCTACCCTTACAAAAGTATTACTTATTCAAGCCCCAATACATGAAACTGTGGAGCAATTTTTCTTCCTACAAATTTATATGAGGTCACCTCTGCCAATCAAAAGTGGCACTTCCAAGAGAAAGAAAATAAATGCAAATGGGCAACTCTCCTTTCTCACTGTGGTGTGAAGAATGAAGTCTTTGTTTTCAAGATGCATGGCTTTTTTCATAATAAATAAAATTGGGCAGGCTGATTTATTTAAAAAGCAAGTAGAGCAATGTTTCAGATATGTTTTTATGCTGACAAAGAAAAAGACTAAACCAGAAGACTCATATTGATGGGAACAGTAGATAAAACTTAGCTAGGACATTTGTTGTACAGAACCCTAGAGTGAACAGTTTTTCTTTGGAAGATACTATTTGAGACTTGTAGGAGAAAGTATAAATATTTTGTTTAAGTCTGGCATTCAATTGTCATTTAGTCTCAACTTGAATGATTACATATCACTGCATTTATTACTTTTCATTGTAAAATAAGAGACTCGTTTGTTTAAGAATAGGAGAAGTGCTAAACAAAGAATTCTCAAGTGAGGAATATCAAATGGCCAAGAAGAACCTAAAGAAATGTTCAGCATGCTTAGTCATCAGGGAAATGCAAATCAAAGCACCCCTGAGATTCCACCTCACACCAGTCAGAATGGCTGAGATCAAAAACTCAGATGACAGCAGAAGCTGACTGGATGTGGAGAAAGAAGAACACTCCTCCATTGTAGGGATTGCAAGCTGGTACAGCCACTCTGGGAATCAGTCTGGGGGTTCCTCAGAAAATTGGACATAGTACTACCTGAGGAAACAGCTATACCAATCCTGGGCATGTACCCAGAAGATGCCCCAACATATAACAAGGCTCCAGTATGTTCATAGAAACCTTATTTATAATAGCCAGAAGCTGGAAAGAACCCAGATGTCCTTCAACAGAGGAATGGGGACAGAAAATGTAGTACATTTACACAATGGAGTACTACTATTAAAAACAGCTATTAAAAACAATGAATTCATGAAATTCTTAGGCAAATGGATGAAACTGGAAAATATCATCGTGAGGGAGGTAACCCAATCACAAAGAACACACATGGTATGCACCCTTGGTAAGTGGATATTAGCCCAGAAGCTCAGAATATCCAAGATACAATGCACAGACCACATACATGAAGCTCAAGAAGAAGGAAGATCAAAATGTGGGTGCTTCAGTCCTTCTTAAAAGGAGGATCAAAATACCCACAGGAGGAGATACAGAGACAAAGTATGGAGCAGAGACTAAAAGAAAGACCAAGCAGAGACAACCCCACCTGGGGATCCATGCCATATACAGTTCCCAAACCCAGACTCTGTTGTGGATGCCAAGAAGTGCTTGCTGACAGCAGCCTGATCTAACTGTCTCCTGAGAGGTTCTGGCAGAGTCTAACAAATACAGAGGCAGATGCTCACAGTCAACCATTGGTCTGAACACAGTGTCCCCAACGGAGGAGTTAGAGAAAGGACTGAAGGAGCTGCAAGGGTTTGCAACACCATAGGAAGAACAACAATATCAACCATCTAGACCCCACATAGCTCCCAGGGACTAAAGCACAAACCAAGGAGTACACATGGAGTGACCCTTGGCTCATAGCCACATAGGTAGCAGAGGATGGCTTTGCTGGGCATCAGTGAGAGGAGAGGCCCTTGATCCTGTGAAGGCTCGATGCCCCAGTGTAGAGAAATGCCAGGGTGAGGAGATGGAAGTGGGTGGGTGGATGGATGGGGGAATGCCCTTATAGAAGGAGAGGGAGGGGGAGGGGATGAAGGTTTTGTGAGAGGGGAACCAGAAAAGGAGATAACATTTGAAATGTAAATAAAGAAAATATCCAGTAAAAAATTTTTGGAAGAGACTAGGAGAAGCATTTTTCAATGGTTTAATAGTAAATACATAAAATGGAGTCTAGTGTCATGACAACTTAGCTACATAGTAATATTAAATTTTTCCCTAGTGCCAAAGATATCCTCACTTATTAAGGCTTTTTCTTCTAGTTTTATAGTTTCAGGTGTGAATTCCCTAGCCAAAATAAAAAGAAAGACTATCTAAGACTATGAAAGTTAACCATGAATATAATATATATATATATATATATATATATATATATATATATATATATATATTCATATGGCAGTTGTATTTCTTTACCTTATACTATTTACCAATAATCACATAGAAATACCAATATTAATTTAAAACTGCACCTTAATAGCTGATCAGTTAAATGACCTGTCTTCACTTTTATGTGAATCTGGCTACTTCCCTACTCTATCCCATATCCCAGAATACATGCATATTATCATTGATCGGGCCCTTTGGGCATCAGGTACTATCCCATGATCCTTCTCCATACTTCTTATGCATGGTTCCAAATGTTCTATCTTCCTTGCTGCTCTGAATCTCCCTATCTCCCTCTTTCTCTGGCTGGTGGCTGTACTGCTTATTCTCTATTCTGGACAGACATAGGGTGATCAGCTTTCATTGACAAGTTAGAGTTAAATGGTAAGAACTCTTTACAGAAACCTGGTACAGGAGATTCTTAGTATAATCATTACGATGCTGTGTACAAAATGAAATGAGGTATAAGGGCAGGAAAATTAGCATTTGAATAACATAAGGTTCAATTTTACACAGTGTACAAAATTTTTATTCCCCCCAACACACACACAAATTAGAAATGTTCAAAAATTCAATAAATCTCTATATGCATGTGACATACCAAAACTAAACCAAGATTAAATAAATTATCTACACAAGCCTATATAAACAACATGTATATGAAAATACCAACAATAAAAATAAATCCTACCACTAAACAAAGTTCTACAACTATAAGTACTGATAATACCAAATCTAGATGAGAATATAATAATAAAAACTTATGCCCACCTATTCAAGAATGGTTCAAGAATATAATTATATATAATATATATGCTATCTAATGAAAAATCTATAGCCTAATATTCTAAATAAATAAAAGTTCAAGTCATGCTTTGTAAGATAAAGGGCACTACTAGTACATGCTCTCTCTTGATTAAGTTTAAAATGAATGATTAATTATAAATGATTATCCAAAATTTGTTCATGTCATATAATTTTAAATGTATATTATAATGCTAAGAAAATGCAGTATTGGCATAAGATTACATGGACTTAAAATTCAAAATATATTTTGAATAATTTATAACTCATGGCCCCATTGTTTTATTACTTTCTGGTTTTACATATATTTAAATACATGATTGCAACTTGCACAATCTTTATATTGCTTTTGTATATGTTTTCAAGATTGATCATTTGGTATTAGACAACCAGTTGCCTAGTTTCATTGTACTTTCTGTAGAAGCCTTTCTTCAGTTCTCAGCATTCGTAAGTTTCTTTTTGTAGGGTTGAAGTCTATTTCAGCTCAATTGAGCCAGCCATGTTGGTGGGGTATATATATATATATATATATATATATATATATATATACACACATACTCTTCTGAAAGTCGTAGAAATCTCAGTCCAATAGCAAACTCACCTATCTTCTCATTCTTATATTTACACCCTTTCTTCAGCAATGAGCCTTATGCTGCTTTACTAAACATGGTTATCTGATCTTTCTCAAGATTCATGACTTTATTAGCCCAGAAAAGTTGGTTTGGTGTCCTATACCCAATATGTTTTAACATTTTTTTTGAGCACATCTTTTTTAATCATAGGCCTAATTAGATCGTGGTCATTCCTAAATTATGCATCCTTAGGGTATTTTTGTAATGCTTCTCATGAAGTTTATGTGAGTTATAGCTGGATAAAACTGTTGGTTGTCCCCTGTCTTGGAAGCTTGCCATATTTCTTCTGCTATGATAAAAGATAGTCCTCAGGAAGAATCCTTTCAGGTCTCCTAAAGCCTTGGTCCTCTGGGTCCTGTGTCTGAAGTATATGATCTTTCAACAATATGACTTAAGTTCTGTACCTTTGGGAGTACAGAGGGAAACCACAGGCAATTGGAATCATCTGTAATGTTTTGGGTATCTCTTGGACAATCATGACCAAGTGCTCAAAATTATACTTTCTTTTACCTGGTGCTATGAGATTTTTGTTAGTTAGTTTGTTTTTATTAAATGAACTTTGGTACTTAAAGAGAGAATTGTCATCTCAGATGAGAAAATTTTATTTCAACTATGTATTCATGTATGTATGTATGCTTATACATCACTGAACTGACACTTCTAAGACAAGCCCAGCATTCAATCTTCTGGGTTACAAGTAGCTGAGTGTTTTGTTGCAATGTATGTTTGTGCATATAAATTCATTCATACTATTTCATAGTAAGCATAGTTTACATTATTTATCAAAGAAGAAGAGAAATATTATACCAGAAAAAAAAATCAATTGGATTGTTGAATTTAGGTAAAGAAAAATAATTTACACAAAACATGGGCTCATCAGATACTCAGAAGACAGATGAGTATTCACATAAGAGATCTTGGTCTATGTGTGAAAGCAGGCAATGGACCTCTAGGCAATTGATGCCTCTCATGGTAGAAGGAATTGAAAGAGAAGCTCACCTACTTTTCTTTGTAAAAGTTCATGCTGGGTTTTCTTTCATTGTTTGTTTTAGATATCTTATGGATAAATAAAACTTGAAAATAACCTCATCTTGACACCTTAACTTTGGATATAACAACAATACCTCAAGGGATGGAATATTTCTCAAGATGTGTTAAATAGACCTGTCAACAAAGGGGTTGGTTTTCAAAAAAGATGCAATGTTTATCAGCAGTATTTTATTTGTACATTTTATATATTGATTATTTTGTCTTTCAGTGTCTTATTTTACTATCTTCCAACATCAAAATTTTATGTTCTTAATAGATTTATTATTTTTATAATCCTTCATGTAATTAAAAATAAGTGTTTAAGTGTGATATTATTAAAATTATATACATATATATTTCATAACATTTTCCTACTTAGAAGAGAAATAATTGAAGAAAATGAATTCATAAGAAAAATCTCTGTACTTATCCTTGAAATTGAATAGTAGTAAGAATTGTAATCTTCAAATTAATATTGTGTTCAGGTAGTTTATTTGAAGTGAAATTCTAAGAAGCATAGTAAACTACTTTTATTTCTATTGAGATCAAATATCCTGAGAAAAAAAATTCATGGGAGAAAGGATTTATTTCAGCTTAAGCCTGCAGGTTATGGTCTGTTATTATGGAGAATTTACAGTGTTTGGCACTTAAGATGGCCACATTGTATTTACTGTCAAGAGTAGAGAGAGAATGAATACATGCTTAGCACTCAGCAGTCTTTCTTTCTTTCCTTCTTTCTTTCTTTCCTTCCTTCCTTCCTTCCTTCCTTCCTTCTTTCTTTCTTTCTTTCTTTCTTTCTTTCTTTCTTTCTTTCTTTCTTTCTTTCTTTCTTTCTTCCTTTTTATTTTTTACAGTCCTGTAGTTACCTCCTCCCAGTCTACACTCTCCCAGTTCTTCATACCATTCCTCCTCCTCCCCATCTCCAAGAGCATGCCCTATCTCCCTCACACTCCATCCACCTCAGGCTCCCTACATCCTGGAGCCTCAAGTCTTTCCAGGGTTAGCTGCATCTTCTCTCACTGAGGCAAGAGCAGGCAGTCCTCTGCAGTGTATGGGATAAGTGTCTGGTTGGTAGCTCAGTGTCTGAGAGATCTCAGGGGTCCAGGTTAGTCGAGACTGCTGGTCTTCCTATGAGGTTACCCTCCTCTTCAACTTCTTCCAGCCTTTCCCTAATTCAATGACAGGGGTCTACAGCTTCAGTACATTGGTTGCTTGTAAATATCTACATCTGTCTCAGTCATCTGATGTTGGGCCTCTCAGATGACAGCCATGACAGGCTCCTATGTGTAAACCCATCATAGCATCAGCAATAGCGTCAGGCCTTGGAGCCTCCCTTTGAACTAAATTGCAATTTGGGACAGTCACTGGACTCCCTTTCCGTCAGCCTCTTCTCCAATTTTATTAATGCATTTCCTTTAGACAGGAATAGTTCTGAGTCAGAGTTTTTGACTGTGGGATGGTAACTCCATCCCTCCTCTTGATAACCTGTCTTTGTATTGGAGGTGCCCTCTACAAGTTCTCTCTCCCCACTGTTAGGCATTTTTCTAAGGTCTCTCAATTTGAGTCCTGAGAGTCTCTCACTTCCAAGGTCTCTGATATATTCTTGATGGTCCCCCACAACTCCCACCTCCTAGATTACATATTTCCATTTATTCTGCTGGCCTAAGTTTCCAAATCAGGGAATGGTACCTTCCATTTTAAGTTTGGTCCTTCTACATTAATCAGGGCAATCAAAACAAATCCCAACAGAGCTATTCACAGGCCATCATGGTTTAAAGTGTCTTTTAATAAGTCTTTAAAATTATAGATAATTTTAGGTAGTTTCATTCATGAAAGTTGGCAATTAGTCAAGTGATGGAGGGATACAAATGTGAGGAAATATTTGAGTGTTGCTACCTGTAGGCTTTACAGAGATATGTAAAGTTATAAGCCCAGTTTTAACTTCATTAATGGCTGAGTTTGGATTACCCCAGTTGCTGTTCTCAGTATCCTGTCTTGTGCTGCATCTACTCAGCTTCCCTGTCCTTTCAGCTTGATCTTATGTGGAAATAAAGAGAAAAAGACCTGATACATCACATGATTGAGGTCTCAATATACAATATAAAATCTAAGGCATCCTGAAAGTTCATATAGTAATTGTAGCTAAATAAAAATAGAAGCCTTAATACTGTTATTCATATAATAAATTTTGTAGAATACAATGGTCACATCTTCCTGACTTTTGTCTTTGAGTAATAGCATTGCATATTTATTATTATGAAAAAATGGAAGTGAAAACATTAGTATGCCATTGGCATCTTGCATTATTAAGTTTTTGTTGTTGTTCATTGGCATAAAGTAGATTTATATTGGTAGAAGAACCATTCAAATTGTAAGAGATTTTAGATTGTATTTCATAATATCATTTTATACATTCTACCAAACTATGTTAAAAACATGGATATTTCTTTTGAATTATGTCACCAATATAATCATCTTTTCTGTTTGAAACATTTAGTGTCATATAAAATGGAATTAAAGAATTATATTTAACCTACACAGGATCAGAATTATTTTATATTTCATGTGAATTTTATTTTATTACTTAGTTACTTAGTTATTTCTTAGTTATAGCACTATACTTTTAAGAAAATCTTATCTGTTCACGTAGCTCCATACTGAGAGACACATCACTAATTCTGAGAAACAGGAGTTGAGTGGAAACTGTGTGCCTGACATTCTCTCTGTTTGATTAAAATAGAATGTCTGTCTTTTTCACACTTCATTTTTCTCTTTGCTCCATAATAACAAGGGCTTCAGTTATGATAAGCCTGCATCAGAAGAGGAACTTAGGAGCAAATACAGATCTGAGAAAGACCTTTGCAACTAACATAGGCACCTTACATTCAGAAAACTATTAATATATTTATTTCAACCATGTAAATTTATATATTTTCCTTTCTTGGAAAATGACGGGTTTCTCTTTTCAACACAAGATTTTTAAACATCAAAAATTTTGATAACAATATTTTATTATTTATTTCTGGGATAAACATTTTCCATTTTTCCTAGTTGACATTCTGAAATAACTATTACTTGTAAAATGTGAGATTAGAGAATCTAATGTGTAATAATGGTGTCATAATATGGTATAATAATAATAGAAGTATGTTATGAAGGACTCCATCCAGATAGTCCTTTTACTAAAGAGTATTTCACTAAGAATATATGGAGACTACTCAAATATGTTAACCTATGCACACACTCTGACAGGTAATTTATTTTTTAAGTACACTTAAATGATACTATGTTTGAGTTAAGAAATAACTGTAATAGTCATTATATTTGTACTCTCATTTCTATATATTTTACATGATATGTATAAATAATCTAATAAAATGTATTAAGTTAATAAAAACTCAAAAGACTTTAATCTTATCACATATTCCTCAAAAAAATGGAAATTCATTCTTAAACTCTTATGAAGGACAATGAAATAGCTCATGTCATGTAATGTGATATTGAACTGAAACTCAACAATTGATAAGGTATCTAAAGCATTCTCAAATGAAATATCAACGTTAACTGGTCTAGCCCTCTATGCCACTTGCTTCTACTTGCTAACTGAATAATATTTTTCTCAGCAAATGTCAGCCTCATAATGATTACACTGACTTTCATCACATGGCTTCAAAGTATATGTAACAGCATCCTAAATTGCACTTTGAGCCAAGCAACCAATGAAATCATGCCAGAAGGACAACTTCGTCAAACAGAAAGCTCAAGAAGAGCTCGGTAAATCAACGAGAAACATGAAAAGAGAAAGGACCTTAGGGCAAAAGAATTAGAGAGAATAAAAGAAAAGGGAGAGAAAACTCTCCATTTTCTGCTGGCTACACTCATACACCAAGTGGCTGAACTCGGTTCTCAGTGCACATGATCAAAAAAGACAATCAAAATATGTGTAGAGTATGAGACTATTAATGAAATGTGCTTTGTGTGTGTATGTCATAATTTAATACAAGTATACTTATTAAGTGATTTATTATTATTTCACTCTACTTTGAATCAATATAAATATATATATATATATATCACTTTAATAAATCTCATAAAATTAAATAATGTAATGGGCATTTCAAAGAGTACTTGTATGTAAATGAAGTTTATGCTGACACATCCATGCAGAGACAGACCTTATTTTAGGAGGTCATTAGAAATGCACAATAATGATATTATTTCATTCTTTTCTAGAATAAACTAAAACAATCTTAAAGCTTATCCATATACAAGTAGCTTAACATTTATGAACAAAAGGTATTGCTTTTTTCAAGAACAACAGAAACAAAATTAATCAAAGTAACAGAGTTAAGAGATAAAAATCTATGTTACTTGTTTGTGAAATTAAAATTGTATTATACACATACAAATGTATGAGTATATAAGTTCTGAATTATAAAGATCTTTTCAACTAAATTTATTTGAAGATATAGGTAAATGAAATAATTCAAGCAATTACAATAGCACATCAAGACAACAATCTAAACTCAGATAAAGATAACCATAGTCATGAATAGAAAAAAAAAAGGAGGAAAATCTTTATAGTAGGGCATTCCAATGAAAATGAAATAAAAGATTCTCTCCATCTTCACTTCTTTCACTTCCCTTCTGCTGCATCTCTTTCATCCTTTACCTTCTCTTCCTCATCACTTAGGATTCTTTTAATTGTATTTGGCATTCATTGGCATAAGATTTGGGCAACTCCAAATACAAAGTAGGTTTTGCAAAATCAAAATGCAGGGAGTTGATATTATTTTGTATTTCCATTACAATGTCAGCCAATTAAATGAGACCAATGCATATAATCAATGGCTCCCATTACTCAAAAATCTATTCATTAAAATTTTCATCAATCTAAATGTACTTCAAAACAACACTTAATCTGGTATTTACTCTAATATATAGTAGGATAAGCCAATATTATGAAATATGAGGCCAATATATTAAGTATTTCCTTATTTATCTAGTGGTATTTGTGTGTTTGTGTGTGTGTGTGTGTGTCTGTGTGAACACATGCACACACACACATGTATGTTGTGATCTCATGAAATGTATTATAAGTAAATGGAAATGGAGTTAACATATTTGAAGTACAGAAAATTATGCATTATTTCTTTCCCAAATAAGCATATATGCTGAAACTTATTTTGAAAAACAATTCATTTCTAGACCTGATAAACAAAATCAAATGCATAGTCCTAATTTTTGCCAATGTTCATTTGCTACTGATCATAGGACCATTTAAATTGACATCAGCAGAATCCTGAAAATATTACAATTTTGCATAGTGAAACTAAATCACATAAATCTTATGATATTATCATGATATTATAATTACAACAATAAGTATAATATTATTCACTTTAATGTAAAAAGCTTACTGCCATAAAGGCCATTTTAAAGATGCTTATTTTTAAAAGGTATTTGGTTCAACAGTTATGAAATCTCATTTATTTTATCAATATAATTGATTTAAACTACATCAAAAGCTAAGTAAAATCTATATCTGATTAAAATGAGAAACTGCTATTATTTATCCTCTTCTTCCACATACATCAATAATAATTGTGGTGGTTTGCACATGCTTTGCCCAGGTAGTGACATTATTAGGAGGTGTAGCCTTATTGGAGTAGGTGTGTCACTGTGAACTTGGGTTTTAAGATCCTCATCCTAGCTGCCTGGAAATCAGATTTCTCCCAGCAGTTTTCAGACAAGATAGAGAACTTTCAACTGCTCTTGCACCATGACATAGCTATGTTCCCACCATGATGATAATGCACTGAACCTCTGAACCTGTATGCCAGCCCCAATTTGTCCTTATAAGAAATGCCTTAGTCATGGTGTCTGTCCACAGCAGTAAAACACTAACTAAGACAATAATTATTTTCCAATATCATACTAGGCAATGAAGCTCAGTTATATCAGATTGAGAAAAAAGTATTAGGTGGCTCTATTACCACCATCTTCCTGTTCATAGTTTATGGGATGCAACTAAGTTCATACGATCCAGGAAATTAATGTGGCTTATGTATGAGATCAAAATTTTCATTATTAAGTCTGTGGATTTTATGTAAAAAATAGTTAGAAAATGAAAGGATGCTGCTTAGGAATCCCATAAATGCCTGGGATCCAACCTGTCTGCAGAGATACATATTATCAGGAGCAGTTCTGCTAAGAAAATTTAGAGTCAATGTAGAGAGGAGCAAGAAGCAGGATGGAGGAAAGATACTGTATGATATGTGAATAGATGTTATAAGTGCAGGTGACCACTTGTTGAGCCCTTAGAGTAAGAATTCTCACACAGCTTGATTTTGTAGCAAACCCTCCAAATGATGAAATACTTGGCACATCAGTTTTTAACCTCAAAGTAAGTCTAGACAAAACTCAGGAAATTATGATAGGAACCCACTTATCTAGTAAACATACATGCTGAGAATTTAAATGCCATAAATTAAATATTGTTCTAATAATAACAGTAAAAGAGCTAAAGGGGTAATGTTTTGCATAAAACAGAAAGTTCTTTGATTTAAAAAGACAAAAGAATAAAATAAACTGACTGACAAAACCAGAATTGATGAAATAGATTTTTAAGCAATTTTTACAGTTATGCTAATACTGCAGTGAAGAAAAGAATAAAGATAAAGAAAAAAATGGTGCTACAATACAAAAAAATAATATGCACTTTATAATCACCAAGTATAAATGGTTGGGCTTAAAACTTATTAGTAGACAAGCATATTAACTTCCTTGTTTCAGGATGAAAAAGTGCCTAATATGCCATAGTATCATTTTATAGATTTTACCTGTGAAGGAACAAGCTTTATCTGTCTTACAGGTGTGATTGTGTGTATATTCACATGTAGAGAAGCAAATTTGGGGATTTGTTCTCTTAATCCACTGTGACATATGGGGATCAAAATAAGGTCATCAAAATAGCACAACAAACTCCTTTCACCGCTAAACTGTATCATCATTAGCCACTGTACTGACTGGTTTTGTGTGTCAAATTGACACAAGCTGGAGTTGTCACAGAGAATGGAGACTCCCTTGAGGAAATGCCTCCATGAGATCCAATTGTAAGGCATTTTCTCAATTAGAAATCAAGGAGGGAAGGCCCATTGTCATTGTTGCCAACCCTAGGTTCTACAAGAAAGCAAGCTGAACAAGTCAGGGGAAGTAAGCCAGTAAGAAACATCCCTCCAGGGCCTCTGCATCAGTTCCAGCTTCTCGACCTGCTTGAGTTCCAGTCCTGACTTCCTTTGGTGATGAACAGCAATGTGGAAGTGTAAGCTCAATAAATCCTTTCCTCTGCAACTTGCTTCTTGGTCTTGATGTTTGTGCAGGAACAGAAACCCTGAATATGACATCCACTATTTCTTTATGTATTTATTTTATTTATTTATTTATTTGTTCATTTGTTTGTTTGTTTATTACAAATTCCAATTAATTAAAGTACAAAATGTAACATCTAAGCCTCTAATTTTGGTATATTTTAAAATCCAATCCTCCTGAGAAACACGAAAAGAATATTCACACTAAAAAACGAGCTGGTTGTGGTTGCACGTGTTGGTAGGATTTACTAAAGATGACAGAGCAGGAGGATCACAACTTCAAGGCTAGCTACACGTTTTCTTGCAATCTATGTCCTGTATCTCTCTCCACCCTTGGGTGGTGCTGGGACGTGTCTTTGATCCAAGTAATCTGGAGGCAGAAGCAGTCTGAGTATACATATCTCTGAGTATGAGGCCAGCCTCATCTACATAGCAAGTTTCAAGACTTCCTGGCCAAAAAAAAAAAAAAAAAACCAAAAAAAAAACCTCTGTCAACCAAACAACCACAACAAACACACATATAATAAAAGAAAAATGTTTTTAATAATTTACCTCACTAAAGTAAGAAAAATGAAAATCTGTCACTAGATATGCTCAAGAACATTAGTCACTTAGATTAAAGCCTTATGGAAAAACACAGGATTATCAGAGTTGCTAAAAGTAAAAATATCAGAATTTCCAATTATTGACAAAGATATGAAACAAATATAAATAGCAATAATTCCTGATTGAAAGGTCTGATATACAGTACAGCACCATCATAAATAAATAGCCTGTGACATCACAGCCACAGAAAAATATACATGAGAAAACATGGATGAGTATCAAAAATATCATGCATTTGAAAAAACATGAAGAACAGAAAATATTTTGACCCAGAAGAGAATCTGAAGGTTAATAGAGTCATACCATAGAAGAATGCACAATTTGATTATCTGAAAGTGCCCAATAAAATAATTGAGAAAGTCAAGTGCTTAACTGTCCATCTCATCAGAATATACTGTTAAATGACAAGATTTAATCTAATTCAATTATTTTCCATAGATATTTTTTATTTGAAATTCACGATTTGAAATAACCTTTCTTGGCAATAGGAATTTTTTTTCTATGTGTGCCATGGATTATTCCTTCACTGCTCAAGTGCTTACGTGCTCTTGGTATGATTCTACACATGTGCCACCTATTGCTTCTTCTTGGCAGTGTAGATGAGAATAAGATCTATTTGTTGTTTTGTCTTTGGCTTATTTCTCCATCTTTATATATCTCTACCTCTTCTCTTTCTTTTTTTTTTTTTTAATTTAATTTTATTTTATTTTTTTAATTTACATTCCAAATCACTTCCCCTTTCCCGTTTCCTCCCTCCCCGAAAGTCCCATAAGCCCCCTTCCCTCCCTCTTTTCTCCGTTCAACCTCCTCTCATTACTCTGTCCTGGCGTTCCCCTACATCCAGTCTTTCCAGGACCAGGGGTCTCTCCTTCCATCTTTTTAGAAATCTATTGATATGCTGATTGTGTCTAGGGTATTCTGAGATTCTGGGTCAATATCCCCTTATCAGTGACTGCATACCATGTGTGTTCTTTTGTGATTGGGTTACCTCACTAAGGATGATATTTTCAAGTTCTGACCATTTGCCTAGGAATTTCGTGAATTCATTGTTTTTAATTGCAGAGTAGTATTCCATTGTGTAAATATACCACATCTTCTGAATCCATTCCTCCGTTGAGGGACATCTGGGTTCTTTCCAGCTTCTGGCTATTATAAATAAGGCTGCTATGAATATAGTGGAGCATGTGTCCTTATTGCATGCAGGTAAAGTCTCTGGGTATATGCCCAGGAGTGGTATAGCCGGATCCTCCGGAAGTGTCATGCCCAGTTTTCTGAGGAGCCGCCAGACTGCTTTCCAGAGTGGTTGTACCAGCCTGCAATTCCACCAGTAGTGGAGGAGTGTTCCTCTTTCTCCACATCCTCGCCAACAACTGCTGTCTCCTGTGTTTTTGATCTTAGCCATCCTGACTGGTGTGAGATGGAATCTCAGGGTTGTTTTGATTTGCATTTCCCTAATGACTAAGGATGATGAACATCTCTTTAGGTGCTTCTCAGCCATTAGATATTCTTCAGGTGAGAACTCTTTGTGGAGCTCTGTACCCCATTTTTTAATAGGGTTACTTGCCTCTCTGGAGTTTAACTTCTTGAGTTCTTTGTATATCTTGGATATTAGCCCTCTGTCGGATGTAAGGTTGGTAAAGATCATTTCCCAGTTAGTTGGTTGCCGCTTTGTCTTTTTGACGGTGTCTTTTGCCTTGCAAAAACGTTGTAATTTAATGAGGTCCCATTTGTCTATTCTTGATCTTAGAGTATAAGCTATTGGAGTTCTGTTCAGGAAATTCTCCCCTGTGCCCATATGTTCAAGGTTCTTCCCTAGTTTCCCTTCTATTAGTTTCAGTGTGTCTGGTTTTATGTGGAGATCTTTGATCCACTTAGAATTGAGCTTAGTGCAAGGAGATAAGGATGGGTCAATTTGCATTCTTCTGCATGTTGACCTCCAGCTGAGCCAGCACCATTTGTTGAAAAGGCTATCTTTTTTCCACTGGATGGTTTTAGCTCCTTTGTCAAAGATCAAGTGACCATAGGAGTGTGGATTCATTTCTGGGTCTTCAATTCTGTTCCATTGATCTACATGTCTGTTACTGTGTCAATATAAGGAAATCCATCAATGTAATCCACTACATAAACAATCTCAAAGAAAAAAACCACATGGTCATCTCATTAGATGCTGAGAAAGCATTTGACAAAATTCAGCATCCTTTCATGCTAAAGGTCTTGGAAAGATCAGGAATTCAAGGCCCATATCTAAACATAGTAAAAGCAATTTACAGCAAACCAGTAGCCAGCATCAATCTAAACGGAGAGAAACTTGAAGCAATCCCACTAAAATCAGGGACTAGACAAGGCTGCCCTCTCTCTCCATATCTTTTCAATATAGTACTTGAAGTTCTAGCTAGAGCAATTAGACAAGAAAAAGAGGTCAAAGGGATACAAATTGGAAAGGAAGAAGTCAAACTATCACTATTTGCAGACGATATGATAGTATACATAAGCGACCCAAAGAACTCCACCAGAGAACTCCTACAGCTGATAAACGACTTCAGCAAAGTGGCCGGATATAAAATCAACTCAAGCAAGTCAGAAGCCTTCCTATACTCAAAGGATAAGCAGGCTGAGAAAGAAGTAAGAGAAATAATACCCTTTACGATAGCCACAAACCATATTAAGTATCTTGGCGTGACGCTAACCAAACAAGTGAAAGATCTGTATGACAAGAACTTCAAGTCTCTGAAGAAAGAAATTGAAGAAGACCTCGGAAGATGGAAAAATCTGCCATGCTCATGGATTGGCAGGATTAATATAGTAAAAATGAGCATCTTACCAAAAGTAATACACAGATTCAATGCAATCCCCATCAAAATCCCAACTCAATTCTTCATAGAGTTAGAAAGAGCAATTCAAAAATTCATCTGGAATAACAGAAAACCCAGAATAGCTAAAACTATTCTCAAGAGTAAAAGAACCTCTGGGGGAATCAGTATCCCGGACCTCAAGCTGTACTACAGAGCAATAGTGTTAAAAACTGCATGGTATTGGTACAGTAACAGACATGTAGATCTTCTCTTTCTTATGTGTGTGTGATTGAGTGTGTGTGTGAGAGAGGGAGAGAGAGGAGAGAGAGAGAGAGAGAGAGAGAGAGAGAGAGAGAGAGAGAGAGAGAGAGAGAGAGAGAGACAGAGAGACAGAGAGAGAGAGAGACAGAGACAGAAACAGAGACAGAGAGAATTTATATGTTTGGTGGATGTTGGTGTGTGTTTATATTCTGTGTATTTGCATGTAAAGATGAGCAGGAATGTGGAAATCAGAGGATATGTATTGTGTTGAATCTAGCCTTCTATAAGGTTTGCATCAGTCTTCATTTTATTTTACAGCTGGTTTTGCTCAGTGAGCTGGCCATTGAAAGTCTATAGCAATTTGGTTCCTATGATAAACACAGGTTTCAGTGGTATAAAGCCCACAAGCAAATCAAGTAAATAGACCAATAAAGAAAAATTGGTCATTTGGTCATGTACATGGGCTGTGAAAGATCTGTTCAAGTCAGAATCCCTCTGTCTTAGGTTTATATTGCTGTAATATAATACCTTGATCAAAAGCAAGTTGTGGAGGAAAGGGTTTATATCGCCTTATATTCTTCAGTCCTTCACAAGGAAAGCCAAGACAATAACTGAAAGCAGAAAGAAATCAGAAGCAGACCTGGAGCAAAGACAGATGGAGAGTGCTGTTTACTGGCTTGTTTCTCATGGTTTGTTCAGGCTGCTTTTTGTACAACTCAGGACTACCTGCCCAGTGAAGCTAGCATCACTAATGGACTGGGACCTCCCACATCAGTCATTAATCAAGAAAATCACCAACATACTTGCCTACTTGCCAATATTATGGAGGCATTACTCATTGAGATTCTATCTTCCCAAATTACTCCAGCTTGTGTCAAGTTGAGAAAAAAACTAACTAGTACACTACACATAACATAAGTTTTTCAGAATCTTAGTCTTCTGCTGTCCAATCAATCTTTTCCTATTGTACCACAAAGTGCTGTCATTCTTTATTCTTTGTATCCTAATAATTGACAGATATGTGGGGATATAAATATCCCCACACTCCTTTTTTGTAAAACCAGTTCTCTTGGTACTTATCTCCAGAGATCACAGATAAGACAGATCTAAAGTTGCCCTACAAAGAGTTTTACTTTTTATAGCACCCAGAAACAATTTCTATACTCCTTTTATTTTTGCTGAGGAATTTTAAATTACTTCCACATAAGTCTTCATGCCCTTATCTTTGTTGATATAATTCAACCAAAGGAAAATAATTACTCTTTATTGTTGTTCATCAGTATCCCAATTAAAAGCAAGGAAATTAATTTTGAGACCAATTAGATCTAAAATAGAAAGTAATTATTTTGACAGATGGCCCTCTATAAGGCCAAGATTTGCTCTTGAACTCTTGTGTCTTCTTTTATATTTGTGATATTCTAGCTTTTCCTTCATTCTATAAGGAGACAGTTCTCTACAATCTATATGGGCAGAAGAAGACAGAGTAGGATGCATCATCTGGAAAGAATTTGGGAAAAATTCATCTCAGAGACTTTAATCTTACAATGAAGAACATAGGTACTAAGTCACAGGGTCATAAGTAGAAAATGTTCCATGCTTGCTATAAATTCAATTACTGAACCCTATAACCCTATGGAGAACTATAAATTAAGCTATACTTGAAATATTTGTTTTCATTAGGACATTTATTGGCAGGTTTCTTTTAGATATTGGTAATTACTTTTTATGTGGATGGGAGAAAAGTATGCTTAACAATTAATATGAAAACAAAAGATGATTTAAACCTTCTCTTGCAAATCTTTTAAGAATATAGATACTTACATTATTTATTACTTTACATTTGAGAATAGAATCGATTATATTTATCTAGTCAAACTGTAGATACTGATAGTCCTGAAATAATAAATCAGTAGCATTGGCACAAGAAACAGGAAAACAAGTAGATTCATATTATCCTGGAGTTCATTTGGGTAACCTCTCTCACACTCCCTTTGTAGCTCTCTTCATTTATCCTAGAATAAGGGATCTCAGACATGAGTTATGTGCAGGGAACTGATTCATCATAAAGTAAGAAATATCTATGGTTCATGTAATATATTATCTAGAAAAAAACTTTTTTTTTACAATTTTTTTAAGTAAGTGACATAAAGATTTAAACCCTTACTTTCTAGCTATATAATGGAGGATGAATATGAAAGAGAGTAGAATCTTACAATATTTTCCAATAAGGAAGGGAAATTACAATTAGAAGGTCTATCACTTTAAAGCAATTCCAATCTCAGTTCTACCCTGTTTTAGCAGTGAGTAAATTAATGCATATACTGATTGTCCTTGAGTTTTTATGTTGTGGCATCAAAATCTACAAGCACATGAAATAAGGAATAATTAATTCTGTGAAATGATCCCTGAATGGCATAGAACAATATACAGCAATTAACTATCTTGGAGGTAAATAATTATGATGAAATGACAATAAGGATGACGATGGTAGGTAGATTGGAACTCGAGAAGACAAAGGCAGCAGTTGAAGAACTTAAAATAAAAATAGAATATTTTAGTTATTATTTATTAGTAATTATGTTTAGAATATGCATTGTGATATTTTATTGATACAAATGTTAGGTTGGCGAAAAGGAATGAAGCATGATATATTTAATAATTTATATTTAATTATTGTGATATTTATATATCTTCTCTGCATACTGAGTGCCAATACTGAATTTATCCTAGATTAATAGGGTAAACATTAAGAATGTTTGGAAATTCATATATTACCTTTATTGTTCTCTATCTGTATATTTTACTAGAATATTTTCATTTTACAAACTTAAGGGCTTTATTGTGGTATTTTCATAGATGCATACAAATCTTTTATGATGTTCATCAACGTTTTTTCATCTTCTTTTTGCCCCCTTAAGTTTACTGGTTACATACCTTTTCTCAAACATTCTCCTATTTATATATTCACTTGAATTATGTACTTTAAATTTTTTCAGAATTCAGAATATTTGGAAAAAATGAAATATGACCATACACATCAAAGTTTCTGCCTCTAGCTCCTCTGCCATATCTGTGTAAGAATTTCTTCTCTGTCTTTATGTCATCATGAACTCTCCACCTGTAATAATATTAAGGCAAAAGTTTTGTTAAAAATGTAGACTTTATGTTTAGTAAAAACATGGATATCTTTTGAAATAATACATTTTTTTGGAATTTTTCAATTCATATTTTTGATATTTTTAATTAAAATGCAATCATATATTTTCTTTCTTTCTTTTTGTGCTCCAACTCCTCCATATTTCCTACCAGAAATTCTTCACATACTATTCAACTTTCAAATTGATAGACTCTTTTTCTTTGTTTCTTATTATTGTATGAGTGTAGAGAGAGAGAGTGTATGTGTGTGTGTGTGTGTATGTGTGTATATGTGTGTGTCTCTATATGTGTATTATGTATGCTTGTGAGTTCATTTTTTTCTATATCAATTGAATTATTTCTCATTAATTTGTATTTGATTACCAAAGAGGTCTCCACTCCTCTCCCTCTTTCAGCACCAATAGATGTCTCTATCATTGTTCCAGGCTAGTCTATGCAGTCATTTTTAGTAGAGGAAGTCTCACAGTAGCCTTCTGGTATTCTCGTCCTTATAAGATTTCCAGCTACTTGTGTTTGATTATCCCTGAGCCACAGATGCAGGATTTGTTGCTACATATATATTCACTGTGGCAAAGTTCCCCAAAATCCACTGATCTTTGCATTGTGTCCAGTTTTGGTTTGATAAAACGGTCTCCATTGACTTGAGGGAGAAGATTCCTTCTTTCATTAAGGGTAAAGCTTCAGTTATCCTTAAGAAAAATAAATGATGTGCAAGCAGAGAGTTTACTGACAATAGGCATGGAGCTAGGTTTGTGCCTGTGGAGATGGCCAGAACATGTCTATTTTTGCACAATTTTATTAAAATGTAATAATTATAAATGCTGCCATATGATCATATAAATACAACTCTAAATCAAAGCTTATGGTTGAAATAATATAATATACAATAATTGCCCTAAAATGCATAATTACTAAGGGCTTTAGAGATGGCCTAAACAAAAATAAAGTATGTGAGACTTAAGATAGTTACTTAATGGTGATTTGTGGCTTTCAAGTGCTCACATTTTCACAACATGTTAAAATACACACACAGAGACAGACACAGACTCATAAATACAAACACATACACACAGACACAATACCCCTATACACAAATAAAAGTACACTAATTGCAAATACTCATATATACTTACATAAATAGAAGTATTTCATGTACTGCAGTAGTCTTTTCTTAGAATACCTAGTGTCTGTGTTTCCAATTGATAGAAGTCTAAAGAAAAATACTAAAAAAAAAAATGACTAAATTCCCATAAACAAGGAAAAAAATTACACTATGTTATAATCAAAATCACCTGTAATTTTTCTAATTCTCATTTTATTTTGATAACCATTATTTGTAACAATAATTTCATAAGTAAAACAGCTCACATAATCAACTTATTATTTATTGTGCAGAGCAAGAATTATAGCAGAAGCTCCAAAGAATAAATTATTTATATTATAATTGAATCTAAAAAAAAATCTTTAATGAGCTCATTGCTAAACCGACTGGAGAAAATTACAAATTATCTAGGGAATAAATTGTTCTTTAGGGCAAATATTTGTGAGCAAGATTACAATTTGGGAACGTTCAGGAATTCATAAATATCTGAAATTTGCAAATATATGAAAATAAGTTAAATTTTTAGATTGTAATTTTCAAAAACTGGATGTAAGCGTGTACATATTTTAAATATTACTAGAACATTTAAAAGCTTGCTGTCATTTTTATATCATATTTATGAGTACAATTCATTTGTACTTGGAATTTATTGTAATATATTTTCTACCTTAGGTCTTGGAAAATCCATGCTTCCCATATGAAAAAAGAACTGAAAAGGAAAATCTATGTTTGTAATGCATCTTATTAAAAATAAACATTATTAAAAACCAAAACATTTCAATATACTTATTGCAAATACTCATAAACACTTACATAAATAAAAATATTTTGTGTACTGAAATAGTCCTTTCATAGCATATCTAGTGTCTCTATGTTTTTCATTGATAGAAATATAAACTCTTTGGCTTATTAGCAGAAAAATATTGAAGTAATATTGATAAATTCCCTTGCACAAGGAAAACAAAGTATTAAAAGCTTACATGTTTCATAATTAATAGGGATTTATGAATTTGGTTATAATAAATTCCAATTATCAAAATAGCTTTAAAATCATTTTGTTCCATTTGAGTACTACTATGTGCAGCGAAAAATGAGTAGCAACCCATGCTTGCTAATGGTGGTGATAAAGAAAAGATTAACATTCATTTAAAATATTTAAGTTTGACTACTTTCTGGGTTCCTAATAGTCAATTGTAAATACTTCTGTGCAATTCACTCTGATATATATAGGACTTACTTTTAACTTATCGTTATATTAGAGTATGTAAATTGCATTTATATTAACATTATCAATATTTTATAGAGTGTGTGGTTAGAGAGTAACTAATATATACTAAATTCAATGATAAGTATTTCCTATGCTTAAAAAAATATCTTTGCAAATGAAACCCAAAATAACTTCATAAAATACAGAAGGTATTACCTCCTCTTAGTTCTTGAATGATCACATTTTAGAAGGACCATTACAAAAATTTGTAGTATGAAATTTATTAGAAATTTGCTTCAAACCCTTTTTGTCAACAGAACCATAGCATCACAAAAGTGAAAGGAAGGAAAACTCTAAATATATTGTAAGTGCTAGATAAAAATGAAAACATATGGATATCAGTTATATACAGTATATTCTGCAATCATAGAAAATACAATTATTTCCTATGTTGCAACACAAGTGTCTTCCATATACTGAGAATTATATAGAATCATCTCCCCTATTTTTCCCAACATGGACACAGATAAAAGAATATTTTTGATAATGACATGATAATTAAGCAGGTGGCAACTATGCCCCATGTACACCTGCCAAGTGTTGATAAATGATATTTTCATGTATCCATATCTATAGCATAGAAATATTATGGATTCTCATCACTTCTGAAAATAGTAAAAAGAATAAAATTACTGTGTTAAATATATTGCACAAAATTTATATTTTATGATTTTAACAAAGGACTTTAAAATAGAAAACTCATACAGACCAAGTTTTTTATAACTGTATCTTTGATTTAAAGGTAGTGTCCTAAAGAAACTATTTCTGAAACAATATCTGTTTTATTTTGTATCTTTTACTTATACTCATTTTATTTTTATGTCTTGTTTGTATAATGATTCCTAGTTATTGCAACCAATGGTTTTCATTGTCCTAATTATATTTTATACTAATTGCTTTTTACATTTTTAGATTAAAATATTACTACATCATATCTCCATTACCTTTCCTCCCTCAAATCTTCTGATATTCTCTCCTTGTTGTTGCTGTGTTTTTTTTCATTTTTATGGCCTCTTTTATCATCATTTTATTATTGTTACTATGTATATACATATATGTTTTACATATATGTATATATATGCACATATATCCTTAAATGTAACCTGCTCTGCTTTTGCAATGTTTCTCATACATATATACCAATTGATGTGCTCCTCCCTGAAAAAGATTATTTCCCCTGTCCTCTGCATATTTTAGTTGCTGTAGTTTTTTGTGAAGAACTTTTTTGCCCTATCCACGTTGGTGTGTCTACATCTGTTGTTCTTGTTTATAATGGCAGCTTCAATGAACAATTGCTCTATCAATAGAGAATTTGAATTTAGAAAACATAATCTTTAACATACATTAGAAATTATATATAACAACATCTAAACAAAATTTACTTAAGTTGCTCAAAGTGGCTAATTATAAAATAATACAATATTTTACATGTATAAAATTTATGAATGTAGAAAACTGAGATATATACAATATAGACAAATTTGAAAAATAGGAGCATCTATTTTATGGAGGCTACATTCAAAACGAGTCTTATTTGAGTTTGTATGCCTCAATTGATACTCACTTTCTATCTTATTTTTTAAATTAAGCTCATGCAATTTTATTTTAAGCTTTTGTTAGAAAATTCAGCATTATTTTACAATAAGATAATTTTGCCATCATTTCTGCCACCCTGACAGGCTAGCATTTAAGCATTGGATAATTATATTGCATCCAGGAATATATATTACTATATGGATTATTCGTTTTAAGAAATCTCAGAAGTCGTGTTAAACCTTGGAAAGAAGAAATAATCCTCCAGGTTTTTATTTACTTCTCTGTAATATAACTGTTTCCTGCCTTTCCAATTTCTTCACATATTAAATGTGTTTCTTGGTCTTCCAATGAAAAATATAATAATACATAGATAGAAAATCGATAGATAAATGATCCATAGATAGGGAGACTGTTTGAAAATGATAGATGTATAGTTGATGGATGATAGGTAGATAGATCCATAGATAGATAGATAGATAGATTATAGATCGATAGATAGATAGATAGATAGATAGATAGATAGATAGATAGATAGATAGATAGATAGATAGGCAGACAGACAATAACACATAGATATATAATAGATACAAAGAAATATAGAATATAGAGAACTATAGATATAATGAAAGATAGATAGTAGATAGACAGACAGACAGACAGATAATAGGTAGATAGTTTAACCAGTTTGGAAATCAGTGTGTAGCTTTCTTTAAAATTAGGTATAAAACTTTAAGTCCCAGTACTAGAACTACTGACTAAATATCCAAAGGACACTAAATTGTAATGAAAAGATGCCTGCATATCATGATCATAGATGGCTTCTTCATAATAGTTATGGCATAGAATAAGCCTAGATGTGTGCCTAGATGTATGTATGTATGGACAGTGAAAACATACACTTAAAATTTTGTACAACTGAAAAAATACAATTTTGAAATTTTCATAGAAATAAAACAAACTAGAAAAATTACACTATGATAATCCAGTACCAGAACTATCAGTGCCGTATGTTCTTGTAATTTATTGCATACAGGAATAAAACTTTCAAAGAGTAAATAAAGAATGTCCAACCTGATTCCTACTGAATTTGGAGCCAAAGGAACATAAAAGTCCTGCACTATTTATACCATTTTGGTGTTTTGTTGTTTGGTAAAAATGTGTAAATTTGCATTTGATAGAAAAGACCTGGTATTACTAATATTCTATTCAAAATTATATGCATTGTAAAGTACATCTAGTTTATGTTTTGAAATAAGCATATTTATTTTAGGGTAAAATAAATTGCTGTTTTATACTGTATATTTTAATAGAATTGTCTCAGTCTAAAGCAATTCTGGTCAGCTATACTGACCTATAATTGAAGATTTATGATTGCTTTAAAAGGTAATGTTGTAGTTAATTCCTAATAATAAAACACTTCATAAAACTTCACTGTTACAAATGATGCAGAATGCAAAAGGCAAGTTCTCCTAATTATTCAGGATGTTTTGATTTGAATACCAATAACAATACCTTAATTTGTAATATATCAGTCTGATTTTAGGTTTTTATTAAGGATTTACAGTCATATGTTTATGAATATATTTGCAAAATGTATTATGATTCATGCATGTGTAAAAATCCACACTTAATACTGTAATTCCTTTCAAGGAATTAAATTTTAAAGTGATGAGTGTCAAATAAAGAATATTATGATTTATTCATGTTGTAATGTTCTTTTATCTCTAAATATACAAAAATGAACTAAAATATGTAAATATTACTAACTAAAATGGCATTGGCAGGTGTAGACAAACAAATTGAAAACTATGTAAAGTTTTCTACACGGTTCTGAAAACCATGGAGTTTGTTCCATATAAATGTTCTAATGAAAGGTGTCAATGTATCCTTTGTGTGATATTCAAGTTGGAAAAGAAACAGGAAACAAAAAGAGGCTGCTTCCAGAAGACAAGAATTACCAAAGGAAAAAATCCATGCCAACAAGTTGTATTTTCTATGAGTTGTTGGTTACAGAGCACTGAAGACTCTTCTTTAAACTACGTAGAATATTAACTTTTCTCTTAGTTGCCCAATATAACCAAGTGGTAAGCCTTTATTAAATTTTCGGTAGACAAATGCATTGCAATTGATATGTTAACTTCTTCACTGCTCGTTACCTATTGTATCTCCAAAAGGTGTTAAAGGAACACTGTAGGAGATAATCTGCACGTGTCTGACCCAGAAGTGGACCTAAGTACTACAATACCATCCTGCTAGTTAGCATGTACCCACTAGTGCAGTCATATCATGACTATTACAAGGTAACTAAGAACCTTCTCTTTGGATCAATAGTTCATTCTATGTGAGTATAGACATGCAAGTTCTATCTTGTAAAGAACAAGATTTGATGGGAAGGTCACAAGGACAAAGGGCAATAAATGTATTACTCATGATAGGTTAAATAGACATGTAGTCAAGCTATCTCTTCAATATTAATGATTATAACCATAATTAAAGCTGATTTCTACATAGGCCAGAGAAGGCTCTTCTTGCATAGGCAGTGATCAATGATACTCAAAACAGGTCAAACCACTAATAACCAGTGACTGTTGAATATACATTCAGCCCTAAATGAGACAGGTTTTCCATCCCTATTCTATGGCTCAGGAAATATTATGGAAGAGTTTTCAGAAATATGTAAGACTGGGAGATGGGTGAGGGTGCTCTGAAACACTATCGTCTGATTATTATGGTTACTTGAATAAAAAAAAAATCAAGTTAGTCAACATTATAGCATGGATAACGAAGGGCTTAGGATGTCCACCTTTGAGTTGCGCAACTACTATCCATTGATAGATGCTTAGAGAGAGGAGCTGTTTTCCTTGCAGGTAGAAAGCTCTTTTCTTTTCTTTTCCTTTTCTTTTCTTTTCTTTTCTTTTCTTTTCTTTTCTTTTCTTTTCTCTTTTCTTTTCATTTCTCTTTTCTTTTCTTTTCCTTTCTTCTCTCTCTCTTTCTTTGATATTTTCTTTATTTACATTTCAAATGATATCTCCTTTCCTTGTTTCCCCTCCAAAAATCCTCTATCCCATCTCACCCTTCCCCTGCTCACCAACTAACCCACTCCAGCTTCCCTGTCCTGGCAATTCCCCTATGCTGAGTCATCAATCCTGCTCAAGACAAAGTGCCTCTCCTCTCACTGATGTCCCACAAGGCCATTCTCTGCTACATATGTGATTGGAGCCATGGGTCTCTCCATGTGTACTCTTTGGTTGGTAGTTTAGACCCTGGTAGCTCTAGGGTTACTGGTTGGTTCATATTGTTTTCCTCCTATGGTGCTGCAAACCCCTTCAGCTCCTTGGGTCCTTTCTCTAGTTCCTCCTGTGCTTAGTCCATTGGTTGGCTGTGAATATCCTCTTCTGTATTTGTCAGGCACTGGCAGAGCCTCTCAGGAAGTTGTCTTCTTTCCAGGATGTTACTCCTAGCAGTGTACAGATGTTCCTCTTGATGGCCCCAAAACCATACACATGTGGGTATATTTCTTGTTTATAAAACCAAAAATAAAAGGGAATACAGGAATTGGAAGAGGGTGTGTTTGAGGATTCTAGAGGAAGTTTCTATTAGTGAAATTATCATAGAATACAAATATTATTAAGATAAATGGAAACATTTATATCTTTATTTTCCATGAGGAAATGTCTAATCTTTTCATAGTACACTACCTCAAATTTTACAATCTCTATTTTAAAACTTATAATATGGTAAACAAATCTTTAAGAAAGTCACTAATACAGGAGAATTTTATAAAAGTAATGAAAATGGTTTACTTGTTCCCTCAAAATAAAATACTTAAAATATGCCAGATATATGGCTCAATGGCAGAGCAATAACCTAGCATTTGCAAAGCCTCCAGGTTAAATTTCAACTCTACAAAAGCAAAGAAAATGAAAAGAAAAAATATGTAACTGTAATCTGTAATCTCAACTCTCTAGAATATGAAGCAAGTAGATCTTTACAAGTTTAAGAAAATATGTCTCATATTGGTTTCCGGGTCACCTTGAACTGTTGAGTGAAATGTCTTAATGAAAGAAAATGAACAAGTTTATCTAGATATTTAAATGTAATAAAAGTTATGCAAATCCATGTAAGAGCACTAAGAGATACTAATATTGTCAAATATTAAAATTTCATATGATTTTTGAAAATTACAAAATTTTTACTTCAAATGGCTATTTGACATCATTTATAAACATTAGTGAGCATACTTAACTGAAATCCTGAAAATGGTTTTCTATTATACTGATCTTTAGTCAAAAGTACACACACATCAACATATCTCAAAAAGCCTTATAATGAAATTTAAAATCTCTCTAAATAAATACCTAGTCTTTTCACAGTATATTTACTGAAACTTAAAAATCCAATTTAAGTAGCTCATAATATGTTAATAAAATCTCTCTTTTAGGAAAAAAACTATAGACAGGAATTTTGAATATGTTGGTATACACCTATTATTTGTTATTTTGTTTTTGATGTTTTTGTTTTGTTTTCTATTTTTGTGTTTTTTATCTTTGCTTCTTTTTTGTTTGTTTTGAGGCACAGTTTTTCTGTGTAGCCTTTGCTATTCTGGTTCTCAATCTAAAGACCAGACTAGCCTTGAATTTAGAGACTGTACTGTGCTTGACTCCCAAGTGCTGCACTAGGACAAGGACCACTGCTATTTGTAAATCCTGAATATTTTATATATCTTCTTCTTTCCTGAAAATAGTCTTCAAGTTCTTCAATCTACAAATAGCACACTAACTTTCTCAAGTATGTATGCCTAATAAACTAGGCCTTGAATATTCACTGGGAATTTTAACTGTTTGTAAATAATTTATTTTTATTATCACTAAACTAATTATGTAGATTTTCAGAATGTGTTTTTTTTTCATTCAATGTCTCTAATGTGCCCTTCACAATTTCAGACAGAACCTGTTGAGAAGAAGTAGGAGCTCTTTTATGGCACACTGCCAATGCCATGAAAGAACTTCATCAGGTATTGCTGTAAGGTTTCCACTTGCTCTATAGCCACAATAGTTATTTACTATCCTTCAGAGAATTGAGACTTAGTACTGTGACAAAGCAGGTGTTCCCAGAAGCCAGGGGTTATTACTGACATTCTCAGTGCAACAATTACAATATCATGTGCTGGCTAATGATGAAAAATGTGAAATTCTGTATCTGAGTGGGGAGGATTGACTTGCTGTATGTTTTGAAGAACTCATTTTGACCATATGGTATGTTGGAACAGAAAGAGAGATCTCAAAATTATTATTGCAATCAAGGAAAAAAAAAACTCATTAAACCCTTTTGTAGAATATCAGGCTTGCCATTCATATGTCAACTTAATGAAAAATTATAGTCTTGACATTAAAGCATACAATTGAAAAAAACCTTCAAACTGTTGTTTTCAAGTCTATTGCTTCCATTACGAGGCGTATTAACAGTGACATGAGGGCGTTTAACGTGACAAAAAGACAGAGGGTGGTATTTCTCTTATCTTTCTGTGACAGAATTAAGTTCACGCTTCCTTTCATTTATTTAAACCGTATTACAAATATACTAACAAAAATGAAGAACATAAATTATTATAGTAATTCAATTATTTTGAAGTTCTAAATGCTATATGTAGTGAAAATAAAGATAATCAACACTATTATATATATTGTTTAATATTTTGGATTATATTCTATGAATATATATATTATGTATGTTTTCTAAAATGTGATAAAACAAATAGTATTACTAAAATGGCTAGTATTACTATATGTATTAATGCAGATTAATTCTATGTAATCACTCTGATTAATTCATAGATTCCCTCTATTTGGTAGTTACCATTTTCATTTTATCAAAACACATTATCAGTTTTCACTGCTGGATTTAGGATCATCCTAAAATTTTTACTTGACAAATTATTATTATCATACAGTGCTTCTTATACTGCAGATGATAAAACAAAAATAAAATCCATACACTATATTCCATTGATCCATGAATTTAAAAAAGAATATTACTAAGATCATTTCTCAGGTGATAGCAAAGGAAAAAGATTCCCTTAAGTCATTACAATAATAATAATAATAATAATAATAATACTAGTAATAATAATGTACAAAGTATTTCTACATGAGCAGAGGGGCTAAGAAATTTAGTCCCTAATGACTAGTATACATTTAGGGGAAACCAACATATTTAGCCCTTAACAGAAATATTTACCTATTTACTTACTGTTATCATAGTCTTCCCCCAAGTTTAGAGTAGTCAGTCAAAGGACAAATGATGGAATACAGACATTGTCAATTCAAGTTGACTAATCTTTCATTAACTTCCAGCTGCTTTCAAAAAATGCTTATATCTCTGACTCCCAATGGTCACTTTTATCGGATCTCATTAAAAATTCCCAAATCAGTCCTTGATACCCTCACTTTCATTGTATGGTCCTGGGTTCTTCCTGCCTTCCCAAGAAGTCTTTGAGGACCCCAAGGTTGTCTGGCTTCCCCTTGGAGTGTTGTGGGGGTGGGGGCAGGAACAAACAACTACGATTCCTCCAGGACCAATCCCTTGCCCATCAACCTCCTGAGGTACAGTAAATATAGATGACCTCTGTGGTGCTGCCTGATCTCCATTTTCAGGCCTATAGATTTCTCTGCTTTTCTGAGGAGTCCTGCTGGCATCATGATCATATAGCCACCACTTGGGACAACCATATGCCTAAAGGACAGCTTAAAAACATAATCAGCAAGAACCAGACAATATAGTATCTCCAGAGCCCAGCTATCCTGCTACAATAAGTTCTGAATTTCTTAACACAGCCAAAACACAAGAAGATAAACTTATATCCTATCTTATTAAGATGATGGAGATGTATAAAAAGGAAATGAATAAATTCCTTAAAGAAATACAGAAAAAGACAATCAAACAGGTGAAGAAAATGAATAAGACTGTTCAAGAACTGAAAATGGAATTAGGGCAATAAAGAAATCACAATTTGAGAGAATCCTGGAGAAGGAAAACCTAGGAAAAAGAATAGGAAAAATAGACAAAAACATCACAAACAGAATACAAGAGATGGAAGGAAGAATTTCAGGCTTTGAATGTACAAAAGACAAAATTGACACATCTATCTAAGAAAATGAAAACTAGAAAGAGTCCATGAAATAAAACATCCAGGAAATTTGGGTCAAGTGTGAAAATAATAGAAATGGAATAAGGAGAAGATGCCCCGGCCAAAGGCCCAGAAAATATCTTCAACAAAATCATAGAAGAAACAGACAAGAAGCTTGTAGAAGAAAGATTTGCCAAAGAGAATGTACAGAAAAGAAATTCTCCTTGCAATATAATAATCAAAACACCAAAAGTGTAGAACCAAGAAAAATATTAATAGATGAAAGTAAAAAAAGGTTAAGAAACACACAAAACATGATCAGGTGGGTATGGGGAAGAAGACTCTCTTGAAAGTACAAGAGACCTGGGAAGTGAGAAAATCTCAGGACTCAAAGGAAGGGACATTAAATGAAATGCCATACAGTAGCGAGAAGAAACTTGTAGAGTCCACCTCCACTAGAGAGGCAGGGCATCAAGTGGAAGGATGGGGTTGCCATCCCACAGTCAAAAACTCTGACCCAGAACTGTTTCTGTCTAAAACAACTGCAGGGACAAAAATGAAGAAGAGACTGAATGAAAGCAGATCTAGTAACCAACCCAAATTAGGATCCATCTCAAGGGGTGACTCCAAGGCCTGACACTATTGTTGATGCTTTAGTGTGCTTACAGACAGGAGCCTTGCATGGCTATCTTCTGAGAAGTCCAACAGGCAGCTGACTGAGACTGACACAGATACTTTCACACAACCATTGGACTGAAGTAGGGGACCCCTGTGGTTGAGTTAGAGAAAGACAGAGGAAGCTGAGGTGGAGGGTGACCCCACTGAAAGACCAGCAGTCTCAACTAACCTGCACCCCTGAGATCTCTCAGGCACTAAGCCACCAACCAGGCAGCATATATTAGTTGGTTTGAGGCCCTGATACATCTATAGCAGAGGGTTACTTGCTTTAGCTTCAGTGGGAAAAGACTCGCCTAACCCACTGGAGACTTGAGGTCCCAGGGAAAGGGGAGGCCTGACTGGGGTTGTAGAGGTAGTTAGTGGTAGTGGACATCCTTCTAGAGATGTGGTAGGAGGAATGGGATAAGAACTTTTGGAGAGGAACCTGGAAATGGTTAACAGTTAGAATGTAAAACAAACAAACAAAAATCTTAAACCAAAAAAAGAAAATATTAATAGATGAAAGTGAAAAAGGCCAAAAAAAAATATACAAAGGCATACCTAGCAGAATTACACTTGACTTCTAAACAGAGATGCTAAAAGCCAGAATGGTCTAAGCTGAGGTTTTGCAGACCCTAAGAGACCACAGATATCAGTTCAGAATACTATACCCAGCCAAACTTTCAATCATCATTGATGGAGAAAACAAGATATTCCATGACAAATCCAAATTTAAAAGATATATTTGGATTACCCAGCCCTACAGAGGATGCTAGATGGAAAACTCCAACAGAAGGAGACTATGTACACCAAATAAAATCCAAAAAATTAAATAATTTTATACCAGCAAAACAAAAAATAGAATCATACACACACACACACACACACACACACACACACTCACTCACTCACTCACACACACACACCATACTTACTACCACCGAATAAAAATACCAGGAATTAATAATCATCAGTCACTAATATTGACCAGTCTCAATAGAGTTAATTCTATTGAAAAGACACAGAACAATAGAGTAGATGCTTAAATAGTATCCATTATTCTGCTGTAAACATGAAACATACCTCAGCAACAATGGTAAATATTATTTTAATGTGTAGGGATTGAAAAAGCTTTTCCAAGCAAACAGACCCAAGAAAAAAGTAGGAATAGCCATTCTTGTATCTAATAAAATAAACTTTCAACAAAAATTAATCAAAAGACATGCAGAAATAAGCTTCATACTTATCAAAGGAATAATCCACCATGATGATGTCTCAATTTAGAACATCTATGTGCCAAATACAAAGGCAAGTACATTTGTAAATGAAACATTACTAAAGTTACATCACACATTGAACCCCACATATTAATAATGGGAGAATTCAACACCCCATTCTCTAGACCCACAGGTCATTAAGACAGAAACAAAACAAAGGAGTAATGAAACTAATATGAGATGAACCAAATGGGCATAATAGATAATGAAGAACATTTCACCCAAATACCAAAGAACATATTTTTTTCTTAGCACCTCACTGAGCCTTCTACAAAATTGACAATTTACTCAATCACAAACAAGTCTCAGCATATATGAGAAGATTGAAATAAACCCTTGTGTCTTATCAGTTCATAGTGGTTTAAAGTTGGACTTCAACTACAGAAAGCCTACAAACAACTCTCTATTCAATAACCACTAGGTCAAAGAAGAATGAAAAAAATTATAGATTTCTACAACTCAGTGAATGTAAAGTCACAACATATACAAACTCTATAGGATACAAATGAAAGCAGTGCTAAGAGGAAAGTTCATAGCACTAAGTGCCTTCTGAAGAAATTTGGAGATCTCTCTTACTAGCAATTTAACATTATACCTGAAGCTTTATAATGAAAAGAGGCAAACACTCCACAAGAGGAGTAAATGACAAGAAGTAATCTACTCGGGCTGAGATCAATAAATTACAAAGAAAAGAATTCAAGCAATCAGTGAAACCAAGACCTGGTTCTTTAAGAAAATCAACAAGACAGACAAACTCTTAACCAAATGAACTAAAAGGCAGAGAGACAATATCAAATTTAACAAAATTAGGAAAGAAAAGGGATACATAACAACAGATTCTGAGGAAATCTAAAGGATTATTAGGTCTTACTTCTAAAGCCTATATTCCACAAAATTGCAAAATCTAAATGAAATACCTGAATGTTTTCATAGATTCCACTTACCAAAGTTAAATCAAGATCAAGTAATCAATCTAAACAAAACCCTAACCAAAATAATTGTCCAATGTATAAGACATTCAGGGACAAAAGTGCAGTAGAGTCTGAGGGAATGGTCAATCTTTACTTGGCCCAACTTGAGATCCATCTCATCGCAAAAACCAATCCCTGACACTATTTATGAAACTCTGGTATGCCCTCAGATAGAAGCCAAGCATAACTGTCCTCTGAAAAGCCCCAGCAAGCAGCTGATCACAATAGATGCAGAGACCCGTAGTCAAACATTAACTAGAGTTTGGGAAGTCTTGTTGAAATGTTAGGGGAAGGACTGAGGAAACTAGAGGAGAGAAAGACTTTGCAGGAAGACCATCAGAGTCCAATAATCTGGACCCTTTGGGGTTGCAGAGACTGAACCACCAAGCAAGGAACATACAAGGACTGAATGTAAGACCCATGAACATATATAGCATACATGCAGCTAGGAGTTCATGGAGGTTCCCCAACAACTAGAACTGGTATTTACCCTTACTCTGTTGACTAATGGTAGGTTCTATCCCTCTACTGGGAGCTATCTTTGCTAGCTTCAGTGGGATAGAATGTACCTAGTCTTGCTGTGACTTGAGGTTTCAGGGTGGTTTGGTACCCAGGGGGGACTTCACCCTTCTGAGAAATGAAGGGGGGGGAGGAGTGTGAGGTGGGAACATGTTAAAGGAGTACTAAGACTAGATGGTGCCTATATTGGGATGTAAAGTGAATATATAAATTAATGGTAAAAATTCTAAATCGTATTCAGAAATCTTGTGTCAAGGGAAGCTGGCACATTTATCACTGAGGCTCTCTGATGGCTAAATTTATGTCAACTTGGCCTAAGTTACAGTCACATGAAAGGATAGAACCTTGAATTTAAAAATGCCTCTATAAGATCAGGCTGTAGACTAGCCCATTTTCTCAGTTAAGGGCATTTTCTTAAGATTGAGATTGAAGGCCTGATCCAGTGTAGATGGTGCTATACCTTGGCTGGTGGTTCTGGGCTCTATGAAAAAGGAGGATGAACAAGCCATGGTGAGTAAGTCAGTAAGAAGCACTCTTCCATTGACTCTCCAACAGTTCCTGCCTCTGAGTGCCTGCCTTGTTGAATTCTAGTTTTGACTTCCTTCAGTGTTGAACAGTGCTATATAATCCTTTCTTGCCAGTTAATGTAGTGTTTTCTTCTGGTTCATCATGCCTTAAATCCAAATAGAAAGTGATTGTCTATACCAATTGGGTTTCAGTTTTTCACCTATGTGTACACCTTGCAACTCTGAGTGCTATGAAAGTTAGCTGGCAAAGAAGATACCTATAAAATATCAACTTGGTTTCACCCTATCGTATGACAAAGTTTATTATGTCTTCAGCATGGGATCTTATCACCAAAATCTGTGTGGCAACCATTTTATAATATGCCTTTTAATTGTAGAGATAAAAGTTAAGGAACTAGCTACTATAACCAGAATATTCAGAAAGCATGCATTCAAATACATTATCAAGGTTATGGTATGTTTTCTTCATATTCAGTCAGTATGTATTACTTTTTCCACAGATATATAGCTCATTTCTCAATTATTTTAAATTTACACAATCAATGAAAAGTTTAAAATTGTATGTACTAAAAACATTGTGTTTTCCAAATAACTTATTTTTTTCTTTATATATCCACTTTAAACATGTCCATGTCAGCTCAAGGAATAATAGGAAGTTACTTAAATTAACTTGTTAAATTGAGTCACACTGAACAGTTTGCAGAACTAATACAATCTTATGTATTTTGAAATAAATGAATATTTAATGTTTATTAACAGTAGCATGAGAAAGTGCATCTTGATTTTATTTTGCAAGATGGTAAAGAAGTAGCCCACAATAAACAAATACAATTAAAATTATATAGAAATAACAAGCCCGTGAGTTATCACCCTTGGGAATTAAAACAACACTTCTTCATAATGGAGAGAAAAGTTTTGATGCTCTAGGATGTTGAATAGACTATTTTTAATTAACTAATTAATTAGTCCCCTCCTGGTCCACCCTCCGACTCTTCCATATCCCATACCTCCTTCCTATCCCCGTCTTCACAAGGATGTCCCCACCTCCCACCTCCACCCCACCAGATCTCTAGACTCCCTGGGGCCTCTAGTCTCTTGAGGGTTAGGTGTATTTTCCCTGATTAAACCAAGACTCTGCAGTCCTCTGCTGTATATGAGTTGGGAGTCTAGTATCAGCTGGTGTAAGCTCCCTGGTTGATGTTCCAGTGTCTGAGAGATCTCGGGAGTCCAGTTTAATTGAGACTGCTGGTTCTCCTACAGGGTCGCCCTCCTCCTCAGCTTCTTCCAACTTTCCCCTAATTCAACCTCAGAGGTAAGCAGCTTCTCTCCATTGGTTGGGTGTAAATATCTGCATCTGACTCTTGCTGCTTGCTGGGTCTTTCAGAGGGCAGTCATGTGACAGGTCCTTTTTTGTGAATGTTCCATAATCTCAGTGTCAGGTCTTGGGGTCTCTCCTTGAGCTGGGTCCCATTTTGGGCCTGTTGTTGGACTTTCCTGCAGTTCTTTCAGACAGGAAAAAATTATGTGTCAGAGTTTTGACTGTGGGATGGCAACCCCATCCCTCATTTGATGCTCTGTCTTTCTCCTGGTGGTGGGCTTTACAAATTCTGGGAGATGAATAGACTAATTTTTAAAATAATGTTCAAGACAATTTCATTTAAATATGTAGTGTTTCTGTACAGTTTATTAGCAATAACACTGATGATCTTTTTCTGCTTTCAGCTAGAAAATAATAAATAAAAACTGAATATTCAGTGTATAATCATGTCAAAAAGCCAGATGATCCCAATTCTTGCATGTAAGCAACTGCACTTACATACTCGATGATTTTTGGCAGAAATAATTAACTTATAGTCCCATCAAAATCTAATATTTAATTTCTAATGGTGATATATCATTTAAAAATAGTAAATATAAAACTTATTTTTATTAAAACCTAGATGACCCACTCCCATGCATTCTCTTATATGGCTCCAGACAAGATAAATAGTAATTCTATTACTATTATGTACACTAGAATTTTAAAATCTATTTATTTCCAGCTATTAATATTTAGATAGTACAGAGTTTTGCATGTTGTTTTCTAGGATGTTTTATAATAATTTTAGCTTTCTTATCAAATTTGGGGAAACTTTTGGCATTCTTTTTTTATATAAAACTCATTTTTAACTGAAAATAGATATTTACCATACAATTGACCTTCTCCATCTTCTCCAAGGTTCTCCCAATTTCCCGATATAGCCACATTCCTATAATTTATTTTCCTGTGTCATTAAAATGTAAACAGATAACTAAAATAATACTAAATTAATATTAAAACAAATGATTATAAGGGGAAAACAAACAAGTAAATGAATAAACTAATGGAAGCAAAAGAGACAAAGAAGAGGCACAAAAATCATGTATAGATGCTAGACACACTTTCAAGCATAGAGAAATGACACAAAATGGAAGTCATAATATATAACAAGGAACCTGTGAGAAAAAAAGTAAAATAAACTTTTAAAAAACCCTGACAAAAATTATAAGACAACCTCCAAATATACCATTGAATTTGTTTCATATTTGTTATTTATTGCTGGGAAAGGAGCATGTGAACTGAGACTCCCTTGGGGAAAACTAATTATTGTCATTGGTTATCAATTGGGTTTGAGATGAGGCTTGCATCTACCTCCCCTGTCAAATGACTTCTGTAGGCCTTGTGCAGGCTGTCAGTATCTGTGAAAACATAAGCTCACCAGTCATCTAGGTTTTAGAACAATTTGTTTTATTTGGTGTCCTCCATTCCCTCTGTCCCCTTTTCTTCAAATTCCCTGAGCCCTACATAGAAGGAATTGATGAAGACATCCCATATAAGACTATATTTTCCATAATCTCTCACTCTCTGCATATTGGTCAGCTTTGCATTTCTGTGTTTGTACCCACTGATTGCAAGAAGAAGCTTCTCTGATAATGGATATAGGATAATTTTATTAGTCATTTTATAGCTACTGCCACTGGAACAGTTTCTGTGATGTGTTCCGTCTCACAGAGTATGCCTGAACTTCAATCAGGTATTAGTTGCTTACTCCAGCAATTTTTGTGCCACAATTTCACTAGTTTATCTTGAAGGCAGGACACTGTTGGGGATCCAAAGATTTGTTGTTGTGTTATGTTTACAGTCCTCCTTTGGTAGTTTTCAGAGTTCAGAACTAAACAGTATAGTCTTTAGGAATTAAGTCTCTAGGTAGACACTAACTGGCCCTCTGAGTGTTCAATAAGTTCGGTGGATACTGTCTTCAGGGATAGGGTCTGAGAAGATTACAAAGTTTTGCTAATAGCCTTGGTTGTTTAGGAGTTTCTGTATGGACTTTTGTCCAAAAATCTATTTCATGTAACCCATTACCAGAACTGTAGAGTTCATTTAATAATAAGATATGTCAAGTTGAGGATAATCTTCATATATGTATATATTTTGTGAAGCTTGTATTACATTTTCATACTACCCTCAAATAGTCCTTAGTTTTGTCTCTTTCTTCCTACATTGTCTCACTGACCCTCTCCTGTACTCTTTTGCCATTTGATCATCCAAATCCAGGCACCTAAACCTCAGCAATCCAAAACTATCCATTGTATTTTCTCATTTTAAGAGATTCAAGTATTCCTGCTTAGTCTATTATCCCTTTTCCTAACCTCCTTGGTTATTTGAATTGTTGAATTCTTACCAAAGACTTATTAGCTAATATCTAATTACCAGAAAATATATACTACACACAACTTGCTATGGCCAGTGTTTCCTCTTATATCTATTCCTTGGGGACTCTACAGATCCGAGGGGCAAATATAGTATCCCGCCCTCCTTTTTATATCCCTCAGAAACTCCATATCTTTAATTACTCCCATTCATTTTTGCCAAATCCCAAAACACAACACTTTCTGCTCAGAACATGCAATGGGAAAATCTGGCAGGACTCAGAGGCCTTCCTTAACTGAAAAATCATAACCATCACTTTCTCCTAGGAATTTTTTTATTTTGTATACTTTTCATAATTTTCTACTGTTATGAGTAGCATTATGAATATCTATATTTTCCAATGGTCTTAGGCAACCCTCTAGGATCTTGACTCCCTATTTGGAAACAATTGTATTATAATAATAAAGTTTTTTTTAAATAGATTCAATAGTTTTTCAATGGACTATCTAAATATTCAATGGTATAGAAAGGTATTCTTTAAACTCTAAGAAACTGCAGATACCAGCCCAGACACTTATGTCCTACAAAACTTTTCAATCACAAAAGATGGAAAAATAAACACATTTTACAATAAAACCATATTTAAAAGGTATCTGTCTACAAATTCAACTCTACAGAAGGTGCTAGAAGGAAATCCCTGTGAAAAAGACCTTACCAACTCTCAAGAAAATACAAGTAATAAAAAAAGTCTCAGCAAAGAAAGGCAAAGAAGTGGAGGAAACTCACACTATATAAGAAAATAATGGGAATGAACAAACATGGGAATTTGTTAACCATGAGAATCTATTGTCTCAATTACCCAGAGAAAAGACAGACTCACAGATTGTGTAGAAAAGCAGGTTCCATCTTTCTGCTTCATCCAAGAAATACATCTTAACATCAAGGACAGATGTTACCTTAGGCTTAAAGGATTGAAAAATATAAGTAAATGAGCTCAAGAAAAAACACTGGTGTAGCAATTTTAATATCTATCAAAATAGATTTCAAACCAAAACTAATCAGAAGGTATGGGAAAAAACACTATATATGTATATAGTGTTTCCCATATATATATGGGAAAATCCATACAAACTCAAATAAGTCATTAAATATCAAACAAAAAAGAACAACAAACAAAAAGATCATAATATTATCACAACTTAAATCACAAATTGACTCATGAACAGGGTCATGTAAAGATTTCAATGCTCTTGTCAACAAACAGGTCATATAGGGAAAACCTAAACAGAGAAATTATGGAGATGCATTTAGTCATAAACCTAGTGAACCTAATCCATCTTACAGTACATAAAGAAATATTCTTTATTCAGCACTTTCTGGAAGTTTTTCTAAAAAATGACAGTATAATTAGACACAAAGCAATTATCAAGAGATTAAAAAAATAAAAAAAGAAAGTAAAACATATGTTATAGTAAGTGATTAATGTTATTCATATTGACTGCAGTGGCAGTGGTTGTGGTGTCACACAAGTTACTTGGTACTCATACCAATGTTCTGGATTCCCAATTGAAAGACACACACACATGCAGCCTTATATTTAATATATCTTAATCAGCTCAATGTCTGAGCCACTCTCAAACATCCATGTGGCTAATAACTCCCCTCCAATATTCCTGAGTTATTACTTACTAAAATCTAGATTTCATCATTGCTGCCCTAAGTCCAGTGGGGGGAGGCCTAAGGCTACTCTTCCCTGGGTCTCAAATGATTGATATGCTCTCTCTTCTGCAGCTCTCAAGTTTATAGGGCAAACTGAAGGCAAGTCTAAAAGGCAAGTTCATAGCCATACGTGTCTACATAAAATGTTGTTGAGGTCTTATATTTTCAAATTAACGTCATTCTTCTTAAATGAGTTTTTTAGAATAACTGACCCCTGCTAAGCATATGGTATCCCAGTGGATTCTATCATCCCACGTACTTTACACAGTATTTTGATTATTTTTGTACAGATGTTTCTTCTATTTATATAGAGACAGTCTCTGGTTTGTTACTTTTAAGTTTAATGATCAATGATCATTTCTTCTACACAATAAAATATTGTTACATTCAAATCTTTGGATTTTACATTGTAGAACAATATTTTTTCATATTTAATAATTTGATTTGTCTTCATGGAGAGTGTTTTTACACTCACAAATACACTTCAGTATTTATAGTAGGTTTTACAAATATTTGTTGTAAATTATATTTTGGGTATTCTGAGATTCTGGGCTATTATCCCCTTATCAGTGAGTGTATACTATGTGTATTCTTTTGTGATTGGGTTACTTCACTCAGGATGATATTTTCTAGTTCTATTCATTTGCCAAAGAATTTCATGAATTCATTCTTTTAATAGCTGAATAGTACTCCATTGTATAAATGTACCACATTTTCTGTATCCATTCTTCTGTTGAGGAACATGGTGGTTCTTCTAGCTTCTGGCTATTAGAAATAAGGCGGCTATAAACATAGTGGAGCATGTGTCCTTATTACGTTTTGGAGCATCTTCTGGTTATAGACCCAGGAGTGGTATTTCCTACAACAGCTGGGTCTTCATGAAGCTCAAGAAGAAGGAAGACCAAAGTGTGAATACTTCAGTCTTTCTTAGAAGGGTGAACAAAATACCCATGGGAGGAGATACACAGACAAAGCACAGAGCAGAATCTGAAGGAAAGATCTTCCAGAGACCACCCCACCTAGGGATCCATCCCATATACAGTTAGCAAACCAAGATATTATTTTGCATGGCAAGTAATTCTTGACAGGAGCCTGATATAGCTGTCTCCTGAGAGGTTCTGCCAATACCTGACAAATACGGAGGTGGATGCTCTCAGACAACCATTGGACTGAGCACAGGGTCCCCAATGGAGGAGCTAGAAAGAGAACACAAAGGAGCTGAAGGGATTTGCAGCCCCATAGGAGGAACAACAAAATCAACCACCCAGTACCCCTAGAGCTCCCAGGGACTAAACCACCAATCAAAGAGTACACATAGAGGGACCCATAGCTCCAGACACATATGTAGCAGAGGATGGCCTTGTCGGACATCAATGAGAGGAGAGACCTTTGGTCCTGTGAAGGCTTGATGTCCCAGTGTAGGGGAATGCCAAGACAGGGAAGCTGAAGTGAGTGGGTTATTGAGCAGGGGAGGGGGGATGGGATTATGGGTTTTCAGAGGGAAAACGAGGAAAGGGGATTACCATTTGAAATGTAAATAAAGAAAATAATAAACATATGTTTTGTAAATTCTCATAGCTGTCATTGTAGTGTCTCTTTTCACTTTTCATAATTGACTTGTAGCTATATTTTTCAATGCCTGCTAAGTTGTTTCCTATTTTTTATTAAAGGAAAACAGCAGCATTTGAATTTGCCTTCAAAATTTAAGATTTCTATCTAAAACTAACTGCAAAGGTATACTCTATATTACGCTAATCCCATTTCTGTGATAGGTCTTGACTTACTACCAAACTACACAGGTCAACGAAAACTGTGCAAATGGTTCATGAGTTCTAAGCAATATTTGTTTATCATTTTCTGGGCATTTACTGCTCTATGCTAGCGTGATTATACTGTATGAATTAACAGTGAGTGTTCTAACAACATTTTCAGAGACTCCCACAGCATTCAGATACATGCAGCTCTTCCTCTAGGCTTTTCCAACTTCTATGTTTTTCTCTACATGGTTCTGCCATCAGTCTTGGGAATCTGTAAACCTACTCTTCTTGAGTGAGTTTCCTGATTGCATTACCATCTAGGTTATGACTTCCAATAAAAGCCAGATCTGCAAATGTCAACATTTATTTCCTCTGTAGTAGAACAAGCATCCTTGGAGTGCCAGGATCTGGTGATTGAAAAAAAAATGTCATTTTTTTGAAAAATGTTTTATGAAATGTTTTATTAAAAAGGGAAAATTTAGTTCAATTTCTTTGTTTGAAATATTTATTTACACCATCTCTCTCTCTCTCTCTCTCTCTCTCTCTCTCTCTCTCTCTCTCTCTCTCTCTCTCTCTCTCTCTTTCTGTAGGGGGTATGTGGGTTTGTATACAATGAATAAAGATATGGAGATATCATATCTTTGATCTATCTATATTTATATCTATATGATATACCAATGGATATCAGATATCCATTATCTTCTGTATCTTCCATCTTAGTATTTTGGAGATGGTCTTTACAGAATATAAAGCTAACAGTCGTGGCCATGTCAGCTGGTTAGTAACCTCTTGTAATCCACTAGTCTCCATATAATTTGGGGGTTTCAGGAATGCAAGATCACATCTTTCTTTTAAATGGTGCTATGATTAATCCTTTCTACTTCCACAGTAAAGTTTCTTACTCTCTAAAACAACTCTATAGTTTATATGAGTATTTTCCTATAAAATTCTTACATCCCCACCTCCAAAAACATAATAAAGAGTAAAACTGCCAAGTCAACATTTAATGATATATGCTCCTGAGGATATGTTATAAATGTGATAAAGAGAAGTTGAAGACAAAAATTGTAACTCTCAACTGTTATTATATTAGTAAAATGAAATAGTAAACTCAGTCAATTGACCATGTCAAAAGTGATTATGATAGAAGGAATTTTTATAAAGAAAGATTCTTACAAAATGAGAGTAATTTTGAACAGCTAAATCCGTTTAAAATGTAAAAGAAATTGGAAATGAGGCTGCATATTTTAAAATTATCATGCAAAAATTAGAGATCACAGTATGAAAGTTTTTACATATGTTAGAAAATAAATCTATGACATATACTGAAGAATGACGTATTTTTCTTCTTAGTTTTTAAAATGCATTTGCTTTGAAATATCTCCTTAATAGCCAATGCATGCACACACACACACACACACACACATCTTTCATCTTTAGTACAAGTGCCAGAATGCAAATAAATATGCATTGAATGAATCAAAAATAAAATCAGATATAATAATGAGTGGTACATGACTTGGAAAGTTGTAAATTGATTTATTGTCAGTTGTACAAATAACCATGCAAAATGTATAAAAATCCTAATCTAGATAGAAACCATGCCTCATAACTTAATATTAATCAAAATCAATAGTATCATTTGAAACTTTGATAGAATGTTTTGACTGGATATATGAATCATCACAAGAGTCACACTAATCACATCCAACTACTGCCTCAAATCTTACATGTTAAAGGCAATTAAGACGGTTCTGTCAGTCAAGAAACCACAAAAAAAGCAAACAAATAAATAAAACGAAAAGAAATGAAGTCCTCATCAATTCAGCACGTAAAAGGACAAAGTTCATTTCTCCATAGGGGTATTCTTATAGAATTATAGATAATTGTTATAATCAGGTCTTAGATTTCTGACTCACCTTGCCACTAGTTAATATTCAATGATTCCTAGGAAAGCCTCAAAGTGTATCTTCTTCATTCTCTAATTTCATGCTTTAAAACATTTCCATATAAAGATATTTCAAAGATATAACTTTAGTTTGATGGAGTAATATAATCCCTGGGCTTGTGATAATTGTTTGTTGTTTGTTGGATAAATGTGAAAACCTACAAATGTCACAGGATTATTTAATCATGTTCAGAATCTGCTTTCTGGAAATGAAAATTAACCACAGTTTTGAAGTCTTGTGTTTCCTTCAACTTCTTTTTTTCGGTTATAATAGGCACAGATCCAGAGCGATATATTCAGTATGAGTTCTACCACTGAGCTATGTCTCCAGCCAGACATTTTCTATTTTCCTCAAAAATACTCAACAACCCCCGCTGACATCAGTTACACCAGCTTCCTCATAAAATAGTCTGCAAAAATAAACCACCTCAGGAATAATATGACTTATGTTTCTAAAAGCTTTAATCATAAATTAGACGTAAAGTTCAGTGAAATGATGTGCAATCATATTCTATTTCTTCCCATGTGAATTCAGAAATTCTTCCAAAATATGTAGGTTTTTGCATTTCTTTCATAAAACATTCCATACACTAAAATGATTTCCCTAATACCTGGGTTTTGGCAGCTTTAATATAAATGTCACTTTGAGTGTTCTCCTTCTCTAAATCTTTACATCACAGATACCATTAGAAACTATGAACCAAATATTTCTACATGCTGAAAGTCAGGAAGCTGAAAGAATATTGCAGATAAATAATTTGTTTATACTTTTCTCTTATGCTTCATATTTCTTTCACTAATTAACCTTGTCAAATTTAGAGCTCAGTCATATATTTTGCAATTGGTTTTGTGGTAATTTTTGGTTCATATAGCATATTCCAAAAGAATTAAAAGTTACAGTCTATCCTACAAGAATCTGCTCAACATAGCATATTTTAAAAGTCATGGGTTCTTTTTCTTATTATTTTTTCTACTCCTCAGTCTGTTTTGCCTCCAAATTTATTTAAGAAATATGAATACTTGTCTATCATAATAAACTTACACTTTACTTTTACATTTTAGTAAGCAATATTTGTTTTCTTCTTAGAATTTCATTATTAAAATTAAGATTTCTAAAGTACATCAAATTTTCAGTCTACTATTTTGGTTTTCCTTCACTGTTCCTTGAACAAAGTATGACAAATAAGAGACCTTTCATTATTTTCTGTGTCCCTCCAGTCAAGCATTATACATAATGCCAGTTTAATAGTTCAAAAGCAAAAACAAAGAGAATTCTAAAAAGCATATGTTTGGCAAACCAGGGCAGAGAAAAATTTACATAAGGTATTAATTGTTCCATCATGTTAGGTACCAAAATAGGTTCTTGTACAAGCTGTGCCTAATACCTTTATTCCCATAAGAAATATGAAAAACTATTTATTACTGAATAAAATCACTTTGAAAGACAAAATATTTCACATAACATAGTACTTTTTTCTTCCATTTCTCAAAAATAAGGAAGTTGGATATGGAGAGAGCCTGGATCTGGCATGGGCTTTAGAAACCTTAAAGCCGGCCATCTTTGCTCCAGTGGCCGGGTAGTTGGGACTGCCAGGCTCTGAGACAGACAGGCATAATATCTCTTGGGTCTTGGGCGGCTTGTCTGTACGAGGCTCCCAAGTGCTGGGCAGATCTGCAGTAACCAGCGCGCCAGCTCTCCTGTGGGACTTCTGCCTGGCAGAGGGACCCCGCAGTGGGCGGGAGCCTACCAGCTTCCCTTCCGTGACCTATGTTCCAGTAGACTGCACTGAAGAGACAGGTACCCAGGCTCTCCCCAATATAACATCACTTGGGACACGGCCTGTTGGAGCTTCCTCCTTCTCCCAAGAACGGGGCAGCGCTGTGGTCGTCTGGATGCCAGATCTGCAGGCCATCGCCTCTGCAGGGTGACCAGCGCTATGGTGAGAGTGCAGAGTGCACTCCGCCATCTTTGCTCCAGTGGCCGGGAAGTTGGGACTGCCAGGCTCTGAGACAGACAGGCATAATATCACTTGGGTCTTGGGCAGCATGTCTGTGCGCCGCTCCCAAGTGCTGGGCAGATCTGCAGTAACCAGCGCTCCAGCTCTGCTGTGGGACTTCTGCCTGGCAGAGGGACGCCCCCACCCTCCTGCACTCTAGGAGAGATCACACACCCCTGCACAGGGCAGGAGCCTACCAGCCTCCCTTTGGCGACCTCTGCTCCAGGAGTCCACTACTCTGAGCCTTTGGATGTGCCAGGACTCCCCAATATAACATCACTTGGGGCAAGGCACATCAGGGCTCCAAAGTTACTCAGGAGCAGGGCAGGTCCCAGAAATCTGTGTCAGGGGAATCCTGGTAAACTGGGGGGGCAGAAATAGCTTTGCAGGCTCACAGGAGGTCCAACCAACAGCCAGTGACAGCAGGACCAACTAACATCAGAGGTAACCAGATGGCAAAAGGCAAACGTAGGAACGTTACTAACAGAAATCAAAGTAATATGGCTCCATCCGAACCCAACTCTCCAACAGCAGCAAGTCCTGGATACCCCACCACACCCGAAAGACAAGATCTGGATTTAAAATCACTTCTCATGATGCTATTAGAGGATCACAAGAAGGACACAAATAAATCTAATTAAGAATTAGAGGAGACCATGAATCAATGGTTAGAAGCCCTTACAAAGGAAACACAAAAATCGCTTAGAGAAATACAGGAGAACATGGATCAAAAGATGGAGGCGCACAAGGAGACAACACAAAAATCGCTTAACGAGATGAATCTACGGGTAGATGCACTCACAAAGGAATCACAAAAATTGCATAAAGAAGTGCAGAAGAATATGGGTCAACAGACGGATGCCCATAGGAGGCAACACAAAAATTGCTTAAAGAAATGAACCAATGGTTAGATGCCCTTACAAAAGAAACATGAGAACTGCTTAAAGAAATGCAGGAGATGATGGATCAACAGATGGATTACCATGAGGAGGAAACACAAAAATCGCTCAGAGAAATGCAGGAGAACGTGGGTCAACAGGCAGAAATCCTGAAAGAGGTAATGCAAAAATACCTTAAAGAAATACAGGAAAATACAAACAAACAAGTGAAGGATCTCAGCAAATCCATACAGGAACTAAAAAAGGAAGTAGAAACAACTAAGAAATCACAAAGGGAGACAACTTTGGAGATAGAAAACCTTGGGAAGAAATCAGGAGTCATAGATGCAAACATCAACAATAGAATACAAGAGATGAAAGAAAGAATCTCAGGTGCTGAAGATTCCATAGAAAGCATCTACTCAACAGTCAAAGAAAATGCAAAATGCAAAAAAACGTGTAACCCAAAACATCCAGGAAATCCAGGACACAATGAGAAGACCAAATCTAAGGATTATAGGTATAGATGAGAGTGAAGATTTGCAACTTAAAAGGCCAGTAAACATCTTCAACAAAATTATGGAAGAAAACTTCCCTAACCTAAAGAGAGGGATGCTGATGAACATACAAGAAGCCTACAGAACTCCAAACAGACTGAACCAGAACAGAAATACCTCCCGTCACATAATAATCAAAACACCAAATGTTCTAAACAAAGAAAGAATATTAAAAGCAGTAAGAGAAAAGGGCCAAGTAACATACAAAAGAAAACCTATCCGAATCACATCAGACTTCTCACCAGAGACTATGAAAGCCAGAAGACCCTGGGCAGATCTCATGCAGACACTAAGACAGCACAAATGCCAGCCTAGACTACTATACCCAGCAAAACTCTCAATCACCATAGATGGAGAGACCAAGATTTTCCATGATAAAAAAAAATTTTCACAATATCTTTCCACAAATTCAGCCCTGCAATGGATAATAGGTGGAAACCTCAAATACAGGGAGAGAAACAACACCCTGGAAAAAATGAGATAATAACCTTCTTGAATCAAACCCAAAAGTAGATAACCACTTAAACATAAAGATAGCGTCAAGAATGGCAGATGGCAATAATCACTATGCCTTAATTTCTCTTAATATCAATGGTCTCAATTCCCCAATTAAAAGACATAGACTAGCAGACTGGATACGTAAACAGGACCCAGCATTTTGCTGCATGCAGGAAACGCACCTCAGTGTCAAAGACAAACACTACCTCAGAGTAAAAGGCTGGAAAACAATTTTACAAGCAAATGGCCCCAAGAAACGAGGTGGAGTAGCCATCCTAATATCAGATAAAATTGATCTTCAACCTAAAGTCATCAAAAAAGACACAGATGGACACTACATACTGATCAAGGGAAAAATCCACCACCAAGAACTCTCAATTCTGAATATCTATGCTCCAAATGCAAGGGCACCCTCATTCGTAAAAGAAACTTTACTAAAACTCAAAGCACACATCGCACCGCACACAATAATTGTGGGTGACTTCAACACCCTGCTCTCTGAAATGGATCATTCAGGAAAGCAGAAACTAAACAGGGACACAGTGAATCTAATTGAAGCCTTGGACCAAATGGAACTAACAGATATATATATAGAACTTTTCATCCTAGAGCTAAAGAATACACCTTCTTCTCAGCACCTCATGGCACCTTCTCCAAAATTGACCATATAATTGGTCATAAATCACACCTCAACAGATATAAGAAGATAGAACTAATCCCATGCCTCCTATCAGATCAATATGGAATAAGTGTGGTCTTCAATGGCAACAAAAACAAAAGAAAACCCATGTACACATGGAGGTTGAACAACGCTCTACTCAATGATAACTTGGTCAAGGTGGAAATAAAGAAAGAAATCAAAGACTTTTTGAAAGTTAATGAAAATGAAGGCACAGCATACCCTAATTTATGGGACACAATGAAAGCAGTGCTAAGAGGAAAATTCATAGCCCTGAGTGCCACCAAAAAGAAACGGGAGACAGCATACACTAACAGCTTAATGGCACACCTGAAAGTCCTGGAACAAAAAGAAGCAAATACACCAAAGAGGAGTAGAAGGCAGGAAATCATCAAACTCAGGGCTGAAATCAACCAAGTAGAAACAACAATTCTCTTCAAACTGTTCCACAAAATAGAAACAGAAGGAACACTACCCAACTCGTTCTATGAAGCCACAATTACACTAATACCAAAAGCACAAAAAGATCCGACAAAGAAAGAGAACCTCAGGCCAATCTCTCTTATGAATATCGATGCAGAAATACTCAATAAAATTCTTGCCAACCGAATCCAAGAACACATCAAAAAGATCATTCACTACGATCAAGTAGGCTTCATCCCAGGGATGCAGGGATGGTTCAATATAAGGAAATCCATCAACGTAATCCACTATATAAACAATCTCAAAGAAAAAAAACCACATGGTCATCTCATTAGATGCTGAGAAAGCATTTGACAAAATTCAGCATCCTTTCATGCTAAAGGTCTTGGAAAGATCAGTAATTCAAGGCCCATATCTAAACATAGTAAAAGCAATTTACAGCAAACCGGTAGCCAGCATCAATCTAAATGGAGAGAAACTTGAAGCAATCCCACTAAAGTCAGGGACTAGACAAGGCTGCCCTCTCTCTCCATATCTTTTCAATATAGTACTTGAAGTTCTAGCTAGAGCAATTAGACAACGAAAAGAAGTCAAAGGGATACAAATTGGAAAGGAAGAAGTCAAACTATCACTATTTGCAGACGATATGATAGTATACTTAAGCGACCCAAAGAACTCCACCAGAGAACTCCTACAGCTGATAAACGACTTCAGCAAAGTGACCGGATATAAAATCAACTCAAGCAAGTCAGTAGCCTTCCTATACTCAAAGGATAACAGGCTGAGAAAGAAGTAAGAGAAATGATACCCTTCACGATAGCCACAAACCATATAAAGTATCTTGGCGTGACTCTAACCAAACAAGTGAAAGATCTGTATGACAAGAACTTCAAGTCTCTGAAGAAAGAAATTGAAGAAGACCTCAGAAGATGGAAAAATCTGCCATGCTCATGGATTGGCAGGATTAATATAGTAAAAACGACCATCTTAACAAAACTAATATACAGATTCAATGCAATCCCCATCAAAATCCCAACTCAATTCTTCATAGAGTTAGAAAGAGCAATTCAAAAATTCATCTGGAATAACAGAAAACCCAGAATAGCTAAAACTATTCTCAAGAGTAAAAGAACCTCTGGGGGAATCAGTATCCTGGACCACAACTGTACTACAGAGCAATAGTGTTAAAAACCGCATGGTATTGGTACAGTGACAGGCATGTAGATCAATGGAAAAGAATTGAAGACCCAGAAATGAATAGACACTCCTATGGTCACTTGATCTTTGATTAAGGAGCTAAAACCATCCAGTGGAAAAAAGATAGTCTTTTCAACAAATGGTGCTGGCTCAACTGGACGTCAACATGTAGAAGAATGCAAATTGACCCATTCTTATCTCCTTGCACTAAGCTCAATTCCAAGTGGATGAAGGTTCTCCACATAAAACCAGACACACTGAAACTAATATAAAGGAAACTAGGGAAGAACCTTGAACATATGGACACAGGGGAGAATTTCCTGAACAGAACTCCAATAGCTTATGCTCTAAGATCAACAATAGACAAATGGGACCTCATTAAATTACAAAGTTTTTGCAAGACAAAAGACACTGCCAAAAAGACAAAGCGGCAACCAACTAACTGGGAAATGATCTTTACCAACCTTACATCCAACAGAGGGCTAATATCCAATATATACAAAGAACTCAAGAATTTAAACTCCAGAGAGGCAAGCAACCCTATTTAAAAATGTGGTACAGAGCTAAACAAAGAGTTCTCATCTGAAGAATATCTAATGGCTGAGAAGCACCTAAAGAGATGTTCATCATCCTTAGTCATTAGGGAAATGCAAATCAAAACAACCCTGAGATTCCATCTCACACCAGTCAGAATGGCTAATATCAAAAACACAGGAGACAGCTGGTGAGGATGTGGAGAAAGAGGAACACTCTTCCACTGCTGGTGGAATTGCAAGCTGGTACAACCACTCTGGAAAGCAGTCTGGCGGTTCCTCAGAAAACTGGGCATGACACTCCCGGAGGATCTGGCTATACCACTCCTGGGCATATACCCAGAGGCTTTGCCTGCATGCAATAAGGACACATGCTCCACTATGTTCATAGCAGCCTTATTTATAATAGCCAGAAGCTGGAAAGAACCCAGATATCCCTCAACGGAGGAATGGATTCAGAAGATGTGGTATATCTACACATGGAATACTACTCTGCAATTAAAAACAATGAATTCCCGAAATTCTTAGGCAAATGGTCAGAACTTGAAAATATCATCCTTAGTGAGGTAACCCAATCACAAAAGAACACACATGGTATGCAGTCACTGATAAGGGGATATTAACCCAGAATCTCGGAATACCCTAGATACAATTCGCATATCAATAGATTTCTAAGAAGCTGGAAGGAGAGACCCCTGGTCCTGGAAAGACTGGATGTAGTGGAACGCCAGGACAGAGAAAGGAGAGGGAGTTGAATGGAGAAAAGAGGGAGGGAAGGGGGCTTATGGGACTTTCGGGGAGGGAGTTAACGGGAAAGGGGAAATGATTTGGCATGTAAATAAAAAAAAAACTTAGAAAATAAAAAAAAATAAGGAATTTATGTGACATTTATTTATTTATTTATTTATTTAACAGCCCATTGCTATTTATTACTTGTGTGTTTTTTGACCAGTTATTTTCTTTGTTTGCATTTCAAATGTTATCCCCTTTCCTGGCTTCCCCTCAGAAAACCCCATACCCCACCCTACCTCCCCCTGCTCACCAACCCACACACTCCCGCTTCCCCCCTGTCCTGCCATTCCCCTATGCTGGAGCATCTACTCTTCTCAGGATCAAGGGCCTCTCCTCCGTTTGATTTCCAACAAAACCATCCTCTGCTACATATGCAGCTGGAGCCATGGGTTCCTCCATGTATAGTCTTCGGTTCGTGGTTTAGTCCCTGGGAGCTCTGGGGTACTGGTTGGTTCATATTGTTGTTCCTCCTATGGGGCTGCAAGCTCCTTCAGCTCCTTAGTTCCATTCTCTAGTTCCTCCTTTGAGGACATTGTGTTCAGTCTAATGAATGGCTGAGAGCATCCACCTCTGTATTTGTCAGGTACTGGCTGAGCCTCTCAGGAGATAGCTATATTAGGGTCCTGTCAGCAAGACCTTGTTAGCATCCACAATAGTATATGGAATGGATCTCTAGGTGGGGCAGTCTCTGAATGGTCTTTCCTTCAGTCTCTGTTCCACTCTTTGTCTCTGTATCTCCTTTTGTGGGTATTTTGTTTGCTCCTCTAAGAAGGACCAAAATATACAAACAATGGTCTTCCTTCTTCTTGATCTTCATTTGGTCTGTGAATTGTATCTTGTTTTTAATAGCTGAGCAATATTCCATTGTGTAAATATACCACATTTTCTGTATCCATTCCTCTCTTGAGGGACATCTGGATTCTTTCCAGCTTCTGTCTATTATAACTAAGACTGCTATGAACATAGTGAAGGATGTGTCCTCATTACATTTTGGAGCACCTTCTGGGTATATGTCCAGGAGTGGTATAATTGGGTCTACCGGTATTACCATAACAACTTTTTTGAGGAACAGCCAAACTGATTTCCACAGTAGTTGTACCAGCTTGCAATCCCACCGGCAGTGGAGGAGAGTTCCTTTCTCCACAACCTCACCAGTACCTGCTGTCACCCAAGTTTTTTGATCTTAGCCGTACTGACTAATGTGAGGTAGAATCTCAAGCTTGTTTTCATTTTCATTTCCCTGATGATTAAGGATGCTCAACATTTCATTAGGTGCTTCTCATCCCTTAGGTATTCCTCAGTTGAGAATTCTTTGTTTATCTCTGTACCCCATTGTTTAATAAGGTTATTTGGTTCTCTGGAGTCTAACTTCTTGAGTTTTTATATATATTGGATATTAGCCCTCTACCAGATGTAGAGTTGGTGAAGATCTTTTCCCAATCTGTTGGTTGCCATTTTCTCCTATTGACAGTTTCTTTGCCTTACAGAAGCTTTGTAATTTTATGAGGTCATATTTGTCAATCCTTGATCTTAGAGCATAAGCCATTGGTGTTCTGTTCAGAAAATATACCCCTGTTCCCATGTGCTCAAGGCTCTTCCTCACTTTCATTTTCTATTAGTTCCATTGAATCTGGTTTTATGTGGAGGCATTGATCCACTTGGACTTGAGCTTTATACAAGGAGATAAGAATGGATTGATTTGTATTCTTGTGCAGGCTGCCAGTCGAACCAGCACCATGTGCTGCAAAGGCTATCTTTTTTCCACTGGAGAGTTTTAGCTCCTTTGTCAAAAATCAAGTGACCTTAGGTGTGTAGATTTTGGGTCTTCAATTCTATTCCATTGATCAACCTGCCTGTCATTGTACCAACACCATGTAGATGTTTTCACTGTTGCTCTGTAGTACAGCTTGAGATCAAAGATGCTGATTCCCACAGAAAATCTTTCATTGTTGCGAATAGTTTTTGCTATCCTGGATTTTTTGTTATTCTAGATGAATTTTAGAATTGCTCTTTATAACTCTATGAAGAATTGAGGTGGAATTTTGATGGGGATTGCATTGAATTTGTATATTGCTTTCAGTAAGATGGCCATTTTACTATATTAATCCTACCAATCCATGAGCATGGGATATCTTTCCATCTTCTGAGGTCTTCTTTGATTTCTTTCTTCAGAGACTTAAAGTTCTAGTCATACAGATCTTTCACTTGTTTGGTTAGATTCACAACAAGATACTTTATATTGCTTGTGACTATTGTGAAGGGTGTCATTTCCCTAATTACTTTTTCAGACTGTTTATCCTTTGAGTTTAGGAAGGTCACTGAATTGTTTGAGTTAATTTTATATCTGGGCAGTTTGCTGAAGTTGTTTATCAGTAGTAGGAGTTCTCTGATGGAGTTTCTGGGGTCACTTAAGTATACTATCATATCATATGGAAATAGTGATAGTTTGACTTTTTCCTTTCCAACCTGTATACCTTTGACCTCATTTTGTTGTCTAATTGCTCTAGGTACAATTTCAAGTACTATATTAAATAGATAGGGAGAGAGAGAGAGGGAAGCCTTGTCTAGTCCCTGATTTTAATGGGATTGCTTCAAGTTTCTCTCCATTTAGGTTAATGTTGGCTACTTGTTTGCTGTATATTGCTTTTACTATGCTTAGGTATGGGCTTTGAATTACTGATCTTTCCAAGACTTTTAAAATGAAAGGAGGCCTAATTTTTTCAAATTCTTTTTCTGCATCTAAAGAAATTACCATGTGTTTTTTTATTTCCTTTGAGTTTGTTTATGTAGTGAATTACATTGATGGATTTCCATATATTAAACTATCCTTGCATCCCTGGGATGAAGCCTACTTGATACTGGTAAATGGTCATTTTGATGTGTTCTTGGATTCGGTTGGCAAGAATTTTATTGACTATTTTTGCATAGATATTCGTAAGGGAAATTAGTCTGAAATTCTCTTTCTTTATTAAATCTTTCTGTGCTTTTGGTATCAGCATAGTTGTGGCTTCATAAAATGAGTTGGATAATATTCCTTCTGTTTTTATTTTGTGAAATAGTTTGAAAAGTACTGTTAGTAGGTCTTCTTTGAAGGTCTTATAGAATTCCACACTAAAACCATCTGGTCCTGAGCTTTCATTGTTTTGGAGAATTTAATGACTGCTTCTTTTTCTTTAGGGCTCATGGAACAGTTTAGATGGTTTATCTGGTCCTGATTAAATTTTGGTATTTGTCATCTGTCTAGAAAATTATCCATTTCATCCAGATTTTCTAGTTGTATTGAGTGTAGATTTTTGTTGTAGGATCTGATGATATTTTGAATTTCCTCAGTTTCTGTGGTTATATGTCCCTTTTCATTTCTGATTTTGCTAATTTGGATACTGTCCTCTGCCCTCTGCTTAGTCTGGCTTAGGGTTTATCTATCTTGTTGATTTTGTCAAAGAACCAGCTCCTGGTTTTCTTAATTCTTTTTATAGTTCTTTTTGTTTCTACTTGGTTGATTTCATCCCTGAGTTTGATTATTTCCTGCCATCTGCTCCTCTTGGGTGTATTTGCTTCTTTTTGTTCTAGAGCTTTCAGTTGTACTGTTAAGGTGAAGGTGTATGCTCTCTCCAGTTTCTCATTGGGGGCATTCAGAGCTATGAATTTTCCTCTTAGCACTGCTTTCATTGTGTCTTATAAGTTTGGGTATGTTGTACCTTCATTTTAATTAAATTCTAAAAAGTCTTTAACTTCTTTATTTATTTCTTCCTTGACTAAGTTATCATTGAGTAAGGTTTTGCTCAGCTTCCATGTGTATGTTGCCTTTCTGTTGTTTTGTTGCTATTGAAGACCAGCCTTAATTCGTAGTGATCTGACTGTATGCATGGGATTATTTCAATCTTCTTACATCTGTAGAGGTCTGTTTTATGACTGATTATATGGTCAGTTTTGGAGAAGGTATCATGAGTCTGAAAAGAATGTATTTTTTTTTTTTATTTAGGATGAAATGTTCTATAGATATCTGTTAAATACTTTTGGTTTATAACTTCTGTTACTTTCACTGTGTCTCTGTTTATTTTTGTTTCCCTGATCTGCCATCGATGAGACTGTGGTATTTAAGTCTCCCACAATTATTGTGTGAGGTGCATAGTGAGCTTTTAGCTTTAGTAAAGTTTCTTTTCTGAATGTGGTCACCCAGGCATGTGGAGCGTAGATGTTCCAAATTGGAAGTTCTTCTTGGTAGATTTTTCCTTTGATGAGTATGAAGTGTCCTTCCTTATCTTTTTTGATGACTTATGGGTGAAAGTCGATTTTATCTTATACTAGAAGTGCTACTACAGCTTGTTTTTTGGGACCATTTACTTAGAAAATTGTTTTCCAGCCCTTTACTATGAGGAAGTGTTTGTTTTTGACACTGAGGTGTGTTTCCTGAATGCAGCAAAATGTTGGATCTGTTTATTTAGCCAATCTCTTTCTTTATATTTTGGAGTGAGTCCATTGATGTTAAGAGATATTAAGGAATACTGATGTTTCCTGTTATTTTTTATTTTATTTTGTTATTTTTGTGTGGTTATCTTCTTTTGGGTTTGGTGAAAGAAGATTAATTTCTTGTTTTTTTTCTAGGGTACAGTTTCCTTCCTTGTGTTGGCATTTTCCATCTATTATCCTTTTTAGGGTAGGATTTATGAAAAGATACTCTGTAAGTTTGGCTTTGTCATGGAATATCTTGGTTTCTCCATCTGTGGTAACTGAGAGTTTTCTGGAGTATAGCAACCTTGGGCTGGCATTTGTATTCTCTTAGTGTCTGTATGAGATCTGTCCAGGATCTTCTAGATTTCTTGGTCTCTGGTGAGAAGTCTGCTGTAATTTTGATAGGTCTGCCTTTATACGTTACTTGACCTTTTCCCCTTACTGCTTTTAATATTATTTCTTTGTTAACACATTTTGTGTTTTGCTTATTATGTGATGGGAGGAATTTCTTTTCTGGTTCAATTTATTTGGAGTTCTGTAGCTTCTTTTATGTTCATTGGCATCTCTTTCTTTAGGTTATTGAAGTGTTCAACTATAATTGTTTTGTATATTTATTAGTCCTTTCAGTTGGGAATCTTTACTTTCTTCTATACCTATTATCCTTATATTTGGTCTTTTCCTTGTGTCCTGTATTTCCTGGATGTTGTGGGTTAGGACCTTTTTGCCTTTTGCATTTTCTTTGACTGCTGTGTCCATGTTTTCTAAGGTATCTTCTGCACCTGAGATTCTCTCTTCTATCTCTTGTATTCTGTTGGTGATGCTTGCATCTATGACTCCTGATCTCTTTCTAGTTGCTTTTTTTTTTTACTTTTTTATCTCCAGTGTTGTCTTCCTTTGTGATGTCTTTATTGTCTCTTTTTCCATTTTTAGATCTTGGATGATTTTGTCCAGTTCCTTTGCCTGTTCTCTTATGTTTTCCTGTAATTCTTTAAGGGATTTTTGTGTTTCCTCTTTAAGTTTTTCTACCTGTTTACCTGTGTTCTCTTTTATTTCTTTAAGTGAGTTATTTATGTCCTTCTTAAAGTCCTCTATCATCATCATGAGATGTGATTTTTAAATCAAGTCTTGCTTTTCTGGTGTGTTGCAGTAACCAATGCTCACCTGTCGTGGGAGAACTGGGTTCTGATGATGCCAAGTAGCGTTGGTTTCCATTGCTTATGTTCTGTGCTTTCCTTTCACCATGTGGTTATCTCTGGTTTTAACTGTTCTTGTTGTCTCTTACTGTGGTATGTCAGTCCTGCAAGCCTTTATCAGTACTCCTGGGAGACCAGTTTTCTCCAAAAGCAATTTAGGTATGGAGAACTGTGGTACAGGGTCAGCTCTGGGGTACAACCAGAAACCAGAAGGATCCTTTTGCCAGCTGATCCTTGGTTCCTGTGTCTTGTTGGCTCTGAACAGTTCCCTCTTAGACCAGGGATTTGAAGAGAAGTAGTGGTCTTACCTGTGCTCGCAGGTGGACAGGCACTCCTTAGTGTCCAGCTCTCTCCTGGCAGTATTTGTGTATGTAGCTCTGGGGCCAAGGATCAGCTTTGGGTGTAGACAGAAAGTTGAAGATTCCTGTCCTCTGTTCCTTTGTCCTGAGGGTTCCAGGCGTGTTCCTCTGAGCAGCAGTGCTGGTCGTACTTGCACTCACAGGCTTGTCTACTTCCTGGGAGGCTAGCTATCTCCTTGTGCCACCTGGGTATGGAGCCCTTTGGCAGAAGATTGGCTCCAATTTCAGGCAGAAACTGGAATGTCATGTGACATTTAAATGTTTACATTTATTTAGTCATCCAGTATTCCTCTCATGGCATCAAACCTTAAACCATATCCACACCTGAGCCTTTTATTCACCAACTAATTTGCAGAACTCTTTAAAAATATTGAATAGCTCCTAATCACTCAAATATCAGAAATCCTCCATCTATCATGGAGTCTTCCACACCTCGCTACCTTCTCTGTTATTGTACTTACATCCCACTATAATTTCAAATCAGACTCTAAATTTTCAAATGGAAAATGTTAATGATGTGAACTCTTTAATTCCCACAATATAAAATTGTCTATGGTGCCACAGTACTGAGCTTTATTGGTTTACTCTAATTTCGGTGACAAAATGCCACAGATTGTGTGGCTTAAACAATGGTGCCTATAAGTTATGAAGGACCAAAATATCAGAACTTGGAATCCTAATTCTGCTGTTGCATCCACTATCTCTTCCCATGTCCCCAATCTTTGTGTGAATACATCCTTGATGCTTTTTTTGTTTGACCAAATTTCCTTTTCTAATACACTCCTTTTCAGCTCTTATTATTCTTTCTCTGTTCTGTATGTTTAGTGTGTTGATTATCATGTATGAAAGGGAACTGCTTTTCTTATTGTATTTGGTATTTCCTTTGATTACTGATAAGAAGTTAAGAAATTTTTATTCTATGAGTTTATTGAAAATATTTTTTTGCCTTGTCCTAGGTATCTTCTCATTCCCTTATTCATATTATTAGATTTGCTCTCTACATAATGCAGCAAATACCTCGTATGTTTTGTACCAAGATTTCTTCAACCAAGGTATTCATTTCTTCAGTTTTGTTTTCAAAACCTTAGATTCTTTCTTCCATCCCTTGTAATTTGTTGGTAAGGTTTGCAACTAAATTTGTTGTGCAAGTCACTAAATTTTTCATTTTCAGATTTCCTTCAGTTGGGGAAATGCTTTTATTCTATTTCCACTTTCATTTCTTAGACCATTTTATTCATTTCTTTCCATGATTTGTTTGCATTATAAGATTATTTAAGGGATCTATTAATTTCTTCTTTGAAACATCTATCATATTTGTTAAGACTATTTTAAGGTCTTTATCTTGTGCTTCTGCTATTTTGCAATTCTGAGCAACTATTGTGGTAGTTTCACTGAGCTCTACACATGTATATTACCCTGACTATCATTGATTACTGTTTCATACTGATATCTAGGCATTTGAGTATATAAGGATTGCAATTTCAGGTGATAATATCTTTTGCTGTCCTTTTGGATTGGTGTTTTACATCTTGGCTTCTCCTACCCTTTATTGTTCTTTTGAGGGTGCCCTGGCTTTATATTGCCTGGGAAAGAACTCTTTTGGAATTCTGCTGGTAGTGGCTACTGAGGGTAAAATGTATTTCTAGGTATTGAGAGCTGACTCTTAGGAATGGGGATGGGCTAAGTGATTGCATTAGGTTATCCACAACACACACACACACACACACAAAACACTTACACAAAGAGAGATTTACAGATCTGTCTGGAATATTTATGCAAAATTCATTAAGTAAATTAGCTGAAATAATCAAAACACAGCATGTCTCATATGCCAGTAAGAGAGAAAAATGATAAGTAACATGTCTATTTCATACTGCTAGGTTACTGAAATTATTAAGATCAGTAAGAAATTTTGGAATATGGGAACACTTTCCAGGTTCTTTCAGGAAAATTATCATTTTGGCAATTAAACTATAAAGATTTTGAGAATGAACTCAGCTTCCATTTTAAATTTTTATAATATTTTTCCAAAATGAGTTTCATATTAAACTCATCTGTTATGGTTATGTTGTACAGCATGTTTAATTTAAGAATTCTGTTTCTGTCTTTGAAATCCTTTTGTTTGTGTACATTCATGTGACTGAGTGTCTACAAGTGTCCCTCTGTTCATTTGTGCCACTTCTGTGCTGACCTCAGGAGGTTTCCACCTTGTTGGAATAATACAATATTTTTCCCTGGGTGGAAATTGGTCGAGTAAACTCTATTGACATTCCTGGGATACCAGAGATCTGCCTGTGTCTGCCTCTTCAGTGCTAGGATAACAGCCCTGTATCACTTTGACCAGTATGAAGTCAAAAAGTCCTCTGAGTGGGAAGTGAGGATGATTATAGGAAAGATGGAAAAGAAGGCTCAGAGACATAGGTTAGGAATCAGGAATGCTGTCCAGTGAATACTGCAACAGCCTGATTTGAATTCCCATAGGCTTTATATACTTTACAGCATCAAGGAGAAATGAAGTCACAAGCTAGCAAGGACAAAGGCTGAAGAACATTCAATATCTATACCCATCCATGAGTCTCCCTGTTCTTTCCTGTACATTCTTCCAAGATTAACAGAACATTCAGCTCCTTGCCTCGAGCTTCAAGTGTATCCACTTTTATTGTTCCATCCATCAGCAGACCCTGGCCTGACTTGACTCTGCCTGAAAGGCAGGCTTTCACAGAAGCAAGCAAAATACCTTATCATCAAAACCAGGTTTTCATTTTATCACTGAAGGATATTTTCAGGCTTTTACTCCTACTTTGTGTATTACTTACTTTCTAAGACTGACTGATATTTGTATTAAAATATGCTTGTAATTTTGTTGTTAAAATTCATTTGACAAAACAAATATGCAGTTATTTTTGTAGTAACCTCAACATTACCATAAAATAACATGATCACGATCACTTCCTGGTGTTGTAACAAGAAAGTAATCCAAAATAATATGTGTTATTTCAGTAATATTTTCTTACTGTCTGGCCTTTTCAAGATGCTGAACTCCACAGTGGATGTTCATTGTTAAAAGTTGGAGACTATCAAGCCTAATAAGCTATGTTTCACTTGGCTTGTATGTCATAGAACACTGTACATGGCTTTACATACGGAATAGTTTATATAGTCTTAGTACTTTGACCCTAATTTCTTAGGGATGCACACTGTTCTACAATACCCACTTGTTATAACTATTGATTCTTGAACACTATGTCCATGGTATAGGGTGAGACTGATGTTCTGGTCATGCCAATGAAGTTTGAAGATAATTATGAAAAATAAGGAGGAGGAAAGTCTTATTTTTAGATTACCCAGAGGATTTCTAGAATGGTAGGGCAAGAATTCTGTCAAACACCTCAGAGAAAATATAGAAATATAGCTAACTCTCTCTCCCTTTGTATTTTGAAGTTATGTAAGTTTAGTTTTCTATATAAGAAAGACGAGGAAGTCAAGAGTCTCTCAGCTCAACACATGCATCAACTTCTTCCATTCACTTTTTTCTTGCTAAAGCTTAATTCCTTAGACATAGTCCTGTTCAATTATTACCAAATTTTCTTTTATTGTTCTTAGATATATTTGTATGCTGTTAGTATAAAGGTTCTCCTTTTGTATTAAGAATAAAAGTTATTCTTCCCTCACACCAACTCCTGAGCATAATTTCCTACACATTTCCATTAGTGAATTTTCTACCTGTTATTTCTAAGATTTAGGGTATCATTGGCCCCATTTACCAAAGTGAAATTGCACAAATACCAGAACTTACTAAGAATCTTTGTCACTGATGCAACCATAATCACGTGAATCACTATAAAAATATAATCCTATGACGACTGTTCTGTATCGTCATAGGCAGAAAACATCTGACTCCTTTGCTCACACTATAGGGTATATTTTGTGTAACATCTATCACACTCTATTTTTTCTACCTTTGAATTTATAAAACAATTACATCATTTTGCTCTTACTTTTCTTAGGTTTGAGCCATCCTATTTATTTATTGTATTTGCATATGTGCTATAGTTTGACAGAGTACATATATAGATGTTAGAGGAAAGTTAGGAAGAATCACTTTCTCCCATCTAGCATGCAGGTGTTGGACATTAAAATGAAAATCAGATTTTCAAGCAGGACTTTACATACTTCCTTTCTGATTTGTCACTACTCTGTTCCTTTTTTGCTATTGTTGATGATCACCTTTTCAATCCTTAAGACATTTGTTTCTGCAAATCATTCCTTATACACAACATCTCCAAAACTCTACCCATGATTTTAATCTATCAGACTAAAATATAATAGTGGTTTGAGTAATATATTCATCCACAATATTAAATGTAATTGCATTGATGCTTTCATTGCATTTTGTAACTCCCCTGTATTTTTTTCCTGGCAAAGTAGGAATTGTTGCCTTTGTTAAGATTTTCTCCACCAAAAAATAATGTTTTAACAAAGGTAGATGATCATATGATTCCCTTAAGATCATCTCAATATACCTGACAATACTGGAATTCTATTAATGATTACATAAAAGAAGACAATGTGATTTGCATATTTAAATCATTTTTATAGAACCAGGAGCATATGAATCTTACATGATGGCATTCAATATTTTATCTCAATATTCAATTTTTATTGGAAATTGAGGTGAATATACTTTTGTTTGTTAATAGAAACAAACGGGATATATATCAGATAACTTAGTGAGAATTCCAAAATTCTTAAGAACTAAAATCTTTCTAAATTTTATAGCCATTTATCTGTGTTCACAAAAGTTTGTAGATAGGATATTTCAAAGGTGTTAAAAATTAACTATTTATATATTGTGTATTTTAAGATACTTCCACCCCAATGCTACAGAACTCTTTAAATATTCTTTTACTGTAATTCAAAAATACAAATTTTTCTTCTTGTGTCTTAACAGCCAGAAATTCTGTAGGTGTGTTCGTACCCACTGACAGCACATCACAGAAAGCAAAGGCCAAGTCATGCTAAAATGAATTCTAACAAAACATCACTGGGTTCCCACGCTTAAAATGTCAACACTGAATAATAAAGCCAGCTGCAAAAAAAAGTTTTTATATATTAATACAGGTCTGAGAAAATTTTTTCACTTTTCTTGCTTTTTTTTAAAAAAAAGGATTCTCAGTAGCTGTTTCAACAGGATTTTATGGAAGAAGGAGCTGGAGCAAGGATGCCTCTTTTTGAAATGTCTATATGTATTTCTTATAAGAAAACTGGCATTATGTCAACTCTGCATTTTTAGGTAAAGTATGTTACAAAAGTCAAATAATTTGCTGCTTAGTAAACAACTCTTAATTTGATAATAGGGGGAGTGAACTTAGTCACATTTTGTCAAATATACAGACTTTGGGAGGTGTTTTCAAAATAACTTGAGTCTAAGTAAAGTCTTTGTTTTTTAAGAAAGGAAAAGGAAAAGAAGGGAAGGAAAGGAAAGGAAAGGAAAGGAAAGGAAAGGAAAGGAAAGGAAAGGAAAGGAAAGGAAAGGAAAGGAAAGGAAAGGAAAAGGAAGGAAAGGAGATGCCATTGCTGGATCATACCTTTTAGAAAAACTTTCAATTGAGTTCTCAAAATCTTATTCAAAGAAAACAGAGCAGAAATATAATCCCTATATCAACTCTACATTCAGTGTTTGCTTTTTCCAGATGGCAGAAGCCATGTAGAAAAAGTTACAGTGGGCTAATGAGATTCTGGTAGAGATGATCCACCATTTTTTATTGGCTGCAGTGGATGTAACTTGGAGAGGCACAACCCAAGGATCTTTAATCTAGGCTTGCTTCTTACTGCATATGTACCTTCTCATGTTTGTCATATCCCTCATATATGTTATATTCCTAATTTATCTTGCTTGATGTGATTGGGCATTGGGAGACTCTTACTACCTATAGCTTGTGGTTACTACTTTCTTGGGGATAGCATACTCTTTGACAACTTTCCTGCAGAGCTATAAGAAAATGAACAGTCTTGAGATAAAGATGTTTAGGTGAATTATGGGATTCCTAATTTTATTTAAATAATTTTAGGAAGTTAGTTAGATTTAAATAAGTTAGGGAAGTTAAAGTAGTTGATAGGAACTTTAAAACTAGGATCGAGGATAGAATGTGTTCAATCCTCATAGTGTACCAAGAGGTGCAAAGTTGAGAAAAGGAGTGGAGTGAGTTTTCACGAGTTTCAAGAACATAGGCTTTGGACAAGTTAATGATCAGAGAAAACAGTCTTTCTAGGTTAAGCTTGAATTCTTGGATCTAATGATCTAGGGATGTGGCCATATTTTTCAGGATGCAGCATGAAAAGACAGGGTTATGAATAAAGTGTGAATAAGAACAGACAACAGATTACCCAATTTAACTGAACAAGACTTCAAAAATAAGACATAAATAGATGATCTATTTCTTAGTAAATACAAAAATTGTCATCAGCTAAGGATCAAGAGAAAGAACTATAGGCTTGGCTTATATTTAAACTTTGTTAAACAATAACCAAAACATCATTGCTCTGGGGTTACATGAGTTTGTGGGGAGGAAGATAGATGAGAGATATTTAGTTAGGTATAAGTTTCAACATAATAATTCTGTTGTTATTTCCTTTTGTATGATGATTTTAATCTGTTTTTTGAGGGGTATATTTTTGTGGTGATGGTTTTTAGAGAATTAAGTTACCTCATAACCACATTACATATGATTGGAACCTGCTAGATGGAGCTACGCGCCATCCATTCATCCAATATTATTATCTGTTTGTCTGTTTAAATGTATGTATGTATGTATGTATGTATGTATGTATGTATATATGTATGTATGTATGTATAAGTATGTCTGACATTGTTAGAGTTTGCTTTGCATCCTCCACTTAGTGTCTCTGTGTGTGTGTGTGTGTGTGTGTGTGTGTGTGTGTGTGTGTGTGAATTGGTGATTTTCCTCCACTTTCTGTTCGCTAGTCACTGGCTGCCAAAGTAGCACCCCTCCATCAGTTGCTATTGAATTGGACTCCCCCCCATCAGTGCTGTACCAGTGCTGGCCTGTCACTTCTATTAGCACCAATGCCAATTGCTGACATCACATTTGGCCCTCCTCAGTTAACCCTTTTGATAACCTTAGCCCTTGACAAAAAGAAAAAAAAAATAAAAGGTGAAAAAATGCCGGAAACTCTTAATCAAATGGGAAAGAGAAAATAGTTTTCACTTCATAGCTTAAAAAAAAAAAAAGTAGTTCTTGGGCAGAAAAACCAAAAAAGATATTCCAAGTTACTGAATCCATTTGGATACAATTAAAATTATTGAAGCCTATACGGTGACAGATAATGATACAAACATTCCACCTAACATGCTTAGTTAAACTAAACTTCCTAAAAAATAGAAAAGGATCTAGAGCTCATTTTCAACAGTATAGATGTTCAAAAGAGAAACATTTTCTACAACAATTTATATTTTAGTTAGTAATGATACTTCATATCATATTTCAAAGTTATGAGTATGTTTTAAGTGAAATGACAGTAGTAAAATATGTTCTTATATATAACATATACTCTTAAGGTATTCCATCTCATAATATTCATGGGATTTGCATGTGGCTGAAAATACTGCACTTATCAGATTGCAATGAATTCTAACCAGGTCTATTCGCTGACTTGGTGGAAAATGTAATTTATTTTGTATAGAATGTACTTGCTTGTCTTTGTTTAACCATCATGGAACAATCAACACATTAATCATTTTAAATATTTTTACTGGCAAACTCTTGGGAATTTCCTTACAATTTACTTCTACTCTTCTTCTAAGAATAAGGTTGTTATTAAGTTTTTATAAATCATTTGGCTAGAGCAAATGATTCAGGGGATTGTAGGGATTGTGAGTCTTTCTCAGTTACATTTTCATTCTCCTTTAGAGTTCTTTTATTAATTGACACTTCTCCAAGACTTTGCAAAATAACCCTTTCTGTAGTAATAATTGCTTTTCCTCTTCTTTGTCAAAGCAATCAACAATTCAGGCAACTTTCTGCCATGTTCTGCAATGACTTTCAGATCCTTGTTATTCACAGAAATAAGACCTTGAATAAATTAAAATTAAGTTGACATTATGCACATTTGCAATGTTTGAAAAATAAAACATATTAATTCATTATTTAAAAGTTACAAATACTGAAGTGGTCTTCATATTCCTAACAATTATACTGCTTATTAATATGCTTTAAAATGAAAATCTCATGTATAAAAGAATCAGAAGACAAAAATGTAAATAACAGTGTGTGATTCTACTAGAGGCATCTATTTGAGCCTGTTCTACTTTGAAAGCATAAAGATTAAAAAGACCTCTAGAAGATGAAATGAAAATACTGGACAAGTGAACTGAAAACTAGTTAGACATGTAAAAGATCTCCACTCCAAAGAGACATCATGGTTTTGTTGATTCTTTGTATAGTTCTTTTTGTTTCTATTTGATTGATTTGGACCCTGAGTTTGATTATTTCCTGTCATCTACTCCTCAGGGTGCTTTTGCTTCTTTTTGTTTTAGAGTTTTTAGATGCGTTTTCAAGCTGCTAGTGTAAGCTCTCTCCATTTTCTTTTTGGAGGCACTTAGTGCTATGAGTTTTCCTATTAGCACTGCTTTCATTGTGTCCCATAAGTTTTTGGGTGATGTGTCCTCATTTTCATTAAATTCTAAAAAGTCTTTAATTTCTTTCTTTCTTTTTTACTTGACCAAGCTATCATTGAGTAGGGGATTGTTCAACATCCATGTGTAATGTGTGTTTTCCCATGTTTTTGTTTGAACTTAAGACCAGCCTTAGACCGTTGTGATCTGATAGGGTGCATAGAATTATTTCAATATCCCTGTATCTGTTAAGGCCCATTTCGTGACCAATTATATGGTCAGTTTTGGAGAAGGTACCATGAGGTGCTGAGAACAAAGCCAGGAACTGGTAAGAAAAACAACAAGATAGATAAACCCTTAGCCAGACTAACCAGAGGGCACAGAGGCACTACCAAAATTAATAAAATCAGAAATGAAAAGGGAGACATAACAAAAGAAATTGTGGAAATTCAAAAAATCATCAAATACTAATACAGGAGCTTATACACAACGAAATTGGAAAATCTGGACAAAATAGACAATTTTCTAGACACATATCAGATGCAGTGTTAAAACAGGATCAGATAAACCATCTAAATAGTCCCATAAGCTCTGAGGAAATAGAAGCAGTCGTTAATAGTCTCCCAGCCAAGTAAAGTACAGGACCAGTTGGGTTTAATGGAGAATTCTATCAGATCTTCAAAGAAGACCTAATACAGATACTCTTCAAACTATTCCACAAAATAGAAACACAAGGAACACTACCCAATTCATTCTATGCAACCACAATAATGCTTATAGCTAAACCAAACAAAGACCAAACAAGGAAAGAGAATTTCAGACCAATTTCCCTTATGAACATTGACACAAAAAGACTTCATAAAATTCTGGCCAGCCCAATCCAAGAATGCATCAAAACAATAATTCACCACTATCAAGTAAGTCTCATACCAGGGATGCAGGGATGTTACAATATATGGAAATACATCAATGTAATCTACTACATAAACAAACTCAAAGGAAAAAAAAACACATGGTCATTTCATTAGATGCTAGAAAAGCTTTTGAAAAAAATCAACATCCCTTCATGATAAAAGTTTTGGAGAAATCAGGAATCCAAGGCCCATACCTAAACATAGTGAAAGCAATATACAGCAAACCAGTAGTCAACATCAACCTAAATGGAGAGAGACTTGAAGTATTCCACTAAAATCAGGGACCAGACAAGTCGGCCCATTTTCTCCCTATCTGTTCAATATAGTACTTGAAGTCCTAGCCACAGCAATTAGACAACAAAAGGAAGTCAAATGTATACATATCGGAAAGGAAGAAGTCAAAATATCACTATTTGCAGATGATATGATTGTATAATTAAGAGATCCCAAAAATTCCATCAGAGAACTTCTAAAGTTGATAAACAGCTACAGCAAAGTGACTGGACATAAAATTAACTCAAACAAATCAGTAGCCTTCCTATACTCAAAGGATAAACAGGTTGAGAAAGAAATTAGGGAAATAATACCCTTCACAATAGTCAAAAACAATATAAAGTATCTTAATGTGACTCTAAGCAAGCAAGTGAGTGATCTGTATGACAAGAACTTCAAGTCTCTGAACAAAGAAATTGAAGAAGACCTCAGAAGATGGAAAGATCTCCCATGCTCATGGATTGGCAGGATTAATATAGAAAAAATGGCCATCTTGCCAAAAGCAATCTACAGAGTCAATGCAACCACCATCAAAATTCCAAATCGATTCTTAATAGTTAGGAAGAACAATCTGCAAATTTATTTGGAATAACAAAAAACCCAGGATATTGAAATCTATTCTGCACAACAAAAGATCTCTTAGAGGAATCAGCATCCCTGATCTCAAGCTCTATTTAGGGGTTATAATGATTAAACCTGTACAGTATTGGTACAGAGACAGGCAGGAAGATCAATGGATTAGAATTGAAGATCCAGAAATGAGCCCACACAACTATGGTTACTTGATATTTGACAAAGGAGCTAAAAACATCCAGTGGAAAAAAGACAGCATTTTTAACAAATGATGCTGGATCAACTGGAGGTCAACATGCAGAAAAATGCAAATTGACCCATTCTTATCTCTTTGTATAAAGCTCAAGTCCAAGTAGATCAAGGATCTCCACATAAAACCAGATACACTGAAGCTTATAGAGGAGAAAGTGAGGAAGAACCTTGAACACATGGACACACAGGGAAAATTTCCTGAAAGGAACACCAAAGGCTTATGCTCTAAGAACAAGAATCAACAAATGAAACCTCACAAAACTGCAAAGCTTGTGTAAGGCAAAGGATACTGTCAATAGAACAAAACAGCAACCAGGAGATTGGAAAAAGATCTTTACCAATCATACATCTTATAGAGGGCTAATATCCAATACATAGAAAGAACTCAAGAATTTAGACTACAGAGAGTCAAATAACCCTATCAAAAACAGGGTATAGAGCTACACAGAGAAATCTCAACTGAGGAAACTTGAATGGCGTGAAGCACCTAAAGAAATGTTCAGCATCCTTAGTTATCATAGAAATGCAAATCAAAACAAGCTTGAGATTCTACTACACACAATTCAGAATGACTTAGATAAAAAACTCAGGGGACAGCAGATGCTGGAGAGGATGTGGAGAAAGTAGAACACTTCTTCATTGGTGGAATTGAAAGCTGGTAAATCCACTTTGGAAATCAGTTTGGCATTTCCTCAGAAAATTAGACTTAGTACTACCTGAGGACCCAGCTATACCACTCCTGGGCATATACCCAGAAGATGCGCTAATATGTAATAAGGACACAGGCAACACTATGTTCATAGCAGCCTTATTTATAATAGCCAGAAACTGAAACGAATGCAGATATCCTTCAACAGAGGAATGAATAAAGAAAATGTGGTATATCTATACAATGGAGTACTATTCAGCTATTAAAAACAATGAATTCATGGAATACTCAGGCAAATGGATGGAACTAGAAAGTGTCATCTTGATTGAGGTAACCCAATCACGGAACACACATGGTATGCACTCACTGATAAATGGATATTAGCCCAAAAGCTCAAAATTAACAAGTTTCAATTCATAGACCACATGAAGCTCATGAAGAAGAAAGACCAAAGTGTGGATGCTTTGACTTTACTGAGAAGTGGAACAAAATACTCACAGGAGCAATTATGGAGACAAAGAGTGGACCAGAAACTGAAGGAAAGGCCACCCAGAGACTGTCCTACCTGGGGATTCATCCTATAAACAGTCACCAAATCCTGACACTATTATGGACAACAAGAAGTGCATACCAAAAGGAGCCTGTTATAGGTGTCTCTGGAGGGGCCCTGCCAGAGCCTTACAGATACAGAGGCAGATACTTGCAGCCAACCATTGGACTGAGCTAGGAGTCCCCAATGGAGGAGTTGGAGGGAGTATTAGAGGAGCTGAAGGGGTGTGCATCCCCATGGGCAGAAAAATGATGTTGGCTAACCAGAGGCCCCAGGGCTCCCAGGGACTAAGACTTCGACCAAGCGGTAAACATGGTACCAGCCAAAAGTGTGGCAGAGGAATGCCTTGTCGGGCATCAGTGGGAGGAGAGCTCCTTGGTCTTATGAAGGCTCGAGTGGTATCCCAGTGTGGGGAAACTGAGAGGAGGTAGGTGGGAGTGGGTTGAGTGGAGGGTCATCTTCTTGGAGGCAGGGGGTGGGAGGATGGGTTGGGGGTTTTCTGGGAGGGGGGAAGCAGGGATAGGGTATAACATTTGAAAGGTAAATGAAGAGTATATTCAAGGAAAAATGAAAAAAAAATAAAAAGAGACATCAAGTTTGGGATAATTATCCTGAAAACTTCCCACAAGTAAAAGCAGTAGCAAACCATGTCTGACCTTATAAAAATATGTCTGCTACTAAGGTTTTGATTTTAAAATTCTGAGAGTAATTTTCTCTCACCTTAGATAAATAATTCCAATTTCCCTGCTTAGTAGTCTAGCACTTTTGCTCTTCTGAAGCAGTTCTTGTTAAACAAAGTTGATTTACCCCTTACCCTCTCTTTTGTCGAAATTTCAAAGTTTATTTTTGTTTTTTTAACAACCACCCATATATATATACATTTCATTCATAATATACTTATGAAAATAAATATATTATTGTATATATTTAAATCACTAGTGTACATCTTTACATGTTATATAAGAGAATCATCACAAGCCTCTATAGAGAAAATCTCAGAAGTAATTAAGTTTCTTCACTTGGAGAAATTTAATCTAATTTTAAACAATGACAATTTTATTGAGTTAATGTTGTTTTCAAAAATGTTAAAAGTTGATTTATCAATATATAATTTAGTGAGGGGTTATCCATAGATATGTTTTCTTAATATATCACATCTGTGAATTGTCTGTTAAAAATTACAGTGTATTTATTAGATGGAAAGTTCTATTAAGTGAATGTTTATCATTAAAATGATCACAATAAATATAAAAAAGCTTCATTATTGTCAACGTGTATAACTAATTCATCAAAGGAATTCAAGTTCTAAGAAAAATATTTTCATTTTATTTGTTTCTGATGTTACTTTATTTGCTTTGTTTTAAGTGGGATTAAAAATATTTTATTAGCAAAAGCTACATCTCTTATTTATCTCAACATATTACATTTCCAGGTTTGTGCATTTTGTTTTAAAGTAACTCGCATTACAAACATAATCCAAAAACTATTAACAACATAAATCAGATTTCTTTGTGAAAATATAGTTCCTAAAGCTCAGCTGGTTTTCTAAACACAATATTTTTCAATATTTAGGTTTTTGTAAATTAATATTATAGCCTTCATCTTAACATTCTTCAGTTAATTCTTTCCAAATGTCACTTATAATTCTTCTGAAGGCTTTGTCTGATGATTCTGAAATAATAAGAAATTTTTTTACTTTGAAGTATCAAATTGTTTAATAATAATCTTTGGTGCTATGATAAGATGGCATATTTTTTCATTCTCTTTCAATTTCCTATAAAAATAAACTCAGTCTGTTATCTTTAAAAGAGATTTTGAAAAATGTTAACAGAAATGTTATCAGTATTCAATAGTTTTGATACATGAAAATTGTTTAGTCCTCATATTTAATATCAAAACATAATTTAATGAATTAATGTCTTTCTCAAGATATTCAACAATCTCTTTAAATGATTTGAGTCTGAAATGTTAATTCCCATTTATATGATATTAAATAGATGTTTAACAATTTTGTATTTTTATGGAATGCACTTAGTAAAACAATCCTATGAGTATACTCCTCTTTTTCTATCCAGATTGGTAAAAGGTGCTGTCTGTTCATTCTATAATGTGGTTAGAGCGTGTAGCTTCTTCAGGGAGACAACTGCAATATCCCATGTTTCAAGTATCTGGATGATGAGAAAGCTTCTTCTGCACACATTTCATCTTATGATTGCTAAACAGAAATTTGCAGACTTTGTGAAGTAACCACTAACAATTAAATTCAAATTACTGACAAGTTGTAGAGGAATATTAAACAATACTTTGATTTTTTTTTTGCTTTTCATTACATAAACTACAAATACACTTAGAAAAAACAGCTTCAAGTCCTCACTGTAACAAATTGCAGGTTAAGATCTGAAGTTCAAAAATTTTAGCTTTTCTCAATGACATTTCACATTGAAAATTTAAACATTGAATGAAAACTTGGTAGTTTATGATATAACCGCTAAAATAACTTAAAACTATTTAAAATGTCATCATGCTTGACAAAACATTTCACACATTCATACTCTTGACACTCAATAGAAACATTTCCAGTCAGATCAGTTAATGTGTCTCTTTAAAAATTAAAGTACTGTCATCATACCACTTCTTCTATGTCTTCTGACACATATCATATGACTTTGACTGAAAGCTATTAACTGTCAAACAAAACTGATGGAAAGAATATTGAAGCAAAGAAAATAATTCTACTTCAATAGATTGGCACAAATTTTAACTAAGACCACACAGAAGACAGACACTTGTTTAGATGAAGTTCTTCAGAAGCTGGTGAGATGGCTCAGAGGCTAAGAGAACTTATTGTTCTTCCATAGGACTAGCATTAGGATCCCAAAACTCACATCAAGTCCATTAGTCATAAGAACCTGCATCTTCAGCTCCATAACATCAAATGTCTTCTGGTCTCTGGAGACTCCTGAACTTTTGTGCATCTAAAAACACAGAGACGTTCATGCAAACACTAATTTAAAATCAAATAAATCTTCAAAAAATAGCAACAAAAAAAGCAAAAAAGAAAAAAAAAAGCAAAACAAAACCCAGATTTGAATTAAAAACTGATGGTTATATTTTCTAAATTTTAAAAAAGGGATAATAAAGAATTAGCAATAGAATCCCCAAACTATTAAAGAACATATTTAAGAAAATAAGCAGGGTGTCACATTTGGCATCCAATGAATCTTGAAGTAGTTAAACTGTATGTTGTTTACTTGAACAATATTTAAAGTACGACACACAAAATAAGAGCAAATACCTATGGATTAAGTATGAGAATTATTATAAACACACAAAATTCTTAATACCTTAGAGAACCAAAGTAAATCTTATAGTTGTATCAGAGCTATAAGGGGCATTATTCAAATTAACCTCTCATAACTGATTTTGCCTGTTTCTTAAAACTCTGATAATTTTATATTTCATTCATTATAGATGTTGCTAATATCAACTCAGGTACACAGTCAAGCAAATCATTTGTATTTCAATGTGAAATGTTGACTCAAATAGAGCCAGGCAGAATCTGAGCAGTATAAATCCAGCTATAGTTAGGAAAAGATGCCTGATATATGTCAACAACACAATGCTGATCCTGTACCTTGCAATTCAACATGCATGCTCCCCTTGCCCATGTAGGATAAAATGGTTATAGCTAAGTAGATGTGAAATTTTCAATAACTCTAGCAAATCTCATCTTAGTTTAATTTTCATTTGAATATCTTCCTTTCCTTGGGTCTTCATACCCAGAAAACAGAAATTCCTTAACAAATACAAAATCACATTACCAACTCTAGTCATATGATATTTCAAACAGCTTGGAATGAATGCTTAAATGTCCAACAAATATCTGGAACAAACTGAAAATAAGCTTACTTATTAATGAATCACAAAGAAAGTGCTGTCAAAATGTAACACTCCTGTTTTTTTTTTCAGACTATTATGACTTGTGTCTCATTATCATTGTTTTTATTTTATACTTACCATCATTCTAGGGAAAGAATATAAACAAACCATTGCCATAATTTTACTGTAATCATACTGTATAATTTGTGGCTCAAAATCCAAAGATGTAACACATTGTGTATTTTGTGGTTCACGTAGGAATACACTTTGTAGACAGGAGAATTATTCAAAAATCTAACAAAACACCTTGCCATTCTGTATACTGCATGCTGTTCATGGAGCTCTATTGGGGATCTGGCCCAGCAGGGGTAGTCAAAGAGTTTCATCTCCTGCAGATGTTACTTAGGCACAAAGCAGCTAGAGGATACACAGAGCCAGTGTGAGTTCTGCTAGCAAATGAGGTGCAGTGGCTAGGTCAGGGCCACCTGCAGGAAGTTATGAAGGTGGGCCCTGGCAGCTTCCAGTGGCAAAAGCTTTGGGAGAGCCCGCTTCCCCAGGAAGTGTTACAGTGTTTTTCTGACAGAAGCTCTCAAATGATGGAATAATTCTTACACCTTTATTACTTCTGAATATGATATTATATTCATTTTGGGGTGGATTTGGGTTTTACAGTGTTGGGGGCCGACAGGCCAAATGCCGGCTACATAGACAGGCCACCTCTCCTCCTCGAGTGAAACTCCTGACCTTCCTGATGGAACATCAAGACCAAGATAAAAATCTGACCTTCGCGGGAAAAACCGCAGAATGTCCCAGGCACCGGGCCCAGGGCTTGGCCCATAGCTCACTTCCCCCTAGCTCTCCCTCCCAACTTCCTCATTCAGGGCTTGGCCCATAGGTCACTTCCCCATAGTTCCCCCTCCCAACTTCCTCATCCCCACTGCTTAAAACGTGCTGCCTGTGTGACAATAAACGAGGCCTTGACAATGGAATCTTGCTTGGCCTCCTTTCTTTCTCTCACCCATGACCCTCAGGTAGTGCCTCTTTGGGACCCTGAATAACTAGACCTGCTGGACGGGTCAAGTGGCGCCTGAACAGGGACCCGAAGCACGGCCAACTACCAGACAACGGAGGACCCCTGGGAAAAGGAATCGAGGACCTTTCACGCCGCATCGCTCGTGCGTCGCTGGAAAGGGAGGTGAGTTTGGCCAAATAATTGTCGTCCGATTGTCATGGGGAAACAATTGTCTAAGGAAGCTTGTTTTATAGGAGAAATCAAGCGTTTGCTCAGGGAGAGAGGAATAAGAGTTAAGAAAAAAGATTTAATTAAGTTCTTTTGTTTTGTTGATGAAAAATGTCATTAGCTGGCCCATTTGCCTCCGAGGAAAAACAATTAGGATTGTCCCTGAGCATACTCTCTCAAACAGCGCAGGCCGCCTTATCTGCCTGGATGGAGACCGGTTCCTGCTACAGGAGCCCTCACCACCCCCTTAACTAAAATAGTCCAGGGGTCCCAGGAACCCTACGCTCAATTTGTGGGGAGGTTACAGGAAGCAGCGGAAAGAGTCCTAGGTCAAAGTGAAAGTGAGGGGCTTCTCGTTAAGCAGCTTGCTCTTGAAAACGCTAACTCGGCATGCAGAGCCGCGTTATGAGGCAAGACCAAAGATCTTGATATTATGGGAATGGTTAAACTTTGCAATGATGTTGACTGCTTCTCACATCAAGTGTCCAAGTCTATCAGTTTAGCTATAGTTCCAAAAGCCTGGAGATTCTGGCCGCCCTAGAGGCAAAACATGCTTTAGATGTGGGCAGCCTGATCACTTTGCTAGAGAATGTAGCGCTCTCAACCCCAGCCAGCCATTTAATCCCGCCATTGGCCAAGGGGCCCCTAAGCCTACTGTGCAGAGAGTTTGCCCTCGCTGTAGGAAAGGCTGCCATTGGGCCAAGTAATGTCGGTCTAGAACTGATGCTAATGGGCAAGCCCTCCCTGCAGTCCAGGAAAACAGCCAAGGGGCCCCGCACTGGGAGCCCCACATACCCCTAAGTACAGCACCAATCTCCTGCGGCACCAGCTTATCTAGGGCAACAGCAGGGAGCACAGGACTGGACCTGTGTGCCTCCTCCTACACAATTTTGAACCCCCAAGATGGTGTTTAGGTTCTCTCCAGAGGAATTTTTGGACCCCCGCCATCTGGCACATTTTTTCTCATTATAGGGCATGCCTCAGCTACCATGCAGGGTCTCAGTGTCCACCCGTCCCTTGTGGACGCAGACTGTACTGGAGAGATAAAAGTTTTAAGGCAGAGAAGGGCCCAGTCACCATTCTCCCTGGTCAGAGAGTAGCCCAGGCGCTCCCTCTCCTGCTTGATTCCTCTGGTGCTCACATGGGAGGGCTCAGAGGAGATAGCCAACCTCGTTCCTCTGATGTCTACTGGGTCCAGCAACTCTCTAAGGAGCGCCCCTCCTTGTGCCTTACGTTGGACGGGCGGAAGTTTGATGGCGTTATAGATACGGGAGCTGACACCACAGTTCTTAGTTTGAGCTCCTGGCCTTCTGCCTGGCCTCTCCAGCCCTTGATGACTCATTTACAAGGCATTGGCCAGTCTAAAAATACCTTACAAAGTTCAAAGTTGTTGACATGGAAAGATTCAGAGGGGAATTCGGGCACTGTGCAGACTTTTATTGTTGAGGTCCTCCCTGTCAATCTTTGGGGGAGAGACATTGTCTCTCAAATGGGGATAATGATGTGTAGCCCAAATGAGGTGGTTTCTCACCAGCTTGCTCTGGAGCTAGTGCGGATTGGGGTACCCCTGACACCTTTGTCCCTCAAAAAAGCGCGCCCAAGCTTTCGGATTCTAACTGGTCCCCGGGTGCTCCACTGAAGGCAGGCAAAAACACTTAACGCTCCTTCCCTGGGGACTTTATATCTGCCTGGGAGGTCATCGCGACTTCTCCATTGCCCGAGCATGTGAGTATCTGGAAACCAGGTCCCTGCAACACCCACTATCCCAGATACCCGAACACCCAATCCTTTGCTTCAGCCTACTCTACCTATGGGTCCTCCCTCGTCTACTGAGCTTGTGCTATCGTTAGCTAATGCTTCGATACAAGCCATACATGAAGCTATTTTAGAGGAATGTTAGGTCTGTTATTCACCCTCCCCGCCCTTTTACGAAGGGATTGCAAGCTTTGGAGAATTATTACCCACTAATGATACCTCGCTTCTGCGGCGGAGTCCTCCAGAGAAGCAAGGACTCACCCTTGGCCAAATTTCTGGCCTAGGCATGTGCCTTCTGGGACCTGATATGCTGCCCCCCAAGGCCCTGATTGAGGTTTGTAATCAAACTATTGTAATTAATGCTTCCTTTCAATGCATTGTTGTTTCTAATGATTCCTATCTTGCTTGCTCCTCGGGATTGACCACTTTTATAGTTTCAGCTGCCTTTTTAGAGAATAGAGAATATTGTGTGTTTGTCAAGCTCCTCCCTCGATTGACCATTCATGATTCTGATGAGCTTCTTAATTTTTTGGAAAGGGGAACTCATTTGTCCAGACAAAAGAGAACCTATAGCAGCAGTCACCCTGGCTATACTCCTTGGTTTGGGAGCCACAGGGGCCGGAACAGGAATTGCCTCCTTGGTCACTTCCAGTCAGCAGTATGTGCAGCTCAGCTCAGTGGTCGATAGAGGCCTACAAGAGCTACAGTTAGGACTAAAGAATCTTAAATATTCTGTTACATCCCTCTCTGAGGTAGTGTTACAAAACAGAAGAGGTTTAGATTTGCTCTTTTTACAACAAGGTGGGTTATGCACTGCCCTTAAAGAAAAATGCTGCTTTTATGCAGACAAGACAGGATTGGTTGAAGATAGTCTAAAAAAGGTCAGGGAAAGTTTAGGAAACCGCAAGAAAGAGAGAAAAAAAAATCATGGTATCAAAACTGGTTCTCTACATCCCCTTGGCTCTCTACTCTGTTACCTAGTCTTTTGGGACCTTTGGTGGGCCTTCTCATGCTCATTTCTTTTGGGTCATGGGCCTTCCAAAAATTAACTCTTTTTGTCAAGTCACAGGTGGATGCCGCTTTCACCCACAAGCCGGTTTCAGTGCATTACCATCGTCTAGAGGTCAGAGATAATGACCTGGGTGCCTACGAGGAGCCCTTGGGCACCCCCTCTGCTGGCCTCAATTTCTCAATCCTGGCCGCAGACTACCAAAACCCTTGGTATAAAAAGCTATGGAGACGTCCATGACGGGAGAATCATGATGCCACATGCCAGATGCACACCTGAGAGCCTGGCTAACTCAGTCGGTAGAGCATGATCCCAGGGCTGTAGAGTAACTCCATGATGGGAGTAGCGTGAGGCCATTGCCCAGGGAGCAAACTCCTATTGGAGGTTCTGGGCATGGAGGCACCTCACGTAGCCTAAGACAGAGGCTCTACCCCTCTCTTCTAGGTGCTGGCTGTGGGTGCACATCATGTAGCCTAAGACAGACTCTCCATCAATTATACAAAGAAGGGGGACATGTTGGGGGCCGACAGGCCAACTGCTGGCTACATAGACAGGCTGCCTCTCCCCTCGAGTGAAACTCCTGACCTTCCTGATGGAACATCAAGACCAAGATAAAAATCTGACCTTCGCGGGAAAATCTGCAGAATGTCCCAGGCACCTGGCCCAGGGCTTGGCCCATAGCTCACTTCCCCCTAGCTCTCCCTCCCAACTTCCTCATTCAGGGCTTGGCCCATAGGTCACTTCCCCATAGTTCCCCTTCCCAACTTCCTCATCCCCACTGCTTAAAACGTGCTGCCTGTGTGACAATAAACGAGGCCTTGACAATGGAATCTTGCTTGGCCTCCTTTCTTTTTCTCACCCATGACCCTCAGGTAGTGCCTCTTTGGGACCCTGAATAACTAGACCTGCTGGACGGGTCATTACAGAAGATCCTTTTTGCTGGCTTGGTCCGAGATATTCGGGATGTGTCATCTGTTTAGGACACTACTACTATGTGACTGATTGCCAAGATCCTCTCAATATGTTGCTGTGGTCACGTGACAAAGGCTTTGTAGGGAGTAGGGAAGCACATCTGTTATGAGACTTCCAAGCATCCAAACACACAAAACATTACCAAGTTTCCTAGAATGATCCATTGCCCTACAACACCTTATATATTTCTGAATATACGCTCATTATGAAAACATTTTCTTCCCCTTAATACGAAGTTGAGAATAAAAAAAAGGCAATGAAAGTAAGGTAAGCATGGTTGATATTTTTCTTTGTCAGCTTTAGCAGAAGAAAAAGTATGATAATAAAGTAAAAAAGCGGAAGTTGTTTATCAGGTATAGGAGTTATCTGGTGGAGTTCTTTGTGTCGCTTAAGTATATTATCATGATGCTATTAGAGGATCACAAGAAGGACACAAATAAATCTCATAAAGAGTTACAGGAGACCATGAATCAACGGTTAGAAGCCCTTACAAAGGAAACACAAAAATCGCTTAGAGAAATGCGGGAGAACATGGATCAAAAGATGGAGGCGCACAAGGAGACAACACAAAAATCGCTTAACGAGATGAATCAACGGGTAGATGCACTCACAAAGGAATCACAAAATTGGCATAAAGAAATGCAGAAGAATATGGGTCAACAGACGGATGCCCATAAGGAGGCAACACAATAATTACTTAAAGAAATGAATCAACGGTTAGATGCCCTTACAAAGGAAACACGAGAACTGCTTAAAGAAATGCAGGAGACGATGGATCAAAAGATGGAATCCCATGAGGAGGAAACACAAAAATCACTCAGAGAAATGCAGGAGAACGTGGGTCATCAGGAAGAAATCCTGAAAGAGGTAATGCAAAAATACCTTAAAGAAATACAGGAAAATACAAACAAACAAGTGAAGGATCTCAGCAAATCCATCCAGGAACTAAAAAAGGAAGTAGAAACAACTAAGAAATCACAAAGGGAGACAACTTGGGAGATAGAAAACCTTGGGAAGAAATCAGGAGTCATAGATGCAAACATAAACAATAGAATACAAGAGATGGAAGAAAGAATCTCAGGTGCTGAAGATTCCATAGAAAGCATTGACTCAACAGTCAAAGAAAATGCAAAATGCAAAAAACGTGTAACCCAAAACATCCAGGAAATCCAGGACACAATGAGAAGACCAAACCTAAGGATTATAGGTATAGATGAGAGTGAAGATTTGCAACTTAAAGGGCCAGTAAACATCTTCAACAAAATTATGGAGGAAAACTTCCCTAACTTAAAGAGAGAGATGCCGATGAACGTACAAGAAGCCTACAGAACTCCAAACAGACTGGACCAGAACAGAAATACCTCCAGTCACATAATAATCAAAACACCGAATGTTCTAAACAAAGAAAGAATACTAAAAGCAGTAAGAGAAAAGGGCCAAGTAACAAACAAAGGAAGACTTATCCGAATCACATCAGACTTCTCACCAGAGACTATGAAAGCCAGAAGATCCTGGGCAGATCTCATGCAGACACTAAGACAGCACAAATGCCAGCCTAGACTACTATACCCAGCAAAACTCTCAATCACCATAGATGGAGAGACCAAGATATTCCATGATAAAACCAAATTTTCACAATATCTTTCCACAAATTCAGCCCTGCAACGGATAATAGGTGGAAACCACCAATACAGGGAGAGAAACAACACCCTGGAAAAAATGAGATAATAACCTTCTTGAATCAAACCCAAAAGTAGATAACCACTCAAACATAAAGATAGCGTCAAGAATGGCAGATGGCAATAATCACTATGCCTTAATCTCTCTTAATATCAATGGTCTCAATTCCCCAATTAAAAGACATAGACTAGCAGACTGGATATGTAAACAGGACACAGCATTTTGCTGCTTGCAGGAAACGCACCTCAGTGTCAAAGACAAACACGACCTCAGAGTAAAAGGCTGGACAACAGTTTTACAAGCAAATGGCCCCAAGAAACGAGGTGGAGTAGCCATTCTAATATCAGATAAAATTGATTTTCAACCTAAAGTCATCAAAAAAGACACAGAAGGACACTACATACTGATCAAGGGAAAAATCCACCATCAAGAACTCTCAATTCGGAATATCTATGCTCCAAATGCAAGGGCACCCTCATTCGTAAAAGAAACTTTATTAAAACTCAAAGCACACATTGCACCGCACACAATAATAGTGGGTGACTTCAACACCCCGCTCTCTGAAATGGATCGTTCAGGAAAGCAGAAACTAAACAGGGACACAGTGAATCTAATTGAAGCCTTGGACCAACTGGAACCAACAGATATATATAGAACATTTCATCCTAGAGCTAAAGAATACACCTTCTTCTCAGCTCCTCATGGTACCTTCTCCAAAATTGACCATATAATTGGTCACAAATCAGACCTCAACAGATATAAGAAGATAGAACTAATCCCATGCCTCCTATCAGATCACTATGGAATAAGGGTGGTCTTCAATGGCAACAAAAACAAAAGAAAACCCATGTACACATGGAGGCTGAACAATGCTCTATTCAATGATAACTTGGTCAAGGTGGAAATAAAGAAAGAAATCAAAGACTTTTTGAAAGTTAATGAAAATGAAGGCACAACATACCCTAATTTATGGGACACAATGAAAGCAGTGCTAACAGGAAAATTCATAGCCCTGAGTGCCACCAAAAAGAAACGGGAGACAGCATACACTAGCAGCTTAATGGCACACCTGAATGCCCTGGAACAAAAAGAAGCAAATACACCAAAGAGGAGTAGAAGGCAGGAAATCATCAAACTCAGGACTGAAATCAATCAAGTAGAAACAAATAAAACCATACAAAGAATCAACAAAACGAGGAGTTGGTTCTTTGAGAAAATCAACAAGATAGATAAGCCCTTAGCCAGACTAACCAGAGAGCACAGAGCTAGTATCCAAATTAATAAAATCAGAAACGAAAAGGGAGAGATAACAACAGAAACTGAGGAAATTCAAAAAATCATCAGATTCTACTACAAAAACCTGTATTCAACACAACTAGAAAATCTTGAGGAAATGGACAATTTCCTTGACAGATACCAAGTACCAAAATTAAATCAGGATCAAATAGACCATCTAAACCGTCCTACAACCCCTGAAGAAATAGAAGTTGTCATTGGAAGTCTTCCAACCAAAAAAAGCACAGGTCCAGATGGTTTTAGTGCAGAATTCTATCAGACCTTCAAAGAAGACCTAACACCAATACTCTTCAAACTGTTCCACAAAATAGAAACAGAAGGAACACTACCCAACTCGTTCTATGAAGCCACAATTACACTAATACCAAAAGCACTCAAAGATCCGACAAAGAAAGAGAATCTCAGGCCAATCTCTCTTATGAATATCGATGCAAAAATACTCAATAAAATTCTTGCCAAACGAATCCAAGAACACATCAAAACGATCATTCACCACGATCAAGTAGGCTTCATCCCAGGGATGCAGGGATGGTTCAATATAAGGAAATCCATCAATGTAATCCACTACATAAACAATCTCAAAGAAAAAAACCACATGGTCATCAAATTAGATGCTGAGAAAGCATTTGACAAAATTCAGTATCCTTTCATGATAAAGGTCTTGGAAAGATCAGGAATTCAAGGCCCATATCTAAACATAGTAAAAGCAATTTACAGCAAACCGGTAGCCAGCATCAATCTAAATGGAGAGAAACTTGAAGCAATCCCACTAAAATCAGGGACTAGACAAGGCTGCCCCCTCTCTCCATATCTTTTCAATATAGTACTTGAAGTTCTAGCTAGAGCAATTAGACAACAAAAAGAGGTCAAAGGGATACAAATTGGAAAGGAAGAAGTCAAACTATCACTATTTGCAGACGATATGATAGTATACATAAGCGACCCAAAGAACTCCACCAGAGAACTCCTACAGCTGATAAACGACTTCATCAAAGTGGCCGGATATAAAATCAACTCAAGCAAGTCAGAAGCCTTCCTATACTCAAAGGATAAGCAGGCTGAGAAAGAAGTAAGAGAAATAATACCCTTCACGATAGCCACAAACCATATTAAGTATCTTGGCGTGACTCTAACCAAACAAGTGAAAGATCTGTATGACAAGAACTTCAAGTCTCTGAAGAAAGAAATTGAAGAAGACCTCAGAAGATGGAAAAATCTGCCATGGTCATCGATTGGCAGGATTAATATAGTAAAAATGAGCATCTTACCAAAAGTAATACACAGATTCAATGCAATCCCCATCAAAATCCCAACTCAATTCTTCATAGAGTTAGAAAGAGCAATTCAAAAATTCATCTGGAATAACAGAAAACCCAGAATAGCTAAAACTATTCTCAAGAGTAAAAGAACCTGGATACTGGGAATCAGTATCCAGGACCTCAAGCTGTACTACAGAGCAATAGTGTTAAAAACTGCATGGTATTGGTACAGTAACAGACATGTAGATCAATGTAACAGAATTGAAGACCCAGAAATGAATCCACACTCCTATGGTCACTTGATCTTTGACAAAGGAGCTAAAACCATCCAGTGGAAAAAAAGATAGCCTTTTCAACAAATGGTGCTGGCTCAGCTGGAGGTCAACATGCAGAAGAATGCAAATTGACACTTTCTTATCTCCTTGCACTAAGCTCAATTCTAAGTGGATCAAAGATCTCCACATAAAACCAGACACACTGAAACTAATAGAAGGGAAACTAGGGAAGAACCTTGAACATATGGGCACAGGGGAGAATTTCCTGAACAGAACTCCAATCGCTTATGCTCTAAGATCAAGAATAGACAAATGGGACCTCATTAAATTACAAAGTTTTTGCAAGGCAAAAGACACCAACAAAAAGATAAAGCGGCAACCAACTAACTGGGAAATGATCTTTACCAACCTTACATCCGACAGAAGGCTTATATCCAATATATACAAAGAACTCAAGAAGTTAAACTCCAGAGAGACAAGTAACCCTATTAAAAAACGGGGTACAGAGCTAAACAAAGAGTTCTCAGCTGAAGAATATCTAATTGCTGAGAAGCACCTAAAGAGATGTTCATCATCCTTAGTCATTAGGGAAATGCAAATTAAAACAACCCTGAGATTCCATCTCACACCAGTCAGGATGACTAAGATCTAAAACACAGGAGACAGCAGTTGTTGGCGAGGATGTGGAGAAAGAGGAACACTCCTCCACTGCTGGTGGAATTGCAGGCTTGTACAACCACTATGGAAAGCAGTCTGGTGGTTCCTCAGCAAACTGGGCATGACAGTACCGGAGGATCCCTCTATACCACTCCTGGGCATATACCCAGAGACTTTACCTGCATGCAATAAGGGCACATGCTCCACTATGTTCATAGCAGCCTTATTTATAATAGCCAGAACCTTGAAAGAACCCAGATGTGACCTCAATGGAGGAATGGATTCAGAAGATGTGGTATATCTACACAATGGAATACTACTCTGCAATTAAAAACAATGAATTCACGAAATTCCTAGGCAAATGGTCAGATCTTGAAAATATCATCCTTAGTGAGGTAACCCAATCACAAAAGAACACACATGGTATGCAGTCACTGATAAGGAGATATTGACCCAGAATCTTGGAATACCCTAGACACAATCTGCACATCAATAGATTTCTAAAAAGATGGAAGGAGATACCCCTGGTCCTGGAAAGACTGGATGTAGGGGAACGCCAGGACAGAGTAACGAGAGGGGGTTGAATGGAGAAAAGAGGGAGGGAAGGGTGCTTATGGGACTTTCGGGGAGGGAGGAAATGGGAAAGGGGAAGTGATTTGGAATGTAAATTAAAAAACTAAAATAAAATAAATAATAAAAAAGTATATTATCATATCATCTACAAATAGTGATAGTTTGACTTCTTCCTTTCCAATTTGTATCCCTTTGACCTCCTTTTGACGTCTAATTGCTCTAGCTAGAACTTCAAGTACTATATTGAAAAGATATGGAGAGAGGGGGCAGCCTTGTCTAGTCCCTGATTTTAGTGGGATTGCTTCAAGTTTCTCTACATTTAGATTGATGTTGGCTATCAGTTTGCTGGAAATTGCTTTTACTATGTTTAGATATGGGCAAGTAACCCTATTAAAAAACGGGGTACAGAGCTAAACAAAGAGTTCTCACCTGAAGAATATCTAATGGCTGAGAAGCACCTAAAGAGATGTTCATCAGGTGAGAAAAAGAGTTCTCACCTGAAGAATATCTAATGGCTGAGAAGCACCTAAAGAGATGTTCATCATCCTTAGTCATTAGGGAAATGCAAATCAAAACAACCCTGAGATTCCATCTCACACCAGTCAGGATGGCTAAGATCAAAAACACAGGAGACAGCAGTTGTTGGCGAGGATGTGGAGAAAGAGGAACACTCCTCCACTGCTGGTGGAATTGCAGGCTGGTACAACCACTCTGGAAAGCAGTCTGGCGGCTCCTCAGAAAACTGGGCATGACACTTCCGGAGGATCCGGCTATACCACTCCTGGGCATATACCCAGAGACTTTACCTGCATGCAATAAGGACACATGCTCCACTATATTCATAGCAGCCTTATTTATAATAGCCAGAAGCTGGAAAGAACCCAGATGTCCCTCAACGGAGGAATGGATTCAGAAGATGTGGTATATTTACACAATGGAATACTACTCTGCAATTAAAAACAATGAATTCACGAAATTCCTAGGCAAATGGTCAGAACTTGAAAATATCATCCTTAGTGAGGTAACCCAATCACAAAAGATCACACATGGTATGAAGTCACTGATAAGGGGATATTGACCCAGAATCTCAGAATACCCTAGACACAATCAGCATATCAATAGATTTCTAAAAAGATGGAAGGAGAGACCCCTGGTCCTGGAAAGACTGGATGTAGGGGAACGCCAGGACAGAGTAATGAGAGGGGGTTGAACGGAGAAAAGAGGGAGGGAAGGGGGCTTATGGGACTTTCGGGGAGGGAGGAAACGGGAAAGGGGAAGTGATTTGGAATGTAAATTAAAAAAATAAAATAAAATTAAATTAAAAAAAAAAAAAAAAAAAAAAAAAAAGAGATGTTCATCATCCTTAGTCATTAGGGAAATGCAAATTAAAACAACCCTGAGATTCCATCTCACACCATTCCTGATCTTTCCAAGACCTTTAACATGAAAGGATGCTGAATTTTGTCAAATGCTGAATTCCTGATCTTTCCAAGACCTTTAACATGAAAGGATGCTGAATTTTGTCAAATGCTTTTTCAGCATCTAATGAAATGACCATGTGTTTTTTTTTCTTTGAGATTTTTATGTAGTGGATTACATTGATGGACTTCCTTATATTGAAAAATCCCTGCATCCCTGGGATGAATCCTACTTGACCATGGTGAATGATCATTTTGATGTGTTCTTGGATTTGGTTGGTAAGAATTTTATTGAGTATTTTTGCATCGATATTCATAAGAGAGATTGGCCTGAGATTCTCTTTCTTTGTCGGATCTTTGTGTGATATTGGTATCAGCTTAATTGTGGATTCATAGAACGAGTTGATAAACAACTTCAGCAAAGTGGCCGGATATAAAATCAACTCAAGCAAATCAGTAGCCATACTATTCTCAAAGGATAAGCAGGCTGAGAAAAAAATAAGAGATATAATACCCTTCACGATAGCCACAAACAATATAAAGTATATTGGTGTGACTCTAACCAAACAAATGAAAGAACTGTATGACAAGAACTTCAAGTTTCTGAAGAAAGAAATTGAAGAAGACCTCAGAAGATAGAAAAATCTGCCATGCTCATGGATTGGGAGGATTAATATAGTAAAAATGACCATTTTGCCAAAAGCAATATACAGAATTGATGCAATCCCCATCAAAATCCCAACTGAATTCTTCATAGAGTTAGAATGAACAATTCAATTGAAGAAGACCTCAGAAGATGGAAAAATCTGCCATGCTCATCGATTGGCAGGATTAATATAGTACAAATGACCATCTTACCAAAAGTAATATACAGATTCAATGCAATCCCCATCAAAATCCCAACTCAATTCTTCATAGAGTTAGAAAGATCAATGCAAAAATTTATCTGGAATAACAGAAAACCCAGAATAGCTAAAACTATTCTCAAGAGTAAAAGAACTTCTGGGGAAATCAGGATCCTGGGCCTCAAGCTATACTACAGAGCAATAGTGATAAAAACCTCATGGTATTGGTACAGTGACAGGCATGTAGATCAATGGAACAGAATTGAAGACCCAGAAATGAATCCACACTCCTATGGTCACTTGATCTTTGACAAAGGAGCTAAAACCATCCAGTGGGAAAAAAAATAGCCTTTTCAACAAATGGTGCAGGCTCAATTGGAGGTCAACATGCAGAAGAACGCAAATTGACCCATTCTTATCTCCTCGCACTAAGCTCAATTCCAAGTGGATCAAGGATCTCCACATAAAACCAGACACACTGAAACTAATAGAAAGGAAACTAGGGAAGAACCTTGAACACATGGGCACAGGGGAGAATTTCCTGAACAGAACTCCAATAGCTTATGCTCTAAGATCAAGAAAAGACAAATGGGACCTCATTAAATTACAAAGTTTTTGCAAGGCAAAAGACACTATCAAAAAGACAAAGCGGCAACCAACTAACTGGGAAATGATCTTTACCAACCCTACATCTGACAGAGGGCTAATATCCAATATATACAAAGAACTCAAGAAGTTAAACTCCAGAGAGGCAAGTAACCCTATTAAAAATGGGGTACACAGCTAAACAAAGAGTTCTCACCTGAAGAATATCTAATGGCTGAGAAGCACCTAAAGAGATGTTCATCATCCTTAGTCATTAGGGAAATGCAAATCAAAACAACCCTGAGATTCCATCTAACACCAGTCAGAATGACTAAGATCAAAAACACAGGAGACAGCAGTTGTTGGCGAGGATGTGAAGAAAGAAGAACACTCCTCCACTGCTGGTGGAATTGCAAGCTGGTACAACCACTCTGGAAAGCAGTCTGGCGGTTCCTCAGAAAACTGGGCATGACACTCCCAGAGGATCCGGCTATACCACTCCTGGGCATATACCCAGAGGCTTTACCTGAATGCAATAAGGACACATGCTCCGCTATGTTCATAGCAGCCTTATTTATAATAGCCAGAAGCTGGAAAGAACCCAGATGTCCCTCAACAGAGGAATGGATTCAGAAAATGTGGTATATCTACACACTGGACTACTACTCTGCAATTAAAAACATTGAATTCACGAAATTCCTAGGCAAATGGTCAGAACTTGAAAATATCATCCTTAGTGAGGTAACCCAATCACAAAAGAACACACATGGTATGCAGTCACTGATAAGGGGATATTAACCCAGAATCTCGGAATACCCTAGACACAATTCGCATATCAATAGATTTCTAAGAAAATGGAAGGAGAGACCCCTGGTCCTGGAAAAACTGGATGTAGGGGAACGCCAAGACAGAGAAACGAGACGGGGTTGAATGGAGTAAAGAGGGAGGGAAGGGGACTTATGGGACTTTCAGGGAGGGAGGAAACGGGAAAGGGGAAGTGATTTGGAATGTATATAAAAAAATTATAAAATGAAAAATAATCAGATTAAAAAAATAAAAAATAAAATAATCAATATAAACAAATGAAAAAAAAAAAAAAAGAAAGAAAGAACAATTCAAAAATTCATCTGGAACAACAGAAAACCCAGGATGGCTAAAACTATTCTCAAGAGTAAAAGAACTTCTGGGGAAATCAGTATCCCAGACCTCAAGCTGTACTACAGAGCAATAGTGTTAAAAACTGCATGGTATTGGTACAGTGACAGGAATGTAGATCAATGGAACAGAATTGAAGACCCAGAAATGAATCCACACTCCTATGGTCACTTGATCTTTGACAAAGGAGCTAAAAACATCCAGTGGAAAAAAAGATACCCTTTTCAACAAATGGTGCTCGTTCAACTGAAGGTCACCATGCAGAAGAACGCAAATTGATCCATTCTTATCTCCTTGCACTAAGCTCAATTCAAAGTGGATCAAGGACCTCCACATAAAACCAGACACAATGAAACTATTAGAAAGGATACTAAGGAAGAACCTTGAACATATGGGCAGAGGGGAAAATTTCCTGAACAAAACTCCAATAGCTTATGCTCTAAGATCAAAAATTGACAAATGGGACTTCATAAAATTACAAAGTTTCTGTAAGGCAAAGGACACTGTCAAGAGGACAAAGCGGCAACCAACAAACTGCGAAAAGATCTTTACCAACCCTACGTCCAAAAGGCGGCTTATATCCAATATATACAAAGAACTGAAGAAGTAAGACTCCAGAGAGCCAAATAACCCTATTAACAATGGGGTCTATGGCTAAACAAAGAGCTCTCACCTGAAGAATATCTAATAGCTGAGAAGCACCTAAAGAAATGTTCAACATCCTTAGTCATTAGGGAAATGCAAATCAAAACAGCCCTGAGATTCCATCTCACACCAGTCAGAATTGCTAAGATCAATAACACAGGAGACAGCAGTTGTTAGTGAGGATGTGGAGAAAGTGGAACACTACTCCACTGCTGGTGGGATTGCAAGCTGGTACAACCACTCTGGAAAGCAGTCTGGTGGTTCCTCAGAAAACTGGGCATGACACTACCAGAGGATCCTGTTATACCACTCCTGGGCATATACCCAGAGGCTTTACCTGCATGCAATAAGGACACATGCTCCACTATATTCATAGCAGCCTATTCATAATAGCCAGAAGCTGGAAAGAACCCAGATGTCCCTCAACGGAGGAATGGATTCAGAAGATGCGGTATATTTACACAATGGAATACTACTCTGCAATTAAAAATAATGAATTCATGAAATTCTTAGGCAAATGACCAGAACTGAAAATATCATCCTTAGTGAGGTAACCCAATCACAAAAGAACACACATGGTATGCATTCACTGAGAAGGGGATATTTACCCAGAAACGTCGAATACCCAAGACACAATTCACATATTAAAAGATTTCCAAGAAGATGGAAGGAGAGATCCCTGGTCCTGGAAAGACTGGATGTAGGGGAATACCAGTGCAGAGAAGTGAGAGGGGGTAGAATGAGGAACAGGGGGAGTGAAGTGGGCTTATGGGACTTTCGGGGAGGGAAGATACAGGAAAGGGGAAATCATTTGGAATGTAAATAAAAACAATATAGAAATTAAAAAAAATAAGAGAAAAACAAGTAAAAAAGCAGGAATAATAAACACTAATATACCACAGGAAGACCAATAGTCAACTAACCTGGACACTTAGGGGCGCCCAGGGATTGAACCATTAAGTAAAGAGCATACAGATGTAAGACCTAGGACCCAGGGCTGGAGAGATGGCTCAGCGGGTAAGAGCACCGACTGCTCTTCCAAAGGTCCTGAGTTCAAATCCCAGCAACCACATGGTGGCTCATAACCATCTGCAATGGGATCTGATGCCCTCTTCTGGTGTGTCTGAAGACAGCGACAGTGCACTCATCATATATACAAAATAAATAAAAAAAAAAAAAAAAAAAAGCCGGGCGATGGTGGCGCACGCCTAGCACTTGGGAGGCAGAGGCAGGAGGATTTCTGAGTTCGAGGCCAGCCTGGTCTACAGAGTGAGTTCCAGGCCAGCCAGGGCTACACAGAGAAACCCTGTCTCGAAAAACCAAAAAAAAAAAAAAAAAAAAAAAGACCTAGGACCCTTGCACATATACTGCAGATGTGTAGCATTGTCTTCATGTAGGTACCCCAACAATTGAAGCAGGGCTGTGCCTGATCCTATTGCTTGCTTGTGGATCCTATTTCTCTAATTAGGTTAATCTGTCTGGCTTCAGAGGATAGGTAGACCTCAGTATGCAAGGACTTTAAGTGCCAGAGTGAGTTGGTCCTGGTTCTCAGAGGAGAAGGGGAGGGCAGCTCCCCTGTGCGAGGGGAGATCTGGGAGAATGGACGGGCTGTGGTCAGGATGTAAAGTGAATAGATAACTAAATTACTGGAAAAAACTGTAGTTTAATATTGTGTTATTATGTGTGCTGGTTTGGACTTTCTGTTGTCCCTTTGGTATTCTAAACTAACTATCCTCGACTATATCCCTCAGGACAGTCTTTGCTCTTAGTAACTCCACTATAGTTACGGCACAATTATTATGTAAATTCCTTGCATTTCACTGAACTGACTTCTGCCATTAATTTTTTGGAGTCTTCTGCTCAGAAATATGCTGAATTCTATATAAATAATATAACAACAAAGAATGCATATGAGATGTGGGTATTCTTTTCTGTATACAAGTGTGATCCATCACAATTAATGTTAACTTACATGACACTAGGTAAAAAATAGAAACAGTTAACAATTTCAGAATGGTAACAGCTGAGTACTAACTCAGTGTCAGTATCCTACTTATAATAGGTCACATTGCTGTGAATATGGGGCCTGGTGACATGATAATTCTTCTCTAAATACTATTCAGTGATTTTTCTCCCTTATTTGGTATGGAGTATCTTTTTTCCTGAAGAGTGGGTATAAATTCTATATTTTCATGTCTTTAGGGAGTAGAATTTTGTTTATAGTTTAAGCTTTCTTCTTTACTTTTATACAGAATGTATATTTAATTTATATTTATGTTATATAATATATTTAATGTATATGTAATCACATAATATATTATGTATATGAGTGTTATTTTTAAATGAAAATATGATTACATGATTTCCCTCCTTCCCATTCCTTTCTGTAGTATAATTTATAGTATATTATTCCCATGTATACCTTCCTGTTTCTTTCTCACATTCATAGGCTGTATGCAATCTACTCTATCTATATAATATTCTTTCTTTGTATATGATTTCAGGGCTCACACCTTGACACTGGATATTTAGTTTGCTGTGTGCAACCTGCTCTATCTATATAATATTACTTCCTTGTATATGATTTCAGGGATCACAATTTTTCACTGGAAACTCAGTTTGAAACTTCTTCCATGGGGAGAACTATTTATCCTGTCCTCCACATTCTTTTCTTGCTTGTAGTTCCTTGTCTAGGATTGGGACCCTTTGAGATTTCCCTTTTCTATATTAGTATGTATATTGGGGATGTCCTTATTTAGGTTGTGTAGGCTATGGAACTCAACTGTCTAGACCCAAGGGAAATATGTATAGGATTTGACAAATCACAGAATTTCTGTGGTTTCAGTTTCAAGGAATATTTCCTTATCATAGTAAATCTCCTAAGCCCTAAATATCTGATTTATGTTCAAGTGGCCCTGCTTCCATCAAAGATAGATGTGAATACATGTTTGACATTATGATATATTTATTAACCCATACTCACAAGCAGAATAACATATCTTAAAAGGGATGTGTTTGAGTATGAAGTTCACAAGGAGTGATTTTGCAATTTTAAATATTGTCAAGAGGAGATAATATAGAATCACCTAGGAGATAAGCCTTAATGCAATGCCTATGAGAATTTTCCAGTATTAGGTTAAATTTTGGGAAAAAAAATTTAGAGAGTATATAGACTAGGTTAATTCTGTTCCATCTGTATACCTGCACATTTTGTAAGCAGGAAAAAAATTGGAATAAAGGTTTGGTGGATGGGGTGATGTGCAGGGATATGGATGGATCAGAGATTGAGGGATTTTTCAACCAATGTCTGGCTCAATTTGAAGCACAGCCCATGTAAGAAAGCAAACCCCAAACCATTGATGATACTTTGCTATGCTTGCATAAAAAAGCCTAACAGGTGTCTTCTGGAAGGCTTTACCCAGCGGCTAACTAAAATAATGGAGAGACCCACAGTCAAACATCAGATGGTGGTAGGGGAGTCTTGTGGAAGAGTGGGCAATAAAATTGAACAGGTTGGAGTGCTCAAGCATACCACAAGAAGACCTACACAATTAACTAACTTGTGCCTATGGATACTCGCAGAGACCGAACCACCAATCAAAAAGCATGCAAGGCTTATACCTAGGTCCCCTACACATTTGCAGCAGATGTGCAACTTGGTCTCCATGTGGGCCCACTAACAACTGGAATAGGGCTGTCTCTGACTCTGTTCCCTGCCATTGGATCCCCCTTCCTCTATATGGACTGCCTGGCTCTGCTTCAGTGGGAGAGGATGCACTTAAGCCTACTGATAAAAGATGTCTCAAGGTAGGGTGGTACACAAGGGAGACCTCCTTCTTAAAGAAAAGGGGTGGGGTTTAAAGGAGGAGTTAGTTGTAAGGGTTGGATTGGGAGGAGAGGAAAGCAGGGATTGCAAACAGGACGTAACATGAATACATAAATATTTTTTTAAAAGACCTTTAAAGACAAGCACAATATTTTTGCATTCTAATGTCTGTCTTTTATTCTTGTAGATAAAATTTGGTTGTGATGCATTCCTAATATGTTTTCCAAATGATCAAACTAAATTATACCTATAAAGCTCCTGATTATTAATTTAATTTCCTTGGTTCATGTGGAAATTTAATATATTTTATAAAAAGAAATATAAATTTTAATATAATATTTATAGTATATAAATGATAAATAAAATATCTATTTATAAATTAATAAATAATTCATATTTAATATATAAATTCTGGTAAATATATATATATGTATATATATTTACATAAAATCAACAATGCCAAATGGTTTAAAGAGAATACTAAATTTCAAATGTTCTGATGACTTTGAGGTTTTTTAAAGTTTCCTTTTATTTATATTCTTCAAGCCAACATGATTTAAGGATAAAGCTGTTGTTTATAAAAAATAAATATGACATGTTAATGCATATGAATTAAATAAGAATACCCAGGAAACTCAAAATAAGGTAACAGTTCAATCTTTCTATGAAGCACATGGACATGTGAGGCAGAGATTTAAATCTCTGAAATCAGTTTAAGAATGGTAACATGTTCCTCCAGGATCTGCTGAGTGATGAGTTTGCAGATTTCTCCACATCCCAAATGCTGATATATGTCAACAAACAAGCAAAACAGATGTGATGCAATTTGACTATTGAGCTAGGAGCAGATGGGCTATGTGTTGTGTGAGAATACAAACATACGAAGTGTGATTCACAGAATGATTCCACTGCCCAAAATTACTATACAGTAGGGACAAAAATTAATATAAAAAATGAAAAATGCATAAAATTAAAAAATTTTGTGAATAAGGAAATTAATGTAACTGACCACTGTACAAAACCTACCACAATGGAAGGATAAATAACATGCAAATCTACATAATGCTTTAGTACTAAATATTTACAAAATAATAATACAATATTTTATTCATTGTCATTAGTCATATAAATTGTATTACCAAAAATCCTATTTTCAAAAGAGTAAATACAAACACCAAACTCCTATTTTTCACTGACTCAAAGTGTGTGAAGTCCCAAACCCCATTTACACTAAATGCACTCAAAAACTTTTTTTTTAATTTTCTATATTTTTTTTTATTTACATTCCCAATGATTTCCCCTTACGCGGTTCCTCCCTCCTCGAAAGTCCCATAAGCCCTCTTCCCTCCCCCTGTTCCCCATTCAACCCCCTCTCGTTTTTCTGTCCTAGAATTCCCCTACATCCAGTCAGCATACTGCCTTTAAGTACCAATGCAAAATTCCCACACACACGAGCGCACGCACACGGACATGCACACACGTACACAACAATGAAGTTAGAGAGATGACAGACAGAGAAATAAAGACAGACAAGACAGACAGGTTCAGAGAGCATATATGTCTACATATAAAGTCTTTATCAGAAAGAGTGTATAAACATTTAAAAAATCATTTTAGCATTTGCATGCATTAAAATACACATAAATTAGGAATTAAGGAAACAACCCATTCTTTATGATGACCAATCTAGATGTAAATATTATGGTGTTCCTACCTTCACCCTTCAAGTGTTGGAGTTACAAATATTGTGCTTCCTAGATAGACTTGATTTTTCTTTTCAGGGTTCCTTTTTCTCCTGTCTCATCTTTCTATAGTTTTATAGTATGCAGTCTTCCCACACTGTCTCAATTGATATAACCCACCTCATATTGGCACAATTCTATTTCTTTATGAAGTCTTGTCCATCATATCTAAACAATGTAGTCTTCTTCAATAAGAATCATAGGTTAAAAAGATCCCAAGCCCAAAACTCAAAGCACAGAATAGTCCTGATGTACAAGAGAGAGAGAGAGAGACGAAGAGAAAGAGAGAGACCTAGTGAGAACAAAATATTTCTATCTAAAATAAAAGTTGATATTGAGAAAGATTGAATTTTTATTTTCTTAGTCATATTTCTAGTGCAAAGGAGAATTTCATTGTGTACATATTTATTTTTCTCATTATTTGTATATGACATTCTATTTTATGAAATTCAGATAATTTTTTAAATTTTTACCCTTGATCTTAGCCAAAAGGTCAAGAAGCAATAAGTTTTATTTATTTATTTTATGTATGTGAATACACTAACACTCTTTTCAGACATACCAGAAAAGGACATTGGATCCCATTATAGATGTTTGTGAGACAACATCTGGTTGCTGGGAATTGAACTCAAGACCTCTAGAAGAGCAGTAAATGCTCTTAACTGTTGATCCATATCTCTGGATAATCTTATATCATGGATAATTTCTATAGTTTGTTCTCAAATAACATTTTATTAGTTTAGTATTCATATATATACATATATACATGTATATATACATATATATGTATTTGTGTATGTGTGTTACAAGATGAAAGTCTAATACATATGTAATATAATAAATCTTAATTTCAATAAGATAATGCTGTTTTCTAAATGATTTAGACACATGTGCTTACAGAAAATACAGCCAAATAAGTAGCCCAAGGTGAATTAGTTACTGGAGTGAAACTTAAAAGACCAGTGTGCACCATGGTATAATTAAATAAAAGTGAAAGCATCCTACATTTATAGGGAAATAAAGAGAAAATAAATATGCAATTGAATGTTAGAAAGTTGAAATATGCATTAATAATTAGTCTATAGTACTAATTTATGTGAGAAATAAGTTAGCCATATTTACAATAAAATATTCCTTATTTCTTAATCTATCTGAAATTATATGGCTGAGATGAATATCTGCCTTTGAATTGTGCACATACACATACATTTATGAAATTATGCAACTCTAAAAATGTATTATTTTGCTGAAAACTGCATACTTTTAATTTAATCATAATATACATTTTTGTGCATTCAATGTTCTTCTATTCATAGAATAATTGATTGTCATTTTATTTAAAATTGGTACTTTACTGTAATCAAAAGAAACACATGGTGACAGAATACTTCTTAATGATTACAACTAGATTTTAGGGTCTATCATATGAAATCTGATAATTAATACTACTACATGATATCTAAAATTTTTGTTTTGTCTCATAGGAAGTATGTAAAATTTTTCTATTTTAGGACGTATAACTAAAATATTAAATAATATAAGGAAAATCCAAAGAAAGGAATGCAAAGGACGTAGACAAAAAGAAAGATTAAATGAATAAATGTGACAGTATTCTATTTCATACCACATATTTTTAATTGAATGGATGTTTAAAATAAAATATTGTTTGTAGCTAAAGCTAGTCCACAGAGATAATGTGCTGACATCAGAAAAATATGTATTTTTATTCTTCTCTTCTATTTTGAAGACATTGAATTAACTACAGGTTAAAGACAGAAATACCCCTTCAATGGCAAGCCAGACTGTCATGAATTTTTCTTTTGATTTAAAAATTAATTTGAATGGCTGGAAAGCAAGCATTTGTGTCTGCCAGCTAGAACAGAGCTGGGAAAAGATTATATACTCTCTTTACTCTTGAAAGAGTGTTACCTTTACTTCCCTAAGGTTTTCAATCGGCTGAATACATGTTAAGCCAGAACTGAATACTATTTAGATGACAGTTGAAAGTGCAAGTTGCACGCAGCATGTTGCCTAAATAAAATGGTAACCTTATAATCAGGAACTACTTGCACTCTTCTGAGGCCAAATATCACTGCTTCACAATTGGTATGATTTCCCTCTCTACTAAAATTCATGATTTTTTCAAGTGCTGATTTGTAAGAGCACTTAGAAAGACAATGTTCAAGTGTGTTTCCCACCATATAATCTTCTTGATTACAGGTTCTGTTTAGCTCTTTCCAGGTCCCAGTCTTGAGACCTTTAGCTGTTAGGAAGGTGTGAAAACCATTTAAAATTTAATTTAGCAAGATAAAGTACTGATTATTTTTTCATAAGATAATACTCCCTCTAATTCTTTAAAAAACAGTGACCTTTCAAGTTCTGTCCATTTGTCTAGGAATTTCGTGAATTCATTGTTTTTATTTGCAGAGTAGTATTCCATTGTATAAATATACCACATCTTCTGAATCCATTCCTCCGTTGAGGGACATCTGGGTTCTTTCCAGCTTCTGGCTATTATAAATAAGGCTGCTATGAACATAGTGGAGCATGTGTCCTTATTGCATGCAGGTAAAGCCTCTGGGTATATGCCCAGGAGTGGTATAGCCAGATCTTCCAGGAGTGTCATGCCCAGTTTTCGGAGGAACCACCAGACTGCTTTCCAGAGTGGTTGTACCAGCCTGCAATTCCACCAGCAGTGGAGGAGTGTTCCTCTTTCTCCACATCCTCGCCAACAACTGCTGTCTCCTGTGTTTTTGATCTTAGCCATTCTGACTGGTGTGAGATGGAATCTCAGGGTTGTTTTGATTTGCATTTCCCTAATGACTAAGGATGATGAACATCTTTTTAGGTGCTTCTCAGCCCTTAGATATTCTTCAGGTGAGAACTCTTTGTTTAGCTCTGTACCCCACTTTTTAATAGGGTTACTTGCCTCCTTAGTGAGGTAACCCAATCACAAAAGAACACACATGGTATGCAGTCACTGATAAGGGGATATTAACCCAGAATCTCAGAATACCCTAGACACAATTCGCATATCAATAGATTTCCAAGAAGATGGAAGGAGAGACCCTTGGTCCTGGAAAGACTGGATGTAGGGGAATACCAGGACAGAGAAGCGAGAGGGGGTTGAATGGGGAAAAGAGGGAAGGAAGGGGGCTTATGGGATTTTCGGGGAGGGAGGAAACGGGAAATGCGAAATGATTTTGAATGTAAATAAAAAAAAACTTAGAAAAAAAAAACAAAAACAAAAAAACAGTGACCTAAAATCCACCTTAATGGAAGGAACTTGATTTCATTATGGTGGTGTACATCTATTGGTAAATCCTTCTCTTATGATCTATACAATACAGCAGGGAGGTAGGATAATCATGTGATGATTCCTGATAGTGATTCTGATGAGTTCCTTCTCGCAGGAGTAATTCCACAGCTCCAGTTACTCTCCTAAGGAAATGTGATTCCCAGTAGATCTACTACTATTTTATAAAAGACATTAAAATTGAAAACTCAAATAAAAAATATATAATAATAAAATTAATTACAAGAAACTAAAAACTCTATTCAAATTTTTTAGGCAGAAATGTTTTGTATTCTGAAAAGGAAGGAGAAATACTCATGATTTCTTTTACACTTATAATGAAGTAAACACTGGTTTTATTTCTTGAACAGCTCCCTCACCAAATAAACTCTAACAATTTATAATATTTGAAAATAATGATATCTTATATAAACATGACAGTGATGAACTCTAAGTCCTTCTACTGAAATTTACTGAATATTGCAAAACAATTTTACAGCAAGAAATGAGATTACTGTATATCTATTCTTCTGTATAATTTTTATATTCTTAAAATATTTTATAGATTTTAACAAATGAATTAATTTAATTAATTAATTTTGTATTTAATTAATTGTATTTTGTATATTCTTAATACAATATTTTAGTAAAATACTGTATAAGAATATTAAGGCAAAATATGAATTACATAATCATAATATATAAATGATTTAAAATACTATTGGTTAATTCAGATGTAATTAATTCTAGTATTAAGTAAATGATTTAAAATACTACTGGTATTTGTAATTATTGTAATTATTTCTAGTATTACGTAAATTGTCAAAACGGAAGAATATCAATTTTATAAATGATGGTTTCAAGGATCTCTTTTTGGTTTTCCTTAAGAAAATATGCTGATAAAGTAGGCAATGTAAATCAAAGATTTTTAATGTTTACAAAATATTACTGGTTATCAAAAATCAATAATGGTGAGAAATATCTTTTTTATTATTAAACTAATAAAATCTATTTTAAAATATACAACTCAGATTGACATTTTTTAAGACATCAAAATAATTTATATTTAAATGCCTCTTAAATATACATGATATCTTCTGAATCTAAAAGTAATATGCACTCAACCCGTTTTTTTAAACATATTTGGAACATTAAAAATGATGGAAGTGGAAAAATATTTCTCATGAAGTCCTCTAAGAAAGGAAATTGAGACAGGTTACTGATTAGACAGAAACCATTCCATCTCCAAGGGAGAATACACAGTGTAACTGTGACTCCATAGAATTAATTTGATAGTGTTTCTTCTGCTTCTATTTTGTGGAATAGTTTGAAGAGTATTGGTATTAGGTCTTCTTTGAAGGTCTGATAGAATTCTGCCCTAAACCCATCTGATCCTGAGCTTTTTTTGGTTGAGAAATTTTTAATGACTCTTTTTTATTTAGGGTTTATGTGACTGAAGAGACGGTTCAATAATAAAAAAATAAATATGGGCCTTGTAAAGAACCTGAGTTCTTGATTTTTTTTAATATTAGTTATTTTTTCTCATGGCTGAGAAGAACAAACTTTTTTTTAATTAGATATTTTCAATATTTACATTTCAAATGTTATCCCCTTTCCTCCTTTCCCTTCTGAAAACCCCCTATCCCAGTTCCCTCCCCATGCTCACCAATCCATCAACCCCTGCTTCCCTGTCCTTTACACTAGGGCATTGTGCCTTCATAGGACCAAGGGCCTCACCTCCCATTGATGTCCAAAAAGGCCATCCTCTACTGCATATGCATCTGGAGCCATGGGTCCCTCCATGTGTACTCTTTGGTTGGTGGTTTAGGTCCTGGGAGTTCTGGGGTTACTGGTTGGTTCACATTATTGTTCTTCCTATGGGCCTGTAAACTCTTTACATCCTTGGGTCCTTTCTCCAGATCCTCCATTGGGGACCCAGTGCTCAGTCCAACGGTAGTCTGAGAGCATCCTCCTCTGTATTTGCTATGTACTGGCATAAGGAGGGAGCTATATCAGGCTCCTGTCAGCAAGCATTTTTGGCCTCCACAACAGTTTCAGGGTTTGGTAACTATATGGAATGGATCTCCAGGTGTGGGTAGTCTCTGGATGGCCTTTTCTTCAGTCTCTGCTACACACTTTGTATCTCCTCCCATGGGTACTTTGTCTGCCCTTCTAAAAAGGACCAAAGTATCTGCACTTTCATCTTCCAGCTTCTTGAACTTCATGTTATCTGTGAATTATATCTTGGGTATTCCAGGCTTCTGGGCTAATATCCATTTATCAGTAAGTGCTTACCATGTGTGTCCTTTTGTGATTGGGTTATCTCACTCAGAATGATATTTTCTAGTTCCATTCATTTGCCTGAGAATTTCAAGAATTCATTGTCTTTAATTTCTTTCTTTATTTCTTCCTTGCCAAAGTTATCATTGAGTAGGGTATTGTTAATCTTCCATGTGTATATGGGCTTTCTGTTGTTTTTGTTGCTCTTAAAGACCAGTCTTAGTCCCTGGTGATCTGATAGGATGTATGGGATTAATTCAGTCTTCTTGTTTCTGTTGAGGCCTGTTTTCTTACCCTTAATATGGTGAATTTTGGAGAAGGTACCATGAGGTGCTGAGCTTTAGTAAAGATTCGTTTATGAATATAGGTGCTCTTGCATTTGGAGTAAAGATGTTCAGAATTGAGAGTTCTTCTTGGTAGATTTTTCTTTTGATGAGTATGAAGTGTGCTTCCTTATACTTTCTGGACAACTTTTGGTTGAAAGTCAATTTTATTCGATATTAGAATGGCTGCCCCAGCTTGATTCTTGGGAACATTTGCTGGGAAAATTGTTTCCCAGCCCTTTTAAGTAGTGTCTGTCTTTGACACTGAAGTGCATTTCCTGTATGGAGCAAAATGCTGGATCCTGTTCATCTATGCTCCAATCTGTTTTTCTATTATTGGGGAATTGAGCCTATTGATCTTAAGGGATATTAAAGAATAGTGATCGTTGCTTCCCATCATTTTGGATGTTATTTTTATGTTTGTTTGGTTACCTTCTTTTGGGATTGCTGAAAGAAGATTACTTTCTTGCTTTTTCTAGCGTGTAGTTTCCCTCCTTGTGTTGGTGTTTTCCATCTATTATCCTTTGAAGGGCTGGCCATGTGGAAAGAAATTGTATAAATTTGTTTTTGTCACGGAATATCTTGGTTTTTCAATGTATGGTGAGAGTTTTGTTGGGTATAGTAGCCTGGTCTAGAATTTCTGTTTTCTTAGGGTCTGTGTAACAACTTCCCAGGACGTTCTAGCTTTCATAGTCTCTGTCGAAAAATATGGTGTAGTTCTGATAGGTCTGCCTTTATATGTTACTTGACATTTTTCCTTTACTGCTTTTTGTATTCTTTCTTTGTTTTGAGCAATTGTTGATTTGATTATTATGTGACAGGAGGATTTTCTTTTCTCGCCCAATCTATTTGGAGTTCTGTAGGCCTCTTGTTCATTTATGGGCATCTCTTTCTTTAGGGTAGGGAAGATTTCTTTTATAATTTTCCTCAAGATGTTTACTGGCCCTTCAAGTTGGGAATGCTCAGTTTCTTCTATACCTATTATTCTTAAGTTTAGTCTTCTCATTGTGTCCTGGATTTCCTGGATGTTTTAGGTTAGGAGTTTTTTTTTTTTTCATTTTGCATTTTCTTTGACTGTTGTGTCAGTGTTTTCTAAGGTATCTTCTACACCTGAGATTCTCTCTTCCATCTCTTGTATTAGTGATGCTTGCATCTGTGATTCCTGATCTCTTTCCTGGTTTTCTATCTCCAGTGTTGTCTCGCTTTGTGATTTCTTTATTGTTTCTATTTCCATTTTTAGATCTTGGGAGGTTTTGTTCCATTACTTTATGTGTTTGGTTATGTTTTCCTGTAATTCTTAAAGGAATTTTTTGTTTTTCCTCTTTAAGGGCTTCTGGATGCTTACTTGTCTTCTGTATTTCTTTAAGGAAGTTTTGTCCTTCTTAAAGTCCCTTATCATCATCATGATATGTGATTTTAAATGAGAGTCTTGCTTTTCTGGTCTGTTGTGATATCTAGGGCTCTCTGTGGTAGCAGAACTGGTTTGTGATGATGAAAATTAACCTTGGTATCTGTTGCTTAAGTTCTCTGACATTGCCTCTTGCCATCTGTTTATCTCCGGTGTTAGTTGGTCTTGCTGTCTCTGAGTGTTGCTTGTCCCTCCTAAAAGTCTCTGTGACCGGACTCCTGTGAGACCAGTTCTCTCGGAGGAATTTAGGTATGTACAGCTGTGGTACAGGGTCAACTCTGGGGTGCAGACAGAAACCAGAAGGATCTTGTCCCTGGCTCTTTCTTTGATCCTATGTCCAGATGGCTCTGGCGGGTCCCTCTTGGGCCAGTTATTTGAGCAGAAGTGGTGGTCTTACCTATGCTCCCAGGTCTGTAGGTGTGATGGTATTTGGCTATGGAGTGCTGTGGCACAAGATCAGCTCTGGACATAGATGGAAACCAGAAGTATGTCAAGTGAGAAATATTTAAAATTAATTCCTTACCTCTGTTTCCACTACTAAATTAATAGTAACTAAGCCATTTGCTCTTTATTTTTTTAGACTTATCTGTTATATGTCTATGAGCATTTTGGCTACATGTATGTCTGTGTAACAGTTGTGGCATGGTTGGTACTTGCAGCTGTGAGAAGAGTATGTGAGCATATATGGGAATGGAAATACCCATGTTTTAAGTATTTTTACATTTAAAAAGTATTTAATTGTTTTATGCAATGTATCTTGGTAATATTTTCCCCTCTCCAAACTCTTTTCAGATACCCATACCTCCATTGCTTAAAAAAATAGATATAGTCTCTATTTACATTTCAAATGTTGTTCCTTTTCCTGGTTTCCCCACCGAAACCTCTAACCCATCCCCTCTCCCCATTCTCACCAATACACTTATTCCCTCTTCCTTGTCCTAGCATTCCCCTATACTGGGGCCATCTCAGACCAAGCACCTTTCTTCCCTTGGATGTCCAACAAGGTCATCCTCTGCTGCATATGCATCTGGAGCCTTGGGTCCCACCATTTGTAAGTTTTTGTTGGTGGTTTAGTCCCTGGGAGCTCTAGGGGTACTGCATGGTTTATATTGTTGTTCCTCCTATGGTGCTGCAAACTCCTTCAGCTCCTTGGGTTCTTTCTCTAGCTCCACCATTGGCGACCTTGTGCTCAGTTCAATGGTTGGCTAAGAGTGTCCGCTCTGTATTTATCAGGCACTGGCAGAGCCTCCCATGTGACAGCCATATCAGGCTCCTGTCAGCAAGCAATTGTAGGCATCCAACATAGTGTCTGGGTTTGTTAACTTTATATGGGATGAATCCCCAGGTGGGGCAGTCTCTCGATGTCCTTTCCTTCAGTCTCTGCTACAGACTTTGTCTCTGTATCTCCTCCCAGGGATATTTTGTTCCCCCATCTGGGAAGGACTGAAGTTTCAACACTTTTGTCTGCCTGCTTCTTGAGCTTCATGTGATTTGTAAATTAGATCTTGGGTATACCTAGCTTCTGGGCTAATATCCGTTTATCAGTGAGTACATGCCATGTGTGTTCTTTTGTGATTGGGTTACCTCACTCGGGAAGATATTTTCTAGTTCCATCCATTTCCCTACAAATTTCATGGATTCATCGTTTTTAATAGCTGAGTAGTACTCGATGATGTAAATGTACCACATTCTTTGTATCCATTCCTCTATTGAGGGACATCTGGGTTCTTTCCAGCTTCTGGCTATTATAAATAAGCTGCTATGAACATAGTGGAGAATGTGTCCCTGTTACATGTTGGAACATCTTCTTGGTGTTTGCCTAGGAATGGCATAGCTGGATTCTGAGTTAGTACTATGTTCAATTTTCTGAGGAACCACCAAAATGATTTTCAGAGTGGTTGTACCAGCTTGAAACCCCACCAGTAATGAAGGAGTGCTCTTCTTTATCCACATTCTTGCCAGCACCTGCTGTCTTGTGAGTTTTTGATCTTAGTCATTCTGACTGGTGTAAGGTGAAATCTCATGGTTGTTTTGATTTGCATTTACTTGATGACTAAGGATGTTGAACATTTCTTTAGATGCTTCTCAGCCCTTCAATATTTCTCATTTAAAAATTCTTTGGTTGGCTCTGTACCCCATTTTTAATAGGGTCATTTGGTTCTCTAGTGTCTAACTTCTTGAGTTCTTTTTATATATTGGATATTAGTCCTCTGTCAGATGTAGGGTTTGTGAAGATCTTTTCCCAATTTGTTGGTTGCCATTTTGTACTATTTACAGTGTCCTTTTCCTTTCAAAAACTTTGTAATTTTATGAAGTCTCATTTGTCAATTTTTGATCTTAAAGTATAATCTATTAGTTTTCTCTTCAGGAAATTTGCCCCTGTGCCCACACACTTGAACCACTTTCTCACTTTCTTTTCTATTAGTTTCAGTGTGTCTGGTTTATGTGGAGGTCCTTGATCCACATGGACTTGAGCATTGTACAAGGGGAAAAGAATGGATCAACGGGCATTCTTCTGCATGCTAACCACCAGTTGAACTAGCATCATTTGTTGAAAAGGCTATCTTTTTTCCACTCGAAGATTTTTAGTTCCTTTCTCAAATATCAAGTGACCATAGGTGTGTGGTTCATTTCTGGTAATTCCATTCCATTGATCTACCTGACTGATACTGTACCAATACTATGCAGTTTTTATCACTATGGATCTTTAGTACTGTATGAGGTCCGGGATACTCAACCAAAGTTATTTTATAGTTGAGTATTATTTTAGCTATCCTGGGTATCCTTATTGTTATTCCAGAAGAATTTGAGAATTGCTCTTTCTAACTCTATGAAGAACTGAGTTGGAATTTTGATGGTGATTGCATTGAATCTCCAGATTGCTTTTGATAATATGGCCTTTTTTGCTATATTAATCCTGCAAATCCAGGAGTATGGGAGGACTTTTTATCTTCTGAGGTCTTCTTCAATTTCTTTTTTCAAACATTTGAAATTCTTTCCTTTCTTTCTCTCTTTCTTTCTTTCTTTTTTCTTTCTTTTTTTGTTGTTGTTTTATCAAGATAGAGAATTCAATCTGTATGCCACACTGGCCTTGAACTAAGAAATCTGCCTGCATCTGCCTCCCAACTGCTGGTATTAAAGTTATGTGCCACCACTGCCAGGATTGAAGTTCTTGTCATACATATCTTTCACTTATTTAGATAAAGTCACACCAAGATATTTTACATTGTTTGTGACTATGGTGAAGGGTATCATTTTCCTAATTTCTTTCTCAGCCTTTTTATCCTTTGAGTATAGGAAGGCTACTGATTTTTTTGAGTTAATTTTATGTTCAGCCACTTTGCTGAAGTTGTTTTTCAGGTTTAGGAGTTGTCTGGTGGAATTTTTGGGGTCACTTAAATATACTATCATATCATCTGCAAATAGTGATAGATTTACTTCTTCCTTTTCAATTTGAATCCCTTTGACCTCCTTTTGTTGTCTAATTGCTCTAGCTAGAACTTTAAGTACTATATTGAATAGATGTAGAGAGAAGGCAGCCTTGTGTAGTCCCTGATTTTAGTGAGATTGCTTCAAGTTTCTCTCCATTTAGTTTGATATTGGCAACTGGTTTGCTGTATGTTGTTTTTACTATGTTAAGGTATGGCCTTGAATTCCTGATCTTTCTTAGAATTTTAAAATGAAAAGATGCCTAATTTTGTCATACACTTTTTCAGCATCTAATGAAAGGACCATGTGGCTTTTCATTTGAGGTTGTTTATGTAGTGGATTGCATTGATGGATTTCCATATATTGAACATCCCCGCATCCCTGGGATGAAGCTTGCTTGATCATGGAGAATGATTGTTTTGCTGTGTTCTTGGATTCAGTTATCAAGAATTTTGTTGAGTATTTTTGCATCGATAATCATAATGGAAATTTATTTGAAGTTCTTTTTTTTATTTTCTAAGTTTTTTTTTTATTTATTTACATTCCAAATCATTTCCCCTTTCCCGTTTCCTCCCTCCCCAAAAGTCCCATAAGCCCCCTTCCCTCCCTCTTTTCTCCATTCAACCCCGTCTCGTTTCTCTGTCCTGGCATTCCCCTACATCCAGTCTTTCCATGACCAGGGGTCTCTCCTTCCATCTTCTTAGAAATCTATTGATATGCGAATTGTGTCTAGGGTATTCCGAGATTCTGGGTTAATATCCCCTTATCAGTCACTGCATAACATGTGTGTTCTTTTGTGATTGGGTTACCTCACTAAGGATGATATTTTCAAGTTCTGACCATTTGCCTAGGAATTTCATGAATTCATTGTTTTTAATTGCAGAGTAGTATTCCATTCTGTAGATATATATATATCTATATATATATATATCTATATCTATATCTATATATATAGATATAGATATAGATATATATATGGATTCTATATGGATTCTATATATATATATCTATATCTATATATATATATAGATATATATAGATAGATAGATAGATAGATAGATAGATAGATAGATAGATAGATAGATAGATAGATAGATAGATAGATAGATAGAATCCATTCCTCTGTTGAGGGACATCTGGGTTCTTTCCAGTTTCTGGCTATTATAAATAAGGCTGCTATGAACATAGCGGAGCATGTGTCCTTATTGTATGCAGGTAAAGCCTCTGGGTATATGCCCAGGAGTGGTATAGCCGGATCCTCTGGGAGTGTCATGCCCAGTTTTTTGAGGAACCTCCAGACTGCTTTCCAGAGTGGTTGTACCAACTTGCAATTCCACCAGCACTGGAGGAGTGTTCCTCTTTCTCCACATCCTCGCCAACAACTGCTGTCTCCTGTGTTTTTGATCTTAGCCATCCTGACTGGTGTGAGATGGAATCTCAGAGTTGTTTTGATTTGCATTTCCCTAATGACTAAGGATGATGAATATCTCTTTAGGTGCTTCTCAGCCATTAGATATTCTTCAGGTGAGAACTCTTTGTTTAGCTGTGTACCCCACTTTTTAATAGGGTTACCTGCCTCTCTGGAGTTTAACTTCTGGAGTTCTTTGTATATATTGGATATTAGCCCTCTGTCAGATGTAAGGTTGGTAAAGATCATTTCCCAGTTAGTTGGTTGCCGCTTTGTCTTTTTGTTGGTGTCTTTTGCCTTGCAAAAACTTTGTAATTTAATGAGGTCCCATTTGTCTATTCTTGATCTTAGAGCATAAGCTATTGGAGTTCTATTCAGGAAATTCTCCCCTGTGCCCATATGTTCAAGGTTCTTCCCTAGTTTCCTTTCTATTAGTTTCAGTGTGTCTGGTTTTATGTGGAGATCCTTGATCCACTTGGAATTGAGCTTAGTGCAAGGAGATAAGAATGGGTCAATTTGCGTTCTTCTGCTTGTTGACCTCCAGTTGAGCCAGCACCATTTGTTGAAAAGGCTATCTTTTTTTCCACTGGATGGTTTTAGCTCCTTTGTCAAAGATCAAGTGACCATAGGAGTGTGGATTCATTTCTGGGTCTTCAATTCTGTTCCATTGATCTACATGCCTGTCACTGTACCAATACCATGCGGTTTTTATCACTATTGCTCTGTAGTACAGCTTGAGGTCCGGGATCCTGATTCCCCCAGAGGTTCTTTTACTCTTGAGAATAGTTTTAGCTATTCTGGGTTTTCTGTTATTCCAGATGAATTTTTGAATTGCTCTTTCTAACTCTATGAAGAATTGAATTGGGATTTTGATGGGGATTGCATTGAATCTGTATATTAGTTTTGTTAAGATGGTCATTTTTACTATATTAATCCTGCCAATTTATGAGCATGGCAGATTTTTCCATCTTCTGAGGTCTTCTTCAATTTCTTTCTTCAGAGACTTGAAGTTCTTGTCATACAGATCTTTCACTTGTTTGGTTAGAGTCACGCCAAGATACTTTATATGGGTTTTGGATATCGTGAAGGGTATCATTTCTCTTACTTCTTTCTCAGCCTGCTTATTCTTTGAATATAGGAAGGCTAATGACTTGCTTGAGTTGATTTTATATCCGGCCACTTTGCTGAAGTCGTTTATCAGCTGTAGGAGTTCTCTGGTGGAGTTCTTTGGGTCGCTTACTTATACTATCATATCGTCTGCAAATAGTGATAGTTTGACTTCTTCCTTTCCAATTTGTATCCCTTTGACCTCTTTTTGTTGTCTAATTGCTCTAGCTAGAAGAACTTCAAGTACTATATTGAAAAGATATGGAGAGAGAGGGCAGCCTTGTCTAGTCCCTGATTTTAGTGGGATTGCTTCAAGTTTCTCTCCATTTAGATTGATACTGTCTACCGGTTTGCTGTAAATTGCTTTTACTATGTTTAGATATGGGCCTTGAATTCCTGATCTTTCCAAGACCTTTAGCATGAAAGGATGCTGAATTTTGTCAAATGCTTTCTCAGCATCTAATGGGATGACCATGTGAAGTTCTTTTTCTTTGTTGTAACTTTGTGTGGTTTTGGTATCAGCGTAATTGTGGCTTCATAGATCAAGTTGGTTCCTGTCCCTTCTATTTCTATTTTGTGAAATACTTTGAAGAATATTGGTGTTAGGTCTTCTTTGAAGGTCTGATACAATTCTGCATTAAAACCATCTGGTCCTGTGTTTTTTTGGATTGGGAGACAAGCAATGACTGCTTCTATTTCTCTAGGGATTATGTTACTATTTAAATGGTCTATCTGATCCTGATTTAACTTTGGTATTTGGTATCTGTCTAGAAAATTGTCCATTTCATCCCAATTTTCCTTTTGTGTTGAGTGTAGCCTTTTGTAGTAGGGTCTGATGATTTTTTGAATTTTCTCAGTTTCCATGGTTATATTTCCCTCTTCATTTATGATTTTGTTAATTTGTATACTGTCCCTGTGTACTCTGGTTATTCTGCCTAAAGGTATATCTATCTTGTTGATTTCCGCAAAAAACCAGCTTCTAGTTTTGTTGATTCTTTGTACAGTTCTTTTTCTTTCTACTTGGTTGATTTCAGCCTTGAGTTTGATTATTTCCTGATATCTACTCCTCTTGGATATTTGTGTAGCTATCTTCTTTTGGGTTTATTGAAAGAAGATTGCTTTCATGCTTTTTCTTTCTGTTCTAGAGCTTTCAGGTGTGCTGTTAAAGTGCTAGTATATGCTCTTTCCAGTTTCTTTTTGGAGGCACTCAGAGCTATGTGTTTTCCTCTTAGCACAGTTTTCATTGTGTCAGATAAGTTTGGAAATGTGCCATTATTTTCATTAAATTCTAAAAAGTCTTTGGTTTATTTTCTTATTTCTTGCTTGATAAAGATATCATTGAGTAGAGCATTGTTCACCTTCCATGTGTATGTGGGCTTTCTGGTTTTTTTGTTTGTTTTTTTGTTTGTTTTTGTTTTTGTTGTTGTTGTTGTTGCTGTTACTATTGAAGACCAGCTTTAATTGACAGTGATCTGATAGGAGAGATGGGATTATTTCAATCTTCTTATATAGGTTGTTGTCTGTTTTGTGACCAATTATATGGTCAATTTTGGTGAATGTGTCATGAGGTGCTGGAAAGAAGGTATATTTTTGTGATTTACAATGAAATGTTCTATAGATATCTGTTAAATCCATTTGGTCGATTACTTCTGTTAGTTTCACTGTGTCTCTCTTTAGTTTGTATTTTCCTGATCTATACATTGAAGAGAGTGCAGTTTTGATGTCATCCACAATTCCTTTGTGAGGTGTAATGTGTGTTTTGAGCTTTAGTAAAGTTTCTTTTACCAATGTGGGTCCCCTTGCACTTGGAGCATAGATGTTCAAAATTAAGAGTTCTACTTGGTAGATTTTTCCTTTAATAAGTATAAAGTGTCCTTTTGTGTCTTTTTTTGATGACTCTTGGTTGAAAGTCTATTTTATTGGATATTAGAATGGCTACTCCAGCTTGTTTCCTGGGATCATTTTCTTGGAAAATTGTTTTTCAGCCATTTACTCTGAGGTAGTGTATGTCTTTGATACTAAGGTGTATTTCCTGTATGAAGCAAAATGCTGTGACCTGTTTATGTATCCAGTAGGCTTGTCTAAATCTTTTTGTTGGGAAATTGAGTCCATTGATATTAAAAGATATTAAGTTATAGTGATTTCTGCTTCCTGTTATTTTTTATTTTTTTTTTATATTTGCGTAGCTATCTTCTTTTGGGTTTGTTGAAAGAAGATTGCTTTCATGCTTTTTCTTGGGTGTAGTTTCCCTTCCTGTGTTGGCGTTTTCCATCTGTTATTCTTTGTAGGGCTGGATTTGTGGAAAGATATTGTGTAAATTTGTTTTTATCATGGAATATCTTTGTTTCTCTATTTATGGTGATTGAGAGTTTTGCTGGGTATAATACTCTGGCCTAGCATTTTTTTTCTCCTAGGGTCTGTATGATATCTGCCCAGAATCTTCTAGCTTTCATGGTCTCTGGTGAGAAATCTGGTATAATTCTGAGAGTTCTGCCTTTATATGGTACTTGGCCTTTTCCCTTACTGCTTTTAATATTCTTTCTTTTTTTAGTGCATTTGGTGTTTTGATTATTATGTGACAGAAGGAATTTCTGTCCTGGTCCAGGCTATTTGGTGTTCTGTAGGCTTCTTGTATGTCCATGGGCATCTCTTTTTTTAAGTTAAGGAAGTTTTCTTCTATAATTTTGTTGAAGATATTTACTTGCCCCTTTAAGGTGAAAATCTTCATTCTCTTCTATACCTATAATCCCTAGGTTTGGACTTCTCATTGTGTCCTGGATTTCCTGGATGTTTTGGGTCACAAGCTTTTTGCATTTTGCACTTTCTTGACAAGTCAATGTTTCCTATGGTATCTTCTGCACCTGATAGTCTCTCTTCTATTTCTTGTACGATGTTGTTGATTCTTGCATCTATGACTCCTGATTTATTTCCTAGAATTTTTATCTCCAGAGTTGCCTCCCTTTGGGATTTATTTATTGGTTTTACTTCAATTTTTAGGATCTGGATGGTTTTGTTCAGTTCCTTCACTTGTTTGTTTGTGTTTTCCTGTAGTTCTTCAAGGGATTTTTGTGTTTCCTCTTTAAGTGCTTCTACATGTTTACCCACATTCTCCTGTATTCCTTTAAGGGAATTATTTATGTATTTCTTCAAGGCCTCTATCATCATCAGGAGATGTGATTTTAGATCCAAATCTTGCTTTGCTTCTGTGTTGCAGTAACCAGGGCTTACTGTTGTGGGAGTACTGGGTTCAACGCCATGTTGCCTTGGTTTCTTTTGGTAATGTCCTTTTGTTTGCCTTTTTGTCATCTGAATATCTCTGGTGTTATGTGATCTTGCTGTCTGACTGTGGCTTATGTGTCCTGCAAGCCTGTATATCTGTACTCCTGGGAAGAATTTAGGTATGGAGAGCTGTGATACAGGGTAAGTTCAGGTGTACAGACATAAGCCAGATGGATGCTGTCCCCAGCTGATCCTTGGTTCCTGTGTTCTGATGGCTCCGGGCAGGTCCCTCTTGGGACTGGAATTTCAAGAATGATAGTGGTCTTACCTGTGCAAACAGGTATGTAGACATTCCTGGGGCACTAGCTCTCTTGTGGTGGTATTTGTGCATGCAGCTCTGTGGCCAAGAATCAACTCTAGGTGCAGATAGAAATTGGAAGACTTCTGTCCCAGGCTGTTCCTGGGCTCTTGTGTCCTCAGGGTTTTGGGCTGGTTCCGCTGAAGAGCAGGAATGGTCCTACCTGTGCTCTCAGGCCTCTCAGTACTCCTGGGAAGTTATCTATTTCCCTGTGCCAGCTGTATATGGTGCTCTGTGGTAGAGGATGGTCCCCAGCCTGAAACAGAAACTGGAAGGCTCCTGCCTGAGGGTTCTGGACAGGTTCCTCTGAGCAACAGGGGTGGTCCTACCTGTGCTCTCAGGCCTCTCAGCACTCCTGGTTGGTTAGCCTGAGGGTTCTTGATGGGTTCTTCTGAGCAGCATGGGTGGCCCTCTTTGCAGTCCTTGGTGGTTAGCTATATTCTTTAGCCACCTGGATATGGCACTCTGTGGCAGAGAATAGTCCCTATCTGGAGACAGAAACTGGAAGACTCCTGCCTAAGGGTTCCAGATGTGTTCCTCTGAGCAGCAGGGGTGGCTTTACCTGTGTTCTCAGGACTCTCTGCACTCCTGGAAGGTTAGCTACCTGTGCCACCTGGATTTCCATATTTCTATACCTCCATTTCTACCCAACTTCTTCATTCACATTCATTCTCTCTCTCGTTCTTTCTTTCTCTCTCTCTCTCTCTCTCTCTCTCTCTCTCTCTCTCTCTCTCTCTCTCTCTTTCTCTCTTTTTCTCTCTCCCTCCCCCCTTCTCTCTGCCTCTGACTGTCTCTCTCCCTCTCAAGAGAATGAAGAGAAGCAAAAAGCAAAAAAACCCAAATATGATAAAAATTAAACAAACATCAACAACAGCAAACTACTGAAACAAAGTAAAGAAAACTGATTTTTTCCTTTCTTAATATGGATCAGTTGCAAATAGCTTTGTGACTACTCTGTAACTTTCTGTCCACTGCCCTTCCTATTACTAGAGTTTCTGTTTGGATTGAACCTGTGCAGGGTTGTGATTGCTGCCAGTTTTTGTGAGTTCATATGTTTGGCAATCTTTTCATATCTGGGAGATATAGTTTTATTGAAGTTACCTACCACCTCTGGCTGTTGCAGTCTTTCTACCAACTTATGCAGATATATCCTAAGCCTTGGCGAAAGAGGTTTGGTAAAGGGATGTCATTTACTAATGTGTCTTTCAAATTTTCTCACTCTCTGTACATTTCTCCATTTGTGAGTCTGTTAAGTCCTAACTGTTACAAGATTTTCGGATGATGACTGAGTAATGTACTTATATATGGTCTTACCAATGTATCATTTATCATAATAATATTATATAGCCCCTTAGGCCCCATGACCTATTCATTCTCAGGTTCTTTGCCACTTTATATTTTAATGTCGTGCACATGTATCTGGGTATAAGCTCATGAGTGCAGATTCACTTGGATGCCAGAGGTGTCAGGTATTTTGGATCCACTGTTATATTTGTCGGTAAAACATCTTCATCTCAAAAGCTCTTTCAAAAGAATTTGCATCTTATGCCTAGATTTCTTAAAATGTTACAATCAGAGCTAACAATGTTTTTGGAAAATTCTGACCAATATTCAAAAACATTGAAATATTTATTTACACATTTATTTCAGCAATAAATCGCAATAGAGAAAATGTGGAAACAAGCTGTTTTCCTAAATGAATAAATGGACCTGACAAATATGTGTCATGCATAGTGTATAGAATGTAATTAAGTAATGCTGTTTAAAAAGTAGAAGATGTTGAACAATGTGAAACATTCTCTTAACAGGACAAATATTGCCTAACCTACATGCGTGTCAAATACAAAAATTACAATCATTTAAATTATTTAGAAGAGTGATTTAAAAAAAAGAATTGTGGTTTTAATTTCTGGAGTTGGGGTAAATAGCAAGTTGATCCCCAATGTATATAAATTTTAGTTATGCAATTTGGTAAGTGGTAAGGATTTGATAAACAATGTAGCACTTTTTTCTTAAAATTCTGTTTGCTAGCAACATTGAATAGAACAGTATTTCATGCTCTGTGTTCTGACAGTCAAAAAGGAAGAGGCAAAATGAAACACCATCAGGTAACCAGTTTTCAGACCTGGAAAGTACATCATGAATTTATAGACACTGCCTTCAATATTCACTACAAACTGCCCCACCTCTGGTCTGCCTTGGGTTATATATCACTCAGTCTCTTGATTGGTGTTGATCTTCTTTCTTATGCATAAACATGTATACAAATAAAAGCATCCATGTGAAGCCATGGAAGTAACATTCACACTGATATGCTCAGTTTTTAATGAATGCATGATTAATTCAGTGAATAAGATTAGTAAATTTACACTAAGATCTTTGTTTCTATGGAATGCTAGCTTACCCTATCCATTTGGATGAGTTTGAATGAAACCCATCCAAATAGAGTAAGTTTCATAAAGCTATTAGTATTTTGAAATTTTTTAGACTCTGTATTATTTTATAAACCAATTTGATCAATTGTACTTTTAATGAATCCTGATGACACATTGTGTAATTTTTGGTTTTAGAGACAAAATAAACATGGTGGCAGAACTTGGCCAGCTGGAGAGATTGGTCAGTGGTTAATAGGACCTATTGCTTTGAAACAGACATGCATTAGGTTTTCAACAACCCCAGATAGTTGTTCACAGACATCAGTAACTTTAGTTCCAGAGAATACACCACCCTTGTCTGATCTTTGCAGTCATTAGGCACATACATGGTACACATGTGCATACAAGCAGATAACGCATGTATACACAAAAAATTAAATGAACCTGAAATTCTTTGAGAAATGAAACTTCCTTTCATTCACTCTGTGTCTGTATTTTATAATCCTGGTTGTTTTTAGTTATTTTAAGTGTCAAAAGAATGACTGTATAACCTATTACTTAATTGACCATGATATTTTAATAATTTAAGATTCAGTGTGAATTACAAAGAGCCTTCATTCATCTTAATGATTGTCTAAGTAAAAATGAAATGGTAAAGATACAAATCATCTCAAGTAAGCAAGGATTCTAGGTAATTCTTAATGTTGTTCTCCTTTTAATGTCATGACCTTGGGGCTAGATAGTTGTCTTATAATTTAAGAAAATGTATTGTCATTGCAGTAAGCCAGGGTATTATTCCCAGCAGTCACATGGCAGTTATGTCCATAAGTATACCTAGTTACATGGGATCCAAAGTCCTATTCTTGCTTCACTTGGTACCTGGAATACATGTGAAGTGCAGACATATATGGTCACAAATAATTCATCCAAACAAAATATAATAATTTTTAAGGTTCTTACTTTAGGTTCTAAAAATGTCTTCATTCCAGTAGGTTGATAGTTTATAATACCTAGTTGTCCATGGAGACCTTGTCTGTAACAAATTCTGTTTCACTCTGGCAATACATTTTCTTATATTCTAGACAAAACTTATTCTATATATCATACTGTATGAGTTGGAGTTATTTAATCAAATTGAAATATTTCCTCCTAGAAGAAAAAGGGAAAATCATAAAATTTGGAAAGTTACAAAACATGTTACAATGAAGAAACTCCTGAAAGTTGTGAAAGTCAAAAGACTCCACCCTAAGATACATAAGCATAGTAATATTGCTAGGAAAGTGTCATTGGTGGTGTTCTTGCAGTTTTAGTGGGAACACCAATAGATACAGCTTTTATAAATTCTCAGCCAATGTTGGTATGGTTCTTTCTGATAATGCGCAATTTTATTGAGTTGCTCATGTTCCTGCATATAGCCCCTCACTAATGATCTAGAAGGAAACCCCAATTAACTCACTGATTTACCAACTTATTTGCCTGAAATTCTTTCTTTTGATGATCCCAAATTAAGCTGAATAGACTTTTCTTCATGCCTTCCCAGAGGAGCAAAAATCACAGGAAACTAGGATTTTCCTCTCAACCTTAGTCCTCTAAATTAAACAGCTTAATTGGATTTTTTGATGTTTCTTGAAGTTATTGTCTTAAAAATGACTAGAAGAAACGCAGAAGATTTACCTATGTGGTCAATTTTCAAAGTCAGTATCACCGATTTCAGAACCATGGACAGTGGTCAAATTACTATTGGGTAAGGAAACTAAAATTCTAATCAGCAGTGTTTTAAACTAGAAATTATCATTACTCATAACTTCAATGTTATTTATGTCACAAATAGAAAAAGACATTAATTGGCTCATAGTTATAAAAGTGTGACTAATGAAGAGGTAACATCTTAACAAAGCCATGAAAAGAATGTAACATTGTATATGGTTTTTCCCCTATGACTTGGAATTTTTTTATTCCTTACATTCTGATTGTAACCACCTTCCCCTTATCTGCCACCAGACCTGCCCTTACTTAACTCTTCCCCCATGATGCCTGCCCTTCTCTGAGGAGAAAGGAAAGTCACCCAAGGGTACCAAGGCAAAGGACACTGTCCAAAGGACAAAATGGCTACCAACTAATTGGGAAAAGATCTTTACCAACCCTACATCTGACAGAGGGCTAATATCTAAGATATACAAAGAACTCAAGAAGGTAGATTCCAGACAGCCAAACAGTTCTATCAAGTAACACCCTATCCATATTGTGGTGGTAATACATTATTTTTTAAATTTTGTAATTGATTATTTTATTTATTTACATTTCAAATGTTATCCCCTTTCCCAATTTCTCCTCCAAAAACTCCCTATCACACCCCCTACACTTGTGTTTTTGAGGGTGCTCCCCCACCCACCCAGCCCTGCCTCACTGCCCTAGCATTCCCCTATTTTGGGACATCGAACCTCTACAGGACCAAGGGCCTCTCCTCACTTAATGCTAGATAATGTCATCTTCTGCTACATATGTAGCTTGAGCCAGGGGTCCATCCATGTGTAGTCAGTCTTAGGTTGGTGGTTTAGACCGTTGGAGCTCTGGTGTACAAGTTGGTTGATATTTTGTTTTTCCTATGGGTCGCAAACCCTTCAGGTTCTTCAGTACTTCACCTAACATCATCATTGGGGTCCCTGTGCTCAGTCTAATGGTTGGCTGAAAACATCTGTATCTGCTTTTGTCAGACTCTGTCAGAGCCTCTCAGGAGATAACTATATCAGGCTCCTTTCAGCAAGCACTTCTTGGCATCAACAGTAGTGACTGGGTTTGGTGTCTGCACATGGGAAGTATCCCCAGGTGGAGAAGTCTATGAAAGGCCTTTTCTTCCGTCTCTGCTCCACTCCTTGTCTCTGTATTTCCTTGAGATAGGAACAATTCTGGGTTAAATTTTGAGAAGAGTGGGTGGCCTCATCCCTCAATTGGCAGCTGTGCCTGACCTCTGGATATGGCCTCTACAGATTCTCTTTCCCATTTGTTGGGTATATCAGATAATCTCATCCCCACTTGGTCCATGGAGGCTCTTGTTTTCCTGGCATCTGAGACTTTCTGGTGGCTACCTCCAGATCCCATTCTCTATTGGTAAACACCTTTGTTCAATTTCCCAACTCTCTGTACATCTCCCCTGTCTCCTCCCACACCTGATCTTGTGCTTCCTTTTTTTCTCTCCCCTTCCTTTCTTCCTCCCAAGTCTCTCCAACACTCTACCTCCCATGATTATTTTTTTCCCTCTTCTAAGTAGAACAGAAGCATCCACATTTTGGCCTTCCTTCTTCTTGAGCTTCATATGGTCTGCAAGTTGTATCATGCATATTTCTCTAATATCATGATGTATTATGAACTTTTTCTCTAATGTCCACTTATCAGGGAGTACATACTGTGTGTGTATGTGGATTTTTTTTTTGTGACTGTATTACCTCACTCATAGTATTTTCCACTCCCAGTCATTTGCTTGTAAATTTCATGAGGTCTGTTGTTTGTAATGTCTGAGCAGTACTTTAATGCAGAAACACTATCATACTGAGGTCTAAGAAAATATATATGCCCTCAGTAGTGAGAAAATGCTTGTGTTGACTTTGAGTTATGTAATTTTCAGTTGTAACATTAGGAAATTTAAATATTTTTATATTATTTATTAAATTAATATTTATTGTTTGGAAAGATTTTAGAAAATTTACTAATACGAAATAGATAAGTTGCTTTTACAGTATCAATGCTTTTGAAAGCATATTTTACTGAGATAAAAGTTTAATTTATTTTAACAAAGATTTTTAATGGATATGGCATACACTGTTAAGAATAGGTAACACCCTGATATTAGAAATATTGATGCCTTAATAAATACAAAAATGAGAATGTCTTTATGTAAAAGGTTTTTGCAAGTGTTTATACTTTTATTTGAAAATATATGTTTTAATACATATCTACTAATTAGAAATGACAACTGGTTTCAATTTTCTTAAATAACTTTATTTTCTTTCCAGAATATTTATATCAATATTCTAATACATATCATGAATGAAGTTGATGTGGAAAATCAGGTAATAAGGGCAAGCAAGGTGTCTTAGTGGATGAGGGAAAGTCTGACAACCAGAGTTCTATCACCAGCACACATACAGTGGACACACTGAACTGACATGTATAAGTTCTTCTCTTACATTCATGCATGCACTCATGTGTATATGTACACATACAGAAAATAGACACTAAATAAATAGATATATAACAAATGGCAAAGCACATAAAATTAGATAAACAATTAACATCATCTTTATTTTCAAAAATTCAGCTTTCTTTGAAACAAAGTGAACTTGATAAGACAAAATGAAATTGACTAAAAGCCTCCTGGGTGAAGTCATCTAATTGGAAGATGATTTATCTGCCAGAAAGTCATTTGACTTATTTTCTTTTACTTAGAAAGCTTTTTAATGGTCAGAATAAGAACAATGGATCAAGAAAAAAATTGTCAGTATGAATATTACACTAAATTACTTTTTGCGGACAATACACAGAACATTCTGTGGGTGGTAGAATCAAAACTCATAGACCTGCCTTTAATGGTTTTGCACTCATGCTCCACTAATGAAAATTGACAAAAAGACAGATAGTATACAAAAGAGGCATAAAGATTTAAAATCTAAATTGAACAAATTAGCGAAGAGAGTTAATAATCTGGAAACTGCAATCAATGGCCCAGAGGAGCTGATAGCAAACATCGACTGTGCCATTACATGAACCTCAAAGGAAATGATGCACTCTAAAAATCCTGCGCCAGTGGTAGAAAAGCAAGGTAAAGTTTTGAGATTTTAACTAGAAACCAGTGAGAACTACACATGTTTCATAAATAACTTTCACTCTGGGGAATAGACAAAATCAACCAGCTCAAGGAAAAAGTGATGATTCTAAAGTCTGTTAACTCAACACAGGAGGTAGTAAGCTGTTTTCTCAGGAAAGAACACAATGGGACACCTGCCTTGATTTATTATAAGCCTAGATTTCTGCAAACAAGTAAGTATTTTAAGTCAACAGTGTTAAAATATCCTGAAAGTCAGATCTAATTGTCTTCCTAGAAATTGTAGAAAAATAATCTTCTCCATGGTAGTAATGTTTTACATAACACTAAAACTACCTGAAGAGCTACTATCTGCAAACTCAAAAATACTTGCCTAAACTGGAAATTATATTTTTGGATGTTTTTCACTAAATAGCTCAGTCTGTCCTCTACCTTTTGATCACCAAAATGAGCTTCCAGAATGTTTGGGTTTGAGGCTTTTAAAACCATACATATCTTGTCTACAGTATTGCAGATTTTATCTAGGGTATGGAATATGGTACTAAGCACACTGCAATTGAACTATATCAGCAAACATCTTTTTAAAATTGACTATTTCAAGATAAATTATACCCCATCATTTGATTTGATTTTTTTTCTTTTTTTTATTTTATTTTATTTTTTTAATTTACATTCCAAATCACTTCCCCTTTCCCGTTTCCTCCCTCCCCGAAAGTCCCATAAGCCCCCTTCCCTCCCTCTTTTCTCCATTCAACCCCCTCTCGTTACTCTGTCCTGGTGTTCCCCTACATCCAGTCTTTCCAGGACCAGGGGTCTCTCCTTCCATCTTCTTAGAAATCTATTGATATGCGGATTGTGTCTAGGGTATTCCGAGATTCTGGGTCAATATCCCCTTATCAGTGACTGCATACCATGTGTGTTCTTTTGTGATTGGGTTACCTCACTAAGGATGATATTTTCAAGATCTGACCATTTGCCTAGGAATTTCGTGAATTCATTGTTTTTAATTGCAGAGTAGAATTCCATTGTGTAGATATACCACATCTTCTGAATCCATTCCTCCGTTGAGGGACATCTGGGTTCTTTCCAGCTTCTGGCTATTATAAATAAGGCTGCTATGAACATAGTGGAGCATGTGTCCTTATTGCATGCAGGTAAAGTCTCTGGGTATATGCCCAGGAATGGTATAGCCGGATCCTCCGGGGGTGTCATGCCCAGTTTTCTGAGGAACCTCCAGACTGCTTTCCAGAGTGGTTGTACCAGCCTGTAATTCCAACAGCAGTGGAGGAGTGTTCCTCTTTCTCCGCATCCTCGCCAACAACTGCTGTCTCCTGTGTTTTTGATCTTAGCCATCCTGACTGGTATGAGATGGAATCTCAGGGTTGTTTTGATTTGCATTTTCCTAATGACTAAGGATGATGAACGTCTCTTTAGGTGCTTCTCAGCCATTAGATATTCTTCAGGTGAGAACTCTTTGTTTAGCTCTGTACCCCATTTTTTAATAGGGTTACTTGCCTCTCTGGAGTTTAACTTCTTGAGTTCTTTGTATATATTGGATATTAGCCCTCTGTCGGATGTAAGGTTGGTAAAGATCATTTCCCAGTTAGTTTTATTCTGGAGTTACATAATATCCGAATATTCTCCAAATTATACCAACATCACTTGGAGATATTTTAATAAAGTTTTATTTAGAAATTGGTATTCGTGAAATAAGTATTACTTGAATATTCTTTCCTGACTTTTATTTTAATTTGTTTGAAACAATTCTTGAAATTCAAATAATAACAACAACAATAAAAACAAACAAAATAAAACAATAAAAACCTCCAGGGCTGGAAATATAATTCTAGTAATCAAAATCCCTCTTTTCTTGACCTTCTAAATGAAAAGCTCAAACAATAATTCAGATAATTTAGTATCCTTACTCTTGTGGTTTTATGTTCTCTTAAAGTTTATTATGAACCATGCAGTTAGTTTGCTTTAAACAAAGTCTTATAGCTCCTATGAAATAAATGTAAGTTGCTGTTAATTTTTAAGAGGAAAGGACTCTGGAAACACTCAGCTCAGATAATGAGCATCAGTAATAGTGTTAACTCCAGCTAGTCCACAACCCCATTAGTTTTATATTCTTACCTATTGTGTCTTTCGTTACTCTCCATTTTCCTATCTCTCCTTCATGGGTCTTCTGGAAACCTAAATCTTGCCTATATCTCTTCTGCTCAGTTATTAGCATCTTTATTCACCAATCAGGAATAACTTGGGGAGGGGGGAGTGCAAGGTCAAGTAGCACCACCTGGATCTATTTGCAGTCTCTGGGAGCAATCATCATTTAGCATAGCAAAAGACCAAACCTCAACACCAATCCAAGAAAGTATGCTCAGCATACTAAAAATCATGAAGCCTTTTGTTTTCTTTTGAATATCTTTAATGTTGTTAGATGGTAGTGATCCAGTGGAAACAAGATGAAGAATATGATGACTTACAGTATATTAGGCGGTGTCTACTTGACAAGGGTAACATTGTGATTGCAGTCTCAGTTGTCAAAATGAAGTGCTTTATAGTCATAATGGTTATGTCTGCCATGAGTATTCTTGATTAGGATATTGTGCATAGGAAGAGTCATCCTGACTCTAGACATGAACATGCCACAACCTAGATATGCAGAGAATAAGATTAGAAAAGTAGAAGAATTTAAGCACTTATTTCTCTCTGTTTTTTGATTGTCAAAACAATGTGATCTGCTATTCAAGATCCTACCACTGTATCTTCTCTGCAATGGACTATTATGGAGTATTCTTTACAGAGAGTATTATGAGAAGTACTAAATGCACAAAGATGGGCAGTGTTGGCAAACGCCTTTAATCCCAGCACTCGGGAGGCAGAGGCAGGCAGATTTCTGAGTTTGAGGCCAGCCTGGTCTACATAGTGAGTTCCAGGACAGCCAGGGCTATACAGAGAAACCCTGTCTTAAGAAAACAAAATAATAATAATAATAATAATAATAATAATAATAATAATAATATCCACAAAAACTGAAGAAAATGTGCTTTTGTATACACAGAAATTACAACTCCCTAGAGAATTGTATTCTCTTGTAGACTCTGATTTAAACTTTGATGACTTCCTAATACATTCAACTAAAAGAAGTCTAAAAGTAAATGAAGAAGCACATCTTTGTAGATAGAAGGCCATCGACTAGAAACTACAAGAAAAGTGCATAAGACTATTTTTTTAATTAATTTTTTTATTTTATTTTCTATATTCTTTATTTACATTCCAAATGATTTCCCCTTTTCCAGTTCCCCCTTCCCTGAAAGTCCCATAAGCCCTCTTCCCTCCCCCTGTTCCCCATTTACCCAAGAATTTCATGAATTCATTATTTTTAATTGCTGAGTAGTATTCCATTGTGTAAATATACATGGAAAATATCTCTGATAAAATTGAAGAAATATATAGAAAAACACGTTAAGATTGACTATTTCATGGAAAAATTAGACAGATAAAATGGTAGGCATAAAAATATCCCTAAGTTGATTGAAAGTGGAATTATAAACATTTTTGGTTAAAATTGAAAAGCTACAAAGAAAATATTTCTGATAAAACTCAAGAAATATATAGAAAAACATGTTAAAGCTGACTATTTCATGAAAAATTATACAGATAAGATAGTAGGCATAAAAATATTCCTAAATTGATTAAAAGTAGAAGTAGAAGCATTTTCTAATAAATTAAAAATTTACATAGAAAATATCTCTGATAAATTGAAGAAATTTATACAGATAAATTGGTAGGAATTAAACTATTCCTAAGTTGATTGAAAGTAGAATTATAAACATTTTCTGATAAAATTGAAGATTTACATGGAAAATATTTCTGATATAATTGGAAAAAATATATGGAAAAACATTAAAATGAAGATTATCATGGAAAATTATACAGATAAAATGGTAGGCATAAAAAGACTGGATGTAGGGGAACACCAGGACAGAGAAACGAGAGGGGGTTGAATGGAGAAAAGAGGGAGGGAAGGGGGCTTATGGGACTTTCGGGGAGGGAGGAAACGGGAAAGGGGAAATGATTTGGAATGTAAATAAAAAAAAACCTTAGAAATTAAAAAAAATGAAAAAAAATATTCCTATGTTTTTTGAAAGTGTAATTATAAACAATTTCTGATAAAATGAAGGTCTACAAGAAAAATATTCCTGAAAAAATTCAAGAATTATATAGAGAAACATGTTAAAACTGAGTATTATATGGAAAATTATACAGATAAAATGGAAGGTATAAAAATGTTCCTAATTTGATTGAAAGTAAAATTATAGACATTGTGAGATAAAACTGAAGATCCACATGGAAAATACTTCTGACAAAATTGAAGAAAAATACAGAGAAACGTTAAAACTGAAGATTATCATGGACAATTATACTGACAAAATGGTAGGCACAAAAGCATTCCTAAATTGATTGAAAGTGGAACTACAACCCCCCCCCCCGCCCCGCCACCGATGAATCCTAAGAACTACATGAAAAACACCTCCGACAAAATCGAAGAAATACACAGAAAAAAAATGTTAAAATTAAAGATCATCATGGAAAATAATACAGTCAAAATGGTAGACACAAAAAGCATTACTGAATTGAAAGAGAAGTCACAAACATTTTCTGATAAAATTGAAGATCCATATGAAAGACATCTCTGTTAGACTATGTGTTTTGTTGGGGAATTGAGTCTATTGACATTATAAGATATTAAGGAATAGTGATTGTTGATTCCTGTTATTTTTGATGTTCTTTTTACATTTGTGTGGTTACTTTCTTTTGGGTTTGTTGGAAAAAGATTACTTTCTTGCTTTTTCTAGGGTGGAGTTTCCAGAAAGTCCTCCCAGCACATAGTAATCAAAATACCAAATGCACTAAACAAAGAATATTAAAGGCAGTAAGAGAAAAAGGTCAAGTAACCTATAAAGGCAGGCCTATCAGAATTATACCAGACTTCTCACCTGAGACAATGAAAACCAGAAGATCCTGGGCAGATCTCATACAGACCCTAAGAGAACACAAATGCCAGCCCAAACTACTATACCCAGCAAAACTCTCAATTACCATAGATGGAGAAACCAAGATATTCCATGATAAAACCAAATTTACACAATATCTTTCCACAAATCCAGCCCTACAAAGGATAATAGATGGAAAACGCCAACATGAGGGAAACTACACCCAAGACTATTTTAATACATGGTTTTAGTACTAGGAAGAAGTAAGGAAATAACACTAATTAATTTATGGTATCTAATTGGTAACTCTTCATTCAATTTTCACTGTGTTCCATATTCTTTCAATACCAAATTAAAAAAAAAGTCTATCCTAATCTTGGTAACTAACTTACATCATTTTATCATGAGTATCCCAATCACATATTAATTTTATTCCTTTTAAGGTAATCTTGAATGTCAATAAAACATAGATGTATACATGGTTTGAAACAGATAGAATGACATTATTGTCAAACTAAACAAGCTATGAAACCAAGCATTTTCTAATTGGCTTTAACTTCCCCACTAATAAACAAAAGATAACCTAATAAATAACCTAACTCTCAAGAGACTGGAGGTACCAGGGAGTTTAGAGGTCTGGTGAAGTTGAGTGGTAAGGACATCCTCGTGGAGACAATGGGGGCAGGGAGGAGGTATGGGATGTGGAATAGTTGGAGGGTAGACTGGGAGGGGAATAAAATCTGGAGTTTAAAATAAAAAGCTTCAAGAAAATGAATAAATAAGTAGATTATCAATAGAGAAATATGATTGATATTGACAGTAGATGATCAATATAGACAAATATTGATATAGATAAATGATAGATGATAGATAGATAGATAGATAGATAGATAGATAGATAGATAGATAGATAGATAGATAGATAGATAGATAGATAGATAGATAGATGCATTAGACACATAGGAGCATAGGTAGGTAAATAAATACAAAAACTTTACATGAAAGTAGAAAGACAGATTGATTGGGTTTTATAGGACCTCAGATTTTAAAAATGATACATAGAGGATTATTTCAACCCACCATCTCTATGTGGGTTTCATGTAAAATTTTAGATGTTATGGCTACACTATGTTGAGTACAGTTTTTAAGAGTCATTATGTTAATTATGTTAACTATTTCATAATTATGTTAATTATGAAAAGATAGTTGATTTTTTTTTCATTTCGATGAAGCTAAACAGCTTTCATTTTAAGTGATATTACTTATAATCATTTGCCAAAGTTTCAGGTAAAACCTACATCAAACTACAAGTTTTTATTATATTTACTTAAAGGAAATGATAATATATTTTTTATTTTAAAATGATAAAATCACAATTAAGAATTAATATTCTCATTCTTAAAATTGTACATCATTGTCAAAAGAGAAAGAATAGACAATATATGTAGAAATGCTATATTGTAGCTGGCCTTCATTACAAACTAGAAAGGAATTCCTTGCTTTAATATTAATAAAACAATGTCACCAGAGGGAAAGATAAATAAATGATAAGCCTTTTCCCCAGAAAAGACTGAATGAGGACATGCCATATGGTATGCTGATGGACGCTAGATTTAAAGGCTTTAAATTATTCTGAAAGAAAACAAATCTATTATCATAAATTCATATAGTGCTAGTTATTTATTTTAACTTGGAAATACTTCATTAAGCATTCATCATTAAGAATTCATAATTTATAAATTATTTGTTAAACTTGAACATAAACATATTTTATAGTTCTTTATTTTTCTATAATTTTAACATAATCACACTAAAAATCAAACATCTGGATATATATTTATCATCTTTTTAATACATTAAGTGGTATTATTGTCAAATTCTAACTTTTATAAAAGAAACACTACTTTTAAGATCATATTCTGTGAATATATACATACATAATTTGTGGGAAAGTAAACAAAGAATTTGTGATATTGTCTTTTGGTTGCCTAATAATCTGTTTTACCTTATTTTGATCTAATTCGAAAGCAGCCAAAACATAATATATATTTGCCTAAATGTTGAAAAGAGTATTATTGCTGCTATCTTGCATAATAAATGAAATCAAAGATAAATTATAATAATACTATATTTAAGAATGTTTTTTGAGCCGGGCAGTGGTGGCGCACGCCTTTAATCCTAGCACTTGGGAGGCAGAGGCAGGCGGATTTCGGAGTTCGTAGGCCAGCCTGGTCTGCAGAGCGAGTTCCAGGACAGCCAGGGCTATACAGAGAAACCCTGTCTCGAAAAACAAAAATAAAAAAATAAAAAAGAATGGTTTTTGAGAGGTACACTTAGCGTGGATAAACCACGTATTCATTGTAAATTATGCCTTACTATGGAAGGAACCTTTCTAAGTACTTGAACATGCATATAGACTTTATCTCAGAAATAAGATACAAGTATACTTGAAAGATATCACTGAAGTTTGCAGTGTACATTGATAGAATTGAGATACCAAAAAGGTGAAAAATTAAGCATTAATTATATTGAGGGTGAATTAGTAAGTTCTTTGCTGCAAGCCAGAAAAATACCTGAGGTAAAGATCAGACTAAAATGATAGAATTAGAAAAGGCAAATTTTCTATATGGTTTGATAGAATTTATATATAGAGAGGAAGTCCGTATGATTTAGGACATCAGAACAAAGATCAAGTGGGTAAAGAAAGTATAATGCCTCTGTCCATCCCTTATGTGTGTATCCAATAATATAGGAAGTCAACATAGCTTTAAAATTAATCCAGGAAGAAATTTTCATAAAACATAAATATGACAGCTTCAAAAGTATAGCTGCATGTGTGAACAGCTAAAACAACAACAAACACACACCTATACATCAAAGCTACAAATGGCATGGAATTTAAATTTTATGTTTTATATGCAATCGAAGTGTTCTCAGTTCGAAACTTAGTCTCTTACCATATTGTCTGGCTGTTGGTTACAGCATCTTTCATCTTTTGCCAGAAGAAGCTTCTCTGATGATGACTGAATAAGGCAGTCATCTCTAAGTATAGCAATCTATTATCACAACTCATTTTATGTATACTTTATTTAGGCCAATAATGTTTGGTTTTATCTTAGGTTTCTGGGATTTCTAATATTTGATTCTTGGACATGCTAACAGCATCAGGTATATAAAAGCTCATGGACATATGTACAGGATATAATTCCTAGCCCATAACTGTAGTGTTAGGATAGATCTTGCTGGATTGAAAGGATGGATGTAGTCTTTTTGTTTTAAAGACATATATGAGGTAGGAGTACTAACAGGATTCCTAGCAGAGTTCTAAATGTCAATTACTGTCAGGCAAGATGGCCAGACTAGACTAGTCCACTGGACGTGGGACCCAGCCTAGATCTGGCCTGTTGAAGAAAAAGCATGAAAATTTCAGAACACACTCTTATACAGACTCTACAGATGTTGACAAGATGTTTGAATGCATGGAGTGGCTAGATGTAGTACAAAAGGAAACTGGATATTGGAAGGCAGGATTTTTGTTTTTACAGTAGATAAGGTAGCATGTGTGTATGTGTGTGTGTGTGTGTGTGTGTGTGTGTGTCTGTGTGTCTGTGTGTGTCTGTGTATATGTGGGTGCATATATATATATCTATATATATATACACATATATATCAGTAATATGTATAGATTGTTTTCTTTATGACAAACTTGATTATCTATGAAAACCAGAAAATTTAAGTATAAAACAATGTGCTGCTCCTTCAGAGAACCAAATGTTTATTTCCTAGCACCCTTTCCCAGGAGCTTACAACTGCCTTTTTCTCCTGTTCCCAGTGATCTAGAACCTTCTACAAGTCTCTGTTGAAAACTACACTACACTAATATGTCCATAATATGACACATTTACAAAAGCACACAAATAACTAGATATGAAATATGTTTTAAAAATTCCTATTTACTCAGTTATGAGTTAAACAGGAGCTAATGAATGCCTTTATATAAAACAAAAACAAATCAATTGCTCTTTGTTTTATCAGCCATAAAATTAAACATTTTTAAAAATATCTGCAATCAAATTAAATTAAAATTAATGCTTTCATTAAAGTAAACACTTGGAAATTAAATTTGAAAGCACCTTGGCAAACATATCTTGATTCTTCATGTATAAAATAGAAAGTGTAAAAAACATCCAGAAAATGAAAAGTCTACACCAAATTAGCTTTTCTAAAGTTTCTAAATTAAAATATATGAAATTGTTAAGGTGAAATATTTCAATGTGATCTTAATTTCCAGTATGTTCTCAGCCAAATAACAAATAATAATTTTTGTAGATCATTAAATAATTCATTTTGTATGTGATATTGATGCAGATAGTGACAAAAAGAATTAAGGAAAGAGCTAAAGAACAAGAATGAAGGTCAGGCTAATATTATAGAGAGCTAAAAATCTATCTAGATGCCTACACACATAGGCACAGATTTTTAAATTGATAGTCTTTCAAATCAAACATGAATGTAACTGGGAATGCAGAATAGTGACAGACACCTGGTTAAGTATGCACAAGTTGATTGACTCTTTTCCTATCACAAAATGAATGAATACATATACAAGAATTAAAACTCACATGTAGAAAACAACAGTGTTTCCAAAAGACCAAAGACAATATGAAATCTAAGAATTATGAAATTTCTCTAAAAGAATGTAGTATAAAATACAAGCATCTGACAAAGGCCTTACATAAAACATTTACACATAAACTCTGAAGAAGTATAGTGAGTCACCAATATTAGAATCATTTTCTTACAAATTTGTAACATGTTCAGAATATGGATAAATTTCTAAGTGACAAATATATGTAAGATTTTATGTCATAAAAATTACCTACCTTTAACATGTACAAATAATTCTAAAATGAAGAATAAGGAAAAAAATATTGTCTTACAATATAAGTCAAAGGTTTTTAATACTAAACTAAAGAGGAAACATTGCAAGTAACCTTATAATATCACATTTATTATTATTCTTCCATGGGAATATGAGTAATCAAAGAGCAAAATAATCTTCTTATAAATATAAATGAATGAAAATATTAGTGGTGAGAATGTTATCCATCAGAAATTCTCAACTATTGCTATTATGAGTATCAAGTGCTATAATCACTTTGAAATATATTCAGTGTTATATAGAAATAATTATGGAGTTAACGTAAAGTACAATGGTTATATCTAAGATAAATTTTCAAGTCTATTTCCATAAAAATCTACATAAAATTTAGTTTAAAGCTTCATAATCACTAAAAATTGAAAGTAATTATGATGACTTCCAATAAGTAGGTTTATTAAGGGATTTTATACATAAATATAAAATATAACAGAATATAAAATTGAGTCATAGAAAACAAGTTGATTTTTATTTTTTTTAATTTTATTTTCTAAGTTTTTTTTATTTACATTCAAAATCATTTCCCCTTTCCCGTTTCCTCCCTCCCTGAAAGTCCCATAAGCCCCCCTTCCCTCACTCTTTTCCACATTCAACCCCCTCTCGCTTCTCTGTCCTGGCATTCCCCTACATCCAGTCTTTCCAGGACCAGGGTCTCTCCTTCCATCTTCTTGGAAATCTATTGATATGCGAATTGTGTCTAGGGTATTCCAAGATTCTGTGTTAATATCCTCTTATCAGTGACTGCATACCATGTGTGTTCTTTTGTGATTGGGTTACCTCACTAAGGATGATATTTTCAAGTTCTGACCATTTGCCTAGGAATTTCGTGAATTCATTGTTTTTAATTGCAGAGTAGTATTCTATTGTGTAAATATACCACATCTTCTGAATCCATTCCTCCGTTGAGGGACATCTGGGTTCTTTCCAGCTTCTGGCTATTATAAATAAGGCTGCTATGAACATAGTGGAGCATGTGTCCTTATTGCATGCAGGTAAAGCCTCTGGGTATATGCCCAGGAGTGGTATAGCCAGATCCTCCAGGAGTGTCATGCCCAGTTTTCTGAGGAACAGCCAGACTGCTTTCCAGAGTGGTTGTATCAGCATGCAATCCCACCAGCAGTGGAGGAGTGTTCCTCTTTCTCCACATCCTCGCCAACAACTGCTGTCTCTTGTGTTTTTGATCTTAGCCATTCTGACTGGTGTGAGATGGAATCTCAGGGTTGTTTTGATTTGCATTTCCCTAATGACTAAGGATGATGAACATCTCTTTAGGTGCTTCTCAGCCATTAGATATTCTTCAGGTGAGAACTCTTTGTTTAGCTCTGTACCCCAATTTTTAATAGGGTTACTTGCCTCTCTGGAGTTTAAGTTCTTGAGTTCTTTGTATGTATTGGATATTAGCCCTCTGTCGGATGTAGGGTTGGTAAAGATCATTTCTCAGTTAGTTGGTTGCTGCTTTGTGTTTTTGACAGTGTCTTTTGCCTTGCAAAAACTTTGTAATTTAATGAGGTCCCATTTGTCATTTCTTGATCTTAGAGCATAAGCTATTGGAGTTCTATTCAGGAAATTCTCCCCTGTGCCCATATGTTCAAGGTTCTTCCCTAGTTTCCTTTCTATTAGTTTCAGTGTGTCCGGGTTTATGTGGAGGTCCTTGATCCACTTGGAATTGAGCTTAGTGCAAGGAGATAAGAATGGGTCAATTTGCATTCTTCTGCATGTTGACCTCCAGTTGAGCCAGCACCATTTGTTGAAAAGGCTATCTTTTTCCACTGGATGGTTTTAGCTCCTTTGTCAAAGATCAAGTGACCATAGGAGTGTGGATTCATTTCTGGGTCTTCAATTCTGTTACATTGATCTACATGCCTGTCACTGTACCAATACCATGTGGTTTTTAACACTATTGCTCTGTAGTACAGCTTGAGGTCCAGGATACTGATTCCCCCAGAGGTTCTTTTACTCTTGAGAATAGTTTTAGCTATTCTGGGTTTTCTGTTATTCCAGATGAATTTTTGAATTGCTCTTTCTAACTCTATGAAGAATTGAGTTGGGATTTTGATGGGGATTGCACTGAATCTGTATATTACTTTTGGTAAGATGCTCATTTTTACTATATTAATCCTGCCAATCCATGAGCATGGCAGATTTTTCCATCTTCTGAGGTCTTCTTCAATTTCTTTCTTCAGAGACTTGAAGTTCTTGTCATACAGATCTTTCACTTGTTTGGCTAGAGTCACGCCAAGATACTTTATATGGTTTGTGGCTATCGTGAAGGGTATCATTTCTCTTACTTCTTTCTCAGCCTGCTTATCCTTTGAGTATAGGAAGGCTACTGACTTGCTTGAGTTGATTTTATATCCGGCCACTTTGCTGAAGTTTTTTGTCAGCTGTAGGAGTTCTCTGGTGGAGTTCTTTGGGTTGCTTAAGTATACTATTATATCGTCTGCAAATAGTGATAGTTTGACTTCTTCCTTTCCAATTTGTATCCCTTTGACCTCTTTTTGTTGTCTAATTGCTCTAGCTAGAACTTCAAGTACTATATTGAAAAGATATGGAGAGAGAGGGCAGCCTTGTCTAGTCCCTGATTATAGTGGGATTGCTTCAAGTTTCTCTCCATTTAGATGGATGCTGGCTACCGGTTTGCTGTAAATTGCTTTTACAATGTTTAGATATGGGCCTTGAATTCCTGATCTTTCCAAGACCTTTAGAATGAAATGATGCTGAATTTTGTCAAATGCTTTCTCAGCATCTAATGAGATGACCATGTGTTTTTTTTCTTTGAGATTGTTTATATAGTGGATTACATTGTTGGATTTCCTTATATTGAACCATCCCTGCATCCCTGGGATTAAGCCTACTTGATCGTAGTGAATGATAATTTTGATGTGTTCTTGATTGATTTTTAAATACACATTGTAAAGAAATCAGTTCAGGAGGGTTCTACCATGTATGCAAATTTTATTTGACATTCTGAAATTTCAAAGATGTTGAGATGGTGAAATATCTGTAGTTTCCAAGGATGGTAAGGAAAGTGCATTGGGTATGTCAGAAAATTGAGATTTGTTAGAGTGTAAAACAATTTTCAAATCATAACATGGATGTAGAACATTATGTTCTTGTCAAAATCCATAGAACATTATAGCAAAATGTGTGAACTTATTGAATGCAAATTAGAAATAAATTACATAAGGAGTTAAGAGAATCCAAAAATTGAATATAGAATATGACAAAACAAACTGAATTTATTAAAAATGTGTGAAACAAGACTACTGGAAGGAGTTGGGAAAATGTTCCTTTGAATATTAGTGGAGTCTGGTAAAGGAAAGCCAATTTAAAATCCTGTTTCTAAAAAAGGATATGAAGTACAGTTTTGAAGTCAAGTTAAAGATATTAATAAAAGCACTGGATGATGATGTCAGTTTTCCAGATCCAGAGTCACTTATCAATGTTAGGGATTATGTTCTAATAGAGCAAGATGAAAATATAGGTATAATATTACAGTAGCACAAGAAAGTAAGAGATATCAAAATAATGCCGTCGAAGATAAGCATAGGGTTTATGGGAAAATAAGCTCTAAATGCTCTGGTAATATGGATGCAATCAGGGGAATATGTGTCTCAACAATGTATGAGCAAGATTTTAGCCTTTGCCATTACATCACATAAAAGGAATGACACAATCTAAGTCTAAACAGACAGCAAATCTCACTTGATTTCCAGTTCTCCATATCTGTGAAAAATACTTTAATTGGTGATTCTTCTTATGGAAACCAAATATTACTGCACAATCACATTCTTGATACATTATAAAATATGTCACTATGTTATAGCCTAGTTCTGATCAATAAGAATTTCAGAGGAAAATAATTCCCCACTGCAGCCATAAACATATCCAGAGCCAGTATTTTTATTTATCATCATAATTTACATCAAAATAATTTTATGGATTTTTTTCTGTTTTAAAATATTTTATTAGGAGTTTTGGGAAAAGCATATACCTGTGAAGGAAAATTAAAGTAAGTAATAAATACAAAAGTGGTTTTATTTGTTTTATGATTCATTAGTCAAGAAATACTGACGCATTATTGGCATGTAAAGAACTGAGATATCATTTTGCTCTGGTTTCTATGGCTCAGCTTCAGCTCATTTGAAAAAGGAATGACTGCAGTATACTGCAACTCATGGAATAATTAGACAAATTCAAGGGTGTACATGAATATAAGCACAAAAAGAATGTAGAAATCAACATGAAAAAAGGTGCATAAAATGTGGAGTTAGAAAAATATAATCCATCAACCTCACACTAATACTGTTTTTATTAATTTAATACCAGTGTCCTTAAAATTTCAAATATGTACTTGTAAGGAACAGGTTATTAACATGCCTCAAGATTCCATCCTGTAAGGACCTTGACATGCAGACTATGTAGAAAGATAAAGCCATGAGTTTGAGGCTAGTCTTTTTGTACATAGTCAATTCCCAAACAGCAAGATTTGTTACACTGAATGGTTGTATCTCAAATTACCAGCAACAAAAAGAAAAACAAAACAAAACCAAACAAATAAACAAAAGCAAAAAGAAAGATGAAATCTTTTAAAGGATGAAAGAAGAGGACCATCCTCATCTCACCAACACTATAACCATATCCATCAACAATATCACCATCATGACCACCACCATCATGACTGCCACCACCATGACCATCAACACAACCACCACTCATGACCACCATAAGCATCAAATTGTCTTATCTAGGAAACTAGAATGAAATTTCATATAGAATTGGTGATAATTTTAATATTGTGAAAAGGTGCAATGAAGCACCAAGTTACAGTATTGTTTTTACAAATTAATTTTGAAGAAGAATATATTTAAATCTATATTTAATAGATTTTAAAATAAATTCCATTGAAATAAAAGTGCTAAAAATAATTTCCCAAAAGGTAGGACAAGCAAGTTAACAATAATGAAATTTGTCATGGATAACCTTAATTAAGTGATTAAATTTAACATGATAACTTGTGGAACATCTCAAAATCATGCTTGACTTCATCCGAAGTAATGAGAAGAGTAGGCACCTTTGTCACATTTCTGGCAAAAGCATAACATAAATCTAATAGAATGCTAAATGAGCCTAAATCAAATGTATTCACTAAAATAATTGGTCTGGACACTTCATCCATGTCAATCATGGGCATAAATATGACAAAGTTGCTATAATGCAGTAAAAGAACCTTAGGAGCCATTGCAGCTGAATAAAATACTTGAATCTTAACTATTCTTATGGGTCTGAAATAAATAACCCACTTTCTGAATATCTCTTGTGGTAATATTCTGCTGCTAATTTCTGAATTTTGATATATTAACTTACCTTATGGAACACTGGGAAATGTAAAACAGATTATTCCATTCTAAGTATTATTCTAATATTGCAATTATTATATTATTTCATTCTATTGTTATTATTAATGTATAAGTGGATAGGATTATTAAGATTTCATGCTGACATATTTGCTATGTATTACCTATGCATTATATATCTATGTATTGCATATATTTAATATCTATGTATTATATAAATTTGATTATGCAATTTCTTACCACTGTTTGCCATGTCCCACAAGCTTGCATTGTCTGATACCATGCATTTTACTTTCTGAATTATTGATACATAAATAATTTGGTTAAATCTTAGCCTTTTACCTTCACTGAACAAGACTATAAGCTTTGAAAGAGTTATTTTTAATTAATTTAGATGAAGCCATATTTGAAGCACACAGTTTGGAAAGGAGTAAGTTAGTTGTACCCTTAACATATGGAATACAATTCTGAACTATGGTGCTGAATTTACAGTGGCATCTTTCAAAAGTACTATCTTATCTACAAGGGGCAGTATTTTCACTTAATATAAATATTAAAATTCTTAATAGCTGTAGTGATATGAAATATATTTTGGTATTGAAGGATAGAAAATTATTTTGTATAAATTCATTTCAAATATTATCAACAGGAATATAATGTTTTCCATGGATTATAAATTATTTATATTTTATTCTAAGCTTTCAAAATCTCATAGAAGTAATACTTAAAAGATATCCAATTGTAATGTTATCTATATATCATCAAGAGTATTATGGTCAATTATTATAAATACTCATTAATGTACAAGGGTAGGTGGAGATGACACAACTTGATTCTTTCAACTACTTTATCACTAAGTTTTCATAGACAATAGTCATCATCGTGCACATAGACCAGGTTACCACTTGAACATTATGCTTGTCTCATTCCTGTGCTCACATTATAAACATGATTTTTTTTAATTTTAGACTTAGCTCATCAGTTACATGTAAGGAAGAAATTTCTGTTTAATTCTGATTTCAACAGAGTCTAAAGATACATTACAAAAACTACTATATCTGCTGCCAACGTCTTATTATTAAGATGAATAACACAAATTTATGCTGTGAAGAAATATATACCTTTATAACTTTGCATTGTTGACAGTGATGTTAGTTAAAGGAACTAAACACTACCAAGATTTTCAGTGGGCACAGAACAAGACAACTGCAGTGACAAATTTAATTACTGAAATATTTAAAAGTCATGTTGATTTTAGTGGCTCTATAAAATGCTGAACAGGGGTATGCTTATTTTAAGAGTGCTGTAAAATCCCACAATAAAGCAACAAATAGCACAGGAAGCCTAGATAACAGGAATATGAATTAATGACCCACGTTATTTTCAGTACCAAAGGCAACTCAGCTGTCAAAATGAGACCTCACCTTCCCCAATCTCACTATTCAGCGTTTTGCTAGTACTTCCGAAGAACCCATTCAATTTCCTGCCACTAAATTCTTTATTGGCTTTGACTTTGAGGTATGTGGAGCATCATGAGCATTATGATATCTACTCTCTTGTGCTATTGCAGTTGCTGTCCTTTCTTATGGGGATGCATGTGATGTGTCATATGGCAAACTTAAAGACTTTTTAAGTAACAGCTACACTTTGAAAATAAGCTACACCTTGATCCTTCCATTTAGTATACAACTCTGCAATTTTTCAACACCATCCTCTGTAAGGTTTCAGAAAGTAACTTAATAAGACTTATACCTCTGTAATCCTACCTTCTGCTACTTTACACATAGCACTCAGCCTCTGGTATTGTACATTAATCCTTTTTCATGTGCACAACAAAATTCTTCTCTTCAATTCCGTTTCTGTATTTGTTCCCTAGGCCAAATATATTTCTTCCAGGTTTGTATGTGAAAGTTTGTGTGCGAATTAACTCCCACAAAACATCATTGTTTTTGTCTGATGAGGCTTAACCTTACTAACTTATTTATTGTTGTAATGTATTCTTCTATTATACAATCTACAGAGTACCCACCATTAATTTTTTATTAGTATAGCTTTTATCACCATGAACTATGCAATATGATATAATCCGTGTTGTGTATAATTCATCTCACTGTGAAAACTGCTGTGAAGTCTGAACAATGGATTCTAGATGAAAAAGGCAATGATTTGGTTTTTTTATATGATTTCCATGCTGTAAATGTTCTTATTAAAGTTTGTTTTTAAGATATTAACGGGAATGATTCTAAAATTGGCAAACAAATATTATTATAATATTTAATAATCTGTCATAGAAAAATATAATTTGCCAAGCTAACCCACTGTTGCAAATCTGTAGTGTTGTCATTGCTCTTCTCCAGAGCCTATAAAAGAAAGAGGTATTTATTGGTACCCAGTAATTTCAAAATATTGGTGAATAAGTTACTCAAATACCTTTCTCAATTTATACTTCTTATTTATAGCATGCTTCTTTTTTTTTTTTTTTTTTTTTTTGGTTTTTCGAGACAGGGTTTCTCTGTATAGCCCTGGCTATCCTGGAACTCACTCTGTAGACCAGGCTGGCCTCGAACTCAGAAATCCACCTGCCTCTGCCTCCCAAGTGCTGGGATTAAAGGTATGCGCCACCACCCCGGCTCTATAGCATGCTTCTAATCAGAGATCTTACTGACTTTGGATAAAAATGAATTAATTTACATGATTACAATCACAGAGTTGGTTTTAATCATATTTGGGCAATTGTCATGTTTCATCTAATTTTGAAGATTATCTATTATAAGATAGAAACTATCTTCATTTAGGTTGAATTTATTCTTTTATAATGAACAAAATATTGAGAATAATCTTAGGTATTTAATTTTTTGGACAATCACATATGCTATAGTTTCATAAATAATAGCCATATATGATTTATATATCCATTTCTTGAATCATCTTTAAAAGATTATATAATAAATCTATTTATATAGGTAGTATTTTATTTTGAAATGTCTAAAATTGACATATAATAATATAATATAATATAATATAACATAATATAATAATAATATATATTAGTTAATTAACAAATTAACTAATAAGTTGAGTAATAACTGAAAAAATTAACCAATGTATATGTATAATTGGAAACATAACAAAGGCCTTACAACTTCCAAACCTAAATTGTGTTTCCAGGCAGAAGAAGATTTAAAATAATAATCGACATGAGGAGATGATTGAGAGGATATTTAGCAAATGCTTTATCCCAAGAGACAATTTCTTAAAAATATATCATGACTTCAGAATAATCAAGACTCATATATATGTATTAAATTGAATACCCTGTGCTTGTTAAAGTATATGTGAAAATACCACTGTATAATTTTTTATCCCATTTCATCTTCTTAATGTCTTGAAATTTAATAATATTTTAAATAACTGATGAATGCAAATCCCTGGCTATAATAATTCTTCTGTCTCTTCAAATAATATGGATACCAATAATATTTATTTTTTCTAGTGGAATTTATAAACACGTTCATGTTTTAAACATAAATTACCTAAACACTTTTTGAAACATTGCTGGGCAATTTATTAATAAATAATTTTATTAATGTTAAAGTTTTTGAAATAATAATATTAATGGTGAAATTAGTCAATTTCAGGTTTTGACTGACTAAAACATGCCTATATTAAAAGGCATTATTTGGATTTCTTACTATATTTTATGTCAGGTGTCTGGAAAGGTTTCAAATACTAGTTGACAATCTTTCAGGATGACTATTTCTAGTTGCATCCATTTGCCTACAAATTTCACAATGTCATTTTTTTCAGCAGCTGAATGATACTCTATTGTGTAAATGTACCACATTTTCTTTTTTGCATTTTACATTTTCATTAATCTTCTTTCAACAAATCCAAAAGAAAGCCACGCAACCATAATAACACCTCTAACAACAAAAATAACAGGAAGCAACAATCAGTATTCCTTTTTTTAAAATATTTTATTTACATTTCAAACATCATTCCCTTTCCTGATTTCCCCTCCGAAAATACCCTATCCCATCCCCCCTCCCCCTGAATACAAACCACCAGTCCTGCTTCCCTGTCCTGGCATTCCCCTATACTGGGGCATCAAGCCTTCTCAGGACCAAAGGACTCTCCTCCCTTTGATATCCAACAAGGCCATCCTCTGCTACATATAAAGTTGGAGCCATGGGTCCCTCAATGTGTACTCTGTGGTTGGTGGTTTAGTCCCTGGGAGCTCTGGTGGTACTGGTTGGTTCATCTTTTTGTACCTCCAATGGGGCTGCAAGCTCCTTTCTTTCTTTCAGTCCTTTCTCTAGCTCCTCCATTGGATATGTTGTTCTCAGACCAATGGTTGGCTGAGAGCACCCACCTCTGTATTTGTCAGGTACTGCCAGAGCCTCCTCAGGAGAGAGCTATGTCAGGCTCCTGTTAGCAAGTGCTTGTTGTCATCCACAATAGTGTCTGGGTTTGGTGACTGTGTACAGGAACTTCAATGGACTCAATTCCCCAAAAAGAAGACATAGAATAACTGACTGGTTATGTAAACAGGACCCAGCATTTTGCTGCATACTGGAACTGCACCCCCATGACAAAGAAAGATACTATCTCAGAATAAAAGGTTGGAATACAATTTTCCAAGAAAATGGTCCCAAGAAACATGCTGGAGTAGCAATTCTAATATCGAATAAAATCGACTTTCTACCAAAAGTTATCAAAATGATAAGGAAAGGCACTTCATACTTATCAAAGGGAAAATCTGAACTCTCAATTCTGAATATCTATGCTCCAAATGAAAGAGCACCTACATTCATAAAAGAAACGTTACTAAAGTTCAAAGCACACATTGTACCTAACACAATAATAGTTGGAGACTTCAACACCCCAGTCTCATCAAGGAACAGATCATGGAAACAGAAACTATACAGAGACAGTGAAATGAACAAAAGTTATGAACCAAATGGATTTAACATATATCTATAGAAAATTTCATCCTAAAACAAAAGAATGTACCTTCTTCTCAGCTCATGGGATCTTCTCCAAAATGACCATATAATCTGTCACAAAACATGCCTAAACGTAGAAGACTGAAACAATCCCATGCATCCTATCAAATCACCAAAATTTAAGGTTGGTCTTCAATAGCAACAAAAACAAGAGAAAACCCACATACACATGGAAGCTGAATGATGCTCTACTAAATGATAACTTGGTCAAGGAAAAAGTAAAGAAAAAAATTAAAGACTTTTAGAATTTAATGAAGGCATTACATATCCAGACTTGTGGGACACAATGAAAGCAGTGCTAAGAGGAAAACTCATAGCTCTGAGTGCCTCCAAAAAAGAAAAATAAAAGAAAGAAAGAAACTGGAAAGAGCATACACTAGCAGCTTGACAGCACACCTGAGAGCTCCAGAACAGAAAGAAGCAAATACACCAAAAAGGAGTAAATGGAATAAAATAATCAAACTCAGGGCTGAAATTAGCAAAGTAGAATCAAAAAGAACTATATAAAGAATCAACCAAACCAGAAGCTGGTTCTTTGAGAAAATCAAAAAGATATATAAAACCTTAGCCAGACTAACCAGAGAGCAAGGGGCAGTATCCAATTAACAAAATCAGAAATTAAAAGGGAGATATAACAACAGAAACTGAGGAAATTCAAAAAAAATAAAACATCATCAGATCCTACAACAAAAGCCTTTACTCAGCAAAACTGGAAAATCTAGACGAAATGGACAATTTTCTAGACAGATACCAGGTGCCAAAGATAAATCAGGATCAAATAAACCATCCAAACAATCCCATAATCTCTAAAGAAATAGAAACAGTCATTAAAATCACCCAACTGAAAAAAGCCCAGGACCAGATATGTTTAGTGGAGAATTTTATCAGACCTTCAAAGAACATCTAATACCAAATACTCTTCAAACGATTCCACAAAATAGAAAGAGAAGGAACACTACAACCAAATTCATTCTTTGAAGCCACAATTTCACTTATACTAACCATACAAACACCCTTCAAAGAAATTGAACTTTAGGCCAATTTTCCATATGGATATGATGAAAAAATGCTCAATAAAATTCTCACAAACCAAATCCAAGAACAAATCTAAATGGTCATTCGCCATCATCAAGTAGACCTCATCCCAAGGATGCAGAGATGGTTCAATATACAGAGATACAACAATGTAATACACTATCTAAACAAACTCAAAGAAAAAAACCCATTATCTTCTCATTAGATGCTGAAAAAGCATTTGACAAAATTCAACATCTCTTCATGGTAAAAGTTTTGAAAAGATCAAAGACCCATACCTAGATTCAAGACCCATACTTAAAAATGGTGAAAGCAATATACAGTAAACCAGTAGCCAACATCAAACTAAATGGGGAGAAACTTGAAGCAATCCCACTAAAATTAGGGACTAGACAGGGCTACCCACGTTCTCCATACCTAGTTAATATAGTACTCGAAGGCCTGACCAGAGTATTTAGACAACAAAAGGAGATCAAAGAATACGATTTGTAGGGGAAGAAGTCAAAATATCACTATTTGCAAATGATATGATAGTATACTTAATTGACCCCCAAAATTCCACCAGAGAACTCCTACAGCTTATAAACAACTTCAGCAAAGTGGCTGGATATAAAATTAACTCAAACAAATCAGTAGCCTTCCTATACTCAAAGGATAAACAGGCTGAGAAAGAAATTAGGTACATGACACCCTTCACAATAGAATAGAATTGAAGACCCAGAAATGAACCCATACACCTAAGGTTAGTTGAACTTTGACAAAGGATGTAAAACCACTCAGTGGAAAAAAGAGTATTTTCAACAAATGGTACAGCTCAACAAGGTGGTCTGCATGCAGAACAATGCAAATCAATCCATTCTTATCTCCTTGTACAAAGCTCAAGTTCAAGTGAGTCAAGGACCTCCACCTAAAACCAGATACACTGAAACCAATAGTAGAGAAAGTGGAGACAAACCCCAAGCACATGGGCACAGGGTAAAAGTTCCTGGAGAGAACACCAATGGCTTATGCTCTAAGATCAAAAATTAACAATTGGGACCTCAGAAAATTACAAAGCTTCTATAAGGCAAAGGACACTGTCAATAGGACCAAAAGGCAAGTAACAGATTGCAAAATGATATTTACCAATCCTCCATTTGATACAGGACTAATATTTGATATATACAAAGAAGTCAAGAAGTTAGACTCTAGAGAAACAAATAACCATATTAAAAACTGTGATACATAGTTAAACAGAGAATTCTCAACTGAGGAAACTCTAATGGCCTAGAAGCACCTAACTTCAACATCCTTAGTCATCAGGGAAATGCAAATCAAAACAATCATGAGATTCCATCTCACACTAGTCAAAATGGCTAAAATCAAAATCTTGGGTGACAGTAGATGCTGGCAAGGATATAGAGAAAGAGAAACACTCCTCCATTGTTGGGATTCCAAGCTGGTAAATCCAATCTGGAAATCAGTCTGATGGTTCCTCAGAAAATTGGACATAGTACAACCTGAAGACTCAGCTATACCTCTCTCTCCTGGGCATATACCCAAAAGGTGCTCCAACATATAACAAGTACAAATGCTCCACTACATTTGTAGCCGCCTTATTTATAATATCTAGAAGCTAGAATGAACCCAGATGTCCTTTAAAAGAAGAAAGATACAGAAAATGTGGAACATTTAAATGAAGGAGTACTACTTAGCTATTAAAATCAATGACTTCATAAAATTCTTAGGCAAATTGATGGAATTAGAATATATCATCCTGAGTGAGGTAACCCAATATGCATTCACTGGTAAGTGGATATTAGCCCAAAGCTTGGAATACCCATATAATTCACAGACCACATGAAGCTCAAGAAGGAAGAACAAAATGTAGAAACTTCAGTCCTTTTTAGAAGGGAGAACAAAAGTCTCAAGGGAACAAATATGGTGACAAAGTGTGGAGCAGAGTCTAAAGAAAAGGCCATCCAGAGACTGCCCCACCTGGGCATTCACCTTATATACAGTTACCAAACCCAGATACAATTGCAGGTGCCAAGAAGTGCTTTTGCTGACTCCCGAGAGGCTCTTCCAGAGTATGACAAATACAGAGGTGAATGCTTGCAGCCAACCATTAGATTTAGCACAGAGTCACCAATGGAGGAGTTAGAGAAAGGACTGAAGGAGCTGAAGGGGTTTGAAACCCCATAGGAAGAACAACAATATCAACCAACCAAACCCCTCCCGCCCTCCATAGCTTGCAGGAACTAAACCACCAACCAAAGAATACACATGGACCTAACCAGGGCTCCAGTCACATAAGTATCAGAGGATAGCCTTGTTGGGCATCAATGGGAGGGGAGGCCCTTGGTCCTGTGAAGGTTTGATGCCCTAGTGTAGGGGAATGCCAGGGAAGGTAGGTGGGAGTGGGTGGGTAGGTAAGTGGGGGAGCACCCTTATAGAAGCAGGGGGAGGGAGGATTGGATAGGGGGTTTCTGGAGGGTAAACCAAGAAAGGGAATAACATTTAAAATATTAATAACAAAATATTCACCCCCAAAAAGTAGTAGGATGGAGAATCCAAGGGGTAGATTCCTAAAAGTGGCACAAGAGAGTTGTGAAATCAATTTATTCCCAAATTTCTGAAAAAGCACATATTTATTTCCACAATGGCTGTACAAGTTTACATTCCCACCATCAATGAGTGAGTGTTCCCTTTTGTTACTCATTCTTGCCACTGTGAGTTGTCCCTTGTGTATGTGTGTTTTATTTTCTTTTTGTTTTGTTTTTTTTAATCTTAGTCATCTGACTAGTAAAAGATTGGAATCTGAAAGTTTGATTTGCATTTCCCTGATGGCTAAGCATGTTCCACATTTCTTTAAGTATTTCTCAGCCTTTTGAGTTTTTATTTCTGGCCATGCTTGCTCTGGTCCCACAGGCTCTGGCCTTGCTAGCTCCGGGCCCGCTCTGCCAATATTTATTTCAAATATGTGGGTACACTGTCCCTGGCTTCAGACAAAGCAGAAGATGCCATCTGATGCCCGTTACAGATGCTTGTGAGCCAGGCTGGGGTTCCTGGGAATTGAACTCAGGACCTCTGGAAGAGCAATTGGTGCTCTTAACCTCTGAGCCATCTCTACAGGCCTGAGATTTGTTTATTGAGAATTATCTGTGTAGATTTGTACCCCACTTTAATATAAACCCCCTACCCATAGGCATTGTTTATCTTTTTGGTTATCTTTTTTTCTCTATGTTTATTTATACGGTTTTTGTTTATTTAATTTATTTACTTTAAATCCTGATCACTGACCCTTATCCTCTTCGCCCACTCTCTTCCGCAATCCTTCCACCCTATCTGTTCCCCTTTCTCCTATGAGAGGATAGGGATCCCCCTGGATATCACCCCACCTTGGCACTGCTAGTTTTTGTGGGGATAGCCACAGAGAGCCAACCCCAGGCAAGACAGTTTAACTAGAAGATTATATCTCATGAACAGATATTAGTTTTTGGAATAGGTCCTGCTCCATTTTTGGGGACTCACATGAAGACCAATCTGCATGTCTGCTAATTATGTGCAGAGAGGCCTAGATCCAGCCCATGTATGTTTACTTGGTTGGTGTTTCAGTCTCTGAGAGACTCAAGGTCCCAGGTTATTTGACTCTGTTGGTCTTTCTGTGGCATTCCTATCTTCTTCAGGGTCTGCAATCCTTCTCCCTACTCTTCCATAACAGCCACATATGTAGCAGAGGATGGCCTTATGGGACATCAATGAGAGAGGAGGCCCTTGGTTCTTTGAAGGTTCGATGCCCCAATATAGGAGAATGCCAGGACAAGGAGTGGGTGAGTTAGTAAGCAGCGGGAGAGGGGATGGGATAGGGGGTTTTGGAGGGGAAATGAGGAAAGGGGATAACATTTGATATACAAATAAAGAAAATGTCTAATTAAAAAAAATGTCCCCAAGCTCCATTTACTGTTGCACTGTGGGTGTCTACATCTATCTGAGTCAGCTGATGGATAGAGTATCACAGAGAACAATCATACTAGACTCCTGTCTGTAAACACAATAGAGTTTTATTAATAGTGTCAGGGATTGGTGCTTGCCTATGTGATGGGTTTCAAATAGGTCAGGTTATTGGTTGGCCATTTCCTCAGTCTTTGTTGCAAAGGACATGTGTGGTATGTACTCACTTACAAATGGATATTAGCCATAAAGTACAGGATACCTATCCTACAATCTACAAACCCAAAGAAGCCAAACAAGAAGGAAGGAGCAAGTGAAATAGTTATAACTGACAGATGGAGGGAGGGAACTGAGTGGGAGAAGAGACAGGGAAGGAACTGAGGGGTCAGAATAAGGTGCCGGGAGGTACAGGAGAGATGGCCACATGGCCATAAGAATGATTGCAAATCTGCTACTGAGTGAGTGAGGAGTTGAGGGCCATCTCCATGACATGAAAGAGTCCTAGGATAAGGGCAGCACCCAAGAATCAAAAAGTGTTACCATAGCTAGGAATCACAGCACTGGGGAGATGGAAGCTGAATAAGCCATTTCCTGTAGTCTGACAAGATTCCCAGTGGAGCAACCCACTCACATCTTTCAACCCATATTTATCCTGTCTACAAAAAATTACTATTTTTTATGTATAGTTTCATGAGTTCTTTATATACTTGGGACATTAATCCTTTATCAGGTATAAAGTTGGTAAAAGACTTTTCTGTAGAAATATTATGGTATACATAAATGAAATTCCACAACTGGTAAATACTTCCAGCAGAGTGGCTGGATACAAGATTAACTCTAAAATGATAAACAAATTAAAAAAGACTCAGAAAGAATTCCCCAATAACCTCAAATAATATTATATATCTTGGGGTAATTGTAACAAAGCAAGTGAGTGACATTTGTGATAAGAACTTCAAGTCTTTGAAGAAAGAGATTCAAAAAGATATCAGAAGATAGAAAGATCTTCCATGCCCATGTATTTATAGGATTAACATAGCGAAAGCACCAATCCTACTAAAATGATCTCCAGATTCAATGCATACCCCATCAAAATCATAACACAATTCGTAACAGACCTTGAAAGAATTAGTCCCAATTTCAAATGAAAAACAAAATGTCTGACACGGTAAAACAACCATGAACAGTAAAAGAACTGCTGTGGGTATCACCATCACTTATTTTGTGATGTACAGAGCTATAGTGATTAAAAAACCAAAACCAAAACCAAAATGAAAACAAAAACAAAAACCTCTCTTTTAGGTATTGACATAAAAACAGACACGTTGAACATTGGACTCAAACTGAAGAACCAGAGATACATCCAAATAGGTATGAAACCAAAAATACAGAGTGGGAAAATATCAGCATTTTCAACAAATGGCTCTGGTCAAACAAGATGTCTGAGGAGCATAGCATAACTACCCTGAGAGGATCTACCCAGCAGCTGACTGAAACATGCAGAGACCACAACCGAACATTGACTGGAGCTTGGGTAGTCAAGACTTGGAAGAGTTGGGAGAAGAAATGAGGGGCCCAGAGAGGATAGGGACTACACAGGAAGATCAAGTCAACTAATGTGGACCCTTGTGAGTTCCTAGAAACTGAACCACTAACCAAAGGAGCATACATGGCCTGAACCTAGTCTCATGTACCTTCATTCCTGCCTACACATATGTAACAGATGTGCAGCTTTTTCTACATGAGGGTTCCCCAACAACTGGAACAGGACTCTGTTGCCAACCTTGGAATTCTGTTCTTCTAACTTGGCTGCATTGTCTTGTTTCAGTGGGTGAGGATGTGTGGGGTCAGCAGTGAGTTGCTGTACTGGGGAGGTTGGTAACTTCTAGGAGAAAAAGGTGAGAGAGCTGGGAAGAGCGGCTATGTGAGGTTGGCTTTGGAGAAGAGTGAGGCTGTGATCTGGATATAAAGAAAATTATATTAATTAGTGGAGCAAAAAGAATAATAGAAAACAAGATGTCTGCATATAGAGTAATAGGAATATATCCATATTTATTACCCTGCACAAAACTCAAGTCTCAGTGGATTAAATACCTCAACACAAAATAATATGTACTGAAGCTGATAGAGGAGAAAGTGGAAATAACCTTGAGTGCACTGGCACAGGATTTACTTCTTTGTACAGTACACTGATAGTTCAGACACTGAGGTCAACAAGTAATCAAAGGGATCTCATGAAACTTAAAAGCTTCTGTAAGGCAAAAAACACCATCAGTCTGAGAAAGCAGCAGCCACAGAATGGGAAGTCTTGAGATATTTCAGAAAAACTATCCTTTGAAAATTTGTAGATGTATACAATGTATCTTAATTATATTTGCCCCACATTCATTCCCCTTGTCATCTCTCTTCCAAATTTCCTCCTGGGTGTTCCTCTTTCATTTGTTGCTATTCCTGCTTCTGTTGTTGATTTTTGTTTTTAAACATATGAGCCCAGTTAGTGCTGGCCATATGTTCATGGGCATGGGGTTAACAAATAACTATCACATAAAGAAAATGATTCCTCACCAGTATCCATCAACTGCCAACAGCACTTTGACTAAGGGTTCAGACTCAAGAGCCCTTTCTTCTCCGTGCTAGAATACTAAAATGAATTAATTGTGTTACTAAGCATAGTGCTATGAGTTTATTGTGCAGCATAAATGATGTCCAAAGAATAGTATGTCAGAAGACTCCTCCTCGTGGAGAAAGAGGAACACTCCTCCATTGCTGGTGGGATTGCAAGCTGATACAACCACTCTGGAAAGCAGTCTGGCGGTTCCTCCGAAAACTGGGCATGACACTCCTGGAGGAACTGGGTATACCATTCCTGGGCATATACCCAGAGGCTTTACCTGCATGCAATAAGGACACATGCTCCACTATGTTCATAGCAGCCTTATTTATAATAACCAGAAGCTGGAAAGAACCCAGATGTCCCTCAACGGAGGAATGGATTCAGATGTGGTATATTTATACAATGGAATACTACTCTGCAATTAAAAACAATGAACTCACAAAATTTCTAGGCAAATGGTCAGAACTTGAAAAGATCATCCTTAGTGAGGTAACCTAATCACAAAAGAACACACATGGTATGCAGTCACTGATAAGAGGATATTAACACAGAATCTTGGAATACCCTAGACACAATTCGCATATCAATAGATTTCCAAGAAGATGGAAGGAGAGACCCTGGTCCTGGAAAGACTGGATGTAGGGGAATGCCAGGACAGAGAAGCAAGAGGGGGTTGAATGGGGAAAAGAGGGAGGGAAGGGGGCTTATGGGACTTTCGGGGAGGGAGGAAACGGGAAAGGGGAAATGATTTGGAATGTAAATAAAAACCCAGAAAATTAAAAAAGAAAAAAAAAAAGAAGACTCCTCCTCATCCTGTGTCCCTTAGATTCTTTTTTCCCATCTTCTACATTACTCCCTAAGTCCGGGTGAGACATTTGCTATAGATGTCTAATTTATAGCTCAGCAATTATGATTATGTGGATTGTTTCCTGGGTATTCCGAGATTCTAAGTTAATATCCCCTTATCAGTAACTGCATACCATGTGTGTTCTTTTGTGATTGGGTTACCTCACTAAGGATGATATTTTCCAGTTCTGACCATTTGCCTAAGAATTTCGTGAATTCATTGTTTTTAATTGCAGAGTAGTATTCCATTGTGTAAATATACCACATCTTCTGAATCCATTCTTCCATTGAGGGTCATCTGGCTCATTGCAGCTTCTGGCTATTATAAATAAGGCTGCTATGAACATAGTGGAGCATGTGTCCTTATTTCGTGCAGGGGAAGCCTCTGGACATATATTCTTAGCACACATTCACAGTTAGCAATCTCTGTATTAACCACCCACACTGCAAATAACACCTTTTCTGATCGAGGTTTATAACAGCACAAAACCATGAGTAAGAAAATAAACATTTAGCAGGTCGTTTCATAAAATGACCATTTACATTTATGAAAAATCGAAAGATTTTCTTCTTGTGTCTATGACTTCTCCAGGCATGGATTCTGACTCTGGGAAACTAAAGATAGATTTCTGCTTATAGTGCAGGACTCAAATCTAACCAGAAAACAGGTATTTTTTCCTATAAACAGTGTTAGCAATATTGTCCAGTGAGTATATCTTGCATGGCAGATATGTATTGTATCACACAAGGTCCATCAGAGTTAGTCCATAACTGTCTTGTCTTCTTAAGCATGGTACATCTCACCTCACAGTTCTATGAAAGCCCAAAGTCAAAGAGGAAGATTCCTGATCCTGGAGGTTGATTTCTCTGTGTGTTGTACCCAAAGTTGTTGGTATTTTCAGCAATATTTGTCATGGTCCACAAAGAATAGTGGACTAGCAGTGTTGTTCTTGACGATTCTAGACAGCCCTGACCAATACAACATAAAGAAGAATTCTGTGCCTCTATTGGTATTTTATTAAATACTAAATTTAAATAAAAGTTTATATGTTAATATTTTAGTATGAGGTAGCACTTGTATAACTAAACTAATATATTACAAGGGAGACAATATATTAAAATCAAAAGTTTTAATATGAAATGTTATTTTAAAATAAAACAAAAGCACATTTTATAAGTATTGGGAATATGATTTCCCTCTGGGCAAGAGAACAATTCAGTTACAGTGAAATTGCAAGTGCAGTTTTATTGACAGCATATGGTGCTCTATGCATAAAATGACAAGATTAGAAAGGTTTAATAAATTTCTTGATTCTATTGTTCACCAAAACCAATACTAAAATTAATTCAAATCAAGTCATACTTTTACTGTACATAGACACTGAAGTATACCAAGCTTATATTATGTAGACACCATCGTTTTTATTTTTTACATGTAAATTTTATTTATGTTAAATATATGTTCTTACATTCAAGAGACACATAAAGTGCAAAAGATATTGTAAAATTATGAATTCTTCAAGTTTTGAAATTTGGGAAGATATAAATATTAATTGTGAAACTTTTAGGTTAAGTTAAAAATTAAAGATTTGTTTTATTTTTAAATTATGTACATATTATCTGGATGTTTGTGGATAATATATGTGTCAGTGCCTGCCAGGTAATAGGTTTCTGATTTCTATGGAGTTGAGGGGCACAGGTGGTTATGAGCCGTCAAATATGAGTTCTGGAAAATCCTCTGAAAGAACACTGCATAAATTTAGTCACTGAGCCCTCTCTCTAAACCCCTACTCCCAAATTAATTTTAATCCAAGATATTTATAAGAGTGCAGAAAAAAATAGTCGTTTTAAGTCATAGATATGATCATTCATTCAATCTATATCAAAAATAGAAAAATAAATATGAAATAAATAATAAAAATCATATACCAAGATGACTGATTTAATCAATGTTGAACAAATATAAACATAAATATAAAATATTCATATATATCCAAATATTCATAAATATAAAATACAAAACATAAATATAAAATATACAATTCAAAAAAAAGATGGAATTTGATAGCTGATTTTCTCCATATTTATGAGATATTTTGTATAAGTAATGTTACATATAACACTAAAATTTCTATTCTTAACTGTGTATATTAGCTTTCATTTTTTTAATCACTGTACTCTTATGCCAAGGGTAGGTGGATATCAGTGTTCAAGGCCAGTTGGGTACATAAAGAGAAACACTGTCAAAAGAAATTCTTAATGACTTCATCTATAAATTCTACAAAAAACATTTCTTGAAAAACATTATACAATTTATGTCTCTATTTTTCAAAATGTAGAGGCACTACTTTGCTCACATCATTTATAAATTTAACATCCTTCCAACAAAGACTGAAAAACATTGTAAATGCAATTGTTCATCGGCAAGCAGTAGTAAAATATATGAAAGTCACAAGAATGCTATTAGCAAGTCCTAAAAATCTGTATATAAAGGGATCATTTATTAGGTATTAGCCATACACATGAAAGATCAGTTCAAGATATCATTAAAATTAACGTATTTTTGTAAGTAAACAAGATAAAATTTTGAAGTAACTAGAAAGAAGCTGAATCTACCTTCTGTGACTATGTTCACAAAAATGCTCGTGACTAATATGCTACTGAATGACAAACAGCTGAGCTCTCACCATTCTATGTTAACTTCCAACAATATCAAGAACCAGTATTTCTTTCTTTACACATAGTCTCATAACTTTCAATCTTCCCAGAAAGATTGAATGCTGTCAAAAAGATTTAAAAGGTAATGTTTGATTATGATATTGTATAACAAAGGCAGTCATACATGAAGTCAAACCTCCATTCACTCTTTTCTTAACTCAGTATCTATTGCTGACAGATATGAATGCATACACTGACACTTACCTTAAAACTAGAATAGAACTTGGAACAATCTTTGGCACTTTCTCTCTCTTTCTTTGAGTTATTATTTCATACCTAGTAGTTTTCTTCCTGGATATTCTAGCCGCCTATAGGAAGAACTGGTAAAATCTGGTATAAAATTTCTAGAAAAAGTATTTTAAGATGGTATGTCTTTATCATCTAAACATTTTTAGAGTATTTTGCTAATTTTATCTTTAAATATACCTTGTAAAAGCAAAATATATATGCAAATGCTGCTAATAAGAATTCTGATGGAAATGGTTTAGGAAACCCACAGCCAGACACTATAAAGAGAGCGTCTAATCTCCATTAGATACCTTCCCTCAGAGGTTGAGGAACCTGGTAGAAGAGAGGGAGGAAAGACACAGAAACAGTCATAGGGTGTGGCCAACAGGAGAACATGGCCTAACTTAAATATGGCGAGGGGCCTCTATAGGTACGCAGCAGGTGCTCTGTATATAAGTTGTGGCTGTTAGCATCATGACTGTGTGGTACTCCTAACAGTGGAAGCAGGTATGTTTCTGAGCCTTTTGCCTGCATTTGATACTCTTTTCCTTCTATTGGATTGCCTTGTCTAGCCTGTATATGATGCCTTTTGCCTTGTCTTTCTGTATCTTGTTTTTTCTCTTGTTGTTGAACACTCGCTTTTCTCTAAAGATGAAGTGGAGGAGGAGTGGATCTGCAGGAGGAGAAGGTGGGTAGAACTAGGAATGGAGGGAGGGAAAACTGTCATTGGGATGTATTATATAAAAGAATTTAATAAAAATAAATAAAAGGATGCATGTTGCGGCACTATGTATAGAAGTAAAATTGAATCTAATGAATCAATGACATCTAATGAATTTAACAGCAATAAATAAAAATGTATTTATCTGATTAACATAACAAACACCATATTTTAAATATCTTCTGCAACATAGAAAAGCAGTCTCATCTCATATTACAGAATTGTTTCGAGGAGTGTGATGAATCTAGTGTACAGATCCTTTGATTTTTCTTGTTCCTTATATAAAAAGCATCTCGTAATGCTTAGCTATAATATGCACTTTCAAATGGTCTTGGGAATACATCAGATAGCTCTGCAATTAAGAGTGGTGGAAGACAGACACAAAGATACTGGATAATAAGCCCCAAGGAAAAGTGTTTACATCTTACTCAGAAGGGGAAAAAGAATAGTCATCAGAGGGATATAGACATGAAACTTGTGGGAGAGGGGGTAAGGAGGTATATGGGGAGGGTAATCAGGTGTGAGGAGGAGGCAGAAAAGAAAGGACTGATACTGAGAAATGGAAATCAGTGGAGGGCATTTTGGGGACTAGGTGGAGACCAGCTGAGACTAGTTGGAGACCAGCTGAGACTAGTTGGAGAGGCTATGAGTAGTCTATGGGATGACATTATGTAAGATTCCTACCAACAGGAGATATAGAGACTGAAAATGCTACCTTCTATAGCCAGCCAGGATTTCCAGTGGAAGGAGGGGTCATCAACCCATCCACAAAATCTTCAACCCAAAATTTGTCCTGCCAATTAGATACATAGTGATGAAGATGGGGTAGAGATTGATGGAAGAGCCAATGAATGACTGTCCCAACTTGAAATCCATCTTAAGGGAAAGTGGCAACTCCTGAGACTAGCAATGATAGTTTGCTATGCATGCAGATTAGAAACGCTTGTAACTGTCTTCTGAGTGGATTCATCTAGAAGCAGATAGAAACAGATGCAGAGACCAACAGTCAAATATTCAGCCTAGCTCTGGGAATCTTGGGGGAGGATGGGAGTAAGAATGAATAAGCCTGAGGGGATCAAAGGCACTGCAAGAAGATCTACAATGTCAACTAACATGGGTCCATGGGGACTCACAGAGACTGAACCCCTAACCAAAGACCACACAAGGGGTTGAACTTAGGCCATCAATACATTTGTATCTGATGTGTTGGTTGATCTTTATGTGGACCAACAATTAGAGCAGGAACTAACTCTACCTTGATTGCTTGCCATTGGTTCCCTTGCCCTACCTCAATTGCCTGATTACATCTTAATGGGAGAGAAGGTGCTTAGTCCTGCTGGAACTAGATATCCCAGGGTGTGATGGAACATAAGAGGGAGGGGGGAGGAATTCACCTTCTCATAGGACAAGGGGAAGTGGTAAAGGAGGGAGGACAGCTATGAATAGGATGCAATGTGAATAAAAAATCAATTATGAAAAACAATCAAAAGAGGGTGTCAGCAGAGAGAAACTTTCTAACCAATAGAGATGAGGATGCTCGCAGCCAACCATTACAGGGACCCCGATGGAGGAGTTACTGGAAGGACTGAAGGATCTGAAGGAGTTTGCAACTCCATAGGAAGAACAATGATATCAATCAACCAACCCCCACCCCCAGAGCACCCAGGGACTAAATCACCAACTAAAAAGTACACATCGAGTGACCCATGGCTCCAGCATATGTAACAGAGGATGGCCTTGTTGGGCATCAATAGGAGGGGAGACCCTTGGTCCTGTGGAGGCTTCCTCTCAGGGGACAGCTATACCAGGCTCCTGTCAGCAAGCACTTCTTGGCATCAGCAATAGTATCTAGGCTTGGTGTCTGTAGATGGGATGGATCCCTAGATAGGGCAGTCTTTGGATCGGCTTTCCTTCAGTCTCTGCTCCACTCTTTGACCCTGCATTTCTTTTAAACAGGAGCAATTGTGTGTCAATATTTTTAAATGGGTGGATGGTCCCATCCCTCACGCGAGGGATATGCCTAACCTCTGGATATATGGTCTCTACAAGGCTCTCTCTCTCTCCCTTTTGTTGGGTATTTCAGCTCATTTCATCCCAGTAGGGTCCTGAAAGGTTCTTGCTTTTCTGGCATCTGGGATATTCTAGTGGCTACCCCAAGTTCCCCTCCCCCACTGCTACACACCTCCATACAGTTTCCTGACCCTCTGTATTTCTCTTCTGTCTCTTCCCACACCTGATTCTTCCCCCTTTTCACCCTTCCCCTCCTCCCTCCCTCCTAGGTTCTGCCTTCCCTCTACATCCCATGATTATTTTGTTCCCCCTTCTAAGTAAGACTGAAGCATCCATACTTTGGTTCCCCTCTTTTTGAGCTTCATATGGTCTTTGAGTAGCTCATTTTATAAATTGAAAATTATACAGTAAAATTAAAGAGATTTTAATATTATCAACACTATGCAATACTCACATGTTCCCCCACCCAGACTAGCATAATTTTCAAGTACTTTAGCATCCTTTCTTTTATCAATTTCTCACTATTCTTATATATGTTGTTATTCTTTGCCATGCAAAACTACAGCTTGATGTTTCATTTTTAATATATAGATCCTTCTTTAGTTTCACATTGTTAAAATATCCAACTTTGTGTGTTGAAATACTGATGTTTTTCATGAATAGTAGCATCTTCACTTGATTTTTGGGCCTTTGAATTGAGACATATCTATGTACATACTTTCACTTCACTAAGTTTCTATTACTGCATTTGTTTTGATTATAAGATGTTAAAAAATCAATTTCATAATCCACTGACCTGCAATTAGATATTTGGTGCCTCCATTCCACTGTATTTTGCTATTAAAATTTTGTTCTTATGAATATTAACAGATGCAATATTGTCTCAGGGAATGTTCTCTAAGATTGTTATATGACCAGTTAGTAAATTATAAAATCAATATTATAGATAATAAGATAATTTAAAGAAACAAAATGGAACAAAGAAAATGAAGTATAGTTAAATCAGACAATGAAATGTCAGTAAGATTTTCTCTCTTTTTACCCTTTCCATTAGATTTTGTTTTAATTATGTGTATGTATCCAAGGTTGACTTATACTTGCTGATAGAAACAATTCATTCAGAACTCAGTATTAAACAATCAGAACATCAGCACTAAACTAAAATCACAAAATCCTAGGAAAGTGTTGCCTTCCTCATAGGTTCAGGACATCTAAAGCTGTACTATAAATAAGATATCTATGTAAACTTGGCATTTAATTAAAATATATAAAGTTTTGATTACTACATGCTTTCTCTACTACTTAATTTTGTTGACTTTTGTGCTGTATTACTATCTAGTTATACTGATACATTAGTGTGCCCTTTCATTACCAGGATTCAAGCTTATGCTTCTGTTTGCCACATTATAATTCTTATAAAATTCATGGTAGTTCACATTCTCAAGCAAAATGTATTTAAATATGCATTACTAGATTTAGAAATATATACTATAATAATGTAAAGTAATATTACAATTGGTCTTTTAAAAATAAGATTAAAACATTCTATCAAAGAGTTAGACATTCGTCATGTGCCACAGGAAGATAAAGAGATGGACATACTAAAGAAAGGTCCAGAGGCATAGAGAAAAAGCACTAAGTCTACAGTACATCAAACAAATGTGAAAAATAGATCTAAAACTCTGATAAGAATATCTATACCTCCATGACTATGATGTCTTTTACTTAGGATTCAAAGGCTAACGGCAAAAGAGAATTGTCTTATTCAAAAGATGTCAAAAAAAAAAAAAAAGACAAACCACAAAAGGAAGAGTACTTGAAAAATTGCATTTCCCTTGATAATATAACTGTAGGAATTAAGGAACTGCAAAACTAACATACTTAACAAAATAATTGGAAAATTTGACAATGTAATTTGGGTATACACTTCATAAGACATAAAATTTATAGGGAGATTATTAAATATTTAAAAGTAATCATAGTTATCAATAGTAAAACTAATGGAAGGTTTTTGGTCACTAGATTACTATCTTTTACATTTCTAGTATATCAGCTGGGCATGGTAGCACATGTGTTTATCAACAATTTGAGAAGCAGAGGTAGGTGGATCTCTGATATTGTGGTTAGCCAGGTCTACCTAGCAAGTTTCAGATTTGTTAAACAAAGACAATGTTTTATTTTATTTTATTTTCTATATTATTTATTTGCATTCCCAATGATTTCCCCTTTCCCAGTTCCCCCTCCCCGAAAGTCCCATAAGCCCTCTTCCCTCCCCCTGTTCCCCAGTCAACCCAAAGACAGTGCTTTATTTCCCCCACCCCCATTCACCCCCTCCAACTGCTCCACATCCCATTCCTCCTGCCTACCCCCTGTCTCCAAGTGGATGTCCCCACCTCCCACTCCACCTGACCTCTAAACTCCTGGCCTCTAAACTGGGGCCTCCAGTCTATTGAGGCTTAGGAGCATTGAACAAAGATCTACCGGTCCTATACTGTATGTGTGTTTGGGGCCTCTTATCAGCTAGTGTATGCTGCCTGTTTTGAGGTCCAGTGTTTGAGAGATCTCGGGGGTCAAGAATAGTTGAGACTCCTGGTCCTCCTCCAGGATTGCCCTTCTCCTCAGCTTCTTTCAACCTTCCCTAATTAAACAACAGGGTCAGCTGCTTCTGTCCATTGGTTGGGTGCAAATATCTGCATGTGACTCGTTCAGCTGAAGGATGGGTCTTTCGGAGTGTGGTCATGCTAGGTCCCTTTTTGTGAGCACTCCACAGCTCAGTAATATTAGTGTCAGACCTTGGGACCTCGCCTTGAGCTGGATCCCACTTTGAGCCTGTCTTTTCCTCAGGCTTTCTCTATTTCCATCTTTGTATTTCTTTCATACAAGAACAATTATGGGTCAGAGTTGTGACTGTGGGATGGTTCCCCTCTCCCTCATGTGTTGCCCTGCCTTCCTGCTGGAGGTTGGTTCTGTAAGTTCCTTCTCCCTACTGTCCCTGGGAGAGAAAGCAGACAGGGTTGGGTAAGAGGGAGTGAAAGGGAGAGGGGAACCTGATCTGGTATTGGGTGAGGGAAAAATACTGAAGCCCTGAGAGACAGCAGAATGGAAACAGGTAATCTTGGTAGATATATTTTCTGGGGTGGTGGGGATCCTCCAGAGTGTACCAGAGGCCTGGGAGGAGAGACTCTCAGAATTCAAAGGGAGGGACCTTAGATGAAATGTTTTCAACTTCTAGCTATTATGAATGGCCATGACTGACTGCTGTTTCTACAGTAGAATGAAGCATCCGTTTGAACTGGCACAATCATTTTGGTAGTCGCTACAGAAATTTGCAATCCAACCAGTTATGGATGATTGTTCCCCTTACTCCACATTGTGGTCAACAATAGCTCTCATTACATCTGGGCTAACCTGCTCAAGATTGGGCCTATCAGCACTCAATTACAAATGGGAGATAGATTCTTGAAGCCCTTCTACTCCCTGAGGAGTAAAAACTTTGCAATATTGGAAAGATTCATGAGGTCTCACCCTTCCAGGAAGAGATATTGACATTTTAATGATTTTAGAGGAAAGGAGAGACATTTTCTTCTGCAGTGGTGTAGCCACTGGTAAGTATTCTGTATACCTACAAATAACTGTCCTATGCATTAATTAGTAACATTAATGAAACCCACTGGGTCACCTAAAGGGAAAAATAAGAAATCCCAGTAAAGGAGGGATAGCTGAGAATGCCACTTATTCTATTCTGATTTTTTTTCCCTAGCAAGTTCTAAAATGAAAAATATAAATTTTCCATTTTAAACTCTATGATGAACCACAGAAATAGATTAAGGGATAATTATGTTATGTCCTTCCAGCATTTCACAAATACTCAGCTTTATCATATTTTCAAGTGTTCGCTTTTGCCTTGTTCACAAACAAAGTAGTTAAAACACTGCAATGGTTGTCTGTATTAAATATATGCCTTAATCATATGTCATTACTTTCTTTATAGAAGTAATTTAACAAATTATATTTTGCATACTTCATTTATATTTTATTGAGGATTATGGGTAATCTAAATATGACTTTAAAGTATACAAGAAAATTCCTATAAATTACATATGTATACAGTACAGTATTTTACATGTAGAGATTGAATATATGTGGACTGTGGTGTCCAGAAGTTTACAGACTGAAGTAAAGCTGCACATATCTGAATACAAATATGGAAAGTTAAAGTTTTTAATATATATACTAATGAAATATTAATTATTATATTTAAATCAAATTTGTTGTCCTTAGTATTGAAACTGATTATTTGCAAAAACATACAATGACCTATATTGAAAAGTATAGAAAAAAGACATTACTAAATATTTTACAAAATAGACATAAATCCTTATTTTACAATCAATTTTTTATTTATTTTTATTTTTTATTGAATATATTCTTTATTTACCTTTCAAATGTTATCCCCTTTCCCGGTTTAGGCCCTCCCAGAAAACCCCTATCCCATCCTCCCTCCCCCTGTTCCTCCACCCACCCCACTCTCACTTCCCCATCATCAATTCCCCTATGCTGGGGCATCTATTGAGACTTCAGAAGGACCAAGAACCTCTCCTCCCATTGAAGCCTGACAAGGCAATCATTTGCTACAAACGCAGCTGGAGCTATGTGTGCCCCTTGGTTAATGGCTTAGTCCCTGGGAGCTCTGGGGGGTCTGGTTGGTTGTTATTGTTGTTCTTCCTATGAGGTTGCAAACCCCTTCAGCTCCATTAATCCTTCCTCTAACTCCTCTATTGGGGAACAAAATACAGTAGAAAAGATAAAGTATTCAGCAGAGACTGAAGGAAAGGCCATCCAGAGACTGTCCTCTCTGGGGATTCAGGAATCCCCAACACTTGGTGGTTGCACAGAAATGCTTGTGGAAAGGAGTCTGATATGGTTCTCTTCTGAGAGGCTCCACTAGAGCCTTACAAATACAGAGACTGATGCTCACAGCCAACCATTGGACAGAGCATGGGGTACAGTCATTTTTTACTAGTAGAAATGCTATATTTTTCTCTAAGTCCCTTTATGAAATCTGTTAACTTCAAATATCACTCTGTTTTGTTGAAATGTGTTAATTAAAAGCTATTTCTGAAAAATGTATATTAATCTTTATTTTATAATATAATAGCTTCAGACCATATAAAAAAATCAAAAGAGATAAAGTAGAGCTTATTAAAGTTCTCTTAATTCCAACTGAATCACAAAAATATAAGGGTCTGTCTACATAACAAATATGCCTTTAAAATAAGTATTATTTTATTAAACTCAGTGGGAAAGTGCAAACACATATTTTCATTTAGACATAACACAATTGATATAAGTTACTATAATCCTAATGAAGTATTATTTTAAGTAATATTATTCCAATTCTTCCTGTTTATATGAACTCTCATGGAGGAGAACATATTAAAGAATATATATTATAATTTTGTGTTCAAAATAGAAATGTGTAGAACACTTAATTCTCTTAAAATGCTTACAAAATATTTGCATTTTCTTTCTTTTAAGCAAGTTGGAAAAGGATATACACATTATTGTACATAACTTGAATTTTGACTGCATATATTCATTGTGGAATTGACAGGTGAGTCTGAGATCTAGCACAGCATTAATAAAAATTAAAGGATTTCCACTAAGAAATTTTTCCTTTGATTTTGCATCTGCAAATCAACTTCTCACACTTGAAAGGATACTTGTTGCATATAATTCATTCCATAGCACAGCATTTTCCTCTTTACATAAAGACACATTCTATAGTGGATGAGGGAAGAAAGAATAATAGAACTCGTGGAATGACAGCAAGAGATTAGCTATTCTCTGTTGATTTCTCTCATAAGGGGTCCTTTTCATCTGCTAAACAAGTAGCCAGTTGTTGGCAAAGTGAGTAGAGATTTCCAACTGTGCCAACTCTGACCACCTGCTGCAACTAATTAGGTGTGATTATAAGGTAGTGAATAGGTGGCAACATTGTCATTGCCACCTGGAATGCCTGGTTTGTACAAATGCCCAGAATTCCAGGGCATTCAACCAACAAAGAAAAAAAAAAGTGGTCAGTTATTTCACAGGGTCTCTGAAGTCATTTGTTTAGACTACCTACAGTGTTCAGCTATTTGTTCATCTACCTACAGTGTCCTGTCAAGAACCAAATTAAGTGTATTTATCATAATATAAAATGACAAATCAACATGCAAGTTATTTCAAGTATTATATATGGTTGACTAATTTTTTTCAAGGCCCCTGGTCCTGGAAAGGCTCGATGCAGCAGTATAGGGGAACACCAGGACAGGGAAGCAGGATGGGGTTGATTGGGGAACAGGGAGAGGGAAGAGGGCTTATGGGACTTTCGGGGAGGGAGGAACCAGGGAAGGTGAAATCATTTGAAATGTAAATAAAGAATATATCTAATAAAAAGAATTTGTTTATACTTACCAATAATGTATTATATTTTAGGTAATAATAAATTTCCAGGAATCATCTACATATGACAAATATCAACATATCTCAATGATCTGCAAAAAAAAAAAAATCTAGTGGTGAAAGTTATTTGTAGACTTATTTTTAAGACAATAATTTCTAATTCACGGAATGTAAAGCAGTCATCTAGTAAATCAGTAAATAAATTAATTCATGAACACTATGCAATGTGACTTATTTATTGCAGATCTGAAAGACATAAAAAATGGAGATCAGCCACAAATGGAAAATTAGATCTGCAGGCTTCCAAGCTCTTCCCTCAATATGTAGACTTAATTAATACTTCTAATGTTGAATTGGGGATTTCCATTGCAATGTTTAATAAAGCAAATGCATAAAATATAGAACAGGATAGATAAGAAAGTTTATACGAATTCAAATTTAAGCACTCATTTTTTTACCATAATAATTTTTTTAAAAAAAAATGGAAAACACATCCTTTAAAATCACCCACTTAACTTTCACACTTTTGGGGAATTACTCAAATATTGAGGTGTGCATTTGAATCTTAAAGGATTATTAACATTGTTAGCAATACAAATGATCAACATAAATATGTAAAGGATTTCAACCCCTTTGGGGTTCAAATAACATTTTGACTGGGGTCACCTAGCATGAAGGGAGTTCATAACAGTAGCATAATTACAATTATAGAGTAGCACTGAAAATAATTCTATGGTTGGGGTCACCACAACATGAGGAACTCTATTAAAGGGTCACAGCATTAGGAAGATGGAGAACCACTGCTATAAGTAAACTGAGCAAGGCTCATATGAATTCACAAGTGTCTGAAACAGCATCCACAGAACCTTCATGGGTCCGCTGCAGGTTTCTGCCTATCTATTGTAGCTTTCAGTTTAGTATTTTATGGCACACCTGAGTGTGTGTGGACAAGTAAGTTTCTGTTTCTAGTGCCTTTTCACGGACTCTTTCCTTTTATCCTTGCCAATTTATATATATATATATATATATATATATATATATATATATATATATATATATATATAACTTTATGGTTGAATAAATTTCCATTGTATACATAGACCACGTTTTTTAAAAATTTATTTATGTACTTATGTACTTATGTATGTATGTATGTATTTATTTATTTTACACATTCCCTTTACATCCCATTCACTGCACCTGTCCTGGTCACCCCCTCCCACAGTTCTTCCCCCTCTCCCATCTGGTTCTTCTCTGAGCAGGTGTAGGCTTCCCTGGGTATTCCCTCCACCTCCCACCCCACCCCCACATCAACCTTGGCATTTGAAGTCCCTTTCTAGGCTAGGCATTTCCTCTCCCACTGAGACCAGATAAGGCCACTTTCAAAATGGTAATTTTAGTTTTATTATATTGTATTTCATTTTGTCATATTTAGTTGTTATCTTTTAGAAGCCTGTTCTTTTATAGTGAGAAACAGAAAGGGAATGGATCCAGATGGGAGGAAAAGGACAGAAAATGGGAGGAGTAGAGGGAGAGGAAGCTATAATCAGGATATATTATATAAATTAATAAACTATATTTTAATAAAATAATTTCAATTTAAAGATATTAAAAAGATGATTAGATTTATGGAGAAATCAAAATATCAGGATTATTACAGGTTGACTTCAAATTTTCTAAATTTCTAAATTATTTTCAACCAATTCATATTATGCAAAGAAAACAATCTAAGGAAATAAGCTTAGGTATTTGGCACCTGGAAAAAAGAAAAATGAAGATGGCAACAACAGAAACATCACTTTTATGACACCTTAAAAAATCAATATTAAGATTCAATTTGTATTGGTTTACAAAATAACGTAAATGAACATAAATGTAATTTCACTGTAACAAATCACCCACAGATAAGGTAGTCAGTAGCCTATGGTTTAGGTGGTATGGTTTCTTGTAACTAGGATTTAAGTTGTAATTTTGAGAATTGCAATAATTTTCACTTAGAGGAAGTCATTTTCATAATTCCTGCCCTCATCCACAGTTTTCTGTAGGTAATTAAACATATATATATATATATATATATATATATATATATATATATATATATATATATATTCTATTGTTTTCCATTTATTTTATATCCAATTTTGAAAATTCACCTTAGCTATCTAAAAACAACCTCGATGGATTAAAATTACTGATAACTTTGAGGACTAACAATATTAAAGTATTCCTTAGTAGAATTTAATGAGAAGACTAAAATAAAGTACATCACTTACCGATTAATCTTCCCAGACTGAAGCAGAAATACTAGATATGTAGATATTTTTGACATGTTTGTAGCTGTTCTCTAGGCAATATCTGGAACATACTTTTAAAAAACCTAAATTTGCATTTAATAGAAAAAATCCACCTCATTATAATGACTATAAACTGAATATTTGGCAGCTTTCCATATGAAACTTAACCAGAGATATGGCTGACAGTAAATACCAGCTGAAGAACCTTTTTTTCCTAATCAAAAGCACTGATCTCAATTCTGGATTAGATCTTTTCCATATATTCATAATTTGAAATGGGTAGACTTAATTGGATACTAAATTAAGGTAAAGTGTGCGGGATAAACAAATGATAGTGCATAAGTCATTTAAAATTCACTGTTCCTCAGCACTCTGGAACTCAATAGATGCACTTAGATCACATCTCCTCTAGCACACTGAGCCTTCTCAGAAAATCATGAATGTAATTACAAGACATTAGTAGAGACTTGGGAGAGTAAATTTTAATGGGCCATTATGGAATGCTGACTACATAGGTAGTACTAGCCATGTGTATCCATAGATTTTTATTAGGCAATTGAAAATAAAGTAGGCAGTGAAGTGACTGTCATGGTAAATGTTCTTTAAACAATTTCAAATAATATTCATGCCAAGTATGAGAAAAGAATAATTATTAATACTTAACCTGGTATTTTATTCAAAATAGGAAAGAGCAAATATATATTAATCTAATATTCATTAGGTAAGGAACAATGCTCATAACCCATCTACGTAAAAGATTTAAGCATGCTGGCAAGTATAGATAATTCCCCAGGAGACAAAGGTAGATGTATCCTTGATGCCCTTTAAACTGATATAAATTTAATATATAGTCTTTATTACACAGTATGTATTAAAATAATTGATTAAGTCAATTTCTATGTAATAGAATCCCACAAAGATAATTTTTGATGTTAGTTCGATTTATGCAGCAATTTAATCCCCCAATAGTACACAGTATTAAAAATAAAGTGGAGGAAAAACCTTAATATTTTGTATGTATTATTCTAATATATTTTATGTCCAGCCAAAAAGCTTGTTGGCTATTTGAGAGGCAGTTCAAAGGAACTGGCTATTTTTATCTTGGTTTTCCTGAATATCAATTGACCTTAAAGATCAAAGAAATATTATTGCATATAGAACTTAAATCTTTTAATTCATGAAGACTTGTATTGTTTTTACCAAGGCTATATTCATCCTGTGTTGTTAGAGGGTATCTTATTCATAAAACTAAATATTATTCCGATATTATTATGGAGTCAGGTAAGTTTTTCCCTGTCAATTCAAATGCACCATTTTTTGCATTTGATCTCCTAACTTGAACAACACGCAGACTTTATCATTTCTACTTTAGTTCCTTCACATTACATTCCAAAATGATATCTTTTGCATTAACAATTTACAAATCCTCCAGTGTTAAAGATTTTGTATAATTAAAATTGAGGCTTGTATCTTCATTTTCTGTGGCTTACCCATTCAGGGCAGAAGGCATTATCTTTTATGGCACACTATTAAAGAGGACACAGTGAACATCTATTTATATGCATCCCTCTTTTACCTACGGTGTGATTATCATAAAAATATGGAGGAATTTAGGTTTCAGGAAAAATATGCAAAAGTATAATTTAGAAGTGAAAGCAGGTAAAATATGCACATTTGGGAAATCATCCAAACAAAAGTTTCAAACCAGTTTTAAAAGCTGCGATAATGACTGTCACAAGGGCTCACTCAGTGATTGCTCAGAAAAAAGCATGAGGACCTGTTTGATGATCTCTTTCCCTACAGAAAAGTTCAAAACAATGGGAGACAAAGTACTTGGAAAGCAATTGAAGAAAAAAACTATATGAACACTAGTGTATGTGTTGGAAATTTGGTCTCACTGTAATTCAGTCTCTTGCCTTCTCATTTATCTTTAATATTACACTCATTTCTTCATAAGTTTTACAAAAGTAGTATTCTGTGAAGAACATCAAGTACATATTTAAATTTCACATTATTTCTCTCCCTGTGGGCCTTTCTCAGTTTTTCTCGCCCTGAATCTTCTTTGGGAAGGAAAACATTACTAATACTTCTAGAGGTGAAAATAGCTCTACGTTTATGTGTTAATGCTTAAGCAAAATAATTGTACTACTGTTTTGCATTTTTTCTCTGTCAAATCAAAAAAATTTCAATAACACATTCTTTTAGAAAAAATGTTTTCATAATAGCATAACTTGTTAAATTTTATAAAACAACAACAAAAATAAGAATATAGTATGTACTCCTTTTGTGTAGTATTTAACACTGAACAAAGGCAATTGTCTTTTAAGCTTTTTCCATTATACATTTAATTCATAACATGAGTAGAACCAAATGTTCCAGACTTTTATTTAATGTAAAACACATGCAATATTCACACTCATTTAATCTATTACAGGTGGGAAAGTCAGAGCCTGCTCTAAAACTTTAGAAATGAGAACTTCATCATAGTACTTTCTGTACATTTGTAATTCCTGTTTAATTCTCATGTTACATTCCTTTTCTTCTTGAAAGCCTATGGACTTTCTTGTATAAAGTTTTTATTGAGGACATTTGAAAGAGAATTGACTGATTTTTCTAGAGGCAATGGCCTTGCATAAAATCTCTCCATAATGGGATTAGACTCTCCAATTAGGAACACATGAATACTCTAGTCACTTGTGATATTTATACATAATTTTATGGGACATGTTTCAGTTTGCATTCAAATAATGACCAATAGTTGTGTGAGGCCATAAAGCTAAAACTCACAGCAAGAACTCACTTTTGCTGAGGTTATAATTTTCAAATAAGCCATGGTGGATGCCAGAAACATGAAGATTATGATAGAATAAAGTTTAAAACAAATGTATCCTACTTGAAGAATTATGAGCTCACTTATGTTCTTTAAACTTCTATTACTCAATTAAAGAAGACATAGAAATTGTGTTTTAATATAATGTCAATAAATTACTTTCGATTAAAAACAATGCAATTCATTTGATTAATGCTTAATACATTTCTGACATGCTGTCACAATTTTGAGATAGTCCCTATGAACATAAGAGTGAAATCTGTTACGAGACTGCATAATTATCCTAATTTTTCCACTCCTCTTAGTGAATAGTTTTAGTTATATTTATACTATCTTTAAGAATACATTAATAACAGACCTTGCTACTGCCTGAATTATACAAAGGTGAATATTATTTCCTTTGATTTAAGAAGCTTTAGCTTTAATTAGCATTTCTACAGAATTATTATGGTAAAATTAAAAAAAGAAGATACCTATAAATATAAATGTTAAAGATAATCTTAATGTAAAATAATGTAAGATAATGTAAAATCATCTTAATAATCACAATTTTGGAGAAGTAGGGAATGTTGGAAGGGTTAAATTTTTGATTTGTACTACAGACATAAACTGTCACTACACTCAAATCCTTGTACTTGCCTCTACTAAACATTCCTCCTAGATTCAATATAAGTTTCAGAGCACATAAATTGATTTTTTTCTGGAATCCCAGCAGACCAATATGATAGATTAGTTTACTGTACAATAATCATCTTAACTTACTATAAATTTCAACCACTTTCAACTTGACACAAGAAGGAAATAAAGACACTCAGTTTAAGGAACTGTGAGGATTTGGAAATTCTTGGCACTTTTGCAGAGAATTGTCAGGAGACATTGTGGAATCTCATAGTTGATATATGCTCAGAATCACAAATTGTGGGACATCATTAACTCTTGATACTATCTAATAACTCTTTTTATGTCTTTAAAGTAGAGCTAGAGTTTATGTAACAAATGGTCACTAAGATATTTCTGCATTATTTTATTTGCTTTGGATTTTCATATATGAATATAATATAATCATATTCACACCCACCCAGTTCCAACTTTTTTCTGGAATCTCCTACTTGTAACCCACTTCAAACTTGTATTTTTAACTCAGTGGGTTCAATTAGAGCTGTCCTTATCCACAGGTATGGAGGACCATCCAGTGAGGCATAGTCATCCAGTAAGAGGTCACAGACATGATGGAATCACATACTCTTGTCTTCAGCTACATTAAACTACTAATAAATAGCTCATCAGCTTGTTAGAGAATTCTACATCATGTTATGATGCTAACAGACTTCATCTTTTGCGGATATTGCTCAGGCCACATCAGCTGCTTTGAGTTCTTTATTGAAACAATTCTGCCATGTCCAAAAGACACTGATTTGCAGTAGTTCTTCTAGACTTCTGGCTCTCACAGACTTTCCATCCTGTCCTTGTTGGTGTTCCCTGAATCTTGGATGGAGATTAGATGATCATTTAGTGATCAGCAATCCAGTTAGTTTTTCTTCGCCCTTTGGTAAGGGATAATAATCTCATTGCATAAAGATAAATATATTCATTTAGAAAAATTACAGAAGGTTCTCTTCTAAGATATCTAACTTTTGTATGCACAGGTTTGCTTGACAGTACCAGGTTGAGTCCTCATTAGTACAGAGAGACTGAAATCCATTCAGAAAGCAGTTAGTTAAATCTGTACAATTTCTGTGACTATTGAACTGGTTTTAATATGAATTTTATGTTTGGCATTATCTCTAGCCTTGAAGATGAAAAAAGAAGCAGAGTATAAATTCCAAGTAAATGAACTTTAGGTTACTTTGTTAGTTATTTAAAGAATATATGTCTGGATCTGGTATTCTAAAAACATAGTAATGTTATTCTGTCACAAATGAAAAAAAGACCAAATAAATAAAAAAAATAAAAGGAATTACAGGGAAAATCATCCTCAGTGAAGTAACTCAGTAAAACAATGTTAAATATGAAATGAAGTCCCTTATTTGTGGATATAAGTTGTTACATCATCAAAAAGCAACCTATAATCTCTACTCCCACAGAGGTTAGGTAGACAGTAAAGGAAGGGTTCATTAGACCAAGGAAGTGGAAATAAAATAGATAGATTAGAATAGATAAGTGTAGGTACTGGAATTGGAGGATCATATGGGAAAAGAGAGGGGATGAGAAAAATAGTATGAGGAGGAACAGATAAAACTAGGGGGCTTTTGAGGGGTTATAGGGAAACCTAAGACAGTAGAATCTTCCCAAAATATTTACCCAAATAAAAGGGATCTAATAAAGAAAATGTAATATATCTACACAATTAAAAAGTGTCATCATGATTTTTTGCAGGCAAATGTCAGAACCTGAGAATACATCCTGAGTGAGGTAACTCAGAGCCATAAAGACACATAGAGTATGTGCTCACTTATATGTGTATATTAGCATTAAAGTCCAGCATGACCATGCTTCATTTCGCAGACCCAAAGAAACTGGACAATAAGAGGGCCCAAGGGAGCATTGTGGATCTCCTTCAGAAAGGGAAGCAAAATCATCATTAGAAGTTGATGGAGAGAGGGAACTTGATGGGAGAAGGGATGAGAAGGGGTATGGAGATGGTGATCAGATATAAGAGGAGAAGGGAGGAAAACAGCTGGGGGTGACAATGAAAATCAGTGTGGTTAGGGCGTATCTCTGCGATCAACTGGAGATCTGTGATGGGAGAGGCTACAGTGATTCTAGGGGGGTGACCTTAGGTGAGATTCCAACAGATGGGTATATAGAGATTGAAGTTGCTATCTTCTGTACCCAAGCAGGAATTTCAGTGGAATGAGGGGTCATCAACCTACCATAAACCTTCAATTCAAAATCTGTTCTGCCTACAAGCTTCATAGGAATAAAGATGAAGCTGAGACTGAGGGAACAATCAGTCCAACTTGAGACCCATCCCGTGGGAAAGAACCAAACACTGTCAATAATAATGATGCTCTGCTATGCTTCCAGAAAGAGAGCTAGCATACTGGACTACTGAGAGGCTTTATTCAGCAGTGACTGAAAACAGGTGCAGAGACCCATAGCCAAACATCGGTTGGAGCTTAGGAGTCATGCAGAAGAGTGGGGGATATAACTGAGCATTACAGCTTGGTCAAGGATACTACAAGAAAATTTACAGAGTCAACTAACCTGTTCATCGGTGCTCACAGAGAGTGAAACTCCAACCAAAGAGTATGCAGAGGCTGGAACTAGGCACACTACAAATTTGTTTCACATATATAGCTTGGTCTTTTTGTGGGTTCCCTGACAACTAGTTGTAGGGCTGTCGCTGACTCAGTTGATTGATATTGGATCCTCTTCACATACCTGGAGTGTCTAATTGAGCTTCAAATAGAGAGGAGATGCTTAGATCTGCTTGGGACTAGATGTCTGAGGGTAGGGTGTATCCGTGGAGGTTTTCCCCTTCTCACGAGAGAAAGGGAGAAGGTAATAGGAGAAGAGATTTCCAAGGACAGACTGGGAGCAGATGAGTGAGGTGGGCCTGTGATTGGCATGTAATATGACTAAAATAAATAAATTATTATAAAAAGTACATATTTCCAGTAGAAAATTTGCTCTCTTCTCAGTTTTATTCCTAAAAAATAATTTTAGAAATAATGTAATATCGTTTTCATATCTTCTTCTCAATAAAAAGTTGCCTGTACAAAGTGATAAGCTTTTCCTATTTTTAAAATCATATGTATTTTCCAGGAAGTATAATATTAGAAGCATATCAACTTATAAATTTATTAAATTTAATAAAATATTTCAAGTTGCTGCTTTTTAAGACAGCAATTTATTAAAACCAGTGTATTTTACATACAGAGACACACAGATACACAAATACACACACTTATACCTCTCTCTCTCTGTGTGTGTGTGTGTGTGTGTGTTTATGTGTGTATGTGCATGTGTGCACGTGTGTGTGTGAATATCATTACTCATCTGGTGCAATATTTTCAGTTAGAGGTAAACCATATATTTTTTGAGATTATACTATAATTACAATATTTCCATTTTCCTTTTCTTCCATCCAAACCCTCCCATATACACTTTCTTTCTGTCTTTCAAATCCATGGTCTCTTTTATTCATTAATTTTTGTTGCATGCTTAAATGGTCCACTTAAAAATATTAAGTACAAGCACTCATCCACCTGGCCTTACATTTTTTTTCTATGATGGTGGCTAGTAGATAGAATACATGGTTTTGCTTTTATACAAATTTATATAATTATAAATTTATACACACACACACACACACATACACACACACACACACACACATATATATATATATATATATATATATATATATATATATACATACATACACACATATGAACCATGGATAATATTATATTGATTTGATACCTTTCCTTTTCCAACATTCTTTGCAATGTGCAAAGGGAAACCACTTGTCACACTAAAAAGATGGCAGTTACCCTTAAGCATGCCAATGTGGTGGTGTTCACAGTTGTGTTTTACATATTACCTTCTGTATAGTGTACTTACAAGCAAGTTTTCACATAAAAGTGGAGCTATAAAAAAACTATCCTCATGTTTTTTCCTTCATTCAGCATATGCTAGAGATGAGTTTTAAAAAGGCAATTTTTTCAAGTGATAAACAACTTTTTCTTTTCTAAATATTCATGTACCCATCATCTATTTATGGATAAAATGATCTGTCAATTCAAATATTCTTCATAATAATCTTTCCCAGTACTCTGAAATATAATTATTTTGATTTATTTCATGAAACTTTAATACATTATTTTGTATTTTATCTCACTTTTTCTCCATTTCTCTTCCTCTTTAAGACCCTACCTCTAGCAGGAAGACAGGGCTTCAAATGAGGGAGAGGGGGGAACATCCCACTGACCCATAATTGTTCCTGTCTGAAGAAATACAGGGATGGAAATAGAGAAGATCCTGAGGAAAAGAAGGTCTAGAGACAGGCCCAAAGTAGGATCCAGCACAAGGGGAGGTCCCAAGGCCTGACACTATTACTGGCTATAGAGTGCTCATAAAAAGGGACCTAGCAGGGCTGCACTCAGGAAGTTCCAGCAAGCAGCTGTAAGACTCAGATGCAGATATTTGCACAGAATCAATGGACAAAAGCAGCTGACCCCTGCTGTTGAATTAGAGAAGGCTGAATGAAGCTGAGGAGAAGAGCAATCCTGTAGGAGGACTAACAATCTCATTTAATATGGACCCTGGGATCTCTAAAACAGTGAACCACCAAACAGGCAGTGTATAGACCAGCTGATATGAGGCCCCTAGCACACAGACAATAGAGGACTGCCGGTTCTGTGTTCATTCAGAGATGATGCACCTAACCCTCAAGAGTCTGGAGGCCCCAAGGAGTTTAAAGGTCAGGTGGGGTGGGGATTGGGACAACCCCTTGAAGACAGGGGGAGGTGAGGAGGTATGGGATGTGGAACAGTTGAAGAGTGGACAGGGGTTGGTGGTGTGGGGAATAAAATATGGATTGTATAAAAATAATAAAAGAAAACTTCAAAAAATTTAAAATAAATTTTATTATTTATAAATTCCATATATCAAAATTCTAGTAAGTTTTACTACTATTTCATGCTTACCTCACTTCATGTAGATGAGGCATGATATTTAATACAATAGAAATCATAATATAGTGTTAGTTCTCTGAAATACAAAGTCAAGTTAGTTTGTCTCTTGGACATTAGGCTACTCAATTTTTGTTTGCCAATTTAAAACCTCAGGTCTCTGATATTAAATAATATTTATAATTTATAAGTTTTAATTTTGTAAATTGTTGTTACCTTTATGTCAAATGTCAAGAATAATATGTAAATTAAGTACGTGAAATAAGCTGGTTGAATTTTTAAACAACCCTATACAAAAAACTATAGGCAGTGGAAGAAAAAGAAATGGGGGCAGAATAGGTAATCTCCTCAAGGAAGAACACACTAATTGGTTGTACATTTTCAAATAAATAGTCCAGAAATCATAATTCTAGTAGCACTATGGACAGTGAACATGTCATATTTTGAATATATGTATATTCACATATGCATGTAATAGCAATTACTAAGAAAAAGAGGCCATGGTTTTGGAGAAGAATAGAGAAAGGCACATGGACGAACTTGGGAGAAGATAAAGTGAGGAAGAACTACAACTGTGTTATATCTCAAAATTAATAAAAAAAGAAACTAAGATTTTATGTAGACCCACTGTGTTTCACATCAGCAACACGGTTCTAACATGATAGTATTTATAGTAATATGAGATACAGGAGGGACAGGAAAGATATGCCAATGATTACAAAAACTGGCTGTTTTTCCAGAGGAACTAGGTTTAATTTCCTGGTAATTCACAACCGTCTGTAGCTTTAGTTCCAGAGAATTTGATATTCTCTCTGGCACCTTTGTTCAGTGTATGCACATGGTACACAGTCATACATGCAGCCCACGTACCGATATGCATAAAAGTTAACATAAACAAATCATTTAAATTATACAAAAAGGAGATTCAATGTGAAGTCTTTCTAAGAAGGATTTAAACAAAGCCCAGGGGTTATAAAGGCAAAAATCTCAAGATTACATGCACTCTGCATAAGTCTTATTTTAATATATATGTCCTGCAGTTGTTTCAGTCATCTTGGAAGCACAGTGAGCAAGTTTAAATACAAAAGTAGAAATACAAGTTACTCCTATGATACATTATCTTTCAAGAACAGCAAATATTACAAGATCAAATGATTTAAGAATAGTATCAAACATCATAGAGGTGGAACAAGGTGGGTTGTTAGGGTACAGTCTGTACAAATCAGGGATTATATATTAGAGGCATTCTTTTCTGCTTTTTTGGTCCCTCAAGTATAGTAATTTTAAACAATAAATGCAATGCTATCAATCACAATGGGAAATTTCAAGAGCTGTGACTAAAAATTGAGAAAGTTCATAAGAGAAAAATAAAGAAGATAAGAAATATCTGAAAGATTCTCTAATTAGATTAATGAATTTAGGAGTTAGGAAGTAGAGTAAGAATTAAAAATAATCAGCAATTATTCAGAGTATTACAATGGGTAACAGTGGATTTTAACTTAATGTGGAAATACAATCTACATAAAAATAATTTTGCAAAGTGGAATTTAGTGCTGCTTGTCTGAATATGTAAATGAGACTGTGGTTATTTAATGAAAATGACCCCATAGATTCCTAGGGAGTTTCACTGTTTGAAATAATGGAGGAAGTAAGTCACAGGAAGTGGGATTTGAGGTTTCAGATGCTAAGGTCAGGACCAGAGTCTCTTTCTCTGTCTCTTTCTTCCTGATGCCTGCCTGGAGAACTCATAGTTCCCTCTCCAAGACTATGTCTGCCATACTTCCTGCCATGAGGACACTGGACTAAACCTCTGAACTGTAAATCAGCCCTGCTGAAATATTTTCTTTATAAAAGTTGTCATGGTATTAGTGTATCTTCATAGCAATAAAACCCTATTTAAGACATGGGCTAATCATTTGGGATCACATAACTTATCACATAGCCAACTCTCTCAACAGCCATTTATTTCCTCTATCTTTTCATTTGTTTCTGAAAACCTCTGGAATTTCTGACACCTGCATGATCATATCCACTAGTGTTTTCATTATGAGGTCATGTTTGGTCACATTATGGTCAGGATTTCACTGGTGTAGCATCCCTGTCATGCTTTGAAGATATTATCTAACAGTCCCAACATATCCTGTGACTCTAGCCATCTTTCTTCCCTCTTTGACAATACTCTGTGAGCCTTAGGTACAGAGCTTGTACTCTCGATGCATTTATCAACATTATACTTTGTAACTGAAGGTTATGCAGATGACTCAGGAATAAGCATCTATGTATATGTTTATAAATAAAGTATATAGTAAATACATTCTTTTTCTAAGCTCACTTCTCAATTCTAAGTGATCTTACTGAAAAATATATCAAAATAATAAAAAGTAAGTTCTCTCATACATAAACAGTGGCAAACAGCTGCTGAGCACTATAAGAGGTCACTACTCAAACTCAGGATAGTCTCAGAATCAACCTTATTTAGTGTTTCTGAAGATAACTGCATTTTTTTTTCACATAACAGAAAAGGAAGCCATGAAGCATTGCAGAATTTTATAGAATACCATTCTACTTCTTAAAAGATGTTAAGGTATTTTCAAATGTTCATCCATGATTTTGATATGTCACAGACAGTTCTAATTGCCATAGGGGGCTTTTTTCTCCTAAGGACAGTTATTTTTCCATCAATTCATAACTGAATATAAGAAAATTGAATAGCAGTAAAAATGAAATAAGCATTAAAGGATTTCTCACATTTAGGCTTCTATTAGGACAGATATTAACATTTTATGTAATCATTGTCATCATGTATAGAATTGTGTCTCTTGTTGACTCTTCCACCAAGCATACTCAGCTACATTCTTGATTACGTTTGTCTGTAGCAGAATATTCTCTTTATATGCAAAAATACATAACTTAAAACACTACTAGAAAAAACTAAACGTGAGGTGTTGAAAATTCAATAAGATATTTAAAGTGACTACTTCCTACTAATCACATGTTAGAAGTAAATCTTTCTGTTGATTAGAAGTGAAAACATGGTAGTAATAAGATTCCCTTTCCTCAAAATGACCATTCACCCTATTTGAAAGCCCATTCATCTTATCAACCACTCAAGAACAAATATATTGTCTTCTATTTCCTAATCTAAATAACTTTTTGTTATTGGATATTTTCTCTATTTACATTTCAAATGTTTTCACCTTTGCAGGTCTCCCCTTCAGAAACCCATTATCCCATTCACCTCCTCCTGCCTCTATAAGTGTGCTCCCCTGTCTACCCACCCCGGCATTCCTCTACACTGGAGCATCGAAGACAGTCAGGACCAAGGGCCACTCCTCCCACTGATGTTCAACAAGTCTATCCTCTGCCACATAAATGGCTGGAACCATGGTTCCCTCCTTGTGTATTCTTTGGTTGGTGGTCCAGTCTCCAGGAGTTCTGGAGGGTCTGGCCTGTTGACACTCTTGCTCTCCCCATGGGACTGCAAACCCCTTCAGATCCTTGAGTGCCTTCTCCAAATCCCCAGAGAGGGACCCCATGCTCAGTTCAATGATTGGCTGTGAGCATCCTCCTCTGTATTCCTCAGGTTCTGGCAGAGCTTTTCAGGAGACAGCCATATTAGGATCCTATCAGCGAGCAATTCTAGGCATCCACAATAGTGTCTGGGTTCGGTAACTATATATGGGATGGATTCCCCAGGTGGGGCAGTCTCTTTAGTCTCTGCTACACACTTTGTCTCTGTATCTCCTCCCAATACAGGAAAATACTAACAAACAGTTGAAGGAAATCAATAATATGGCCAAAGACCTAAAAATGAAAATAGAAGCAATAAAGGAATCACAAATGGAAGCAACCCTGGAGATGGAAAATCTAGGAAAGCAATCAAGAACTGTAGATACAAGCCATCACCAACACAATATGAGAAAGAGATGGAAGAGAGAATCTCAGGAGTAGAAGGTGTAATAGAAGAAACTGGTATATTGGTTAAAGAAAATGGCTAATGTAAAAAGTTCCTAACTCAAAACATCCAGGACATTTGGACACTATGAAAAGACTAAACCTAAGACTAATATGAATAGAAGAGGGTGAAGATTCCAGTTCAGAGGGCTGCAAAACATCTTTTAAGAAAAGTTATAGAAGCCGGGCGGTGGTGGCGCACGCCTTTAATCCCAGCACTTGGGAGGCAGAGGCAGGAGGATTTCTGAGTTCGAGGCCAGCCTGGTCTACAAAGTGAGTTCCAGGAGAGCCAGGACTACACAGAGAAACCCTGTCTCGAAAAACCAAAAACAAAAAAAAAAAAAAAGAAAAGTTATAGAAGAAAACTTCCCTAATGTAAAGAAAGAGATAGGTATTATAAAGGTGCAAGAAGCCTACAGTAAACCAAATAGAGTGAACCAGAAAAAAAATCCTCCTACCATATTAAATTCAAAACACTAAATGAACCGAACAGAGAAAGAATATTAAAAACTGCTGGGGGGCGGGGAAAGGTGAAGTAACGTATAAAGGCAAGACATATCATAATTCTAGCATAACTCTCCTTTGAGAGGCCCTAAAAGCAGCTGACTGCAACAAACACAGATGCCCACAGTCTAATATTGGGCAGAAGTTTTGGGACTCTTGTGGAAGGGGTGGGGAAAGGATTGAAAGTCTCAAAGAGGAACTCCAGAAAAGGACTAACAGAGTCAACTAACCTGGCCTGCTGGGAACTCTGAGATTGAGCCAGCAACCAAAAACCACACAATGGTTAGAGCAAGACCCCTGGCATATATGAAACAGACCTATCACTCATTCTTCATGTGGGGCCCACAACAATTGGAGAAATGCCTGTTCTTGAAGCTGTAGCCTGACTGTGAAATCTGTTCCCCATCATGGCTGTGTTGTCTGGCTTCAGTGGGAGAGGATGTGCCTAAGCTGGAGAGACTTGGTGTACCAGGGGGTGCTACCCTCTCAGAGGAGAAGGGGGTGATAGAGGGACCATGACTCAGTGAGCAGGGACCAGGATGGGGGTCAGTGTTGTGGATTTGGTTTAACACTTGTATTATGCTAATTGGCTTCCCCCAAAATTGCAGGAGGATCCCACATGTAAGACTTGAAGGGCCCCTGCATGAGTTGATTCTGATTGGAAACTGAAAGTTGCCAGTGGCCAATGTCGGGGCAGGGAGACAGAGGCAGGAATTTAGGATTTGAGAGCTGTGGGTAGCTGTTGGGTAGAGCCTCTCACAGGGCCAAGAGGAAAAGGCGGAAGTAGAGTTGCCATGCCAAGAAACAGAAAGATCAGGCCTGAGAAGTACAGGATAGAGAGACAGCCAACATATAAGGGATAATGGCCAAGGAAGACTGTAGACCTGAATCTAGGGTGGCCAGGATGGAATATAGGTATTAGTAAGTAATAATTAAGGAATATCCAAGGGGAGAGTGTGTTAGTCTCTGAAGGTTTGGAAATGACCCTGCCACTGAGCAGCTTAGGGCGTATTAAGATATAAAGCTGCTTATGTTTCTTTCATTATTTGTAAATCCAGAATATTGGGGTGGGTAGCAAGGAATGTAAAGTGCTGCAGCCACGCGATGCAAATAGTATTAATAGCCTACTGCTTCAGGTCAGTGTTTGGAATGAACATAAATAAATAAATAAATAAATAAATAAATAAATAAATAAACAAACTTGTGGGAGTAACCAATTAATAACTGGCCAACTCCATGAGGTGGAACCCACTACTAACACTGCTTGGATGACCAGAAAGCTGAAACTAAATAGCCCAGGGACCTAGGGAAAATCCAAACAATACAGGTCTTTAAAAAAAAAATGTAGAAATCAGATAGCTCTTAATGATATTCTGTGATACTCACAGATCAGTGCCTCTCTCAGTGATCATCATAGAAGCCTCCACTTTTAGCAGATGGGAACAAATACAGACACACACAGCTAGATAATATGGAGAGAACTTGGAACATTCACTCGTAAATGTAATTTCTCCATCAAATATCTCTTCTCTGAGCTCTGGGTATGTGTGGAAGAGGATGCATAGCGCAAGGTCCAGAGAAGATAGAAAATAGCAAGAAAATAAGGCTGTCTAAATCAACGGAATCATAACTCAGATAAACTCATACAGACAGAAGCAGCAAACACAGGGCTTGCATCCATCATCATCAGGCCCTCTTCCAATGTATTATGGCTTTCTATTTCGTGTTTTTATGGAACTCCTGAGTGTTCCAACAAGTTTTGTTCCTGATGCTGTGCCTTCTTGACCTCTTTTCCTTCTGTTGTTCTGTCTTTTCCAAATTCGATGTGCTAGCTCTTATTTTATCATATTATAATTTATTACATTAAAAAATGAAAAATGTAGGGGACTACCAGGACAGAGAAGCGAGAGGGGGTTGAATGGGGAAAAGGGGGAGGAAAGAGGGTTTATGGGACTTTCGGGGAGGGAGGAACCGGGAAAGGGGAAATCATTTGGAATGTAAATAAAAAAAATAAAAAAATATATAGAAAATAAAAAAAAATAAATGAAAAATGACATCGAAGTGATGACAAGGACGCCTGTGATTATTTATGAATGTTCAACCTAAGCCTAGGCTTGTTCCCAACTAGCTCTCACACCTACTAACCCATTTATTGTAATCTCTGTTCTGCTCCTTGACTTGCTACTTCTTTTCAGTTTCATATCTCCAACTTCCTCCATGTTGGGTTGGCAAATCATCTTGCCTAATTCACTCCCAGAGTTCCTATCTCTGCTGAGAAGTTCTACCTCATCTCTCCTGTCTAGTTACTGGCCATTCAATTCTTTATTAAGCAAAACAGAGAATACCTTAGGCAGCTGAAGAACTGCCGAAAAACATCTTCACAGTGCACCAAAAGATTCTCCCTACTTGTGTTTGTGTGTGTGTGTGTGTGTGTGTACATGTGTTTACACTCCTGTGCACACACACATGTGTATGTGTACACAAAATTGACTCCATGATTTGGGGGTTTTCATATGCATATGTCTGTGTTTTTTATTGGTTTATAGATATTATTTGGGAGTTAGGTTTTCATTTCTTTTTGTTTTTGTTTTATTTTGGTGTGGGTAGATTTTGTTTTACTGAATTTTTATTTTTTTTTTGAGAAATAACTTAAAATTCGGTGAGTAGAGAGGGAAAGAAGATTAGGAAGGAGTTGTGGGAGTCAAATAATATGATTAAAATATATTTAAAGTTAAAATTCTTTTAAAAATAAAGAATATAATAACAAAGAGAAAATATAGATTATGAAATTTGTAAGTAAATCAATGAATATAGAACCAATTATCCTTCTAGACCCCAAAAAAGTAACTATTATACAATTTCATTGATATGTAGTTGTTAGTTTTTAAGCTTCAGAAATGATTTTTGGCTCAAATAACTAAAGAGTTTAGGTAACTACTTTGGGAACAGAGGGAATGAGGGAATCTTTCATGGAAGGAGAAGCAGAACATTGTGCTATATAGAAAGGTAAAGGGAAAACTAGAATCAGTGAATTAAATTAGGAAGGAGAAGGTACAGGTGAAAATAGGGACAGAGACACTAACACTAACAGGCCTTTTGAAAAACTATATTAAAACCTACTAACATGGAAGTTTCTTTAAACATATGTAGATATGAAAGGAACATAAGTAAACTCACCATATACTGTGGATGATGATGTCTCTTCTGGAATTCTTATGCCACCAAGTAGAACATGCAGTGTTAGGAATAGGCTAGAACTTGTTGAGTAGTTGGCCAAAGGGATCCACACACACTACCACCCACAATCCAAGTTGATTAGTTCCTCTACACGTCAGATATTTAGGATCTATTGCTTAAGAATTTACTTATGTCTTCAAAAATAGTAATATTGAGCTGGTTCCAATGAGGAGATTGACCCATACTGACTGGCATTTTTGTACTTGAAGTTATTTTGCACAATATTAGAGGAAAAAATAATCATTAACTTGACCCAGATAATTACAAAGAGAGAAACTCTGTCTCAAAAAAGGAAAGAAAGAAAGAAAGAAAAGAAAAGAAAAAAAAAGGGCTAGTATAATACTGGAACAAATGTTGTACGAGTAATGGAAGATTTTTCCATTTGACCTAAGGAATTCTCCATGAAACTGTAGTTGATATTGGTGAAGCAGCCTAGAACTTAAGACTAGATAGGTCTCTGGTCATAATGAAAAAAAATATTATTGTTATCTTGTTAAAGGTAAATAACAAAAAAGGGTGTCCTATGGCATATTGTTATATACTTATATCATATCATCACCCAACCCTTATCAGACAATCTTTTTGCTTAAAGGATAATTAACTCAGAGACTCATGATTGGATATTGTACAAAAAATATGAGACTTTTGAGCACTCATTCTTAAATAAGATGATTTTATTAAAACTCTCCCCAAAGTCTCAGTGAAATATGGTAAAAAGTAAGTAAAAGATTGCTAGAGGGAGAAATGATGTATGAGTCAAAGGAAATTGTTTCCCTTCTTCAACAGCATTTGTACACACATTAACTCTCAGAAGTAGAATGCACAAGATCTATATAGGTTCAAATCAGAAAAAATGCTGATATTGTGAAGGGGAAGTGGATGCAAATTACCACTATTAGTCAGGAAACCAAAGTATTTTCTCAAACTATCAGTAGGTGCACTAACAACAGTTCAGGTCAGGTCATGTCTCTGTCCAGGAGTACTTAGTCAACACAAAATTGACTCCATGATTTGGGGGTTTTCATTTATTTAAATGTTGGTGGTTTGATTTTTGTTTGCTAATTTGTTGTTCCATATGCTTTCAATTTGTTTTTCTTTGTTTTGAAATGTTTGTATTATTGGGGAGTTTTCTTTGTTTTCATTTACTTATAAGAGAAAAACCTATGAATTTAGGAATATAAAGAAGGGGATAATAGAGGAAGAGTTCATAGATGCAAAAAGAAAATGGTCAAAATATATAATATAAAAATTTAAATAAAAATACACAAATATATGAAAAAGCAGTCTGTTTAATATAAGCAATTCTTCAACAGAAAAGGTGGTAATCCAGATAAATTGTTCTATTATTCTATCTGTAGTTATTATTTTCCTGTCTTATATAAAATAATGGAAAGTACCTTGGATACTAGACAGATTATATTTAAGTTCTGTAATAATTTATACCAGTACTTGTGAATCACTGTGGGTATGTAAAAAATGTGTAATAAATTTTTCTGAGCAGAAATGTCAAAGAAGTTTAAAAGTGAAGGAAACATTGACCTTTGGTCTCACTTCCTTGGTTTGCAGTATTTTCTTGCCAAACATTTAGCTCAGAGACTGCCAAACTTGTAGTGAGAACTTTTGCTCAAATGATAGAACAAACACCTTTATAGAAATCATTTGCATGCAGTGAAAAGATATAATGTTTATAGTGTTTAAAATACATAATTAAATTTACATATAAATAAGTATGTAGGATTACCTTATTATACCTATGCATTTCCTTAAATATATGTAACATTATACTCATAATTCTGTGTAATGATATTTTAGATAATCTAAAATTATACATATTGCTAGATTATAGTGGTAAAATCTGTAAATTAGAGGAAAATACTTCGATTGAAGTTTATTCATAGAAAATAATCAAAATTAAGAGTGAAAGCTAACTTTATATTAAGGAAATATGTAATTAGATTCAAATGTTTCTATAAAAATGCTTAAAGAAAGTATTTTGAGCTAAGATTATAGGATTATACAGATAAGTATAAGTGAAAGAAAAATGTTAAGATGGGCAGGCATTTCTTTATATTGGCTATATTTTTATTAGCATTGGGTATAGAAAAATGTTAATCTAAACATCAACATGTCCAATTAAAAATAACATGGATACTTAAGTTAACAATAACAAAAATACTTAATAATTATGTTGTGGGGGTTATATTTCTTTTTACCAGGAAAATTATTTTTTGGCAAAAGAAATATAAAAGGGTTTCCAGGTTATATAAAATTTGAAGATTTAAGTCTTTAAAAGATATTTTGTTATTTGTTAAATATTCCAGACCTATACATATGTATTATCTTGATACAATTAAGTAGCTATATATAAAAACTATAGTTCTGTGTTTTTCTATTTTAAAGGTTAAAAACTTAATCTAAACAAAACATTCACGCTGTACTTTAACTTATCAATAAATTTATGTTTTTTCTAGTATCTGTGAAGTCTTTCATAATAATATTTTTTATAAACAATAAGGAAAAAATAACTACAGTGAGATTTGGACTACATATATGATAAAGACAACCATTTTGTGCTAGTCAACAAATCATCTTGAAAATGTCAGGTGCATTTTAACAATTTTAATTTTAATATTGGTAAATATTTTCAAATATTTTGCACTTGTTTAGAAGATATAAAATAATATTTAAATGATATTTATATTGCCTCTTATTGACTTTTAAATCATGTCTGAGTAGACATAAAATATTTGTAAGTACTAGAAATAAATAAGTACAAGACTAATTTGATATTCCTAAATTAATCAGGGAAAGTAAGGTAAATACAATGTATTTCAAACTCATTTATCTGTCTATAAAGTTATTAATGTATCTTTTCAATATTTACAGTAGCTGGAGTGATAATCAGTGTCTCAGAAAACTTGTAGCTTTTGAACAGGATGTGAGTTCATTCTCAAGAGCCCTCATCTGGTGGCTCACAAACTCCAGTGGCATTAATTCCAGGCCACATCTTCTGTGCTTCCAAGATACTAACACAAAATAAAACATAAAATGCACTATTAAAAACGAAATAATTATCTAAAAATTTTAAAAATAAAATGTTATCAAATTTATTGCTGAATTAAGCCCACCTTTATCATTCTTTTCTTAGACTTTGAGACCAACCATTGCATGACATTTTGGCATATTTTCTGTGCTCTTTGTAAATTTATTTTAAACTTTATTATATAAAAATATCACACATACAGAGAGAGAAAAAGATAGACAGAGACAGAGAGAAACAGAGACAGAGAGAGACAGAGAGACAGAAAGATACAGAGACAGAGAGAGAGAGAAACAGAGAGAGGGGCGGGGAGAGAGACTAACCAGACTCAAAGAGTAGTCAATTCAATGAACTTCTTTATGTTTAGAGTAGTAACTCCAGACAGAAACTGTGGATCATAGTTCATAATTGTGAAGATAGCATGGCAGCAGGTAGCATGGAAGCTGGAGCAAGAAGCTGAGTGCTTAAATTTTAAAAGCACTCATCCTAATCAGAAACAGGAAAGAGAAGTGGTTTTAGGCTTGCTGCTTGAAGTAGGCCTCTAGTGATAAATGATTCTAACTGTACAAACCCCAATATGAAGGGAGGCATATCTGATTCAAAGCAATACAACAATTGATAATGAAAATTCAAAATGGATATTTGATTTCTGTTTAGGAGCTAATCTAAGCAAGATAATTTTGAGCCAATCATGGGGGAAAACATAAATTAACTTTTGGATACCCTGTCTCATAGCAAATCAAATCACGATAGCTGATGGTGGTGGTACACGAAACATTTTCAGTTACAAGCCAGACTCACCATTTATCTTAACTTTTTACTTCATTTATTCCTATTAACTTTCACTGGAGGTGCTTTAAAATAATTATACATATTATTTGGATGAAGATTCAGAATTTTAATTTCATGCAGAGAAGCTTTTCAGAATTACACAATTTTGTAGCATCTGAATCCTATTATAGTGTCAATATTATTACTTTAAAAGTGATAGCTATTATTAGTCCTATAAAAATAGTGGAGCTTCCTTTTACCTTCTCTCAATAATACAAGCTGGATAATATTTACAGTATATTCATGACATTATAAATTGAGATGAACTGAAAATCAGTGACTCTTCTTAACTGATCAAAGAATTCAATTTGCACAGTAAACTACTACCCTGAAATCTGAAGAGACAGGTGTATCTGCATTCAGAGTTGAAATGCCTGTCACAGAGCAAAAGCTCTAGAATAATAAACTAGGAAGAGATTATGAACAGATAATTCTTAAGGTACAGTCTGAATTGCAGTAATTTAGAAACTTCAAAGTCAAAGGTGGATTTGAATGCTTCCCAAAGCTTTAGAGTACTTAAAGGACTTGTAAAATTTTCATATAGGTATAGATACAGTAAACTCTCACCATCTCTCTGATAACATAGAAAGATATACCAGATGTGGTACAGGAAGTGTAGCTTTTCGTAAATATATGAGAATGATAGTTTGAAATGAAACCACACTTTCCAAAGGGGAAAAAAAATCATAGAAGAAACTTTCTAACCATGGAGAGAGATTCTCCATCTATGTAAATGCTTCATTTCAACAAAGAACAGAGGGAACCAGGAATCAAATAATACAACTTTCTTGAATTATTCCCTGTTTCTGATTATTGCTTCACAACTTGTATTCAATTTTCATTAAAAACTTCAGTTTTTTGTTTTATGCCATCTTTGTTATGAGATAGTATGAAGGCTTCTTGCAATCCAAAAAATATCTAACCACTAAAACTTTGGAATAATGTTTAGAAAGAAATAACACTGTGATTTAATTAGTTTGCTTGTGTCATATCATTCTTTGTACCTCAATGTGGCAGGGTTTCAGTACAATAATAGTACTCAAAACCTTTTGAGGTTCCCAAAAGAACTCAAATCTACAGAAAACAGAGAAACCTGAACAAAGATATCAGAAGAATGTCAGACACATGTGGCATTTCTGACATTAAACACATACTATCTCATAACAAAGATGGCATAAAACAAAAACACTGAAATTTTTAATGAAAATTGAAGACAAGTTGTGAAGCAATAATCAGAAACAGGGAATAATTCAAGAAAGTTGTTGTATTATTTGATTGTGCATTTAGTAAACTATAATGGATATACTAGGGAATGTAGCAGAGAAAAAAAATATAATTTGCAAGATTGGTAGTACATACCTAAGTGTACATTGTAAGGAATGTTAAAACATATGAGATAAAGAAAACTGATTTCAATAAAAACAATTTATTCAGAATTCATTAATTTTTAGAAAAGTGACTTATTTATTTAGCAATATTACTAAATTACAATATTCTGGTTTATCCTGAAGTTTATATTTAAAATTTCAAATCTTGCTAAGAAATTTAATAAAAATCTAATCTTTTAATTAAATGAATATCATGTTACTCTTAGCTATTGCCTAATGAAGTAAATTATCATTTGCTAGTTTAGTATAATTTCTGCATGAAATGAGATAATTGATTTAATTTTTCTAACATAACAAGATTGAACAGATTATGCAGTAGATATAGTGTTAGATATAATAAAATTTCTCTATGTTGCACTCATCTTCCAATTACTGATATTTAATGTCTCTATTGTGACACAGACTAGATGTGCAAAATCAATGAACAAATCCAAGATCAATTCGTGGTGATAGATTTGATTATTGTGCTGTACATTCGAACTCCCGAAGTCTTGGGAGAATCATTTCACTTCATTCAATTTATAATAAGTAAGCAGTTAGATAATCATCCCTCTGTAGAAGTGAATTGTAGCAATTACTACAATTGTAGTAATTACTATAGCTGTATCCTTTAAGTGTCTATGTCTTTCTCACAAAAAAAATATTGCTATATCTGAAAAATGACTTTAATTTAGAAATAAGAAGGGGAGTAGTGTTTCCCATTACTTTTAAAGAAATAAAAATTTCTATTTCTACTCATACTTAATTTTTTTTTACTACTACTACTGTGTTTTCAGATGCCAAGCAGATTCTTATTATCACATTTTTAGTTATGTCAAAGAAATCTGCTGTCTTTAAGGATCACTAATGATGATTGTGGTGGCTTGAATATGCTTGGCCCAGGAAGTGTTACTATTAGGAGCTGCGGCCTTGTTGGTGTAGGTGTGACCTTGTTGGAAGAAGTGTGTCATTGTGGGGGTAAGCAATGAGATCCTCCTCATAACCACATGGAAGTCAGTCTTCTCTTGTCTGCCTTTGGATAAACATATAGAACTTACGCCTCCTCCATCCACACATCTTCCTGGACATGGCCATGCTAATCCCTTGATAATAAAGGACTGAACCTTGGGACCAATAAGCTTGCCACAATTAGATGTTGTCCTTTACAAGAGTTGCTTTGGTCATGGTGCTTTTTCACAGCTATGGCATCCCTCACTAATACAATGATTCTTGGTGTGTTTTCAATCATTTTGCTATTGTGACAATTATATCTATTTTGGAAATGATGGTCTATTACTACACATTTGTCTGATATATCAGAATCATATTGGCAAGTCTCAGGAACTACAGTGCTTAACATTATACTAAGCTCCCTAAAAGACATTTATAACTGATTTTCAATCATGCAGGTACCTTGTCCACTAATATTTTTCAGTATTTGTCATTAGACTATCTTTAGGCTCCTGTCTTTTAGGTAATATGGTCAACTCAATTTTAGGACTTATATTATTATCCCACTTTCACACATAAAACCAAATATCAAATTTTTAAAAAATTCTACTCTCTGATACAATATTGTGTACAAGTGAATTTAATTTTCTGCAACCATTATTTTTCTAAGCTTAAAGAATGAAGCCAAGTCACAGATTAGGTCTAGTTTCACAGGTTATTAAATTGGCAAAGCAAGGTGATTTGAAGAACTTTCCAGAAAGTTCTTGAAGCTGGCTTTTTTAAACCACTCTTTGTCACTTTTAATTATTTAATTTGAGTAAGACTGCACTGGAAAAAACTGAGCTCAGCTAATTAAGGATCTAAGAAAACCATAGTAATACAACAGAGATGCATTGAGAAGCATTTTTACCACTGAATGGCACAGAAATTTTATTCCTCTGGTAGTATTTCCATTAGAAAACAGGTTTTATAGAATTATCTTTGAAAGTGCAAAGAAACTGGTGGATGAACTTTTTAATCCTGTGAGTTTGAGGTTAAAGGCAATTCTATCAGTGGTTCTTACAGATAGTTATTAGCAACTCAGACCATCCTAGTTCATAACCAGATAATTGTCATAAATGACAATGAGATGTGTTAAAGAAGTGTGTGAAGTTGCCAAAAGCTATGCTGGAAGCATTGAGCAATGAACTTACCTACACCGAAGGAGATATACAAATCTGTAAGTGTAGAGTAAAAACCGGGTATAATCTTGTAATTCAGAGAGAAGTTTGATATTTTTTGTTTTTTTGTTTTTCAGCTGTATTGCAGTACAAGGTCTCTCCAATTATTCGACCTCATTTCTGAGAAAATGGAACTCTACTTCTGACCTCATCTATCTTAATTGATCAATATGTTCAAAGACTTGGCCAGTTTCTATCTTCAACCTTTGTATTTGTCATATGAATTTTATATCTTCTTTCTTATTAACTTAATGTTAAATATTTGTCTGGTCAAATTCTACTTTATAAAATTAAAATATTATTCTTAATATCTCTACTTTAACTTAAGGAAAAGAGACCCTCTATGAGTAGACAACACAAAAATTAATCATGTGAATAAAAATTAGAATAGAAACAGAATTTTGGAAAAAATTCTATAGTAGAGCTATTATTTCAAGGGATTAAAAAACTGAAAAAAAAATCTAAAGATTTTCCTCCACAGCTAATGGTTCTTGCCAGAATTTTATAGCAACCAGGTTTGATTCTCAACACCTTCATTTGGCAGCTCACAATGCCCTTGCACAATCCAATGCTCTTAGTAGGCATGCATCCATACTAACATAAAAATGCACACACATACCTTCACACAAAATCATATATAAAGCACTTTTAAAGTTTGGTAACAGTTTAATAATAAATAAGAACATCTGTAAACATGTCTCTAAAAAGATATGCAAATGACTAATAGCTATTTGCAGATAACTTTCCTCATATGTGTTAAGTATATACAAATAAATATACAATGAGTGATGACCATGTTTTCTAAGATGGCTTTAGTTTAAAAATCAGGACGAAATATCTAGATAAATACGGCATGCAATGAAAACATTCACACAATGATAGTGAGATTTTTCCTAAGCGAAAGTTTACTGAGCATTTAAAATTAGAGCAACTACATTTCTTTTTTAAATATTTTATTTATTCTTCATTTACAATTCAGATTTTATCCCCCTTCCGGTCTACCCTTTGACTGTTCCACATCCCATGCTTCCTCCAACCCTCTTGTCTCCATGAGGATGTCCCATCCCCACCCCCACCTTCCACCCTAACAGACCTCCATACTCCATGAGTATTCAGTCTCTTGAGGGTTAGGTGCATCTTCTCTGATTGAGTCTAGACCTAGCAACCCTCTGCTGTATATGTGTGGGAGACCTTACATAAGCTGATGTAGGCTGCCTGATTGGTGGTCCAGTGTCTGAGAGATCTTGGGGGTACAGGCTAATTGAGACTGTAAGTCTTCCTGCAGGGTAACCCTCCTCCTCAGCTTCTTCCAGCTTTTCCCCAATTCAACCACAAAGGTCAGTAGTTTCGGTCCATTGGTTGGGTACAAGTATATGCATATGATTCTTTCAGCTGTTTGTTGGGTCTTTCAGAGAGCAGACATGATACGTCCCTTTTTGTGAGCACTCCATAGCCCCAGTAATAGTGTCAGACCTTGGAGTCTCCCCTTGAGCTGGATCCCAATTTGGGCCTGTCACAGGCAACCCTGGGAGGTAGTAGGTTTTGGGGGGGAAACCCTAGAGAATGTATCAGAGGACTGATAGGTAAGAGACTCTCAGGACTCAAAGGGAAGGACCTTAGATTAAATGCCCAACCGTAAGGAGAGGAAAATTGTAGAGCTCACCTCCAGCAGAAAGACAGTGCATCAAGGGAAGGATTGGATTGTTATCCCACAGTCAAAAATTCTGGCCCAGAATTGTTCTTGTCTGAAAGAACTGCAGGGAAAAAAAGTGAAGATGAGCCTAAGGAAAAAGGAGTAATCACATTTCTAAGCAATTTGATTCCAGGTTAACACCTTCAATTTAATCACATCAACAATAGTTATATGAATGTATGTATACTAAAAACATTTTCTTGAGATTCAAATGATAGTACTCTAAGTGTCCATCAGTTGACTTAGATTTTAAAATGGCATAAATTGTAAGTTATTTTTTTACACTGGATGGTTTTAGCTCCTTTGTCAAAGATCAAGTGACCATAGGAGTGTGGATTCATTTCTGGGTCTTCAATTCTGTTCCATTGATCTACATGCCTGTCACTGTACCAATACCATGTAGTTTTTAACACTATTGCTCTGTAGTACAGCTTGTGGTCCAGGATACTGATTCCCCCAGAGGTTCTTTTACTCTTGAGAATAGTTTTAGCTATTCTGGGTTTTCTGTTATTCCAGATGAATTTTTGAATTGCTCTTTCTATCTCTATGAAGAATTGAGTTGGGATTTTGATGGGGATTGCATTGAATCTGTATATTACTTTTGGTAGAAGAATGCAAATTGACCCATTCTTATCTCCTTGCACTAAGGTCAATTCCAAGTGGATCAAGGATCTCCACATAAAACCAGACACACTGAAACTAATAGAAAGGAAACTAGGGAAGAACCTTGAACATATGGGCACAGGGGAGAATTTCCTGAACAGAACTCCAATAGCTTATGCTCTAAGATCAAGAACTGACAAATGGGACCTCATTAAATTACAAAGTTTTTGCAAGGCAAAAGACACTGTCAAAAAGACAAAGCGGCAACCAACTAACTGGGAAATGATCTTTACCAACCCTACATCCGACAGAGGGCTAATATCCAATATATACAAAGAACACAAGAAGTTAAACTCCAGAGAGGCAAGTAACCCTATCAAAAAATGGGGTACAGAGCTAAACAAAGAGTTCTCACCTGAAGAATATCTAATGGCTGAGAAGCACCTAAAGAGATGTTCATTATCCTTAGTCATTAGGGAAATGCAAATCAAAACAACCCTGAGATTCTATCTCACACCAGTCAGGCTGGCTAAGATCAAAAACACAGGAGACAGCAGTTGTTGGCGAGGATATGGAGAAAGAGGAACACTCCTCCACTGCTGGTGGAATTGCAAGCTGGTACAACCACTCTGGAAAGCAGTCTGGCGGTTCCTCAGAAAACTGGGCATGACACTCCCAGAGGATCAGGCTATACCACTCCTGGGCATATACCCAGAGGCTTTACCTGCATGCAATAAGGACACATGCTCCACTATGTTCATAGCAGCCTTATTTATAATAGCCAGAAGCTGGAAAGAACCCAGATGTCCCTCAACGGAAGAACGGATTCAGAAGATGTGGTATATCTACACAATGGAATACTACTCTGCAATTAAAAACAATGAATTCACGAAATTCCTAGGCAAATGGTCAGAACTTGAAAATATCATCCTTAGTGAGGTAACCCAATCACAAAAGAACACACATGGTATGCAGTCACTGATAAGGGGATATTAACCCATAATCTTGGAATACCCTAGACACAATTCGCATATCAATAGATTTCTAAGAAGATGGAAGGAGAGACCCCTGGTCCTGGAAAGACTGGATGTAGGGGAATGCCAGGACAGAGAAACGAGAGGGGGTTGAATGGAGAAAAAAGGGAGGGAAGGGGGCTTATGGGACTTTCGTGGAGGGAGGAAACGTGAAAGGGGAAATGATTTGGAATGTAAATAAAAAAAAACTTAGAAAATAAAAAAAAATAAAGAGAAAAAAAATTGTAAGTTATTTACCCACTAAAAGGAGTGGAATACTTACTGATCTATCATACCCTTTGTTTGAGCCTTTACAATACTACGGAAATCAACCAGTCCCAATCCAATATTTCATCCCTTCCATTTCTGTTTGTTTATACAGCCAGTGTATAGGAATACAAAATAAGTCAGTGTTATCTTAGGGTTCAGGACAAGATATATAAAGGAACTACTATGTTTTTATTATTTTTAACTATTTAATTTGCTTATTTATTTACCTCCCAAATTCTGCTCCCCTTCCTGGTCCCTCCCTCAGAGAGCTATTCTCCCTATCCCTCCCTTCTCATCTGAGATGGTAGGGACCCCTCTGGGTATCCCCCACCCCCTGCTACATCAAGTCTCTCTCAGATTAGGTGCCTTCTCTCCCAATGAGGCCACGTAAGGCAGTCATGGAGACTGAGCTGCATGTCTGCTTCATATGTGCTGGGGCGCCTCATTCCAGTCGGGTATGTTCTTTGGTTGGTGGCTCAGACTCTGAGAGCTCCCGTGGTTCAGGTTAGTTGACTCTGTTGGGCTTTCCTGGGGTTCCCTTCCATTCAGGGCCTTCAGTCCTTCCCCCAGCTCTTCCATAAATATCCCTGACCTTTGTCCAATGATTGGCTGTGGGTATAGACATGTGTTTGAATCAGCTGCTGTGTAGAGTTTCTCAGAGGACAATTATCCGAGGCCCTTCTTGTAAGCATGGTGAGTATTATAAATAATCTCAGGGATTGGTTCTTGCCCATGTGATGGCCAGTTATTGGTTGGTCTTTCCTTCAGTCACTGCTCCATTCCTGTATTTCTTTTAGACATGACAAATTTTGGTTCCATAAAGTACAGGATACCCATGATATTTCCCACAGACCCAAAGAAGTTAAAGAAGAAGGAAGGCCAAAGCAAGGATGCTTGATTCATATTTAGAAGGAAAAACAAAGCAGTTATAGGAGGCAGAGGGAGGGAGGGAAAAGGATAGGAGGGGGGAGGTGGAGGGAAATGAGGAGTCAGGATCAGGTGTGGGAAGAGACAACAGAGAGGCCCAGAGGGTCAGGAAAATGCATGGAAATCTGCAGTTGCCTGGGGTGCTTGGAAGAAGAGAATATCTAGGAAATCTCAGAGATTTCCTGGGATGTGGGAGGCTTCCTTGGCTAAGAATTTACCTTATCAGTGGAAATGTGGAACCTGAAGAGGCCACCTCATGTAAGCAGGCAACACCCCCCCCCCCAAGGAAAGAGATACCAAGCTACCCGCAAAACCTTCGACAAAAAAATTTGCTTTTTAATAATTTTAAGATCCTGAAAATATTGTATATGTACTGTACTGATGATTATACACCTGTACGTGTGTGTGTGTGTGTGTGTGTGTGTGTGTGCGTGCATACTAAGAGTGATCAAATTAGCATCTTAACTTGCATTTACTACAGTTTCAATTAGATTATTTTCTATGTACTGTGCAATTACAGATTTTTATATGGATTATTTATTCAGCTCTTCGCTGCAGTGTAGCTTAGAATTCTCTTTTGAAATTAGTCTTGGTGGAGTGGCAGTGTGTTCTTTTTGTCATCTAACTGGGAAATTGAGATTTTAATCACTGGTTCAGTATGCATTTAAGATCATATTTTTTTTTTATTTTAAGTAATGGGAGTTGAGAGTCATTTGCTAAAATCCAATAATCATATTTCAGTATTTATTTAAAAAGAAAATTTCTGTATCATGGAGGGGAAATTTGTAATAATCAGGAATGTTTTCCATTGGTAGAATAATCTTAACAGCAAGAGAAAAACTATTTTGCTTTCCAAGTTCCATTTATGAATGTTAATGGAAAAATGAGAAAATTTTAAAGATCAGTTTTTGCAAGTTCCTCTTCTTTTATTCATCAGCACTTAAAATTATTTCCAAATGCTTACACTATGTAAGCTTTTTTAAGCAATGTAAAATATAATATTATCACTTCAAAAGAAGAAAATTTATTTAAAAAACAATGATTGCACTTTTTTTCTGATTTTATTTTTAGTAATTTGCAATTCTCAAATTGTGATTTGTCCAGAATAGTGCATATCAGTTTCACAGAAATGTAGTCATTGAGATTCAATAAAACAGACCTGTTCTGCTTAGCAGATAGTTTTAGAACGGGTTATACAATTTTTTTTTTACTGAGTACAAATATAAGTGTAAAACAATCACAAAGAGCAGAAATAAAGGAAGATAATGCCAGAAATAATATTGATGATATCATCAGGTGAATCATTGCAGCATTATCACATTTACTATGTTTTTAATTTTTAAATGTATTATTTTTAGAAAAGGTAGTGATAAAATGAGGAATATTAAATAAACTTTTATTCATATACTGGTTTTTAAATTTTAGATAAAAAGAATTCTAAGTAAATTCCATAAGCTTCAATGGATTATCAAAGAATTTAAGGAAATATCCTTAATAATTTTACAATGATATATCATTTAATAAATATAACTTTCTGAGCTCAGAACATTTGATAGGAATAGCTACTGGTGAATAGGAAATGTGGAAATTATCTGAGTTTCATTATTGCAATCTTCAGAGAAAATGAATGCAAAATAATAAAAAGTTAAAATTCTGGCTCAGTTTAATCTATTTCCAATATTAAAGGAAGGCTTTGGTTAGTTATGTGGGATTTTTATACAAGGTTTGGATCATAATCTTTCTCCCTCCATTTCCTTCTGGATTTAAGTCCTTTCCTTGCTTATCTCATTCCTTTCCATTTTCTTTATTTTACAAGACCACTTTCTGTGCATAGATATTCTTGGTTGTGTGATCTTGCAGTGCAGAATTCTTGACTCACGAGGGTCCACTTTTTTTTGAGAAAACTGTCTCTCCTAGCAACTATCAATTGTCAGTAGGTAGAAACTTGAATCTTGCTCTCCTCCTCATTCTCAGACTCTGTCTAGCATGGGGAAGCCTGGATTTTGTGCATATTGTGACAATAGCAGTCTGTTTATATGAGCAACTTCCTTGCTATGTCCAGAAGACTGCCCTTTGCAGTCATCCTTGGCCTCTCACTCATATATTCTTTCAACTCCATCTTCTAGCACAATCCATGCACCTTGGAAGAGGAATGAGGTATTTTTGTATCATTTTGCATGCTCTGAACTTCTTCCAATATATTTTAGAACATGGTTAAAAGTAGTTATGACTCTTCATGAGGAATTTATATTCCAGTGTTGTAATAATTTTAATATAATAACATATAAAGGAGTAAAAGAGGAAATACAGTGAAAATGAAAATACTTTACTGCTCTTAAAGGCCTTGAAACTTCAGGTCTGCATAGGGTACCTGATGATTTGTCCTATGAGTGGCTATCAATAACTGCTTCACACATGCAATATTTTTTTGATGGTTGTTTTGAATTTTAATGTGCTTTTAAAAATTGGATATTTTCTTTATTTATATTTCAAATGTTATCTCCTTTCCCAGTTCCCCCCCCTTCCCAGAAACCCCCTATCCCATCCTCCCTCCCTCTGCTTCTATGAGGGTATTCCTCCACCCACTCCACTCCCACCTCCCTGCTTTCAATTCTCCCACACTGGGGTATCTATAGAGCCTTCATTGCACCAATGACCTCTCCTCCCATTGATGCTTGACAAGGCAATCCTCTGCTACATATCCAGCTGGTGCCTTGTGTACTCCTTGGCTGATGACTTAGTTCCTAGGAGCTCTGAGGGTTCTGGTTGGTTGATATTGTTCTTCCTATGACGTTGAAAACCTCTTCAGCTCCTTCAGTCCTTTCTCTAACTCCTCCATTGGGAACCCCATAGTCAGTCCAGTGGTTGGCTGCAAGCATCCACCACTGTATTTGTCAGGCTCTGGCAGGACCTCTGAGGAGACAGCCATATCAGGTTCCTTTCAGCAAGCATTTATTTCTTGGAATCCACAATTGTATCCAGGTTTGGTGACTGTATATGGGATGAATCCCCAGGTGGGACACTCTCTGGATGACTTTTCCTTAGTCTCTGCTGTATACTGTTTCTCCATATTCGCACTTGTGAGTATTTTGTTTCCCTTCTCAGAAGAACCAAAGCACCCACACTTTGGTCCTCCTTCTACTTGAGCTTCATGTGGTCTGTGAACTGTACCTTGGATGTTCACAGCTTTTGAGCTAATATCCACTTATCAGTAAGTGTATACCCTGTGTGTTCTTTGGTGAGTGGTTTATCTCTCTCAGGATGATGTTTTCTAGTTCCATCCATTTGCCTAAGAATTTCATGAACTCATTGTTTTTAATAGCTGAGTAGTATTCCATTGTGTAAATATACCACATTTTCTGTAACCATTCCTCTGTTGAAGGACATCTGGGTTCTTTCCAGCTTCTGGCTATTATAAATAAGGTTGCTATGAACATAGTGGAGTATGTGTTCATTTTACATGTTGAAGCATCTTCTGGGAATATGCCCAGGAGCGGTATAACTGAGTACTATGTCCAATTTTCTGAGTACTTCTAGACTAATTTCCAGAGTGGTTTTACCAGCTGGCAATCCCACCAGCAATGGAAGAGTGTTCCTCTTTCTCCACATCTTTGCCAGCATCTGCTGTCACTTGTGTTTTGATCTTAGCCATTCAGAATGGTGTGAGGTGGAATCTCAGTGTTGTTTGATTTGCATTTTCCTGATAACTAAGGATGTTGAACATTTCTTTAGGTACTTCTTGGCCATTTGGTATTCCTCAGTTGAAAATTCTTTGTTTAGCTCTGTACCCCATTTTTAATAGGGTTATTTGATTGTCTGGGGTTTAACTTCTTGAGTTCTTTGTATATATTGGATATTAGCCATCTATCAGATGTAGGATTGGTAAAGATCTTTTCCCAGTCTGTGTGTTGCCATTTTGTCCTGTTGACAGTGTCCTTTGCTTTTCAGAAGCTTTGCAATTGTATGAACTCCCATTTGTCAATTCTTAATCTTAGAGCGTAAGACATTGGTGTTCTATTCAGGAAGTTTTTCACTGTGCCTATCTTTTAATCTTCATTATTTTATGTTTTATTACATCTTAGTTTCCTTTAACAGAAACATCACCAAGACTGAGCTGAATTGAATAGTTTATTTTATGAAAATAAAATTGCTAAAATCAGAATTCATCATTAATGATCCAATTGATAGGTTTTTAGAAGGAAATATTTAGGGAAACTAAACTGGCTCAATTAAGGTTTGAAAAATATTTAAGTGCAAAGATGATCATTTGGCTGATTATCCCGTGATATTAAATGTCTATAATTGATTTTGTGACCTGCCTTCTTCTTTGAAGGCAGTACTTCTAAACAACTCACATTAAAGTGGGCTATCTTTATATTTGACTCTATGATCTGGGCCAAAGTTGTTAGGTTTTGGAAGGTCTGTGTCTGTATGTGTATGAGTGTCAGTGTGTCATATAATTGCTTGTGTGTGCTAGTGATTATATCTGTATGATAAAGGGCTAAGAGGAGAAAATCGGGTACCCTGTTTTCCAAATTTCCAACTTATTTCTTTGAAAATGGTATAGCAGAATAGACAGAACTGCTGTGAAAAATATCAAACCCCAGCTATTCTGTTTCCACTCACACAGGGCTGGAGCTAACATGTCAATATGAGTGGCTATCTGCATGGATGAAGTCATCTGAAGTCATGCTTTCATTTCATAGTCTTTCCCAACAAACCATCTCTCAAGTTTGGAGGTTTTTATTCCTTTAAATTATTGTCTGCTTAAAAATATATAAAATTCAAATACAACAAATATATTTTTCAATGGGGATGATTTAAACATATTCAAGGTGAGTTTTAGCACATAGCTACCTAATATTATAAAGGAGGATAGAATACGGAGCACATTAGTTTCTCCTCACTAACAATGAACATGAGGGGGTTGTAATCTTGATGACAGTCATTGTTGAATCTGGTGAATCACCAATATGTCTCAATGACAAATTCTGTTATTACAGAGATTAACTGCCTAAATTGTCATAATTTCTTTTGAGCAATGTGACAGTAATATGTTGCAGTTTAGAATATTATTTTTTGAATTTCTGTTTTGTCAGCTAATTAGTCATAGATGCTGACTGCACAATATATTTGGAGTTCATAATACATGTCAATATTAAAAATAATGAAAGACTCATACTACAGCAGTAGAGAATTATACAGCATATCTCTGTAGTAGGTCAGGAGCAGATTTTAGCATTATTTTTATTAGTGTAATATTGATAGCATAAATAAAAAAATACCCTAAAAATTTAAAAATGAGATTAGTATAATATGAATCAATCCTTCAGAATTCTGAAAACTAACATATTAACAATTCAGTCAAGCTACGGCTTAATCACATCTGTGAAAATGAGCCGTAGGTAAAGAGAAAGTCTGAGCATACTACTTAAGGAGACTGACTGGACTTTGTACCTCTTAGAAATAATAGAAGATAATAGGCTTTATTAGTAGTGTACTTGTCCAGCATACACAACGCTCTGGCTTAGATCTCCAGAATTGTATGACACCTGGCACATATTTGTAAATTCAATACTTGGGAGATGCGCTATACAGAACACAAATTTCCAGCTTGAGTCTCTATATATTCTCTAAGTAGATTTAAGTTCTTCATAGAGAGTTTTAGACCGCATTGAGATACATCAGAACATGTCTCCAGTAAAAACAAAGAAAAACAAAGCAGAAAGCAATGAAAATGGGATGGGGTCAAAAAAAGCTATATATCTTCTCATATTTCAAAGACATAAAATAGTATCTCACAATGTAATAAAGAAGGCTAATGTAGACTAGGAGTTAAGTGGTACCATCTATCCTAGCCAGAAGTTGATTAGCCAGAACTTATACTTCAACACCTATGTTAAAAGTGCGCATCCTCATATTCTGTGAAAAATATACCTAGGTGTGAAATTGGAAGGTCACAAAGACAAATTCAAATTGGTCAGACAAAATGAGCCTTTAACAATGATTTTCTACAATGGGATATTTTCTGAAATAGACTAGTTTTAGAGTATGGAAACTATTCTTGCTCTGAACCTTTGCTTATTTTTTGAATTATCAACATGTTAAATTGTAACATTTCTAGTAAAATGACTCACCACTATTAGAAGATATACATGAGTATATTTTGTCATTAAATTTATATTTTCTTTGATTGCAAGTAACAATAGTAATTTTATATCAATCATAAATAAGTTGTAATTAATTATAAATCCAATATATGCAATTATAAATGCAATATGATGTCCATTTTTCTAAGATGTGTAATCTGGTCTGTTCATATGTGTATTGGGCTCTGTATTAATTATGAGAATAGGATAAATGGATTTGATATGCAGTAAAGAAAGTTCCTGCTCATTAAAAAAAAATAATCATTGGAAGTGTTACCACTAGGATTTGGCCTATTTATTTCACCGTAATTTAGATTCATCTGGTTACCATCTGTAAAACAAAATTTAAACATTAACAATAGAGTACTGAGGTTGTCAAGGGATTTACAAGGGAGCTCACAAATTCAATATGTTATCAATTTTAAAATAAAGAATATGATTACTGTAGATGTTAAATGGTGATTTCATTAGAGTGCATACTAGTTGGTAGCAATTCTCTAGAGACATGTTACATTAGATGAACCCAAGCTGTCTTAATCAGTTTGTCTGTGTCTTTGACAGGGTAACTTCTAATAACTCAGACAACAGAAAACAGGATGGGGAAAGTTCTTATTTTTTCTATGTCCTTAGCATGCTGCCTTTTTATTTATGAGCATGTCAGTACATGTATTTCTGAAAACATTACAATGACCTTGAGCTGATTTCTCAAAAATGAGTAGAAACAAACAGTATGTAATGTATTTTCTATTATACTTTTCATAATGACAGACCATCAATATATGGATTTTTTAGGATCATATGCCCATTTTTATTCTTTGTTGTTCATTACAATTGAGAAACATGAAACCAACTTATACATTTCATGCAAGTACATTTGGTATATTAAACTGGGGAATCCCTTTTTAGGAATCGTGTGTGTGTGTGTGTGTGTGTGTGTGTGTGTGTGTGTATAAACATATATATAGTCTTCCCCTTCAGGAAGTTTTCTGTTTATTTATAGTTATCTAGGGAATCGGAAAACAGACACACAGACACACTTGCACACATACACACACACACACATTATTGTACAAAGAGAAAACAAATAACACAGTTTTGATGTGACATATTAAACAGGTCAACCTAAAAATGTAATAGCATTTATTCAAAATTAATGGGGTTAATAGTTCATCTCTTAAAATATTTCAATTAAAAAATTTATAATGACATATGCAAAATAAATTGAACAGATCAAATATTTGAACTCAATAAGACATTTAAAGAAGGAGTCAATCAATAGGTGTATATGTGACTGACAATGTAAAAATGCTTCTCAAAGAAATGTGAGATTAGTCACAGACTACAGAGCAACAAGGAATTATATTTCTATGAGCATAAGTCAATTGATATTCTTAAGGAAAACTCATTTGTTCAATGTTAATTTTCTCAATAACAATCTGTAAAAACCACTTCAAAAACAGAAAATCCAAATAGGACAGAACTGTCCTGCCCAGAGCACCACTAATCTGCTTTCAACATTCTTGTTCTGAATTTTTCTTAAAATATCTGGGCATGGAAGATGAATATGTTTATTGCTCAACATAGAAGTAGTGCAGTTAAAACCTAAGACAAAAATAGAAGATCAAGGAGGGGTTACAAATTGTAAAGGAAGAAGTCAGATATCACTTTTCACAGATAGTATATTATACATCAGCAACCCCAAAATTTTACTAGAGAACTCCAACAGCTGATAAACAACTTTATTCAGTAAAGTGGGCACATTTAAAATTACCTCAAAGAAATTAGTATGTTTCCTTTATAAAAGTGATAAATGAGCTGAGGAAAAAATTAGGGAAAAAAAACAACCTTCACAATAGCCACAAATAATATAAAATATCTTGGTGTAACTCTAACCAAACAAGTGAAAGACATGTTGGGAAAGAACTTCAATTCCCTGAAGAAAGAAATCAAATAAAATCTGAAAAGGAAAGATCTTCCCCACTCATGAATCTGTAGGATTGACATAGTGAAAATGGCCATCCTACCAAAAGCAATCTACAGACTCAATTCAATTCCCATAAAAATTCCAAGACAATTCTTCACAGACATGGAAAGAGCAATTCTCACCTTCATATAGAAAACAAAACAAAAGCAAAAACAAACAAGCAAAAAACTTCTAGAGGAATCAACATCCAGACAGGTTAATCAATGGAATAGAACTGAAGACCTTTGACAAAGAAGCAAAAACCATACAGTGGAAAAAAGCATTTACAACAGGCGATGCTGGTATAACTGGCAGTCTGCATGTAGAAGAATACAAATTGATCCATATTTATCACCCCACACATAGCTCAAGTCCAAATGGATCAAGGGCCTCAGCATAAAACCATATCCACTGAATATAACTGACAAGAAAGTGGGAAGTAGCCTCTAGAGCTTTGGCACAGGGGAAATTTTCCTGAGCAGAGCACCAATGGCACAGGCTCTAAGATCAAGGATTAATAAATGAGACCTCATGAAACTTAAAAGCTTCTATAAGGCAAAGAACACTGTCAATAGGACAAATCAACAACCGTGTTGGTAAAAGATCTTCACTAACTGACCAAGTCAACTCAGTCAGTCAAAAGGTTCTCCAGCGCAGAAGCGAGGATTAAAAGAAAGAGACAATTAGACTAATCTGCAGCATGACCCCAGTCAATTCTGAGACTGAAGGCAGGTTTAATAATTCCCAATCCACTTTTATACCAATTTAATTTACATGCAGGAATTAAGATCGATGGTAGTGCAATGAGGAACAAGCAAGACAGTAAACACAAAATTATCAAGGCAATAAGCAAAAATTCTGTGACAGTTGTTTCCAAGGGCTTGTCAGAATGACCAAAATACCTGAGCCTATTTCCTTGTCCAAGCCCAAAATCTCGCCTGAAGCTTGCTTCTTTCCTTCCACCCTAAGATTAAAATTCCTGCCTTAACCTACTTCCCTAATATGCCCTAATGTCAGATTCCTGCTTGAAGTCCTTGTCCTTGGTCAATGTCAAGTTCCTGCCAGGAAGCACTGTACCCCAATAAGGTTCTCTACAACGAACCATATATCTGGCAGAGGGCTAATATCTAAAACATGAAGAAATCAAGAAGTTAGACTACAACCACCAAAACAATCCAATGGGAAAAAATCGTATTCATAGCTAAAAGAGAATTCTCAACAGAGGGATCTCAAATGGTCAAGGAGTACTTAGAGAAATGCTCACTATCTTTAGTCTTCAGGAAATTGAAAATCAAAACAACCCTGAGATTCTACTTACACCAAGCAGAATGACTAAGATAAAAAGCTCATGTGACAGCACATGCAGGCAAGGACATGGAGAAAGGAGCACATTCCTCCATTGTAAGACTGCAAACTGGCACAACTACTCTGGAAATCAATCTAGCAGTTCCTCAGAAAAGTGGAAATAGTTCTACAAAAAAAACCCAGCTATACTGCTCCTGGACATATACCCAAAAATGCTTCGTCATACCACGAGGACATGTGCTCCCCTATGTTCATAATATTTGTAATAGCAGTAAGCTGGAAGCAATCCAGATTTCCCTCAAGGGAAGAATAGATACAGAAAATATGGTCTATTTGCACAATAGACTACCATTCAGCTATTAAAAACAAGGACACCATGAATTTATCAAAGGAGGAAAAGGGAGAGAGGGAACTGGGTGGGAGAGAAGAGGAGGTGAAGGGGAGCAGAAGCCTGTGTGAGAAGAGACAGAAGAGAGAAACAGAGGCCTAGTAGAATGAATGGAAATCTGGTGGGGGTCAAAGGATCTCTAGGCGGCACCAGAGACCTGGGATGGGTAAATCTCCCAGGAGTCAATGCTGGTGACCCTAGCCTAACAATGCGGACATGAAACCTGAAGAGGCCACCTTCTGTAGCCAAGCACGACCCACTCAGAAGGAGGAACAAAACAATCATTGGGAGGTAAAGAGAGGGAAGGACTCATCGCTGCAGTTGCATATTTAGCAGAGGATTGCCTTTTCTGACTTCACTGTGAGTGGAGCCCCTTGGTCCTGTGGAGGCCTGATAACCCAGGATAGGGGAACGCTAGGGCTCTGAATCAGGAGTGGGTGGGCTGGTGGAGGAGCACCCTCATAGAGGCAGGGGGAGGGAGAAGGGGATAGGGGACTTGTGGAGTCGAAACTAGGAAGGGGAATAACATTTGAGGTGTAAATAAATAAAATAATTAATAAAAATATCTGAAAGAAATCAATAACACAATGTCCACAATTAGCACACACATTTCTTTTTTCATTTTTATTTTTATTAAAATAAATATTTCATATAATCTATTCAAGAAAAGTAAATGTAAATAAGTTTGTGTTTAAAAATCAAATCCCTTATGCTTAGGTAATTATAGTAGTGATTCAAGACAGACAAGCTATATCAAGAATGAGTCCATAAATATAGTATTATTCCATGAATAAACACTGAAATTGATTGACTTGGATAAACATTGAAATTGAAGTTACCTCAGTTTGTTGTTCCATAAAAAAATGGAATTCCATCCAATGTCACCTGTACTTACTACAAGTCCTGATCTATTTCCATTATTTAGTTCTAAATATGTAATCACACACACATACCAAAACCATCATAGTAACTGGTAAAAAAAATTATGAATAGCAAAAATTAAATTAGAAAAAATGTGTTGTTGACTCATTACAAAATTGTACTATTTCAAAAGCATATGTATACATAAGCATATAAATTATAGCTTTTCAACTATAATTCCATAAATGTAAATCTTTATTTTCTATAATTCTCATTTCAAGGGAAGACCACAACACTCAATTTGTGCAGTGCTGGCAATCGAATCTGGGGATTTGTACATAAAAAGTGTTTTACTACCTGGCTTACAATGTGAAGGTGGTATGTGTCTGAACATGTGTATGTATGTATGTGTATCCATATGCATGTTTGTGTGCATGTCCATATGCATGTTCGTATCAGGTTGACAAGTGCTACTAGTGGTGGGTAGATTTTAATTCTCAACTTGCCAATACGTAGAAAGATCTGGGAAGAAAGACAGCATCAATTGAGGAAGTGCTAAGATTAATTTGGACTGTACCCTGTCTTGCCTTGAGGATTAAAGTTAAGTGATTGGATGAATCTCAGAAGAGACTTCAAACTTTGGACTTTTAACAATGTTTAGACTGTTATAGACTATGGGGACCTTTGAAGATGGACTAAATGTATTTTTGCATTTTGCTATGTGTGGGTATGGCCACCATAGACTCATATGTTTGAACAAGCCTATGGGGGCCAGGGAGTAGAATGTGATGGTTTGTATATGCTTAGCCCAGGGAATGCCACTAATAAAAGTTGTGACCCTGTTGGAGTAGGTATATCACTGTGTTCATGGGCTATAAGACTCTCACCATAGCTGCCTAAAAATTGGTATTCTGTGAGCATCCTCAGATGAAGATGTAAAACTGATAGCTCTGCTTGCACATGCTGCAATGTTCTTGCCTTGACAATAATAGACTGAACCTCTGAGCCTGTAAGCCAGACCCAATTAAATGTTGCCCTTATAAGCATTGCCTTGGTCATGGTATCTGTTGATAGTAGTAAAACCCTAAGACAGTAAGACAGTATGCATTTATAAACACACACACACACACACACACACACAGGCACATATATATGGTTATTGTAACTGTCCACAGTTACATAGAACGGGTTACCTGAAAGGGAAGCTGGGGATGTATGGGAAGGCAGCGAAAAGAGATGGAGACTAAGACAACACCTTCTTTTCAAGGTCTCGAAGTTTAATGGAGGACTCCAAATATATACACAGAGGAAAACCCTTCCCCCAAAGGCTGGAAACTTCTCCACAGAACAGGTTCAGTTGCTCCACAGGTGGCTAGTGTTTCTACGGAAACTGCAGGTCCTAGAAGAATAATGGGCTTCACCTTGGTCTGAGTGCTCCACCCCAGATGGAGGGTATTATAGCTAACACAGGAGTTCCTGCTCAAAGGCTGGGAGAGGAACTTCACATTGGTTGATGTCAAGTTCCTGCCAGGTGGCATGGCACTCCAATAAGGCTCTCTACAGGTTCTATACATTATATATATATATATATATATATATATATATATATATATATATATATATGATGTATATATGATATATAAACTCTTAAAGTTTTTAAACTCTCAGATTTTAATGTTATACCTTTCTTTAATAATTCTCAACATAAATGATAAATATTTGAGGAGATAGATATGATTGAGTGCCTTAAAATTTCAAAAATTTTATGTACATTATTTTGTGATATGCTCAATATTAGATAAATTTTTAAATCTTAAAAAATGAAAAATATCAGACTTTCCAACAAGTTTCTTATAGATGTTTTATATTTTTCATATTTTTCTTTACTTGAATATTGATATTTTTTATTGATCTTGGCCATTTTGACTGGTATAAGATAACATATCTAAGTAGATTTTATTTTTATTTTCTTGGTGACTGGGGATATTGAACATTTCTTTAAATGTTTCTCAGCTATTTGTGTTTTCTCCTTTGAAAATTGTGTTTAAATATGTACCCCATGTTTAAATTAGGCTATTTGTTTTTTAATAGGTGGGGTTTTAGTTCTTTATATAGATATTAGCTTTCTATTGGAGAAATAGTTGGTAAGAATCTTTCCCATTCTGTAATCTTGAAATTTGTTTGAATGATTGTCTTTTACCATAGACAATCTTTTCAGTTTCATGAGATCCAGTTATTACTTTTTCTATAAGTACCTATGCTAACAATGTTCTTTTAAGAAAGTAGTTTCCTATGCTAACTAGTAAAAGTCTATTGCTCACTTTCTTGTCTATCAGATTCAGTGTATCTGGTTTTATATTAAGGTCTTACATGCTTCCAGAATTAATTTTTGTGCTGGTTGTAAGTATTGATTTATTGAGATTTTTCTACATGTAGCCATCCAGTTTGACCAGCACCATTTACTGAAGATTCTGCCTTTTTTGACAGTGTGCTTTCCTGGCTTCTTTGTCAAAATTCAAGGTTTGTGAAATTATCCAGATCTTCAGTTTTATTCCATTGAACAACATGTCTATTTTTCTATAAATAGCATGTTGTTTCAATTACTATAGCTCTGTGGTATTATTTGAGGCTGGATACAGTGAAAAAATTAAGCATTTCTTTTATGATTTAAAGTTACTCTTTAACTGTCCTGAAATTTTATTTTTTTTTATTTATGGATTTTATCTTTGTTTTTGGTGTGTGTGTGTGTGTGTGTGTGTGTGTGTGTGTGTGTGTATGTGTGTGTCCACAAATATTCTGAATCATCCCTGCCTCTCTGGGATGATATCTACTTTATCACAATGGATACTCTTTTTGATGTGTAATTAAAATCATTTTGCAAGTATTTTATCAAGAATTTTTGCATCTATGCTCATAGCTAAAATTGGCCTGGAATTCTCTTTATTTGTTGTGTTTTCATATGGTTTAGATATAAGGGTAATTGTAGCTTTATTCGAAAAAGTACTTTTTGTTTCTATTTTGTGGAATAATATGAGAAGTTCTGGTGTTAATTATTCTTTGAAGAATCCAGTTGAATTCAGCAATAAAACCGTCTGGCCCTGGGCTTTTTTTGTTTGGGAGATTTTAATTACAGATTCCATTTCACTGAGGCTTATTGGTCTGTTTAAAATTGTACTCTGAACTTGATTTAACATTTGTAGGTAGTATATATATATTGAGCAAATTATCCTTTTTAAAACAAAATAGGTTTTTTGTTTGTTTGTTCTGTCTTTTTGGTTTTAGAGAGTTTATTGTAGAGAAGTAGAAAGAGGGAGAAAGTAGAGAAGTAGAGGTTGGCCATGGCCACATGGAGGAGGGGAAGGGAATAGGTAGAGTGGGGAAGCAAGGGGACAAGAGAAAGAATGAGAGAGTAAGAGAAGAGAGCAAAAAACAGATTTTCTTATAGGTTGAGTACAGGTTTTTAAAGTATGTCCATATGATTCTCTGAATTCCTTGTAGTCTGTGACTATATCCCCCTCTCTTTTCCTCTAATTTTGGTAATTGAATGGTCTTTCTCTACATTTCTATTAATTTCACTGAGGGTTAGTCAATCTTATTTATCCTCTCAAAGAACCAAGTTTTTCTTTTATTGATTATTTTTATTGTGTTTCATTTGTTTCTTTCTTTATATGTTATTGATTTTAGCCCTGAGTTTATTTCTTTCCATTTATTCCATTTCTATATTATTTATTATTTTTCTTCTAGATCTCTCAACTGTAGCCTTAAGTGGTCAGTATGAAATATGTCAACTTTTTTAAGTAGGTACTTCATGATATGAATTTGCCCTTAGAACTCCCTTCATCATATCCCATAAGTATGGATGTATTGCGTTTTCATCTCCATTCAATTGTAATCTTGGATAATTCTCTAACTTTATAATACCATACACGAATCCATTTATTTAGTATACTTTAAGTCCAACTATATAGCTTTTGGAAACCCTTAAATCTGTGGGTGTCATAACAATACCATTGGGGATATTGTGTCTAGATAGTCATTATTGTGTTCCACAGACCATAAGAGAAATATTGTTTACTTTTCTCCCTATGCAGTATGCATTGCATCTCAGCAAACTCTCAAAAACAGAAGTCAATCATGAAGCTAGTAATTCAGTTCCTCTTTGTCCTGCATATATGATGTTTTTAAAAATAGATCTTCCCTTCAAGATCAATAAGGACACCCAGGGCAATAGCAATATAATATATTGTTTTAGCGGGTTGTCTTTGATTCCCTTTACCAACACAAAGGAGTGATGGATGCTCATGACTGTCACTGTGGTATTGATAGATATCTTATGGGGAACCTCTGGGGTGCCTTATCATACCAAGTAGCAAAACTTCAAAGAATAATTGTCAGTTTTTTAATTCATTGAACACGCTAAAAAGCTTTTGTCAAGGTTTCAAAGGTCCTAGCAGATTTACGTAACTATCTGCTTGTGACATTATGATTAGATAATTAATCTAAATGGACTGAAAGTGGACAGTGATCATCTGGAATGCTACAAAAGTCAAGGATGTAGATAATGCAAGCTGTTACAAAACGTGAGCCTTTTTACAAAAGCTATATATCTATAATTACTATTAATTTTGAGTGGAACATATGTTAATATTCTAGTTGCTTATTCAATTTAAGATGTTACCAAGGAGATAAGTTTTCAAAACAATATACATTTCCAATATGAAACATTTCCTCAGGCATGAACATTAGATTCAAAATATTTCTTTAAAATTAGTAAATAATATTTGAATTATAAAGCATATATGATATCTGAAACTTATTAAAAAGTGCTGAAAGCCTAATTATTGACTCATAAAAGTTTCACTAACTAATAGCTAAATCTAAAGGAGAGAGGGTGAGAAAAGAAGCTCAAATTAAGAAAGAAACATAAACACAACTCTCACCATGAGCTTTTCCAGTCTATACAAGAACCATGTTACTAGGTTCAGTTCTCTACAGAACAGTCTTTCTCACTCCTCGTTCCCCTGGTGTTCTATGCTGGATCTGTGACTGTTATGTAGCTACAGTTTTGACTTGTTGCTGAGTTATGTAGCTACAGTTTTGACTTGTTGCTGAATTCGGCCTTTGAAACATGATGACGTGCCTCTTAAACACTTTTAGATGAAGTGATTGTCCAATTTGTCCTCTACAACTTCAACAGGGATACCTCTCCTTGCCAAACAAAAAGTTAATTAGTTCACTGAATGTGTAACCTCATATCTTATTCGGTCTACTTTGTTCTGGTATAGCAAATTGGGCCCTGTGCCCCACTCTGTGGTTGACCTCACCCAATGTCATTATGAAAATATGTAGTATGAACTGAATGAGTGTTACATAACTGTGAATTATCAGGTTTTTAGGATTAGATTGTGCATATATAAAGGTTTAACATTAATTAGTAAGTATGCATTAAAACATCAGAGGAAAAATAACATATCTTCCCAATATGATAGCAAGTACCTCAAGAGGAAACAGGTAAGGAGATTGCTAGCAAGGTAAATGTAATAGGACAGTTAGGATTCAAATATCATGGGGGTTTCAGGAAGAATAAGACAAAAGGTTCTTGAGTTTTGCAGGCAAATGGATGGAAATAAAAGATACCATCTTGAGTGAGATAACTCAGACCCAAAAGGACATGCATAGTATGTATTCACTAATGAGTGGTTATTAACCAAAAACGAACAGAATACCTAGGATATAATCCAGAGAAATCAAGAAGATTAACAAGAAGAAGGGCCCCAGTGAGAATGCCTCAATCTCACTTAGAGGGAGAAGAAAATAATCATGGGAGTCAGGGGGAAGGAGGGACCTGAATGGGAGAGGAGAGCTGGTGGGGAAAAGGAGAACTTGGTCATGTATGGGGAGGAAGGGTGGACAGGAATGAAGTCCCGAGGGCCAACAGAATTAGTGGAAATATGCAGCCTTGGATGGTGGGAGTTGAAGAGGGGGATGACACTCTAGAAAGTACCAGAGACCAGGAATGTGACTGATTCTCAGAACTCAAGGGGAGGGACCTTAGATGAAATGACCAACAGAGGGGAGAGGGAACTCGTAGAGTCTACCTCCAGTAGAAAGACTGGTCATAAAGTGGAGGGATGGGGTTGTCGCCCCACAGTCAAAAGCTCTGACCCAGAATTGTTCCTGTCTAAAAGAACTGCAGGGACAAAATTGGAGAAGAATCTGAGGGAATGAAGTCCAGTGACTGGCCGAATTTGGAATCCATGGCACTATTACTGATGCTATGGTGTGCCTACAGACAGGAGCATAGCCAGTTTGTCCTCTGAGAGATCCAAGAATAAGCTTACTGAAACAGATGCAGATACTTACACCCAACCATTGGACTAAAGTTGGGACCCCTCTGATTGAATGAAAGAAAGGCTGGGAGAAACTGTGGAGGAGGACAACCCTATAAGAAAACTCAACATATAGCAGTCTCAACTATCTGGACCCCTGTGATATCTCAGGCAGGGATCAACCAGGCAGCATACATGAATACACGAGCTGGACTGAGGCTCCCTGACACATATACAGCAGAGGACTGTCTGGTCTGGCCTCAGAGAGAGAAGAGGCACCTAACCCCTCTCCAGAGGCTTGAGGTCCCCGGGAGTAGGAAGGCCTGGCAGGGGGTGCAGTAACATTGATGTGGAGACAGGGGGGAGTAGGAATGTGATGAAGAACTGAAGAAGCAGGAATCAGGAGGGGGCAAAGGCAGGACATTAAAAATAAAAGTAATTAAAAGAATTTCTAGTGAATTTTTACTTACCACTTATTGTGTATAAGTTCAGAGTAGTAAATACCTTAGAAAATTTTAGATAAGCTTAATAAAATTTGATATAGTACATAGAAACAGGAAATATAGTTCATAATAAATTTTAATAAAAACAACAAGTCACAATCCATTCCCATATAATCTGCTGTTTTCTCTTTCTCCTGAGCCACATTCAACTGGAAGAAACTTGATTTTCCCATCTCTAATACTCTATATTCAAAAAGATTACTAATTCTGTTTTTCACAAAATTATTTGTTATTTTAAATAATACTGTCATTGTACATGATACATTTGCAGGTGCTGCAGAATTCCACTTCTTGTATGTTTGAAAGATGAAATTCACTCCATAGCATTTTGAGGAGACTCGAATTTACAAAAGCTGAGCACAAAAAAACTGTGTAAAGACACAACAGAGAGGGATGCTCCAAGGCAGGTTGCAGCAAAATGGGTTTTACCTTGTAGATTTTAAAGACAGTTTTGATTTTCATTTCCCTAATGACTAAGAATGTTTATCATCTGAGATTCCATCTCACACCAGTCAGAATGGCTAAGATCAAAAACACAGGAGACAGCAGTTGTTGGCGAGGATGTGGAGAAAGAGGAACACTCCTCCACTGCCGGTGGGATTGCAAGCTGATACAACCACTCTGGAAAGCAGTCTGGCGGTTCCTCAGAAAACTGGGCATGACACTCCCGGAGGATCCGGCTATACCACTCCTGGGCATATACCCAGAGGCTTCCCCTCCATGCAATAAGGACTCATGCTCCACTATGTTCATAGCAGCCTTATTTATAATAAGCAAGAATCTGTAAAGAACCCAGATGTCCCTCAATGGAGGAATGGATTGAGAAGATGTGGTATATTTACACAATGGAATACTACTCTGCAATTAAAAACAATGAACTCCGGGCGGTGGTGGCGCACGCCTTTAATCCCAGCACTTGGGAGGCAGAGGCAGGAGGATTTCTGAGTTCGAGGCCAGCCTGGTCTACAAAGTGAGTTCCAGGGCAGCCAGGGATACACAGAGAAACTCTGTCTCGAAAAAAAAAAAAAAAAAAAAAAAAAAAACAATGAACTCACGAAATTCCTAGGCAAATGGTCAGAACTTGAAAATATCATCCTTAGTGAGGTAACCCAATCACAAAAGAACACACATGGTATGTAGTCACTGATAAGGGGATATTAACCCAGAATCTCAGAATACCCTAGACACAATTCGCATATCAATAGATTTCCAAGAAGATGGAAGGAGAGACCCCTGGTCCTGGAAAGACTGGATGTAGGGGAATGTCAGGACAGAGAAGCAAGAGGAGGTTGAATGGGGAACAGAGAGAGGGAAGGGGCTTATGGGACTTTCAGGGAGGGAGGAAATGGGAAAGGGGAAATGATTTGGAATGTAAATAAAAAACCTTAGAAAATGAAAAAAAAATAAAGACAGTTTTGTGAACATTTATGATTTAGGTATCATATTCCCCAGGTCAACTGATCTGTTTTCACAAATCCTGTGGGACTGTATCACCCTTTTAATGTATTACCTCCTAAAGTACTCCTAAAGACCAAGTTCCTCACAAAAGAAACGAATACCAAAATGAAAGCAATATTATGATATAACTTCTTGAGATTGCAGTCGTTTTGTTAGTGTACATGTGTGGGCAAATGCCCTGGTTCCATCCTAGTTGTAGCTTTCTTGAGCTAATTCATATTTTACTCCTTACTTTCTGATTCATCTGGGATGTTGTCCTTTCTGGAATAGGCAGAGCCTTTATTAAGAGCTTCTCTCCCAACTTAATCTGTTGCAATTAAATGCATTAGATGTAACAATATGGGAATAGGTCACAGTGTCTTGCTCAGTTTCTGGGGTGTGTGTTGGGCAGGGGTTCATGATACTCAGACAGTACACATCCAAATTGGCTTTGTTGTATTCCCTCAAATCTTAGATTTTCAGCCGTCTCATAACACCTGCACATCCTTTAAGATTTCATCTCTTGTGCTCCTAACATTACTTTTCTATTGTTCACATTCTTTTCAAATCACACATCTGTTTTCACCGAAGCAGTACTGTGTTACTTATGGATGGTGTCACAAATGTTCATTTGCAACACTCCCCTGTCTCCCTTGTCTTTTCTCTGTGAGTACCATTTGTTCCCTAGACAACTTCACTTCTATTTCATGATACATATACATACATGATTTTATGCACTGATATAAAAATGCAAGAATGATGAATAAAAGAAAACATGTCTATGACTGAATTATTTCATTATGATTATCTTCAACTACATTCATCTTCCTGAAAATACATAATTTCACTATTGCTGAAAATAAAATGTGTGGATATAATTCAACTGCTCTAACTGTTGGAAAAAGCTGAGAGGGCACCCACCACTTGGCTCATATACCTAGAGGGCTCTCCTCTGAAAAATTTGAAATGGCCTGTTCTTCTTTCCTGAAGTTTTAGACTACTGTCTTTCAGTGGACTTCTGCTTAGTTAGAATTATTTTCTGTAATTATATCATATATGCTATAAATGAGAGTCTCATTTCCAAGATATTTTAATTCCCATTTACATAAACTGTCTTCTTGACATGTATTTATCATTCTTTTGATTAGTTCTCTTTTCTTTTCTTTTCTTTCCTTTTTTTCTTTTCTTCTCTTTTTGTCCTTTCCTTTCCTTTTCTTTCCTTTTTTTCTTTTCTTCTCTTTTTGTCCTTTCCTTTCCTTTCCTTTCCTTTTCCTTTTCAAGACAGGGTTTGTTTGTATAGCCTTGGCAGCCTTGGAACTTGCTTTGTAAACCAGGCTGACCTTGATCTGCCTGCCTCTGCCTCCCAAGAACTGGCATTAAAAGCATGTTCCACCAATTTCTGGATTGATCATTTGTTTTTAATACCCTTTCTCTCAAGTTTATTTGGAAATCCATGAAATAGTCCAAATCAGAAGTTTTGATATAATTTATGTTATCTTTCATCTTTTACTTTGGCATTGCTTGAATTGAATATACTACATATTTTCATACAGAAATAAAAGTAGTCTATGAATTCAGTCTCAGTAACATTAAAGACAATATTCCATATCATGTCAATTTATAGTTCATTTATATGGTTATTATATCTCCATTTGATTTATCTCTTCCCAAAGCTTTGTCATATTTGACACTAAGCAAATAAAGAAGATGTCCACTCATTTTTATTTTAAATTGAAAGTAGAAAAATATTTTGGCTCAAGGATATTTTAAAATATAGTTATGTATGAAATACAGCATGCCTATTTGGACATACTCTGCATATCTGTATTTGAATTTTAGCTGGGGGACCCCTATGTAACTTAGCAACCCCACTATCTCTTAAAGTTCAGTAATATATGCTCAACAAAGAAAGCAAGTTTTAGGAAAGCAAAGTATAATTCAAAGTCATTGAATATATATCAAATAAAGTGTGATTAATAAGCCTGATACAAAAGTATAATTAAAAATAAATGCACATATTTTTAAAGGACAAAAATCATAATATTGAGCAATTTTAGGGCAATATAAATAAAATTTATTAAACAGAAACAAATTGTAAGCACTCCGATCTACTAACAAGGAAGCTTACTACTGATAAACTAGGGAAAGCAAGCAGGAGAATTCCTGTAAAATGGCAAGGTGTCAATCATTGGAATGCTATTACGAAGTAGTTCCATTCATTAATGAACATTTTAAGAGGGAGTTTCCTTTTATTAGCTATGTTTAGTTATAAGATACTGATTATGCATAAACTGGTAGACAATTTAACTAGGCATGTTTATATTGAAAACAAATTTAGGCAAACCCATCATGACTAGCTTCTAATAAAAGTTTCTACTACCCTGAACCCTGCAAAAGAAACAAGAAACTTTAAAACCTGTATCCTTGGAACATTCTGTTTTTGCATTTTGGCAAGGATATTTTCAATGCTTTGCTATATTTTCCTTTTTTATATCCTTTCTTTTTATATGTATTATTTTCATAATTTAGCTCTTCACATACACTCTGAGTTGCCATAGACACATTTTCTGGTAGTTTTCTTTACTTATGAAATTTTATATCTTCACATGCCCATACACTATGAACTCTTAAGTAAATATTCATTTTGAATTATTGACAAATCTCTAAGTACCTTTTATTATCTCCACTTGTACTCACAAACACACACATAAAAAATTTTAAGCCTCATAATGGTGTGCTTTGTATAATTTTTTCAGGAAGAAACTTTGAGACAAGTTAGTATCTTATGTGCAATAAGTGCTGAATATTATGATAATTTATTCAAAATCATTTATTTTGCATTCACATAGAATAACAAGAAACTTTAAAAACTTAGTTTTCGTTTTATGTTCCGATGACAAACGGAATATCACATCTTAAGCAGCTTGCACAAAACTACATGGAGGAAATAAAACTTAAGCATGAGTTAATTCAAAATATTTTGACTTGCTCAAAGCTGTCTGATCCCCATGATTACAGATGACTAGGACAAAATGTAAATATATCTTAATCTTAAGAATCCTTCAGAAGTTTTGCAAGGCTTTGAAAGTCATAAAAAAACAATCTGCATGTATAGCTCAGTCAGTTAAGTGGTTGCATTATTTTTGAGTCTTCTACACTGAACACACAAACATATAGACACACAAAAATACACAAAAACAACCATAGAAACTCACACAAACATCAAAAATTCTGGTCAGGATTTCGCGACAAATGGTTTCAATCCAAGTGCTAGGGATGCGTGCTTGCAAGGCAATTTAGTATATATTCGTGTTCCAGCTAGTGCTGTTGTATAGGATGTGAATTTATTCTAGCATCTGCATCATGCAGCTCAGACAGCCTGTAACCCCAACTCAAGAGATCTGATGCTCCTTTCTGCCCTCCACATTCTCTCCTACACTAGTTTGCAAAGAAATGCAGGCACACACACTTGTCTAAAATAATCTTTGGCTAGTAGTCTTTATATGGTAGATGTCTCCTAAGTAACAAGCAAGGTTTTCTGCTACTCTCCACACTCAAATATACAGCATACTCATTTACACTTGCATATACATGTACACTTGCACACACAGATGTGCACACACACAAAAATCAAAAACACTTATGTGCATGCACACACTTAAAAATGCAGAAAACTCCACTTCTGTGCATTTATATTAAATTGTTCAAATTAGACAACTGTACAAACTAATAATTCTTTTCTTTGACCTTTTAGTATTTGAAATTATAATAAAATAATTTTCCTTCCCTCCTTTCTAGTGGCTGTCCTTGTTCTCTTTCAATTTCATGACTTCTTTTTCATTAATTTCACATATGCACAAAAATGCATCTATGTTTATGCATATACACATAGAATCTCAAGTTTAGCCTACTCATTTTCTATTATGTGAGATTTGTTTTGGAGGGTTTAGATTCTGACATTTCTGAACAGGAGACACTGTTATAGCAAACTCTCGGATCATCTAGTTTTTACAATATTCTTGTTCCCTCCACAATGTTCCATGACCCTTTAGGTGTGGAAGTACTCTGATGATATATCCATTAAGATAGCACATCCTAACTGCACTTTGATTGGTCTCTTTAATGCTCTCTATATTCGGGGATGAGGAAGTAGTTGAGAAATTTGTTTCAGGAAGTTGTGCTAGCTCTTGTGATTTTTCTGTCATGTCCAAAATTCATTTATATTTAGCAAAATAGACATCTTTTTTAGTAGTGAGACTAGATAACAAATATGTGCAAAGCTTTGAAACACAGAGAGTGGAGACTCAATCTTGTAACTCAAGGCACATAAGTTGAAAAGCTGGGGTTCTGGGATTGAGTCTTAGATCTTCAACTTCATTATTCCTTCAGCACAGATACTGCGTTGTTACTGTGTGGTTCTTCCCTTCACTTTTTCTAAGTATAAACATTCTCTGTTTATTATAATTGTGAAGCTACCAGCATGGCCTTCCTATTTTGCTATATTATACAACACAACACGTGCAGTTGTTTCTTGGTTTCTCTTGGCTACACATGTATGTAGAGATGCTCTAAGTCAGAATCAAGTGACTTCTTCAATTTCAAACACAGGATCTCTCACTTGGACTTAATATTCACAAATGTGACTACATTGGTTGGACAGCAAGCCCCTGTCTTGTCATATCCAGCTGCATACACAACTGCTAAGGATCAAACTCATGTCCTCAGGCTTGCATAGAAAGCACCATATGAACTAAACAGTCTCCCCAGATACCAGTTTCTAATTTATTATAAAGAAAAATTGTGTTCTTTCAGAGATGGAAAATTTGGGATTTTCTTATGGCTTACAGTATCTTGGTAAATACCTTTCATGATTGAAAGTAATTAAACAACAATTTTTGAACTTTTTAAAATGAAAAATAACTTCCAACAAGAAAATTAAAGCTCAAAACATCACTATTTTACTGGAAACATTTCATGCATATGGGTATGTAAAAAGTTGTAACAATCTTCTTGTTTCTAAAATGCCTAACTTCCAGTAGATTTTCAATGAAATATTAAAGCAAACTCTTTAGCATTAGGAATGTAAGCTATTCCATGATTAGGAGTGAATAGTGAAATTATTTACAAATAAAAAATATGAGATTGGCAAATATGTAATGTATTTGATAGAATATATTATATTCACCACTAGATTATTTGACAAAGAAAATTAAGTATATCAAATTATAAATTCTACTTTTTATTCTGCTAAATGTACATACATAAAACTTTTATACTTAAATAATCTCAGAACATTTAAATAAATAAATGTAAATTTATTGAAATATTCAAACATTTTATTCCTTATAGTCTTACACAGTATAGTAATATATGAAGATTGTATATATTCATGAAATCAGTACTGCACAAATTTGTATCAGTACCTCTTGGAATTAGATTTTCTATTATTTTATTTTCATCTGTCTTCAATACTTTCTATATTTCAATAAGAATTCTGCTTTAGTTTTACATGAAAACATTTCTCTTCATTTCTGAAGGGTCTGAGTAAGTGTTTTCAAAGCAATATTCTTAGGGCTGGAGAAATGGCATAGCAGTTTGGAGAGCTTGCTGCTATTTCACAGAACTTGAAATTAGTTTTCACTACTGAAGTTTGATAAGTTTGAAGGCTTGGAATCACCTACAACTTGTGCTACAAGAAACCTAGTGCTCTTTTCTGGCCTCCACAGATAACCTATACACACACACACACACACACACACACACACACACACACACACACACACACACACATATACACACACACACACATAAATACATAAAATTGAATGTTCAAAATATTCTCCTTTCTTTCATCATGTGGACTCTCAATATTTATTCAAGTCTTTTCTGGCAAGGTATATAAGTCATTCTGAAGGCAAGTTTGCTTTTAATATCTCTGATGAAAATGGTCTCTGTGGAGAGTTGATATTCTTTTTTTTTTTTTTTGGTTATTTTGATTGATTATCAGGCAACAAAGAACAGAGATTTTTTTTTTTTAGTTCATGTAACAAAGCTTCATATCTATATCTATAACTATATCTATCTATCTCTATCTATATCATATACCTATGAATACACAAAAAGGACTATTTTCAAGGTTACAGGAACCACAGGTATTTCTTATGAGGTCTTGGCAGTCCAATGGGATGATGAAACACTGTGCAGTTAATTACACATCTCCATAGGTTCCTGCCTTACTGAAGATCCTCCTTTTCTTTTTCTCTTCTTTTCTTGCATGACTTGGTGCTTAGGTCAAAGTTGCCATTTTTAAGGAAGTGTGTTTTCTTCGCATTTTGCACACTGTGAGAATTTCTTTCCACTATGTCAGCATCACTATTTTGTTGTCTTTGAATCTTATAAAAAGTTAAAAGCATGCTTTCTTTTATTTTTGCTCACTTCCTTCATATTCTAATTAAGAACCGCTCAGTACTCACAATCAAACTGACAAGATTTTATAAAATCAATATTTAATTTTAGCAGATTAATTTAGTTTCAGTCACATATTTCCATTTGTATAAAGTAGAAAATACCTATTTGTTTGGGATCATCTGTTTCAGAATTTATTGTCCGCAGGTTAAAAAATGTTACAGTTGGCAAAGCACCTGCTACACAATTTTGAAGACTTGAGCTTAGATCTACAAAACTCATGTAAACTATAGGCACTCAGAGCTGCCAACCTGTAATCTCATTTTAATAAATTTTGAAAAACAATTTATTTTAGTACAAAAACATGCAAATTTCAGGGCTGCTAATGCAAAAAAATGCAGAAGTACAGAACAAAAAAATCAAACCAATGTGTATACCTTGATGGATATGAGACCAAAAAGGCATCGAGGCTAAACACCAACTCTAACTCCAAGTTTGAATTCCCTATACTGTTTCTTTTCCATTAATTCATTTATTTATTCATGTTACATCCTGATTTCAGCCACCCTCCTAGTCCCCCTTCACATTTTCCCTTCTCCCATGTTCCCACCCTTTCTCCTCTGAGTAGGACTCCCACCCCATACCAACCCACATAAAGTCACTGAGGGCCTATTCATAAACTCTCCCACTGACCCACTGAGGCTAGACAAGTCAGCCCAGTTAACTGTTCCTAGTTTTCTGTGCCTCTGAATAGGGTACATATATAACTATGTATGTATGTGTATATATAACATATATAAGATTATTTGCTCAGATAATCTTGGTAAAAGTTATTGCACTAGTAAGCATCTTGTGTTTTATACTCTGAAGAGGCATTCAGAAAAATCTTAGTAAAATTGAGGCCCATTTTCCAAGATTTTGCAGCTAGAGTCATAAGGCTATTAGACAAAATAACTAATAGTTTTTTGAACTGCAATAAAATAAATAAGAACAATCTTATGTTGACACAATAAGTTAGCCTGATGTTCTTTATGGTCGGGTTGTGTAACAAGCAAGCAATGTTCATCATAGTGTTGTAAATTACTCAAATTTTCTATTAATGAAGCAACTATGAAGTTCTATTAATATACAACTATGAGGAGTGACTAATGACCAAGTTGATCTTCAAGTTGATGTGATGGTTTGTATATGATTGTTCCAGGGAGTGGTACTATTAGAAGGCGTGGCCTTGTTGGAGGAAGTGTGTCACTGTAGGGTTGGGCTTAGAGATCTTTCCCTTAGATGCCTGAAGATGCCCAGTCTATTCCTGGTTTCCTTTGGATAAAGGTGTAGAACCCTCAGCTCCTCCTGCACCATGCCTGCCTGGATGTTGCCATGCTTCTGCCTTGATGACAATGGACTAAACCTCTGAACCTGTAAATCAGCCCCAAGTAAATGCCTTTTCTAAAACTTGCACTGGTCCTTGGTGTCTGTTCACATCAGTAAAACCCAAACTAATACAGTTGATATTCTTAAAGAAACAGCACTCTATCTACTGAGATAGTTTCGGATTCAAGAACAATCATTTGAGTTGAGTATTTTGCAACTGTGAAACAAAACATTCTTTCTTCATATCCAGTGAGAACTATCCTCTAGACCATCTACTATCTAACATAGATCATTCATGAGTATTAATATAAGGGCTACTCAGCATAGTATCACACTAGATGTCAAATCAGGTTATATAAGAAGAATCCTGAATAAAGTTATGTCCAACATCTATATTTACACAGACTATATAAAGAAATATTGAAACTGGGAGGTTTTGGGTCTTTGGTTGGTTTCAGAGACATTTAATAGCATTTTCCTCAGTGGAAAGCTTATCTCTAACCACCAGAAGCAGAAAGGATCCTCAATAGAAATTATGCCAAGCTTTTATTTCAAGAAGTCTACAGGGCTAAGTATGAGAGCTCAGACAGCCAGTCTATCTGAGCTGCTCAAGATCTGTAGATAACATGACATTTCCACTTGGAGTTCCATTTGGAATCTTCTCTTCCTACATGATTAAATTTCTGCAGAATCCAAAAACCTTTATCCAAATTATGCTAAAATTTGATACCAATCCATGTATGAAGAACTCAATGATGAAGATTAAAAGCTGGTGATGTGCATTGATATCAGCTTTTAAAACCACAGCAATTCCCTCCTGGAAAGACTGGATGTAGGGGAATGCCAAGACAGAGAAGCGAGAGGGGGTTGAATGGGGAAAAGAGGGAGGGAAGGGAGCTTATGGGGAGGGAGGAAACGGGAAAGGGGAAATGATTTTGAATGTAAATAAAAAAAAACTTAGAAAATAATAAAAAAAAAGAAGTTAAGACTTCATTGTCTATTGGTAAAGAAAATGCCACCGAGGACTAAAGAGTAAGACCAGATGTGTTCTACTGGGTATACTGAGCTTGTTGATAAAAGGATGATGATTCAGTGCCAGGAAAGATATACTTAAGAGAATTTTTGTCTCTATATGTATCCATCAAGCAATTAGCTCCTAGAGTTGAGATATGACACAGAAAGATTTATTCATCTGCTAATTGGGTTCCATACAGTCTATGTGGATAAAAAACTATAGGTAAGCAAGCAAAACTATTAAGATACAAATTTCAAGAAATTTTCTATCCCTTTGATGCTTGGCAACATCAGGATATATCAGGCAGGCAGAAGCAACTTCAAGTGGTACCCTCTAGTGCACAAGGTTCTATGAAGTCATCTGGTATTGAGGATCTGTAGTCCTGTGAATATTAGACTTTTGTGTGGATTTGGGAGTCACTATAACTTGTCCCTCTGCCACCACTCTACAACAACATTCCTCTCGCTATTGTGACTGTTGTTCTTCGCTGCTGTCGTTTCTCATAGGTCCTTAAGACTTGTTTTGTAGCAATCGCACTTTTAACTCTGAGTATCACTTTCACAAGTGATTCTTCTAGACAATCAGGTGAAAGACTTGACCTTTTTGCCTAAGTAGAAGTATTACTGAGCAATCAAGAGTTCATCAAGGCTAATAATAGCAATGTCTATAACAAAATGTTTAAAGCAGTCCTGGCTGAGATGGTCATTCAAAGAGCCAGAACAATTAAATGTTATCTTTTTGTAGTTGTCTCCAGCATCAGTGGAGTGTTCAAGATGGCTGGTGCTGACATAAGGCTTGTCCAGCTGGCTGTTAGGCTGACAGCCATTTTCCTCAAGGCAATCAGGGCAACAGTGGAGTCAGCAGCTGCTAATTAGGGAGTCAAATGATCCCATTTGCCAATATCTTTGCTAGTTTAGAGGAAAATGAACATCAGGAGTACTTAACAAATACAAATCTAAAGAACTTTCCATTAACACTAATGGTGATTTTTAATAGATTTTAATAATGTTTTAAGGGCACTTAAGAGCTGCCTTGTATGACCCACGAAGAGCGAGCCTCTAGGATCTATCCCCCATTGACAATTGTAAAGTCCCAGATGTGTTGTTTCCCGAGAGGAGCAGCAAAATTACAAAGTGAGACAACTAATTTCTTTTCAAATGAATCTACATGTTGAAAGGTAGAAAAAGAGCACCAAGTAATAATATTTTTTTTCTTTCTTAAAGGAAATTAGAATAAAATTCTAGGCTAAATAATAGGACTTAAAAAAAAACCAAAAAAGCAAACACCACCACCAATAACAAAAAATCTTAGGGAATGTATCAAACAAAAAGTATAGATAGCTTCTGAATCAAAGCAAATAGCAGACTGTTTATAGGATTAGATTAGGAGTTGCTTATGCTTTCTAATTTATTAAAAATCTATTTGATCAATAAGTGGTAAAACATGGAAGATAGGTTTAGCCAGAACAAAGGAGAAAGAGTCATAAAACACAATTGTCTTTAGGTCTTATTATTCAGGGCTCTCCTCCATGGCCTCTGCATCAGATCTTGCTTCCTGACCTGCTTGAGTTCCAGTCCTTACTTCCTCTGATGATGAACAGCAGTGTGGAAGTGTAAACTGAATAAACCCTTCCCTCCTCAACTTGGTTCTTGGTCATGATGTTTGTGCAGGAATAGAAACCCTGACTAAGAAAATGCTTAAATGTCTCATTTCTATATTTTCTCTCTTTATTGAATGAAAAGCACGTTTATGAGATGTTCAGTTTATAACATAATGTGGGAACCAGGATATATATATATATATATATATATATATATATATATATTAAATATATAAATATATATATCTGGCGTATTTGACTGATAATATCACAAAGGAAATGAGTGGTAAATACCAACATGCACCTAAAGACATCTTTATGAATGTCAAAACAATAAACATAATAATAGCAATTAACATTGTTTATAATAGCCAAAAGGCAGATACAACCCAAATGTCTCTCAATGAATAAATAAACAAAATCTTGTACATATTGGTTGTAAAATATTATACAGACATAAAATGTTACTAATAGATGATAAAATATGAATGCACCTCAAACATTTTTATTCTATATGAGAGGACCAATCAAGAATGAGGGACGAATATTTGATTCCAATTACGTAAAAAATCAGAGTATGGAATCTACAGAGTCTGGAGATACATTTGTCCAGAGCTGTATGGAACAAAACCATAAGGGGCATAACTTGATAGCTGATCTTTTTCAGAGCTGGAAAGCATGTTCTAAAAGAGACTCTGGTGACAATTGTCCTTATCAAGGAATGTACAAGAGTAAAATTGCACATTTCAATGTTGGAAATTCAAAGTTATACAAACTATATCTCAATAAACCTGCTAAAACACATCTGCTATATTTCTATTCAAAGCAATCCAGAGCAATATTCAAATATAAGATTATAATATGTTAGTATTATCATTTTTATATTTTCACTATTCTAATGGCCTTTCTAGACAACACCCAAAATACTATTTTAATAAACCATATCACATTGGTGCTTAATACACTTCAGGTATTTTCAATAGCATCAATGATATTTCACTGAACTTGATCTACTGCATAAAAAAAGGTGGAGAAATGAACTGTGCCCCCACAATTCCCAAGGACTGTAGCACCCAAGAGAAGAGATACCAATTTGTCTACTTCATTTGAGGACTGTTAAACAGAAATGACATCTTGAATTCTTCTTTCTTCCCAATTCCAAACAAGATTTCTCTATGAACTTTGGCTGTCCTGAAACTTACTCTGTAGATGAGACTGACTTCAAACTGAAATCCACTTTCCTCTGCTCCTGTATGCTGGGATTAAAGGCGTGCGCCACAACCTCCCATCTGGCATCTGGAATTGTTTTAACCTCTATTGCTAAAAAGGTTTAAAATTAAAACAAATATCAACTAAAATTTCTTATAACTGAATTTCCTGTTCAAAAGATCTCACTGCTTATTTTACTCAGATACCTATATGTGTACCATTATCATTTTGATGTACAATAAAGTTTGCTTTTGATAGTCATTTATCTATGAAGCCAGGTAAAATGAGAATATTATAGGGACATGGGAAGGATATTGCTGTCTCATCTTAGTGACATCTCACCAGGTAATTGTTCAGAATGCACTGCATTTCCTTGGAAGGTTTGCAACATACAGACAGTATTTCATTTGTAGAGTGATATTTTTAAATAAGAATATTAGAATAGTAGTAAATTATGCTTAAGGCTTGAGTCCATTGGCCTTACTGCATTGCCAGCCATAAACCTGAACTTTTCTGGGACTCTATCCAGAAATGCCATTTAAAAAAATAAATAAATAAAAGAAATTTTAGCCCCTTCTGTTATCTTCATAATCCACAATCTTACTTTGTCATATTGTAATGTTAACTAAGGCACCAGTAAAGCCACTGTATATTATCACTTATTCAAGGGGAAAATAAGAAAGATCAAAGTATTTTTATCTTTCAAACGTAATTGGAGAGCTATTGAAACAACACATGTGAAAAAGACTCCATTGAGAGGCATACACCTATGTTGTAAGAGCATGTCTTTATCTCTGTCTGGGTAGTTCTTTTCTTAACCTCTGCCAATGAACTTATATTTAAAACTTTCTTTAAAAAGCATCACCTCATAGTGGGTCATCATGAAATGTTGCTTTGAGTCCAGGATCTGTTTTTTTTTTCCTTTCTAGAAATCGCTGCTGGTTATAGAGTTGCTCTGTGTTCCTGCCTACCATTTAGGTGAATGGTGAATGTAAATATAAAAGATGTCCCAGTGGTTCCTCACATAAAACAAATGATCTCAGAACTCAGTCTTGGCACAAACTCTATTTTAGCTCAATTTTCTATAACACCAGAGGGGACATTTGGAGAGAGACACTCTCATTCAACGCCTCTCACAAGCTAGCCTGAAGTCTATCCTCTGAAACATGTCTGATTAAACGTTCAAGGTGATTTGCTCCTGTCGGTTTAATATAGCTGGCAATTTGAATGTCTGTGTGTGGCTTTGCAGGCAGACAGTTTTACAACAGTGTGCTTTCCTTTACGGTTCTTTTCTTCAACTAGTTCATACGCCCCAAAAGGCTTCACACGGTCACTATCATTTCAGAATGGGACTCTTTCTACTCTATTCCTTCATCTTCTCACTTTTTCCTCATTCTTTTGGAAAAGTCATGGTGAGTCCAATCCTCTTAGCTTCAGGAGTGTACCTTTGGCTTTGTATCAGGTCTATTCATCTCAGAGATAAGCATCTTCTGTCCTTTCTATGTCCAAAGACTACTATTGCGCATCTCCTGGGGGATTCTTGCAAAGGACATACAGTTCATCTTTTAAATACCCTGCAATATTTGGCAGAGTTTTGATTGGTTACCAGTATCTTGGATAGCAAGTTGTGAATATATTTTCATGTGCAGATGTTTGGATTTTTCTGCTAGAAATATTGAAGAAGTTTTCAAAATAAGACCTATTCTTTCAGATAAGGGCAGATCTCACACAGGCTCACCATTTGTCAGAGAAATAGAAAGAAAAGAGAGTGCATTTTTAGTTATATTTGGAATTCTTTAATGAGTAATTTTCTCAGACAAATGATTAGGCTGTGTTTTTAGAAACATTTCTATGTCTAATTAAAAAAATATACTATAAATTTACAAATTCATTTGCACTTTAATGAAATATCAGTATTATCTACCCAAGCACAAAAAAGCTGAGGGAGAGTGTCCATCACTCTCTTCACTCCTAGTTCTGTGCAGAATTGTTAGTGCTTAGTGGAGCATCTTCTGCTGGATGTAGTGAATGACTGAAGAGACAGACAGGTTTCTGAGTGCCATTGTATGGCTAAGTCATTCCACCCAATATTTTAGGTTGGCATTTTGAACAATTGTGACTTTAAAGCTGGTATTTCACATAAATGTTCATACATTAGACATCCTCTGTAACTTGCAATAGATATACCAAACAGGATACATATGTTATAAAGGTTAAATGCATAGTGTTTCAATTTTAAGGTGATTCTTGAGTTGACAACAAAGCTACTCCCTATACTCGAGATGTCAAGAATAATGCATGGTTCATTAAAAAGCAAAGCAAAACAAAACCATAAAGACACAACCCACAGGCTTTTTTAAAGTTAATGTATTCCTATAGATATTTTAAATAATAGCTTGTGTTTAACTTAACTCCCTTACCTGCAAAATTTATTGTCATTGACTTTTACATGGAACAACCACTATGATTCATTTTCCTGTATGCTCACCTAAAATGATTTGTTCTTTTATAAAATGTTAAGTCTGCAAGTGGTTGAGTTTGAGACATGGACACTTATAAATCTCCACCTTGGCAAACCTACAAAACATGACTGAGTGACATGTGCAGAGTAGTATTCCCTTTCTACAGTGAGAATACTTGTATGTGGTTAGTTGTGGAAAAGGTCAAGTGTCTTTAGAACAATAACAAGTAGTTGTTTTCTACCTTTTGTGTAATGTAATGAAATGGACTATGAAATGATTGTTACATTGCTCTACTATAGCAAATAAGCAGGCAAAGGATCTCTGAAATGACAGATAATTTCAGTGCATGTGCACTGAAATGTGTGTGTGTGTGTGTGTATTTGTGTCTAATATTTTAACTTTTGATACACTAACTTAGCCAACTGTGATAAAGCAGAATTTTATTATCATGAAAAACGTAAAGTTTTAGGACTGGATAGCCACTAGGTGTGCTCTTCCCCAGAGAAGACTCATTTGTCTTCTTCCAGTATTCCTAAATTACCTGTAGACCTTTGTGTAGTGATTCAGCTTCCTGGGATTTCCCAATGCTCTTTAGCATGTTTATTGTTAACTGTCCTTGTTTAACTCATGCTTAGGCAGTTATGTGATCAGTCCTAAAAACCTACATGAAAGTAACATTATCAGACTTAATAGGTTGTATTTATGTACCTAGGAATATATACATATATACATATATGTATGTAATAACATTTAATGAAACAAATGTATATGTATATATGTATATATTCCTAGGTACATAAATACAAACTATTAATTCTGATAATGGATATATGAAAAGGTATGGAGGGAGTAAAGAAAATGGAAATATTATGTATAATTATACTCTGAAATACATGTAAGCCAAGGGACAAAACTTTATGGCTCTAGTCATTAATTACTTAAACAAGTAAGGAAATAATGGTTGTATAAGATGTCTCAAATAGAAGGATTTATACAAATGTCTGCAAAAGTTGCATCTCCTTATATTTGAGCATTCAAGAGTAGGAAGATATCTAATGATAATTCCTATATCACTTCTTTATCTTTTCCATTCTCTGCCTTCAGTGTACCAATTCAAATTACCTAAATATGAAAGGAATTCTCATTCCTACAATATGAGTAGATATTGAAAAATGAGTCTATATTTCTTATAAAATATATATTATTTCTAAATTTGAATTTTAAAAGGTTAAATTATTAGTCTCAGTAATTTTGGAACTTTCTTGTTCAAAAGAAAACAAAAGCTATTATAATCAGTCTTAGTCACAATTAAAAGAAGACAGAAATATAAAATATATACTTATATAATATAATATTCTGTTGGATTCCTTATCTAGTCATAAAATCCCAAATTAAAATTAATGTTTCTATTTTCTTGTCTTCAATCCTATGTTCAAAGTGAACACTCAATATACTTGTTATTTCCTAAGAAAAATATTTGAATGTATAAATATAATTCTAGACCTAGAAACATAGCTACCCGGTTGGTTATGTAAATATTAGGAAATAAGTTATAATCCCTAGAACTCATTCAAAAAATTGAGCGTTATTGCATATAATCCTATAACCTTATAGGGGGACACATGGATTGAACATTGAACCTTGATACCAGCATTGCCCAAGACTCAGTAATGAATCCTGGGGAAATGAGTAAGGTAAAGCATCAAGGAGCTAAATATCAGACATCATATTGTAGCTTTAGGCATGTGTGTGGGCATGGTCAAATTTATACAGATATGTACATACATATATAACACACAAATACAGTTCCACACACACATACATACACACAAATATAATTATAAAAGAATATGAACCAAAAAATGTCCAACATTTCATGTTCTTAGAAAATTTTGTCTTCAATTTGCCCTGTCTTAATTGGGGCATTATTGCTGTGAAGAGACAACATGATTAAGGAAACTCTTTTAAAGGACAATTAATTGGGGCTAGCTTACAGTTGCAGAGGTTAAGTCCATTATCATCATCATGAGAGGAATGGAGCCATGCAGGCAGACATGGTACTCAGGAGTCAAGAGCTCTGAATCTTGATCTAAAGGCAGTCAGGAGATTGACTTCTGCAGGCATCCAGGAAGAGGCTCACTTTTCTGCACTGGGTAGAGCTTGAGACTAGAGCCCTCAAAACAGGCCTTCACAGTGGCATACCTGCTCCAACAAAGCCATATCTATTCCAACAAGGCTACAGCTTCTAATAGTCCCTCTTCCCATAAGCCAAACATATTCAAACCATGACATCCTCACTGATTGGTTAGGAAGTTGGTACTGTCTGGTAAATAAAAAATCCTGCCCCTGACTTGATCCCAAGTTCCTAGTCTTATAAATCTCAGCCCCAGTGATTTAACTCAGCTCTAAGCACCAAACAATGTCTCCAACTATAGGACACTTTCCTGCTAAGCTCACTGACTATGCTCTAAACAAAATCTAGAAAAGCTTCCCCTTTGTCCAGCACTCTGTTGTCACTCTGCCCTGTCAAAGGAAGCCACTGTTCTCTTCTTATTCCCCAGAAGACCATTGTGTGAGGTGTTTTAAGTAGTATAACTTTGTAGTATTCCATGGCTTCCTACTGCCAAGATACCCTTGCTCTGGGAAAATACTTGTGGGTATCCGGCTTGATATCATATACATTTTTCTAGTGGTAGATCCACATTGGAAATTCCCTTCTGTTATTTCAGCCACAAATATCTTCATGAAGTTTTCTGTCTGCCTGTTTGTCTAAAGTGAAATAACTCTGATAGTGCTTTTCTAACCAATATCTGCTGGAATATTATTATTTTTAAATCTTTTAAATTAAAAATAAACTTGCATCACATTTTAAAGGTAATTTTCACACTTTCTCATCTCTTCCTAGTAACTCAGAACTGAAATCATTTTTTATTTTAGAAATCTTAGATGTTCCACATTGTATACCTACAATTAAATGCCATGCTATTCTACTTGTGAATTTTTTTAATTCATTAAGTTTGTAAACTATTAAGCAATGGGATTAAGTCAATGTTTCTAAAAGTTATAAACTGCATTTTAACAATTCTAAAATACTGATGAGCCATCAATTTCCCTAAACATTGAGCCATGTTAGAAATCAAGGAATCTATTAAAACACAAGAATTTAAAAGATACCTAGAGAAGTCTGTGGATGTCCTAGAAAACCTCCCCAAGAGCAAAGCAATAATCACTGAGGTTTCCTTCTGAGGAGAAATAACTTATAAATTAGAATATAGTTTAGTGCAAAGTCTATTAATGTCAAGATGGATATTTTATTTATTTACACTGTGCCTTTCCAATAGAAAAGTTTCATCTAGTGTACTGACTGGTTTTGTGTGTCAAGTTGACACAAGCTGGAGTTATCACAGTGTAAGAAGCTTCAGGTGAGGAAATGCTTCCATGAGATCCAGCTAGAAGGCATTTTCTCAATTAGTGATCAAGGGGGTAGGTGGTGCCATCCCTAGGCTGGTAGTCTTGGGTTCTGAAAGAAAGCAAGCTGTGCAAGCCAGTGAAAACAAGCCAGTAACATCCTCCATGGCCTCTTCATCATCTCCTGATTCCTGACCTGCTTGAGTTCCAGTTCTGACTCCATTTGCTAATGAACAGCAATGTGGAAGTATAAGCTGAATAAAACCTATCCCTGCAACTTGTTTCTTGGTCATGATGTTTTTTGCAGGAATAGAAACCCTGACTAAGACATCCAGAATGACCAGTTTTTAATTACTTCCAAAGCATTTGCATATGTAATCAACATTTTAGTTTCCACAAGATGTTTTAACAACAAAAAATGTCAGAATGAGAGGTAATGTTGATTTTGTTGCTCCCTGCAAAGGTAGAGATGTGGATGTAAGTGTTCCCCCCACCCCCAGTTATTATAAATCTTCACTTTCCAGGCTTCTGATAAATGTGTTTCTTTTGTCTTAACCTTTTATTGGTTCTTTATGAGTTTCACACCTTGCACACCAGTCCCACTCATCTGCCCCTCTCCTCATACCTGCTCTCCAACCTTGTAACCTCCCCTTAAATAGAGAAAAAAATCCTATGAAAGCTGTAGTGTGTCACCATATATCCCATAGTGTACCGTTTTGTCCATACATCATTGCTTGCAGATGTTTGTCACTATGATTCTTACTCTGGTTCCTGAACTCTGGATTCTGTTCTTCTATGGATTGTGGAACCTTACTGGTACTCTCCCTGGTGTTGCCCTGTGTCATGTAGATCCTGTAGCTTTGGATCCATAGGACTGTCACAGTTAATCAATGGGCAGGATGTTGGTGTTGGCCAATATGAAGGCCTGGATCTGGGCCTGAGAGGTATCTGAGCTTGTCAGCCTACTAGACTTCCTGTTCTAAAGGCACAGGGGCTGCTCTGGCTAGGAACAGGGCCCACATTTCCAAGTGTCACAGCTGGTGAGGGATATATGACCAGTTATCCTCTCTCATGGTCACAGGTGAAAATATTCACTAGGAATAAGAACTCAGCTTTGCTTTGGTAGGTTTGCAGACTAGGCAGGCTCTTCTTGTAGTTTTTCTTGTTATAAAAGCACCATTTTGTCTCACATACCTTTTTATATCTAACACTTCAGTAAAAGACTAGTGGGCTGTACTGCTACTCTGCCTTTCTGTTCAGAAACTTCCAGGTATGCCTAAAGGAATAGCCACTGAAGGCTTCTAATTCTGTCTGGCAATCTTTTGACACCATTTAGATTAGCAAACTACATACTTAGCTATATGCATAAAATTGAATTTATGTAACTGGATACTCTAGTAAATTCTAAGTGTATTGTAGTTCTTTTCTGTGGCTCTTTCTGTAAATCTAAAACATTTTTCTTTATATAATCAATGGTAGGTTCTTTTTTTTAGGATTTATTTATTTTAAATATGTGACTACATATTGCTCTCTTCAGACACATCAGAAGAGGGCATTAGATACAATTACAAATGGTTTGAGCTACCATGAGCTTTCTGTGAATTGAACTCAGGACCTCTGGAAGGGCAGTCAGTGCTGTTAACCACTGAGCCATCTCTCCAGCCCCAATGGTAAGTTCTTATATATATAGAAGTCAGTAAAGAATATTTAGGTGGCCTACAATCTCTTTGGGCCCAGTCTGGTGTTATTTTGCCTCCCACTTGTTGTTGAACACCTAAGAGCTTAGATTGTTAACTTAAGAAGTTAACTTTAGAATCAAGGGCCCAGAGGGGTCTTATAAGTAATATAGACTCATGTGTCTAGAAACCTTTTCCACTATTTCTGTTTTTGTGGGTAATTACTTGAGAGAACTTTGAGATAATATGTTAAAATGCTAGGTCCTTGCCTACAGCTAAAGATCAAGGAAATTAATAGAAAATTCTTCAGCCAAGAGTAGATACCTATGCTAGGCTGAGAGGCTGAAATTGAAACTGGTGAAAGAGAAACTGTGGAACACAGTATTCTTCCACAGCATGGAATGAAGAAAATACAATTTTGATTTCTTTCCAATGACAAAAAAATATGATAAATGTTATCAAGAGTAAGATTTTGACCCCTTATGAATGGCCTGAGAAATAGTTTCTGTGTAATCTGTCACTTGCACTTCATTTTGAGAAACACGGTATTCCTTTCTCTATAAGACACAACAATGATTCTGTAGAAGACATCCAGACTTGCTCTGTTCAAGTACCTCTACTACTTATCCCTTGAATTTGGCATCAGATATATGAATCTAAATTCAACCAGGTCACCATTACAAACCATATATACATTCAAACAAGCCAGGAGACATATTAAAATCTTAATCTACTGATGGCCACATTCTAAACCAGTTGCTTATGGCACAAAAATTTAGATGAAATTTTATATTTAGTGACATGAATCACAAATCTCTTAGCAACAGGAACTATTCTTATTCTGAGTCATTGATCACTTAGGAATGAAGAGTCTTCATTCTATGTTAGCTCTACTGAGAGAATAAATTTTCAGACAAAATGATCCCGTCTACATATCTAAATTGAGTAAAACAAACAAAAACTCTAAAATAATCATTTGTTATCAAGAATCTAGTTTTTGAATGTGACTGCATAAAATGAGTTATTCTTATTTTTATTAGGGCTATGAGGATTTTTTTTTACCTTCAGAATATCATAAGTAAAGATAGAAGTACATTAATTCCCTTATTCTTAAATTCTACATTTTTAAATCTGAATTCTATTTTAATATCATTAAGCCTTTTTTTTTGTTTCTTGAATGAACTTTAAAATCTTCATGTTAACAAACTAGGCTCACTTATCTCCTATCTAACTTGCTATTCTGACCAATATTCTCAAATGCTGTTCTGGCTGGTTTCTTACTTTCAACATCTGTTACATCTTTTCTCCAACTTCCTTATGATTTTTCTTGGCATCACAATGTATTTGGAATTAAAATTAAAGTGCAGGTGTGATATACTAACTGAAGATATTGATTTCATCTTTATCACACATTCATTGTCAATATATTTTACCTTTTTATGCCTTAAGTTATATAAATACCAACTTATTATTAATAATAACATTAATAGTCTGACTTCATTTTTGATATTTGGCAATTATGAGTCCTCACTTATGGAGACTTGGTCTACATAACATCAGAAAAATCTGTAAGAAAGAAAGATTTTCTTCTTCCTTCTGTCTCATTACTGAAAATCACCTCATTGTTCGCTCTACTACTGAAAGACTTAATAAAAGCTACTATGACCTTTTTTGTTGTTATTGGTACTTGGTCCATGTTTGTCTTGTACAAGTAATGTTTTCTATTCTGGAGTTAGAACTATCATCAAATTGCATATCCATCTTATTAATGGGAAGGCCATCTAATCTCTATCAGTGATTAAAAAATATACTTCGATTTTTCTTGTAATTTCTTGTATCTAGTTCTCAGTACTCTAATAATGAGAGATAAAAAGTAACAAGAATCTGGAAAACAGTAATGCCTCTAGCAATCTCAAATAATAGATATAAGGAACATACTTAAAACATATTTCATGTTTTCCAGTATTCCTGTCATGTGAACATTTAAGGAAGGTTGAACATTACCTACATAGAAATGTATGGATGACACTTAGAAGCTATCCCAGAAAAGTACCAGTGAGTCTATGACAGCAGTTGGCTAAAACATTATTAGATCTATAGTATAAACCAGTGGGAAGAACTAATTATCTATTAAACCTCTTGTTATATGCTTCATGGATACAGACATTGGATTCTCCATCACTAAATGCTGTTTAGAATTCTCTCCTATTTTCACTATCACTGAAACTATTACTCTTTTCAAACATTCTTCTTTCTCCCTGAATTCTCTCAGAGGGCCATAATAAACATGTGCTTAAGGTCAGTTCCTACATGGTTATTTTTATCTTTTATATTTATTATTCATTCCTGTTTTCTTGTGTAGGTATATACACATTGAACAGTTAATTGTGCCAGTCTTTTGTTCTCAGAAAGCTTAAAAACATCAACATACAGCCTGTCCAAGGAGTAAGAACCCTCTCATCTGTGGGCAATTACAACCTGTTTCTTGAATATCAAACTGTTTTTCTCCCTATGTAAGACTGAAATACGTTATTCATACAAATCCCAGAAAAGTTGAGACAACAAATGTTCAGTTGAGCTCTTTTCCTTATTTTTGAGAAGTTGGAATCTGGTGTTTTTTACTTGATTCTTTTGATGAGCTGTGTAACCATCTACCCTCCCTTGATCCTCACTAGCCCTAAAGTGGCTACAGAATGACAAGTCTGATGTATTTTAATCCAGCTATGTAGAAGACAATGTTTTGGGCAGCCCCTGTAACTTTTAGTGTTCTGAACATCACCATTTTCCATTATAATATTTTATTAATATTTTTGAGACTTTCATATCATACACCTCTATTATCACACTCACTTCTCAATCTCCCCAGGTCTTCCCCCTCTACCATTGTGAACCCCTGTACCAGGAGGAGAAAGAGGAGGAGGAGGAGGAGGAGGAGGAGAAGAAGAAGAAGAGGAAGAAGAAGAAGAAGAAGAAGAAGAAGAAGAAGAAGAAGAAGAAGAAGAAGGAGGAGGAGGAGGAGGAGGAGGAGGAGGAGGAGGAGGAGGAGGAGGAGGAGGAGGAGGAGGGGAGGAGGAGGAGGAGGAGGACTCATTGGAGCAAGGTGTCAAGCTCCTAGTGGCCAGCACCTTAAAAGGAACCTTAGCCCTTCCCCAACTGCACTTAAGTATCTTTGTCACAATTTTTAAGAGTTGTCTTTAGTGACTTCTGTATAGGTTGCTACTTTGGAGGGGTAGATAAGAAGAAGGGTTGCCACAAAACCTTCTATGTCCCTGTTTTCCAACTGTGATTCTGCACTTATGCAACAGGAGAGAAACTATAATCAGAATCAAATTTTATCATATTCTTTCTTCTTGAGAATTTTATACATATTTATTAATTGTGATTTTAATTACCCCATTCCTCTCCAACTTTTCCCATCACTCCCCTGCCATGTCCCTTTCCAAAGGCTGATGTACTCATGAGCTCACAGAAAACATGATTGCGTGAAATAAATTTTTTATCCTCTGTGTGGTTAACTAAGAATTCACTTTTATGACTTTTAGGTAAAACCAAGTGAGGCACTGTGACAGGGACTCTTCAGAACACTCTTCTCTATCCTTGGATTACTCCAAAATAACTAGCAGAAACCCAATGTATAAAAGTTTTCTCCCAGAACTCTAGCCTGTGCTGGAGCAATTATTTTATTGAGAATGCATCTTGAATTTAATGAGACATGTTTTCAATTCACTCAGAATTCACTAGATTTATGACATTTCACAGTACATATTTGTCATGGAATTATCATTAAACTGTGTTCTTACTGTGGAAGGTCTACAGGGTTTCCTATGCTGCCAGTCTGCATAAACCACTCTCATATAGTATATGATAAATTGTATTGCTTATAGAATTTAAGGTAATTTAAATATTTAGGACAAATTTGATAATTTTTGCATGTTGAAATAATGAAATATTTTCCCTTTTACTCATTATATAAATAAAAGCAATGATTATCCCACTTCTAGAGGTGAGAGAGACCTTGAGAGCACTTTTAGATCTATCAGAAGACTATTTCAATGCCTCCATCCACTTGGCTCATGATCATCTGCAACTAAAGTTCTAGGGACTCCAAAGCTCATGAAATATGTACCCAAATGGGTGGACACACACACACACACACACACACACACACACACTCACTCACACACACATATATAAACACGTGTGTGTGTGTGTGTACACATACATAATACACTGGCACATTCGTGTCATATTTTTTATAGTAATAATTGTTCCTCGTGAAACATTCTCACAAAACTGATTTATTTCCTCTTATTGCTCATCATCTGATATTGATTTGCATTATAATATACCCTTACCCCCCAACTCTCACCAGGGGAGATGGGTAATGTTTGAGAATATTCCTTAGGGAGACCTCTCTCACAAAGTGACAAAAAATCCTGTTGTGGGTGCATTCCAGTAAACATGTATAATGGAGAAAAATGAACAGTCTTCTATGAAAGTACAATCAAAATTTAAGAAGGAACAAGAGTATTGAATGAAGTGGGAATCACTGGAAGGTCAAGAATGATCTGGGAAAACAATAAAAATATCACATAAAGAAATAATCCATTAATTTAAAATTGTCACTATTCAGTATAGTGAAATGAATTTCACAGTGATATCTTCATTGATTAGACAATATTCAGCTCTTTGTACAGTTTCTATTCTGGATATACCACATACCTGCTGGGCAGGCTATATCCTAATTTCAGTAGTATTACAATATTTGTGTGTAAACAACTCTTATCTTATTTAAGAGTTTCCCCAAGAATACTGATGCTTCATACTCAAAGATATCAAAGAGAAGCTGAAAAGCACTTCTTTGGGGAGAAACACTTATTGTAGATGTTGGTTGTATATGGAGGGAAAGATTATAATACTAATATTCTATATTAACTAATGTTTTAAACATTCACTGAGGGTCTGAAAATATATACCTTCTGTCTAATGAGAGGACTATTGTTTATGATAAACTTACCCTAAGAATTTCTTCTGCCATATGCAACCTCTTAAATATAAACTGGTCAATATGCCTGAGATGCATAGTATTGTATTCAGACCCTTCACATAAAATTATAGCACTGTATAGATGATTCATAATGCAATATATATATATATATATATATATATATATATATATATATTGCATTAGGTTGATTTGGGAAATTGATTTATATATCTCAGGTTGTCCTTGAACTCACTCTGTTGTTGGATCTGGCTGTGAACTCATGATTCTCCTTCTACCTTACATGATCCAGGTTTATAGATATGCCTTACCAGATGCAGAAATCATTAAATATTTTAAGAATTATTGCTTTTGTAAGTGAGAAAACTCCAGGGAGTGCATCCATTACATTTATGAGCAATGTTTCTTCATTTTCTTCCTTTTTCTCCAAGATTGTATTCATAGAAATATTAGAAAAACCACACTAGAGAATTCTATTATATTATATTGGCATCTCTTGATGTTGTTATACAAAAGTTACTGTGAATTTGCATGAGCAATAAATGCAAATGTGTAGCTCAATGAAATGCTTTCAGTCACATATAAATTGTGTTTTGATTCCAAGTGTTTCATTTCCTTATTAATGTGTGTGAAATATGCCAAATATAAATAATGAAAAGAGAAACATATAACATTTGAGAACATTAAGCAAATTAGAATTTTACTATAATACTTTTTCCAGTAATATTTTTGCTGTTAGTGTATTGAAAATATTATAACAACAGTGTACTTTAAAGATTTTAGACATTGTCTACCCTGAAACAAACCAAAATATTTTAATTTACAGATAAGAAACTACCGATTATAATCCTACTAGTATTAATTAGTCATACAAATTTTATTTATTGAAATTAAATAATTGAAAATTAGTAAGTAAATGTTTTATTTGATGAGAAGAAAATTTTACTTCATACTAGACATCGCCATCTTAAGGTCCTAGAATATTCCTATTTTTGTTCTATGCTCATCATTATAATCTCTATTAACTACCTGTAATACAGATTTTCTTCCCTCAAAAGTTCAAAAGTGCATACCATGCCCTACTGCATTTAAACATATTTGTTTATTCTATGGATTCTTCTAATATATGAACACATATGATGAAATGAGAAACTATATTCAGGACTAAGGTTGCAATTTATAGAAACTGAGTTTGGAATAAGAGGCAATATCATGCAGTAAAACTTCAGTCAACTGCAAATAGTTGACCAAGTCTGGTCTCCATGAGATGAGAACGAAAGAATTTAGACTTCAGATAAGGAATGAATCCCCAACATTCTCTTCCAAAACAAGAAAATATGAGAAGCTGACATTTATGTAATGTGTAACAAGCTACCTGAAGAGACTGGACATTCATTACATTTAAAAAGTAACCAAAATAAATAGCAGACTAAGACATAATTTTAATAAACTGAACATTAGGAGGAGAAAAATATAAATCCAGTTCTCTTAATATCCCTTCAGGGTATACAAGACACACAGCACACACTTATGCATATTCTACATATATATGTGCATTATTTATATAATTAACGTGCCCTTTTCTGAATGAAAACATAAATGTGGTCTTCTATTCAGTGTGAAGTTCATTCATTCAATAAGGTCCTACTGCAGCAGTTACTGTTGTAAACACATCAAATATCCTTACTTTCATGATAGTAGCCAAAAAAACCCTGACCAAATAACATAATAAAAATAAGTACAAAATTATAAAACATATCATGTGAAATTCACAGGTTATAAAACATATTATGTGAAATTTGCAGGGAGGTGTTATGACATTCTAGAAAGTGTTCTAGAAAGAGCTGCATAGTAAGGAATAGACCTGACCAAGATACCTTGTATTCATGTGTACAATTTCAATGGATAAGTAAGTTAGTTATATTCACTCCTATATTATAGGGTTGATACTTTTGATTCAATGTTTTTTGACCAAAGCCTTTGGCTAAAGTCTTCTGACCACACGTTCTAATCTTTCAGGTTTGTTTTGGTTTTAGTAAACACACTCAGAGTCATCAGAGTGTGATAGTCTCGCCTTACAATAGGTTATTCAGGTAGATCCTACTAAGGAGGTCAAGATGAATCTGAATATTAAATACAAAGGGCTTTACACATTGGAGCTATCATTTAAGTGTTGCTTCATGAACCAATATCATTTCCTAAGAATTTTCTTGCCAGAGTTCTTATTATGTACAGAGTAAGTTTGATTAAAATTATTTATTTCATGACACACAGATTTTAAGCCACATAAAATAATATGGAAAAGACAATTATAAAGGCAATTGCCTTCACAGATTTAATGAAAGAAATAAGTCCAATATGAAATTCAGCCCATAGCACACCATAGTTTTACCTAAAGCTTAGAAAATCCAATTATTTTTAAAATACTGAAAAATAATTGACTTCTAATACCTCCACAAGGGAGATTGTATGCCATAAAACTCTTCATAGACAATAAGGCATTCAATGAAAAATAAACTTTAAATTCATTGTAAGGCAAAACATCAAAGGACATTCAAATATATAGACAGTTTCAAAAACGTTCTTTTAAATTTTACCATTTGGGAAATTATAAAGATAATTGTCCATAAACTCTACCACAGGTGGTTAAGCTGAAAACTCTTGGCACTCTCGTTAGTTATGAGCAGTTCATGGTGTATTCACAGGACTTAAGTAAGCATACATAAATCATGCAGTTTATTTATAGTCATATCTGCAATTTGCTTAACTTGAAATTTATGAGATCAGATGTTAAAGATAACTATCTATGAACCTGAAAGAATGAATTGTATTGCACCTGAAAAGAATGGATCATTTATTAAAACTAAACATTAGAAATGGTAATATATAAAGTTGCTATGAATTTTGTTGTCTTTTAGACATTGAGCTGTTAATATTCGTTGACGTGGGTGTTTTCACCTCTTTTATTGATTCCCTTCTCTGCAGTAAGCCATCTGTTATAAACATGGATTTATTTATAAAACACCATCCAAGTGGGTAGAGACAATCAGAATGTAGGTTGTGGTAGCACTTCATACTTGTCTCTGATCCTATGGCTGTCTCACACTGACCTTAAAGAACCTATTTGAGGAAAGCTATTTTTGAATTGCTGTTTTTGATGCTATTATTCCTCAGGAATAGTAAAATTGGAGAAGAGGGTAAACATATTTGAAAAAAGGTATGTACATTCACTGAAAATAAATTAGTAGAAGCTAAGCAATGGTAGTGATGATGTTCTCATTTTAAATAAGGTGACAAGGTCTAGGAAAGGGACACTGGTTCAAAAACCCTTCATAATAAAAAAAAAGTGTTAATTTATATGTAAACAGAATCAAGTTCCACAATTTAGGGTAACTAGTAACTACTAAAATGTAAATAAGTTAGTCTATGTTTAAGATTTCTGTGGAAATACATAAAGAACTGGCATATATTATTTATTGTATTTAAATAATAGTATTAAATATTAATAATGTGAGTTAATATGAGAAAATAATGCTGATGAAGTAGAGTAGAAATGTCTGAAAAGAGCTTTCCTTCTTCAGTTATTATTTAGTAATATGAATAAGCTTTTAAAGATAGGTGGGAAAAAGGATATAAGAAGAAAGCCACAGAATTATTCTAGAACCCAAGGAGACACTATAAAAAAACCTTCAGGGTTAAACATCTTAAATTAGAACTCAGATAATTGGCCCAAAGCAGTCTATTACAGCCTTTTAAGAAAATTCCATTACAGGTGTACTCCACAACCACCTACAAGACATAAGCTATTACTCTAATTAACTTTTAATTTAAACCGCTCCTAGTCAAGAAATAAATGCCTTCTAGCCATCAGCTTTGTAGGCCATTGTGTGAAGAAAACAAAAGCAGTGTACATTTCCTTTTTCCCTTAGACAAACACTCTAGAAAACAAATGAAAAACAGTAAATGTTTAAGAAGGATATGTGCTTGACACAGTAGGATGGTTGTCTGGATGCTTGAAACGTGAACTCTATGATGCTTACATAGAATTCATGAGACCTGGGCTCACTCTTCAGAATCTCATTAACTGAGCAAAGTGGTTATTCCTCAATGATGAGAGTGAAAGAAGAATGAGAAGTTCAAGATTAGCTTCAGCTAAAATGTGATTTTCAATCCATTCTGAGCCACATCTGATACTGACTCAAATAAGATGAGAGGAAAACAAAAAGAGTAAATGTAATTATTATATGGCACAAAGTTTATTTCAGTTTAAGAGCAAAGAATGGAAGTAGGCTGAAAATAGATTTTTTAAAACTTCTTTTGAATGTATTTATCAAGCAATTAATTGATGTAAAATTTTCCAGAGAAATATGACTGATTTGCTGGGTTTTAGCTAGTATTGTAAAAAGTCAAGACTGAAGAAATGAAGATATTGACAGGAAGCAAAACCATATTTGCAACACTAATGGGACCCATATTGCTCATTTCATTACTGGAGCAGATAGTTTGGAAGAATGTTTTTCTGTTAAATCTCATTCAATTTGTCAAAAATTACAGAGAATCTCTGTGACAGTTTCCATCTGTTGCATAGAGAGACTTCTATAAGGTGCCATGAGTGCTACATTTGTCTATGAGTAAAATATATAGTATTATAATTCAGTTAGAAAATAGAGGCAAAAATGTTTTTCTCTCCAGTCAATGACCAGACATGTATTGCTTGTTAGGTTTACAGTACAAGGAATGAATTTCTTTGTCAGGAGGCCAGCCCCAGGGAGATAGTCAGAGAAGGAGGAGTCAGACAAGAGGGAATCTTAATGTCTGACTGACTGGCAGTTAGGGTACTTCTTTATATAGAAGTAGGCAGGGATAGATTTATGTTGTTCCAAAACATAGATCACATTATTTTTTTTTGTTCCCAGACATGTGTTTTAATACCTTCTTGGTCATAAGTTTAGTCATCATTGATCAACTGTGGAAGAAGAGATTTATCTTTTACAATCATCTTTCTCACCAACCCTAAAACACACCTTTTAAGAATCTGGAGCCAAAGCATGACTGCCTGTTCTCAGGCTAGTAACTTTAAACAGGAAGAAAATCGTCAAGCCAGCCTGTGTAGATTGCCATGTACCAAGCAGTATATAATCAACTTTTAATAGTCAACAGTGTGAATTGTCTTTAGGCCCAAGAAAGTTACTGTTCAATTTCTGCCATAATATAATGTTTATGTCTTTGTAGGATTTATTTATATGTCTGAGCTTGGTTTTATTTCATACCTTGGTCATGAGGTACCACAGTGGCCCCACATCAAAGACTCAGTGAAAGCTTCAAAATGTGGGTTGAGGGGATATAAGAATAAGAGAAACGGGGCTTCCATTTTTAAACAATATCTTTTAAGTATGCCATGAAATATAAACAGTATGTTTGCCTAAAAGCCCTAGTTTACATATCCGTGTGAATGGAAGCAATTACACAGACCCCATCCCTAGACAAAGAACTATAAGCACTCATTGGCTCGTGAGAGAGGGAGAATCTACTTTCTCCTTGATTATCCAATCCCAGTTTGAACCCTAAACACATGAAAATATAAACAACACTAAATATGTTCAGAATGTATGTTTATGTGGGTGTACATGTGTTTGTATAACAAAAATTATCAGAGAAGAAAAGTAACGTGCTTGAGAGTTATGGGAGATATGGGAGGATTTGAAGTGGAGATATAAAAAGATAAGTATAGCACTCATGCATGATGTAATATCGTTCAAAACTTCAAAATTAAATTAGAACATTTTGTTATTGTATTAAGTTATCCCTTTACTTGAAGTTATTAGTAATAAATTTTTATTTAAGATATTTTGTCTTAATTATAGAAGATGTGTGTTTGAATATATGTATGCACGTGTATATTTATGTATGTATGTATGCACACCCCCATATATATAAGAACCATAAATTAGAATATATTATAATATATTATAATATATTCTAATTTATAATATATTATATTAGATTATATATTATATAATATAATATATTATATTAATATATATTAATTTATATATTAATTAATATATATTAATATATTATATATTAATATATTATAATATATTAATATATATTTTATATATTATATAATATATATTATATCTTATATTATATATATATTATATTATAATATATATTATATTATATATATTATATTATATATAATATAATATAATATAATATTTATATTATATTATATATAATATAATATAAATATATATATATATATATATATATATATATATATATATATATATTATAATATATATATAATATATTATTATATATATATTCTTCCTCCAGGTACCAAGTCCAGGAATCCTAAAAATCCTGTCTCTATCTACCCTGCCCAGCTATTATCTGTTGGCATCTTTATTACCAATCAGAACCAACTAGGACTTATGCAAGCAAATTTTTGGGGAATATAATTAGCATTAGGCTATAAGAAGCAGCAAAGAATGACAAGGTTATCAAAACTCAGTCGTCATTTTGCTCTAACAGGAAATAAAGTTTAGTTACCAGTACCCACTTCAGTTAGCTCACAATTGTCTGTTGCCCTGGATCAGAGTACCTGACAATTTATTCCGACCTCTTGTGTCACCTCATAAAACAATATACACATAAACACAATTAAAAGAGAAATAAACCTATCCAGTTATCATGGAATAACACAAGGTTGTTTATGAAGGAAACATAGGACTCAGAGATAGTGGACAACAGGAAGTATGAATATGAAAATGGTATGGTTAATTTCCTGTATCATTAAATAAACCATATATTTTATGAGTTCAAGAAAAAAGTCATTGCTCACACATTATTATCTATGATGGCTTTAAATTAATGAGCAATCTGTCTAGAAACATCATCCAAAATGCCACTTATTTTCAGAACTAATAGACTTCATGCACAGAGACCATGACATTTTGCCACTGTCTGCTTGGGCTGTTATAACAAAGGACCATAGAATGGCAATGATTTATACTACAAACATTTATTTCTTACAGTTCTATAGTGTAGAAGTGACAAGATTAAGATGCCAGTAGGTCTTTTTCTGGCAAAAACCCCACTCTGTTTGCAGTTGTCATCATTTTAGCATTTTCAAGTGGAAAAGAGGGGCAGGAGAGCTCTCCAACTTCTGTGTGGTAAGGGCACCCATAGCATTTATTAAAGCCGCACTCTCATGACTTATTTTCCAATGTCCTTACCTCCTGATATCTGTCACATTGGTGGTTAGGACTGTGTGTAACTCAGAAAGAAACAGATTCTTACTGCCGAACGTAAACCTGTCTTGTAATTTCCAAGCATCTTTTCGACCTGAAATACTTCTAAGTAAATTACAGTAAGGATGCTCAGTGTAGAAGTAGATCCTGATTTAAATAATATTGATGATGATGATGATGATGATAAAAAAGGGGATAATATCACATGTTTCTCTCTTTTTTTTGTTTGTTTGTTTGTGATAGGGTTTCCCATAGTCCACGCTAACTATAGACTTGCTATATATTGAAGTTGTCTTTGAACTCCTGATCCTCCTTCCTATACGCTCCAAGTATTGTGATTATCAGTCAGTACAACCATACCCAGGCAGTCAGTGCTTTCTACAGATAAACATGGAATGTGTGCAAGAATATAACTTAGTATTTGGTTTTTGGCTTTGGACCTGTGTCAATACACTCTGTAGAATACAATTTTTGAATTGGTGTATTTGAGTAACTGTATATAAAATCAAGGCAACTAGAACTGGGATATTGGAAAGAACTAGTAAAACAAATGGTACTAAGAGCAGGAGACAGTAGAACAAAGGTGACACAAAAGGGTAATAAGGGAAAGAACTATAAAAAGGGGGAATAGAGGGTCCATCAAAGGAGGGAGTGGGTGAAAGGTAACTTAAACTATGTTTGAGAAAGTCAAATGGAAACATACTATTTTATAAGGTTTCTAAATGGTAGTCCTGCTGTGCAGGGGATAATTTCCCCAACCCTTAGAAGTAATAAGTTGCATGACTTGTTCAATAAGAAGCCCAGTGTCAGCTTGGGCTAACTTTGCTTCAGTTCTTGGTCACTGGTATTTTAATGATACTTCAAACAATATAAGTTCCTGCCATTGTTCTTAGTTTCCCAATAGAACTTGATGGTAAAAGCCTGTTTCCAAAGGGAACACAAACCTTGACCACAGGACATGGAAGAATTAAATTGGTACTAACCAGAAACTTCTTCCCTGTTAGCTAGTTTTCGTTTTATGGGATTATAAATATGAAACTTTTCCTTCTTTCCCTCCCTCCAATCTGTACCAGGTAAGCCTCATGCCCTCTTATACAGTTATGAATTCTTTTTCCTTAACTGTTATTAAATATGTTTATAATAAGTACTACTCATTCAATCTGTAATATATCACACACACAAATTTATATATGTACTCTATAATGCTTTCTTGCCTTAAATCTGGTATTAGGTAACCAATTACCATATTCTTTTCTCAGAGAAACTTTTTCTCGCACTTGACATTCCATTTTTTGTAGTTTCTCTGTGCCAGGGGTCTAAATTTTCTACCAAAAATATCTAAATCCCTCCTTAAGTTATTGGCTGAGACAGAAAAAAATGTTTATCAAATTGTTAGTTTTATTCATCATGCTTACCCAATCTGGAAAAGGTATATTCCATTAGTGTTTTAAACAGTCCTCAAAGAAAGTCATAGCTATTTTCTAAAGAGACATCCAACCCTAGGTTATGAAAAATTCGTAATGCAACAGTCAGTCTGATTGAGTTATTTAAAGAAACTATCAGCATACTGTGTTGACTCAGGGCTAGCCATAAAGATCTTTCACAGAGGCTTCATAGACAATGTAGAAACATGACCCTGAAGGTATGGGTTTATCATTATGTTCTCTGTAGTTTTTTATATTCTGTCTTCATTTTAGCAGTGTATTCTGTTCTGTTCTATTGCTCTCTCCTCTTACCCTATTCTGTCAACAATGCCAAAAACATGACAGCTAATTCAGGTCCCAGGTTTTTATATACTTTTCAATAGCAGGAGCTATCCCTTTGAAGGACAAATAATAATTTGGAGAATGTCTTTTAAATAGGCTATAAAAAAAAACACTGCCTTGAGCATTTTTCATCCTTTAAAGAATGTGGCTTATATATGAAGAGTGATAGTTAATATCTTTCAAGGAGTTCAGTTTTTAACAAGCACATTTGAAATCTTGGGAGTCCAATTGTGAAAATAACTACCCTTTGTCAGATTTTAAAAATACCTGTTTGTAACCTTATTATTATTTATATATCATTTTATGCCCCTGCAGATAGACAGTAGAAAGTTTCCTAAACAGGCTTCACATGGAAATCAGGTGACATCATCCAACTTTTAGAATACATTTAATTATTAAGTTAGGAAACTAAAATTATTTCCATAATTTTCAGAAATATCCTTTGTTACAATGACATACATCATTTTTCAAATTTTTACATAGTGGACTAAGTCTTGACATTTAGCATGTTCATCAGCTGATTTTCTTTGCTTGTTATTTTCTATATATTTGTCTCTAATATTTAATATGACATGAATATTTCCATAAGAAGGCACCACTGCACTGTATGCATTTAGCCTTAATGGTTTTCATGTCAACGTGTGTGTGTGTGTGTGTGTGTGTGTGTGTGTGTGTATGAGTGTGTGTGTGTGTGTGTGTGTGTGTGTATGAGTGTGTGTGTGTGTGTGTGTGTGTGTGTGTGTGTGTACTATTAGCTTAAATCAGTAATTTTGAATTCACGTAATATGGCCAGAAGGCTATGATACATGCAGTAACACCCACAATTCACGTTACTGGTCCAATTTTATTAAATTATCTTAATTGTTCCATTAATATTTCATTAAGGTATTACTGGCTAAAATGCATGTGGACATAATAAGCTAAATCCTGTGATACTCTGTGGTACTGAAAGAGTGAGGAAGGTGAAAAATTTTTTTTCTTAATATCTTGCTCAAAAATTTTACAAAAAAAAAAGGCTTTGGAGTCAGTATGGAAAATTTTTTGCAATGTCTAAATAACACCACTAAAAAGATACAATTAAACTGCATTTACCTTCAAACTATATTCACCAGATTTTAAAACTAGAATATATGGATAATAAGTCATTATAGCTTGACACTCATCTCATTGCATATATTGCAAAAAATGTTCATATCACGTTTAGAATGATTCATGTTAAGAAATAGAAGACTATGTACAAATAATTCTTTGATGGATCGATGATATAATCAGGTAATTTTTGTGGCATATAGAAGACATGAAACCATTAGCAATACATTATTTTAACTTGTACGTAAAGAGGAAACATACTGTTGTATTTGAAGAGGAAACATACTGTTGTCTGAAATAACAGGTAAACACAATGCCTATTCCTCATATTTTAAATGATGTTAGTCTTCTGCCTTTAAGATATAGACATTCAAGAGAAAAGAATAAACCCATTCAAAATAAAATGCATGTTTAAAGAATACAACAGAAAATAGGTAGAACTTTATGGTGGTAGATTGTTTGCCTAGCTCATGCCCAGAACCTCTGGTTGTTTCTCCATTTCTCCTCTCCACCGAGAAAGAACAGATAGAGAATGTTGTGGATCTTTAAAGTGGTTGCATATCACACGTGTAGAAAGTATATGATTCGAAGGCTATCATTTAAATTGTTTCTTGTACTTCAGACTTCTTTATTTTCTGTATATTGATGAAAATATTTTTGGGGAAGCATTTTTTATTATTTTCAATAAAAAATTATGCTCTTTAAAATATAATAATGATATGTCTTCTATTTTGTGTCATTATTGAGCAGTTAAGCAAAATATGTACTCTTTTAATCAACTAGCCAAGTCAAGGTTGTAGCTTGAAGCTTATCTCAGTATGATGTTCTTTTCATTCAATGCTACTTTACTGTAAATAGGAGTTGACTATAAATGTACAGCATACTGTGTATGTAGAAAAGGCTGTCCTACCGGGCTTTTACATGGCTTCTCTTGCAAAGGCTTAAATAAGTGGTCTCCCTAGACATTATAATATAATGTTCAGAATTTGTCACTATGTGGCCTTTAAGAGTCGAGAACAAGAGATGAATGTTTTATTAAAAACAGAACATAAAATTTGACTCTCAATTTTCTCAGATGTAAAAAATGACATTATTGACTTAAAAAGAATATGAATGTTTTCATAATAATGGCCACTCCATAACTATGAAATTAGCACAAACATTAGTTTTAAGTACTAATTATATTCAAGTGAAATTTTCACCATGATATGCTAATATGAAATTAACTTCATAGGAGTGTAATAAGTACAGAATAATTATGGTTTTATAAAAGACTAAGGGAAATTTTTCTTAAAGCTTTTATGCCACACATTTTCCAGATTAAACCCCACAAATACACTCATTTTAAAGTAGTCTTTTAGGAAGGGAAGAGTGATTTTGAGAGAGTGTGAGCAGGTCTGAATAGTGCAAGTGGGAGAGAGAGAGGAAAGAAAGGAAGAGAGAGAGAGATCATAAAACAAATAAGAAAATATACATAAATCTGTGTTTAAAAACCAAATGTTATTACTGATCCAAGACAATCAAGCTATATCAAGAATTAACCCATAAATATACTATTAATTCATGAATAAATATTGACATTGTCATGGAAAAACATTGAAATTGAAGTTGCCTCAATTTGTTTTCCCATAAAAAAATAGAATTCCATCCAATGTGACCTGTGTGCACTACAAGTCACTGATCTACTTCTATTATTTCTTTCTGAATATATAATCACAAAAAGTCATTGTAACTGGTAAGGAATTATAAAAAGCAAGAATTAAAAATGTGTTGTTGACCCATTCTAAAAGATTAGCATTTCAAAAGCATATGCATATGTCAAGAATATAAATTATAGCCTTTCAACTATAGTTCTCTAAATATAGATCTTTATTTTCTATAATTCTCATTTCAAGAGAAGACTACAACACCCAGTTTGTGCAGTGCTGGGAATCGAATCTAGGGATTTGTACATACAGAGAAAATAGTCTACCACCTGGCTTACAATTTTAAAGTGGTATGTGTATGAACATATGTATGTATGTATGTATGTATGTATGTATGTGTATTCATATGTATGTTTGTGTGCATGTGTATATGTATGGTTGTATCAGCGTGACATGTGCTACATTATGGTGGGTAGTTTTTAATTCTCAATTTGCCAGTACATAGAAAGACCAGGAAAGAAAGACAGCATCAGCTGAAAAAATGCCTAGATTAAGTTGGACTGTATGCTGGTCTATAAGGGACTGTACTGATTGTTAATTGATGTAGTAAGACCCATCCTGAACTGTTGGAAATATTTCACATTCTTGATCAGGAACCATGTAAGAGAGAAGAAAGCATATTGAATACAAGCAGCAGTGAAGAAAAATAAAAAAAGGAACCATTTATTTCCATTCTTGACTGGATATAAAGTAAAAGTAACTGGATGTCCAATTCCTGCTTTACTACCTTCAGTGATGAAATGTGAGGGAGATTTATAATACAAATAAGCACTCCTCCCATAAGCTGCTTGTTCAAGAAATGAAACCAGAACAGAAATGTCTTTTTTATAGAGAAGTCCTTTGGCTATACTTTGGTGAAATCATAAATGAACTAACTAGGAACACTGCTTGGCTTTCTCTTCAAAACATCATCAGTGTTTTCCCCCTCTTTTTATATCATGAGTAAGGATTAAACCTTTCTGCATTTCTTAACTTTGTTGGATTATAGGAAAGTTTGGAAGCATAGACTACTTCTTTGTAGACCAGCAGTTTTCAACCCATGTGTTGTATCAACCTCTGTCAAAAAACACTTTCACAAAGGTCACATATCACATATGTTGCTTATCAGATATTTATATTATGATTCATAACAGTAGCAAAATTATAGTTATGAAGTAAAAAAAATAGTCTTATGGCTGCGGATGTCACCACAACCTGAGTAATTGTATTAAAAGGTCACTGTATTCGCAAGGTTGAGAACCACTTTTTTAGATTCATCATCATCAGTCTAAAGTTTTGGTACTCTGGTAGTATGAGCATCATAGCTTACTTTTCATAATGCAAAAAAATTTAATTCTAGAAAAAGTAAATTTATTCTACCTGAATTTTCATTTTTTAAATATTTTGTGTGACCTAAAAATATCCATAGTAAATCTTCTTAATTAAATGTTAAGGTTAAACTTTTTCATTATTGTACATTTATATATTTTGTCTTGTATATATAACCCCTTTGAAATTTTTTATTGAAAATAGCTTTTTCTCATTAAATATATCTTGATTATAGCCTCCCCTTTCACCAATCCTCCCAGTTCCTTCCTACTTCTCTTTACCTCAGTAACCACTTTCTCTTTCTGCTTCTAATTAGAAAAGACTGCACTTTTAAGAGATAACAACCAAACATGATGAAATTAAGTATGATAAGATGAAGCAAAGCTGTCAGGTTGAAGTTAGACATGGCAAACCAAGAGGAGGAAAAGAGTTCCAATAGTGGGCAAAAGAATCAGAAATCCACTTGCCCTTGTAGTCAGGAGTCCCATAAAAGTACTAAGCTAATAACTAGTGTGTGTGTTTGTGTGTGTGTGTGTGTGTGTGTGTGTGTGTGTGTGCATGTGTATGTCTATGCCAAAGACTTGGTGTTGACCCATGTTGGCACTCTGCTTCCTTCTTCATTCTTGATGAACTCATATACTCTTTGCTTAGTCCACTCAGAGGGCCTTAATCTTCTGCTGTCCTCTATCACCTCTGCAGCTTACACTTTTTCTACTTCCTCTTTACTAGGATTTGCTGAGCTCGGATGGAGGGATTTGAAGGCCACTTCCAATTTAGACTTGCTCTGTGTCTAATATCTGGTTCTGTGTCTCTGTTACAGTTTCCATCTGTAGCTGGAGGAGAAGTGAACTATTATGGAAGAAGCCACCCAATGTCTATTTGACCTTGCAAGAAGGAACACATACCCAGTACCACTAGGTTAACTAAGAAGTAGAGAGTATATAGCCCAGAGACCTAGGGTAAACCCAAACACTACAGATCAAAAAAATAAATAAATAAATAAATCAAAATGACTTGTATGTTCTATATTTTAATGCTAACTACCACCTTGAATGACACGTAAAATAAAGGGAAATGTAACAATATTTTCAAGGCTGTTCCTTCTAAGGAATTAAAATATGGAGGACTGCCTGTTTTCTTCTGATTGTCTAAGCTTCTTTTTGTTATGTCTTTAAACCATCTAATTTAGCAAAAGTTGGAGGTGGAATTTTCTGCACAATACCCTCTGAGAACAGGTATTATGTAATACTTATTTAGAAATTTATGAAATTTGGGGCATGGATATTCTCAAAGTAGTGAGCTTTGTTAGGAGAATTGTCTTCAAGGTGTTTGTTAGTATAACATCTGAATTAGAATGGCAAAGGCACTTACTAGTGCTGCTTTAAAGCAGTCTCTACTTTTCTTTTCGATGTACTTGAACCCAAAATGTCTATCTTACTCCTAAACTAACAACATCTTGTTAGTTTATCTTCTTGCTGCTTTTATCAATTTTTGCAAACATTATAATATGACAGTAAGTCAAATATGTGTTCTTACATACTCACATACGAGGGCTTCAGATACTTCAAACTCATAAAAGGAATTCACCAAAACTCTAATGAAATAAAAGGCTGGATTTATTAAACCAACATTGCACTGGCAAAGGCATGCACTGCAGTTTGAGCAAGAATAGGCACACAGGTCTAAGACCCTGGTTTTTTTTGTTTTTTTGTTTGTTTGTTTTCCTTTAATTAATCATTCAATTCATCTACGTCTCAACTGACATCCCACTTCCAGGCTACCCCCTCTACCATCCCCCATCTCATGATATTCCACTTCCTGGGATTTTCTCTTCCGACAATCCCTTGTCCTACACCACATCTGCCCTTCTCTTCCCCTTTTCCTGTATGAGGGTGCTCCCCTATCCTCCCACACTCTCTCGCCCAATTGCTCCACCCTCCCCCTACTCTTGGGCATGGAACCTCCCCAGGGACCAAGACTCTGTTTTATCTGTCTTGCCCACAAAAGCCTGTATCATGTATCTGTCTCCTTATGGGTTTATTTAAACTATGTTTATTTTCCCATGTGTTCTCTTAGAATCAACTGAAACTTATAGTTGTTCCACCCTTCTGAAGTTACATAAGGTCTCATGATTGACCTTAACATTGTCTGTTTTTTATAAAATCCTGTGACTCCAATATTAATACATTATGTTATCTTGAAATTGAAATGTAATCATGAACTTTGATGTCAAGATTTTACAATAGCTTTACAAGCTACACAAACAGGAACAGGCTATATAGCCACTTCTGTTGACTTTACCAAACAAAACAACATGTAGCACTTGAGTAGACTCTTATTAAATATTATTTAAGATGAATGAAGAACTGAGTGCATTAAGAAATGAAGGTCAAATATGAGATTGGTTTGTATTTTTATTGTTCTGTTTTCTGTGATGTTCCCAGAGCCTTGAATGGAGTGACATAAATATCCTGTTTATGGCTCTGCAGTGAATTATATTTGATTCCAAATACCTTCAGTATGTAAGAATGTCAGCCTTCATTACAATTGATTTCACTTAAAACTTCTTTGGTGCAGAAATATAATTATTATGTGTTTTCTTTAAATATAATATATAAAGGCATGCATGAACTCACATGGCATATAAGTCTTCATAATTATTCAATTCCCATCAATGAGATGGTGGCTAACAACCATCTGTAATAGGATCTGATGTCCTCTTGTCCTCTTTTGGTGTGTCTGACACACCAGTATACTAATATGCATAGAATAAATAAAATATTAAAAAAATAATTTATATGTGTACGTGTGTGTGCACGCACACATGTATATGTGTTTATTTTATTCCAAAATAATACTGCTTACATAATGATAGTTAAAAATCATATTAGCAGATATATTTCTATTTCATATAAGTAAATGGTTTAAATTTGTAAGCATATAGGTTAAACTAGTGAGATAGCTAAATAACTATTTTGTTCTACATATTTATTAAAAGGCAAGAAAAAAGACATTATATCTTGCTATATAAGATATTTTTAAAAGTTAGCAAAGATGCGTTAATATAAATGGTATGATGATAACTGTATTTATTATAAACAGATGAGAATGATGTACAAATAAATGTTCTTAGAAGGAAGTCACCTTCTGTGAAAGAGAGAAAGTGTCAAATCCAATGCAATATCACTCTTCTTGGAAAAAAATATTTACAGGTTTTCTTGTGAAGGTGGTTTTGACAGTGTAGATTCTATTAGAAGAAAATGAGAGAACAGAAATTTGAAGAAGTAAGAACTTAGGTTTTAGAGAATTAAAATGAGTGGCCTAGAGATATGATACATCTATAAGAGCTTACTGTATAAGAATGAGGATCTGAATTCATATTCTCAGAATCCACAAAATTATATAACCTTGGTATATGTGATAATGTCTTCCATAGTGTTTTCAGGATCCAGAGGCAGGGGAACCCTTAAGGGTTTAAGTCCATCCAATTTAGAGGAATTGATGAGTTCCATCTTCTCATAAAAGAAACAGTCTCAAAAATAAACTGGAGAGGTGATTGAGGACATTAACCTCTGGTCTCCACACAATTGTGCACATGTGCTGAACACTCAGAGACACACACACACACACACACACACACACACACACACATTAAATGTTTGAATGTGTTGACACTCCTAACTAGGCTAGTAAGGCTTTTGATTATTTTGTGATTCTCATAACCACAGTGAATTTACTTTTCTGGGTAAATACTTTCATTATAAAGTAAAATTTACATTTCACATAAACGAAAAAAAAATTACTGATATAAAGGCAATGGGAAACAACACTGTATGTTGTGCAGAGACACAAAATAAGAAAGACCTTGTGACATTGGCAGAACTATGGTAAAGTTGCAATCTTCAACCTTCACCTAGCAACCAGTCCTTTCAAATTTGAATGTGCAGTACAACCCCCTTAAGTCATACATTTTAAGTAAGTCTTCGGCCTTGTGCTTCATAATTGTAATTGTGATGGAGGATGTGCTTTGCTGTGGAAAGGAAAGCAGTTGGGGGAGCAAGGTCTCCATTCTCTTTGAATATCACTGCATATTTATCAATCCTATGTCTGCCATGCACTATCCAGTGTACAGTAAGTCACAGAATCTTATTATCTCCCCCACCCCTCAGACACTCCTTGCAAAAGCATCTTTTGAGCAGTACATTGATGAATGAAAGGAGTGGAACTGTGGTGTTAAGTTTATTGAATCCTCTGGAATTTTTCTAGGATTCTCTGATGCTGGAGATGGTGAATTAAGTAACAAAGATGAATGGTCTTGATATCAATAAAGATAAAGCATTCTGCATCCCCATCCCTGCTGCCTTTCAACTTGAATAGTTTGACTATTGGTACTTTTTAAAAGTGTTATTAGATGAAATTTCCCTCAGAAGAAGCATGTAAGCCTTTGCATAAGAACTTTGCAAAAATCATAACCTACATTTAGAAATAAATTCGATTCCACTGATCAGATTTTTCATTTCATACTATGTTAAATTATTATATAAAACAAAACATATGTCCTATTTGTATAACAAGAGTGATGTCTGATAAATTTGCATTTATATATCTGTATATATAAACCTACATCTACATATGCATATATTTTCAAATTTTACTTTTCACCATTGCAAAAGAAAACGCTATAAATCATCATAAAACTATTTATTATTTGAACATCATAGTTTAGTCCTAAAATATCATTGCAGAATGGCCCATTTGAATAAACTTTCTAACAAAATCAGACATAAAGTCTTTTGCTAGATACCAAAAGGTTATATGCAATTTTTTTTATATTTTCCATATAGAACAAAATAGTCTCATTTTAACGCTTCACCATCAGTAAGAATAAGAAAATTGAAACAGATTTATTTTGTGAGAGGTTTGTTAAAAAAAAAATGTAGTTTGGCATAGCTGCAGAACAAATCTATTTAAACTCAATAGGACACTTATCTCTTTCTTTCCCTGAGGCAATACTGTCTGTCAGGTACAGAATAGAGTAGCATATAGCAATTACAGTCATATTAAAATGACAAAATTTAGTTTCTAAAAGGGTTAGGGGACTATAAAATGAGAGAAAAGAAGATCAGGAGACACTTGCATGCATGAGGCAAAGTTATTAAGGATTCATTCCTGAGCATAAGAGAATTTAAAGGTGCATTAAAGAGGCAGAATGCGGCTACACCATCATTTACATCAGGTGTTTAGGGGGATGCCAAGCTTTTGATCTCAGTTCAACCTTGGCATGAATAACAATGATTCTCAAAACATATATTTGAAATATAATTATTTAATAAAACCTTAAAATACTTTATTTTCAAAGAGGTTCACCCTTTCAGAATGTTACAGTTGAAATATTTATGTCCCTCTTACATGTGTGTGTTGACTTTTAAACTATAAATGGCTACTACCAAGAGAGTAAACCTTTGGAGATTATTATGTAGTGATGGTGCAGCTCTGCAGGGTAGACTTAGCCACCTTATAAAAGAAGTCCGAGGAGCTCATTCCTTCTCTCCTCCTCAGTGTCAGTTAGGTTACATTAAAAAGATGGTCATGGAAGAAATGGATGCTCAGTGAAGATAAAATCTAACCAGGACATTTTATATGTGGCGTCTCAATAACTCTGAAGAAAAGATATATTTATTTTAGTCATCTGATTTGTCACCACAGCCTACTAAGGCATAGGAATATGAAAATGTAGGACACAGAATCCCCTTGCACCCTTCTGCAATTTTGATGTGCTTTATTCCCAGTGGGGTTTATCAACTGCAGGCATTGTGTGGGGGAGTTGGAATATTAGAGAAGTGGGACCTAATGGCCAGTTGCTGGGGCATCTGCATTCAGAAAGGATTAACTCGAAAAGGAGTATCACTCAAAATTCCAATTAGTTCTTAGAGTGTGTTAACAGAAGAAGGGCATGGCCCTGCCTAACCCTAGATATGTGAATATTCTCTACTTAGCAAAGCAACCCAGCCTCATTCATACCATTAAGATAATGATCATTTGAAAAATATAGAAGTTTGTTATTGTGAAGGGGCTCTTGCTGTTATTTTGTCTGACAATATATAATATGTATTTTTAGAATTGTGTCACACAGGGAAGTGGGAAGAGCTATGAAGCTGCAGACTAGACAAGTTTAGTGATGCTGTGAGAAGCGTATTTCAGGTAATTCTCTGGACAACTCAAGGTTAGGAGAGAAAGAAACAAGACAGCTTCTGCATGAAAGTTTATTCCCCAAAAGAAGCAAGAACAAAATCAAGAAGGCAATGAAGAAATTGATGAAGAGGGAGGAGGAGGATAAAGTGGAAATTTCTGGTTTGGTTAGAGACTCAGGTTATAATGATGTTTTGCTGAGGCAGACAGGTGAAAGGTTATTTTGGTATAGCAAACACATGAAAGGACACATGATGTTTAGAAAGAATGTAAATATGACCCTACAGACTGTAGAAACTTGAGCATTGGTTCACCTTACTCCACCTTGCTAGTCTTCACTGATGAGACACGTGAATTGGTTTGCCTTACATTGCACTGCTGATCTCTGAGTGTGGTGAATTTATAGAGAAAAATTCACCAAAGAACTATTTATGTGATTCCTGAAACTTCTTGCTGCTTCTTCAGACTCAGACAGTGTGGTGAGCCTTGCAGCTTCTTCTGGATTGAACTGCCTTGTGGATTCATGTGTAGTGTCTGCCAAAGGGACTAGACTGCAGCTGCTGATTCATGTTTGGTGTTTGTTAATGGACTGGACTGAGAAAAACGAAGATTGAATTGTCCCAAAGAACTATTTCTAAACAGGTCTACTTCCTCCATATCCTAATAGCCTTCCTTTTCCACTACATCTGACAGTTGGTGGAATAAAGTGGAGGCTGAACCCTTATGAAAGTAGGTGGTGAAAAATATAAACCTACAAGTGGATATATCTGAGAAGAATTGGGGAAGGAGTGGTTCTGAAAATGATCAGGATATATTATTTGAAATACTTTAATAATTAAAATTAGTTAAATATTTGTTGCCTTTGCCCATGCCCTGGAGATAGGTGACAGTTAAGAACAGAAAAGTAGTGAAAGAATTTCTCATTGTTCAGAGGTAAGGGTGTGTACTTTTGGCTGTGTTTAGCCTTGCTTGAAAGCAAAAGGAAGCTGAGTATAAATTTTTGGAAAATTCAAAGAGTAAGTACATGAGCAACAAAACAATATTTAAAAGTGTGATGAGTATATCTCCTTCAAAACAGATTCACCGAGTAGACGAATGGAACCCCACACCAGCTGGGAAGACAAGAATAAAGAGCCCTGGCAGTGTCTCAGAAAAGGTTAAATAAATCACCTATCAGAGGTACAGGGCCTACCAAGATAGGAACATTTTACAAAATGGGCCTGAAGTATCCTCAGAGACTTACTTCACAGAACAACCTCAAGATTCCATATCCAATAGGAGGAAAAGTCTCAAAAGTAGGCAAAAGAGTCAGAAGTATACTTGGTACCAGTGTTAGGAATCCCCCAAAACCTACCAACCTGACAGCCATATATGCAGAGGATCTGGTGCAGACACAGGAAGGCCCCATGCTTGCTGCTTCAGTATCTGTAAACCCATGTGAGCATTCTATAGTTCATTCAGTGTGTCATCTTCTTCCTGTGCTCTCCATTCCCTCTGACTCCTACAGTCTTTCTGTCCCCTCTTCCTCAGGGTTCCTGAATTTCTGAAGGGAGGGACCTAATGGAGACCTCAAATGTATATTCTCTTTCTCTGCATAAGGTCTGAGTGTTGATCTCAGCACTATTCACATCTGCTGCTCGATAAACCATCTCTGATGGAAATTGGACAAGGCACAATCAATAAGTAGAGAAGAATATCATTAGGAATCAGTTCATTATTCCCCCCACCCCAGGTTTAATATGAGGTCTTTTACTTTGTCCTATTGCATCATATTTTGTGCTGTTTCTTCTCTTGGAGGCTTGTTCTTTTCTGAAGAGGAAACTGAGGGGGAGTGGGTCTGGGGAAGATATCAAGTGGGCGGCCAGGGAGAAGTAGAGAGAGGGAAAACTGTGGTAAGGATGATGACAGTAAAATCTAATCTCAAAAAAAGTTTTTAAGAAGATTCTAGTTTTCTAGTAAATCATTCTATATGTGATCTAAGTTTTTCCAAGTACTGTTCTTATAAATAGAATATCTAGGATGATGCAGGCTTTTCAAATGCGTTAGCTGTCAGTATTCTGGTGGCTTCCATAAAGATTGGAACAAAATGTCTGTTAGGCCAAGCTGGAAACTGTCCTTGGCGAGAGTCCTTAATATGCATGATAAAAATATGGGAGAAGAGCAGTCCTTAGGATCCTATAGGACCAGAAGCAATGACTACAGGAAAGGTCTACGGGCGACATATATCACCTGTCAAAGATAGTCAGTGACAACATTCAGAAGAGCTGAAAAAGGGAATGGCTTGAAGCCTTGAGAACCTAACCATTTTCCGGAGTGTGCACAGCAGACCATTAGGCAAATTGGGATCATTAAGATTTTATGTTTGTCATGATGTTGATCTTATAAGGATGGATTATTTCTTTTTAAATATTTTTATTTAATAATTTCTTTATTTACATTTCAAATGTAATCTCCTTTCCCAGTTTCCCTCCGCCTGGAAACCCCCTATCCCATCCTCTTTCCTGCACCCACCTCACTCCAACATCTCTGACCTCAATTCCCTTATCAAGCCTTCATAGAACCAAGGACCTCTCTTCCCATTGATGCCTGACAAGGCATCCACTGCTACATATGTAGTTGAAACCATATGTACTCCTTGGTTGATGGCTTAGTCCCTGGGAGTTCTGGAGGGTCTGGTTGGCTGATATTATTTTTCTTCCTATGAGATTGCAAACCCCATTCAGCTCCTTCAATCCTTTCTTTAACGCCTCCATTGGGGACCCTGTGCTCAGTCCAATGGTTGGCTGCGAGAATCTGCCTCTGTATTTGTAAGCCTCTGGCAGAGCCACTCAGGAGAGAGTCATATCAGGCTCCTTTCAGCAATCATTTCTTGATATGCAGTCTTTTTAAATTTTTATTACTGTTTCTGTATTTTACTATTTTTTTAATTTTTATTAATGCTCTGTAGCATTAGCATTACCTCATGCTGGATATACTATTGTATTTCAGAGTTTAAGTAAGTAACATTTTTGGTTTTATTTTGTTTGCTTTACTTTTCAAGCCTTGGAGCCAACCCAGAACTTTACATATGTGACAAAACAGTCCATTACTGACCTGCAGCCCCAGCATCACAACTGTTCTTATGACTTTACAAGGATTCAGATAATTCTTATAGAATCATGAGACTCTTCTCAAGGCATAGTGAGTTCACAAGGAGTGAAACTGGTCCACCACTCACTCAGATTTGATGTCTACTGGAGTGACCTAGCCACACTGTCCTTTTACCTACCTTTGTTATTGTATCTTCAAAGAACTGTTAACAAAAACCTAGTTGAAGTTCATGTCATATCCTTCAACCCCACCCCGCTAGCACAGTGAACTAAATAAACTCATTTAAAAAACAAATTTACAGACCTTTGAGTATTTTATTATATAGAAAATCTCCATGAATCCATGTCCTGCCCTAATGTGACCTCTATTATCAAATTTTCCCTTAATATTTTACCTTTCTTGCAACTACTGACTAGTGATTATTAAGGTTAATCTCTGACTAAGAACTGTTAAGGTTAGTCATAATTATCAACTTATTGGAATTTAAAATTTCCATGAAAATATACCTCCTCATATATCTACAATGGAATTTCCAGAAAAATCTAATGAAGAATGGAAGACCCAAACACAAACTGAAATGGAATCTAAACTCTAACTTTAACTTGTATCTATCTGGTTGTCCATATAGGATGGTGTGATTTGTTAGATAAGTTGATCTCTCAAAATCATGGTGCTCTCCTGTATCATTTTTTTTCCGTAAACTCTCACTCTCATGAAGGTAGAAATCTTGACGTGATTCACCAGTCTGTTTTCATTATAATGTGCAATTTATTCAGGATCCATTTTTAGACCTGTGCCTCAGTTTCTCAATCCCCATATGAAAGGAAACTTACAAACACTACAACTTCTGTAAAGGTTCTTCTATCTGTATGTGATGGTTCATACTTCTCATCCCCTACCTGGTGATATTATGACAGGCATATTGAAAAGTCAATGCCAGCCTGAACTACATAGAAAGTTCCAGGTCTCCCAGGACTATAGAAGGATTGCATTTAAAAAGTAAAATGAAATGTTGAAGACAAACAATATTTTTAATTTAGAATTTCAGCTTGATTTTTATAATACAAGTGTTATTCAAAGTATATTCACTGGCCTTGCACTAGCAGTATTATGTGAGAACATTCTAGAAGTATAAACAATTAGACTGTACACCAGAATTACAAGTAGCATAGAGAGTCTGCTCTATTAACTCTGGTAATGGTTTTGGTGTAACATATATCCAAGAAACTGTTTTATGCAGTGTACTCATTTACATAATTCTGTACAAACTTTACATATGGATTTTTCTACATACTCTTTTCGTACAATGTTTTCATGATTATGAATAACTATAAGCATTTGTGTAGTCTAAATGTCTCAGTGTAGACAAAAAGCATCATTCCTTATTTCCTTAAAGTCTAACGGAAACTAATATAAATATGAATAGAAGTAAGCCACAAAGTTATAAGGCCTCGCTTTTTAAATGATTTGAAAGCAGACATTGGGACTTCTAATTTACACATTGATTGACACATGTAAATGTAAATTGGAATCACTACTTCTAACTTTTTCATGCCACAAAATTCTGTAGATGCAATCATGATGGAAATACCTTCTCCAAATAAACTTTAATGTCTTTGTGAAATCAGCTAAGCATTTAGATAACGTTTGGTTTAAGGAAATGTACAAATAATATCACATTTTCTTTTTTATCTATACCTCAACATCAACAGTAGGTACACTGTAAGCCTCAGATCAATATTTATCCCCATTTGTACATGCTTTTCAAGATGGTGATGCTTTTTTTTTCAGTATTTCTTTTTTTTATTATTTATTTTATTTTTTTTAATTTACATTCCAAATCACTTCCCCTTTCCCGTTTCCTCCCTCCCCGAAAGTCCCATAAGCCCCCTTCCCTCCCTCTTTTCTCCATTCAACCCCCTCTCGTTACTCTGTCCTGGCGTTCCCCTACATCCAGTCTTTCCAGGACCAGGGGTCTTTAAAAGGATATTCTTAGATTCTTTGAAACCACTGGCAAGATGGCTCTGTAGAATGGTCACTTACCACCATTAAGTCAACAGGAATCCATGTTCATGACCTATGTGGCAGAAAATGATAACCCACCCCCTCTGGGCACACATGAACACATGCACACACACACACACACACACACACAACACAACACATACTACTATTACTACGACTACTGCTATGACTTCTAGATAGATTTTAAAAGATAATTGCATACCTTTCAGTAGAGGCAAGCTATGTCAATTCAGTATAAGAAAAATTATAATCTCTGAACAAGTAAAATTTAAAATATCAAAACAGTTCTTTTCAAAGAAGGTCAACTTTCAGAAGTCAAAATTTTCCATAGTGTGTCTTACTATGACTACTGTGTAAAGTAATAATTTGTGAATGAGATATTCTATTTGACATATAAAATGTTAGCATCTGGAATCACATAACTGGCTTGCTCTAAACTAAACATATCTCATAAAGATATGAGATTCTCAAACTAAACAAACTCATTCAAAAAACCCTTTAAGCATTCATTTGTCCTATTTCTCTTTGGGGAACATACATTTTCCTTTGTATTTGATACTAATTCACATGTATTTTTTTGTCTCTTTTTTAAAACAGTTCCATGTGAGGTTTATTGAGAGGGGAAAGAGCAAAGATAACAGTAGAAAGAGAAAGGCGGTGGGGGGATTGCTCCTCTTATATATACGGATGGTGACATGGTCACAGGTAAAGGTGAGCCCAATGGATTCTGGGAATATGGTGGCTGTTGCCTTGGCAACAGGTGTACAGGTCGCACTGTCACCTATGTGATGTTACAAGTTTTAGAGGTCCTGGTACCAACATTCCTCCCTTCTTATTATTATAAAGAGAAGGAAAAAGAGGAGGAGGAAGCTGGTGGTGAAAGGCAATGAGGGCACTGTGTCTCTTAAACTGCTTCTTGCTGTCTAGGGGCATTGTCAATCTTGGGGTGTAGCTGACTTTCACCATAAGTATCCACTTGGTAAAACGTTCACACCAGGTACCTCTGTGAACAGCAGCTCTTCTGTGGGCAGAGGCTGGTAATCCTGTAACTGGAACTGATTAATAGTTTGATTAGAAATTTTTTGTATTTGCCCTTGGAGGAATGTAGAAACAAAATTAATTAGACAGGGAGCAAATAACAATACCAGGAAGATGACTAGAAAAAGTTTTACAAAAGGGAGTATCCACTTCAATATAGGGTTTTTGAAAATCCTAGAAATGGAGATCTCATGATCCCTGAAATTCTTTATTATTTATCCCTGACTGTAGCTCCTGGATTTTATTTCTCACTCTTCCGGATTTGTTGACATAGAAACAGCATTCTTCTTGAAAGAACAGGCAAAGGCCACCTTCTTTAGCTGTCAGGATATCTAGGCCCCGTTTGTTCTGAAGCACCACGGCTGCCAAAGAATTGATCTGTCTCTGGATAGTAAGCACAGTTTCAGTCATTCCTTGAAGATCGTTTTTAAACTGGGAAGTGAATGTATTATAGTGGGACATGGAAGTCATTATCCCTGCAACTCCAGGATTAGCATCTATCTCTATTCCATAGCATCAAAGAACAGCATGACCTGAACTGCCCTCTTATGTCAGGCAGCTATCATATCTACAACTGGGATTGGCAGGGGCTTATTTCCCTGGAATACTCTCAGTTCAGGGAAAAGGAGTACTAATGTGCAAACTCCTGACCAACTGGCAGGTAAGCGATGATATACGTGGGTACCACAAAGAATTGATGTGTTCTAGACTGCAGGGCATTGTGGCAGAGATGATATATCAAGGATTATGGTTCTATTGCAGTCTAGGGAGCTTAGTGTTCCTACAGAACGTGTCCCAGAGGTCTTAAAACAGTTTGCCATGCCAAAGAGAAGGACAAAGGTAAGGTACAGAGTCATGGCAATATTCGAGTCAGGACAGCTGACAAAAAGTAAGGTAAGGTTACTTGACAGAATCACCAGAGAGGCTGTAAGTGCCAATTTTGAGTCAATTCCAGGGGGTATGCATAACCAGCAATCTTTAAAGTGACCATCCAAGGTCAGGGTCTGAAGCAAAATGCGAAATGACCCATTTATGATGGGTGCTGTCAAAGAGGTAGGACCTTGGAGGAGTGTTTGATTATCTCCCCTACTTTTCTGATATCTAAGGATTGGGCAATTGAGATCTATTTTCTCTGAATATGTATCGTACTTACTGGAGAACTGGGCAGATTGTTATGGTAGAGCTTACCATCAACTCCTGTCTCCCGCCTGGAATCCCATGGGTCTTGTATGTAGAAAAAAAGTGTCTTGTGGTGTTGATAGAAGAAATGATTGATCTGTGATCCTAGCATATGTATCTGACAAGACCAATATGAGTAGCCCCTGTATTTGTCTGGCCATTTTCTACAAAAATCTTTTGTCTGGTCAAAAAGAAAGCAAGTACAGAGATCATAATATTTAGATGGGATAACAGATACAGGGATGATAGCGATTTGGATCGGTTCCTGGCATCTGGTTATGGAGCAGTTTCCTGATCCTATTTGGAAAGATTGCTTGTTATCTGTGGGGGTTTCTTGAACCTCGAATCTCTAGATGTAAGGACTGCCTTGGATGGAAATGTAAAACAGTAGGGGGAAGACAAGAAACCCATGTCTAATCCAGTGAGGTTGATATCGGCTGCTGGAGTGGAGTCTCATTTTCTGGGACTGGGGACAAGGTGGGTGGTCTTGATGTCCTCTGGAGCTTAACAGAGCATGGTCCTAGTAGAGTCCAGTAACTGGATGACAACAGGAGAATGATGTTTAGCAACAGAGAGGTTCTGGATGTCCCAAACTCTGGGGTCCACCTGAAAAGCTGGTAAAGGAAACAACGTGTTAGTGTTAGTAGGTTGGCTGGCTAGGAGAAGCAGAGGAACTGCTGGCGAGCTTGGGTTCAGGCAAGTGGGGGGGGGAGCAAAGGAAATAGAGTCTCCCAACTTAGCTAAAAGATCCCTTCCTCATAAGGGAACAGGATAAGTTGGCACTACCAAAAAGGAATGGGTAAGGGGTATACCCCTAAAATGCAACTAAGTGGTGGGGTCTGATGAGGAAGATAAGGTTGTCCTCCTACCCAGACAATAGGAAAACGCGGTGAGGTAGCTCCTCAAAACTCCATCAGGACTGATTAAGTGGCCCTGGAGTCCAAGAGGAAGGAGATGGGCCACCCACATACCATGACAGCTACCCCAGGCCCCCTGCTGGAGATGGGTGTGGTCAGGTCGAGGAAGATCTGGCCCCTTCAGTCATCCATACTCAAGCCTAGGAGGTCAGCTGGAGGGGAACCTGGATGGGATGTCCCTCTGTTCTGCATGACACAAGGGCAATCAACAGACCAATGTCCCTCCCGATAGCACTTAGAACATGGTCTCTTGGCTTGTGGGGGTTAAGGCAAGACCTCGCCCACTGACCTTGTTGACCACATCTATAGCAGGGAGCTGGTGGTTCCTGAGCCTTAGAAGGCCAGGGGTCTGGGATAGTGGCTGGAGCTGGTAGGACAGCCTTTGCCAGGATGTGGTACTTTTGTTTTCGGGGGTTTTTATCTCTCCGAAATGCCTCATATCCAATTGGATATGTTCTGTCTGTTTGGTGATTTTCGTCTACATGCATTCTTGCCTCTTCCCAAACTCACCTGCATTCATCAGGAAGTAAAATATTAGTAAGAATCATATGAACATCATGGAAAGTCAAGCTATAAGATTGAGTGATGTACTGGAACTCCTTAATAAAGCTGGAAGAGTTAGAAGTATAGGAACCCAGTCTGCTTTCTGTTTGAGAAAGTTCATTCAGCGAGAAAGGAACAAGTACTCTGACCAGACCATCAACTCCAGTCACTTCCCTTAAAGGAAGGACCGGTGCTGGGTCAGGTGTTCTTGGAGGAGGAGAAGGACTTGGGGGTCTGGCTGTAGCTTTATAGTGCATGATAGGATGGGTAAAGGTTGGTACCAGTTCAGGGTGTTTGGAGCGACCTGTAGCTGGCACAGAATGAGGGGAGGGGTCTGGAGAGGTCGAGTTAGTAGGCTCCAGGGCCTGGTGAGAAAGAGAAACTGAGGCAACAGTTTGGGTTTTAGCAGGCACAGTGACAGATATGTGGTAGAGTGTAGAATTATCCAGTGGAAGGTGGGTAGGGTTCATGACTAAGAGAAATTGGGCTGGGGGACATGAAGAGCAGAGAGAGGGTTTAAAGCAGAGATAGATGAAAGTTTGAACATATAAAACCTCATTCCATTTACTGGACTGCTGGCAGTATGTATGGAGATCTCTTAAAATGATTGGGTCTAGAGGGCCTTTAGGTGGCCACTTGAAGTTATTATCTAAAGGGTATTGAATCCAGACATTATTGCAGAGGTATATAAGTTTTGAGTGCCTCAAATTGGGCATTAGTTTCAGAGATTTGAGATTTTCCAGGACACATCTCAGTGGGGTACCTGGAGGTACAGTCAGAGTTAGTGCCCATCCAGTGAGAGGGAAGTAGCTAAATAATCAGCACCTGCCACGGACCACCCCAGCCAGGTATGGGGGTCCCTGGGATGAAGGTTCTCAAAGTCCAGGTGGGTAAGAATTCGGCGGCGACAAACAGAAACAAACACTGAGGCAGTTTGAATTTGAGTGTATGTTGCAGCTCTCAAGCAGGGGATTTTATACATTAAACCAAACATGACACAACTCTTAGAAACCATATCCAGGGAAACAATTGTGAATACTAATAAAAGTCACTTGATATAGAAAAGCACAAAAATCATCCAAACATTATAACTCTGAAACTGTGTATACAGTGAATCACAAACAGAACAGGTAATATCATTAACAATTCTAAAAGAATATATTCAATAGGGCGATCGTCCAAGGCTAGTGGCATATTCCCAAGAACAGGTTAATAAATCTTTTATGGTCAGTGCTCTTAACCGCTTAGCTAACTTTCCAGCCCCTATGATTAATTATTGCTTAACATCTAATGCCTGATTTTTATAAATCTTCAAAGCATAAATTTAAATTATTTTAATTTTTTTCTAATTAAGGCTTTCTTTACCATATACCAAAACCCACCTCCGATGACACACATGTAGCCATATAAAATTTTATTGTTGGGAAAGTTTTTATTTATCATAATAATTTTATAAACAATTTGAAAAGTAAAGCATTGGTTTCCCTGGAGATAAGGTCATGTTAATGACCCATCTCAAGGGGTAGTTTCATACCCGTTATTCTTGCTTAAGATCATTGTTTGGGCTACCAGGAACCTGTAGGTAAGAAAAGGAATGAAAGAAAACAAAATGGAAAAATTGCCATGAGAAATACAGCTCAGTTGTTTTCTCCAGCCGAGAGTTCCACATCCAGTTTCAGGAGACCTTCTTCTTTTGAAGTCTAATGCCTCAGTCTGTGGAACTTGTCACACAGATTGTACTGGGATCCGTGTGGCAGCACCAGTGTTCCAGAGGACTATTAGCAACATGATTATGGCCAAGCTAGAAATTCAGGTCGTCACGAGAAAATCTAGTGTCCCTGCAGTGACATTTCCCAGAAATGTAGAAAACAACCTAATCTGATCCAGGATTTTTGGCAGCCACAAGAGCTAAAGGGAATTTTAGATTGCTTTTGAGAAGGGGAGTCACCCAAGGGTTCTCTGTCCTCACACGAATGTCATCCAGGAGGCCAGTCATATGGACTGGGCATTGAAAGCCAATCCTTAGCACAAAAGAGGATGACAAGGCCTTATCTGGGCCTAAGGGTTCCTCCAGTAAACAGGAGAAACTTCTCATCAATTAATATACCTAGTGTGTGTTTGTGGGCATTTCCAGCCTGGTAGCAGGAAATGTGGAACTGTTTGGTCTGTTGCCAGGAGGCAATTCCTCGTGGTAAGCTTCAGTATACAGCTCATGTGGTAGAAGTCTGTGAGTCTCACAGTGGTAACAGCAGCGATGGTCGGCGCAGTGGTGGGAATCCACAAGGTGGATGACAGCAGGTGCTAATAGATGAAGCCCACATGGTGTAGTAGTGGCTATAGGAGGTGATGGTGATGGCGTTGGTTCTCTGGAGGCAGCAGTGGCTTCCTGGACGCTAGATGGCGACTGCTGGTCTCCTGGGTCTGCAGCTCCCCTGCATAGAGATTCCCAGGTTTTGGCACCAATGTTAGGGTCAGCAGGCAGTAGAGGCTTCAGAAAGACCTCACCAGGCCAAACAGTTCCATGTGAGTTTTATTGAGAGGGGAAAGGGCAAAGGTGACGTTGGAAAGAGAAGAGGGGAAGAGAGCCACATATATTCCTAGAGCAACTATGTTGACAGCCAAGTAGAAATTGTATACTGTGCCAATGAGACAGAATTTATAAATGTTGTTCTGCTACGTTACTAATGTTCAAAGCTTTAGAATGTACAGGTATTTATATTTAAATTTACTTATATACTTCCTCAAACACATAATGCAGTGAACAATGTGCACATTGTGCTCCTAATAAAATGTATTATAATATAGTAACAAATGTAATCACTTTAGAACCTCAGACCGCTATAAGGTTATATGGGGTGCAATGCCCTAGAAACAGGAACAATCACAGCTTTGACTTATTATGATTTTTGGCCTTTGTGTTCTGAGGGAAACTAAAATGTATTTAAAACAGAGTTCCTCAATGATCTTTTAATTTTGTGCCGCAGGCACGACATTATATGTAAATGATGAAAGACTGAGAAGCATTGAATTCTTTTAGAAAACCAGTTTTCTCACATCTAAGTAATCCTTCAAAGAGATCATGCTACAATTTGCTAGCAAAAAGGCCCTGGTAAGATTTACAGAGAAAAATGATGGCCTGAAAAGAGAAAGCTGTAAATACTTATATCAATACTTATATCAATTCTTGAAATATATTAGGAGTTCAATATAAATAGTTAAGTGAAAATGTTTTAAAAAGTTTTAAGTATTATATAAAACTGTGTCAGATCAATAATGTAAGCAGAACAAATGTTACAATAGTAATGTTCAGTGGCACACTCCGTTACATTAACAAATTAGGAATCTGAAGCTGACAGTGCCAAGATTTTAAAGAGAGTCTATGTTCTACAGTAAGTTTTAGGCCAGACTGTGCTACACTGTAAAACCCTGTTTCAAACAACAATAATAGTATAAGAAAAGAACTAAAACACCCAAAGTTATATTATTTTAAATTATTATCTAAATAAAATAAGTAAACAATATTGTACATGTCTCACGGGTTTCTATTCTACAATAAATGCCAGAAACTTTTATATTTCTCATGATCAAATGTTATTACCTTATCTGTGGAAGATGGTCAAATTTTTGGTTAGTTAACAATTTTACTATATATCTGCCAAGGTTTCTGTCCTGTCCTACTGTGTGGTATCCTTGGTTTTTATTTTCTCAATGCCTACTCTTGCTGCTTGACACAGGCAGAGTAAAAAGCAAGAATGAAAGTATTCTCATGAAATACAAATTTTGGCTACAGGGAGGGAACTTCGTTTTTTTCTTCTCCAGAGTCAGAGTCGAAAAGACTACCTATGTTCAAGTTTGTCAATTCTGTAGAGGTACATATATTCAACTATTCATTGCATTGAAAATATAAAGCGTTTCCACAAAATGGACACCATGAATTACAGTGACTGTATTTCACCTCATTTTGGAAACAACTTGTTCCTTGGGCTAATTTAATCTTCATTTAAAAAAAATTGTCTCTTCCTTTTATGTGATAGGAGATTTGAAGAAATGTAAATGTACATAGAATGCCTGCATAAAATTTACGAGTGATATTTAGCAGAGAAGGAAGCTGTAACCATAATTAAGTGAAATATAAAAGTGTTACATTCCAGAAACATCTTGGTCTATATATTGCTATATATTTCATCTATATATTGCTAGCTATATAAAGTCTTATTTAGTGACATTTATTTCCTCATGACTATTTTCTTCTGTTACTGATAATCACAGAGACATAAACAATCAAGTTATAGACTTTCAATATACATTTTTATCTTATTCTATTTTGGTAACTTTACCTTATACATTTCCTTCTAGATTGTTCTTTGCAAGTTGCTGGACAAAATGGTTTGATTTAATTTTGAGTATATTCAGACACAGAAACCTTGCATCTACTCATGAATTCCCACATCTCTTTGCAGATTCTCATTTTTCTTTTGTATGAAATAATAAAATTAAATTGATGGGTTACTGACTATTTTAAGCTTGATATATTGTCTTATCTCACAACACCAGCAAGGAATTCAGACCCAGCAAAAATTATTATATACTTCTCTCATATATTAAATCCACAACTTACATGAATTGTTATTGTTATGTACATACTCACATACACACGTGTGTGTGTGTGTGTGTGTATGTATTTAGGTGCATGAGTGCATGTGTGTGTGTGTGTGTGTGTGTATGTGAGTATGTACATAACTCACTGTATATATATTCAGTATATTCTATAATTTATTTAATGAATAATATTTTCCTATCATATAAGTTTTTCACTCTACTCTTCAAAAATTATTCTCTGATTTTCTGCAGACAGCAGAATCTTTTGGTGGACTTTTGTAGCTGACAGTGCCATTTGATTAGGCTTTTATTTTTGTTTTATTTTGCTTTATTTTGTTTAGCCTTTTTAAACGTAGTGCTACATGTGAGTGGAACACATATTAAGTGACTCTGCCTTTCATATCTTTTCTATAAGTCACATGACATTGATTATTAGTGTCAATACAAAATAATATTAATTAATGACCCCTTACTAAAAATATCTGAACATGTAGAAACTGATATTTTAATAAATAATAACTAGATGTTTTCTGATTTGTAGGAATGAGTTTCTGGCTCTCAAAGTAATGTGGATTTGCTTAGGTGTCAGGCCAGTTGTGCAGATCTGTGAATTGTCAATCACGTTGTTTCTTTGTGAGAATGCAATGAGTAGAGTACTCATGTGTAAAATATCCATCATCTTTAAATACCCTGTAGCATATTGTATCTTAACTTCAACACTCCATCTCAGAGAAAAACGTCTGAAAGCATAGAGATAAATTTAACTAGTGAAATTCGAGTTTAATTCCAAGTGGAATTAAAAAAGTAGGCTTACTGATTACAGTGAGAAATCTCTCATTTCTGATCATGAAATTTTATGTTTAGCTCTAAAGTGGCAGTAGCTTGAAAAATTAGTCATTTTGTTAAACAATGTGTTTTTTTTCAAAACAAGCTATAGTAGAGAAAATCAGTTGTAATAAACTAAAACTCTTCTTGGTTCTTGATTTCTCAAAAAATTCCATCAGCTTTCACCAAAATCCTTATGAAAATGTAGATCCAATCTGGACAATATGTTTTTATGTCAGTATAAATGAGAAATACAGTATCAACAATCTGAACTCAGTGGACATAAGAGATATTGTGATTTAGAACTACATATAACCTTATATCAAAGTGAAATCAAATGTGTAAGATAATTTCAGAATCAACTCGAAGCAAGATTGGGTATATGGGAAACAAATCACCACAGAAAAACAAATAAAGGAAAAACATCAGATAAAGTTATAAAAAAATATGACTTTTTACTTATAATGAGAAATAGTCATTCATATTAACAAAACAAGAAAATGTGAAAAAAATGACCTTTCTCTAAGTAAGGACATGTGGTCAGGACTTGATTATAACAATACATTGTGACATTTTCTACTAATATTCTATTCATATTAATAAACACCTAAATAGAAGTTTACTAACAAAATAATACAGAATTTTGGTTCCTTAGCTGTAGATATCTTTTTAGACTTTGTATTGTGAGCAAATAAAAACATGATTCCAAACATCTTCAAAGTTTGCAACTGCATTGTCATTAAAGAGATTGTCAGCGGATCCTTAAAATATCAAAATGTTCACAACTTCATATTTGGGTCATATTTCTGTATCTACACAATTATGAACATGTATCTTTCAGCATTTGTATCAACCTATGGCAAGGGGAACAAAGATGTTAGATAAAAGAAAACAGGTATAGAAATTTCTTTGGATGAAGATAGTAATCTACATGAGTGAGAGTCTTAAGTAGATATCTCAGACCATAAAAATGTAGAGTTGCTCTCCCAATGTACTTTATGCTATCTCATATTTTTTGCCAAGTTTATCATACCTTAACTCTCATTGGCTGAGTCAACATAATTGTTTTCCAAAATGAAACCATTTGTCTTAAGTACATAGCTATAATCATCCCACATTCAGTTATGTTCTACCAGCAACCACATCAACAATTTATGGTGCTACATACTTCATTGAAATCACTCTACTCAACAGTTCATCAGTTTTATATATTGATATCACTAATGAATATGACTTGTGTCTGAGTTTTCTCAAATTTTGTATACTAAAAGTAGTTGCCTTATACTATCTAATCATAAAACGTCTTAATTTCATATTTTCCTCTTTTTTCAGATATCTTGACTGCGATACCAGTGAATTTTAACAGGGATCAATCCCTTGCCAATGCTGTGATGACCTCTTGGGAGTGCCAAATCAGTGGAAAATGCTCCAGAGATCATACCAACATGCTTAGGTAACTGGAACTCACTGTCCATGAGGTAACTGGAACTCACTCTCCATGAACCTAAAAATTCTCTGGATGACTGATTTCTTCATACCAGTATATGGATAAGTGAAGATTGCTTCTAAATTCTCTCCATGTTATAGAAACTCCCTTGTAATGGATCATTTTAACTAAAATGTACACCAAAACTACAGAAATTTAACTCTTGCATGAAAACTGAGGTCAATTAATGTAAAAAAAAAAAAAAAACATTAGCAAAGATGGTGGTAATTAGGAATAGTTTCATACCACTCTCCACTCTTTGGATTTTCGTTGCAACAATAGATTCATCTTCCCAAGAAACTGGTGAATTTGCTTGTCACACTTCCAGACTTTCCCACCAAGTGCTCCATTAGAAAGGATAAGATACATGAGAGACTTTGGATATGCAGGAATTTAAAAATAGAATCTCTATCTTCATCATAATGCATTCTTGTTTCGCAAAACTCTTTATGTCAGCTAATAGGTTCACTAAGGTAAAATTTAAAGATCATATTGAGCAATTTATTCCCCCTCTGCCTGTATTCTTTCAGTTAAGTGCCACAGCAAACTTATTGTAATTGTCTATTCACTGCACATCACCACTGCCTTTTCACACTTAAGACTTTTACTGTTTCTTAAATAAGGCTTTTATTCCTTTCTTTTGGTTTATCACAGGAAATCAACATTTCCACCATTATCTTATATGTAAGTCAGATCTTATTTTTCTAATTGCCAGACTAACTTTATGTAGTTTCTTTAAAAATACTGCATAGACATATATGTTATATGTGATACATATCAATTATATATTATATGTAAATAAAAATAGCTAAATCACATATATATAAATATAAACAAAATAGCTATATATATGCATATATATATTTTTTAAATAGCTGTAAGTTGACAGCAGACAGTATCATGAGACAGACGTCAAATTTCATTTGCTTCTTAAAAAACCATGCAAATTTGAAAATATCCTACAATCTAATATATACAAAGAACTCAAGAAGTTAGACTCCAGAGAGCCAAATAACCCTATTAAAAAATGGGGTACAGAGCTAAACAAAGAGTTCTCAACTGAAGAATATCTAATTGCTGAGAAGCACCTAAAGAAATGTTCAACATCCTTAGTCATTAGGGAAATGCAAATAAAAACAACCCTGAGATTCCACCTCAAACCAGTCAGAATGGCTAAGATCAAAAACACAGGAGACAGCAGGTGTTGGCGAGGATGTGGAGAAAGAGGAACGCTCCTCCACTGCTGGTGGGATTGCAAGCTGGTACAACCACTCTGGAAAGCAGTCTGTCGGTTCCTCAGAAAACTGGGCATGACACTCCCAGAGGATCCTGTTATACTACTCCTGGGCATATACCCAAAGGCTTCCCCTGCATGCAATAAGGACACATGCTCCACTATGTTCATAGAGGCCTTATTTATAATAGCCAAAAGCTGGAAAGAACCCAGATGCTCCTCAACGGAGGAATGGATTGAGAAGATGTGGAATACTACTCTGCAATTAAAAACAATGAACTCACGAAATTCCTACACAAATTGTCAGAACTTGAATATATCATCCTTAGTGAGGTAACCCAATCACAAAAGAACACACATGATATGCAGTCACTGATATGGGGATATTAACCCAGAATCTCAGAATACCCTAGACACAATTCACATATCAATAGATTTCCAAGATGGAAGGAGAGAAACCTGGTCCTGGAAAGACCTGGAAAGACTGGATGTAGGGAATACCAGGACAGAGAAGCGAGAGGGGGTTGAATGGGGAGCAGAGGGAGGAAAGGGGGCTTATGGGACTTTCGGGGAGGGAGGAAATGGGAAAGGGGAAATGATTTGGAATGTAAATAAAAAACTTAGAAAATAATTATAATAAAAAAATTCCTACAGGGAAATTGCACCTAATATTTATTAGAGCTTCATCAGCAGCTGCTCTATATTATAAAATTATATATTATGAAATAAATAAACATTATTTATAATATTTATACCATATATGGACTCTATATACATACATATGTACATATTCATACACAGGCATTCACATATGTTGGCTTTCTGTTTGTAGTCCTACTTAGAAACTTTATCTTCATTGTAATGTATAAACAGAATAACTCTAAGAAAGGTTGCTTTATCTACTGAGTTTTAACATTTATCTGAATTACAGTTTACAGCTTCCTAAATATTGGTGATACATGTGGTGGTTACCAACAAGTCACAGCAAATTTTCACCTATCCAGTCATGATGGAGTAGGATAAATGCTAGTCTAAAGCAGATACTTAGAAAGCTATGATGTGCAATTACCTTGTAGGATATATATATATATATTTTTAATGTTTGAAGATCATTTCTTAGAAAGAAGCCAGTGAGACATTATGGCAGTTGACAGGAAGCAGGTTGAGTGCCCTCTGAAGGGTCAAGGGCAAAGATCAACAGCCACAGTGCTGATATCACCTACTGAGCAGTCCTAGGTTTAAGTTATTCAAAACAGTTTTTAGAAAGTGTTTATTAACATCCAGATGAGACAGTAGAGAAACATTGACATGGGACAAGATGTTCATTTTAATCCTAAAGCCTAGTCTATTTTGAAAAATCGGTAGTGAAATTTAAAAATTTTATCTTCATTGAAATGGCTTTTTACAAGCAAATGAAATTTGATTCACATTTATGGTGCTCTGTGTTACTCAAATTTATAGCTATTCACATATTTCTCCACTTTTGTATACTGATAGCCCAATCTTCCATTCCGTAAAACCTTGCTGTTCCTCAGACTCTATAATGCATCTAAGACATTTTCTGGAAATAAAATTGTAAGTCCACCTAAATTCTTATTATCCTTAAAAAGCTGGATGAAATTTTAATCTCTAAACAATTGTTCCCTCATTTGTGTATCTGAATATTTGACATGTATTATATATTTATAAGTAATGTGTAACTGCTGTAATTTACACTTTACCTCTCATCTATTATATAATACATCTATGCTTCATGTGGGTGATCCATATGATAGCAGAATATGTATGTTATTTGCTAAATTATGTTTGTAATTCACAAAAAGTTCTGGTTTTAAATTTTGTATAACCCTCCCTGATGCTACATTTCAAAATCCTGGGTTTAGTGTGAGAAAGACCAACAAAAGTGTGTTCATCTAAGAGATAATATTCAAATGCCATGGCATATGATTTAGGGAAGGAGTAAACAAAGCTCAAGAAGTCCGAAGGTTCCACATATAGTCTCATGTGGTGTCCCATCATGACTAATTTAAATGCAATAAAAACGCCAGCCTGGTTGTTTACAAGTGACTGGGGGTTTGAGTTCTTTCATCCAGAGCTACTAGAGACTCTAGATGAAGTACTAAAATAAGCAATTTAATGAATAAATAATTAACATGCAATTAAAAAGTTATTAAAACAGACTGGCATTAGCTACATGTATACTGAAGGTCTCACAGGTTTCCTGTAGATTAGCACTTAATACTTTTATCTCTAGTATTAATATTGGTTAATGGTCTTTTTAGTCCTAAGTAAACAGCATTTTTATCATTTATCCTCAGAACAAAAATATATACTGTCATATTACCTAATTTCCTTAAAGTTTGAGTATAGATTTTTAGAGCATAATTAGTTGAATTATTTTATATTTTGAGTGAAAACTATTTTGAGAAATCATGTTGCCAGTAATTGTACTCATTGTATATCTAGTGCCCCATAAAACCACCTGCTGTTGACCACTTAGCAGTTAAAAAGTGTTTTACCAGAAATCATTAAATAGTAAGGAAATTAGCTGATTTTAAACCCTAAATGGTAATTTTTAAATAAAGTTATATTCATGTGGTTTATAGGTACTTTTTTTTTTATCACCCATGCTTTTTCTTTACAGTTGTAATAAACCTAGAGCTATTCCAAGTACATACTATACTAACCTCTTTAATTTTATCATGAAGACAACATTCTGGGGGCTAATGGGTATGATGTTTGTTAAATGAGCCTGATGACTAGAGTTCAGATCACCAGTGCACACATGAAAAGACTCTTATGCTGTTCTCTGCCTTTCATTGCAGTGCTGGGGATGTAAAGTAACCCAGGGGCTCACTGGTAAGACAACACAGCCAAACTGAAAGCTCTGGATTCAGTGAGAGACCTTGTCTCAGAAATTGAGTGTAGAGAATAATTGAAGATAATATGTTAGCTGCTGGCCAACATAGGTCAATATACCTGCACATATGCATATATGGTCTCTAAAGGCCCACATACATGTATACCCACACAAAAATACTACATTCTATGAAACCATAGCCTAGGTGGGACATAGCCATTCTATTGCACACACCTATGAAACAGCAACTGTTAATATATATAGCTACTCTCTCAGTATCTTAGATGATACATTAAAGTTCCTAAGAAAAGTTAAGAATGACTTAGTTCTTTTTCAGTTACCATCCTCATTCATTCACCTAAATGCAATGCTTAGTAAACACAAGGTATAGTTCTGAAATCGTTTTTGCCATTTCAAAGATTAAAGGAATTGTTATGTTGTATTCTTATATAAAATGTCATGGTTATATTTGTTTGTCAGCTTGATTACATCTGGGATTACCTAAAACCCAGGCAGCAGGGTACACCTGTGAGGGATTTGGGTATTCCTTAACCAAAGCCTTCAAAGTAAGAAGTCACTTTAAAAAAAAATCCAGATTGGGTGAGTTATAAAAATATATCCTCAGTCTGTCCACATCTCCTGCTGGCCACATATATAAGAAAGTGGAGGAAGAATACTTTCCCTTCTTTCTTCTTTTCTCTCTCTTTCTCTGGCAATTCTATTCTTTCACTGGTATTAGAGTCTACTTGTTTGAGATTCAGGCATATATGGAAGACCAGTTGAGTCATCCAACTTCTTGAAAAGAAATACTATATTATCTTAATTTCAATATTTCAGCAGCCATTGATAGACTAGGTAGGCCATAGTCATTCCAATAAACCCATATGAATATATGAGTACATATGCATATCCATATACATATACATATATCCTCCAGGAGTTGGAAGTACTAATGAAGGCAAAGCTGCACATCTGCTACGTATGAGCAGAGGCCTAGGCTCAGCCATGTATACTCTTTGGTTGGGAATTCCTAGAAAAACCACATCTCCCCCACAACACCTGGCAGCTGTATATTTCCAATTATTCTCCTAGTCCTCTGGGACTCTTCCCTGTCTTTCCCCATGCCTTATCCTTCCCTCTATTTCCCTAGCCCTCCCCTCACGCACCCAGTTCTCTCCCTCCCTTTATCTCCCATGACTATTTTATTCTGTCTTCTATGTGAGATTCAAGCATCTGTTCTTGGACTTTTCTTCTTTAACTTCTTGATGTTTGTGGTGTGTATTAAAATGTCCAACAGTTGGGATATGGAACCTGAAGAGGTTACTTCTAGTAGCCAAACAGGACCCTTAGTGGAGAAAAGAAATTCTGTCTAAAAGATATTTCAGGGACAAAGATGGAGCAGAGACTGAAAGAATGGACTACCAGTGAGTAGCCCCTTTTAAGAATGGGCAAGCACCAATCCCTCACACCATTAATGATGCTATGTTGTGTTTACAGACAGGAGGCTAGCATAGCAGCGTTTTGAGAGTCTCTACCCAGAAGTCGACTGAGACAGCTGCAGATATCTATAGAAAAACTTTGGATAGATATTGTAGACCCCTGTGGAAGAGTTAGAAGAAACACTGAAGGCCCTCAAGGAGGTGGCAACGCCACTGGAATACCAATAGTGTACACTAATCTGGATGCCTGGAGACTCCCAGAAACTAAGTCACAAACCAAAGAGGATACAAGGGCTGAGGTTCCCACAGATACATAGCATAGGCTGCCACATCTGGCCTCAGTAAGAGAGCATGAGACAATTTTGAAGAGAATTGATGCACCAGAGAGGGGAGATACAGGAGCAAGAGCTGCCCTCACTGAGGTGAATGGGAAAAGTGAATGGGGAAAGAATTCTGAAAGGGTGGACTAGTAGTAGGGAAAATATTTGGGAGGTAAATAAAGAAATAATTTTAAAAAGAAATGTCAAACATCCTCAATCATCAAAGAATTCCAAATCAGAATGACTCTGACATTCCTTCTTATACCTGTCAGAATGGCTAACATCAAAACCACAAGTGACAGTTCATGCTGGCAAGGATGGAAAGGAAGGGAATCACTCCTCCACTTTGAGTTTGGCGTGCATACTTGTACAATTACTTTAGAAATCAGTTTGGCAGTTCCTCAGAAAACTGGGAATAGTTCTACCTCAAGACCCAGCTATACTGCTCCTGGGCATATACCTAAAAGAAGCTCCACCATACTAGAAGGACACTTGTTCATCATTGTTCATAGCAACTTTATTCATAATAGAAAGAAACTGGAAACAACCTAGATGTCCCTCAACTGAAGAATATTAAAAGAACTGTGAAGAATATTAAAAGAAAATGTGGTACATTTATATAATGAAATATTACTTGTGGGACCATGAAAGGTAGCCTATGTTCTTGTTGAGCTAGATCTAAACCCTGGAGACCCAAAATATCTGACAAACCTAGAGGAGGATAGATTTATTTTAGCTCATGGCATCATGGGATTCAGTCCACAGTTACTTGACTTTCAAGTGCTTAAGGATAAAATTATGGTGATGAAAGCTTACAGGACAGCAGAAAACAAGCTTAGACATGGAAGGAAATCTCTCCTTCAGTGAAAAGGGCTATGGACCAGGTATAAGCTTCAAAACATATTCCCAGCATTCTGGTTCCTCCTAAAGTTTCTACAACTGGCCACACAGCACCACCAGCTGTGGACTAATCATTCTACATCTGAGCTTATGGGAGAAATTTCAGAAGCAAACAATATTAAACCCATGTTGGGATGTAATCAAATAAATAAATAAATACTTAAAAAGATTTTAAATATATTTTTATAATTATAACTCTTTGAAAGCAGTCTCCAAAATAATGTCAAGAATCACCCAAATTGAAGTCTTGCAAAAATGTTGGGGGAAGGATTGAGCAACTTGGAGGGGATAGAAGCTCCACAGAAATACCAACAGAGTCCATCTGTACTGTACCTTTGGGAGCTCTCATAGTCTGAACCACCTACCAAGGGGCATACATGGGCTGTCCCTAGCCCAGCCCTGGGCATATGTCCCAGATGTGCAGCTTAGTATCATACAGATCTCCCAACAAAAAGAGTGGGGGCTTCCTCTGACTCTATTGCCTGTCTGTGGATTCCATTCCCCTAACTGGGATGCTTTGTCTGATCTCAGTAAGAGAGAATGTACCTCATCCTGCAGTGACATGAGGTGCTGCAGTGAGATGGTATACAGTGTTGACTTCCCCCTACTCAAAGATAAAGGGGAGGGGAAGGGGAAATGGGTCATATGATGGGGGAACAGGGAGGAGGAGGATTCCAACCTGGATGTAATGTGAATAAATAAATAAATAAATAGGAAAAAGATTCACTCAAACTAGAAAATCATAAAACTGGAAGAACAAATAAAGGTGACCATACAAAATAGCAGAAAATCAAATTCTCCTTGCATTCATTTCCCCTCTAAAGAGCAGTAAACATATCATGTGTGGGATTTCATGGAAATATAAAGTGGTAGCACAATAAAAACATTGCTAAAACAAAACAATGATATCATGAAACTGTCAGGCAAATGGATGGAACTTGAAAAGATCATTCCAAAGTATCATTCCAAGTAAAGTATCACAAACCTAGAAAGACAAACATGACATATACTCACATGTAAGGTGATAACAGTCATAAAGTACAAGATAACCGTGCTGCAAAACACAGGACCAAAGAAGGTATGTAAGAAACAGGGCACAAAGGGTGTGTGTCTTGAATTTCACTGAGAAGGGGAAATATACATGGGGCTTATATGGAAAGAGGGAACTACATGGGGAAAATTTTGGGAAGGACAGAGGGGAGTATGCTGGAAAAGAGAACTGGAACTGGAGTTGGTGTTGGGTGAATCTCCGAAATGAGCTAGAATCTGGTCACAGTAGAAACTCCCAGGAATGTGTAAGAGTGACTCTAAGACTCCTAGCAATGGGGACTAGGAACTCAAAACAGCCATTTCATGAAAACAGAAAAGATTTATAGTGGAGGGAGTGGGACACTAACTCAGGCAGAAAACCTTCGAATCACAATTTATCCTGCCTACAAAATGTACATGGGTAAAGATAAAAACAGAATTTGAGAAATAAACAACCAAAGACTAGCTCAGCTTGATACCAATGGCGTGAGTGAGAACCCACCCCTGACACTATTAATGATATTCTTTTGTTCTTACAACCATGAACGTAGAATGCCTGTCATCTGAGAGGCTTCCCACAGCTAATGACAGAAATAAATGCAGAGACCTAGAGCCAAATATTAGTCCAAATTTAGTGAATCCTGCGAAAGAGAGGGAGGCAGGATTGAATGAGCCGAATGGGTCAAGGACAGCATAAGAAAGCCTGTAGGGTCAACTAAGCTGGCCCACTACGGTCCCACAGAGCCTGATCACCATCAAGCATGTGTGGAACAGACCAAGGCCTCTGCATGTATGTAATGATTGTACATCTTGGTCTTCTTATGGGACTCGTAACAACAGGAGTAGAAGCTGTATCTGACTCTGTTGCCTCCTTTTCTATCCCTTTCCCATGTCCAGGTTGGTTTGTCTAGCTTCAATAAGAAAAGATGTGCGTAGTTCTAACTGTGACTTGATATGCCAAGGCCAGTTGATATCCATGCAAGGCTTCCCCTTTTCTGAGGAGAAAGGGAGAAGGTAAGATGAGGGAAGGGAAGGCAAGAGGAAGGGACTGGGAAGAGAGAAGGAGGGCTTTGATCAAGATGTAAATTAAGTAAATTAACTAACTATAAATATTAACATGATAAAGCACATTGAAACAACCAGTATACAGTGAAACATATTTTAACAATATTTAGCTAAGATCTATTCCAGAACCATGGCAATATGGTGTATAAATAAGACATGGAAAAATGTAACAAGAAACTAATTACTTTGTTTTTGTGTTGAACAAAACTTTATATTATTAGAGACAAACCAGATACAACCTAGAAATTTATATTATTGAACAATGGTTACAATTTTGTTGATCTGTAAACTACAACCATGAATAGAAAGAAAGCAGAAAAATTCTGGAAGAATTGAAACCAATATTTTATATATTTTATATAACATTAACATAGGATGGAAGCATTAGTACATAAGCAGAATAGCTGAATATATATATTCATATTTATTAAATATGAATATATATTCATATATATTTAATATATATATATATTAAATGAAACCAATCTAGCTAGAACTTGAATGTAAAACAAAATATTCTAAATGGCACTTAACTAGAAAGACTCTAAAAAAGGATTTTTTTTCATAGATCTGTGGAAAACAGACAATTGAATATGTATGTAAATTCTGCAATGATATGAAAAAAAAATTGGAAAAAGTGATAAAAAATGTGTATATATATATATATAAATATATATGTTGTACTTTTCAAAGATATACAAGCTTATAAGTTAAAGAAGTTATTAAAAATTAAAAGTATATCGCTGGTGGCATGGCTGAGTCAGCATAGCATTTGTCTCACCATGGTGAATATCTGAGACTGGATCTATAGCATCTAGATAAAGAGCCAGATGGATGACAACCACTGGGATGGCAGAGATGAGTGGATCTTGGCAGTTCATTAATAAGCAATCCTAAATCAATTATTGAGCTCAAGGTTGAATAAGATAATCTGTCTGTACAAAAAATATGAAATACTATTGAAAAAGGAAAATCAAGGTTGACCTATAGTTTTCACACACATATGCACATGTTTCTTCATGTACTAGTATAACCCACACAACAAACACATATACATACACATGCATGAATGTGCACACTAAAATCAAAGTATACTAAAAAGCAAAACTGATATCACGGCATCAGATTAAAACTCCAGAAATTATTGATCAAATGAAATATTAATTACATAACCAAATGAAAGAAAACAAATACAAAAGAAATATACATTTTCATTAAAAGTATGCAAAACAAGAAGCAGGCTATGAAAGCATACATCTATCTTGTATAGTACTATGGTAAAAAATAATTTGGGGCTAAACAAATTTATACAAAGACATGTTCAGACAAAACATGAGAACAGTACCAACAGAAAACAACATAAAAGAAACAACATTAAAAGTAAAGGAATAATATTCATATAAAAGGAAAACTTTACAAGTAATTGAAATTTATAGTAATTAAAATAATAAGGTAGAAAGAAATTTGTTTGAGAATTGATAGTAATTGAAATAATGTGGTAAACAGAAATTTTTGAGCCTTAGCATCAAAAAATATGAAAAAGATATCTTTTTTAAATTAATCATTCCATTCGTTTACATCTCAAGTGATATCCTACTTCCCTGATACCCCTCCCCCGACACCCCATCCCACATCTGTCCTCCTCCCCTTTGCCTGTGTGAGGGTGCTCCCACACACACTCACCCACTCCTGCCCCAATGCTCCAGCATCCCCCTATGCTGGGGTGATCAACCTTCGCTGGGAACAAGGGCATCCCCTCCAATTGCTGTCAGGCAAGGCCATTCTCTGCTACATAATATCTGGAGACATGGTACCCTCCCTGTACACTCCTTGGTTGGTGGTCTATACTCTGGGAGAACTGGGTGGTCAAATCAGCCTATATTGTTCTTCCAATGGGATTGCAATCCCTCTCTGCTCCTCCAGTCCTTCTGTCAGCTCTCCTACCAAGCTCCATTGAAATCACTTTAACCTTCAGGTAAATATTATACAGCATCATAGTAAGGCATTAACACAAGTGAAAAAATATTCATATTACAGGGATGGAAATAGAGATGAGCCTGAGGGAAAATAGGCCCAGTGACAGCCCAAAATGGCATCCAGCCCAAGGGCAGGTCCCAAGGCCTGATACTATTACTGAGGCTATGGAGCACTCACTAAAAAGGACCTAGCATGACCACACTCTAAAAGACCCAACAAGGAGCTGAAAGAGTCAGATGCACATATTTATACACAACCAAGGGACAGAAACAGCTGACCCCTGTTGTTGAATTAGGAAAGGCTGAAAGAAGCTGAGGAGAAGGGTGACCCTGTAGGAGGACCAGCAGTCTCAGTTAATCTGGACCCCCGAGATCTCTCAAACACTGCACCACCAAACAGGCTACATACAGTAGAAGACGGCAGGGTCTGTGTTCATTCAAAGATGATGCACCTAACCCTCAAGAGACTGGAGGCCTCAGGGAATTTAGAGGTCAGGTGGGGTGGAGGTTGGTACATCCACATGGAGTCAGGAGAGTGAGGAGGAGGTATGTGATGTGGAATAGTCAGAGGGTGGAGAGGGGGGGTTAAATATGGAGTGTAAAACATGAATAATAAATAAATAAATAAATGTATTAAAAAAGCAATAGAGATAAACCCAATTCTTTAAACGTCATTAGAAGAGCAATAGTGATATGTGATTTCAAGTTATAACAGGAAACTACATTAATACAATTTATGATAGGAGAGAAATTAGTTTCAAATTGTCAAGGCCCTTATTCCTAGATTCTTTGTATATACTACAGATCTTGAAAGATACACTAAATTCGCAGGTGTCATATTTCAGTCAGTGTGTGGTAGGTAATTATCTGATCATCTTGATGGCTTCATGTTGACCAGAAGTTCCATCACATTTAAAAGAACACAGAATCAAAATAGTATATTACAGTTGGAAAATCCAAAATTTCTTTATGAAAAAATTGCTAGAGATTAGGGAAATGAAGGACCATCTCAATTTAACGAAAACTGTTTACAAGACCACAGCTCTCATCCATATAGTAGATAGAAACTCCAAACATTACCACTAAATCAAGAGCAAGACATTTTCCATGTCTATTTAGTACAGTACTTGAAATCTTAGCTGACAGAGATCAAGGGAATACAAATGGGAAATAAAGAAGTCAAATATCTTTATTTGCTGATAAAATTGTGTAAATAGGAAACTTAAAAATTCATCCAGGAAACTCAAAGACTTGATAAACACTTTCAGCAGGATAAAAAAACAATACTCAAAACTCAATAGCCTTCCAGTACACACATGACAATAAGATTCTGAAAGAAATCAAGGAAACACTACCTTTAACAATAACCTATTGGTTTCTGTATATTACTTTTATTTGTTTAGGCATTGGCCTTTAATTCCTGATTTTACCAAGACTTTTAACATGAAGGGATATTATATTTTGTCAAGTGCTTTTTCACCATCTAATGAGACATTTGTGTGGTATTTTTCTTTGAGTTTGTTTATATAGTGGATTATGTTGATAGATTTCTCTATATTGAACCATCCCTGCATCCCTGGGATGAAGCCTACTTGATCATGGTGAATGATTCTTTTGATGTGTTCTTGGAATCAGTTTGTGAGAAATTTATTGAGTTTTTTTGCATCAATATTCATAAGGGAAATTGATCTGAAGTTCTCTTTCTTTGTTGGATCTTTGTGTGGCTTAGGTATCAGCATAACTGGCTTTATAGAATGAATTAGGTAGTGTTTCTTCTGTTTCTATTTTGTGGAATAGTTTTAAGAGTGTAGATATTAGGTTTTCTTTAATGGTCTGATAGTATTCTGCACTAACAACATTTTAAATATAAATAAAGAAAATATCTAATTAAAACAATCTGGTGTTTGGCTTTTTTTTTTTTTTTTGGTTGGGAGACTTTTAATGATTGTGTTTATTTCTTTAGGAGTTATGGAACTGTTTATGTGTTTTATCTGATCCTAATTTAATTTTGCTACTTGGTATCTGTCCAGAAAATTGTTCAATTCATCCAGATTTTCCAGTTTTGTTGAGTGTAGGCTTTTATAGTATGATCTGATGAGTTTTTTAATTTCTTCAGTTTCTGTTGTTATGACTCACGTTTCATTTCTGATTTTGTTAATTTTGATACTGCCTCTGTGCCTTCTGGTTAGTCTGGCTAAGGGTTTATCTATCTTGTTGATTTTTCTCAAAGTATCAGCACCTGGTTTTGTTGATTCTATCCCATCTGCAGACACCAAACCCAGACACTATTGCTGATGCCAAGAAGTGCTTACTGAAAGGAGTCTGATATGGATTACTCCTTAGAGGCTCAGACTGAGCCTTACTGAAGCAGATACAGATACTTCCAGCCAGCCATCACACTGAGCATGGGACCACAATGGAGGAGTTAGGGTAAAGACTGATGGAGCTTAAAGAGTTTGCAACCCCATTGGAAGAACAACAATATCAACCAACCAGACCACCCAGAGCTCCCAATGCCTCCCACCATCCAAAGAATACACATGGAGGGCCCCATGGCTACACCTTCATACATAGCAGAAGATGGCCTTGTCTGCCATCAATGGGAGGAGAGGCCCTTGGTCCTGTGAAGACTTGATGCACCAGCATAGGGGAATGCTAGGGTGGTGGGGCAGGAGTGGGCGAGTGGATGGGTAGATGGGGAAGCATCTTCGTTGTGGCAGGGGAAGTGGTGCAATGGGGGTTTTTGAAGAGGAAACTGGGAAGGTGGATAATATTTGAAATGTAATTAAACAAAATAGCCAACAAAAATTTAAAAAATAAAATAGAATATAAAATAAACAGCAACAACCAAAAAAAAAAAAAAACCCTAAACAAACCAATAGCCTAAAAAAAGAGAGCTAGTCAATAAATGTTAAGGTCAAACTGAATTGCTGCATAAAGAAGAATCAAAATAGACCCATATCTTTCACCCTGCACAAAACTGAACCCAAGTGGATCAAAAGCCTCAACACAAAACCAAGTATGTTGAATCTGACAGAAAAGAAAGTGGGGAAGAACACTGAACTCTTTGACACAAGTTAGGTTTTTCTGAAGTGAACATAAATATAAAACATTTTGGTTAATTCTAACCAAGCAAGTTAAAGATATGTATTCTAAGAATCTTAAAACATTAAAGAAGGTATTGAAGTATATATTAGAAAACAGAAATATAACCCACTCATTGTAGAATTAATTTAGTAAAAAGCATCATCCTACTTTGTCAGACATGGCACAGTTATCTCCATTCTAACAAAAATGGCAATGAACTTATTCAGTGCAATCCCCATCAGTCTCTAACAAAATTTGTCTCATAACTTAAATGGACATTTTTGCTTCCTATGGACACCCCCCACACACACACACCAAACAAAATAAGAATTCTAAAATTAATTTTAATAATGAAAGAACTGGTAAACTTATTAATATCTCAGACCTTGTATTTACTACAGAAGTATAGTAATACAAATAACACGTTATTGCACAAAACCAGACACATCAATAAAACAAATTGAGGACCTAGACATAAATCAACATACCTGTGGCTGGCTGCATTTTTACAAAGATGAAATTATCCACTAGATAAACAACATCTTCTTCAATAGTTGGTGCTGGTTAAACTGGATGGCTGCATCTAGAAGAATCTAAATAGGAACATTCTTTTTACTCTGCACAAAATGCAGCTCAAATTGGATTGAAGAACTCAACATCAACCCAGATATACTGAATGTGACAGAAGAGAAAGTGAACTTGAAGCCGTGACCTCACTGACACAGGAAAGGACTTTCTGAACAAGACACCAATAGTACAGGCAATAAGAACAACAATAAAACAAATCTCATGAAACTGAAAAATATAATTTGTTAAAAAATAAGCATAAAACACAGTTAATATAAATTCCAAATTATATGTAGCAGAGAATGACCTTTTCTGGCATCAATGTGAGGAGAGGCCCTTGGTCCTGTGAAGGTTTGATGCCCCAGTGTAGAGAAATGCCAGGGCAATGAAGACGTAGTAAGTGGGTGGATGGATGGGAGGACATCCTCATAGAAACAGGAGGAGGGGGAATGGGGTAGGGAGCTTCCAGGGAAGGGGGGACTAGGAAAGTAGATAACATTTCAAAGGTAAATAAATAAAACATGCAATAACAACAACAAAATACACAAAGAAAATTCACAGCTGCGTCTTCATAGGGGAAAGCATTCAAAACATACTGACTTCCAGAAAGTCCTTAGAGGTTGTTAAGTGAATATTTAAAATGGTTTTGAGTAGAAACATGTGACACTTGAATAGTTAGCCGAATATATTTATGTATAAGAAACTCCCAATTTCATAATGCCAATTTACAATGATAAATTCTTTTCCCAATATTTCTAACCTCTCCAAAACACCAGACATACATCTGAAGCAATCTGGATAGCCACATCTCCCTCTCTTTCTGCTCCTCCCTCTCTCCCCTCCAATCACTGGCCTCTCACTGCCTCAATGAGAATGGATAGGAAATATCTTGCAACAATTATCTCTTCATGTCCATTCACATCCTAATTCCTCTTGTCGTCTTAATTAAGAACTCATTGTTATTTTCCACACTCTCATATTAAACGATGGAATGTTTGGTTATTATTATTATAATTTTTAATTATCCAATACAGATGAGAATTAACCAGAAAATAGCACTGCCATTTTGACAATGACGTCAAGCAGTCATGGCTTCTGTAAGAATAGTATGAAACAAAAAAAAATCTTTTGATTATTTTCTAATTAAACTCATGTCTTTTGTTAACTTATGTATGTTTTAATATAATGTTACAAAAATATTTTGTCACAAGTTAGTGGAATGATGGACTATATTTCAAATATCCAAGTAAGGCAATTATTATATTTTAAAAATCATACAAATTAGTTTTACTAAATATAAATTTTTGTTTCCAATGTAAATATTTCTCTAATTTTAAAAGTATTCATGAAAAATACATATTTTGCAGATGAAGTAGTGAATAAAAGTATTGTAAATATCTGGATCTATATTCAGGCATGTTTCTGTATCTGATAATAAGCTTTGAATTAAAATACATGTTTCTAACTCTTAAGTTTATTTGAAAAGAGATAAATATGAGAAATAATTTTGGCCAGGATAAAAGAAACCTGATATGTGTATTAGCATAAATATAAGAAATAGCATTTCATTCCAGTTTGAATTACATTATATTACAGAAAGAACTTGGCTTTATGAAAGTGATTTTCAAACCAGTATAGCAAAAAATTGAAACGTGATTTTAACACATACTTTTTATTTATTCATACTGTATTAAATCTTCCTCGATATGCGTATGCTCTTCTTTTTAAGTGTTTTTATTTAAAATGGAACTACAACACTTCTCGCACCATTCCTTTCTCTAATATCTCTCTACTATGCTAACTCAAGCTTTCCCATACATGTAGCACTTTCAAGTGACAATGACAAAACCTAGTGTCTGGGAGATAGGCAGCATATCTAGCCTAGCACACTTCCCAGCATTGCTGCCATTTGATAAGTAACTCCATATGGACTGGAAGTAAAGCACTAAATCAACATGTCTTCTTCATGCCAAACCATGATTCATGGCAGTATCTAATGCTGTAACTCACTGCTACTAGATTTTAGAAAATATACTTGTTTTCCTCAATCACAACAAATCCTTCCATTTAGTCTTCTCTCCTTGTGTTACGCTGGGTTTGGAACTTCAGTCTTGCCACTTTGAATGAGGATTGTTTTTCATCAGACATCTACTTATAATCATAACAGAGTTTGAAGGGACTTTAGAGGTCATGCAGTCTCACTTTTTACCACATACACACCATCCTCAAATGATAGTCATATATCTGGATTCTGCTTGAATAGTTCCAATGACAAGAAGCTGACTATTTGAGATGCAGACTTTTCTATGCTTGGATAGCTTTCATTGCTGGAAGTCCTTCCTTATGTTGAGTGGAAATTTATTAACTCCATTTTCCACATCTTGGTTCTAGTTCTTCTACCATCTAAGACAAAACTTTGATTTTATATGATTTTATTAACCCTTACTACTTCAGTATTTTAATAATACACAGAGTTTAGAATTATATTTAATAAACACATAAAATTAATTTTTATTATATGAGGTAGTTTGATTTTTTCACAGTAATTCTATTTGAAAACCAAAATTTAAAGTGGAACTATAAGCTTAGATTATTAAGATAAAAAGCTATTCATAAGTCTTCACTAACGTACTGATTCTCCTTTGGCCTCAAGGCAGAAGTACATATTTCTGAGAAAAAAAACATTTCTCTTTATGTATAAATGGCATTATTTATGTAGAGTTTTAAACTCTACACTTAAACTTAAGGGTGACTTAAGGGTGATGGAAAGTAAGAGACTAATTAAATTTATGTTAATAACCATTGTTTTCTTTTTCTTTCTACAATTGAAAAGTAGAAAATATGAGTAGAGTATAAAAATAATCAGAATAGCACTTAGTAAACAATTTGTTAACGCAGATGTTCATAGTGTATCCTATAGCAAGAGAACTACCTCTTCTGGAACACTTTCGCCCTCTCCTATGTGCCACCACGCACAATTCACTCTCCTACCTCTAATTCATTAAATCTCTCAATATTTTCTCAGATATTACTACCATTACTCATACTACTCCTAGTCTGACAAATTACTCCTAATGCTGATACCAGAGTTTATTTCTTCATCATTAAATATATAGTTCAATAAACAATAGTTGCAATTTTAAAAAGACACAATTTAATCTGCACTATGGAAATAACTCCTGCCACCAGGCTTAATCTTAAACTGTATACTGCCTAGAAACCTCATTTTTAAAATGGTAATATCTTATTGTGCTTTTCATTAGTTGATCCTCTTCTAATGTTATGTCATTTCATTATTCAGCTGAATTTCTGTAGACATTCATATTATAGAAATGGATTTCATATGTGTACTTGAATGTAACTGACACTAAAATTACTGTCAAACAATAAACACTAAAATTCTTTAGGATATTTAATATCCCTGTAACATTTCATGCATATTTTCTAATTCCAAACACTGTCAATATTTTTCTGATTAATGGACTTAAATAAAAATTTTCATAGAATATCAATAAAAAATAGCCATTACTTCTGATATAGCTCTAAGAAAACATTAGTATTAAATGAATCATGTAAAATCAAATTAACTACTATTTCAGGAGGTTTTGTGTCAAAGTATGTGAATACAAAAACATATTTAAATAATTTCATGTGAAGATGACATGATTGTTTCATCTTCAAAACAACACTTTAATTTTACTTATACTCATTAGAATTAAGACTTAGTAATACAATACAAAACAATGCAGTGTAGTGCTATTCATAATGGTAAAATAACATGATTGGTTTCTCATGATAACAAACCCTTACAATACACACAATGTTTAGAGACCACTTTTGTATAAAGAGTAGTATTAAAGTTAATTTAGAGTTCTTCTTCTTAGCTAGGAGATCTTAAAATAAATGTACTTCCCTTTTCATCACTCGAGCTATAGTGTGAAATGAGGTTTTGGATAATGGATAAAATATGCCCCTACAAAAAGAGCAGCTGTTTACTCTAGGTGATGTCAATATATTTACACAGCTATTACATCATTGTCCAAGGTACTCTGTATGCCGTATCTCTCTCACGCAGTGCAAACAGTAGGATATTATTTATGTTGTACTGTGACTTTGAACTCGACTCCAAAATCCTTTTAAATTTATTAATTCAGAAACACAAACTCAGATTGTGTTCTGCTTTTCTGTTGGCCCATTATTTAGTACTTCTTGTAAGATTAGATAAAAAAATAAATGATAGTAGATACGTTTCTTACATTATTTACATGAATTTTGTAACATATAAACAAAGCAAAAGAAAATTATAACCATCTTCATTGGTTCTCAGTTCAGGCTGACAGACTGCCAGGTTTCTAGACAATTTAAAGCTACGTGTAATCATTTTTATCAAAAATTTAATTGATAATTGAGGGAGATGCTTCAATAGAAAGTCACTTGCTATACATATATAAGAACCAGATTTCAAATCCCTAATGATTACATTTAAAAAAATTAGGCATGAAAGCATGCCTATTTCTTCAGCTATAGAGGAAGAAAGTCTAGACTAAAGTAGATATCAGGAGTTTTCTGAAGTTTTCAGCCAGTTTAGCCAAAATTGTGAACTTCTGATTCAGTGAAAAGAGTTGCCTCAACATATGATGGATCACAATAGAAGATGATCCCTGATTTGTTATCATTGGAGACAAGATCATGCATAGGAAGCACATACACAGATAGAAACACAGAACTGCAAAACACACACACACACTGAGAGAGAGAGAGAGAGAGAGAGAGAGAGAGAGAGAGAGAGAGAGAGAGAGAGAGAGAGAGGAAGAGAATGGAGTAAGAATACCAGAGACCTGTTTATGATATATTGTTATTGGAGATCTTTTGAGAATCTTGCCATAAAGTAAGTATGCCTCTGTGATCTCTGTTAGTTATCTCTCAGAATATAAATATGTTTTTACTCTTCCAGTGTTTATATGCCATGGACTTTAGAATTAATCAACACTGTCTTAAAGAACAAAAAAAGTTAGCATTATGCCAACAAGTGATATAAGAAAGTTATAGACCTGGGTTCTCATGAAAACAAATCTTTCTTTCAGTGTCCTATAGACTTATTTGGTAGATTGCAGGACTTATCTGCTTATGAAATTATAAGTGGAGCAGTTAGCAAGTAAACATCTTCACTCAAATGACTCAGATAAGTAACACTGACTCTCATCCTGTTTTGGCATTTGTAAATTCAGACATAGTAAAGGCAAGACATGACCCAACATCTCTTTTCTACTATATTACAGACTTTGAATAGTAGCTTATGCCAAAGAATAGCAACAGTTTATCTGATTTGCACTATTTTTTTTAATTTTGAGTGCATAAGTTAGTTAACTTTGTGTTTTTGTATTTCATATATTATAGACAAGTCTAACATGGATTTCGTTTTTGTGATTATGCAAATGTCATGTTCTAATAATAGTTATTACAAAATCATAGTTTAATTTTTGGAAAAAGTATTTACACACATATTCACCTTGATTTTTGTATTATTTTCTCTTGCTGTAAATTGATTTTCTGTGTAGAGGAATTTTAATCCAGCAACACAGTTGCTCTGGCAAGGGATCACAAAACTAGAATGTAGAAATGACATATACCTTTAATCCACCTGGCTGGGATATAAACTAGAACATACTTTAACCCCAAATAATGACACCTAATTGACTGACAGACAAAGTGGTGAATCAGAGAAAGATTTGACAGAATGAGTCAGAGATGAGATAAGTCCAGGTTTCACAAATATGTACAGGAAAGAGCGACTACTTTCTTTCTTAAGAGCACTGAGGAAAAGAAGGGGGTAGAGGGAGGGGATTGAAAGAAGTTCAATTTGGTTCAGTTAAGTTGAGTTCAGTTGAGCTCAGTTCAGTTCAGAGCAGAGCAGTGAAATTCAGAGCAGTTCATTTTGTTGAGTTCAGAGGCAGCTTTTCCCAGCAGAGCAATTCATACAGAAAGCAAGAGAAGCCAATTTGAATCAGTCAGGCTTGCCAAAGTCTAGATTGTATGGAAGCTAGCAGATTCCAGGCCTGGTCCAAAGCATAGTTAAATAGAAACACTCTGAGCTCAGCCCAAGATCTGTATATACAATTTCAGATTGGCTCTCACCTCATCTCTTCCTCTGAGAAAATTAAAAGCAACATTTACATTTACATTTCTGAATAAACCAACTCAAAAGAAAAAAGAAAGAAGGAAAACAAATAAACCCTAAGAAAAGCATCAGAAATAGATATTAACACGACAATCCGCTCATGTTCACACTCAGGAGTCCCATCAAGAAACCACAATATATAAACAAAGAACCTATTGTTTAAAGTAGAGGAAAAGAATAATATAAATAAAAAAATTAATGAATGAGTAAATAAATAAATGTAAAAATGAAAAACAAGATAAAATTCAAAAGTAAAAGAATGGAAAAAAAAGCCCTGACATGATATTATGAAACAAGGTACCTCCAAAGGTGGCACTGAGTTCATTCCCTGTTGACCATCTATTGCTGGGCATGAAATCTACCTTTAAAAGTAATTTGTTTCCCTAGTGAGGCTCCCTTCGAGTAAGCTATTTTTTTTATTATTTTAAGTGGTTATCAATTGGAGGTGACTTCTAGGTTAGGGTTGGAAACATATGTCTATTTCTCCTTTCTGGTATAGGACCCCACCTGATAGAGACCTGATTAGTCCCAGTGCATGCTGTCTCAGACTCCAGGAGTTCATATATGCATTAGTCCTGTTGTATGGGCTTGTTTCTTTCATTTTCTTCCCCTCTGGCCCTTAGACTCTTTCTTTTTACTCATGGTATATGATAAACATGCTCACCATAGCTCATTTCATGTTAATATTTATAACAACTCTTGGGAGGTGCCAAAGACAGATGATATTAAATCTTGAACATTACTGATGTCCTTTGGATATTCACCTCTTTCAGAACTCTTGTGTGTAGTACAAGTACGTAGAATGTCCAGAAAATAAAAGGAAATGAAAACCCTGCAGATGAATGCATGACAGCACTCTATAGACAAGGAATAGCAAACAAAAGTGAAGTCATAACAAAAGGACACTCTGAAAAGTCATAGAAAGTCTAGAATATGAAGGAGAGACCATTTTCTCTGCTGCATCTTTTGAGAAACATGCAAAGACATATTTAATGCTTGTTAGCAAGGGAGACGTTCAATGTGCTTTTTATAGATAGAGGAAATTATACATATGTTTTAAAATAGTCATTTACAGGCATACACACTGATTTCCAGAAATGTTAATCAAGTATTTTTGTGTTAGAAAAAGCAAAATTCACAAAAGGCACGCTACAAAATCTCAAGCTTAAAAGTAACCAATGTAATCTACACATTCCATGGCTCCTCATTCATTTTTATCTGTTATTTTTCCTCTCTATCATCTTATCACAACTTTATCACTCCGCTGCATGATTTACAAACATACACTGATGTACTAAATCCCCTTCAGCACCCTTCAGTGCTACTGTTACCTAGACATTATATGTGCAACAAATACTATCTATCTGAACTCCAAATTGTGCTCCTTCAACTTATATTGACATAGTTAGCATTTCCCTGTATTATAATAAACAGTTCCTCTATCACATGCCAGTAACTGAGCCATCACCCAGGAGTATTGCTCCCTTTCCTGTTTCTTGTCCTCCTAACCAATTTAACAATTTATCAACTGTTACTAATTGTCTATTTAAATTCTTTCAGAACCAATCCATCCTTTCCTATTAGCACATGAATGTCTCCACACAGAGTCAGCTATCTCTGCAGTGTTACAAAAAATAACATAATAGGTCTCTAAGCCTCTGTTTGTTTACCATTGACTATTTTTATGACCTGTAAACTTCAAAATAGACACGTTCTTGTGTTATATCCTATTTGAAATACTGTAGTACTCTTGATATAATGTTTAATACAATTTTATTTGCTTATTTAACTGTTTTTTCATAACATATTAAATTTAATTTCCTAAATATAAAGAAGCACACACGTACAACCTAACATTAGTTCACATATATAATTATAATTATGACTCTTTATCAATTTCTAAATCATTAGAAATCATTTGTTTTCTTCAGAAAACTAAAATTTTTGGTTTGGTGTTCTGTACCGTACCTTCAAGTCGTTCAATATCCTACATTAACACCCTGTGGAACAAAAAAAGTAGAAATGTGTTTTACCTGAATCTGGGCATGTTTCTCAAAATGGGAAAAGCACCACACAGCAATCATATATAATCAATTTTAAGAAAAAATGTTTTTAATTGGTATATTAACATGCATGTGTTCTCTTGCTTGTGAAAATAAACTCCAACACATATGAAAACTATACCTTCTCATTCAGCTCTTAAGGAACACTCATGTAAATAATTATAATAAAACATCATTTTGAGTTGGGCCATAACTAGTATAAAATAATAAATGAAAATAAAATGTGACATCAATAAGTAAACCCAGACTTCTAAAATATTTCCGGACATGGGGAGATTCCTGTAAATCAGTCTGCTTTTTAATATGTGCTTCCATGAAAGAATAGTTCAACAGTTTTAGAGTTGTACTTAGAATGAAAACTGAAAGCATTTGGATTAGCAATAAATAGTTAACTGAGTGATCAAAATATACTGGGTTATTTTGTGGTAGGACACTAGCTATAAAAAATAACCATTTGAGTAACTGTTGAGGCACCAAATATAATGTAACATCAGAGACAAGATGACAGTTTGATGAGAAAAAATATCTATCAACCCACATGGTATGTGTGATATTGATTCTATGGAGTGACTCTAACCCATCCATCTAGTAGAAATTTTATAAACTCAGACAACCAATGCTTTGAACTTTATAGGTAGAATGGTACTGATGAAAAATATAGTTTATATTTATTCAATAAAATATCAATTTTAAACTTCTACGATATACTAATGTAGCATAAAAGTGCAGTAAAATACAAATTAAGTTTCTACTATTCTGTGGTGGAAAAATCATCTTTAGTAGATATTCAAAGTAATATTGGGACTACAATATGAAATAAATGTAGAAATCATCCATTGTACACAAACACATCAGCTTTGAAAGATGTCTAATACATTTATTTCTCGACATATCAAAATGCTGCAAGGAATTTTTTATTTATTTAAAAAAATCAATCTGTGCTGTATTAATAATAGTAAGATGAAAGAAATATAATTCTAGTTTTATGAGCCAGCTGCTCATTGTAAGTGAAATAGGTAAAGTGTGATGTCCACTGATTTGGAGTGTGTGTGGCTGATACTAACTGTAACAAAAGCATTTCTGAAAGAACAAAGCATAGACTGGGATCATGGCTCTGCTTTCTAGAGCCAAAAGAGCCTGCTTAAAGTATTACCTTAATATGTGTATATTCTTTCTTACACAAGCATAAATTGGAAGAAAATAATAGCTGGATACTAGTGTATTAAAAATATTAACTAAGGGGTGAAATGATGGCTCAGATGATTAATAATGCTGGGTACTCTTCAGAAGACCAAAACTCATTTGCTAGCAGTCAGATCATGGCTCACAAGCATTTGTAAATTATGTTCTAGGAATCAGAGATCCAATAATCTCTTTTGGACTCCACAGCTACCAGACACACATACACACATGCTAGAATAAAATCATGCAAAAATAATAAAAATGAATATTTTCAGAAATATCAAATAAATGGGCATTTGTAAATGCCAAAAAATACAGAACTCAGAGTATATGTATATTCTCAACAGTTGTTTTATATAGTTAAAAGTCCTTTAGAAAATCAATACTAGGTCAAAATCAGATGTCTGACTCTTTTTAGAGAAAATAATTTAAAAAGAGTATCTAGAGAAATTACTGCAGGAACATTGAATACTTATTAACATTTGCCTAGAATGATTGGTGGGTCATGATTTCAGCAGTAGGATATGTTAATATGAGGAAAATCATGTATGTGAGAGTTGTTACATTAAACAATTAATGTGATACCACCTTACACCAATCAGGAAGGCTAAGACCAAAACCTCAAGTGACAACACATGCTGGTGACAATGTGGAAAAAGAGGAACACTCTTTAATTGCTGGTGGGATTGCAAACTGATACAACCACTCTGGAAATCAATCTTGCAGTTGCTCAGAAAATTGGAAATAGTTTTACCTGTTTCATCATATTGCAAGGACATGCGGTTCACTATATAGTACCCTTATTTGTAATAGTCAAAAGATTTGTAATAGTCAAACAATCCAAATGTCCCTCAGTTGAGTAATGGATACAGAAAATGTAGTCCATTTGCACAATGGAATACCACTCAGTTATTAAAAACGAGGACATCATGAATTTTGCAGGCAAATGAATGGAACTAGAAAATATCATCCTGAGTGAGGTGACCCAGTCTCAAAAGAACATACATGGTATATACTCACTGATAACTGAATATTAGCCAAAAAGTTCAGAATGTCCATGATACAACTCACAGACCACATGAAGCTTAACAAGAAAAAAGGCCAGAGTATGGATATTTCAATCACACTTAGACAGAAAAACAAACTAAACATAAGAGACAGAGGAAATGAGGGACCTGAATGGGAGAGGGAATGCAGGTAAGTAAAGGGAGGAAGGATCAGGTAGACAAAAGACAGGAGAGAAGCCTAGAGGGCTAGGTGAATGAATAGAAATATGTAGCAGTGTGGGTTGCGGGGGCAGTTGGAACCACTAGCAAGTCTCAGACTCCAGAGACATAAGATGTTCCCAGGACTCAATGAGGATGAGCTGACCCAAAATGCCCAAAAGTGGGGAAATGGAACCTAAAGAGATAGCCTACAGTAGATAGACATTGCCCCCATTTGAGACATGGGGTCACCTACCCATCTTTAAATTTCTTGACCCAGAATTGTTCCTGTCTAAAGGAAATGCATGGACAAAAATGGAGCAGAGAATGAAGGAAAAGCCATCCATTGACTAGCTCAACTTGGAATCCATCTCATGCTCCGGCACCAAACTCTGACACTATTCTGTTCTGGCCCTAACACCTTTTCTAGCTGGCTGACTTCATCTGACTTCTCCCAGCTTCTCACTTGATTGTTCTGCTTGGCCTCACACTAACTCTGTCAATCTGCTCTAATCTTCTCACTACTTCTCATTCTATGGCTTGTTGTATAATCATATATATGTATAATCATCTATAATCAATATGATGTATAATCATATTGTTGTATTTTATATATATATTATATATATATATATTATATATATATTATATATATGTATATTTTATATATCAACAATAACAAAAAAAAAACAACGACACTTGTATCCACAACACTACAGATTTTAATATAGGAACTTTGTGCTATGCTGATGCTCTTATAAGTTCCTCCATGGTATCATGTAGCTTTTGATATATTATGTTTTTATTTTCTATCCATTTTAAGTCCTTTTCCATTTCTTTCATGATTCATGCCTTGGTATTCAGTAGTGGGATAATCAGCATTCCTGAAATTTTGCTGGCTGTAGACATACATATACACTAAAAGAAAGATATGCAAAAATTTAATCAGACCCAAATTTTAAGGGCAGGTCTTTGGATTAAGTAGATACCAATGGGAAAAAATCAATTTTCCATAGTTGGGCATGAAAGGAGAATGACAATACAAGGATTACAAATGTAGTTTCTAAACATGGTACAAAGATGAAATAAAGAAATGCTGTAGGTGATTTTTATATTAATTAAAGCATGTTTATTTAATTTCCTAGAAATTTGGTACCATGAATTTTTTCTAAGATGTAGAATGCATTACTCCATGTTGGGTGATAAAAAAAAAATCTCTTTTTTTTGTTTGTTTGATTTTATTTTTAAGATTATTTTTATTTTCTTTATTTTTTATTTACATTCCAAATGATTTCCCCTTTCCCATTTCCTCCCTCACCAAAAGTCCCATAAGCCCCCTTCCCTCCCCCTGTTCCCCATTCAACCCCCTCTTGCTTCTCTGTTCTGGTATTCCCCTACATCCAGTCTTTCCAGGACCAGGGGTCTCTCCTTCCATCTTCTTAGAAATCTATTGATATGTGAATTGTGTCTTGGGTATTCTGAGATTCTGGGTTAATATCCCCCTATCAGTGACTGCATACCATGTGTGTTCTTTTGTGATTGGGTTACCTCACTAAGGATGATATTTTCCAGTTCTGACCATTTGCCTAAGAATTTCATGAATTTGTTGTTTTAATTGCAGAGTAGTATTCCATTGTGTAAATATACCACATCTTCTGAATCCATTTGGGCGCCATCTGTGGGAAAAAAAAGAAAGAGAGCGCAGGGCCTGGCACGGGCGGACACAAGGTCACAGGCCACTCAGGCCAGCAGTGTGCAGTCCTCGTTCTAGGGCCAAGGTAGCATACATATGCAGGTGGACACGGAAGTTCTTCAGAGGGGTTTTGGGGAAGCAGGCAAGATGCACGTGTGCCTCGGCCTAATGGGGAGCAGGCGGTCACACCGCTGGCAGGTCCTGCACATGGCACGCAGGGGCGCAGAGAGATCGTTTTACCTGTGCTCAGACTGTCTGCTTAGCTGAATCCCAGAGTCTCAGACAGGCATACCAGCTAGCTCCGTGTGGCGAGTTTAATCGTAGGCGTCCCATAGCTTTGATGTTTTATTATTAAGAAAATAGAAAGAGAAAAGAGATAGAAAGATAAAGAAAGAAGAGAAAATAGATAAGAAAAGCCATGACCACGTGGAAAGGGGAGAAGACAGAGAGACAGACAAATAGAGGGCTGGGAGAGGGCAAGCAGGAGAGAGAGAGAGCAGGCGCTGAGGGGTGTTATTTATAGTGAGTTGGGTGGTCAGGTAACCAGGAGGCGGGGACAGTGTGGCTGCAGGTAGGTGACTGCCTAGGCGGAGTCAGGCTAGAACCTGGGGCGTGGCCACACGTCCCTTTAAGGTCCCACAAGGGACATCTGGGTTCTTTCCAGCTTCTGGTTATTATAAATAAGGCTGCTATAAACATAGTGGAGCATGTTCATGCAGGGGAAGCCTCTGGGTATATGCCCAGGAGTGGTATAGCTGGATCCTCTGGGAGTGTCATGCCCAGTTTTCTGAGGAACCGCCAGACAGCTTTCCAGAGTGGTTGTACCAGCTTGCAATCCCACCTGCAGTGGAGGAGTGTTCCTCTTTCTCCACATCCTTGTCAACAACTGCTGCCAAAACAACCCTGAGATTCCACCTCACACCAGTCAGAATGGCTAAGATCAAAAACATTATCTCTTAAATGTTAAAATCCATACAACTTCTAATGGTGATCACAGACATTATTTTATCATTTTCTTAAATGTGACATTTTTTGGTATAGAGTTTCTAGATTTGTACAATCAACATAATTTCATATTTAAAGTCTAACATGAAAAAATCATAATACATGAAAAAATAATTATACACATAAACAATATATATGCTATATGTTGCAAGTATATATGCTATGAATGTCCTGAGAAAAATAAAATCACATCAACTCTCAAAACATAGATGTGTGAATATATTTCAGCATATTTTTTTAATCTTTAGAATCTGAGTTTTCATTTTAAATAACTTTTGTTCTTACTATTTTCAGAAACAGTGTTGTTGGAAATGCAGTAGCAATAAAACTTATCAATAAATTGTGTTCAAATTGACCAACTTTATCTTTCCCTTGGATATTAATAAAAGGACAAACATAGTAATTCTGGTTTTCTCTTTTGCAGTAAGACCAAAAATAGCCAAAGGGGAGAAAAATTTACAAGAGGCACAAAAGTCAAAACATAATCCAGTTCTGAATTTATGATGACTTGGTTGTGAAATCTGTAGCCCAAACCCCAGTAGAAATGCCCAGGCAAGCACTTATCAGCCCACACGCCTTGTATGCAGCTTATTCAATACATAAGAGAAATACAGGAAGAGAGTTGTTTACTCAGGATCCCTTTGGCACAGTTCTTCGAATATTTTGTGCATAAGAATTACCTGAAAATCCTGTTAAATGTCCCATCCTCTTCAAATTATGTTATACTTGGCATTGATATTACCCAAGACATGGATTTTAACAAGTTCCCTAGTGGTTCTTATTTGATACCAGACCAGTGCTTGAGAAATAATACGAGAGCCAAACAAATAATCAGGACTTCAACATGTTCCTCAACCTTCCCTTCAGTTAACTGCCTATGTTCTTGGATGCAAAAATATTCTGAAATTTTGGTGAATTTTTTAAAATTAGAGTTGTAAACTATATATAATACATTTTTATATATTTTATAATGTTTAGTTCATCAATTACATGCTCCAAGAAATTGGCAATACTTACTAGTGAAGTGAAGCATATAATAATTTATTTTAGGGAGAATTATGTGAATAAGTCCCTTACTTACTACTTTGTATGTGTACCTTTGAATGATGGTGCAAGATGAAAAATTTGGCACTATTCTATAAATCAGGATTACCCAGGAGTTGAGATGTGATAATTGATCCAGTAATTAGAAGGCTACTAATGAGTTAACAGACCAGCAATATAAAATGAGTAGATACAGTGAAAGTAAGAATGATTCACCTCCCAAGTGGGACAGAGGTAGATAGCAAAGGAATACCTCAGATGTTATTATGATGCCCAAAATGATGGCCTGAATTTTAAAATTTGTGATTTTTCTAAATTTATGTATATCCCTCTTTAGTATTTTTGGAATGTTATTATGGATAACTGGAGCTATAGTAAGTGAACTATGGGTAAAGAAATTTGTGTGTGTGTGTGTGTGTGTGTGTGAGAGAGAGAGAGAGAGAGAGAGAGAGAGAGAGAGAGAGAGAGAGTATGTGCATGTTTATGTGAGCAAATAAATCTGTATGTTCTTGTAGGGGGCACATGTGCATAAATGCACATAGAAAGGACCAAGGTCATAGTTAGATATCATCCTTAGGAACTATCCACATCATTGATTATGGATGAACAAAGTCAAAATACATTGCAAAAAAATTCTCAAAAAACTAATAAAAATTGGAAAACATAAAGATAAAATAAAATTGGATAATATATAAATATATCATACACATACACAAACATATTATATATATATATTAAAAATTGCATTGTAATAAAAAATAAATTTGACCATTAGGTTTTACTCTTTCCTAAATTATAATTATATTATAAAGATATAATGAATAACATAAAATAAAGGATTAAATAGTAGTTCTAGTAATAAATGTGTACAAACATATATTCAAAACATTCACAAGACTACTAGGGGTAAGCATGGCAAGAGAATAATCTTTCCAAGAAATGATGCTAGGAAAACTTGAAAGGACAAAAGGGGGTCAGGATCAGGTATTGGAGGAGAAGGGGATGATAGATAGAGGGTCAGGAATTTGGACAGAGGTATGTAGAAATGGGGGATGGGGAACTGGGGGTAGCCACCAGCAAGCCCCAGATGCAAGGAAAGCAAAAGCCTCCCAGGACCCAAGGGGAATGTTATTAGCTGAAATGCCCAACAAAGGGGAGGGTGAACCTATAGAGAACATATTTCCAGAGGCAAGGCAAGGCCCCTGGTTAGGGGTTGGGCCACCCACGCATCTCCAAATATTTAACCCAGAATTGCTCCTGTCTAAAAGAAATGTAAGGGACAATGTGTGGAGCATTGACTGAAGAAAAGGCCATCCAGAAACTGTCCCACCTGAGGATCCATCCCATATACAAACACCAAACTCAGACACTACTGTGGATGCCAACAAGTGCTTGCTGACAGAAACCTGATATAGCTGTCTCCTGAGAGAATCTGCCAGAGTCTGACAAATACAAAGGCAGATGCTCATAGTCAACCATTAGACTGAGCATGGGCACCCCAATGGAGGAGTTAGAGAAAGGATTGAAGGAGATGAAGGGGTTTGCAAACCCCATTGGAAGAACAACAATTTCAACCAATCAGATCCCCCCAGAGCTCTCAGGGCCTAAACCACAAACCAGAGTACACATGAAGGGACTCATGGCTTCAGCCACATATATAGCAGAGGATGACCTTGTTTGGCATCAATGGGAGGAGAGGTCCTTGATCCTGTGAAGGCTTGATGCCCAGTGCAGTAGAATGCCTGGGCAGTGTGTTGGCAGTGGGTGGGTGGGTATGGGAGAACCCTCGTAGAATCAGGAGGAGAGGGATGGAATAGGGGGTTTCCAGAGGGGAAACTAGGAAAGAGGATAACATTTGAAATGTAAATTAATAAAATATCCAACTAATAAAAAGAAGCTAAACTGAAGCTAGACCTTGGCCATTTAAACTTAACTCAGAATAGATAACATAGAGAGATTGGACAGACACCTTGGGCATTGTTGATGAGAGCGTAATAGTCTGTCCACTGTGAAAAATAGTATATATTCTATATAATATTCTGCACTTGTAATTGTGATGTTTTAAGAGTAAAATGGAAATTAATAGTTCCTATTAATTAATAATTAATTAATATTCCTATTAATTAATAGTTCCTATCTGTTATCTGCATTCCATTTAATGTGTATCACTTTCTCTTATATTGAGAGCTATCAAATATGGCATGAATTATAAATGAAAGGAAATGTATAAGTAATCAATGCTAACTCATGAAATATCACAACTTTTCTGTCTATGCATGAACTATGTCTATTATAAAAATATTAAAGACATTAGGTCTGTATTTATTACTTAACATCATTGAAAGTTGTTATTCAAAGTAGAAATAATTTTTATAAATTTCTATTTTTATTCCACTAAATAGCTATACAATAAAAGGATATTCCATTTTTACAGTGAAAGGAGTTTAAAGAATAATTATGGTAAAGGTTTTTGTTTTATAGCAAAATTGGAAGAACATTGTATATTCTAAACATTGTTAAAAAAAAGATCTCAAATGACATATGAGTTTCTTCATTATAAGTATATTTTGAAAGTACATATTGTTACTTACCATTCTATAATGTTGTCTCCAAACAAATGGTCTAATTTTAAAAGTAAATTACCAAACCGGTATTTATAACTTCCCTTTAAAATACAAATACTGCATTTAACACATTACAAAACAGTGTTTTGGTTTGTTTTCAAAAAACATTCTTTCATACTGGATCACATGGGCACTGTGGTCAAGGTGTGAAAGGTGTATATTAATATATATTTGAAAAATTTGTCAATATTATTTGAGTTTCTTTAAAGGAAATTTGTCTCATTTCATCCAGTTTCTCTTACAAAACTTCTCACATTCCACAATATTCAGTCAGCCTAGGTAGCATTTCATACTATAATTTACAGTGATTTGATTTAATCTTACAATCACAGGTTTCCATTTATGATGAATTTCTTATTACTCTCTCTTTTGAGAAATGACAAAATACATTAGGGATTTCACCAGCTCTGTCATACATAACTGAAAAATGGTTAGCATCATTCCTCTCCCCAATGTCCTTGAACATTCTCACCAAGGGCAAGGTTATGTTATTTCTAAGTCAGTACCCTGAATTTTCTAATAGAATGCAGTAAATCTGATGAGTTAGTCCTGAACCTTAGGAAATATGTATATTTGAATTTTTTATACAATTTTCTTTCTCTCCATCTAACAAACTTAGGGGAAGTCATAGAAAAGAAATTATACCTATACCCCAGGTAACATGTCACTGCATCTAGTTACCAAAATCCCTATATAAATGAGTCCACATTGAAGCAACTAAGGCCTGATATATTAACTTCTTATTCAAGATTTCAGATTGGAATTAACTGCAGATGGTTCATTTCTACTCAATATCTGCATGTCTGAAATTCAGTATCAGTACTTGAGTAGTGATTTGAAACCACTCAACTGTCTATGGGTTTGCAATCCAACCATCGCAAGTTGATACAGTCCATTAGAAGGCTGAGTAATCCTCCCCATGGCCCACCTTCAGTCAGAGAAGACTAAACAACTATTAACTCTGTGTCATGAGCAAATTATGGTAAAACTTGAAAAGTGTATGTAAGTTTGTTAGAAAGTTATAAATATGTTTACATACTTGATAATACTCCAAATTTTGGTGAAATTGTGATGCAAAGCAATATATATAATTAGATTTGATTCAAAATTAAATGGTGAAATTTAAGAAGTAATAGATTCAAAAATCTCCAAATCAAATCCATTGATTGCTTGAGTTAATTTAAACACAAATAAAAATGAGTTTAATAATAAAATTTATATACTAGAAAATTATTACTGTTAGATATATTATTACTGTATTTTGAGATTTCTATAATGTATAAACTCCAAATTATATTTAAATTTGTATTTTATTATTTTATGTTTGTGGGTGTTTAGCTTATTTATAAGTCTGTGTGTCACAGGCATACCTGGTTTCTAAGAAGGTCAGGAGAGGGCTTCAGATACCATGGAACTGAAGTGAGAGGCAGTTGTGAACTACATTATGGGTGCCAAGAATCTATGTCCTTAGAAGTGTTGTTAAACATAGAGACACTGTTGTTAAAGATAGAGATAACTTTCCAGGCCACATAAAGCAAAATTTTTGTGTTTTTATCTAACATGGAACAATTTCTATTCACTACTGATTTTATTTATTTATTTATTTATTTATTTATTTATTTATTTATTTTTAATTTACATTCCAAATCATTTCCCCTTTCCCGTTTCCTCCCTCCCCGAAAGTCCCATAAGCCCCCTTCCCTCCCTCTTTTCTCCATTCAACCCCCTCTCGTTTCTCTGTCCTGGCGTTCCCCTACATCCAGTCTTTCCAGGACCAGGGGTCTCTCCTTCCATCTTCTTAGAAATCTATTGATATGCGAATTGTGTCTAGGGTATTCCGAGATTCTGGGTTAGTATCCCCTTATCAGTGATTGCATATCATGTGTGTTCTTTTGTGATTGGGTTACCTCACTAAGGATGATATTTTCAAGTTCTGACCATTTGCCTAGGAATTTTGTGAATTCATTGTTTTTAATTGCAGAGTAGTATTCCATTGTGTAGATATATCACATCTTCTGAACCCATTCCTCCATTGAGGGACATCTGGGTTCTTTCCAGCTTCTGGCTTCACTACTGATTTTCTAACTGTCAAAAATAGTGCTAAAACTAGGAAAGAGAATGTTACTCTGATTAGGTAACATATCAATAACTGTTAATATAATAACATATAATTATATTAAATATTAATGGTATAATATAATTTAATATAATTTTATTCAATTTGTGAGTATATGTGTATATTAAATGGCACCCACGCAGGTATACACTCTAAATAGATGAATTTATATTCACAAATATTGCATGTGGCTTTCATGTATAAAATATATAGATATTTTTCTTTTTTAAAAAAAATTGTAATTAGAAATTTTCTTTATTTACATTTCAAATGTTATCCCATTTCCCCTCCTAAAACCCCCTATCCCATCCCCCCTCCACCTGCTCACCAACCCACCCACTCCCTCTTCCGTGTCCTGTCATTCCCCTACACTGGAGCATTGAGTCTTCACAGGTCCAAGGGCCTCTCCTCTCACTGATGTTTGACAAGGCCATCCTCTGCTACATATGTAGCTGGAGCCATGGGTCCCACCATGTGTACTCTTTGGTTGGTGGTTTAGTCCCTGGGAGCTCTGGGGGTACTGGTTTGTTCATATTGTTGTTCCTCCTATGGAACTGCAAACCCTTTCAACTCCTTTGGTCCTTTCTCTAACTCCTCCATTGGGGACCTTGTGTTAAGTCCAATGGATGGCTGAGAGCATCCACCTCCGTATTTGTCAGGCACTGGCAGAGCCTCTCATGAAACAACTAGATCAGGCTCCTGTCAGCAACCACCTCTTGGCATTCATAATAGTGTCTGGATTTACTGTCTGTATATGGGATAGATCCCCAGGTGTGACAGTCTCTGGATGACCTTTTCTTTAGACTCTGATCCACACTTTGTCCCTGTATTTCTTTTAGACAGGAATAATTATGATTTAAATTTTTGAGATGAGTGGGTGGCCCCATTCCCCAACCAGAGGCCTTGCATGACCTCTGGATATGGTCTCTACAGATTCTCCCTCCCCTTTGTTGAATATTTCAGCTAATCTCATTCCCCATGGGTCCTGAAGCCTCTTTCTTTCCTAGCATCTAGGACTTGCTAATGGCTACCCCCAGTTCCCCATCCCTCATTGCTTCACATCTCTGTTCATTCCCCTGACTCTCTATCATTCCTATATACTCGCATAACTAATGCTTCTCCCTTTTCTGCCTACCTCTCTTCCTTCCAGTTCCCACCCACCCTTTCCCTCTTGTGAGTATTGTATTCCCCTTCCTAAGAAGGACTGAAGCATCCACACTTTGGTCTTACTTCTTGAGCTTCATGTGGTCTGTGAATTGTATATTCAACATTCCAAGCTTCTGGACTAATACCCACTTATCACTGAGTGCATACCATGTCTGTTCTTTTGTGACTGGGTGACCTCATTCAGGATATTTTCTAGTTCACTCCATTTGCCTAAGAATTTCATGAATTCATTGTTTTTAATAGCTGAGTAGTAATCCATTGTGTAAATGTACCACATTTTCTGTATCCATTCCTCTGTTGAGGGACATCTGGGTTCTTCCCAGCTTCTGGCTATTATAAATAAGGCTGCTATGAACACAGTGGAGTATGTGTCCTTATTATATATTGGGGCATCTTTGGGGTATATGCCCAGTAGTGGTATAGGTGGGTCTTTAGATAGAATAATTTCCAAATTTCTGAGGAAATGCCAGATTGATTTCCAAAGTAGTTTTGCCAGCTTGCAGTCTCACCAGTAATGGAGGAGTGTTCCTCTTTCTCCACATCCTGGACAGCATCTGCAGTATCCTGTGCTTTTGATATTAGTCATTCTGACTGGTGTGAGGTGAAATCTCAATATCGCTTTGATTTGAATTTCCCTTATGAATAAGGGTTTTGAACTTTTTTTTCTTTTTTTTTAGTGCTTCTCAGCCATTTGGTATTCCTCAGTTGGGAATTCTTTGTTTAGCTCTGTATCCCTTTTTTTAATAGGGTTATTTGTTTTCTGGAGACTAACTTCTTGAGTTGTTTGCATATATTGGATATTAGTCTTTTATTGGATGTAATATTATTGAAGATCTTTTCCCAATATGTAGGTTGTCATTATGTCCTATTCACAATGTCTTTTGCATTACAGAAGTTTTTCAAGTTTATGAGATCCCATTTTTCAATAGTTGATCTTAAAGCCTGAACCACTGGCTTTTTGTTCAGGAAATTTTCATCCTGTTTTGATGTGCTCTAGGCTGTTTCTGTCCTATTAGATTCAGTGTATCTGGTTTTATCATGAGGCTCTTGATCCCCTGGACTTGAGGTCTGTACAAGGAGGTAAGAATGGTTCAATTTGCATTCTTCTACAGGTCAACTGCCAGTTGACCCAGCACCTTTACTTGAAAATGCTGTCTTTTTTCTACTGAATGATTTTGGCTGCTTTGTCAGAGATCAAATTACCATAGGTGTGTGGGTTTATTTCTGTGTCTTCAATTCTCTTCTATTGATCTACTTGCTGGTCTCTGTACCAATACCATGTAATTTTTATCACTATTGCCCTGTAGTAGAACTTAAGGTCAGAGATGGTGATTTCCCAAGGAGTTCTTATATGGTTGAGGATAGTTTTCTATATTCTGGGTTTTATTTTTTTTGTTATTCCACATAAACAAAGAATTGCCCTTTCTATCTCATTGAAGAATTGAATTGGAATTTTGATGGGGATTGCATTGAATCTTGTAGCTTACTTTTGGTAAGCTGGCCAGAATTCTTCAATCTTACAAAAAAGGCAGAAAAAAAATAATCACAGTATATAGAGGGAGGTAGGGATCTGGGAGGGAGAGAAGAGGGAAAGGGAGAAAGCTGGGGGCAGGATCAGATATTGGAAGGGACAGGAGAGAAGTACAGTGGGTCAGGAAACAAATAGAAATATGTAGCAGCGGGGGATGGAGAACTATGAATAGGCACTATTAAGTCCCAGATGCCTGGGAAACAAGAGGCTACCAGAACCCAACTGGGATGACTTTAGCAGAAATAAGCAGCAACAAGGAGATAGAACCTGTAGAGACCACGTTCAGTAGATAGGCATGACCCCCAGTTGACAGATGGAACCACCCACCCATCTCAAAATTGTTAACCCAGAAATATTCCTGTCAAAAGGAAAGACAGGGACAAAAAAATGGAGCAGAGACTGAAGGCCATTCAGAGACCGACCCATCTAGGGATTCATTCCATCTGCAGACACCAAACCCAGACACTATTGCTGACGCCATTGAAGTGCCTACTGACTGGAGCCTGGTATGGTTGTTCCCTGAGAGGTTCTACCAGCACCTGACCAGGAAATATGCAGATACTGACAGCCAACCACTGGACTGAGACCAGGGACCCCAATGGAAGCCTAGAGGAAGCACTGAAAGAGTCAAAAGGGATTGCAACCCCACAGGAAGAACAATAACAACTAACTGGACCACCCAGAGTTCCCAGAGACTAAGCCACAAATCAAAGAGTATAAATGAAGGACTTCATGACTCCAGATAAATATGTAGCAAAAGATCTGCTTATCTGACATCAGTGGGAGGGGAAGCCCTTGGTTCTGTGGAGGCTTGTTGCCCCAACAAAGGGGTTTGCTAGAGGGGAGAGGAGGAAGTGGATACGAGTGGGTGGAGGAGAAAATTCACAGAGGCAAAGGGGAGAGCAGAGAAGGGATGGGATAGGGAGTGTGTGGAAGAGTAATCTGGAAGGGGGATATCATTTGAAACGTAAATGAATAAAATGATTAATTAAAAAAAAAGAGCTCTGACAACCCAGAAACATGCACACAATGAAAGAATGAATGAATGTGTAATGTTAGATTGTTTTAAAACCTTTATTGCAAAATTAATATCCCAGAGGACAAGCTATTTCCTGATAATTTCAGAAGGATAAGTGGTTAATGTAAGTTTTGTCAAACATTGTATAAGAGAGAGATTTTTTTTTTTTTTTTTTTTTTTTTGGTTTTTCGAGACAGGGTTTCTCTGTGTAGCCTTGGCTGTCCTGGAACTCACTTTGTAGACCAGGCTGGCCTCGAACTCAGAAATCCTCCTGCCTCTTAAGAGAGAGATTTTAACTTGACTTTTTAATTTGCTTTCTTTCTCACTATGGTAAAGTCAAACAAAATTTACTGAATTGAAATAAATATGAGAAACGAAAATAAGTTTTTGAATGAACAGTTATATATTCAATTGTTTGTATTGTTCCTATGTTTGTTTTTAACTTTTTTATAAAGGTTAACTTTATTTAAATGGTTAATAACTACATAGGGATTCATACTTCTCTTCTGTTTGGAAAAAAGATACACAAAAGGAGTAAAAATAAAAATTGAAATTGCACATTTGGATATTATAGAATAACATTTCAGTGAGCAAAATAGAAAATCAATACTCTCAAGGAAATAAAAATACAACAGTTTCTTATGCTTCCATTTTAAAAAACAATAAAAAAAATTACAAGTTGCTTGATTTCTTTCTGCTGAAGTTTGGATAAGTTAGCCTCCCTTTTCTTTTCCTTGCCTTTTGTGAATATGGAAATGTGTGCTGCCTTTGGGATTTATACAAATCTTTTGAATAATAATATTTCCATTTAAAAATTTTGTCACACAGGGATAAGCATCTCCAAGAGTCTGGAATATTTCTCAGATATAAACACAAGGAGATGCAGTACTCCTGGCTCTGATATCTCTCACCAAGTTGTGAAGCTACATTTGAAAATATTGTCTGGAATTCCCCAGACAGAGCCAAGGTAGTCAATCAACTTCTAAGTAAAGCTGTGATCACCTGCATTTGACAGAGGGTGCCATCAAAGCCTTTTATACTGGAGAATCAATTACTGCTCATCATGTAAAAGCTTATGAGTTACAGCTATTTAACTAGGTCAAAGTTTGCAATTTCCAGTGTTTCAAGAGGCTTCCTGTGATGTTCATCACATATTCATTTTTGCAGTTGTTCATAAATAAAACTGTTCTCTTTTTCTATTGTGGAGATTTCTCGGTCGGGAAAAGATTTGCTTTTAATCCATGTCCCTAATTTATCTAGTGATTTAGTACCAACTTAAGATCCTCACTTGGAAGTCTTTGTGCTCACAAAAATAGCACTAGGAGAAGGTGGTATGTGAAGCACATAGGATCATTCCTTTGATGGAAGGAATACAGTAACTATCATCTGACCAGAAATCTGGAGTGGAAGTCCTTCCTAGCCTGAAGACCTTTGCTCTAACTGTGTGACCATAGACGCTTCTGGTGTAAGACCCTTCCCTAGATGCTTATTGTAAATTTGTTTTTCTCTGTCTATCTATAAAATCTTTGTTTATGGACAAAGACTTTTGCAGTAGTCATGTCACATCTGTATTTACCTTACTTAGTTCCTCAAGGAGGAACTTTATTGTACACATGGATGGAGTTAATTTTCATCAAAATAGTTTTTACCAAATTGTGCTTTACTTAAATCTGCCTTTATAAAGCACTCGATGTCAGACTCCTGAAGTTTGCATCAACAAAGGCTATTGAGTGTGTTGAGCTGAACTGTCTCCTTGCCTTCTATGACTGGTCATTTAGCCATGCAGGCTGAAGAGGACCCCTACTCTCACAAAAAAATTCACATTACTTAATGAGTTAAAAATGGAAAGAGGGGAATGATGAACAGTGATGAGAGAGTTTCTAAGGAATAGATCCCACAGTCCACCAAAATTCACCTGAACAAACATCAGCCCTGAAAGAGATAGTATAAGATGCGGGGTTTTTGGTGAAATGATTGTATTTTGATCTCTCTTCACTTCTGAATGGAGTAAGTACATTTACAAAAGGAAACCCTTAGAGTTATCCAGGCCTTTGCCACCGGAATACAAAGAAAAGGAATTATCTCTGTGCTGCCAATCTCTTGAACACATAATTCCTAGCCTCTATAAATGTGAAATGAAAAGTCTACTTATATAAACCACAAAAGTTATAGCATTTTAGTATAGCAAACAAAGTGAATAGACAAAGAGGAGAGAGGAAAGTTTTATGCCTTTACAAAGCATGGTGAGGACCATTGTAGAGAGGGCTGCCTGTACATGATACACAGTCAAAAGTGAGCCCAGTGAAGACCAAAATATTTTCAGAACACAAATAATTTATAAATTTAGTATGTCCTAGCTTTATAACTATAATGTTACATTTTAGTATTTTTATCCTTACATTTATTTTAAGAAAGATAAAAATGATTTTATCATTAGAACTTACTAAAATTACATCCCTTCTTCAAAATAAACTATAATTCCTGAATGTGATGCTCATTTTCAGAAATTATAAGGAAAATTAGATTATTTTCCACAATTATTGTTGTATCTGAGTTAAGACAATATAAGGACATGATGGGTTTGTGATTTGGTCATGAGAACTTCTGGTGTTATTTCTTAGGAAAGAAATTTGGAAAGCCCACAAATGTGGGTAGGAGTCCAGGGATGCCTGTGACTTTCCTCAATTTCTAGAGAATAGTTAGAAAAAATTATTTTTTTATGTTTCAAATGTTTTTCTGAAAAAAAAATGATGTGCTTTATATAACCCTGAAAATGTTCGCCTTCGATTCAAGCATCCTCACTCAAGTGTAAACTTCTAAATCTCTATTAAAAGAATTCTAATAATAAAAATAGTCCTTGTGGTGAAGTTTGTACATATGTGCCTTTGTGCCTTGAGTCCCCAAGTTTTCCATTCCAGTTCTTCACAATCAATTAGGAGAGGTGATGTTTTTTGTCCTCTTGGGATTATTCTTATTACAATTTCACTGCTCTAGTCTAGACATTTTGACTTGTCTGAACACTATGAATTTGTCTTACTGAATGAACCGAGAGCTAGATACATAAATGTATTGGAAGAATATAACAAGGAAATAGAAATGTGTATTGACAGAAAGCCAGTAAGCACAGAGGGTCTGCATTAGGAAATTTCATAGCAATGACTAAGAATCACACACTGTTGGCTGAAAATTTTGGGGACAAGACACCACAGTTTTGCAACCCAGGGGTCTGTGAGAAGACCTTTGGACTACATAAACTTAGATTAAAACTATGAGTGCTGTTGACCTTATATCTTCAAAACATGTTCTTCCTCTGGCTTGTAGCTTATCAATATTCTCTGCTAGTAGACCGACAAATTCGAGGTGATTATTTCCCTTGCACTGGAGCTTCAAGCATACACTACTAAATCTGGCTTCTTTTAAAAGTGGGATCTGGAAAGTCAAGCTCAGGATTTCCTGATTGCAAAGCAAGATATCCATTCTACCTTGTCTAATTAATTTCCTGAGGACTTATTTTAAGAAATTCACGATGTCTCTGCTTGGCCTTTCTTTCAGTCTCTGCACCACACTTTGTCTCCATATTTGCTCCCGTGAGAATTTTGTTCCAAATTTCTAAGAAGGACCAAAGCACCCATACTTTGGTTTTCCTTCTTCTTGAGCTTCATGTGGTCTGTGAATTGTATCTTAGGTATTTCAAGATGTTGGGCTAATATCCACTTATCAGTGAGTACATACCGTGTATGTTATTTTGTAATTGAGTTACCTCACTTAGGATGATATTTTCTAGTTCTATTCATTTGCCTAAGAATTTCGTGAATTCATCAATAACTGAGTAGTACTCCATTGTGTAAATGTACCACTTTTCCTATATCCATTCCTCTGTTGAAGGATATCTGGGTCCTTCCAGCTTCTGGCTATTATATAAGGCTTCTATGAACATAGAGGAGCATGTGTCTTTGTTCCCGTATATAGGCGCCAAACCGAGACACTATTGTTGATGCTAAGTACTTACTGAAAGGAACCTGATATAGCTGTCTTCTGAAAGGTTCTGCCAGAGAATTACAAATACAGATGCTCACAGCCAACCATTGGACTGAGGTCCCCAAAGGAGGAGTTAGAGAATGGACTGAAGTAGCTGAAGGGGTTTGCAACCTCATAGGAAGAACAAGAATATCTACCAACCAGAATATTTAGTCCCAGAGCTCCCAGGGACTAACCCACCAACCAAAGAGTATACATGTAGGGACCCATGACTACAGCTGCATATGTAGCAGAGGATGGCCTTGCGAGGTGTCAATGGGAGGAGAGGTCCTTGGTCCTATGAAGGCTAGATAAATACCCCAATATAGGGGAATTCGAGGACAGGGAGGTAGGAGTGGGTGGGTGGGTGGTGGAATACCCTCATAAAAGTAGGGGGAGGAAGGATGGTATAGGAAATTTCTGAGAGGGGGCAAACTGGGAAAAGGGATAACATTTGAAATGTAAATAAAAAAAAATCCAAGAAAAAAGAAATTAATGGTGCAATTAATAAAATTTGTGACAATAAAATTTCAACAAAATACAAAATATGTGAATTAACATCTAAGCATTAGGTGACTATACATGTTTTTTGTTATATTTACTTTATGTAGCTGGACAACATCAACTTCTGTAATAAGAAATAGTAAAATCAGAAAAAGCTTCTGAAAGTGTACCCTAAGCGTTCTCCCCATTTTCTCTCATTCATGTTCCCCAATGATTTTAATTGTGAAAGATAAATTGACAACAAAGAACAGTATGTGGTCTAAGCAGTCTCTCTAACTTTGAAACATAAAAAGCAAACAAGCATCATCATGCACACACACACACACACATACACACACTCACACACTTCAAAGCACAGCTATTTTTCTGTTCTTTCACCTCTACAACCCCAATTTTATTGAAACACAGACGCTTCCTTTCTCATTTTCAAATGTCAAAGACCTTCTTTATTACATCAGATCAAGACAATAGATTGAGTTTGTTCAGGTATGTTAAAGGGTTGGACTTTAACTCTCAAGGCATATTTTAAATTATTCAAATATATTTAAAATAAAAATTTTACATTCATATAAATAAAATCAAAATTAAGAAATTGCTACAGACTACTAAAAAAGGGAATGGAATTAATGGTAATGCCAGAGCACAGTTAAATATTGTCATACTAGAAAGAACACGAATTCTCTATGAGTCAGCAAAGTCCATTGGTAATCTATAGAGGGAATCTCATTTTGGAAAAATAGAAACCATATGCCAATGATAGTTTTATAAAACAACTTATATTTTGTAACTGATTGAACATTTACAGAATTAAATATCTCTCCAATATATTTCCAGTTTGTTCTCATCATTTTGAAGAACCCTTACTATTAGACTATCTCCCAAATGAGGCTTTGATTTACCAAAATTATAATGCATAATTTTAATTATAAACATAAATAAGAAGTGTAGTTGGGATGTAATCAACAGGGGTATGCCATATGTATTGTTACATTGGGACTGCTATGGGATAAAACTGAGAAGAAATAAGATTTTTATTTATAGTTTTTTTTTCTGTGTTATCTGTTATATTGTTTCAAGAATTACATAGCAAATGGTTCCCTCCCAAGAATTGTCATAGAAACCCAAAAAGTAAGTTGTTTTCATAACTGAGTTTAGCAAAGCATAAATCATGGAGAAGGACAATGAGGTTGCAGTGAAAACAAATTCACAGAGGATTAAAATGTACTTAATAATTTACTTCCTAAGATAACACCAGACACCAATTTATTTCAGTAAAAAGAATGATTTAAATATCTTCCATTCATATAGATTAAATCATTATTTAGGTAAAAGTTTAGCATTTGCTTAATAATCATATTGGTTGGCTAGTTCTACAAAACAGAAACAAACCTAGCAACAATGAGAAAATAAATGATAAAACACATTTAGCTTCTGAGAAATATTTATTCTGAAAAGGATTTTGACATCCAAAATTTTCACATGTTATGTGAAAAGACTTTTGAGGATCCAGTACATTCTGAGATAGATTTATATTTCTGTCTCTGTCTATCTGTCCCTGTCTTTGTCTCTGCCTGTCTGTGTCTGTGTCTCTGTGTCTCTGTCTCTCTCTGTGTGTGTGTGTGTGTGTGTGTGTGTGTGTGTGTGTGCGCGTGTGTGTGTGCGTGTGTGTGTGTAATATTGAGAGAAATTGTAGGAGTTGATGTAATCTGAAGAAATGGAACTCAATTGCTGCATCTTCCACCTTCAAGTGATGCTAGATAATTTCTGCAAGTCTTCCTTTTTTTACTGTATTCAAAAGCATGGTCTTTGGATTTCCTAGAATAGTTTTACTATCATTCATCTTTAAGAAAACCTTGAAGTGACAGGAAAATCAGCTCTCCTCTGCTTTTCTCCATCGTCATATTTACTGATTCACGACTTTTCTTTGACGCCATCTATCTATAGTCAGAGCAGAATTGAATGCCTCTCATCTTGCTCAGAACAGGGACTTTCCATCACATTGCCTCTGTATTTAGTGAATCCCACTAGGTCTAAATAAAGCAGGGAATTGATTTTTAAGATCTTGATGTTAACTCTCAGGATTCATGCTACATCAATCTCTCATCTCTTTTTTACACTTACTTTCCTGTGTTTAGTCTTCTTTGCACTGATGTTAGGGCTTGCTTTCTGAACAGTCTTTGCTAGAATTAATCTGGCTTTCCTGAGGTGCTGAATGAGCTACAAGCAGGAATAGTATCTTTGCATGAATTTTAAATATAAATAATACTTACCTCACTTAGAGAAATCCATTCCCCTTGGATAACACTAAAATCATAAATAGTTATCAATGAATATGGAGACCATATTGTCAGGTAGAGATCTGGTGTTCAAAGCAACCCCAGCATCAAAGTCAGTTTACTTATTCCAACTCTGTGCCTCCCTGGAAACAGTTGACATCATTCACACTGCTAAATAGTGCAAGCAGGTAAGTAGTCTTTTACTCATGATAAACAACCAGTTAGATAGGACAAGGCTTTTCAGTGAAGCCCTTAGCCTCTGCCTGAGAAAGTTTTGTAGATTCAGATTATATGGATACATAAAACAAATATAGAATTAAACACTGAGAGTGAATCATTTACATTTTAGAACATATCTTTATTAGATGCATAGTTTTACAATTGATTAAAAAATAGGCAAATACTTATACAAGGAGATGATATGCTTATTTTACATGATAAATTAATCTTGGATGATTACGTGATACTACACAAGTCAGATAATCCTTAATGTGTTAAAGTGTTGATATATGACTTGATTATATAATAGCTGATGGTGATTATTTTGCTTCATATAAATGCAGAATACAAATATAAGAGGACATTTCACAAATTGGAAAGACTGTTTTCATCTCAAACTAAAATCCATTTATTGGTACTTTTTTCTATTTTGAGATAGCAAATTAAATAGTAATTTCGGAAATCTAACACTATAACATAATTCAATCCAAATATAGAATACTTTGATATTTGCATGCAGATAGATCTTCTGTAATAGTCATTCCAGTCTGCAGAAAGCAAAGTTCAGTATTGTTTTATATGTAGATAAAATATCATCTCTTCTTCCAACAGCAACTGTTCTATCTTTCATTACAATCCCATTGTCCTCAATAAATTATGCTCTGCTAAAATAAGTCAGGAAAACAACTTGCTGTTTGGGTATTCTCTACTCAATTATATATTTTGTCATTTGTAACTAGGGTATTAATATAAATGCTATTATCTTTGTTTTTGCTCTCACATTCCTCAAATTGATTCAAGTTAATTTCATTTTTGCAATTATTACAGTGAAGTAACAGACCTTGTTTATTTCTTCACAACCAGGTACATGTAAGAGATATAGACATATATAGATATATGAAAGAAATAAAGTAAATATATTTCATCACTCTTTTTGTCAAAATCATAGTATTCTACATTAATATACCTACTTAGAACTTAAGACAAAACAAATAACTGAATTATCAAATAAAATTATGAGCCTAAAACCTTGATATATATGAAATCTTTGTGGTAATTTGAAATGTACAGATATTCTACAAAGCAGGAAAATATATGGGATCTTGAGATTGACATAACAGGTATGTTCTATCTATCACAAAAAATAGATTGGCTGTCCAAGTATGATTCTTTCAGACTGTGAAAACTAATATGATTTGTGTCACCACATAAATCCAAAACTGACTTTAATTTTGTCGAGGATCCAGGATTTGGGATCTATAGATATGAGCTCACTTACAAGTATTTCCTTACAAGAGACATTTTACTAACATCATGTAAGATACAAGTCCTCTCAAGCAGTGCCACTTTGAAAGTACAATTCCAACTGACAAAAAGACTAAATTTTCTCATCCGTCTTCTTCACTTCCTTTGGAGATGACCATGTGAAGAAAAGAGACACATGTAAGACAAGCTACTGTTACTTACTATCTTCACAGGAATGGTGATTTTATATAAATGTGGTATATTTTCTACAACTCTTTGATTCTGTGATACCTCCTTCATGCCCCTGTCCTCCTTACTTCATCCTCTTTCACACCACAAAATGTCTTTTCAATTTTTCATCTTCCACAAAGAATGTCACATTTTCCTAGCTTAATTCTCATTTCTCTCTCTCTCTCTCTCTCTCTCTCTCTCTCTCTCTCTCTCTCTCTCTCTCTCTCTCTCTCTCTCTCCCTCTCTCCCTCTCTCCCTCTTTCTCCCTCTCTCTCCCTCCCTCCCTCCCTCTTACTTTCCTGCTTCTCTCTGTATAAGTAAATGTATGTGAGTGTGAGAATGTGTGTGTGTGTGTGTGTGTGTGTGTGTGTGTTTGTGTGTGTGTGTGTATGTGTGTGTGTGATATCTGGTCCTACATACTTTTCAGGAGTGAGAATCTCTGATGATGGACAATTAAGGAGCTGATCTACTAATATAGGTGAATAACATTAGAAGTCATTTTATCACTAATGTTTTGTACCAGCAGTATTTGGATTTTCCTCAGGACTCTGGGATATCTAGCAATTGCCACCTGCCTGCTGACCCAAATTTATCCACAAAACCCACTCCCCAAATTTGTACTCTGACAACCACACATGTATATTGGCAAAAGCATGCCACCTTCCATCATATATACACATAAACATACAAGTTTATTGTGCATGTAATAAAGATCGATATTAGTGTATGAGATATAGCATAAGCAGATAACTGGAACACAGTTCTCTAGTGGTTGTACAAATAAAGTTGCGCAGAACATTTCCCTAGAGAGTTCTGTCAGGAGCTCTCAGTTGGCAAAGTATCAATTGACATGTAGATTTTTAACCTAGTCCAAAGTATAAAGTGCCATAAAGCCTGTGGATGCATTTCGAATCATAGCTAAGAATCTTTCATTCACTAAAGACTGTTTTCCAGATAGAAACTAAGTAACTCAGTGGGTCAACAAAATGCTCAGTTTAATTACAACAAAGTTGACAGGTAATAAGGGTAACTTTGATCTATAAATGTAGCAGTTACAAGATCCTTTAGTTTTCAATAAAAGAAATCTGAGCATTAAGACTACAAACCTATCCACTTTGTGGCTAGCATTAAAAGTGTTCAAAGTTTTACATATCTTAGCATTCTTCAACCACTTCCAAATGCAAAAGCTGTTTGAATATTGTCTGATGTTTGTGTTTTATATTTGTTAACAATATTGCTTACTATAGTTATTGAATAACATGTCAACATGCATATCTATCAATTATTTGTACCAATTATTTTACATAAAACACTTTTCTATAAGAAGTTGGCTCCAGAGAGCCAAGTAACCCTATTAAAAAATGGGGTGCAGAGCTAAACAAAGAGTTCTCACCTGAAGAATATCTAATGGCTGAGAAGCACCTAAAGAGATGTTCATCATCTTTAGTCATTAGGGAAATGCAAATCAAAACAACCCTGAGATTCCATCTCACACCAGTCAGAATGGCTAAGATCAAAAACACAGGAGATAGCAGTTGTAGGCGAGGATGTGAAGAAAGAGGGACACTCCTCCACTGCTGGTGGGATTGCAAGCTGGTACAACCACTCTGGAAAGCAGTCTGGTGGTTCCTCAGAAAACTGGGCAGGACACTCCCGGAGGATCTGGCTATACCACTCCTAGGCATATACCCAGAGGCTTTACCTGCATGCAATAAGGACACATGCTCCACTATGTTCATAGCAGCCTTATTTATAATAGCCAGAAGTTGGAAAGAACCCTGATGTCCCTCAACGGAGGAATGGATTCAGAAGATGTGGTATATTTACACAATGGAATACTACTCTGCAATTAAAAACAATGAATTCACGAAATACCTAGGCAAATGGTCAGAACTTGAAAATATCATCCTTAGTGAGGTAACCCAAACTCAAAAGAACACACATGGTATGCAGTCACTGATAAGGGGATATTAACCCAGAATCTCGGAATACCCTAGACACAATTTGTATATCAATAGATTTCCAAGAAGATGGAAAGAGAGACCCCTGGTCCTGGAAAGACTGCATGTAGGGGAATGCCAGGACAGAGAAGCGAGAGGGGGTTGAATGGGGAAAAGAGGGAAGGAAGGGGGCTTATGGGACTTTCAGAGAGGGAGGAAACGGGAAAGGGGAAATGATTTGGAATGTAAATAAAAAAACTTAGAAAATAAAAAAAAAAAAGGAAAAAATCTCCCCCCCAAAAAACAAAACAAAACAAAAAACACTTTTCTAAAGGTAGTGTATTTCTTGAAACAAAAATGTAAAATCTTTCAGAGCATAACTATACATTCAATTGATGACTTATAGAAGTATATTATTATATATTATAATCCAAATGCCCATAGCAAAATGGTTATATGAGTGAATAATATATGCATTAAAATATTATAGATATAGAGTTATGTCTTTTGAAAAGAATACTGTAGCATAGAAATGATAGAAAGATCATATAGATTTATTCATTGGATAGGGTTAGGAATGTGTCCTTAAAGAAATTAATATGAAGAGATGTTTCTACTTTCACGTCATATTTGCTAAAATCTTACTCTAAATTAAGAAAGTACATTTGCAATAGCTTGGTGGAATTACATCTTTATTTAGACAGAAGCACATATACAGTCTTAAAGAAGAGGATAAAAAGAAACAAAACAAAACAAAGCAAACTACAAAACAAAAGAAAGAGGAGTGTGTGTATTTTCATGTTTTTGGTAAGATTTATGAAATGACGATCTCCCAACGCATTACTGTTACATTGAAATCTATTTCACTTTCTCTCATATAGCGTTCAAGAACACTATGAAAGAAGCACAGGCTCAGCTTCTCTCACGTTTACCTGTTGCTCACTTTCAACAGACTGTTAGGTTCAGTGAGTGAACTCCATAAACTCTTGGTTCTCTGGATTTCATGAAACCTGATATAATAATGTTTAATTTTTGTTTTAAGGTAATTAAAACTAGGTGTCATTCAAAAAATACTTAGCAAGACTGTTTTTATGAACTTGATGTTACTATTTAACAAGTTTTCACAGTGACAAAGATATTTATTTTCAGACTTAAAAATTAGAAATGTAAATATTATTTCTATATGTTTCATGTCATATTAGGATTTATGTTAATGACACCATGATTCTCAAGTCCTAAAGAAAAACTGTGAAGGATTAGAAATGTTGGAAACCTATACAAAAGATATCCAGTTGGGGTGAAGTTTACAGTGTGAAATAGGAACGCCAGGACAGAGTAATGAGAGGGGGTTGAACGGAGAAAAGAGGGAGGGAAGGGGGCTTATGGGACTTTCGGGGAGGGAGGAAACGGGAAAGGGGAAGTGATTTGGAATGTAAATTAAAAAAATAAAATAAAATAAAATTAAAAAAAAAATATCTGAAAAAAAAAAAAAAAAAAAAAAGAAAACACTCAAGAGGTGCTGAGACACTAGAAAATGAATAAAGATAAACAATGCTTCATGGATCTTGGTTCTGATTGTTAATAGCTTTATTTTTTAATTTCTAGATTTGAAAAAATAAAACACAGATATTTGTAAAAGGTTGTAAGAGTATAGGTTTTTACAAACAAGATTTTAGTCTTCCTTTTAATACTACAAGTGGTGATGAAGACCACTATTGATAATGTTTAAGAAATCTGCATAAAAGCAAGAGTTGGACATAAAAATGAGTGTGTGTGTGTGTTTGTGTGTGTGTGAGTGTTTGTATATAAGAGAAAGATTATAGTTAATTATAAAAAAGGTATTTGCAAAAATAATAGGAAAGTGTTTTTAGCCAAAGAATATTGCTTCATCTTCAATAATATCTACAGTGATTTATTTTCAGGAAAAACTCCCTATTGGATTTTTGCAGCTTCACAACTTCTATAGAACAGTAGTTCACTACTTGTTCTGTTATATATTAACATATTGGCTTTCTCTCAAAACAAATATTAGGAAAATTAGCCAGGACTATAAAATTATATATCCAGGTGGAATCAAATAATGAACATCTTAGAGACAGTACAAATGAGAAATTTATTAACCTGGTAGGATGATACAATCACATTAACATTTGTCAGTGGACAGGGCAGGAGCATACCAGCCTCCCTTTGGCAACCTCTGTTACAGGGATCGACTGCACTGAAGATACAGGTACCCAGAGAACCCCCAATATAACATCACTTGGGACACAGTCTGTTGGGCTTCCATTGTGACCAAGAGCTGGGCAGCTCTGCGGTCATCTGGGCGCCAGCTCTGCTGTGGGCCATCTGCCATGCAGAGGGAGCCCCCTGCTCTGGGAGAGAGCGCACCCGAACAGGGAAGGAGCACACCAGCCTCCCCTTGGTGACCTCTGCTCCTGGAATCCACTACACTGAGCCTTTGGATGTGCAGAGATTCCCCAATATAATACCACTTGGGGCAAGGCAAATCAGGGTTACAAACTCACTCAGGAGCAGGGCAGGCCCAAGAAAGCGGTGCCAGGGGAATCCCTGTAATCAGGGGGGGGGTGTGCAGAAATAGCCTTGCAGGCTCAAGGAGGTCCAACCAACAGCCAGTGACAGCAGGACCAATTAACATGGGGTAACCAGATGGCAGAATGAAAACGTTACTAACAGAAATCAAAGTAATATGGCACTATCCGAATCCAACTCTCCAACAGCAGCAAGTCCTGGATACCCCATCACACCCGAAAGACAAGATCTGGATTTAAAATCACTTCTCATGGTGTTATTAGAGGATTTCAAGAAAGACACAAATAAATCTCATAAAGAATTACAGGAGAACATGAATCAACAGGTAGAAGCCCTTACAAAGGAAACAAAAATCAATTAGAGAAATGCAGGAGAACATGGGTCAACTGATGGAGGCCCATAAGGAAGCAACACAAAAATTGCTTGAAGAAATGAATCCACAGGTAGATGCTCTTTCTAAGGAATCACAAAAATCACATAAAGAAATGGAGAAGAATATGGGTCAACAGATGGAGGCCCATAGGGAGGCAATACAAAAATCGCTTAAAGAAATTAATCAACGGGTAGATGCACTTACAAAGGAAACACGAAAATTGCTTAAAGAAATACAGGAGACTATGGATCAACAGATGGAAGCCCATGAGGAGGAAACACAAAAATCGCTTAGAGAAATACAGGAGAACTTGGGTCAACAGGCAGAAATCCTGAAAGAGGAAATGCAAAAATATCTTAAAGAAATACAGGAAAATACAAACAAACAAGTGAAGCACCTGAGCAAATCCATCCAGGATCTAAAAAAGGAAGTAAAAACAACTAAGAAATCACAAAGGGAGACAACTTTGGAGATAGAAAACCTTGGGAAGAAATCAGGAGTCATAGATGCAAACATCAAAAATAGAATACAGGAGATGGAAGAAAGAATCTCAGGTGCTGAAGATACCATAGAAAGCATCGACTCAACAGTCAAAAAAATGCAAAATGCAAAAAACATGTAACCCAAAACATCCAGGAAATTCAAGACACAATGAGAAGACAAAACCTGAGGATTATAGGTATAGATGAGAGTGAAGATTTGCAGCTTAAAGGGCCAGTAAACATGTTCAACAAAATTATGGAGGAAAACTTCCCTAACGTAAAGAGAGAGATGCCAATGAACGTACAAGAAGCCTACAGAACTCCAAACAGACTAGACCAGCACAGAAATTCCTCCCGTCATATAATAATCGAAACACCAAATGTACTAAACAAAGAAAGAATATTAAAAGAAGAAAGAGAAAAAGACCAAGTAACATATAAAGGAAGACCTATCTAAATCATATCAGATGTCTCACCAGAGACTATGAAAGCCAGAAGATCCTGGGCAGATCTCATGAAGACACTAAGAGAACACAAATGCCAGCCTAGACTACTATATCCAGCAAAATTCTCAATCACCATAGAGGGACAGACAAAATATTCCACGATAAAATCAAATTTACACAATATCTTTCCACAAATCCAGTCCTGCAAAGGATAATAGGTGGAAACCGCCAATACAAGGAGAGAAACAACACCCTGGAAAAAATGAGATAGTAGCCTTCTTGCATCAAACCCAAAAGTAGATAACAACTCAGACATAAAGATAGCGTCAAGAATAGCAGGTGGCAATAATCACTATTCCTTAATCTATCTTAATAACAATGGTCTCAATTCCCCAATAAAAAGACATAGACTAACAGACTGGATACTTAAATAGGACCCAGCATTTTGCTGCGTATAGGAAACGCACCTCAGTGTCAAAGACAAACACTACCTCAGAGTAAAAGTCAGGAAAACAATTTTACAAGCAAAAGGTCCCAGGAAACGAGCCGGAGTAGCCATCCTAATATCAGATAAAATTGACTTTCAACCTAAAATCATCAAAAAAGACACAGAAGGACACTACATACTGATCAAAGGAAATACCCACCAAAAAGAACTCTCAATTCCGAATATATATGCTCCAAATGCAAGGGCACCCTCATTCATAAAAGAAACTTTACTAAAACTCAAAGCACACATCGCACCTCACACAATAATAGTGGGTGACTTCAACACCCCACTGCTCTCTGAAATGGATCGTTCAGGAAAGCAGAAAATAAACAGGGACACAGTGAATCTAATTGAAGCCTTGGACCAAATGGTACTAACAGATATATATAGAACATTTCATGCTAAAGCAAAAGAATACACCTTCTTCTCAGCACCTCATGATACCTTCTCCAAAATCGACCATTTAATTGGTCACAAATCAGACCTCAACGACATAAGAAGATCGAAATAATCCCATGGCTCCTATAAGATCACTATGGAATAAGGTTGGTCTCCAAAGGCAACAAAAACAACAGAAAGCCTACCTACACATGGAGGCTGAACAATGCTCTACTCAATGATAACTTGGTCAAGGAGGAAATAAAGAAAGAAATCAAAGACTTTTTAAAATTTAATGAAAATGAAGGCACAACATACCCTAATTTATGGGACACAATGAAAGCAGTGCTAAAAGAAAAATTCATAGCCCTGAGTGCCATCAAAATGAAATGGGAGACAGCATACACTAGCAACTTAATGGCACACATGAAAGCCCTGAAACATAAAGAAGCAAATACACCAAAGAGGAGTAGAAGGCAGGAAATCATCAAACTCAGGATTGAAATCAATCAAGTAGAAACAAATAAAACCATATAAAGAATCAACAAAACTAGGAGTTGGTTCTTTGAGAAAATCAAGAAGATAGATAAGCCCTTAGCCAGACTAGCCAGAGGGCACAGAGACAGTATCCAAATTAACAATATCAGAAACGAAATGGGGGAGAGATAACAACTGAAACTGAGGAAATTCAAAAAATCATCAGATCCTACTACAAAAACCTGTATTCAACACAACTAGAAAATCTCGAGGAAACGGACAATTTCTTAGACAGAAACCAAATACCAAAATTAAATCAGGATCAAATGGACCATCGAAACAATACTATAATCCCTGAGGAAATAGAAGTGTTCATTGGAAGACTTCCAACCAACAAAAGCACAGGTCCAGATGAATTTAATGCAGAATTCTATCATACCTTCAAAGAAGACCTAATACCAATACTTTTCAAACTATTCCACAAGATAGAAACAGAAGGAACACTACACAACTCATTCTATGAAGTCACAATTACACTAATACCAAAATCACACAAAGATCCGACAAAGAAAGAGAATCTCCGGCCAATCTCTTTTATGCATATCGATGCAAAAATACTCAATAAAATTCTTACCAACAAAATCCAAGAACACATCAAAACAATCATTCACCACGATCAAGTAGGCTTCATCCCAGGGATGCAGGGATGGTTCAATATAAGGAAGTCCACTAATGTAATCCATTACATAAACAATCTCAAAGAAAAAAAACCACATGGTCATTTCATTAGATGCAGAGAAGGCATTTGACAAAATTCAGCATCCTTTCATGTTAAAGGTCTTGGAAAAATCAGGAATTCGAGGCCCATATCTAAACATAGTAAAAGCAATTTACATCTCACCAGTAGCCAACATCAGTCTAAGTGAAGAGAAACTTGAAGCAATCCCACTAAAATTAGGGACTAGACAAGGCTGCCCTCTCTCTCCATATCTTTTCAATATAGTACTTGAAGGTCTAGTTAGAGCAATTAGACAACAAAAGGAGGTCAAAGGGATACAAATAAGAAAAGAAGAAGTCAAACTATCACTATTTGCAGACGATATGATAGTATACTTAAGCGACCCAAAGAACTCCACCAGAGATCTCCTACAGCTGATAAACAACTTCAGCAATTTGGCTGGATATAAAATCAACTCAAGCAAGTCAGTAGCCTTCCTATACTCAAAGGATAAGCAGGCTGAGAAAGAAGTAAGAGAAATGATACCCTTCATGATAGCCACAAACAATATAAAGTATCTTGGTGTGACTCTAACTAAAGAAGTGAAAGATCTGTATGACAAGAACTTCAAGTCTCTGAAGAAAGAAATTGAAGAAGACCTCAGAAGATGGAAAAATCTGCCATGCTCATGGATTGGCAGGATTAATATAGTAAAAATGACCATCTTGCCAAAAGCAATATACAGATTCAATTCAATCCCCATCAAAATCCCAACGCAATTCTTCATAGAGTTAGAAAGAGTAATTCAAAAATTCTTCCGGAATAACAGAAAACCCAGGATAGCTAAAACTATCATCAAGAGTAAAAGAACTTCTGGGGAAATCATTATCCCGGACCTTAGGCTGTACTGCAGAGCAATAGTGTTAAAAACTGCATGGTATTGGTACAGTTACAGACATGTAGATCAATGAAACAGAATTGAAGACCCAGAAATGAATCCACACTCCTATGGTCACTTGATCTTTGACAAAGAAGCTAAAACCATCCAGTGGAAAAAAGATAGCCTTTTCAACAAATGGTGCTGGTTCAACTGGAGGTCAACATGCAGAAGAATGCAAATTGACCCATTCTTATCTCCTTGCACTAAGCTCAATTCCAAGTGGATCAAGGACCTCCACATAAAACCAGACACACTGAAACTAATAGAAAGGAAACTAGAGAAGAACTTTGAACATATAGGCACAGTGGAGATTTTTCTGAATAGAACTCCAATAGCTTATGCTCTAAGATCAAGAATTGACAAATGGGACCTCATTAATTACAAAGTTTCTGTAAGGCAAAAGACACTGTCGAAAGGACAAAGCTGCAACCAACTAACTGGGAAATGATCTTTACCAACCCTACATCCGACAGAGGGCTAATATCCAATATATACAAAGAACTCAAGAAGTTAGACTCCAGAGAGCCAAATAACCCTATTAAAAAATGGGGTACAGAGCTAAACAAAGAGTTCTCACCTGAAGAATATCTAACGGCTGAGAAGCACCTAAAGAGATGTTCATCATCCTTAGTCATTAGGGAAATGCAAATCAAAACAACCCTGAGATTCCATCTCACACCAGTCAGAATGGTTAAGATCAAAAACAAAGGAGACAGCAGTTGTTGGTGAGGATGTGGAGAAAGAGGAACACTCCTCCACTGCTGGTGGGATTGTAAGCTGGTACAACGACTCTGGAAAGCCGTCTGGTGGTTCCTCAGAAAACTGGGCATGACACTCCCGGAGGATCCGGCTATACCACTCCTGGACATATTCCCAGATGTTTTACCTGCATGCAATAAGGACACATGCTCCACTATGTTCATAGCAGCCTTATTTATAATAGCCAGAAGCTGGAAAGAACCCAGATGTCCCTCAAGGGAGGAATGGATTCAGAAGATGTGGTATATTTACACAATGGAATACTACTCTGCAATTAAAAACAATGAATTCACAAAATTCCTAGGCAAATGGTCAGAACCTGAAAATATCATCCTTATTGAGGTAACGCAACCCAAAAGAACACACATGGTATGCAGTCACTGATAATGGGATATTAACCCAGAATCTAGGAATACCCTAGACACAATTTGTATATCAATAGATTTCCAAGAAGATGGAAGGAGAGACCCCTGGTCCTGGAAAGACTCTATGTAGGGAAATTCCAGGACAGAGAATCAAGAGGGGTTTGAATGGGGAAAAGAGGGATATAAGCAGGCTTATGGGACTTTAGGGGAGGGAGGTAATAGGAAAAGGGAAATGATTTGGAATGTAAATAAAAAAACTTAGAAAATAAAAAAAAAAACAATTGTCAGTGAATTAAGAATTGTGATCATTTTAAAATGAATTTTATTTAGTGTGAGGCATGGGACAAAATTTCAGTTGTGGGTATGTGTAGACTCAATTTTCAATCATAATTTTTAATGAGGCTATATTTATTCTCCCAACATCCCTTTTGGTTCTTTTGGTAATTACCAAGTGGTTGTAATTACATAGTATTTTTCTGGATCTTTATTTTAAATTGTCCTCAGAAAATGACATTATTTTTCTTTTCATTCAGATTCTAGGTAGTGAATCTGACAGATGACCCCAATATTACTTGGCAACACTCACGCAACGTGAAGGGCCCTGGAATTGTATATGGATATTTCAGCTTTCTACAGGTTCTGCCTTTTGCCAATTGTGCTACGATAACATTATATAACATACCACTCTTGATGACTATAAAGTGTCAAATTTCAACAATATATACTGTGGTTGAGCTATGTATGTTCAAAGAATAGGGGTTCCATGCACTGTGACGTAGGACCCTACCTGGTGTCCACTAGAAATACTTTTAATATATTAACATATTTACTGTAATTGACATTTCTTAATTGTGCCATGCATATTAACACAGTGTGCATCTCATCGTATCTATACTAATATCATAATAGTGCACCATGCACAGAAATATGTAAATTTCCTTAGCATCCACTGAGAGCTTTGCTTAATATATTTTACCTGAAATGCACAATACCAGACTTTTGATTTTTCAGCTCTTAACACATGAATGAAATTTTTTCCTGTCCTAATAATTTAAAAATAAAAAAATTGTCACATAAGGACAATAACATGCCACTTCTAGAAGAGTAAAGATTCAGAGACGGTGGCAAGAATCTCCACTCTCAGACCAATACACCCATGTTGCAACCATTTTTAACACCAAATATTTGGTCTGGAAGCTTACATATGCATATAGTTAAGAGGAGTTAAAATATGGATTTTTATTGTGAAAACCTATTACTCTTGAGACTGTTAAGCTAATGTTAACATTAATATGATAAAGGCTACCATTTGATAGACCAAAATATATGAGTTTGTGTTTCTGTATGTATAATGTTGTTGATACTTGTTCTCATAAGGTGTATAGACACACTTTAAAAAATGGCTTACAAATTTGCAATATATATACACTTTTCCATATGCACACAATTACAGGGTATAAGACCAACATGGGAGTCTGATTTATTTGGTAAACAAATACTTATCTCTAACTTGTACATTAGGATTTTAATTTTACAGTTTATGTACTTAGAAGTATACATAATTGGAGAAATTTAAATAGTGCTTCTGGAAAAAAAATTAAGATAATTAGATGGTGGTTGGTTTAGCACTGAAGTTTACATTTTATTATTTGTTGATTTTCATGAAGTGTCATTGTTTTAATCTGTCTTTTGAAAATAACCTTGACTTTTACCATTTTTGAATGCTTGTTCCAGAACCTAACTCAAAGGGAAACAATGAGATTTCAGCCTCCCTGAGTCACTTTCAAGGCCCTGTATTAAAAGGGACAGGCAGCATCTCTTTCTTTCCCTTTCCTTTTCCACTTTCTTCCTATATTAGGACAAAGAACTTTATTCAAAGAAACCTCCAGGGCACCAGATCTGATGAAATCAGATCGATCTAGCTTTTCTTCATTCTCCAAATCCCATAAAGCATGAAGTTGTTGTTAACAACATCATTATTTGGGGTCATCCCTGTACAAATTTGAAGCTCATGTTGGGCAGAGTATGACTTCAAATATAGAAATCATCTTTACTGCTTGTGCTTTAAAGAGAAGTGAGATATTAAATTTTAAAATCTCCAGAATAGATGTCCAATACTTCTTCTGTTGATTTTAAATTGCCTTTGAATAATAAAAATAAATATTATTATTAAGAAAAGGACAATAATTCTGTGAATTTAAATAATCCTCTGTATGCTTTAAGTTGTCAGTAATTGTAAAGTGGGATATAAGTACTTACATTAAAAATAATTGCAGTTTTCTATTATGTGTTAAGGCTGCAACTAATAAATACTGATGGATCCCACATAGTTAAGTAAGCATTTCGCCTACCATATGAGACTTGTTCATATAGTCAAAGGTTAGTTTATTTCTATTATCTCACTAAATATTTAGCACAAAAGTAGATATATTTAGTATATTCTTCTCCCATTAAGGGAAAAATACACACAAACATATTATATATGAAACTTTTAGTCCATTCATGTGTTACTTCACATAAATAAAATGGCAGTCCTTATGAATAGCTTAAACTTCATGCTGATGATATGAGACTAAGAGCTTACGTAAACATGACTAGTATATTAAGAAAGGGATGTTTTCTGATGCAGATATAACATGTAAAAATCAAATTTTAATTCAACAACTAAAAATTACAAGGAGGTAATTCTAGATTTTAATAGCAGAATGCAGGTCACATAAAGAAAGTAACTCAACTAGGAATTAAGAAAAGAAATATCCATACATAAAGACAAACATGAACTATATTCAAAAAGGGTTACAAAATCTCTACATGTGAAACATTAGCAAATAACTGATATTTGGATGCTATAAATTCCAAAAATGAAATGGTGTAAAAATAAATAAATAAAATTCAGCAGACCATTTATAACAAAATTATCTCTGCAAAGTACTTGAAAGATAATTTCTTGTAATGTTCACTTTGGAAATGAGCACATAATATAGTACTTCAATAATAAATGAATAAAACAAAAATTTATTGAATGAGCAATAATCAAATGTACCAGCTATAAAAAGACAGAAATAGAAACAGGCATGCACTTCATGCATATGTAAGGAATAAAAGTAAGCCTTGGAGTTGGAGAGATTACCTTGTAGGTAAGGGTACTTGCTGAACAAGCATAAGAATTTGAGTGAGCACCCACATAAATCCCAGATGTATCTCAGAAGAGCCTGCAACTTCAGTTCTGGAAGGGGAGAAAACAAGAAGAAGGGGACTTTCTGAAACTAGCAAGCTTCCAATTTCAATGAGGGATGCTGCATCAAAAGAATAACAGAAAAGATAGAGTAAGAAACAAGGAATACACACACACGCACACACACACACACACACACACACATACATACACACATATATACACACACACATACACATACATAAGATATCAAAACATTAAGAGAAAATGAGCTGTCAGCCTAGAATTCTAAACTTAATAATACATTCAATAATTAAAATAAAAATATTGTATTACTAAGTACAATTTAATTAACCAAAAAATTTCATTGTATATGCCCAACAAACACCATAAAAGAATCAATAAAGAAGATAAAAGTAAGTTCTTCAGGTAATATAGGAACATATCTTACAATTTTAGGAATTAATAAAGATGTTAACTTGAAAAACAATGAAACATTTTAACCTAGCCAAAATAGCATAAAGCAAAACTTATAATTCACATATTTTTTAAGATGTTTCATGTAACTTTACACTTGAAATTGTGACAGAAATGAAAGCAAAACAGGCCTCTGTATTAGCAAATATCTAGTTTTTATTTAGTGTGATACAATACAAACTCTACATAGACTAGAAAAAAATTGACAGGTAGAAACCCTAACACCTAGATATAAGATAAAATTCAAGGAAAGTCATTAAAATTAACTTGGAATAAACTGAAAGTTATGTTAGAACAAAAGGAAACAACAAATTTAAAACAAAAGAAAAATTGAGTCAAATACTAAATGAATGATGTAAGTCAATCATAGTTATATTCAATGCTGATGTTTGAAACGCCCAAAATAAATGGCTCAAATTATAAATGAATAAGCAATGTTACCTATGAAAAACAATATAAATACTGTAAAAAGTAGCTGAAAGGGAAAAGATTGCTATTTTTTAGTGTTAAAAAGAGTGAATTTGGTACTTTACAACCAATTAGAATACATTTAAATTAAATAAATCTGGCCAGAGATAAAGCCATTTCAAGACAATAAGTACATTCAATAATAAAAACATGAATCTCTGACTATACTAGAGTACATAATGCATAATTTCCATTAAAAATGAAGAAAAATCTGAAAATTTTAGAAAGATATATAGAAAGATCAACATTTATAGAAAATTTTATTATTATTTGCAGTATGAAGATGAGAAATTGATAAAGATAAAGAGGAATTCAAAATATTATAAATCATGTTTTTCTAATTAACTTTCATAAACTGTATTTGAAAATATATGATGCAAATTCATTTTAGTCATACCAAAATGCCCATGATAGAGCATAAAGCAGCTGCTGGTAAATTCATTTGGCTAAAATTATGGAAGATGACTTCCTTGACTACACAGATATTGAATTAGAGAAGAATGTTGGCAGAGCTCCTGAAAAGCTCTACTTATTAAATATGACACATAAAATAAATAATCCGTAAGTGAAATCATAAAGGAGAATCAAATACTTAAAACTAAATGATACTGAAATTGTATAAAAATTCATACATTGACATTAGAGAAGACAAATTAGGCTTTTAAACTGGTATAGTGAGAGGACAAGATGTAGCTTCTAGTATCACCAAGCTTCAATGGAAGAGCTGCGAAGATCTGCCACAGGAGGATTTAGGTTTAATATAGCTTATAAGATTAGAATTCTAGTTGTTGCACCCAGCAAGGTACCATTGTTTCTGAACTAAGTTTGTGTGGTGTTTTCCTTCACATGATAGCTCAACTGGGTTCCAGAGAGAAAGGCTAAGAGGCAGAGTGGAAAAGACTAAGCCTTTAAGAAAGTCTCTTCAGTTGAAAATGCAAGCAGTGGGCCACCATCTCTGCTCCTGTGACTGAGCAGACAGGTACACAAGGAACAACTAGTGTAAGATTACTTGGGACTCAGTCTCCCAGGGTCCCACCTGCACCCAGGAGCAGAGAAGCCCCAGAGCAATATGTGCCAGGGAAAAGCTTATCACCCAGGGGTGCAGAGATAGGCTTGCAGACACACAGGAGTTTTAGAACCAGCCAGTGACAGCAGGACCAACTAACACCAGAGATAACCAGATGGCAAAAAGCAAACATAGAAATGTTACTAACAGAAATCAAGGCAATATGGCACCATCCGAACCCAATTCTCCTACAACAGCAAGTCCTGGATACCACAACACACCAGAAAGGCAAGATTTGGATGTAAAATAGCATCTCATGATTCTGTTAGAGGATTTCAAGAAGGACATAAATAACTCTCTTGAAGAAGTACAAGAGAACATGAGTCAACAGGTAGAAGCCCTTACAAAGGAAACACAAATATCACTTAAAGAAATTCAGTATAGCTTTGGACAACAGATAGAAGCCCATAAAGAGGAAACACAAAAATCACTTAATGAAATACAGGAGAACTTGAATCAACAGGCAGAAGTCATGAAAGGAAATACAAAAATCTCTTAAAGAATTACAGGAAAACACAAAAAAAAAAAAAAAAAAGAAGTGAAGGAACTGAGAAAAACCATCCAGTATATAAAAGCAGAAGTAGAAACAAATAAGAAATCACAGAGGGAGAGAACTTTGGAAATAGAAAACCTTGGAAAGAAATCTGGAGCCATAGATGCAAACATCAACAACAGAATTCAAGAAATAGAAGAAAGAATCTCAGGTGCCGAAGATACAATAGAAAACATTGATACAACAGTCAAAGAAAATGCAAAATGCAAAAGCTTGTAACCCAAAACATGCAGGAAATCCAGTACACAATGAGAAGACCAAACATAAGGATTATAGGTATAGAAGAGAGTGAAGATTTCCAACTTAAAGGGCCAGTAAATATCTTCAACAAAATTATAGAAGAAAACTTCCTTAACCGAAAGAGAGAGATGCTCATGAACATACAAGAAGCCTAAAGAACTCCAAATAGACTGGACCAGAAGAGGAATACCTTCTATCACATAATAATCAAAACACCAAATATACTAAACAAAGAAAGAATATTAAAAGTAGTAAAAGAAAAAGGCCAAGTAACATATAAAGGAAGACCTATAAGAATTACACCAAACTTTTCACCAGAGACCATGAAAGCTAGAAGATCCTGAGCAGATCTCATGCAGACACTAAGAGAACACAAATGCCAGCCCAGAATACTATACCCAGCAAAACTCTCAATGACCATAGATGGAGAAATCAAGATATTCCAAGATAAAATCAAACTTACATAATACCTTTCCACAATCCAGCCCTAAAAAGGATAATAGATGGAAAATTCCAATACAAGGAGGGCAACTACACCCTGGAAAATGCAAGATAGAAATCTTCTTTCAACAAACCAAAGAGAAGATAACCACTCAAACATAAAAATAACATCAAAAATAACAGGAAGCAGCAATCACTATTCCTTAATATCTCTTAACATCAATGAACTCAATTCCCCAATAAAAAGACATAGACTAACAGATTGGATACGTAAATAGGACCAAGCATTTTGCTGCATACAGGAAATGTGCCTCAGTGTCAAAGACAAACACTATCTTAGAATAAAAGGCAGGAAAACAATTTTATAATCAAATCATTCCAGGGAACAAGCTGGAGTAGCAATTCTAATATCGGATAAAATTGACTTTCAACCTAAAGTAATCAAAACAGACACTGGAAGGAAGCTTCATACTGATCAAAGGAAAAATCCACCAAGAAGAACTCTCAATTCTGAACATCTTTGCTCCAAATGCAAGGATACCCTCATTTGTAAAATAAATTTTACTAAATCTCAAAGCACAGATTGCAACTCACACAATAATTATGGGTGACTTCAACACTCCACTCTCCTCAAAGGACAAATCAGGGAAACAGAAACTAAACATAGACACAGTGAAACTAATTGAAGTTTTGGACCAAATGGATTTAATAGATATGTATATATAGAACATTTCATCCTAAAACAAAAGAATATACCTTCTTCTCAGCACCTCATGGTACCTTCTCCAAAGCTGACCATATAATCGGTCACAAAACAGACTTCAACAGATATAAGAAGATTGAAATAATCTCATGCTTCCTATCAGATCACTATGGAATGAGGGTGGTTTTCAATAGCAAAAAACAACAAAACAAAAACAAAAACCTAAAAACCCCAGAAAGCCCACATACACATGGAAGCTGAACAATGCTCTACTCAATGATACCTTGGTCAAAGAAGAAATAAGGAAAGAAATCAAAACCTTTTTAGAATTTAATGAAAATGAAGACACAACATACCCAAATTTATTGGACACAATGAAAGCAGTGCTAAGAGGAAAACGCATAGCCCTGAGTGCCGCCAAAATGAAACTGGAGAGAGCCTACACTAGCAGCTTAATGGCACGCCTGAAAGCTCTGGTAGAAAAAGAAGCTAATATACCCAAGAGGAGTAGAAGGAAGGAAATCAAACTCAGGGCTGAAATCAACCAAGTAGAAACAAAAAAAACCATACAAAGAATCAACAAAGCCAGGAGCTGGTTTTTTGAGAAAGTCAACAAGATAGATAAACCCTTAGCCAGACTAACCAGAGGGCACAGAGACAGTATCCAAATTAAAAAAATCAGAAATTAAAAGGGAGATATAACAACAGAAACTGAGGAAATTCAAAAAAATCATCAGTTCCTACTACAAAAGTCTATACTCAATACACATGGAAAATCTGGAGGAAACAGACAATTTCCTAGACAGATACCAAATACCAAAATTAATTCAAGATCAAATAGACCATCTAAACAGTCCCCTAACCCCTAAAGAATTAGAAATGGTCATTGAAAGTCTTCCAACCAAAAAAAAAAAAAAAAAAAAAAAACAAAAAAGCAAAAAAACAAACTAAAAACGAAACAAGCAAACAACAACAAAAAAAATATGACCAGATGGTTTTGGTGCAGAATTCTATCAGACCTTCAAAGAAGACCTAACACCAATACTCTTCAAACTATTGCACAAAATAGAAACAGAAGGAATACTACCTAACTTCTTCTATGAAGCCACAATTACACTGATATCAAAATCACACAAAGATCCAACAAAGAAAGAGAACTTCAAACCATTTTCCCTTATGAATATCGATGCAAAAATACTCAATAAAATTCTTGCCAACTGAATCAAAGAACACATCAAAATTATCATTCACAATGGTCAAGTAGGCTTCATTCTAGGGAAGCAGGGATGGTTCAATATATAGAAATCCATCAATGTAATCCACTACATAAACAAACTCAAAGAAAAATAAAAACACATGGCCATTTTATATTAAAAGTCTTGCAAAGTTTAGGAACTCAAGGTCCATACCTAAACATATTAAAAGCAATATACCATCAATCAGTAGCCAAGATCAAACTAAATGGATTGAAACTTGAAGCAATCCCACTAAAATCAAGAACTAGACAAATTGTGCTCTCTCTATATATTTCTAGACAATATAATACTTGAAGGTCTAGCTAGAGCAATTAAACAACAAAAGGAGGTCAACAGGATACAAATTGAAAAGGAAGAAGTCAATCTATCACTATTTGCAAATGATATGATAGTATAATTAAGTGACCCACAAAACTCCACCAGAGAACTTTTACCACTGATAAACAACTTCAGCAAAGAGGCCGGATATAAAATTAACTCAAACAAATCAGTATCCTTCCAATACTCAAAGGATAAACAGGCTTAGAAAGAAGTTAGGGAAGCGACACCTTTCACAATAGTCACAATCAATATAAAGTATCTTGGTGGGACTCTAACCATACAAGCAAAAGATCTTTACAACAAGAACTTCAAGACTCTGAAGAAAGAAATCGAGGAAGACCTCAGAAGATGGAAAGATCTCCCATGCTCCTGGATTTGCAGGATTAATATAGTAAAAATTGACATTTTGCCAAAAGCAATCTCAAGATTCAATGCAATTCTCATCAAAATTCCAACTCAATTCTTCAAAGAGTTAGAAAGAGGAATTCTCAAATTCATCTGGAATAACAAAAAACCCTGGATATCTAAAACTATTCTCAAAAATAAAAGAATTTCTGTGGGAATCAGTATCCCAGATCTCAAAGAGTACTACAGAGCAATAGTGATAAAGACTTCCTGATGCTGATACAGTGACAGGCAGGCAGATTAATGGAATAGAATTGAAAATAAAGAAAGGAACCAACACACCTATGGTCACTTGATCTTTGACAAAGGAGCTAAAACCGTCCAGTGGAAATAAGATAGCCTTTTCAACAAATGGTGCTGGTTCAACTGACAGTTAGCATGGAGAAGAATGCAAGTAGATAAAGAAGCTCCACATAAAACCAGAAATACTGAAACTCATAGAAAAGAAAGTGGGGAAGAGCCTCGAGCACATGAGCACAAGGGAATTTTCCTGGACAGAATACCAATAGCTTATGCTCTAAGATCAAGAATTGACAAGTAGGACCTCAAAAAATTAAAAAGTTTCTCTAAGGCAAAGGACACTGTTAATAGGATAAAATGGCAACCAACAAATTGGGAAAACAACTGAACCAACCCTACATTTGACAGAGGACTAATATCCAATATATACAAGGAACACAAGAAGTTAGACTCCTGAGAACCAAATAACATTATTAAAAAATGTGGTACAGAGCTAAACAAAGAATTTTCAACTGACGAATATGGAATGGCTGAGAAGCACCTAAAGAACTGTTCAACATACTTAGTCATCAGGGAAATGCAAAGCAAAACAACCCTGAGATTTCACCTCATACCAGTCAGAATGGCCATGTTAAAAACTCAGGTGACAGCAGGTGCTGGTGAGGATGTGGAGAAAGAGGACCATTCATCCACGTCTGGTGGGATTGAAAGCTGGTAAAACCACTCTGGAAATCAGTTTGGCTTGTCGTTCCCCAGAAAATTGGGCATAATACTACTGAAGGATCCTGATATACCACTGCTGAGCATATACCCAGAGGATTATCCAGGATGTAATAAGGTCACATGGTCCACTATGTTCATAATAGCCTTATTTGTAATAACCAGAAGCTGGAAAGAATCCAGATGTCCCTCAACAGAAGAATGAATACAGAAATATGGTACATTTACACAATGGAGTACTATTCAGCTATTAAAAACAATGAATTCATGAAATTCTTAAGCAAATGGATTGAACTAGAAAATATTATGTGAATGAGGTAACCCAAGCACAAAAGAACACACATGGTATGTACTAATTGATACGTGGATATTAGCCCAGAATCTTGGAATACCCAAGACAAAATTTACAGACAAATGAAGCTCAAGAAGAAGGAAGTATAAAGTATGAATACTCTGGTTTTTCATAGAAGGGGAAGCAAAATACCCACAGGAGAAGATACAGAGACAAAGTGTGAAGTAGAGACTGAGGAAAAGACTATCCAGAGACTGACCCGCCTAGGGATCCATCCCGTATTTAGTTACAAAACCCAGACACTGTTTGGATGCCAACAAGTGCTTGTGGACAGGAGCCTGATATAGCTGTCACCTGGGAGGCTCTGTCAGTACATGACAAATATAGATGGGGACTCTCTCAGCCAACCATTGAACTGAGCACAGAATTCCTAATGGAGGAGCTAGAGAAAGGACCCAAGGAGCTGAAGATGTTTGCAGTGCCATAGGAGGAATAACAATTTGAACCACTGAATACCCCCAAAGCTCCCAGAGACTAAACCACCAACCAAAGAGTATACATGGAGGGACCCATGACTCCAGATGCATATTCAGCAGAGGTTGGACATCAAATGAAGGAGAGGCCTTTGGTACTGTGAAGGGTAGATGCCCCAGTATAGGGGAATGCTGAGACAGGGAATAGGGAGTGGGTGAATTGGTGAGCATGGGGATAGGGGTATGAATTAAGGGGATTTTTGTAGGGAGGGGGGATCCAAGAAATGGGACAATATTTGAAATGTAAATAAAGAATATATCTAATAAAAAGATTACTGTTGCTGATGGACTTAAGTAAGGCATGATTTGTTTTGATAAGGCCAAAAAATGTGATATCTGACTATTTTGATTACTGTTTTGCTGAATCATTTGCAAGGATGTAAAACAACACAAGAAAATATTCTAAGATAATCATTTCTCATAGTTGAGCAACATTGTGTTCTCTTGAGACATATTTTCAGGATTGCATTGAAATGGAAACCCAAGACATAGAACACATGTATTTAAACATAAAAATGTCAAATATCAAAAAAAATTCATTCCTTTGCTACAAAAAACTGTGTGTGTATGTGTGTGTTTGTGTTTGTGCTTGTTTCTATGTGTATGTGTGTGTGTAGTCTTCCACATAGATCTTTAAGTGCAGTCTTTTATTATTGTCCAATTAACTTTTTATCTATAAGAATATATTGAATTATCACTTATAGTAAGCACATGTGTTTATAATAAATTTTGACTTGTTAATACAGAATCAATATCTAATAATGATTAGTAAGATATTTACCTGAGACTATATTTCAAAGAAAACTACAAAGTAGCAAGATATTTATAGATACATGATACCATGAGAGCCAAGTATTGTAATACTGATATAGAGAATTCATTTAAAACTTGATATAAAAGCAAATGTGTTGTTTGTAAGAGTCAAATTTATTAATAATTATCTCAATGCACATTGCTTGTACATGAGAATCACATTTGCATAATGATAGTATCACTGATTCCCTTGTATCATAATTCTCATCCAACAACAATAACTCTGAGCAATGGTTGTCTCTGCTGTGTATCTGAGGTCAATCTGACAGAAGAAGAAACACTAACATGGACTGCTTGTATAGACATACATCCCTCTCTTTTCTGAAGAAGGGAAAAAAATATATGGGAAGATTCTGAGTTTGGAGTTCTGAAAGAAACTCTCTACTTAGTCCAGCATCATGTCTTCCTTTTTAATGTATTTTTCTTTTAAAATTAATTTATTTATTCAAATTACATCCCATTCACATATGGTTCAACTTGCATTAAGTCTGTGGTGTTAATGTAATCTTTTAGTGTATGTAAATTAGGCTGAGAAAACATGACACTGATTTCAGTATTACAATTAACAGATAATTTCAGCTGTCACATCAACAAAACCTTCTTCAACATAACAAAAATCACTGCTGTTAAAGAAATAGAAATAAATCTAAATTTGGAACCACAACATCCTTTGTCTCTGATCTTTCAAATAATGGTCATAGTGGTTCCAACTACATTATATTGGAAGTAAAGATTCTTTATTCCATTCAGAGAGTAATGGTATTTGATAGCAATGTGTAACTGATGTATAATAGAATAACAGTGACCTGGTACTGAAGCTTAGTTTCAATGTTCCTTACTTTATACTGACCAGATTAGAATTTCAAAGTATTTAGAAAGTCTCTCTCACACACAATACATTAAGAGTTAGAGCAAGTGAGCTAGAGGATGTTGGTCTGCTTGAGCGGAGCAATGCCTAAATCAAAGGAACTTGTTTCTTCAACCTCTTCAGACAGTGATTCTGACAGCGAAGTTGAAAAAAAAAGTTAAAGAGGAAAAAGCAAGTTGTTCCAGAGAAACCAGTGAAGAAGCAAAGCCTGGCGAGACTTCTAGAGCTCTGGCATCCTCCAAGCAGAACAGTAGCAGCAGAGATGATAACATGTTCCAGATTGGAAAGATGAGATATGTCAGTGCTCGAGACTCTAAAGAAAAAATTCTAGTTGATATTAGAGAATGTTGGATGGACTCAGAAGGTGAAATGAAACCAAGGAGAAAAGGTATTTCTTTAAACATGGAACAACGGAAGCAGCTGAAGGAACAGATCTCTGTCATAGACGATGCAGTAAGAAAGCTGTGAAGTCTGAGTCATATCAAACCTGTACTGTTGTCTTGTCTTTTTACATTGACTTTTGTTTTCTATATGTTGTTTTCCAAGTTGTTGTATATTTGGATTGCAGAGCAATTTGTAAGACAATAATTTTTCAATGTGCATTATTAAAATGTTCTAAGCTAATTGTCAACATTATTAAAGAGGATTGCTTTGTGCCCCCTATCTAGTATAAAATAAAGTCAGATCATTACCATCTTTAAAAAAAAGAGTTAGAAACTTTTATAATTACATCCCAACAGAATGGAATTAATTCAGTGCAAAATTTTCAAAGCTGTTAATGACTATGAAGTCAGGTAGTTTTATTGTTTAGCACACAATGATAGAGTGCCTTTAAATTTCATTTTACTTTGCTTTGATTAATGCAAACCTAATGAAAAAAAGTTTCATTACCTTTGAAGGCTATTAGTTTTTATTTCCTTGGGTAGAATTTTAGCATAATAGAGAAGCCAAGTTTCATAACTTCTGCTGAAGTCCATAAATAATTAATGCTTTACTATGTGTAGTCTAAGTCTTAAATCTAAAGAGAACATGAAGAAATTATTTTTGTGCGCAAATTCTCTGGTATTTTAAAGAGTTAAATTTGAATATTGCTGGATTTGGGGGATTTTGTTATTCCTTATAACTCACCTCATTATGGTCATGCTCTCAGATTTGGTATGCTGGCTCATAACTTTCCACTTTCTCTTCCAAAATGTTCTTTGAGGAGTAGATGCAGGAGCTGTCATTTAAATGCATCCACTGGTGTACTCACTCCATATCCATTGGTCCCTGAACTGGATCCACTTGTGTTTTATGTGAAAGTCTCCACAAGAGGTTTCTTTGATGGGAGCTGGTAGCTATACAATTCTGTGAATATAAGGATAAGATTTAGACTGTAATAAGATCTTATGCTAATCTAGCAAAGTAACAGCAGTAGATTCCTTTCTAGGAATCTTGACCTCAGTAACTAAAGGACCCATGGTAGATTTCTAATACTAGGAACAAATTCTCTATTTTTGAGTAGGCCTTAATTACATTTAGATAGCTTACTAGCCATCATATGAAGAGTCATCAGCCTTTAAAACATCTACCTATAAGCAACAAAAGTGAACTTAGCAGTATATAAGTGTGTGTATTATATATACAGTAATAATCAGAGAAAGAGATACCACCAAATTGAGGAAGTCTGTGGAAGTGTTTGAGAGAAAAATAGTTGGGAGGAAATAGAAGGAGAAAGGTGGTATAATACTATTTCAATTAATAAGGAAAAGGGCAAATCCAAATCTGAGAGGCAGCTGAGACAATGACTCATTTGATAATCTGAGTATGGAACCCTTGCATCTGTTTTTGCTCTTGACCATTTTAGAAGGTACATTTGCTTCCTACTATCATTCATAGTAATTATTGAGGTAGATATTTTAGTTTTTACAATAATATTTGTTTCATTTTTAAAAGTCCGAGAAACTTAAGCTAGCAGGGTTTTTTTTTTTTCTTTTTTGCTTGCATGTCTATCAGTGTGTTCATGAATTCACTATACTGGAATATATGGCTACACAATGGCTCATTCATTTCAAGCGACACAATTGTCCTAAGCATGTCTATGCTGTTGCTGTAATATATGTGCATTTGCCTTCTCTGCGTTCTGCTAAGATTCCCTTAAGCCAAAACATGGTTGGATACAGGAACAGGTAGCCATAAACACCCAGAAGAAAAAAGCAAAGAACATTTTCAAACCAGGAAAATTTAAAGACAGGAATGTTAGTATATATTCCAGTCCAATTCAGTCATTGTAACATGTAAATTAAAATTTTACTTTGAAAAGTATTCTATGTGAGGGTAAAGGGATATGTGAACTATTCAAACATGAATCATACTAATAAGAGCAAGGTTTTCTAATCATGGTGGTACTTTTGTGGCTGTGACTATGATTCTATCCAGAAGAAATTAACATGTCCTGTGTACCATGAGTGAAAGAGGTATGACCTAGGTGTCTTAGAATCTTTCTTTTAAATTATTTTATTTATTTAAATTCCAGCTATTGCCCTCCCTTTTGTCCCCCTCCCACAGTTACTCATCCTACTCCTCCACCTTCTTGCCTCTGAAAGTTTGCTCCCTCTTCCAGGCTTCCCCCTTCCCTGGGTCCTCAGGTGCATTTTCTTCCAATAAGGCCAGACTAGGCAGTCCTCTGCTGTATATGTGTCAGGGGCCATGGACCAGCCCATGTGTGCTGTCTGGGATCATTATGGATATGATAAGGCATGATGACCAGGGTAAGGGTTTATCATAGCTCATCATTGAAGAAGTGAGGACAGAACCTAACAGCAGGATCCTGGAAGCAGAAAATGAATCAGAAGCCATGTTGGTACAGTGCTTCCTGGCTTGGTTCTCATACTTTGTTATAGAACTCATAATCATCCATCACAGAATGTGCTCATCCATATCAATCACTAATGAAGACAGTTCTTAAAACCTTTCCTGAAAACCGCTCTAGTATGGGCATTTTTTACAATTGAGGTTCTTCTAAAATGCCTTTAAGATATGCCAAGCTGTCAAAAAATCTAACGAGCATATCATGTGAGGCATAAATAAAAGAAACCAACAAATTAAATTCTTGATTCACATGAGTCAGAACATAAAGAGAAGGAAAAAGCTAATTTTAAAAACTGACTTGTTATTTGCAAGTCTACAAGTATAAATTATAATATGTATTAAGTACAAATATTATTTGATTATTATGAGAACATGATGAACTGAATTTTATTTACTTTGTCTTATAACCATTTAACTACTTGTGGCACGTTGAATGAAAAATGCCCCTGCATAAGCTCATAGAAAGTAGCACTGTTAGGAGGTGTGACCTTGCCAGAATGGGTGTGACCTTGTTGGAAACAGTATGTCACTTGGGTTGGGCTTTGTGATTTCAAATGTTCAGGCTAAAACCAGTATCATTTTGTCTTCCTGATACCTGCTTATAAGTATGCAGATATATTGACTACATTTCCAGCACATTATCTTCCTTCACACTGTCATGCTTCCTCCCATAACAGATTAAATCTCTGAACCTGAAAGTTTTGGTGGCCATTTTGGAGGAAGTATGTCTCTAGGAGTGGGTTTTGAGAGTTTAGAAGCACAAGCCAGGCCCAGTGACTCACTCTATCTTTCTGATGCCTGCTGATTCAGATGTAGAACTCTTGGCTCCTTCTCCAGAACCATGTCTGCAGCATGTTGTTATGTTTCTCCTTATGATGATAATAGACTAAATCTCTGAACCTGTAAGCCAACCCTAATTAAACATTTTACATTATAAGAATATGCTGTCTCTTCACAACACTGAAAGTCTTACATAAGACACTACCACAAATTCCCAATCACAATGACATGATATACAGTAATTATTCAGAAATATTTGTAGGATATTATATTACCCACAATTTAACATGGCTAGTAAGGGAGTTCAGTTGAGTGCTTGAGACAGATTAAATATTTTATCTATTTTTCCAGGGTATTATTAAAATTAAAATACATGTCACTATAAATTCAAAGTCTAAAAGAATAAAAGATGATTATTCCTTAAACAATTTAAAAAAGCACTTGAATCAAGCAAAAATATTTATTTTAAAGTTAAGCATATTTTGTTGGTTGAAATAACTTGAAATTTAATGTTAAGTATAGAGTGATATTTCACTTAATTTATAAAAATTAAGTCATATGTGTATCATGAAATTGTTCTAAATATATCTTGTGTCAAGTTTATTTCCACTAAATTAGTCATAGTGCTTTTTAACTTTTCAAAACTCCATTAAACAAATTAGAAGTCTGAGAATGACATAGAAATATATCTCCAACATATTTGTCTTTACTCATGAGGAGAGAACATTAATTGGAATTAAGATAAAATGCAGTTTGCTACATAAGAACTTTTGATAAACAAGAGTAGGTGCACATGGGCCTTTCACTGATGTGCATTATGTGTGTGTTTATGTACATACACACACGCACACACACATATATATACATATATATATGTATATATATATGTATATATATATACATATATATATGTATTCATACCTACTAAATTCTGGACATTTGTTCATAAATAGTTGTGAATTTTCTTTAATAAGTGATTGCTTCTCATGATGATAATTCAAATAATACTTGGGAATTTGGTGCCATATGATAAACAGCTTTGCTGTTAGGGAGAAGTCAGATATCTTGAAGCAAAATAAAATAATTTTAAAGGCTTACTAACTTAATTCATTCCTAAATCCAGAAGCACATTAGAAAGAAAATATATACATTTAGATCACACCTCAAGATTGAAACAAAGAATAAATAAATTACCTGAGAAAATGATTCCAATTCCAGTTATGTGGATAGTAACACAAGTCAGAAGCTAGCCAGGAACCCAACTCCCTGATTTCAAGCTTTTGTGCTTTCAGCAAATTCACACTAATCTGAGATGAGAAGCTACTTGTTCAAGCAAATTCAGGTCAGTTCCTAATGCTCTGGGCTTTGGATCTGAAAGGATGTGTGCATAGAGGGTAGAATTTTTGTCACAGTTGAATGCACAAATGTTACAGATTATATATATACTATATATATATATTATGTATTAATATATATATATAGTATATATATAATATATATATATATATTTCTTTTGTCTCCTGTGCTTTTAGATACAGAGAACATATGATTCTAAATATTGCAGCTTGAATGTCAAAATGTGGTGGGCACCCAAGGATGTCACTCTCTCAAAATAGCATAGCTGTCAACACATGTTGCTTTCCTCTGTAATTAGAGAGATAGCCTTTATAAACCACTCAAGTGCTTAATGATCAAATGAAGTTTTCATACGAAAGTACCTGAAGCAGAATTGAATACTCAATAAAATCAGATTTAAATTCAGAGCAAATGATGCTTAATCGGCACAGAGTTTCATTTTGAGTCACATCTAAAAAAATTGCTACATTGGAAGAGGTAAAGATTGGTTTACATGAGCTCTACATCAGTTCAGTATGAAGAAAATAAGGTACCTGTTTCAAGTCTTGTACTCCACACATAACACTACAGAATCTAAAAACATGATCAGAACCCAAGAATTCTGCCCTAAAAGTAGGATTGATCAGTAATTGTATATTGCTGCTCTCATTAAATTACATAAATGTTCAGAGGTCAATGCTTTCTCAGGAGTCGATCAGGTAAGCTTTTCTTAATCATGGACCCTAAATCTCAAAAGCTTATGGTTTATTTGAGGAAGAAAAATGTTCCACAGCTGTTTGAGACTAAATTTTCAGTATAAGCCTGAATTAAATGTAATAGAGGATTATCTCAAGCTGTCTTTCTCAGTATTCATTGTTGACAGAAGTCAGTCATGCCCAGGATACTAAGTATTTATGAAAGTGAAGCTGACCTAGAGATCTGGGGATAATCCTTACTCAGGAAGAAGGCATGTGTTGCTGTCCTACAGAGCAGTTTTCTCCTAAGTTTATTCCAGGATAAACATTATTCTTCTCGATCGTTATATGATTCTGTCTTTCTATGCTAAAAGTAAAAATTAGGAACTTCCTTGGTAAAATTTTATCAATAAACAAAGCAAACATAAAATCCTGATGTATAGTCTCCATGTTCTGAGAATTATGAGTAACCAGAGAGAAAATTTCAATTTATTCCTATAGAGTTCTGACCAAAACTAATAAAAAATATAATAAAAATGTGAGAATCAATTAAAATATTAAATGATATACAAAATAAGATAGTATGTAATGTTATTAGTTTAAATTAATATCACGTAAGTATGCAATATCACATTAAGAGGAAGAAATTCTATCATGATTATTTTATCATATCTGGCCTAATTCCATGTTTCTATAAGGAAATGTTTGCTTCTTCATTTTTCTGTGCAGACAGACACTGGGCAAAATTAGAAACACGTTTTAGCAAAAATTGGCATTAATTTAATGGGATGACCACATTTAGCAAATATGAAGATATGTGTTGAACAAGAAAATGCATGATGAAGAGTAAAGGCCTGGTCATTCTGTCCTCAGGCTGCTTGACAGACAGCACTTTTCAAGGTTGTCTGCCACTGAACTTTTTGAAAAGGCCAAGATTCTCTGTGGGTTAATTATTCCTGCCATTAATGACATGAACTAACAAGGAAGATAACACTATATGGGTATATTCCTGTATAGGAATATAAAATATTTTACAACTTAAATTAAATTCTCTTCAAAATTATGTATATTGAGGGTAGAGATTTTCTTACAAAATGTCTGAAATCATGCATCCTTGCAAGATGTAAAAGTAGTATGTCAATAAACCTTCAAATTTTAGAATGTACAATCAGCACACTGTGTGTATAAATTTTATCTGGCTTATGGGACTTTCAGGAAGGGAGGAAACGAGAAAGGGGAAATCATTTGGAATGTAAATAAAAAAACTTAGAAAATGAAAAAAATAAAAAAATAAAAGAAAGCAAAAAAATATCTATAGATTTCAAATACAATCCTACTATTCTCTCTGTATTAAATATTGAAGCTGTTTTATTCTTGCCATTATTTTTAAATAAACTATGAGTAATGTTTTCACAGAATTTGGATAATAGATATTAATATCTAAAATTAAAATTTACAGGGGGATAACTTTAATTTTATTTGCAATGCTTCTTTTTTTTCTTTTGTAACAATAGAGATCAAAGCCAAGCCGTGTACAATGTTGGGCTAGTAAGTGTTCTGCTAACAAGTTAATCCTTAGCCTCTGAAAATTTGATACAATGTTACAATGACCTCAAACTTGTCATCCTACCCTGTCTTTAGTGATGGCTCTAGAGACAGGATTACAAGCATATATTTATAGGCCTGGCATATAATGAGATGAGTATTACACATTTCAGCACCCATGGAGGTACTACAACCCATCCCCAGCAGAAAAATGGCTTTTATGAGTATAGTGCTTGAGAGTTCTAGCAATTCACTTGACTTTCAATTGTATCTAGAAGTTGAAGGAATGGTTATATAAAATGAAAGGATGTAGAAACTAAGAGGCAGACACTTTCTAACATTAAGAAATCATCTCACATGATTGTAGTATATAGAGGAATTTTAATCCAGTGACATGACTATTCTGGAAAAGGATCAGATCCAAAGACATTCTAAGTTTGTGTGATCTAGCTGGATCATTCTGGCTAGAATGCAGCTATGTCCTTAGTACTCATCTTTAATCGAAAACAATGAAGGTAAAGTTACTTTGTAGAAGGAGGAATCCAAGTGTGAAAGTGACATCTAATTGAGGGGAAGACAATTTGATATATCAGAGGAAGACTTAAGAGAATGAATCAGAGATAGTTTATGCCAAACTCTCCTGAAAATAGATAGGGAAGGGAGACTACTTATGATCATTGAGGGAGAGAGAGGCAAGTCAGTTCCTAGCAGTTCACTTGAATGCAGAGGTTCTCAGTTTGGAGAACTTCAGTTCAGAGGAGTTCAGTTTGTAGAATTCAGAGGCAGTTTTTCCAAACAGAATAACTCATTGAAAAGCTGAGAGAAGCCAGTTTCAGTCAGTCAGCTTGAGAGAAGTTTTGAGCCAAAAGAGCTAAGTTGAACCAGCCAGCCAGAGTGTAGAATGAACTGGAAATAGTGAGCCCATTCAGCAGTAAGTTTCCAAGACAAGATCACAATTACATCTGGAGAATAGAAGTTGATTTAATATCTGGAGCCCAATGAGAATAGAGAAAATGAAAGCCTACAAACATTGCAGAAATCAGAGAATATCTGAGAGAAATAGTGCAGAAGACAGGATACATCGCTTAGCTCCAAAGAAGAAATTCACCCAGGATTTTCTCCAGAGGTAGCATCAGTTCTCCAAGTTCAGCTGAATGTCAGGAGAGACTGGGAAGACTCAGAAATGGCAGGAGTCTGCAACTCACAACAATGGATGAAACAGGAGACTCTGAAAGAGTGGATCACAGCCACCCCAAGAGACAATTATAATTATATAGATTGACTTTTCCTTCATTAAAAAATAGGAAACTTCATCAGATCAGTTAAGTGCAAGGATAGAGCTTGAAAGAATAGAAATACTACTTGAAAATTCAATTGCATTCTGCTGTGATCATTCAATAAACCCCTCCCTTCAATTGCAATATTTATATATTTCCTCTCAATAAATGTTGAATAAATAGCTGTATAACAAGAAATAATAGCCAAGATAATACAAAGGTTTGAGACAAAAGACAGAAGCTGTAAGAACACAGGAAGTCCCTAATTGTGAACCTATGGTACCTAATGAAACTAAGGTTAAGATACACAGCTCATAGAACCTACTGCTGCACCTTGAAGCTGAAGAAAGGCTTTGGTTATGAAGTGTGAATTGAATAAACAATTTCCTCCTCTACTTACTTTTTGGTCATGGTCTTTTGTTGCAGCAATAGAAACACAAAGACAGGGACTGTACCAATTCAAACCACCACATTTCACTCCCTGGCCCCCGGAGACTGATAGCGACATCATAATGTAAAAAGTGCATTTATTCCAACTTCAAAAGACACCATAGTCTATCAAAGTCTCAGCAGTGTTTAGTAGTCTCAAGTTCAAAATCATTCCTAAGACTCACATGATCTCTTGCTTAACCCACTTTAAAATCTAAAGGAAAAAAGCAGATCATATATGTCCAACATATGATGATACAGCATATGTATAGCCATTCAAAAGGGAGGAAAGGAAGTACAGTGAGTAAATACTAGACCAAAGCAAGACTGAAAACTAGTTGGCAAACTCCCAACACTGCATCTCTACATTTGATGTCAAGACACTATTCAGGTCTCCATTTTTTTCTTCTCAGTTATGTGACTATAACATACTTCTTTCTCATTAGCTGGTTCCCATTCCCTGTTAGCAACTTTCTTCTGCAGGTATCCCACAACTCTCGCATTTCTAACATCTTAGGTTATCCAATGAAATCCATGCTTTATTTTCACAGTTTCATGCAATTGGCTTTTCTGGGCCTCCATGCAAGAACAACCCTGATATATGCCTGGCCTGTATAGCTTTTTCCTTATCATGGAGAGAAATTCCATAACCATTTTCCTGTATCTGTGGCTGAAATGTCCACGTTCTGCTACTTGCTGGGGAGGAACATGGCTTCCCTATTTCACTGAAAACTACATCAGCTTTCTGTTTTATGATACTTTTCCTCACTGCCTAAGCTTGACTGTCTTGTAACTCACTCTGCAAACCAGACAGGCCTTGATCTTAGAGAACTACCTCCTGCCTCTGGCTCCCTAGTGAAGAAACTAAAGTCATGTGACACCTTTCTAGGACCTAATCTTTTCTTCAATTCATTTTAACCTCTTTTTAACTTCTTTTCATAAACTGGAAGCATAGTTGTGTGGGGTCTTACCCTTTAGTGAACACTCTCTTTTTTTACCCTGTGGAATCGGGCTTTAAAAAAAATGGTAATCCTTTTCTCCTCAAAATCTATATTGGTCATTATTTTTAGTTCAGCTTTCTTCTTTGTATCATAGATCCCATAAGACTTGTCACTAATAACCATACAATACAGTGAATACTGGGGTGTTTTGACGTCTCCTCTGTCAATGCAATTAAAAATTTCAACTTAGCAAAATTTTCAGACAAGGACAAAAGTCAGACACATTCTTCACTTAAATACCACAAGAATGGTCTCTACGATACGTGCTAATATTCTTTTCCTCTGAATACTCTTTATCCATGATAATCCACATTGCTCAAAACAACATATTCTCTTCCCTGTTTCTACTAGTATAGTCTATAAAGCCCTGTTAAACATGCAAACATTTCTGTTTTTCTAATGCAAAGCCAGAAATCCACATTTCACCAAACAGCAATATGATCAGGCCTATCAAAACTATGATATATTCTGGTACCAACTTCTATATTAGGGTTTCTTTGCTGTGAAGAGAGACCAAAATAATCACAGGTGCTAGAGGGAGGGACCAGGGATGGAGAAACGAGGGGTTGGGTGTTGCTCTTGCCTTTCAATAGAATACTGTAATCCCTTGTTGGGAAACCATAAGTTTGCTGTTCCATTCTGATCTCATGGACAACCCAGGTACTCTTGATGGCAGCCCTAAGAGGATTATGTCTTTTAGGAGGCAGAACATGACACTGTTTTGATCCAGGCCTGGGACTGGTCATAGCTGTGTCCTTCTGTGGTACTGGCTGTGGAAGTATTTGGCTGGGCATTGCCTATGAACCTGGGATTTGTCAACTTGAAACCAGATAGTACCTACACTGAGATCCTGATACCTGCTCTGCCCTAAAACCCTCAAGTTATACCCTGACTACCCAGAGAAAAAGAATATGGATATATTATATTGCTTAGATTTGTAAATGTTACACAAGGTATAATGATCAGAAAATAAAAGGAAACATAATTGAGAAAATGATCCCATTGGCGTGTAAGCAAGACTGTTGGATTCCATCATTAGGGGTATGATATAGGGTATACAGGAAATCACAGTTGAGCAAGCCAGGGAGAACAAGTCAGGAAGTAAGATTCTTCTGTAGCCTAAATTTCTTCAGTTTCTGCCTCTAGTGTCATGTTTTAAGTTCCTGCCTTGACTTTCCTTCAAGAAGACTTCAATTATAAACTGAAATAAAACCTTTCTTCACCCAAAAGGTTTTTTTCCTCTTTTGATCTTTACAACATCAATAGAAGTCAGACTAATTGTATAACATTCTCAAGAAATAATAACGCTATTAAGAGGGAAAAAGAGACAGTGCTCTTGCTAGTACAGCAAACTCCGATGCATATCATGGGCCAAATAACTAAAGTTTTTTAATGAATTTTTAGCCAACTGCTATATTCAAGCTTCCATTCTCATCTACTATTAATACAATGATGTTTTGTAACATGTTTCTAGCTGTGCTGATCACCCATTAAAATATTTTGGGTTGTTTTCAAGTTTCTTAAAATGAAAATGAACGTTTTTCATCACCTTTACATTTTCTATGTGGAAAATTGTTTGGAAAATAAGGTTTGCTGTAACCAAAATGCCAATAAAAATTATGTTCTTCAAGCTAAAGAGTTAGCACAGGTATGTGTAAATAACTAGTCAATGAAAATCAGTAATAGTAATCTAATATCATGTTTATTACAAGTTTGGAAGTTTATTATATTCGAGTTCATGGAAACTATTTAGGCCTATTATTTAGGAGACTGCCCAAAAGAGAAATCCTAGAAAATAAAAAAAAGAAACATATTTTTATTTTTAATTTTTATAAATATATTTCAGAATTTATACATCAGGAAACCACTATGTCTAGTCGGAGGTGTGAGATTTATTTGTTCCAACAGTTTAAATCAATGTTAAAGGAGAGATGATATTAAACATGTCTTCTAGCCAAAATAGCAATACATTATTTTCCTCAGAAAATTATACTCAGTTCAACAAATATGGCTTGTATAATGTGTGTTATTAAATATGTATTGATTCAAAATCTGAATCTCCTCAGAAAATAACAGTGTAAAGAAACAAAGCAAGAGAGGATCTAAAATAAAGAAACATGTCCTACCACTAGCAGTAAATAATAGCTATAAGCAATTCTCATTTGCTAAAATTAGCTGGAAGTTATGTCATTGTCTGGAAAATGGATATATTTGGAGATCATCATAATAAACATAAGAAACCAGAATTGAAAGGAAGCACGTGGTTTCTTTGTTTCATGGACCCTACTTTTTTAATGCAGAGATAAAAAAATAATAAGCTGTGTGTGTGTGTGTATGTGTGTGTGTGTCTGTGTGTGTCTGTGTGTGCATATGTGTGTGTGTGTGCGCATATGTGTGTATATCTGTATGTGTGTATGTGTGCGTGCGTGTGTGTGTGTGTGTGTGTGTGTGTGTGTGTGCACATGTGCATAGAAAAAGAAACAGGGACTAAACAGAGGAAGAGAAGAAAAGGGAAAATATCAGCAGTGCAGGGGTAGGATAATATGAGGGTGAAACATGCTCAACATTCATGATATACTTGAAAGAAATTGTTTTCATGAAAGCCCATGCCATGTATAATAAATAAAATTCCTTCAAATTTATTTTTCAAAATTTCTTTAAAAAAGTGGTATATTTACACAATGGAATACTACTCTGCAATTAAAAACAATGAATTCACGAAATTCCTAGGCAAATGGTCAGAACTTGAAAATATCATCCTTAGTGAGGTAACCCAATCACAAAAGATCACACATGGTAGGAAGTCACTGATAAGGGGATATTGACCCAGAATCTCAGAATACCCTAGACACAATCAGCATATCAATAGATTTCTAAAAAGATGGAAGGAGAGACCCCTGGTCCTGGAAAGACTGGATGTAGGGGAACGCCAGGACAGAGTAATGAGAGGGGGTTGAACGGAGAAAAGAGGGAGGGAAGGGGGCTTATGGGACTTTCGGGGAGGGAGGAAACGGGAAAGGGGAAGTGATTTGGAATGTAAATTAAAAAAATAAAATTAAATTAAATTTAAAAAAAAAGAATATATCTAATAAAAAAAAAAAGAAAAAAAAAAGTGAAAAGCTAGATTTTTGTCCCTACAGAAAAATGCTTAGGGACTTAGGCACTCTGTTAACTATTTGGATAAAATCAAATATATATTACGTGTAGGGTGCCCTTCCTAATACTTTGACCTGAAATACATTTAATGGTAGAAATAACTAGCATATGCTGTTCTCCAAAATTTGTCTTTTTATTATGTTTCCATTTTAAATACTTATGAGGTTATGGAAAAAGCAGAAATAACAACAGAATGGATTCTAGTTTGTAACAGATATTATTAAGTAAATAAAGATGATTAAAATGAATGACCTAGCATGAAACTGCACAAGGGAATGCATGATACAGAATAGATGATATTCTTGGTATTATATTTTCTTTTCTGATTATTGTAACAACAGAAGAAGTGGAATATATTGTTTCACTTATTGAGGCCTTTCAGCAGTAGATATTCTATTCTTCTGTGTTTTATAATCTTTCTTTCTCCACTTCTGAATTTTTTCCAAGGCTTAGGTACAGATGTTTCAAGTGAGGTTATGTAACTTTTAGTCTGTATTTTCTGCACTTTGATCAATTTTGAATCTCTGTAACAGTAAACATCTGTTGCAACAAGATGATTCTTTGATGAGTTATGAGGGCAGCCTTGTCTAGTTCCTGATTTTAGTGGGATTGCCAAAAGCAATATACAGATTCAATGCAATCCCCATCAAAATTCCAACTCAATTCTTCATAGAGTTAGAAAGAACAATTCCCAAATTCATCTGAAATTAAAAAAAACCAGGATATCAAAAATTATTCTCATCAATAAAAGAACTTCTAGGGTTATCAGCATCTCGCACTGCAAGCAGTACTACAGAGCAATAGTGGTAAAAACACTGCATGGTATTGGTATGGTGACAGGCAGGGAGATCAATGGAATAGAACTGAAGACCCAGAAATGAACCCACACACCTATGGTCACTTGATATTTGACGAAGAAGCCAAAACCATCCACTGGAAAAAAGATAGCCTTTTCAAAAAATGGTGCTGGTTCAACTGGCAGTTAGCATGCTGAAGAATGCAAATCAATCCATTCTTATCTCCTTGTACAAAGCTCAAGTCCAAGTGGATCAAGGACATCCACATAAAACCAGACACACTGAAAGTAATAGAAAAGAAACAGGGGAGGTGTTGCAAGATATTTCCTATCCATTCACATTGAGGCAACGAGAGGCCAGTGATTGGAGGGGAAATGGGGGAGGAGCTAAGAGAAGTGAGAGGAGGGGTGGATGTAGGGAGGTCCACAGGAGCCGAGGAGAGTGAGAGATGCTGATATCCAGATGATTTCAGACATATTTCTGATGTTGTGGAGAGGTTAGAAAATTGGGATAAGACCTTTATCATTGTAATTTTGCATTATGTAATTGGGAGTTTACATACATAAATAAATTTGGTTAACTATTTAAGAGTCATCCTAAACCAAGTATTTGCATGTGGGGCAGAGTCCTGGATTCATGCCATTTACAGAGTCTATGGCAGAGAGGAAACATAGCAGGGACACTATGAGAGCTAGCTGAAAGAGATTGGTTCAGTGGCAACAGTGAGAGATGCCCTGAGCAGGACCCACTGGGACTTGATGCAGAGGCCTTGTGGAGCAGTATTCTTTCTTAATAATTGCCCACAACAGGGAAGAGCCTGCAGCCCATAAGCACAGGGGAAAATTTCCTGAACAGAACACAAATAGCTTATGCTCTAAGTTCAAGAATTGAAGAAAAGATCGCATAAACTTACAAAGTTTCTGTAAGGCAAAGGACACAGTCAACAGCACAAAACTGCAAGCAACAAATTAGGAAAAGATCTTTACCAACCCTACAACCATCGGAGGGCTAATATCCAATATTTACAAAGAACTCAAGGAGTTAGACGCCAGAGAACCAAATAACACTATCAAAAAATGGGGTACAGAGCAAAACAAAGAATTCTCAACTGAGGAATACTGAATGACAGAGAAGCACCTAAAGAAATGTTCAACAACCTTAGTCATCAGGGAAATGCAAATCCAAACAACCCTGAGATACCACCTCACACCAGTCAGAATGGCCAAGATCAAAAACTCTGGTGACAGCAGGTGCTGGCAAGGATGTGGAGAAAGAGGAAAACTCCTCCACTGCTGGTGGGATTGCAAACTGGAACAACCACTCTGGAAATCAGTTTGGTGGTTCCTCAGAAAACCTGAGGACCCAGCTCTACCACTCCTGGGCATATACCCAAATATTCTACAACGTGTAATAAGGACACATGCTCCACTATGTTCATAGCAGCCTTATTTATAATAGCCAGAAGCTGGAAAGAACCCAGAAGTCCCTCAACAGAGGAATGGATACAGAAAATGTGGTATATTTACACAATGGAATACTACTCAGCTATTAAAAACAATGAATGCATGACATTCCTAGGCAAATGGATGGAACTAAAAAATATCATCCTAAGTGAGGTAACGCAATCACAAAAGAACACACATGGTATTCACTCACTGATAAGTGGATATTAGCCCAGAATCTTTGAATACACCCAAAATACAATTCACAGACCAAACGAACTTCAAGAAGAAAGAAGACCAAAGAATGAATATGTTGATCCTTCTTAGAAGGGGGAACAAAATGCCCATGGGAGGAGATACAGAGACAAAGTGTGGAGCAGAGACTTAAGGAAAGACCATGCAGAGACTGTCCCACTTGGGGATCCATCCCATATACAGTCACCAAACCCAGACACTATTGTAGATGTCAAGAAGTACTTTCTGACAGGAACCTGATATGACTGTCTCCTGAGAGACTCTGCCAGTACCTGACAAATGTAGAGGTGGATGCTCTCAGTCAACCATTAGACTGAGCACAAGTCCTGAGTGGAGGAGCTAAAGAAAGGACCCAAGGAGCTGAAGGACCTTGCAGTCCCATAGGAGGAGCAACAATATGAACCACCCATTACCCCAGAGCTCCCAGGGTCTAAACCACCAACCAAAGAGTGCACATAGCTGGGACAAGGCTCCAGCTGCATATGTAGCAGAGAATGACCTTGTTAGACATTAAAGGGAGGAGAGGACCTTGGTTCTGAAAAGGCTTAATGCCCCAGTATAGGGGAATACCAGGACAGGGAAGCAGGAGTGGGTGGGTTGGTGAGCAGGGGAAGAGGGGATAGGATAGGGTATTTTTGGAGGGGAAACCACAAAAAAGGATAACATTTGTAATGTAAATAAATAAAATAAAATAATATATTACAAATACATGTTAGAATATTATATTAGAAGTGTGTGTGTGTTTATGTGTGTGTGTGTCTGTGTGTGTAAATGACAGTAGTAATTTTAACTCTAGATTCTATATCTTCTCTCAGAAATTGGCTGACTTTACAGTGCCAGCACTGTAATTTCCCTATTTAGTGGATCTTAAATTCAATTATAAAGATGTTGGTTGTCCCCAAAATACAAGTGCTGCAATTTTTATTGGGTTCCTCACTTGCTTATATATAAGTGAAAATATTTGAGTGTTATATCTATAATTTCCATTTTTCACTAGTCCCATGAATTCTGTCTATTGCATTAATTTAACACATGAGAAATTCATCAGACATGACACTAAATTGTATCAATTTGAATGCAATAATAATAAACTCAGAGGCACCAATAATGTGCTGGTGCTGCATTAAAGACAGAAAACAATGTACTTTCCCTTGGTGTTATTTGGCCAAAAGAGAGTGACTTCTTTATTTCACTCTCCCTGAGTCTGTTATAATTCATGTCTGTATGTCAGGTATATGAATCTGAACTTGTGTCTGGCTAAATACTGTCTTTCTTTTGTTAAACAACACAGAAATCACCACACGAGGTGATGGATACTCTGCTACAGAAATCTGAATCAGTTTTACAGGGGATGATGTAACTGGTTCCAACTGATTCCATGTGACAAACAATATTATAAACATCATTTTTAATTAATTAAAATCAAAATTTTAATACACAATTTAATTTAATAAATATGTGTACACTTTGTCCAACACCAATGGTGGATATTCATCTAAGAATGATGCTTTCAGCCTACTTTCTGTTTTCAAAACATTATTATCATAATATACCTATATATATATATACATATATAAACATTATTATCATAATATACATATATATATATATATATAGGTATATATATATATGTATATATATATATACATGTCTTCTCTTTGGTCTATAAAGCAAGAGTAAATAATGATTTCAGGTACATTTAGAGCTATATGTCAGCTTATGTTGTAAATATTGATTATATGACAAATCCAAAGTAAATAAGGGTGGATGTTATATTGTTCTCTTTAATGCCAGTTAAACTCACTGAGTACATGGTGAGATAGCAATTCTAAATTTAGTGAACTCAGGATGGATTATTCACTCTGGCTTTGAAGTCCAATAAAAGTACCAGTCTCTTAGTATGTCAAAGATATATTTATCATATTGCCATGCTCTATGTATAATTAACATAACACATTTTTATTATAGAGTAACTATATTTTAGATCTGGGTTGACTCAGTAAAATGTCACACATTCATATATCAAGTATTTGTAAATTCAGAATATTGTAACTTATGTTCATCCATTGGTATTAAATTTGTGTATATATTTATTCCAAGTGTTTCTTCATTTGTTTAATAAAAATTAAAGAAATGTATTTCTGTTTCAACTGAATTCCAAATACAATCATAGACCTAGGATAATGCTTGATTAAAATAATAGACATAATAGTGATTAAAAATACTTGATCCTTGTTTTATTTATTAAAGTTTTAGATTATGCTTCAAATTTAATCACAATAACACAACACTCCTCAAAATAATGATTGCTAGAAGGAGACTAATGTAGCATAGATTTCAGAAGTACATACTTTTTACATGTATAACTTAGTACCAAACAAAAGAGCATACCAACTCTCTGTCCTTCTGTCAAAGCTTGCCATGTCCACAGTGCTAATGGTAACCTTTTTTTCCAGCTCTTCTTATCAAGTAAACAGCTGAGAGCCTCACTAATATCCTCAGTCTCAAATAGACTCAAGTATTTTGTGGTTTATATAAACCATCTAACTCAATCATTCAGGGTCACTATTTTTTTAACTAATTTTGATTCCTACAATCATCTACTTATGAATCTGTTATGTAAATATGTGTCTGAGGAGATTATTTCCATAATTAATCTAGTAATAATCACAAAATCTCATCCTCACCACCATGTACCTCTGAACAGTTGGGAAAAAAAAAAGCATAGTAATTGTCTAAGTTACATCTTTGTTGTCCCAAAATCTCAGAAAAAAATTATGCATTTAACCTCTCCTTTTCACATGCAAATACTATTGTTTCTAAAAACAGAATTATACTATTTAATTAATATTAGATGTTAATTTATTTATCAATTACTTCTCCAAGGTAGAAAGTGGTAACAATAAAGATTTATTGTTGTGTCACATTCAATTCACTGAAACATTTTTGTGAATGGAAATAAAAAAAGAAGAGAAAAGGTTTTGTAAGTAATGACAAGCATTTATTGTTATGTGTCACATTCAGTTCACTGAAATATCTTTGTGAATGGAAATGAAAAAGCAAGACACAAGTTCCCTACAAGCTATTACTGATGCAGAAACATTATATCTAATTTTGGAATTCTTTTCTATTCAATTTACTGATGAAAATGCCCCTTATGAATTCTGAATAATGCAGTGTTACTGTAAATATGAAAGAAAAATGGTCATCTATATTTACAATTCATGAAATAATAGACAATATCACATAAATGACTTCTCAAATGTTTGTGACAACCCAATATTATACAGGCAGTTTGAAGGAAGTTTTTGATTAGTAACAATTGGTTCCTGAAAATAGCAAAAATAGCATGTATCATCAGTCACTGCAACAGCAAACTCCCAGAAAGAAAATTAAATACAGCCAAGAATCTGCCCACACAATTTACCACCTGAAAATCTATAGAAGAAACTTTCTCCCACATAGTCCTGTAAAGAAGTCTGGCTGTAGCTTAATTTTCTATAATGCATCAGTCTTAGTCTGGAAAATACAGAACCTAGCACCTCTTCAACCCTTACAACAGACCTGGAAAGGTAACCTCAAAAAATAGAAACTTTGTTTGTTTGTTTGTTTGTTTGGTATGTGTGTGTATGTGTGTGTGTGTGTGTTGCTGTTGTTGCTAAATGTACAAACATCTCTCTGTATCTGTACAGCAATGACTGACAAATTTTGCTTTCAAACATGTCTCCTCTCTTTCTTGTTATATTTGAATATTTTTCCTTATCATTTTTAGCAATGTTTATTATTATATTGTTTTGTTCTCCATTTGTTTTGACCATGAAAAGGCTACTTTGACTTACATCTCATTCTTTTGTCTATTACAATTCAGCACTTAAGGAAAAGTAAGGCAAAGAATTTATTATTTGTTAGCTAATGGCAAACACAGTGGCATTGAACTGGAAATCGAAGCCATTTAAGGGTGGATACAGCAGAGTGAGGGATTCTCCGAAAATGATGCCCCAGCTCTTAGAAAGCACAGGAAGCAAGTCTGTCACTCCCTAAAGACAGGACTGATTAGAAGTCACAGCCATGATCTTTAGAAAAAATGTCTGGCTTGAATAAAATCTGACAGTAGCTTTCTGCAAGGCCTTTTTAAAGTTTGCCATCAATGTTAAGTTATTCTGAAGCTAAATCACATTCACTTTGATTTCTTTGTGAACAGTACAACCTGGATTACAATAGAGGCAGACCAGATCTCTTGGGAATAAGTGACTGTAAGGTACATCAAAAAAAACAAAACCCTACAGTTCATTCATTGTCACCCTGTCGCTGTCCCTGATGTGTTCTCTCTGTCTCTGTCTGTCTCTGTCTCTCTGCCTCTGTCTCTGACTCTGTCTCTCTGTCTCTGTCTCTCTCTGTCTCTCTCTCTCTCTCTCTCTCTCTCTCTCTCTCTCTCTCTCTCTCTCTCTCTCTCTCTCTCTCTCTCTCTCTCTCTCTCTTTTGTTTTCCCCTCTTCCTTGCCTCTTTCCCTTTTTCTGAGTTTTGGCAATCTTAATAATTAGTTAGAAAATTTGCTGTAGTCATGTACCCAGAAAGAAGAAACCATAGAAACTCTCACTGTGAAGTGTGAAGTACAAATCATTCCTGGGCATGAAGGTATGAAGAAGACTGGTGAGAGGTGGAATCTCATGGTGGTTTTGATTTGCATTTCCCTGATACCTAAGGATGCTGAACAATTCTTTAGGTGCTTCACAGCCATTCAAGTTTCCTCTGTTGAGAATTTTCTGTTTAGCTCTGTACCCCATTTTTAATAGGATTATTTGACTCTCTGTAGTCTAACTTCTTGAGTTCTTTGTATACATTGGATATTAGCCCTCTATCAGAGGATTAGTAAAGATCTTCTCCCAATCTGTTGGTTGCCATTTTGTCCTATTGACAGTGTCCTTTGCCTTACAGAAGCTTTACAGTTTTATGAAGTCTTACTTGTTGATTCTTGTTCTTAGAGTATAAGCCATTGCAGTTCTGTTCAGGAAATACTCCCTTGTGCCCATGTGATCAAGGCTTTTCCCCTCATTCTCCTCTATAAGCTTCAGTGTATCTGGTTTTATATGAAGGTCCTCAATCCACTTGGACTTGAGCTTTGTACAAGGAGATAAGAGTGGGTCAATTTGCATTTTTCTACATGTTGACCTCCAGTTGTTCCAGCATCATTTGTTAAATGTGCTGTCTTTTTCCCACTGGATGTTTTCTGCTCCTTTGTTAAATATCAAGTGACCATAGGTGTGTGGGTTCATTTCTGGGTCTTCAATTCTATTCCATTGACCTTCCTGCCTGTCTCCGTACCAATACCGTACAGTTTTTATCACTATTGCTCTGTAGTAGAGCTTGAGGTCAGGGATGATGATTCCCTGAGAAGATCTTTTGTTGTAGAGAATGTTTTTCACTATTCTGTTTTTTTTTCTTATGCCAAATGAATTTGCAGAATGTTCTTTCTAACCTTATGAAAAATTGATTCGGGATTTTGATGGGGATTACATTGAATCTGTAGTTTGCTTTCAGCAAGACGGCCCTTTTTACCATTTTAATCCTGCCAGTCTATGAGCATGGGAGATCTCTCCATTTTCTGAGATCTTTGATTTCTTTCTTCAGAGGCTTGAAGTTCTTGTAATGCAGATCTTCCGCTTGCTTTGTTAGAGTCACACAAAGGTATGTAATACTATTTGTGACTATTGTGAAGGGTGTCATTTCCCTAATTTCTTTCTCAGTTTGTTTATCCTTTGAGAAGAGGAAGGCTACTCACTTGTTTGAGTTAATTTTCTATCCAGTCACATTGCTGAAGTTGTTTATCAGCTTTAGGAGTTCTCTGGTGGATTTTGGGGGTCACTTAAGTGTACAATCATATCATCTGCAAACCGTGATATTTTGACCTCTTCCTTTCCAGTTTATATACCTTTGACCTCCTTTTGTTGTCCAATTGCTCTAGCTAGGACTTCAAGTACTATATTGAATAGTTATGGAGAGAGATGGAAAGCCTTGTCTAGTCCTGTATTTTAGCAGGATCACATCAAGTTTCTCTCCATTTAGTGTGATGTTGGTTACTGGTCTGCTGTATATTGTTTTCATTATGTTTAGGTATGGGCCTTGAATTCCATATCTCTCCAAGTCTTTTAACATGAAGGAGTGATAAATTTTGTCAAATGCTTTTTCATATATATATATATATATATATATATATATATATATATATATATATACACTTTTGGTATAACTTGGATTTTGGTGTGAATAATTCCAAAGTGACTGCCTATTAATGTTTGATGTCCATGGAATTGTTGTGTTGAAGTAAGAGAGAGCAGGGTGGAGAGGGGAGAGAGAGCAAGATGGATAGTCAACTTGGAAATATTTTCAATTCAGACACACCCTGGCATTCTTACTACTAACCCTGATCTTAAGACTCACTGTTTTTATTTCCTCAGAAATAATTTGAATATTGACCTAAAAATGTCCTTGCTTTGCAGATAAGTCACTTCAAAATTTCTTCATGAACCATCAGAATATAGACATGTAGACAGATTGATAATTAGCTCAAGATTTATCTGTTCAAGCTGTTTTATTGATGACAGACATAAAAATCCATCACTTTGTTTCATGTCTGGTCTAATGGCTCCAAAACAAGTTTGTAATTAGCACACTAGGTGTGAGGGAAATTAGCTGAATAAAATTAGAGATAAATGTAGTCAGAGAGTTTTACTAGTTCCTATGGAGATTTTCTGGTAATTTATTTAACCAATTCTGATGATCCAATTGACACTGGAAAAATTTTTTCTCAATGAATTCTCTCCCTCATCACAGAAATGTGAGACAGTAAGGAAATACATACAGGAATTCTCAGCATATCACAACGAGAACTAAAGTTTTCATGATTTTTCCCACAGTTAAATTATTAGGTATCATACTGCTTCATTACACAATTTCATGAAAGATGGTGTTTGAAGTAGCAAAATAAGTCATTTCTGACTGAAATGTTTCACAGACTTGATTGCCCCAGTTACTCTTATAAATCATAAATGTAATAGTTCTAATATTAAAATATGCATTAAATACTTTGCTCCTTAAGAAAACATAATGATACCTTAACTTTAATCATAAATAAAAAATTGGATGTGACTTTCACCTCAAACAATAACAGAAAATATCTAAGCTAAATCAAAGGGCACTGACCATACCATATTTTTCACTACTGGTCTGAGAATATAAGATATTATTCATTAGTGTAAAAGTGCAAGTATTAGTAATAAAAAATGCAAGAGTACATATATGATATTTAAATATTAAGAAGTACTATTATTGAAACTTTTAGGTAATGGTTTAATATAGACTAGACACCAGAGAGAGATTTAGGCCAAAAACTTTTTGTAAACATATAAATTAGATCACAACATTTATTACAAATACATAGATGTGGTGGTTTGTATATGCAAAGATCTCTAAATCCAACCCAACAGTGACACACTTCCTCCAGTGAGGTCACAACTTCTAATAGTGCCACTCCCTGGGACAAGCATATACAAACCACCACAATATACTTCTTTATTTAACCCACCATAACAGCTATAGTGTGTGCTATCAGAAAATCTAGCAAAATATGAAGCAAGTCATTTTATGATTGTGGAACAGTACTAGTTTCCCATGGGTAAATACAAACTTGCTCACTGTAAGTTTTTTCCTGTTTTTATTAACTAATTGTAGCTACAGAATATTTGGTTTCATTTTAATTTTTCATGCAAGTATTTCAGTGTAATTTGATCATATTTGTAATAGAGACTAATAATTATTTATTTTAGAACCATTGTAAGAGTTATAAGTCATTGCTGACACTTTATATTATACACGTGACTCATATTCTGTAGGACTGTTATCAGGAGTCATAATGAGACCAACTAATAACTAGCAGGTGATCATCCTGAAATGGCCTGCTTTGGATTATTATATAATCTGAGACAGGTATGCCCTTATTAAGCAAGGATGCAAAGGATTCATTTTAGGAAAGATTCTTGGTATTAATATGCTTTTCCTGTTATTATTAAACATGTATAACAATCACCAAGTAGTAGCACACCACTGTGGAGCAGATCTCTGCAGATCCACAAAGATGTGCTTTCTTGTAGTGATTCTGTATACACAAATAGATGACTTAAGACTTAATGATGATCCTATAAGAATTCCTAAAAGTATATCTGTGATTATTAAGTTTTTTTTATAATGGGACTGCTGTTAGGTCCTTTTCTGAGAGTAAAGCTGCAATGAGAACTCTGCCACTTTCCCAAGCATTACCAGTTAATTGCTCTTAGATGATAACCAGCTTTCTCCTACTCACAGTACATTCCAAAAGTTTGTAAAACAATTAAACAAAGCTTGTAAAAAAAGAAACTAATGATTTATTATAGGTTCTAGGGCAGAAGACAAAATATTGACAGGGTTTATCCATACAAAACTTCACTTATAACTTAGTTATGGTTTTTAAACCTTCGGTAAACCTGTGGAGCTGAGACAAGTAATGGATGTTTAGCTAGATAATTACTCCTTTTTTTTTTAATTTTCTAAGTTTTTTTTTATTTACATTCAAAATCATTTCCCCTTTCCCGTTTCCTCCCTCCCCGAAAGCCCCATAAGCTCCCTTCCCTCCCTCTGTTCCCCATTCAACCTCCTCTCACTTCTCTGTCCTGGCGTTCCCCTACATCCAGTCTTTCCAGGACCAGGGGTCCCTCCTTCCATCTTCTTGGAAATCTATTGATATGCGAATTGTGTCTAGGGTATTCTGAGATTCTGGGTTAATATCCCCTTATCAGTGACTGCATACCATGTGTGTTCTTTTGTGATTGGGTTACCTCACTAAAGATGATATTTTCAAGGTCTGACCATTTGCCTAGGAATTTCGTGAATTCATTGTTTTTAATTGCAGAGTAGTATTCCATTATGTATGCATGTAAATATTGTCTGTTGTAAACTTCTATTTCAATATATGATTTGATTTTTTGTGTGAACTTGTGATGAACTTTGTAACATCTGATCACATATTCTGACAGATAGTTAAGTTCTGTGAACAAAGAGAAAAGTTCAGTACTGAGGTGAAAAGAACTGAGCTGAGAAGAACTTGAGAGGGAACTGAGCTGGGGACAAGTTTTTTTCGACAGAACACCTTTTAGACAGAATTGAACTCAAGAAGAACTTGGAAGTATAGGCATAACTTTTGTAGAAAAGGCATTGAGAATAAGACCATGGTTGTAACTTCAGAGCAGGAGAAGAGAACAAGATTAGAAGGAGAATGCAGAGAGGCATAACTTAGAAACTATAGGTAACATAAAAAAAACTATGATAGCAATGTGCAGAATGCAGAGAGAAAGAGGAAAAAAGAATACGCTGAAGAGAACAGAGGAGCAGGCAGGCTTCTCCTTACCATGGGACACAACAGGTCCCATGGTAAGGACAAGGCAGGCTTAGTCTTATTAAAAGGAACAAAGCTTTTTTCTTACAAACATGGGTTAAATTCATTTAGCGTTAAAAGGGTGGAAGCTTTTTCTTTCTCTATGCAGTAAAGATTGGAGCTCATTTTTCATCCAGAATGAGTAAATTCTTTCTGCAACAGTGCTTGGTCTTTTGCTCCATATGCATATGTAAGTATGGACATATGTGTGTATGTAAGTAACTGTGAGAATGTATGCCTCTGAGTGTGTGTGTGTGTGTGTGTAAATGTGTAATTGTTAGAATGCATGCAAGTTGGGCCCATCTGGTTGAATAGATATTTATAAATGAGCATTATGAATCTGTATATGAACTTATGTGAGATTATGCATATTTGCTTATGTGAAAGTTTTTCCTTCTGGGAGTGCTGTTCTCTTCTCCTGGTTCAACAGAAGTTTATTGCTCCAAACTTCCCCCTCTCCTGACAAAGAGACATCTGGATAATAGGTAAAAGGCTCTAGCAATTAATCCTGTACTTAATCTCCTGCTGTCTTAGGATGAGGTGCTAATTGCCTGAGACTGTAGTCTCTGGCCTTAGAGGAACACAGAATGCAGGTCAACTACAATAGCATAGTAACTTTGACTTAGATAAACGTTTTATTATACAGCAACCCTAAATATCTCATAAGACAAAGTCTTATCCCCAAATTTTGTAAGACCAAGTCTTATGCCTCACTGACGTTCTTCCCCATCCGCTGCCTCAAGAAGAGCCAACAAGAAAGAAGAAACCTCCCACTGGGCCTGAGCCCCAGCAGATTGATAATGAATATACATACTTATTGATTTACTATGAACTAACATTTTTATAAGAGCTAAGTGTTAAATCATCTTCCACATTGTATCTTCAACTTGAACTCCATTTCATGAATTCCAATGTTTTATGCTATGTAATTAGTGCCAGAGAATGATGCATAACTAATCTTATAAAGCAGTGTGTATTTGTGTGTGTCTGTGTGTGTCTGTCTGTCTGTCTGTCTCTGTTCCTGTGGCTAGAGCTGCACAGCATGTTCTTTATTACAGATATGTCATTAATGAATACAAGCTTTCATTACCAGATAGTCATTTCATACAGTATGATATGAGTCATATGAGACAAACCAGTCAGGCCATTCTTAAAGTGGACAAGAGGCCATTAGCTGGGCAGAAACAGTGACTCTGCCATGAACACAATGCAGAAGTTGAGCACCATCAACCACAACCATTACAAACACCTTACACTACCATTGAAAGCATCATTTGAAAACAGAATTATTTATCAATTTTGGCCAGATTTTAAGGAATCCCCAAATTTAATAACCTTAGATTTGGAGCAATAGTGCAGACATTTCACTCAAACAAAAGCAGGGAAAAAGAGTCTCTCTCTCTCTCTCTCTCTCTCTCTCTCTCTCTCTCTCTCTCTCTCTCTCTCTCTCTCACACACACACACACACACACACACACACACACACACACACACACACATATATATATATACACACACACACACACATATGTAAATATATTTATACATTATTGTTTTTTCAAGAGAAAGAAAGAAACTAATTCAAAATAGTGAGACTTAAGTCAAAGTTAGCTCCTCCTTCTGGCTGTGAAAATGTATATTGCATCCATTCATCCTGTAAAGGTCTATGTCATCTCAGAAACAAGTTAATGAAAGATACATATACCATCAGAAGTGACAAATCTGAGTAAACATCCCAATTTATAATCTCTAAAAGAGTTCAAATAATTAGAGAAAACTTACAAATAGTTTAAAATTAAATGATACTTAAATAACATAAACTCCCAGTGTTAATAGATGGATGAGCATGTAAAATTGCTCCTTTTTGATGAAGAAAATTAACTATTTTTCTAACAACATTTGTAATCTTTTCGAATGTTCCAAATTAGTAGAAATTTTTCATCAAGAAAGAACCTAATGATGGAGATTGAAATATAAAAATGATATACTCTAATAGGGCAAAGTGAATTTGAAGAACATTAGGGAGGATAAGAAAAACATTATTGTTATGATAGAGATTTTGATGTGTAACTTTTTATTATTTTCAAAGTATCAATCATGTTTACCTTCTTGTAAAAACTACTTTGTTTGGAGGATTTTCCTATGTTACTAAAATGTTTGTGACGTAAGAATTTTTCTGCTAAAAACATTTCGACTAAACTATTTTATTAAATCAACTATAATTATGGGTTTGTTCTCTCACTTGTCATTACTGAGGCAGGAAACAAACAGTCTTATGTGAAAACAACATAGTAAGCACATAGAAAAGATGGCTAGTCATGTTGAATTCATAGCCGTATCATCCTCTATTTGATTTTAAATGTCTATGCCTCTATTAAAATGTTAGAACTTACTATAAAACTACTTTATTCAAAAAATATTGGATATTTAATAACAGTTTTCAATATATATGTATGAATTTAATATATACATACATGTATGTATGTATATATACACATATATCCAGTTGTACTATAATAAATATAACTAATCTAAATGCCTTCTAAAAATACAAAGTTTATAAAGCTTAATTCATTCCTGTGTAGTTAATACTCAAGCTACTGCTATATGGAAAATATTAGCTGTACATTATTAGAACCAAATACTTGAAGCATGGAAAGTTTAATATCTAAGAATGAGTGGGCCTCAGTGATGGCTAATCATGATTGTCATCTTGACTACATTTGATATCATTAAAACCCAAACAACAGGACACATTCATGAGGAATTTTCTTTATCAGATCATTTAAAATTGGACTAAGTCTGGATAACTGAGATTCAAAGGGCCACCCTAAATCTTGGTAATACCTTCTGGTGTCAAACAATAACCACATAATGTGGATAGGAGAAAGGCCAGGAGAAGTTAACCTTCCATGAATAACTACAAGCAGCAAAGGAAAGTTGCACAGGGTAGAAATAATATTCCCTGGGGAAGAGTATATCAATAGATCATCCAACACAAAATGGTCAGCACTGAAAACATATATACATTCAACACTATACAAACTGAACAGGCTATATTTATGTATTTAGTAATGTGTGTGTGTGTGTGTGTGTGTATGTAAAACAAATAATGTAAAAAAGTGTTGAATTTGAAAGACAGCGAGGAAGAGTCATAGAAGGAGTTGTTTGAAGGAAAGGAAGGGAAAATGATGAAATTATAATATTAAAAACAAAAGATATTTTTAAATAAAACAATGGACATAAAAGAAGTAATGTTTTTGCTTGTTGCATGCTTAGTCTCTTCCTCATGGGCAGGTTTATCTATCCTGCTGCTAAGGCATTAATTGGTGTTATTAGAACATATTTCTTTTTGATTTCAACATAGAATGAAACATGCAATGAAACACTCCGTCTTGTGGATTGAACTAATTCTAGGTTCTTGCACTTTCTATCAAAAGGGCACCATTGTTGGGCTAGCCAAAATATAACTATAAGCCATGCTAATAAACAACCTATTCATGCTATAATTTCTCTTTCTCTAGAGAACCCTGAAAAACACAACTCTCATGTTTTGAGCATTTTTGAGAGAAGATCTATTCTGCTGGGAAAAGCATATCAGTGTAAGCAGTCAAGTGTAGAAACAGAGAAAACAAATAAAAATAATAGGTATGGAAGAATGTTTTTACTAGAGTTCAACTGCAACAACCTATCAGCAACCTTTTGAGCTCCATATCATAAAACTTCTACTATCACACAATAGTATCCCTCTGGGAACCAGCTTTTAATACATGTACATTACAGGGATAGTCAACCACCAAACTACCACAGCAATAATCTCAATGGAAGATACAATAATTGGATATTAGTAGCCAATATTCTAAAACCAATGTGTGGGTTCTTCTGTGACAGAGCAGTAATAGTTGACATTTTAGTATGAGATTAAGTTAGCTGCATAAAATTAAATGATATATAACTCATTGCACTTATTTTCTACTCATTCTTTTAATATTATTTATATAACATTCAGTAGCTTAGAGTTGATGGTAAAAGTTGTAATAGCATTTGAACATCCCAAATTATACATCCTAACTGAAACTTCAATATGTAAATCATTCAGTTTATACTTAAATTTAAATACATCTTCCATCAACTCATTACTTAGTAGACTCTTACATGATTAGGTCTAAAAATACACAAAATATCTTAAACAAAATAATAAAATTATCTCATTAGGTTCATGCTCATAACACATGTATAAACAAAAAGGAAACATGACCTAAGAAGTTTTCATCAGCGATTATTTCAGAAATAAATGTATGATGTCTGATTCAAAAGTTATGAACAAGACACCCATTTTGTCTGTAGCATAAATTACAAAAATTATCTACTACAAGTTCTCTTTATAAATAAATATGAACTGTTTTTCTGAAAGAGTAGACCCCCATTAATAACTTTAAAATACAATTTTATTAATTTTTTATGAATTTAAAAAATATATTTTATCATATTAATTCCTCAATCCCAGCTCCTTGAATGACCTCTTACCTCTCAACTATCTCACAACTTTCTGTTTTTTTTAAAAGCAAACAAACAAACAAACTCAACAAGTCCATGTTTTGATACATAAATAAGCAGAGGAGTGTGATCATACACTAGATAGGAGTTCACCTACCAGGACATAACAAGAAGAAAACATACTGTCCCTGATCAAGAAATCACCAATTTCACTTCACTCCTCAATTAGGAACAGGATTCATTGAGTCTCTCCCTTTTCCATGGCTTGATTATGTGCAAGTCTTAGAACAACTACACTTTTGTAAGCTGAGGAGTGTCACAGTCCTATTATGTCCATTGATGTTTACCTCCAGTTCCTCCAACATCTATCTCTTATTTTCTTCCCGATTACAGAAAATGACATAAATGATTCTCATAATGTAAGAGTTTTCTAAAGTAATATTTTATGGAAGGTCAAAACTCCAAGGTTAAGTGGAATCTTCCATCAAAAAAAGTAGCCAAGCAAAGTGAATATTAAGGACCCTATGGCCAGTTATGCTGATTTAGAAAAAAAATAGTATTTTGTAATCTATCAAGCAGTACTGGAAGATTCTGACTCCAAAATAATTATTTAAAATGGGTTTTGATTTATGATTCAAATTATTTTTAAAAAAACAGTTTTATTTATATCTAGCCATGACTGTTTAATATATCTACTTGTACTTTGTCTACAATTACAAACCAGTACTTCACCTGGTCATAACAGATAACAATGTTTAAGTATAATCTATCTCTTAAAAAGCAATGGGCTCTATTATGGACATATGGAACATCAAATGCTTTGACTGAAGAAAACTTGATACTCTTAGAAGCCGTCAGTCAGGTTGCTCTTAATTTCTCTCATGTTCTTTCTCTGGCTGCATTCATCCCTGAAGCAAGTTATAGAAACTAATAAAAAGTAAAATACATCTTTCTTGAAGAAGATTGTATACACACAAAACTTCTTTTCCTTCTGGGCAGCCATAAAACCTATACTACCTATCCTTGCCCAGCTGAACAACCTTTTGGATGTGAGAAGTTGTAATAATGAAATTCTCTGGCCTGCCCTTGTCTAATAGTGAGTCACAGAACATCTGGCTTAACCATAGAGGAAAATATACTGCAATGGAGAGTCGAAGAAGATATCCTTTGCCAAGCCTCAACATTTGTGCTATTACTGTTAGATGATACCTTTGTTGTCCAGTCAGCATCAATACAGTTCTACTGTTCTCATCAATATTAAGCAAATATACAATTAAGTAAACTCAAAATATACATTCCTACTCTAATTTCTCAGTGCTAGTTCTGAAATGTTCTGTACCATGTAAAGTCATAATTAATTTTCCTTTATTCTTGCTAAACTTTCTTTGTTGTCTGTGTGTCATCCCTTGTAATAGGGAGTACATCACCATTTGCTACCTCTGTAGATGTCAGAAACATTTTCACAATTACTTCATGGACAAGAAAGGATGAGAGTGAAGGAAGTCTATTCTCTCCTTCAAGGCCCACATATGTTTTACTTGGATTTTTCAAGAGGGAGAAAATAGTAAGTTAATAGAAGAAGAATTTGCATGTATTTTTTGTTTGTTTTTAATATTTTCTTGTTTTCCTAGATTTTATTTAATCACATAATTTTCTGTTTTTCTTTACTTCTTGCAAATGTGCCCATTTACTCACACTTGCTCTAGTTCAAATTTGTGTCACTTTTCTTTGTTACAATATGTGTATATGTATATATATACATAAATATATTCCTAAACTTTACATCAGTTTCCCCTTCCTTTTGTTCCATTTAGGCCCTTCAATGCTATTCTCCTTCAAACATCTTACAACCCTGAACTTTCAAATTAATAGCATATTTTTACTTTGATTATTATTTTTACATATGTAAATATGTATGGATGGATGCATGTATCCAGTTATAAGCCCAAATACATATAATACAAACTGCTGAGTTCACTTTTGTTGCTTGCATGTACATGTTGATATCATGACTGATCAATAATTCTGCAATGGACAACCAACAAAGGGCAGCAGACCAAGAAAAGACTAATTCTTATAGTGGTCACTAGTTGCCAACAGCTCTTTATGGAGAGGTAAGAACTTATAATTATTTTTCCTCATAAGTGTTTGCATGTCTGTTGATATTACTGATGTTTGGATTTGTTTGAGAAGCCATTCTAGGAAACATTATATCAAAATATCTTGGTAATCTGGCTCTTATTTTCTTTTTGCCCCCTTTTGATAGTATGTCCCAGAGTCATAGCAGCAGGAGATATAATAGAGATAATTCACTTGGGTTGATATGTTGATCTTTGCACTGTGTCCACTTATGGTTTTCTATGATGGTTTCTATTTGTTGTAAAGATAAGAGGCTTCTTTGATGAGAAATGGTAGCTACACTTATCTGTGGTTATGAGGATAAGATATAGAATGGAGTCAGAACTTATGGTGGTCTAGTAAAGGACAGTAGATAATTCTTTTCTGTAGTTCATGATCTCACAAGTCCCTGGAGTTTGGCTATGTTTCCGATATCAGGTATGATTTTCTTCCTGTTGGGAGGATCACAAGTCCAATTAGATATCTCTTGCTTGCCATGAACATGTGAATACAACATTTTACAAGTTTATGGATATCTTGCCATGCTGGTAATCAAGATAGATCGTAGATGTTGGAGCTATGTAACAGGGTAAGACTATTTAATTGCTTCCCTCCTTTGGGAATTTATATAATCCCCTAGTTTGTTTCTTTCATGAACCCATAATGAAAGGCTTTGGGGTAAGGTTCAAGTAGAAGCATCTGAACCTTGTGTCCTCAGTATATGGCAGTTTTAGAAATAGGGATTCACTCTTAATCCCTGAGAGGTAACGAAGGACTATATAACTAATCTGTACTGTTTTGGGAGTCACTAGGACTAACTTGATCATTGGAAAGGAGGTTTCTAGCGCAATTAGAACCCTGTATTGAAGTTTTGTATGTTTATTGTTCTTGGGAGGAACATTGTTAACTCACTTGCCTTAACTTCCCATGTGCCTGAACATCACCAACAACAGCATAATAATAATAATAATAATAATAATAATAATAATAATAATAATAATAATAATAATAATGAGGAGGAGGAGGAAGAGGAAAATAATAAATATGTACATATTTATGTTAGATAATGAATGAATCAGCCAGAATAATTTGGACCAGTAGGAACAAATCATGCAAGTAGGAACACCTGGAGCAGTTTTTAGCTGTCCCTCTCTCAGGAAAATGAAGATTATTGAAAATGCAAGACCAAGAATCATTTAGTTATGTAAGCAAGCCAAGCTCTTCTCACAATCCATTGAGTTCTTTTTATAGTCCCATCAAATAATTCCACTTGTTCTCCACTGATCTTGCCTTGCCACAGGTCTTGCATATGACCCTGACTTAGGAAAACTCCATGCAAGTCTACCTTAGCTGGCATTTCTCTTTCAATTAGCCTGTCTGAGGAAACAGCAAGAAGTCGCAGCACACCACTCTATGTTTTTTGTTGTATTTCTCTCTATGAAGTCCCAACAAAAGGAGCTCAACCACACAGTATAAGGTAGACCAATACATGCGTGCTGTTAAGAATCCTTCATCTGGTCCTGGAAAGACTGGATGTAGGGGAACGACAGGACAGAGTAATGAGAGGGGTTTGAACGGAGAAAAGAGGGAGGGAAGGGGGCTTATGGGACTTTCGGGGAGGGAGGAAACGGGAAAGGGGAAGTGATTTGGAATGTAAATTAAAAAAATAAAATAAAATAAAAAAAAACTTAGAAAATAAAAGTTAAAAAAAAGCAAAAAAAAATTATTTAAAATGAATAAAAAAAAGAAAAGAAAAAAAAAAGAATCCTTCATCACTTATCCTTACATGCGCTTGTTTTAGGAAAACATCCCTTCACCTATGTCTGCTTCAGCAAAACAATTCTTCATGAGTCTGCCTTAGCTTTGCATGCATGTCCACTAAAGTGAAGCATTCACTTGTTTACTCCAGCAAAGAAGCATCATCAGACACAACTGACTTTCCAAAGAACCCTTACATTTCCACTTTAAGACCCTTAACCTATTTTGGTTTCAGTTGTTTGTTTTCTTGATATTTTCTCTTTTATTTGTACATTGTGGGTATTAATTCTCTGTTTGTTGTATATCTGTCAAAGACTCATTTCCATTTGGTGGACTTCTCCTTCACTTGCTTGTGACCTTACCTATGGAGAAGTGTTTTAGTTTATAAGGTCTCAGTTTAGTTATTAATCTTGTTCCCTTTATAAATTTGGTTCTGCCAGAAAATCCTTTCATATATCCCTATATTTGTACATCTTTTAGGGTAGTGTGTGTGTGTGTGTGTGTGTATCTGTGTGTCTTAACACTTATAATTATTTACTTTAAATTAGTATCATGTGAGCATCACATGATATGAGAATACGCTTAGATGCTTGGGTGGAAATGGAAAACTCATGACCACCTAGCTAATAAATGACTGAAGTATTATTAATATAAAATCCGATTTTATTTATTTCACAATGCTTTCTTTAAATACTAAGGATTGTAGTTTATTTGACAACTATTTATATTCTCTTTAAAAATACTCAGTTCACTTACTATTTACCGTTTTGAGTCACTTTGTTATTCAGATGTTCAAAGTTTTTTTTGAGCATTAATGTTAAAAATACATTTAAGGCTGAGTAAGATAATAATCACGGAGTTATGATATTGCACTACAAAGGAAAGGCAAACTAGAACATCTTCCCTTTCCACTGTCTAAAAGGATTGTAAACTTCAGGCTACCTTGAAATAATGCTGGGTGTCCTAGGTAGAATCTACCAGGATATGAGACAGCAGCTCTATAAACTCTGGATCATTGGTAGCTTAACGAGCTTAAGCTCTGAAAGCTTCCAGGTTTGAATGGAGAAGCAGCAGCATCTCCATTTGAGAGAGAGGAGAAAGAGAGAGAAAGCTAGAGAGAGAGAGAGATCAAGTCATGCAATGTGAACAAGCAACTGACTACATAAAACTCTTTTTATTTGTACTTCAAATAATATATTGTGAGGTAATATAAGAACTATAAACTTTTGATTTAGCAATGATGGACCTATCCAGCAAAAGAGGAATGAGAATGAAATTGTTTTACTGTAGGAATGAAAATTTTCCACAAATACACTATTTTTTGAAGACAACTTTAAGTGATAGGTTTTTAAATGTTCTTTAATAAAAGCACAGAATTGTATGTACACATAATTTTTCTGGATATCAGTCAATATAAAGACGTATTTTTCTTCCTGGAATTCAAGCCTGCTTTTCTACTGAGTAAAGTAGGAAATGAATTTATAATTGATGCAGAATTTATAGTGTTCTAGCTGAGAGAAAAAATATTTGAGCTCACTCCTCTGTGTCTTCTTCATTGCAAGAAGCACTCTTCTGTTCAACGACAGAAAAAAGACTTAATTTTCATTGACTTATGATCCATGCAAAATACACTGAAAGTCTGCTGACAAACCACATTTCTGGGAATAACAATAGAAGAAATAGCCTATTCCATATGTTTCTACAATTATAAATAGATATGAACTATAAAAAGCTAAATGAAATAGATGTCTCAAAGTATAAGTATAGTCAATCAAAATGAAAACATCCAATTTTGGAAAATAATGAGTGAGACAGGAAGAAAGAGGATACTGGACTTAATGATACATTTCCACTTAGGTTGTTTTATAATTAAAACTCTCTTCTATCCAATATTTACACTATTCTATATTTTCATTGTCTATATTCATTATATATTTTATTCTATATTTCATTAGCACCTTTTAAACATTTAGCTTGTTAAAAAAGAGAACCCCCTTTGTAAATTTATGTCTAGAACTATTATTTTGCTACTGTAGAAATTAGAATAATATCTTTAAACTAATTTCTGATTTTCATAACTGTAGTCTTCCTCCTTTGTTTTAGTTCCAGTTACTAAATTTTGTCATTGTTTCAAATCTAAAATCTTGTGTTGTGTTTTGGGATTAAAAAATATGTTTTAAAAATAAAGTGTCTTATTTAACTCTTTCCTTATCATTTTAATTATTTCTATCTGCCTTCTAGTTTGCAATTATTTTCTTTTACTTTTCTTTTTATGTCCTTATGTTGTAAAAGGAAGTCACTAAATTCACCTTTTGTTGTTTATCAGTGATTAAAGATGTAAATATTTCTATGACAAATTTTTTTGTCCTATAAATTTTGGAATATTGTGTTACTTTCTATTTTGTATTTTGTAACTTTCTTTGTGAATTCTTTTAAATTTTAAGCTACTTAAATTGCAGAGTTTTATAATATTTCTATCTTTCTTTCACTTATTATTGTCTAACTTTATAGAATTATATTTGTAGATGCTATATTTATTGGGAATTGATTCTTCAACATGAATAGAGACATATAGTTTCTAAATTTTACTATAATTAAAATAATATCTGAGATCTACCATGAAAAATATGTATGATCTGAAGAATATTGCTGATTCTGTTTACTGTTTGGGGGTAAGATGCAATGTATCTGTTATAGTATTTTATAATATAGTATTATTCAAACACTATATAGTCTTAAATACATTCTGTCTGGTTGTTATATCGATTTTAGAAAAAAATTCTGTAATCTCCATTTATTTATTATAAACTGTCCATACTGTTCAATTTTGTCAGTTATGGCTTCATTTCTCTTCATACCCTTTGAATAAGTATAACAATATAAGTATAATATCTTGTCATAATAAACTTTATTAATATTTGCATTTTAAACTTCTGTGGGTTAAAGTCCATTAAGTGTTAAGTTGGTTAAGCTTCAATTTTCTTTTACTTAAATGTTGCTTACAGTGTATTTTCAGTCTTTTAAATAACTTGTGTCTTTGAAACAAAATGACATCTCTCATTATACAGCATATGGTTGGAGTTGTATTTTTCTTATTTATTCTACGTTAAGCATAGCTTCCTCACCCTCACTGCTCCACTTCCCCTCACTCTCAGGTCCACTTCTCCTTCACTCAATCTGCCAGTCACCTTTTTGGTTTATAGTTTTACCCATTCCCATAGTTTAACACTCTGTTTAAGCTGACTATAGACCGGGGAGTAAATAAACAATAAATTTTTATATAATAGATACATTTTGAATATACTTTGAACCATTTCTATCTATATTGTAAAGAAGTTGAAAAGTAATTCTGTCTATTTTAGATTATGTGGAAGAATAAAACTGAACAATCAGCAACAAGAAAACAGCTACATCTGCAGCTTGAAGGATCTGATTTTATAAACTCTCAGAGACTTTAAATGTATATTGGAAATCAGAAGCAACATGACATTATATTTTTGGTAAATGTTTTATTAGATATTTTCTGTATTTACATTTCAAATGTTATCCCCTTTCCTGGTTCTCCCCCGAAACCCCCTATCCCATCCCCCCTCCACTGCTTCTATGAGGGTCTTCCTCCACCCATTCACCCACAACTGTCTCCCTGCCCTTGAATTCCCCTACACTAGGACATGGAGCCTTCATAGGACCAAGGGCATCTCCTCCTATTGATGCCCTACAAGGCTGTTCTCTGCTACATATGTAACTGGAGCAATGGGTCCCTCCATGTGTAATCCTTGGTTGGTGGTTTAGTCCCTGGGAGCTCTGGGGAGTCTGGATGGGAGCAGAGACTTAGGGAAAGGCCATCCAAAGACTGCCTCCCCTGGAAATCCATCCCAAATACAGTCATCAAACCCAGACACTATTGTGGATGCCAAGAAATGCATGCTGACAGGAGCTTGATATAGCTGTCTCCTGAGAGGCTTTGCCAGAGCTTAACAAATAGAGAGGTAGATCTTCATAGCCAACCATTGGACTGAGCATGGATTTCCCAATAGGGTCCCCAATGGAGGAGTTAGACAAAGGACTGAAGGTGTTCTTCCCCATAGGAAGAACAATAATATCAACTATATTACATTTTAAATCGGATTAGATCTCAATTCAACAGCATGGTAGCTTTACATAATGATGAGTTTACACCATCTGTACCATAGACAACAGAATTGGAAAATTGATCTGTTTTTAGAAATATTCAAGTCAACAGGACAAAAATTTGCCAACCAAGCCGGTTTTTTTAGGGTTTATAAGGAGTTGGCTTGTTCTTTAAGGAGTTGAGATTCTCTATATTTTATCCTTTTCTAACTTTCTAAGTGTCTCTTCATGATGTTTACCTGTGGAAGCATAAGTTCACTACTTCAGGTCTATTAGTACAGGATTACAGGAAAAATGACATATTTTCATAACTTATATGACAAAAACAATTTCTTCCCCTAATATTTCTTGAGATTAATGATAACTCTATATACTAAAAATAAAACATACAAGAATCCCTAATGCTATTTTTATTAAAAATTACTCTTCATAAGTTAAAATGATTCATGAGTGGATTATCTTTTTTTGCAAAGAACTTGTTACACTCATTTAAATCTTTTTATCACATCATAGTATTTGATGGTGGTAAATCATTGAGTTATAAAGACATAACTATTAAGTATCAAAATTAAGTTATATCTAACAAAGATGAAGTAATTATTCCAAAAGTGATTTATTTCAAGAAACCAGTCATTTTATAAGCATCTTACTTAAAATTAAATTTGACTTAAGAAAATGCCTGATCAGTTGTAAGTTACACAAGTACAACCTGAATAATCTGCTACACCATAATTTTCTTCAATAACTTAAAGAAATGCTCAGTTTTCCAATGATTTAATATTTTTCTTCAAAGAAGATACAACTAAAATTTACACATTTTGCCAAAATTGTGTATTGCTGTTTTTGTACTGTTCCTGTTTTGTATGTATAAATGTGCATATTGATACACATGCACATGCATGTGGAGGCAAGACATTCACCAATACAACTTGACTTTAGAAATAGTATTTTGCAATGCAATCCAGAGATCCCAGATAGACTACAATATCTTATTTGAGAATCCCAAGAGACCTCTTTTCTCTGTCACCCTAAAGCAGTGATAAGAAGCATGTGCCACCACTCTTGCATTATTGTGTGGGTGTTAGAAATTAAACTCTAGTTGACATGCTTGATTAGCAAGCATTTTAGTGCCAGGAATCTCCAAGTCCCAAATATACAATCTTGTCTTATCTGATGCCATTGTTCAAATTAACCTGAACATTAGTTAACATTAAAGTGTGGTATGTTAAGGAATATATATTCTTTTTAAATTTTAATAATTGTTTTAAAATGATTTAAAAAACTTATTTTCCTTGGCTCACTATTATCCAACTACTAATTTCTCCCATTTTTCTCCCCTTCCCTCTCTCATTATCTTTCTCTCTCTTTTCTATTTCTATTACCACTAACAAATTTGAAAGTTTTACACAGGGCCTGTATTTTCATTGAAATTCTTTTCAGTGTTCAAAAGGAATTATTTTGTAATAGATAAAATGTTGCAGAAAATATTAAGAAAGTATATCCAGGCCAGGCAGTGGTGGCGCACGCCTTTAATCCCAGCACTTGGGAGGCAGAGGCAGGAGGATTTCTGAGTTCTAGGCCAGCCTGCTCTACAAAGTGAGTTCCAGGATAGCCAGGGCTACACAGAGAAACCCTGTCTCGAAAAACAAAAAAAAAAAATAAAAAATAAAAAAAAAAAGTCACTGCTCCAGGTCATCAAATTCCTAGAACAGAGCAGCAGACCTTAAAAAAAAAAGAAAGAAAGAAAGTATATCCAGCATGTTGCCGCACTTGTGCATACAGCACAAAGTTCAGAAACAATGAAAACTTAATCTCTGAGCACAACAACTAAAACCTAATCTTGTAAGCACTATTAAAATCGGATCCCTCCAGTGGCAAATCCTTGCCAAAACACCATGATACTAGGAAACTATAGCAGCTACATCTTACCCCTCTGCTGTCATAGCTCCAAAGGGAAGTCACTCTCTTCCGCTTCCTTTCTTCCTCCCTCCAACACGGAAGACCTGCCTACTCACCCAGTGATTGACTCCTTTATTCATTAGTTGATTGGTTCACAAGAATAACATCAGGCCAATCCACAACAATAAAACTTCATCAACCATTGGACTGAGCACAAGGTCCCCAATGGAGGAGCTAGAGAAAGTACCCAAAGAAGTGAAACAGCTGTCAGCCCCATAGGAGGAACAACTTGAACCAACCAGTACCTACAGAGCTCCCAGGGAAGAGTACACATGAAGGGATCCATGGCTCCAGCTGCATATGTAGCAGAGGATGGCCTTTTTGGACATCTAAGGGAGAGAAGTCCTTGGCCCTGAGAAGGAGAAGTGGGTAGGTTGGTTAGCAAGGGGGAGGGGGGACTGGATAGGATGTTTTCAGAAGGGGAAACCAGAACGGGGATAACATTTGAAATGTAAATAAAGAAAATATCTAATAAAAAAAGAAAAAAAATAATTTTTCTGAAAGAATGATGTTTGTGATAGCAAAAAAAAAAGTTATCAGGTATCATCTGAAGGTTAATAATTTTTAAAAACAATCATTCCTAAAGGCTACATATACTGTGAGCATTCAATAAATACACATATATGTGATCATATATTCAAATAAAAATCAACTCTTAAGCCTCAATTGTAAATAAGGTACCAACTGACAATACAGTGTGCACTGCTGCTCTAAGTGGAAGATATGAAAGCAGAGTAGTCTTAGAGCCCATTGCTGGATCAATGGTGAGAAACATGAGGAAGGAAAAGAAATAAATCATGAAAATAAGATTAGGAACAAGTTTGGAATAAGTTAAGGGTATTTTTGTTGTTGTTATTGTTGCTGTTGTTTATTTTTAGTTGTGGTTGACTACAAGGGGAAAGGCAAACTATTGTAATCAGGGGACCTAAAATAGTACCAGATCTCAGAAGGCTGAGACATGGAGTAACCCAACCAGTAATAGCCTGTGTACTTTGGAAAGTCTATCAAAACAATAAATAAGAAAAGAACAGGTATAAAGAAAGACAAAGAGATAGAAACAGGGTGAGAGAAAGTAAACAGCAAAAGAGGAAATAAGGAGAGGGGAGAAGAAAGGAAAGGCGAGGGGAAAGGAGGCAAGGACAGGACAGGAAAGAAGAAGGCAGAGAAGGGGATGGGAGGGGAGGACAGGAAAGGACAGGAGAGGTGAAGAGAGTGAAGGAGAGGGGAAAAGAGCAAAGGAGAGGGGAAGAGAGAGGAGGAAAGGGAAAGAGGGGAGGAGAAGGGAAGAGAAGGTATTGGAGAAAAGGAGGAAGGAGGAGAAGGGGGAAGAAAAGGTGGTGAAAGATGAGAAAAAGAGATAGAAGAGAGGAGGACAGAGAAAGTGCTAAATTGAAACTGATAGATATGAAGAAAAGAGAAGTAGATGCGATTTATTTTTTTCATGGTCTGTGTTCAGTTTTTTTTTTAGAAGTTTCAATTTATTTTATTAGATATATTCTTTATTTACATTTCAAATGATTTCCTCTTTCCGGGTTCCCTCCTCCCCAAATGTCCCATAAGCCCTCTCCCATCCCCCTGTTCCCCAATCAACCTCCTCCTGCTTCCCTGTCCTGGTATTCCCATACATTGCTGCATCTAGTCTTTCCAGAACCAGGGGTCTCTCCTTCTTTTTCTTGGGCATCATTTGTTATGTGAATTGTGTCTTGAGTATTCTGAGCTTCTGGGCTAATATCCACTTATCCATGAGTGCATACCATGTGTATTCTTTTGTGATTGGGTTACCTCACTCAGGATGATATTTTCCAGTTCCACCCATTTGCCTAGGAATTTCATGAATCCACTGAATTTAATAACTGAGTAGTATTCTGCTGTTCAAATATACCACATTTTCTGTATCCATTCCTCCATTGAAGGACATCTGGGTTCTTTACAGCTTCTGACTATTATAAATATGGCTGCTATGAAAATAATGGAGCATGTGTCCTTATTACATGCTGGGGAATCCTCTGGATATATGCCCAGCAGTGGTATAACAGGGTCCTCCAATAGTATCACACCCAGTTTTCTAAGGAACCCCAAACTAAATTCCAGAGTGATTGTACCAGTTTGCAATCCCACCAACAGTGGAGGAGTGTTCCTCTTTCTCCACATCCTCACCAGTACATGCTGTCTCCTGAGTTTTTGATCTTAGCCATTCTGACTGGTGTGAGGTGAAATCTCAGGATTGCTTTGATTTGCATTTCCCTGATGACTAAGGATGTTGAACATTTCTTTAGGTACTTCTCAGCCATTCAATAATTCTCCAGTGAAAATTCTTTGTTTAACTCAGTATACCATTGTTTTACTAGGGTTATTTGGCCCTAAGGACTCTAAGGAGTCTAACTTCTTGAGTTCTCTGTATATATTGGATAATAGTTCTCTGTCAGATGTAGGGTTGGTAAAGTTCTTTTCCCAATTAGTTGGTGGCAATTTAGTCCTATTGACAGTGCCCTTTGCTTACAGAAACTTTGTAATTTTATGAGGTTCCATTGGCCAATTCTTGATCTTAGAGCACAAGCTATTGTTGTTCTGATCAGGAAATTTTCCCTGTGCCCGTGTGCTCTAGGCTCTTCCCCAGTTTCTTTTCTGTTAGTTTCATTGTGTCTGGTTTTATGTGGAGGTACTTGATCCACTTGAACTTCAACTTAGTACAAGGAGTATAAGAATGGATCCATTTGCATTCTTCTGCATGGTAACCTCCAGTTGAACCAGCACCATTTGTTGAAAAGGATATCTTTTTTCTACTGGATGGTTTTAGCTCTTTTGTCAAAGATCAAGTGACCATAGGTGTGTGGGTTCATATCTGGGTCTTCAATTCTATTCCATTGATCTACCTGCCTGTCACTGTACCAATACCATGCAGTTTTTAACACTTTTGCACTCTATTACTGCTTGAGGTCTGGAAAACTGATTCCCCCAGAAGTACTTTCACTGTTGAGAATAGTTTTAGGTATTCTGGGTATTCTGTTATTCCAGATGAATTTGAGAATTGCTCTTTCTAACTCTATGAAAAAATTGATTTGGAGTTTTGATGGGGATTGCATTGAATCTGTGGATTGCTTTTGGCAAGATGGTCATTTTTATAATATTTATCCTGCCAATCCATGAACATGGGAGTTTTTCCATCTTCTGAGGTCTTCTTTGATTTCTTCCTTCGGAGACTTGAAGTTCTTGTCATACAGATCGTTCACTTGTTTTGTTAGAGTCACAAAAAGATACTTTATATTGTTTGTGGCTATTGTGAAGGGTGTCATTTCCCTAATTACTTTCTCAGCATGCTTATCCTATGTGTATAGGAAGGATACTGATTTGTTTGACTTAATTTTCTATTCAGCCACTTTACTGAAGTTTTTTATATCAGCTGTAGGAGTTCTCTGGTGGAGTTTTTTTGAGTCACTTAAGTATACTACCATATTATCTATGAACAGTGATAGTTTAACTTCTTCCTTTCCAATTTGTATCCCTTTGACCTCCTTTTGTTGTCTAATTGCTCTAGCAAGAAATTCAAGTACTATATTGAATAAATATGGAGAGAGGGTAGCCTTATCTAGTCCCTGATTTTAGTGGGATTGCTTCAAGTTTTTCTGCATTTAGTTTAATGTTGGCTACTGCTTTGCTGTATATTGCTTTTACTATGTTTAGGTATGGGCCTTGAATTCCTGTTCCTTCCAAGACTTTTAACATGAAAAGATGCTGAATTTTGTGAAATGCTTTTCAGCATCTAATGAAATGACCATGTGGTTTTTTTCTTTGAGTTTGTTAATGTAGTATATTACATTGATGAATTTCTGTATATTGAACCATCCCAGCATTCTGGAATGAAGCCTACTTGATCATGGTGAATGATCATTTTGATGTGTTCTTAGATTCGGTTGGCAAGAATTTTGTTGAGTAATTTGGCATTGTTATTCATAAGGGAAATTGGTCTGAAGTTCTCTTTCTTCATTGGATCTTTGTGTGGATTTGGCTTCAGGAAAATGTGGTTTCATAGAATGAGTTGGGTAGTGTTCCTTCTGTTTCTATTTTGTGGAATAGTTTGAAGAGTATTGGTGTTAGGTCTTCTTTGAATGTCTGAAAGAATTCTGCACTAAAATTATCTGGTCCTCTGCTTTTTTTGGTTGGGAAACTGTCAATGACCACTTCTATTTCTTTAGGGGTTAGGGGACCATTTAGATGGTCTATCTGATCCTGATTTAACTTTGGTATTTGCTATCTGTCTTAAAAATTGTCCATTTCATCCACATTTTCGAGTTCTGTTGAGTATAGGCTTTTGCAGAAGGATCTGATGATCTTTTTGAATTTCCTCGCTTTCTGTTGTTATATCTCCCTTTTCATTTCTGATTTTGCTCATTTGGATACTCTCTCTGTACCCTCTGGTTAGTCTGGCTAAAGGTTTATCTATCTTGTCAATTTACTCAAAGAACCAGCTCCTCGTTTTGTTGATTAGTTGTATAGTTCTTTTTGTTTCTACTTGGTTTATTTCTTTTTTTTTCTATTTTTTTTTTTAAATCCTTGGAATAGGACTTTATTTAGTGTGCTCCACCAACTTCTTTTTTTTTAATTTTATTTTATTTTCTAAGTTTTTTTTTTACATTCAAAATCATTTCCCCTTTCCTGTTTCCTCCCTCCCCGAAAGTCTACTTGGTTTATTTCAACCCTGAATTTGATGATTTCTTGCCTTCTACTCCTCTTGGGTGTACTAGCTTCTTTCTGTTCCAAAGCTTTCAGGTGTGCTCTTAAGCTGCTAGTGTATGCTCTCTCCAGCTTCTTTTTGGAGACACTCAGAGCTATGAGTTTGCCTATCAGCCCTGCTTTCTTTGTGTCCCATAAATTTGGGGATGCTTTGTCTTCATTTTCATTAAAATCTAAAAAGTGTTTGATTCCTTTCCTTATTTTTTCCTTGTCCAAGTTATCATTGAGTAGAGCATTGTTAAGCTTCCATGTGTATGTGGGCTTTCTGTTGTTTTTGTTGCTATTGAAATGACCCTTACTCCATAGTGATCTGATAGGAGGCATGGGGTTAGTTTGATCTTCTTATATCTGTTGAGGTCTGTTTTGAGTCCAATTAAATGGTCAATTTTGGAGAAGGTAGCATGAAGTGCTGAGAAGAAAGTATATTCTTTTGATGTAGGATGAAATGTTCTATAGTTATCTATCAAATCCATTTGGTCCCAAACTTCTGTTAGTTTCACTGTGTCTCTGCTTACTTTGTGTTTCCCTGATCTGTGCATTGAGGAGAGTGGGGTGTTTAAGTCACCCATAATTATTGTGTGAGGTGCAATTTGTGCTTTAAGCTTTAGTAAAGTTTATTTTACTAATGAGGGTACCCTTGTATTTGGAGCATATTTATACAGAATTGAGAGTTCTTGTTGGTAGATTTTTCCTTTGATGAGTATACAGTGTCCTTCTGTTTCTTTTTTGATAACTTTTGGTTGAAAGTCTATTTTATTGGATATTAGAATGGCTACTCCAGTTTGTTTCCTGGGACCATTTTTTTGGAAAACTGTTTTCCAGCCTTTTACTCTGAGGTAGTGTTTGTCTTTGACATTGAAATGTGTTTCCTGTATGCAGCAAAATGTTGGGTCCTGTTTATGTATCCAGTTTGTTAGTCTATGTATTCTTATTGGGGAATTGAGTTCATTGATGTTAAGAGATATTAAGGAATAGTGATTGTTGCTTCCTGGTATTTTTGATGTAATTTTTATGGCTATGTGGTTACCTTCTTTTGGATTTTTTGAAAGAAGATTAATTTCTTGCTTTTTCTAGTATGTAGTTTCCCTCCTTTTGTTGATGTTTTCATTCATTATCCTTTGAAGGACTGGATTTGTGGAAAGATAACTGTGTAAATTTGTTTTTCTCATGGAATACCTTGGTTTCTCCATCTATGGTAATTGAGAGACTTGCTGAATATAGCAGTCTGTGTGGGCATTTGTGTTCCCTTAGGGTTGGTATGACATCTGCCCAGGCTCTCCTGGCTTTCATAGTCTCTCATGAGAAATCTGGTGTAATTCTGAGAAGTCTTCCTTTATATGTTGCTTGACATTTTTCCCTTACTGCTTTTAATATTCTTTCTTTGTTTAGTGCACTTGGCATTTTAATTATTATGTGATGGGAGGAATTTCTTTTCTGGTCTATTCTATTTGGAGTTCTGTAGGCTTCTTTTATGTTCTTGGGCATCTCTTTCTTGAGGTTAGGTAAGTTTTCTTCTATAATTTGTTGAAGACATTTACTGTCCCTTTAAGTTGGATATTTTCACACTTTTCTATACCTATTATCCTTAGGTTTGGTCTTCTCATTTTGTCCTTGTTTTCCTGGATGTTTTGGGTCAGGAACTTTTTGTATTTTGCATTTTGTTTGACTGTTATGTCAATGTTTTTTATGGTATCTTCTGCCTCTGAGATTCTCTTTTCTATCTCTTGTATTCTGTTGTTGATGCTTGGATCCATGACTCCTGACTTCTTTCCTAGGTTTTCTATGTACAGAGGTATTTCCCTTTGTGATTTCTTATTGTTTCTACCTCAATTTTTACATCCTTGATGATTTTGTTCAATTCCTTCACCTGTTTTTTAGTGTTTTCCTGTAGTTCTTTAAGGGCTTCTCCCTGTTTACTTGTGTTCTCCTGTATTTCTTTAAGGGATTTATTTATGTCCTTCTTGAAGCCTTCTTTCAGCATCATGAGCTGTGATTTTAAATCCAAATCATGCTTTTCTGGTGTGTTGGGGTATCCAGGACTTGCTGTTGTGGGACAATTGGGTTCGGATGGTGCCATATTGCCTTGATTTCTGTTAGTAAAGTTTGTACATTCTCCTTTTACCATCTGACTATTTCTGGTGTTAGTTGGCCCTGCTGTCACTGGCTGGTGCTTGTCCCTCCTGTGTGCTTGCAAGCCTATCTCAGTACCCCTGGGTGACCTGCTCCTAGTTGCAGGTGGGGCCCTGGAGAACCATGTCCCAAACAATCTTACACTGGGGTGTTCCCTGCATACCTGGCTGTACCTGTCTGCTCAGTCATAGGAGCAAAGATGGTGGCCTCACCTCTAATGCAGGACTCCCTGCAGGGCAGATGTCCCCTGGCAGGATGGGTGCACAAACAGCTGTGGAGCTGCCCAGCTCCTGGTTGCAGGTGGGGCCCTGGTGGACCAAATTCCAAGTGATCTTACACTCAGGTGTTCTCTGTGTTCCTGGCTGCAACAACTGGCTCAGTTGCAGGAATGAAGATGGTGGCCTCACCTATAACCATGGAACTTCCTGCAGAGCAGATGTTCCCTAGCAGGATCCTGTGTTTAATCTTATCCTGTTATCACTATTCCCTCTTGCCCCCTCCCACTCCTACTGATCCTTTTCCCCAAATATCTGTGTCTTAGTTTGCTTTCTAATGATGTGATAAAACATTGACCTAATGTAACTTGGGGAGGAAAAGGAGTGTTTGGCTTTCACTAGTCTTAAAGAAGCTAGGAACAAATCTGTGGATGGGATTTAGATTCTAAATTTAATTTTCCCTGATTGCTATTTTCAGTCTGAACTCTCTTATTCATTTCCAGGCTATCAGATGCTATTACTTCTGGACAGTCATTCATAACACTTGATCACACTGCTTTTATCAGTAAATGCTCCTATAGGATTCAGATCACAGATACTTATAGATGCACTTAAAGATTCTTGCTTTCAATTCTGGCCTTAACCCTGAGCTATTATTTCTTCAGGCCTTCCCATGTCTACTTCCCTTTTTCAATCACTACCATGTCCACTCTTACTGCATCCCAAACTGATAGTGTCTTTACTATTGTTAGATTATTACATTCATATACACAGAAACAGAGACACATACAGAAGCACAAACACATAGACACACACACAAACATGTATATATTAAAAATATATGCATACCACTTTCTGATTCTATTTAGTGCAATTTATGCTTATGATTTCTGGTTTGACCAGAATAAGGGGGTAACTATTAATTAATTAATTAATTAATCTCAATACATGCAGAAAAAAGCTTTGACACAATTCAACGTGTTTCACAGTAAAAGTTCTAGAGAATAGGACAGGAGAGCACATATCTCAATGTAACAAAGGTTACACATGACAAACTAAGAGCCAGCTTTATTCTAAAGGGAGAAAGCAAGGGCCAGGAGGTGCAAGTGGGTGGGTGAGTGGGGGGAACATCCTCATAAAATAGGAGGTTTCAGCGGGGACTGGGGAAGTGGATAACATTTGAAATGTAAATAAATAAAATATCCAATTATAAAATCAGGAATAAAATAGGATTGTCTATTATAGTCATTCTTTTTAAATATTGCACTCAGAGCACCAGCTAGAGGTTCAAGGCACAAATAGGAAATTAAAGTCATACAAATTATCTATATTTTTAAACTAACTTGGTCAATCTTCTAGAAAACATGGAGGAACCTGACTAAATTTCTACTTTCTCTTCATAAGATCTCTTGTAAAGCCAAATGTATAATTATTAAAGATAAGTGGCTAGTTACACCTTGTAACTCTCTGATCCCTCAAATGCTATGCTTACTCTGTGATTACATATGTTTTTCATTAATATAAACAAAGTTGTATGTATACATTTTTGAGGAAAATGTCAGATATATTGGAAGATACTGAACATAGGGGGAAGAATCAATTTATTTTTACCATTGCCTTTAAACAATCCAAATAAATATTTTAGGCCCCAATTTCCTCATCTTTATGGATATAAAAGTATGTGCTATATTCCCAGGTTGTTAACATAATAATTGTCCAACTCAAATTATATTTTGTATAAATACAGCTGTTGTTAATGATCTATATCAAAACATAGAAATCACAGTTTTGTTTTTGCTTAAGAAAATGAATTAATTTTCCATTCCAGTTAGTTGGTTTAGAACAGATGCTGAATATTTTGAAGATATTTGTGATAGTTTTCTTTATGTTTCTTTGACTAAAACTAAATCTTAGTAAAAGTAAAATATCTTTTTTTCCTTTTTAGAATAGAATAGAGTTTATTCAGGGCATGGGGATGTAAGTTAAGAGAGTAGTAGAGACAGAGAAAGTCAGAGAGAGGGAGAGAATAGAACATTAGAGGCCGGCCATGAACATGTGGATATAGGGGGATGGAAATAGGGGAGGGAAGAAGGGAAGACCCTGCAGAAGGGCAAGAGAGAAACAAGAGAGCAAGCAAGATAACAAGAAAGAAAAAATAAAATATCTCAATTCATATCATTGGTTTGGACAATGACTGCCAATAGAATGCCCAAAAAATCTAGTATTTGTGCAGTCCATGAGACTGATAGTTCACAAGGTAATCAGCATATGCTAGAATCCTGAAGAAGCAGCAGGGTCTCTTATACCAGGGAAGGAATGAACTTACCAGGGAGAAGAGGAACAAGCAGGTTAAGAAAGCAACCTTCCTTCTTCCACATCCTTTTGACAAGATGTCAGCAAATTATGTGTCCCATTTTGAAGGTGGATCTTCAGAAATCAAAAGATTCAGCTTAAAACTCAATTCCCAGAACACAGTTCAAATATATATATCTTTACTCTATATAAACACTTATCTCATTCTTGTTTTCCTAAGGAAGACCTGCTTATTCACAAGGTAAAATTAACCCATCTAGCAACCCAAGTGGGGATGACCTTCAGAACAAGATAGGCAGACACTTTTTCGATGACCTGCCAGCATATTCATCAAGTTTTAAGTGAGGGACAATTTCAGATACTTATGCAAGCAAAGGAAAGATATGAGATGATCAAAATTTCAAAGGTGTGGAACTACAAATGCAAGGATTTTAAGAAACATGTGTTAGTTTTTATTCTAAACCCCCCCTTATAATTTTCAACCTTGCATTAATCTCTTGTATAAATTATGGCTGTTATGCAACTGGGGGTCACTTAGAGATTCACCATTATCATGAATAAATTTTAACAGACAAGAGTCTTAATCAGTACAGGTACCAGGTCTGCACCTGATATTGGAGACTCTCAAAAGGCAAGCCCTTGTCATATTTTCCCTGGGCTTATAAGGACAGAAATCACAAAGTTACAGCTCTTTGGTAGGGGTGTGGTAGGGTGAATTAGCTCACATACTACAATGCATAACTTTTATAATAGACATTCTGTGGATGCCTCAGTTACCTCCAGCAAGCAAACACGTTTCACACAAGCAAAACTTGTCATTATTGATTATTTCCCAGTACCTATTGTCTTGCAGAACTAGAGTGTTTAATTAACCATTAGCAGTCTCTTATTTTTATGCTGCTTAGATACAATGCACACGTAACACATATTCCCTCCCTCAATTTTGCCTTACTCCTCCTCCCAACTCTCTCTCCCAGATCTACTCCTTCATTTCTCTTCAGAAACGAGCAGGAGCAGGCCTCCCCCTAATATCTATTAAATACAGCATAACAAAATACAGCAAGACTAGAGCCGAACCTTCATATCAACCATAGACAAAGAAACCTAGTAGGGTGTTATTCATTTTTGGTACAAAAAAATGTAAGTATACTTGTTGGCCAAAAAGTTAAAATGGAAACACAAATTTCAGTTACTCCATGTGATTCAGGAAGATGGCTCATTGTTCTCTCTGTACATATGCTGTACAGAGAGAGAGAGAAAGGAACCTAAAGAGAGAAGAAAACATGATATTCAAATAAAACTATAAAATTCCAGTAAGCCAAAATAAATGTGGAACTTTAATGAAGGTGTTCACTCAAATGTCAGAATATCTCATCTACACAGGATCCACAGACCATTTCTACATAAAAAGGAAATTTATCTCTGGATTAATTGGATGAGTTCACTTTAGTTTCCGCCCCCCCCCCCAAATAAAAAGGAAAAAAAAACTTTATGTAAATCAGAAGTTGTTGACTGTCTTGAATTTTACATGATTTATGAAGACTAAGTATCTTTATCACTTTTGGGAAAAAAAGTATTCAAACATAATTTTCCTGTTAGTCGATGAAAAATTGGAATTTAAACCACATCTCTTTATTTGTACTATTTGTTAACAGATCTCTGGAGTTTTAAAATTTATGCAACTCACAAAGACACAGAAATAGAAGATCTGTAATACTAAATAAAGGGTATTGGCTTTACTTTTAGAACTATGTGTTTACCAGAGAAATTAGTAAATAAGAACAGGTATTATACATTTTCTCTGTTCTACTTTTGTTTTCTACTACACTATTTGAAATGACTGAACAGAAACTGATTACAGTCCTTTCTGATGATTGCAGTTGGTAAAATAGACATCATTTTCATGCATTCTGCTGAAGTCATTGATATAATGAATTAGATAAACACTGAAATCTTCCATTTATAAGACTGGAAAGGTAGGAATCAAATGCATTCTAAAATTGCTATCTTCCTCTTGCTAGCTATTTTAATTTAATGTGCTTAAATTATTTTTCACAGCAGTAATCAAAACACCCACTAACCTCCCCCACTATTTTCCCTGATAACCTGTTAAAATAACACTGTCTACAATTATGGCATCATTTGTTATGCATGGTATGATAGAAGGCAAATATAAAGAGGTACTGTCATTACTTTTGTCCTTTGTACTTTGGGGCCAGGATATTGCACATTTCTTTACTTGGACATTTATGGCTTTTAGATTGGTAATGGACTGGTTTGTATGGCTCATTATCTTGAGTGATGATAATACTAGAGTGTGGAGCATCTATGTTTTCTTTTAAGCATAGATAAAGGCTCCATACAATTTAGCAAAGGTTATTACTACACAATTACCCAGAATACAATTCATGTATAATAGGACAGCCAGTCCTATAATAAGAATATTTAATGCATCCTGTAAGATATTAGACAAAGCAATATTCAAATACTCATTTTGTTGCTAATTTATAAGTTTATTCTGACAGATCCATAAATAAAAATATTTATATGAAATAACTTGCTTTTAGTGATTGTTAAACTAAAATATAACTTACTAAAGATATGAGATTGTATTGCATTCAGAAAATATGCATATACTAGCAAACTTAATTTATTATCTTAGCACCCAAATCAATATATTCTACTGTATAGTATTAATTTACTAATTGTTCTCAACATTAATGACTGAGTACCCTAAAAGTACAGCCAAACATAACGAAAGGGCAAGTGAAAAAAAAATAAAGATTTTATCCATACAGATAGAAACAAATAAAAAGCAATTTCTGAAAAATATTAATTGAGTGCTAGAAAATTGCAAAGACACTTAAACACTTTAATATTAGAAACTCCAGGAAGAAAAGTAAGAGATATTACAATATTGGCATATTGCTAAGGGTTTAATAAGGGGCTGGCCACTTGATAGTAGCCATATTTACATGAGGAAGACATGATTTACATGCATCAGAATACTGATTTTGCTGTCATTTTAGGAAATAAATAAGCAGCCTATCAGTATCTCCACAGAAGCAAGAACAAATTAGAGAAAAATGTAATTCTAAATATAGAAACAGGTGACAGCCAGTGTTTGTTACTGTTGTTGTTGTTTTTGTTGTTGTTATTGTCTTGTTGTAGTTTTTGTTGCTTATTTTTAAGATATAGGGCTTTGGGAACAAAGTAAACTGCTAACACAAGAAAATATGAATAAGAATACTGATCATAAAATATTTAAATTGTAGATAATTTAGTATTTTTTCTCAAAACAGAAAAGTATGTATTAAACATAGATAACTATGTATAGATGGTTTTTAAACTTCATATTAGTATTTTGGGTCACTGATAAAATATTTCCTTTGTATCTCTGTCATAAAAATGTGCACACTCATGTACTGATGTCATTTATTTTAACTCAGAACATCTTTCTTTTTTCAGTGCTTACATTTTGTTTTTAAACCTATTTATAAACATCCTACTTAAAATATTTGTGTCAATATCTGTTCTGAAACATAGTATTACATAAGTTGTTGTTTTGAAATATAAATGTCTCCTACATTCAATTAAGGCAACTCACTGTGTATAATATTTGTATAATATTTTAATAAATTGACTTACTAGCCTATAAGTGAATTGAAAAAAACATTTTGTGTGAAAAAAACACAAATTTTCTGTTTAAACTCAGCATGTGCCTGCTGGGTGCCTACAATATGCCATGTGGCAAAAATGTGACCAGTGTTAGTTTTCAATCAGTATATTTAACCATGTGCATTATGAATGTCAAATTTTATATTTTGAGGTTTATGTGCAATTATTTCTGTAGAGGTGTTGCTTTCTGAATATTTTGAGTAGTCCTTTTGAATTGCTCTTTTGAATAGATTATCTTTGATTCACTTTCTTTGGCAATGTTTTACAACAGTTTAGACTTAATGTATGAAAAAAATCTATATGTAGAGGACATTTTGTAAAATGGCAATGTGACTTAATTACTATTGAGCTAAACTGTTTAAGATAAAATAGTAAAAATGTCATATGCCATATGGCGAGCACTGTGCTTTCGTGTTCCCTGGGAATTAAACCAACATAAATAGAAAACATTTTTCATGATATAACTATGCAACTTGTGTCTAGTGAAGCATTGTCTTAATGGAAAATACTCTGAATTGAACTGTATGGTACATCTGCACGTAGTTACAGTTCTTTCTACTGGAAAATTTAGATATGTTGGTTACAACTTTTGATAGACTTGTTAAAATATCAATCAAAGATTTAATAGAAGAGATGAAAGACATGGATACATGTAAAATACAGTGTAGATAGTGTTTTATCTGTACACATATTTGTAGCAGACATAAAATAAAGGACATTTTAAACATTTTTGTAACAGGGGTTAAAGGTGAAGGGACCTTCTTACACTATTCATTACGTCATGGTAACTTATCCTAAATTTTCTCATTATTACATGTTCCCTGTGAGTCATAAATCTGAATACAATTTCAAATGGGTGTCTTCTTTAGAGCTGCTCATATGGTAGTATTCAAGGTTTCTGCCAGGATGGGGTTTCTTCAGAATTTCAAAGAGGACATTATCCTCTGATTTCATTGTCATGTCCACTGGTGAGCTTTATGTCATACTTATTGGAACAATTTTTCATTTTTTTCTCAATATGCCTGGGATTTTATAGCATATAAACAATATAAAATGGTGGTTTGATGCATTAAAAGTGAACAAAGAATTCAAGATAGAAATAAAATGTCTTGCACCTGGGTATCTTAGTCAACTTTTCACCACTATAACTATATAGCTCTGGTTGGATACATTTTAAGAGAAGAGATTCACCTAATTCACTTTTTTATGAGATTAAGAGCAAAGATTTGACATTTGTTCAAAATGTCAAATTTGTTGCTGTAGAGGAAATTTCAGCTGTGTCACTTTATGGATATGACAATGACATCACTGTGTACAGTATCGAGTTAGTGCATGTCAGTAGAAAAGGCTGGAATGAAATGTGTTTAAGCTCTAGCTTGGGCATTTAAAAATGCTCACTTGAGGAAAGCCCAACTCATGAAAGGAACACTCCAGCTTTGTACCTACCATGACCTAAAGATTTATTTTGGGGCCCTATCTCTTTAACGTTCCCTCATTTTTCATAATACTACCTCTAACAAATGGACCCTTTAGGACAAAACTACAACTCATTGGAAACACTGGAAAAATGAACCTGAGATCAGTCTTTAAGGATTATATAACAAAAATAATAAAAGTACTGCAGTTCCCCAATCTAGTGAGTATATATTAAAAGTTCATTTTCAACTACAATAAACTTATACCCTAATTTATGGGACACAATGAAAGCGGTGCTAAGAGGAAAATTCATAGCCCTGAGTGCCACCAAAAAGAAACGGTAGACAGCATACACTAGCAGCTTAATGGCACACCTGAAAGCCCTGGAACAAAAAGAAGCAAACACATCCAAGAGGAGTAGAAGGCAGGAAATCATCAAACTCAGGGCTGAAATCAATCAAGTAGAAACAAATAAAAACATACAAAGAATCAACAACACTAGGAATTGGTTCTTTGAGAAAATCAACAAGATAGATAAGCCCTTAGCCAGACTAGCCAGAGGGCACAGAGACAGTCTCCAAACTAACAAAATCAGAAACGAAAAGGGAGAGATAACAACAGAAACTGAGGAAATTCAAAAAATCATCAGATCCTACTACAAAAACCTGTATTCAACACAACTAGAAAATCTGGAGGAAATGGACAATTTCCTAGACAGATACCAAATACCAAAATTGAATCAGGATCAAATAGACCATCTAAGCCATCCTATAACCCCTGAAGATATAGAAGTGGTCACTGGAAGACTTCCAACCAAAAAAAGGCACAGGTCCAGATGGTTTTAGTGAAGAATTCTTTCAGACCTTCAAAGAAGACCTAACACCAATACTCTTCAAACTATTCCACAAAACAGAAACAGAAGGAACACTACCCAACTCATTCTATGAAGTCACAATTACGCTAATACCAAAAGCACACAAAGATCCGACAAAGAAAGAGAATCTCAGGCCAATCTCTTTTATGCATATCGATGCAAAAATACTCAATAAAATTCTTGCCAACCGAATCCAAGAACACATCAAAACGATCATTCACCACGATCAAGTAGACTTCATCCCAGGGACGCAGGGATGCTTCAATATAAAGAAGTCCTTCAATGTAATCCACTACATAAACAATCTCAAAAAAAAATGGTCATTTCATTAGATGCTGAGAAAGCATTTGACAAAATTCAGCATCCTTTCATGTTAAAGGTCTTGGAATTCGAGGCCCATATCTAACCATAGTAAAAGCAATTTACAGCAAACTGGTAGCCAACATCAATTAAATGGAAAGAAACTTGAAGCAATCCCACTAAAATCAGGGACTAGACAAGGCTGCCCTCTCTCTCCATATCTTTTCAATATAGTACTTGAAGTTCTAGCTAGAGCAATTAGACAACAAAAGGAGGTCAAAGGGATACCAACTGGAAAGGAAGAAGTCAAACTATCACTATTTGCAGATGATATGATAGTATACTTAAGTGACCCAAAGACTGTCATTTTCTAGATGGTGTATCTGACTAATGTTGACCTGTTTGGTTGTTCTCATGACAGCTCTCCAGTGATAACTTATTTTAGCTTCTCTCAACAGTGAAAGGCAAGACTTTATATGCTTTGTGACATTGTTTTCTCTATATAAATTGTTGTATTTTGTTGACTTCAATAAGAAGTGTGATCATGTGTGCACCAAGGTAAGGTAGCGGTCTGAAGGAAAAGTCTCTTAAACTTTAAAGTACCTGGCTAGTGATTCAGTCTGTCTGCTGAGTAGAAAGAAGTGATAGTCTTCACTATACCACTTAGACTTCTTCTCTTCTTTGGTATTTTCATCTGGACCTTATCCTTTAAAGGGATCCATGCTTACCTATCCTTTTAAAATAGTCAAGTGATATTAAGAAACATTAAAATGTTAATACCTAGGATGCTATTATTGGAAAATGCATCCATTAAAAAGTAATATTGCCCAATAGGGTTCATGCCCTTAAACTGGGCTTTGATGTAATGACTTGAGGAAAGCAATGGATGCAACTGACCAAGAACCAAACTTTCTGAAGATGTCAGATGAAACAAAACTTTTAATAGTCAAACCTCTCAACTAGATATTTTTTTACAATAACAGAAAGACAGCTAATAAAACCAGGGAGGATATTTTGTGCAATGATATCTTACAGGCATGTGAAATGTAGGACTTATGATAAGATAGAAGCCTTAAACTAAAGCTTAATGCAAAGCCATGGAAGAAAATCAAAATTTGAAGACCACCAGTAAGAGTCCAAAGGAAAGCCTGGAATGTCATGTGGGAAAATCATGCTGCTATAAACAGTCCCTGATAAGGTACAACACATATAAGAGTAAAGTCCAACTTCAATATTGACCCCAGTAAGATATATATATATATTCATTCCAGCAACATGTAACAACCACTGAGAAAATCTGCAGGCAACATGTAAAGCCAAGGAAATGTCCATATGTGCTGTGAGCAGAAGAAAGCATAGAGGTAAGGTAATGAATATCCCCAATCTCAATATCAGGGATGTGGAGGTAGGAGGTTCAGAAGCTCAAAGTCACCTTCAGCTACAAAGTAACTTTAAAGACAACCTAAACTTTATGAGATCCTATCTCAAAGAACAAAAATAAACCAATATCTGGGCTGTCCTTTTAATCTTGTTAATCATTAATCATTAGACATGACAAATTCATGAATACATTTCTTCCTATGACCCAATTAATAAAAGTGTTTTTTCTTTTTTGTTTTATTGATAAAAGATTTTTTCAAAATTATATGCAACTATTCCATTATTCTTTTAAAATGTAAATAATTGGTAAATTGCAATGCATACCATAAAATAAGACTTGAAAACTAGCAATAAACAAACAAAAGCAATTGGAATGGGATCCAACAGTCCACTTTCCAGCACCATTTACATGCTTTATATAGCAGCACAGGGATTTCATGTCTGTCTAACTAGGATTGCTTTTAATCCATCATTATTTCTCTATTGTTTCCTTCTGGATTCAGCACATACATTCAATGCCTGTCTCACTATTGATGTGAAATTATATAATTTGTGTGTGAGGTTATTGTTGATATTCAAATGACACGAATTTCTTAGAGGCAGAATGGGATTTTCTAGTTTGAACCGTAAAGGTAACTCTGTTAAAGGAACAGAGTCTGGGATTGTACCATTGGCAGGAAATGGATCCACTATTTCTAAGATGCATGCAATTGAGGGACAGTGAGACCTAGACTCCTTCCTTTCTCCTTTTTTTGTCTTTTACTATGAGATATCACCTTGTCTAAAGCACTGGAGTCAGTTGGTCACAGACTGAAAGCTCTGATCTTTACTCTTTAGAGGTTGATTATGTCGGAGTTCTGTGTGAGTAATAGAGAACTTACAAAAACACAAGTAGTAAAGAAACAAAGTATTTAGGGACTATGTGAAATTTCCTAGTTGATAAATGAGAACTTTCTGGAAGAAAGATGATAGGATAGAATGAGAGACGATGAACATTCTATAAGAAAATTACAGGCAAGAAGTGGCATCCCTGAAAAAGAAAGTAGAATAATCATGCATTCTGAGACCATATTAAGACCAAGCCAAAAACTAGAGTTAAACATAAGCACAAAGGTATAAGTAAAAAACTATAAATGAAACTTGAAGAGGAAATTAGATTATTGTAGTGTCATCCAAAGGAGACACATGGAAGATATGAAGTGATCTGAGACAAATGAAAGCATCCCTGGAGGACCCAGAACACACTGACTCTAGTGAATCTTGCAGTATTTATGGAAGGTTTTGCCCAGAAGGACTTATTCTATTGCTGCTGTTACATATATAGGTACCATGGAATAAACTGTGTATCTATGTGCATTGTGTGAGTGAATTTTGATATATTGCTAATTTATAAATATATTAAAATGAAATTATATTTCTTCCTTCTATATTCACATAAAATATTAATTTTCTTCATGTTTTAATTAGGAACATGCTCAATTTAAATAGTATACACATGTACACCCACAAACACATATATGTGAGCTGTCTACATATGCAATATATATGTAATATCCAAATTATCATGTTGAATAATTCAGTGATACTAAGAAATCATAGAATACTTAAAATAGCTATAGAGCTTGTTCATGGATAGGTTAGAAAGGCCCCATGTTCTGCTCTCCATATTTGTATGTTCTATCTAATTCAATAATCATGAGAAAACATTACACCGAGTCTCTACCACATCCTGTCACAGCATGCCCAAGTTTCTTACTTTGACCTACTTATTAATATTCTGTACTTTCAGTAACTTAATCCCCATGTATGGTAAATGGTTTTTTTTCTGCTGAATTATCTGAAGTTTTCTCCAGTTTTGTACTTTCACGTGAATTTCACACATCATTAACTCACAGGCCACATATTTTTCATCTTTCTGTGACATTAGATTATTCAAGTATCCAGATGTGAACTCATCTTCTCCTCTAAAACAACTTGGGAGTGTTTATTACACCTCAGTGGTACCTCTCTCAGAGGCATTCCAACTATTTTGCTAAAAGTATCTGCACTAACATTCTTTGCTCAAAGACACATTGATCTCAATTTTTGTTTTCTAAAGTGGTTTTTTTTTGCTTTATTTATCATTTTCTCTTTCTACTGCCACTGCATTGCCACATTTCCATATCTGTTCTTTTACTGAACCTGCAAATTTTTCAATGATTTTGTATAAATAGATTTGTCTTCTTGGATTTCTTTCTAATTTCTTTTATTTTTGGAGATTATTTTATAATTACATCATTTCTTCTTCCATTTCCTTACTCCAAATTGTCCCATATAGCCTACATGACAATCCACTTTTCAAATTTGTCACCTATTTTTCATTAATTTAATCTGTAATAGTAACACTTGCATGAATATGATTTCAGATCTAATCATTTGCTATTATATTGAAGCATAATTAATTGATTTACTTTTCCCTAAGTAATACTGTTTCTCCCAATTCATGTAAAAGTACAAAACTAGAGATAATTTTAGATGATTCAGCATAAAAGACCATTTTCTACACTGGGGATGAAGTTCCCAAAATTACAGAATATCAGTTAAGTAGGTCAAAGTAAGAAACTTGAGGTTAGTGTGTCAGGGTATGGTAGATGTCAGTATTTTTTACTTGACAATAATGTTTGTTTGATTTTGTATTTGGTTGAGTCTTCCTGGGATTTCTCCTGTGAACATTAGCATGCCTACTGGTGTCCACCTTGTTTAGTTTATGTTTAGACTCTCATGCTGATGAGAATTTAAGAGTATATCTTCTGCTATTCATGCAAGACACAATCATAATAAATACCTTGTGTACTGGCTGGTTTTGTGTGTCAACTGGACATAAGCTGAAGATATCAAAGAGAGAAGAGGCTTCCTTGAGGAAATGTCTCTATGAGATCCAGCTGTAAGGCATTTCCTCAATTAGTGATCAATGGGGGAGGGCCTAGCCCGTTGTTAGTGGTGCCATTCCTGGGTTGATAATCTTGGGTTCTATAAAAAAGCTGGCATCAATGGGAGGGAAGGCTGTTGGCCCTGTGAAGGCTTGATGCTCCAGCATAGAGGAACGCTACAATGAAGAAGCAGGAGTGTGTTGGTGGGTATAGGAGCACCTTCATAGAAGTAGGGGCAAGGGGAGATAGGGGGTTTGTGGAGGGAAACCTGGGAAGGGAAGATAACAGTTGAAATATAAATAAAGAAAATAAACAATAAGGAAGAAAGAAAGAAAGAAAGAAAGAAAGAAAGAAAGAAAGAAAGAAAGAAAGAAAGAGAGAGAGGGGGGGGGAGGGAGGGAGGGAGGGAGGAAGGAAGGAAAGAAGGAAGGAAGGAAGGAAGGAAAGAAAGAAAGAAAGAAAGAAAGAAAGAAAGAAAGAAAGAAAGAAAGAAAGAAAGAAAGAAAGAAAGAAAGAAAGAAAGCAAGCTGAGCACACCAGGGGAAGCAAGTCAGTCCAACATGGCTTCTGCATTCACTCCTGCCTCCAAGTTCCTACCCTGGGTGAGATCCTATCCTGACTTCCTCTGGTGATTAACAGCAATGTGGAATTGTAAACTGAATAAACCCTTTCCTACCTAACTTGCTTCTTTTTGTGTAGGAATAAATACCCTGACTAAGACACCTTATTCTTCTGGCTAATATGGTCTTTCTACCAACTCTTCCTCCTCAGTAATCTCTGTGCCTTAAGTGCAGTGGGTTACAGATGTATTAATTGAGACTGGGTTCTACAGTTCTGAAGTATGATAGTTCTACTTTTTTTTTTTTTATAACAGTTTTGGAAGCAAGGAGAAGCTTCTCCCATAAGAGGTAACTAACCGATTTCTTTGTATAGCTCTGATAAAAATCCCATCAAATATCAAATCAGTATCACACTTACTACTAAGCTCTCCAAAGATTCCTTCTTATCTATAGAAAATAAAGGAAGCAAACATTTCCCAAAGATCCTTGTCATACCTATATTATTAATTCTTATTCATCTCTTCCTCAAACCAGCTGTTCCAGTCACAGTGTTTTCTCTTCTCCCAAGTTCTTGCTTTCCCTCTTCCTTGATAATATTTTCATATACAATTGATCTGCCTCTTTTTTCAGCATTTGTTATAATTTAAATTAAGCACTTGATTTTAGAAGAAGACTTTTTTTATTTCCATCTCCTACATTCCTTTCCTCTTGTTTCTTTTCAGGTAAAGTGCAATCTAATACATTTCAATTATAGAAGTAAGGGTATCTGTGAATTATCCTTCTTGAAAATATTCTTAAATCTTTACCCATACAAACCATGGCATTAGTTTTAGTCAAAATCTTATCAGAGTAGTTGGTTTATATAGTTATCTGAGACTTAAACAATGAATTAGCAATGAAAGTATACTCCTATGAATAAATAAGTTAAAAGTGATAATACAGATTCTTTATAACTCATAGATAGATTTTAATCATTGATTGACAACATCTAAAAATAAACTCCATAGTGTTAAGATTTTATCTATAACTACAATGTATTTTAGCATTTTTGTTTTTTTTCAAAGTGTTTCATTGTAACAGTTAATTATGTATCAATTCAAATAGATTAGCATCTCTTTAGTGATATGTGAACATATCTATTTATATTAAATTGTAAGAAATGAAATGGATGTTACATTTCAATAACATCTGGATATCTGCTATAATATGGAGGTTAAATATTCTGCTTTTCATACTATACTTTTCACTAAAATCTTAGTTTTTCTCCTAGAAAGTGGTTACATTGGATATTTACATAATTTTACTTATATGCTTTTCCTCTTATAACTAAAGACTTTCCAACCAAAATTTATAGTAGTTACTTATAATAATGATACTACATTTTAAAAATTATGACACAGTTACGCCATCTCTTTGTTACTCATTGCTAGGGTGCCTTGGTGGGAAACTAATATTCTTATGAGAAAAAGACAATCATGCTCACCCTTGTCATCAGCACAGAAGGAAATGTCTGTAGATACAGCCTGAATCCCTAGGTTGTCTGTCTTGCCCTGAGTTAACAAGGCGATTTCCAAGGGAGAAACCACAGGAAAGAAATAAGAACTATGACTGGAACATCTCCCTCATTATCAGTCCCTGCACCCCACTATTATAAAGGGTCCCAGCCATTTTTTTCTGCTACAAGTCCACTCAATTTTCCCTGAGAGAGAACCTGCTCCTTGCTGAGTATGCTAATATACAGATTCATTTTTTGAAACTCAGACTTCTATATATTTCTGTTTTCTGTAAGTTTTCTGGTCCCTAGAAACCTAAACAATTTATACTCTGTTCTTGGATCTGAAATTTTGTCATGGGCTCTGCACATTTTGTCATAACTCAGTAGGAGATTTTTAATGTGCAACAGGTATCATTGCTTCATGTCTATATAGAGTTTGGAGTGATGCTTGGTCCTGCATTGTTATGTTAGTTGGACTTGAACAAACTTCTTTTCTGAAATAGGGATTTGTTATTTAGCTCTGGTTGGCCTAAAAAAATTCACTGTAAACTGTCTTCACTAGGCAGGTTTTGAACTCACAGAGCTCTGTCTGCTTCTGCCTTCTAAGTGTTGGGATTAAAGACATGAGCCACCATGATGGGTCCTACTTAATATATATTTTATGCACATATAAACACCTATCTTTAAAAACAACCAATAAAGCTGAAAGTATACATGAGTCAATATAAAGCACTTGTTTTCTAGTTTCAATTCTATCATAGTTTTCTTGTTTGTTTGTTTGTTTCAATGTATTTTCCTTAGTGTACATGTGTAGCAGGCCAAATAAATAATAAAAAGTAATTCAGAGTAAAAGTGCAAAACCCTAATTGAAGCTCCAATGGTTCAGCATGGCCATTCTTACAATATAGAAGGTCACTGAGATAAATAGTATTTGGACTGGACAGGTGAGTGGCTGAATGGCTTTCGTAAGCTATCTGTGTTGCATCTTTATTGGTGAGTTCATTAAAATCAAGTCATTTATTTATTTAGATATAAAACTTTGTTCCAATATTCTTATTTACTCCATAAAGAGCTTTACCAGTTCAAAAAATAAATTCGAAGTAGGCTGCTCATTTATAAAGAGTAGGATTTACTGAAAAGCATATACTTTATACAAATTAAAAAGACCAAAGGATTGGAAAGGATAGAAAGGAAAGAAAGAAGTGAGGGAGGAAGGAATGAAAGACTTGCTCCTGTTTGAAGGAAATAGAGGGCCAATGAGTTGAACAGAGACTCAAGGAAAGACCATCCAGAGACTGGATGTATCCCACCTGGGGAAACATCCCACATGCAGACACCAAACCCAGACACTATTGCTGATGCCAAGAAGTCCTTGCTGACAGGAGCCTAATATAGCTGTCTCCTGAGAGGCTCTGCCAGATCCTGACCAATAGAGATGTGGATGCTCGAAGACAACCATCAGACTGAGCACAGGGACCCCAATGGAGGAATTAGGGGAAGGACTGAAGGAGCTGAAGGGACCTCATCTGGCACAAACGGAAGGGGAGAACCTTGATCCTGTGAAGGCTTTGATTCCCCAATGTAGAGGAATGCTAGGGCAGTGAGGCAGGAGTGGGTAAGTGGGTGGGGGAGCACCCTCATAGAAGCAGGGTAAGAGGAGATGGGATAGGGGGTTTGCAGAGGGGAAACTAGAAAGGAGATAACATTTGAAATGTAAAAAAAATAAAATACCCAATTAAAAAAACAAAGAAGTGAAGATTTGGACAATTGTTTACCTAATCATGTGATTCCTCTAAACTCATTCTGAGTTTCCTTCCAAGATTTTTCTGCATGCAAATTTACTATATAACTATGGACTCTTAAAGAATAATTTGAATAATGAACAGAGTTATCAGTTGTTTTGAATTTTTTTTCTTATAAAAGAAAGCATTTATTTGGGGGCTTCCTTACAGTTTCTGAAATTTAGTCAGTTATCATCACAGCAGGTAACATGGCAGCATGCATAGTGCTTTGGTGGTAACTGAGAACTATATCCTAAGCCACAGGCAGAGAATGTAAAAGAAAGACACAGGGCTAGCGTGTGGGCTCTTAAAAACCTCAAAGGCCACTCCTAGTGACACCACAAGGCCACACCTCCTCATCCCTCCAATCCTTTCAAATAGTGGCCACTCTCTGGTGACAAATATACAAACCTATGAGGGCCATTCTTATTCAAACCATCACTGTAAGGGTAAAAGTTTCACTAAGGCACCAGCACAGATGTCAGAATTCTTTTTTTTTTTTTACTTGAACATACATGTTTATTGCTGCAATGTTTCAAAGAAACAAAAAATAATAATTGGTCTAGCTGCCAAATATCTGAAGAACAGTGAAATAAAATGTGCTAATATACATAACAGAATTTATTTAAAATATCTCAGTTATCTTCGAAAGATTGCTTGATACACCTTAGAGTATCAAAAATACAAAATTAGAATCACAAAAGAACACACATGGTATGCAGTCACTGATAAGGGGATATTAACCCAGAATCTCCGAATACCAAAGACGCAATTCACATATCAATAGATTTCCAAGAAGATGGAAGGAGAGACCCCTGGTCCTGGAAAGACTGGATGTAGGGGAATACCAGGACAGAGAAGCGAGAGGGGGTTGAAAGGGGACCAGAGGGAGGGAAGGGGGCTTATGGGGCTTTTGGGGAGGGAGGAAACAGGAAAGGGGAAATCATTTGGAATGTAAATAAAAAAATATAGAAAATTTAAAAAAATTAATATTGAAGTATGAGTATCAGAAAATCTAATTTGGAATTTTAAAAGTATTTACTGTGTAATATAATAGCTGCTGATAATTTCTTCCCTTTGAGGTTTTCTTATTTAGGGTTACTGTTGTTATGATGAAACACTGTAAGCAAAGCAAGCTAAGGAGGAAAGGTTTTTCTTTTTTTCTTTTTTCTTTTTTTTTTCTTTTGTACTATTACTATTCCATGTCTATTCATTGAAGGAAATAAGGAAAGGAAATCAAACTGGCAGGAAAACAGAGGCAAAAATCAAAGCAGAAGCTTTTTGTTGGCTTGTTCCTTATGTCTTACTGCACTTGCTTTCTCATAGAAACCAGGACTGCTAGTCCAAGGTGTTAACACATATACACACATACACATAGACACACACACACACACACACATACACAAACATACAAATACAATGAGCTGGACATTGTAACATCAATCATTAATTAAGAAAACATGTTATCTCTTGTCTACACCCAAATCTCACGAAGTTATTTTTTCCATTTGGGTTTTTCCCCCAAGATAATTTTACCTCATTTCAAATTGACATAAAATTAGCTAGCACAATTGATCCTTTGTCAGTTTTGCACACAAACACATTATTTTTTAAGAGATAGTCTTCCCTTTGTTGGTTCATTTCTAAGACCTCATATATCATAGTAATAAAGGTCATAAATATAAAGCACATGAAAAACATAAAAGTCCCACAGTCTTTGCCATTTCAAATATTTCAAATAGGTCAAACAAATCCAAATTTCTCTTAAAATTCAAAGTCTTTGTAAAATACCAAAATCACCTTAACCTTCAAATCTCTCAATTGGGGTCCCTGTAAAATTATATATATATAATTTTATATATTTTATATTTATAAATATAAAATTATATATATATATTAATATAATATATATTAAATACATTCTTCAAGAGGGAAGAATAAGTACACAATCACAGTTTGAACAGAGCAACATTAAGTTCCAACTGTATGAATAACTCAATGTCCAATGTCTGTGATTCAATCATGATCTTCTGACTTCCCAATATCTTAGGTTACTTCTCTGGCTTTGCACTTATATCATTCATAACTTGTCTTCTAGACTTCTGCCAATTCCTCATCATCATTGCTGCCATTGTTGTCAGTCACCAGCGGTTCTGGAATCTCCAAAATCCTTGGCTAAGCTGCTGCTAATGGGATACACTTTCATCAACAGCATAGGACTTCAACTGCTACTGAAACTTGTATTTTCTTAATTAATAATTAATATGGGTGGTGGAAAGGTGCTGCCCACTGTGGCAAAACCCTGAGCATCTGTCTATAACATTGTCAATAATACCTTTCATGTGAAAACAATCTACATCTAATGTTACCATTAAAGAGAATATTGATATATTTCTTTAATTCTGTATATAGGTATTTCACCAAGTAGGCAAAACTTCTACAGTATCATATCAGTAGGTGTCAGATAGGAAACAGGCTATGTCTAAGCTCAGCGTTCTGACTTTTGAACACCTAAATGATTAATAGCTTAAAATTCCCTAAAAAAAAGCAAGCCTGAAATGACTACCAGTGCAGCACATGCTCAGACATAGCTCAGACATGGAGCTAGCCTGAGACGACAAACAAACTGGTGCTGTGGCAGGCCCCTATGGCTCCCAGGACCAGGAGAAAGCTAATGACTATAAGAACCCTGTCTGGATCTGGGTCAATATCCCCTTATCAGTGACTTCATACCATGTGTGATCTTTTGTGATTGGGTTACCTTACTAAGGATGATATTTTCAAGTTCTGACCATTTGCCTAGGAATTTCGTGAATTCATTGTTTTTAATTGCAGAGTAGTATTCCATTGTGTAAATATACCACATCTTCTGAATCCATTCCTCCGTTGAGGGACATCTGGGTTCTTTCCAGCTTCTGGCTATTATAAATAAGGCTGCTATGAACAGCATATCAATAGATTTCTAAAAAGATGGAAGGAGAGACCCCTGGTCCTGGAAAGACTGGATGTAGGGGAACGCCAGGACAGAGTAATGAGAGGGGGTTGAACGGAGAAAAGAGGGAGGGAAGGGGGCTTATGGGACTTTCGGGGAGGGAGGAAACGGGAAAGGGGAAGTGATTTGGAATGTAAATTAAAAAAATAAAATAAATTAAAAAAAAAAAAAAGAACCCTGTCTGGAAACCTTCTTGGGACTGATGGCCTGGGGCTGGAGTAAGCCTGAAACAGATTAACCTGGCATGGGGCCACTTGTATACACCAGGTGAAGACTGATCTTAAGATGACCACTAGACAAATTCCAAGGGGCCAAGACAGAAAGCCATCCTAAGATGAATAGAATTTAGATCCTGGCATGCCAGGTGGGGTTGAGGGTATACATCAAATGTGTGAGATGACCCCTGGCTGGCACCATAATGCACCAGCAGGGCATAGCACTCCTGAGACCACACCTGAGATGACCTCTGACACAAAGAGACTCCATGTGTGACTAAGAGGATCAAGTAAGTAGTAGAGAAATGGAAGAGAAAGAGAAACAGAAAGATGTGTGCACAACGAAGAGAGGTAGAAATTGAGTCTCAAGGAACAGTCTAATGTGAGTAACTGATGATGCCACCAAAACCATGGTGAGGTCCTGATCTTTGCTGCCACTAGGAGCCACAACTGAGTCCATGGCCCTGAAACATAATGGGTCTGTTACTACCAAAGTCCAGGCAGATATACCTTGTCTGGGCTCCCACCTAGGATATGTTGTTGTCTAAGGCTATGGAGAACTGATCCAACCCCTTGTCTGTGTATCATGGGTGAGCAGGTCTGGAGCATGAGAGTGGGAGAGCTCACAAAAGAATTCAACCAAAATTACAAATTATATTTAATATCATAAGGCTAATATATATTGTGTAAGTTAGAGTTCTATATGACATTAACATTTTACTACAGTAAAATTAAATAAAGGAACAGAACTATTGAGCAAATAGCTTGCATAGTGTGTCTGCAAGCAACAATAAGGCATTTGAAAAAGAAAATGAAATGCATCTCACAGAATTCGTCTATTTAAGTGAAATGTTTACATAAAATTTTATTATGTTCTGAATGGTTTTCTGAAGTATGTAAGAAATGTGAATTGTTTCCACCTTTTCTCAAGAACTATCAAAAACATTACTAAATCCACATATTCAAGAAAACTACTATGTTGATTTTTTAAATTGGATTCACATGAAATTTTCTATTCATCCTGGAATAAAACTGTTTTAATTTATTTACAAAATTCCTGATAGGTCTAAAAGTCTTATTATTTCTCATTATATGCATCTTTAACTAAGTTGTCATCATATTTGTTCCTATAGTGTGAAATTGAGATATTATTAATACAAAAGGCACAGTAATGGGCCTTCTTGATTCTTCTATCATGAGTGAGTTCTTGCTACTTTGTTTATGAGGACTCTTTTAGTGCTAAGTCTTGTCTTCACATAACATTGATATGCTGTATTTGACTGCACAGTCTTTCTTCATCCTCTTGTTTGCTGTAAACTGAATAGCTGCTCAATAAAAAAGAAACAAATGCAAAAGCAAATAAACAAAAAATAACAACAAAAAATAAGATCTACTTGTTTGCAATCATGTAAATGGAACATAGACTTCATTCTCTAGTAAAAAGAGCTGAAACACAGGTCCATCAGGCAGGTTATAGCTATACATTTTGTAGAAGGATTTGAAAAAATGATAATAGATACGATGTTTCTAAAAGAGATAAATCATTAAAAACCTCCCAACCAAAAAAGTCCCTGGATCAGATGGCTTTTAGTGTAGAATTCTGCCAGACCTTCAAAGAAGAACTAATACTAACACTCCTCAAACTATTCCGCAAAATAGAAACAAAAGAAAAAATTACCTAATTTAGTCTCTGAAGCTACAATTACTCTGATAACTAAACCACACCAAGACCAGACAAAGAAAGAGAACTCAGGCCAATTTACTTTTGAATATTGATGCAAAAATAGTCAATAAGATTCTTTCAAAAGAAATTGAAGAACGCATTAAAAACATCATTCACCACAGTCAGGCTGCATCCCAGGGATGCAGAGATGATTCAATATACCAAAATACATCAACATAATTCATTATATAAGCATATAATACACTATCTAAACAAACTCAAAGAAAAAAATCACATGATCATCTCATTAGATGCTGAAAAAGACATTGATGAAATACAGCACACCTTTGTGTTAAGTCTTGGAGAGGTCAGGAATTCATGGCATATACCTAAACATAATAAAAACAAAATAGAGCAAACCAGCCAACAGCATCAAATTACATGGAGAGAAACTTGAAGCAATCCCACTAAAATCTGACAAGGCTGCCTACTCTTTCTCTATCTATTCAATACAGTACTTGTATAGCTAGAACAATTAGAAAACAAAAGGAAATAAAGGGACTATAGATTGGAAAGGAAAGAGTCAAGGTATCATTATTTGCAGATGATATGATAATATACATAAGCAATCCCAAAAATGCTATCAGAGAACTACAGCTGCTAAACAACTTCAGCAAAGTGGCTGGACATAAAAATAACTCAGACAAATCAGTAGCCTTTATTTAAACAAATGATTAACAGACTAAGAAAGAAATTAGGATAGTAACACCCATCTTGATAGTATAAAATGTCTTGGTGTAACTCTAACCAAGCAACTGAAAGAGCTGTAGGAGAAGAACTTCATGTCCCCAAAGAAAGAAATTGAAGAAGACTTCAGAAGTGGAAAGATCTCCCATGTTCATAGCTCCATAAAACTAAAGTGGTAAAAATATCCATCTTACCAAAAGCAATCCAAACTTCCAACATGATTCTTCACAGACATGGAAAGGAAAATTCTCAACTTCATATGGAAAAACAAAAAACCCAGGATGGTAAAAATAATTCTCAACAATATAAGAACTTCTTGGGTAAATACCATACCTGACCTCAAGTTGTACTGAAGAGAAATAGAGAAAAAAAATCACCATAGATTTTTTATAGAGACAGACAGTTTGATAAATGGAACAGAATCAAAGACCCAGAAATAAACCCCACACCTATGGACACTTGATCTTAGAAACAGAAGCTAGAACAATACAGAGGAAGAAAGAAAGCATCTTCAACAAATGGTGTGAATCTAACTGGCAGGCTGCATGTAGAAACATGAAAATTTATCCATTTTATTACCTTTCACAAAGCTCAAGTCCAAATGAATCAAGGACCTCAGCATAAAACCAGATCCACTAAATTGCATAGAAGACAAAGTAGGAAATAGGCTCTAACACATTGGCATAAGGATAATTTTCTGAACAGTGTACAAATAGCTCAGTCTCTATGATCAGCAATTGATAAATGGGATCTCATGAAACTTAAAAGCTCTGTAAATCAAAGGATAATGTCAATAGGACAAAATGGTACCCTACAGTTTGGGAAAAATTCTTCACTAACCTTACATCCAATAGAGGGCTATATATAGAACTCAAGAAGGTGACATAGACCCAAGAGGGCATGAATGATACATGTTTACTGATAAATAGATATTAGAAACAAGTACAGAATACTCATGATACAACCCATAGACCTTAATGAGTATAATAAGAAGGAAGGCTCAATTGAAGATGCTTCAATCCCACTATAAGGGAGAACACAATAATCATATACAGTATAGGGAGGGAGAAACCTGCTTGGGAGAGGGGAAGGGGGTTTCAGAATAAGGTCCCCATACAGGGGAGAAGTTTGGAGGGCCAAGTAAATGAATGGAAATATGCAGCTGCCTTGGGTTGGGGATGGGGAAAAGTTCAGAGACCTGGAATTTGAGAGGCTCCCAGGACTCAAAGGGGGTGACCTAAGCAGAAATTCCAAATTGTAAAGAGATGGAACCTGAAGTGACTACCTCCTGTAGATAGATAGGACCCCAAGTGGAGGAACGGAGTCACCATTCCACCTTCAAAAATTTTGACCAAGAATTGTTCCTGTCTAAAAGAAATGCAGGGACAAAAATGGAGCAGAGACTGAAGGAAAGGTTATCCATTTATCAGCTCAATTTGGGATCCATTCCATGAGTAAGCAGCAAACACTGACACTATTACTGATACTATGCTGTGCTTGTAGACAGGAGTGTAGCATGGCTGTCCTATGAGAGACTCTACAAGCACCTGACTTAGATATATGCAGAAACCAACAGACAAACATTGGAGGAGGTCAGCTACCATTATGGAAGAGTTAAGGGAAATAGTAAAGGAGCTAAAGGGGATGACAACCTCATAGGAAGACCAACATTGTCAAGTAACCCAGACCCCTGGGAGTTCCCAGAGACTATACATGGGTTGGTCCTTGGTCTTGGGACATATGTAGCATAAGACTGCCTTCTTTTGTATCAGTGGGAGAGGATGCACTTAATCATGTACAAACTTGATGCCCCAGGAAAAATGGATGCCCAGGGTTTGGAGTGTAGGTGGTAGCTTGGTTTGTGGTGGTCTGAGGGTGGGTGGGGGCTCAGGGAGTACTCTTTCAAATGCAAATGAACTCTGAAAGAGAAGACCAGAAGGAGAGCAACATTTGGAATGTAAATAAATAAAATAATTTTTAAAAAGATGCTTCAAAAAATAAAGTAAAACTTACACTGAATAAAAATAAAGAAGGCATAATACATTCATTTTTAAGCATACTTTTTAATAAGACAATTTGTAATTGTATTTTGAATAAGTATTCCAATATGTCACAGAAGTTGATATCAATCAAAAATAATGATGAATAGAATTACAACATAATCAGAAATTCATGTTACCACAGACATTTTGGAATTCATAATGTGTTCATAACATAAATATGATGGGATTTCATAAAATACATTTTTATTTGGTTAAAAATAAATACTACTAAAATGATTATTACTAATTTTGATAATTACCACTGTTTCCCCTGGTATAGTCAAGCTACTTTAAATAATATTTCTAAGTCCTTACTATGACTCAGAAATAATAATGAAGATGTGCATACACTGCTTTATGTGAGAAGAGAAAACCACTCTGAGAGTCACTTAAGATGAACTGTGTACATAAGTAACTGAACTGCAATAAACTTGTGCTAAAGTCTTCCAGAATATAATAATTTTTGAAATTAGAAAATGCTTTCTGATTTTTCTGGATTTGTTAGGAGCATAATCAAAAATATTTCTTTAGCTGTGTATATGATTAATGATTTATGGTTCAAGTTTGAAATTACAGGAAATTTAATACATAACCTATGTGCCAGTTAATTCCAGGTATATTATTTGGGGTTTGTATAGAATTGAAGTTTAAATTTGTGAAATTTAAGTAAATGTAATATTTTCTATAGTGCTTGTGAACCTCACACAAGCCAATGAAATATGTGGCAGTGGTTTGGTGTGTGCTCTTTTGTTTGATATTGGATGTGTTTCTGAGTTCTACATTCTTCCTTTGGGTGTCCAGAAGTGGCTGCACTCCAGGCTAGAAGGAGAAATGGAGCCCAGAACAGGTGGGGATGCTGGAGTTGATGGGGAAGGGAGAAGGTCTTTTCCAAGGATTTGGAGTGCCAGCTCTATTAGATGGCACTCTGTAAGACAACTCTTGTAGATGAGCTTCAGTAGAACAACTTTATTCGAGGTGGAGAAAGTCTGAAACTGGGAAGTAGTGTTCAGTGTGAATATAAAATATTAGCTAGAGTTAATGAACAGGGAATTCCTAATTTGCATGGAGAGGCATTCCAGGAATCTCAGGAATTTGCTGGGCACATTCTTATCTGGAAAGAGGAAGTTGAACTTGAACATTTACCAAGAACTATGTGACCTTCTTCAGATAGAGGGTATGGGGGTGAAATTCCCGAAATAAAGTAAGAGAAGAGGAAGCCCTGCTGGAAAAAGTAGTCCTCCATTGTGTGCTAAGCCCAGAGGAGCTATACAGACATGGTGGACTAGAACCTTAAGTAGCAACCCAACACTAGAAACCTTAAGTAAAAGAATGGCTTCTTTTCTTACCAATGCATTACTGAATCTGATTTTTACCAATAGCCCTTCTCACTACATCCTGCTGGTCTATCCTGCAGACTTAGAGATAGGTATTTTTCTGCCAGGGGCCAGCCCCTGCTGTCCTTTCTTGGTTCTTTCTTGAGTAGCCGAGGGATAAGAACATTGGCAGGGATAAGACTTGCAAGATATTTAGGGTTGCTGCTTAATAATAAAATGTTTACATGTCTAAGTCTAAGTCACTTTGCTGTGGAAGTTGGCCTGCCTGTCTGAGTTCCTATGAAACCAGAAACTAATTGCCAGAGCTTTGTCCCTCTTGTCCAGATGCCTCTTGCTTCTCATGCTGGGGGCAGGCTTAAAACCATAAACATCTATTGAACCAGGAGAGAAGAGTCAGGCTCACAGAAGGAAAAACTTTTACATGAACAAATATGGGTAAACTCATATAAAATTTATAAATAAATTCATGTATACACACTCATACATTTCCATTCAAACCAACTATACCCAGTTATATACTTATCTCATAAGTACATACTTGAACACACACATCCATACTTACATATGCATATGGGGCAAAAGACCAAGTGCCAGTGCAGAAAGACCTCACTCATTCTGGAAGAAAAATGAGCTCCAATCTTTATTGCATAGAGAAAGCTTATACACTTTTATTGCTAAATGAGTTAAATTCAAGTCTGCAAGAAGAAAGTTTTGTCTTCTTTAGTAATACTATGGCTGCCTTGCTATTAAGAAAAGGCCTGTTTTGTCCCATGGTAAGAAGCCTACCTGCTCTCTCTGCAGCTATCTCTTTTTTTCCCTTTTCCTTCCGAATTTTGCATATTGCCCTTTAATTTTTTTAAGTTGCTTAATAATTTCTAAGTTATTCCACTATACATACTTCTTCTAATCTTGCTCTCTCCCCCTGCTCTTATGTACAAATACCTTATTCCCAGTGCCTTATGCCCAAGGCTCTTACTCACAGTGCCATGCCGTGTAATATTTCCTAGACTTTGGTACCTTTTCTAGGAGAATACATCACATGGTTTGTCCAAGCAGCCCTTTTTAAATAAAAATAAACTTCACTAGAATTTCAAACAAAAATTCAAATCATAAATTGAATAAGAAGCATACAACATATAATATTAAGATGCATATCTACTAACAGTAATTATCTTGCTAAAGATTGATTATCTTTCCCTAGTGAAACATGTTCATTGAAAATTAAAAAGCAGAAGTCATCTGGTCTGCAGAGAGTTCCGCTGTTACAGGTGAAGCCACCATCTTCACTCCTGCAACTGAGCAGGCTGCTACAAAGAGGAACTCAGAGAACACCCAAGGATAAGATCACTTGGGACTATGTCCAACAGGGACTCACATGCACCTAGGAGCTGGGCAGCCCCACAGCACTTTGTGCCAGGGGAAAGCCAGTGCTGAGACAGGCTGCTAGGCACACAGGAGGGACAAGCACCAGGCAGAGACAGTAGGACCAACTGACACCAGAGATAACCAGATGGCAAAAGGCAAACTTAGGAATGTTAGTAACAGAAATCAAGGCAACATGACACCATCTGAACACAATTCTCCACAACCCCAACACACCAGAAAAGCATGATTTGGATTTAAAGTCACAGCTCATGATGCTGATAGAGGGCTTCAAGAAAGACATAAATAACTCTCTTAAAGAAATACCGGAGAACACAGGTAAACAGGGAGAAGCCCTTAAAGAACTGCAGGAAAATACAACAAAACAGGTGAAGGAATTGAACAAAACAATGCAGGATGTAAACATGGAGGTAGAAACAATAAAGAAATCATAAAGGGAAACAACTCTGGACATAGAAAGCTTAGGAAAGAAGTCAGGACTCAAGGATCCAAGCATCAACAACAGAATACAAGACATAGAAGAGAGAATCTCAGATGCAGAAGATACCACAGAAAACATTGACACAACAGTCAAACAAAATGCAAAATGCAAAAAGCTCCTGAACCAAAACTTCCAGAAAATCAAGGACAAAATGAGAAGACCAAACCTAAGGAATATAGGTATAGAAGAGAGTGGAGATTTCTAATTTAAAAGACGAGTAAATGTCTTCAACAAAATTATAAAAGGAAACTTCCCTAACCTAAAGAAAGAGATGCCCATGAACATAAAAAAGCCTACAGAACTCCAAATAGATTTGACCAGAAAAGAAATTCCTCCCGTCACATAATAATTAAAATGCCAATTGCACTAAACAAAGAAAGAATATTAAAAGCAGTAAGGGAAAATGTCAAGTAACATACAAAGGAAGACCTATCAGAATTACACCAGATTTCTCACGAGAGACTATGAAAGCCAGAGGAGCCTGGGAAGACGTCATACAGACCCTAAGGGAACACAAATGCCAACCCAGGCGGCTATACCCAGCAAATCTGTCGATTACCATAGATGGAGAAACCAAGGCATTCCATGAGAAAAAACAAATTTGCACAATAACTTTCTACAAATCCAGTCCTCCAAAGGATAATGAATGGAAAACACCAACAAAAGGAGGGAAACTACACACTAGAAAAAGCAAGAAATTAATCTTCTTTCAACAAACCCAAAAGAAGATAACAACACAAAAATAAAAATAACATCAAAAATAACAGGAAGCAACAACTATTGCTTAATATCTCTTAACATCAATAGACTCGATTCCCCAATAAAAAGACATAAACTAATGGACTGGATAGATAAACAGGACATAACATTTTGCTGCACACGGAAAAAACATCTCAGTGTCAAAGACAAATGCTACCTCAGAGTAAAAGGCTGAAAAAACAATTTTTCAAGCAAATGGTCCCAGGAAACAAGCTGGAGTAGCCATTCTAATATCCAATAAAATAGACTTTCAACCAAAAGTCATCAAAAAAGACACAAAAGGACACTCTATACTCATTAAAGGAAAAATCTACCAAGAAGAACTCTCAATTCTGAACATCTACGCTCTAAATAAAAGGGTACCCTTATTCATAAAAGAAACTTTACTAAAGCTTAAAGCACACATTGCACCTAATACAATAATTGTGGGTGACTTCACCATCCCACTCTCCTCAATGGATAGATCAGGGAAACATAAACTAAACAGAGAAAAAGTGAAACTAACAAAAGTTTTGGATCAAATGGATTTAAATGATATCTACAGAACATTTCATCCTAAATCAAAAGAATATACCTTCTTCTCAGCACCTCATGATACCTTCTCCAAAACTGACCATATAATTGGACTCAAAACAGACCTCAACAGATATAAGAAGATTGAACTTATCCCATGCCTTCTATCAGATCACTATGCAGTAAAGGTGGTCTTCAATAGCAACAAAAATGACAGAAAGCCCACATACACATGGAAGCTGAACAATGCTCTACTAAATGATCCCTTAGTCAAGAAAGAAATATGAAAACATATCAAGGACTTTTTAGAATTTTTAATCAAAATGAAGGCTCAACATACCCAAATATTTTTGACTCAATGAAAGCAGTGCTAAGAGGAAAATTATTAGCTCTTGGTGTCTCCGAAAAGAAGCTGGAGAGAGCATACACTAGTAGCTTAACAGCACACCTGAAAGCTTTAGAGCAGAAAGAAGCTGATATATCCAAGAGGAGTATACTTTTAATATGTAAACTTTTAATATGTAAAGACTGTGGGACTTTTAAAGTTATTTAGATATTGGGGATGAATAAGAAAGTAAGTATTGAGGCTTAATAGTAATGTGTTTGTGTGTCAAGTTGACAAGGGGTCAATTGTACTGGCTGGTTTTGTGTGTCAACTTGACACAGGGTGGAGTAATCACAGAGAAAGGAGCTTCAGTTGGGGAAGTGCTTCCATGAGATCCAGCTGCGGGGCATTTTCTCAATTAGTGATCAAGGGGGGAGGACCCCTTGTGGGTGGTGCCATCCCCGGGCTGGTATTCTTGGGTTCTATAAGAAAGCAGCCTGAGCAAGCCAGGGGAAGCAAGTCAGTAAGGATAACCCCTCTATGGCCTCTGCATCAGCTCCTGCTTCCTGACCTGATTGAGTTCCAGTTCTGACTTCTTTTTGTGATGAACAGCAATGCAGAAATGTAAGCTGAATAAACTCTTTCCTCCCCAACTTGCTTCTTGTTCATGATATTGTGCAGGAATAGGATCACTGACTAAGACAACTAAGAATGTTGAACATTTCATTAGATGCTTCTCAGCCACTCAATATTCTTCAGGTGAAAATTCTTTGTTTAGCTCTGTACCATATTTTCAAATAAGGTTATTTGGCTCTTGGGATTCTAACTTCTTGATTTCTTTGTACACATTGGATATTAACCCTCTGTCAGATGTAGGGTTGAAATTTTCCCTTGTGCCTATGTGCTCAAGGATCTTCCCCAGTTTCTTTTCTATTAGTTTTAGTGTATCTAGTTTTATGTGGAGGTCCTTGATCTACTTGGACTTGAGCTTTGTAAAAGGAGATAAGAATGGGTTGATTTGCATTCTTCTGTATGCTAGCTCGACAAACTGAAAATTTCCTTAACAGAACACTAATAGCTTATGCTCTAAGATAAAGAATTGACAAATGGGACCTCATAAAATTACAAAGTTTCTGTAAGGCAAATGACATTGTCAATAGGACAAAATGGCAACCAACAAATTGGGAAAAGACCTTTAACAACCCTATATCTGACAGAGGGCTAATATCCAATATATACAAAGAACTCAAGAAGCTAGACTCCAGAGAGCCAAATAACAGTATTAAAAATGGGGTACAGAGCTAATCAAAGAATTTTCATCTGAGGAATATTGAATGGCTGAGAAGCATCTAATGAAATGTTCAACATCCTTAGTCATCAGGGAAATGCAAATCAAAGCAACCCTGAGATTTCACCTTACACCAGTCAGAATGGCTAAGATCAAAAACTTAGGAGACAGCAGGTGCTGGGGAGGATGTGGAAAAAGAGGAACCTTCCTCCACTGCTGGTAGGATTGCAAGCTGGTACAACCACTCTGGAAATCAGGCTTGTGGTTCCTCAGAAAACTGGGCTTGATACTAACGGAGGACCCTGTTATACCACTCCTGGGCATATACCCGTAGGATTCCCCTGCATGCAATAAGGACACATGCTCCACTATGTTCATAGCAGCCTTATTTATAATAGCCAGAAGCTGGAAAGAACCCAAAGGTCCCTCAACGGAGGAATGGATACAGAAGATGTGGTATATTTACACAATGGTATACTACCCAGCTATTAAAAACAATGAATTCATGAAATTCTTGGGCAAATGGGTGGAACTGGAAAATATCCTAAGAGAGGTACCCCAATCACAAAAGAACACACATGGTATGCATAAACTGATAAGTAGATATTAGCCCAGATGCTCAGAATACCCAAGACACAATTCACATATCAAATGATGCCCAAGAAAAGGAAGAACAAAGTATGGATACTCTGGTCCTTCTTAGAAGGGGGAACAACGCATATCAATAGATTTCTAAGAAGATGGAAGGAGAGACCCCTGGTCCTGGAAAGACTGGATGTAGGGGAACGCCAGGACAGAGAAATGAGAGGGGGTTGAATGGAGAAAAGAGGGAGGGAAGGGGGCTTATGGGACCTTCGGGGAGGGAGGAAACGGGAAAGGGGAAATGATTTGGAATGTAAATTTAAAAAAAACTTAGAAAAAAAAAAGGAATCAAAAAAAAAAAAGAAGGGGGAACAAAATACCCACAGAAGGAGATACAAAGTGTGGAGCAGAGACTGAGGGAAAGACCATCCAGAGACTACCCCACCTATTGATCCATCCCATATACAGTTACAAAACCCAGACACTATTATCGATGCACACAAGTACTTGCTGACTGGAGCCGGATATAGCTGTCTTCTGGGAGGCTCTGCTACTGCAAAACAAATACAGAGGGAGAAACTCTCAGCCAGCCACTGATCTGAGCACAGGGTCCCCAATGGGGTAGCTAGAGAAAGGACCCAAGAAGCTGAAGGGGTTTGCAGCACCATAGGAGGAACAACAATATGAGTCACCCTGTACTCACAGAGCACTCAAGGACAAAAATCATCAACCAGATAGTAAACATGGTGTTACACAAGGCTCCAGACACATAGAGAGCAGAGGATGGCCTTGTTTGACATCAAAAGAAGAAGAGGCCCCTGGTCCTGGAAAGGCTCGAAGCAGCAGTGTAGGGGAATACCAGGACAGGGAAGCAGGAGTGGGTTGATTGGGGAACAGGGGGAGGGGAGATGGCTTATGGGACTTTTGGGTAGGTGGGGGGGCAGGAAATGAGAAATCATTTGAAATGTAAATAAAGAATATATCTAATAAAACTCAAACAAAAACAAAAAACCAAAAAACACTACAGACACCCAGACACTATTTATCTATATGTCATTACTACAAGACAGTACATCGTCATTATTCTGCAGAAATCTGCTCAAACTGTGAGCTAATACCTAGTGATTGTTATATATACATATAATTTATATATTATATATAATAATATATTATTAAATATATATATATTTAATAATAACAGGCAAAGCATATTAATAACAGGAATATTTCCTCAGATATAATTTTCTCAGCCTTGCCTAAAGAAGCAAATCCATTCTTAGCTTTGCAGTCCATGGTGAAACCATCTCAGGATGACCATCTGCTAGATTTTACATCTCCTAGTTGGCTCCTGACACTTTCAGGCCTTCAGATTCAACTGAATGAGTCCTTAAGTTTGTAATAATCTATCTCTCTCTCTCTCTCTCTCTCTCTCTCTCTCTCTCTCTCTCTTCTGTCAAAAACTGACATATAAAGATAGACATAAATAGATGATAGATATGCATGTGATTCGTAGATAGATGATAGGTTATTCTCTGATTCTCAGTAGAGCATGACTAATCCATCTAGACTAAAAACAGCCAATGTATTACACAACAGAAAATTATGGTAGTGATTATTTTATATGATTTTATATTTCCTTCATTTCTATCCTACTTTTCAACATGTATTTCATTCTCAAAAGGGGTTCCAACATTAATAAATGGGATTCCATTCAAGGATAATTCAACCTTTTTTTATTTATTCATGGAAGGTTTCCCATTACAACTCTGCCAAAAATATAATTTTCCAATTTAAATTAAATGGGAAAACATGATATCAAACAGGAATGAAATAGCTGAAAATTTTATTTTAATTATTTTCTTTATTGGTTTCTTAAGATTGGAATAAGTATTTGTTTAAAATCCATTTGGTGCCACTATTCATGATTAATAGTTTTTAATTGCATTTTTAACCAAGTTCTATCTAGAGACTCCAAACACATTAGTAAATAAAATATTCTGTACTTTACAGAACTGATGATGATGTAAACTGGAGTCAGAAGGTAGTTTCAATTATAATCTTATTATCAGTGTTACTTTTAAATTAAATTATTTAACATCATTATTCATCGTATTACAAACTCAACTTGACAATCCAATCATATATAGAACCAGAAACTACTGTCTATTGAGTCTTTGTATAATATTAAAGAATTCTGTCTTGTATTCAGTCATAGAGTTACTGAAGAAATAAGTGATGGCTGTACATTAAAAAAAAAAATTGGTGGGGGTGGGGAAAGGGAAACAGCATGAATACATGGGTCGTGTGGTATCTATATATCTAGAAAAGGTTAGTTAATCTTATGATTTGAAGAGATAAGCTACAGACCTAGGTGAAAACCAAACAGTCCAATCATGCTAAAGGAACCTATCAACAAAGTCACATGTAATGATGTTCTTATATATTCATAGGTCAATATTTTCATTATCCTCCATCCTAAAAGCTTCTTCCTACAAGTAGATGGAAATAAATAGAGAGACCTATAGGTAGAAAAATTGCTGAGAGTAAGAAACTTTGGAATACTAAGTCTTAAATATGCATTCCCTACGCTCATAGGTCAAGAAATCCTCTAGAACTGAGTGGAGTAAGCAACCGCTAGAGTCCCATTGTTTAGCTGTGGCCTTGCATCCCCACTCTGATGGAACCCTGACAGTCCTCAAGAGCACCCTCCTTCCCTGTGGGGACATTTGGAGGCCCCAAAACCATCCCTAACCACACATCTTAGTTTGATCCTTCTGCCACCCCAGCTGATCAGCATGGGACAGCCTCAGCCTACAGGGGTAAGTGATTTGCATGATCCCTGGATCCCCATTGTCTAGCTCTGGCCTGGCACCCAAGTCTAGAGGAGCCTCTTGGGACACAAAAGAGCACCCTGATTCTCCATGGTAAACTTCGGGTGCCCCAAAACAAACCAGCTTGGAAAACTGCCCTACCACTCATTCTAGTGGGAACCTCCACCCCTGCCATTCCAGGTGGATATGACACATCCTACAGAGTAGAGTCCAACCAGAACACAGCCTGAAGAGAGGACACAGTCAATAGAGGAACATACCCTGATCTCCATTGTCTGGACTATGGATACTTTCCTGAGAAGTCCTGCTCTGTCAAGATTATCCAGCCAACACCAGGGAAAAGCAGATGCCTAACAGATAGCTTAAAAACACAATCAACAAAACCCAGGGCAATAGAGCACCACCAGAGCCCAGCTATATTGCTACAATAATCCCTGGATTTCCTAATGAAACTGAAGCACAAGAAGATCTTAAATCTAATCTTAGAAGCATGTTTGAGGCCTTTAAAGAGGACATGAATAAATTCCTTCGTGAAATACAGGAAAACACATTCAAAACAAGTTGAGGCATTAAAAGATGAAGCAAATAAGTATAAAGAAATATAGGAAAATACATTCAAACAGAAGAAGGATGTTAATAGAACTATCAAAGACTGGGTCAATAGTAGATATGGAAAACGCAGAAAAGGAAGGGAAACTACAGACATAAGCATTACCAAGAGGAGTTGGTAGAGAGAATCTTGAATATAAAAGATACAAAAGAAGAAAACGATATATCAACCAAAGAAAATGCAAAATCTAAAAAGTCCATGACACAAAACCCTTCTCGAAAATTGACCATATAATCTGTCACAAAGCAAACCTCAATAGATATAAGATTGAAATAACTGCATGCATCTTATCAGATCACCATGAATTACAGCTGGACTTCAGCTACAACAGAAACAACAGAAAACATAAATATTCATGGAAACTGAATAACTCTCTACTCAAAAATCATGGGTCAGGAAGAAATTAGATGTTCTAGAATTCAATGAAAATGAAGGCACTACGTACCAAACTTATGGGACACTATGAAAGAAGTGCTAAGAGGAAGACCATAGCACTAAGTGCCATCACAGAGAAATTGGAGAGCTCTCCTACTAATGAATTAAAAGAACATCTGAAAGCTCTAGGAAAAAATAGAAGCAAACACACCCAAGAAAAGTAGAAAGGAAAAAAAATAATCAAACTCAAGGCTGAAATAAAACAATTAGAAACAAAGAGAACAATACAAAGATTCAACAAAACCAGGAGCTGCTTCTTTGAGAAAATCAACAAGATAGACAAACCCTTAGTCAAACTAACTAAAAGGCAGAGAGATGGAACTTAATTTAACAGAGTCAGAAATGAGAAGGGACACATAACAGTGGATACTGAAGAAACTAAATGAATCATAGGTTTTAATTCAAAAGTCTGTACTCCAGAAAATTGGAAATTCTAAATGAAATGGATGTTTTTCTGGACAGATACCAACCACCAAAGCTAAATCAAGATCAGTTAAATGATCCAAATAGTCCTATAACCCTCAAGGAAATAGAAGCAGTAATTAAAAATCTCCCAAAAATAGATAGATAGAGGATAGATAGATAGATAGATAGATAGATAGATAGATAGATAGATAGATAGATAGATAGATAGACAGATAGACAGACAGATAGACAGATTAAATAAATAAATAAATAAATAATAAATAAATAAAGCAAGCCTTGTGCCAGATAGTTTTAGTGCAGAATTTTACCAGAGGCTCAAAGAAGAGCTACTGTCAATATTGAAACTATTCCACAAAATAGAAACAGAAGAAAATTTGCCAAACTTATTCTTTGAGTCCATACTTACTCTGACACCTACACCAAACAAAGGCTCAATGAAGAAAGAGAATTTCAGAAAAATTTTTTGTATGAACACTGATGCAAAAATACTCAATACTTGCAAACCTAATACAAGAACACATCAAAGACATCATTCAACATATTCAAGTAGGCTTCATTCCAGGGATGCAAGTGTGGTTCAATATATGAAATTCCAGCAACATCATCCACCATATAAACAAACTGAAAGAAGAAACTTCATGAACATCTAACTAACTGCTGAAAGAAAAAGGATTTGACAAAATATAATACTCCTTCATAATAAAAGTCTTAGAGAGAGCAGGGATATAAGAGTCATACCAAAACAATAAAGGCAACATACAGCAAGTCAATAACCAAATCAAATTAAATTGAGAGAAACGTAAAACATTTCCACTAAAGTCAGAGACAAGAAAAGGCTGTGAGAGGGGAGTCCCTTGGTCCTGTGATGGCTTGATGCCCCAGCATTGGGGAATGCTAGGACAGTGAGGCAGGAGTGGGTAGGTGGGTGGAGAAACACCCTCATAGAAGCAGGGGGGGGGGAGAGTGGTTAGGATAGGGGGTTTGCAAAGGGAAAAACAGGATAGCATAGGAAATATAAATAAATAAAAAATCAATAAAAACTTTTTATAAAAGGAAAAGAAAAGGCTATTTACTCTCTCCATATCTCTTCAATATAGTCCTCTAAGTTCTGGCTAGAGCAGTAAGACAACTAAATGTGATCAAGGGGATACAAATTAAAAAAGAAGAAGTAAAAGTATCACTATTTACAGATGATTTGATAGTATTCAGAATTAACCACAATAATTTTACCAGAGAACACCTGTAGTTGACAAACACATTCAGCAAAGTGGCTGGATACAAAATTAACTCAAAGAAATCGGGAGCCCCACTCTATATAAATGATCAATGAGCTGAGAAAGAATTAAAGGAATCTAATGCTTTGAGGCCCCAAATTTGAGACCCTTCACAATAGCTACAAATAATACAAAATACCTTGGTATTACTCTAACCAAGCAAGCAAAAGACCTGTTTGACAAGAACTTCAACTCCTTTAAGAAAGGAATTGAGTAAGAAATCAGAAGATGGAAAGATCTCCCTTGCTCATGGATCGGTAGGATTTTCAGTGAAAATGGCCATCTTAGCTAAAAGCAATCTAGAGATTCAATCCAATCCCTATCAAAATTCCAGCACAGTTCTTCACAGACCTTGAAAGAACCATTCTCAATTTCAATTGACAAAACAAAAGCCCCAGTGTAGCCAAAATGATCCTTTACAGTAAAAGAACTTCTTGTGGTATCTCCATCCCTGACTGAAAGTCATAATACAGAGACATAGTAATAATAACTACGTGGTATTGGTATAGAACAGACAGGTGGATCACTGGAATCAGACTGAAGACCCAGAAATAAGCCCACATACCTATGGACACTTCCATTTTGACAAAGAAGGCAAAACTATACAATTGAACAGGCACTATGTCTTTAATAAATTGTACTGTTCTAACTATATCTTTGCATATAGAAGAATGCAAATAGATCCATATTTATCACCATGTACAAAAATTCAAGTCTAAATGGATCAAGAACCTCAATGTAAAAGCCAGACACAATCACTTAATCTAACAGAAGAAAAATTGGGAAACAGCCTCAAATGCATTGGCATTTGGTGTCCTGAACAAAACACCAATAGCTCAGGCGCTAAGGTCAAGGATAATAAACTGAACTCCATGAAACTGAAATGCTTCTGTAAGGCAAAGGACACTGTCAATAGGACAAATTGGGCAGCCAACCTACATACTGGGAAAAAAATTCTTCATCAATCTTTCATTCAGCACAGGGCTAATATTCAAAATACATAAAGAACTCAAAAAGGTGTACTCCTAAAACCAAAATAACACAATCCAAATGTGGGGTACAGAACAAGAGAATTCTCAACAAAGAAATCTTGAATCTTCAAGACGCACTTAAAGAAATGTCCAATATCCTAAGTGATCATAGAAATTCAAATCAAAATGACCCTGAGTTTCCATCTTACACAAATTAGAATGACTAAACTCAGAAACTCAGGCAACAGCAATGGCACCTGTTGGTGAGGATGTGATGAAAGAGATACAGTGTGCGACTGTAAACTTGTAAAACCACTATGGAAATCAATCTGGTGGTTTTGTATAAAATTGAAAATAGTTCTATCTGAAGACCCATCTATCCTGCTCCAGGGCATATGCAGCATACCATAAGGACATGTGTTCCATTATGCTCATAGCAGTTTAACTCATGAATTTCACAGGTAAATGAATGAAACTAGAAAATTATTATTCTGAGTGAGGTATCTCAAATCCAAAAGGGCATACATGGTATGTACTCACTAATAAGTGGATATTAGCTACCCATGATACACCCCACAAACCCAAAGAAGTTAGACAAGAAGGGAGACCCAAATGAACATGCTTGAATTCTATTTAGAAGGATATAAAATAATCATGAGAGGCAAAGGGAAAGAGGGAACTGGAAGAATAAGTGTGGGTGAGGGGGATAGGAGCATGATCAGGTGTGTGGAGAGATGGGAGAGAGTTCCAGCGCCCAGGGGAATGAATGGAAATATGCAGCTGCCAGGGATGGGGAGCAGGGGGTGAGGTGGGAGGATTCTCTAGGAAGTCCCAGTGACCAGGGATGAGAGAGACTCCCAGGAGTCAATGCAGATGACCTTATTCAAAATGCCCAACAGTGGGGATATGGAACCTGAAGAGAACTCTTCCAGTAGGCAGACAGGACCCCTAGTGGAGGGACAGGGACACCAACTCACCTACCAAACTTTTAACACAAAATTGGTCCTGTCTAAAAGAAATGAAGGGACAAAAATGGAGCAGTGACTGAGGGAATGGCCAACTAATGGCTGACCCAATTTGAGACCCATCTGATTAGCAGGAACCATTCTCTAACACTATTAATATAATGCTGCTATAGTTGCAAAAAAGGAGCAAAGCATAGCAGCCTTCTGAGAGGCTGTACCCAGCAGCTGACTGAGACAGATGTAGAAAACCACGGACAAATATTGGACAGAGGCTGGGGATTCCTATGGAAGAGTTAGGAGAAGGACTGAAAGACCTCAAGGAGATGTCAACCCCATAGTTGACCTAGAGTGTCAACTAACCTGAACCCTTAGAATCTTTCAGAGCCTAATACACAAACCAAAGAGCATACACAGGCTGGGCTAAGGCCTCAGCACTAATGTAGTAGAAGGATTCTATGTCTGGCCTCGGTGGGAGAGGTTGTGCCTAAACCTGCAGAGACTTGATGCACCAGTTTAAGGAGACAGGGGTGGAGGGGGCTGCTCTCTCAGAGGAGAAGGGGAGAAGGATGAAAGGTAAACTCTGTGGGGGGTGGGGAACAGGGAGGGATATCTTAGGCCTTATAGCTTAGGCTCATTCTCAGCTAGCTCATTTAACTTAATTAACCCTGTCTATATGCTTCCACATTTGCCACTTGCCACATGGCCCATTACTTCTCCTCAGTTCTATACATCCAAATTCTTACTTGTCTAGTTGAGGAATCCACTGCCTCTGAATTCTTCCCACAATTCCTATCTCTGCCTGAAGATCCCACCTTTCCTATCCTACCCAGCTATAGGTCATCAGCTCTTTATTAAAGTCAATCAGAGAATTCCATAGGCAGGTGAGGAAGAGCAGAGATACACCTTCACACAGTGCACAAAAATGTTACCCCAATAGATAACAATGACTAAATGAAAAATAATGTTTCATGGAGTCTCACTGGGTATAAACCACTCACAATGCCCTGCTCCATGCACAGCAGTAGATGGCCTACACAAATTAATTCAATAGCGCTTTTGCAACACTCATATCCTCTCCCTGAGGATAGAGGCCAGTTGTGTACCAGGAGGGACTGGAGGGAGAGAAGCTTAGTCAGATGCAGGTGAGTGCGGGCAGGATCTTGGTTGTCAGTGATACATGAAGACAAAGAACATATACCTGAGAACAGCTTCTAAGAACCAGTTCAGTTTATTGGGGGGGGTGTTTATGCCCCCTGAGGATGTCGCCAGTGAGGATCTCTGGAGTAAGGTTTTTGTGGTCAAGTAGAATTGGTCAGGGCAGGAGTATTGCAAGATGATTCATCTGCATACTCAGGGGTATCTTGGGGACAGACAAGGAGTGAAGCCTGATAAATGTCAGGGGAATGAATTCTTACTAGGATTAATGGTGGGGGCAGCCAGCATCATGGCATGAGGTTCTGAGAGGGGAAGTGAGCCAACTTCTGCCATCCTCATCTGAGGAATCTGGGGTTGAAGCTCTCTTCAACCCTTCTTCCTATTCCTGGCCATGACTGTCCTACATTTTGGAAGTTTAATTTTTGTTTCAGTCTTAGAATGCTTGTTCTGCAATTTTTTCTTTCATTTATTACCATACAGGTCTTTTCTTTTATGTTATAGTTTCCAGTTTTGTATTTTGAAGGATTTCTGCATGTTTCAATGTGTGAGCCTCTATGATTAAGAAAATAAGAAAGTATGTGAATTTGGGTTTATGGAGGTAATGAGTTGGAGGAGGGAACCACAATTAGAATATACTTTATTTAAAAAAAAAATCTACTTTCAATAAAAGTAAGAAAAATAAGAGGAAAAATAAGAAGCAATTGTATTTTGTAAAGATGGAAATATGAAATCATATAGTTGTTATTTATTGTATTTAGAATCTAACAAACACTATAGATTTCTCACAGGAATAGAACATTCCCACAAATTTCAACTTTCCCTGTAGTTTCAAATTGTCAGCATTTGTTAACCTGGAAAAATAGGATAGAGCTCCTTCAGTTTATGATGAATACATTTGCATTATACTTTAAACACACTGTTGTGTGGCTGGAAATTCCGTCATATTCATCTAGAAAGTAACAGAGCAAATTAGAGTACTTCCACAGTACAGTGACAGAATGACAGTGTGTGGATCATACAAACTGAAGGTGAGGAAAGCAACTGATAATAAATAAAAATGTTCCCAAGTGATAAATATGCAGAGAATCATGAATATTTCTACATAAGAATGAAAAACATATAAAAATATATTTGTCCATTTCATGGATCTATGTATATACCATACCTGTTTGCATACATTTTCACATTGATAGCAGAAAAGTTCTCTATTGTTTCTTTCTATTTGATTAATCTATTTCCTTGTTGGTTGTCTCAAACACAAACAAAAATAAAATTCCATAACTTTAACTTCAATATCCTTGATCACTACAAATAACAAAGCACAGATAAAAATATTAATTCTAATTAGAACCTTAAAAATATTTTCTGACTTTTGAAAAGTTACTGTTGTTCATACATGAAATCACAGCTACATGAAACTAATTCTCAATGCAATTTATGTCCCTGACAAATGTAGAAAGCAGTCAAGTTGCAAGAAAGTGCTATAGGAAATGTATACACAAATATTGCAATATACTTTCTCATTACACGATGCCATAGTTTTCAATACATTTAAAATAGATGAGCCACTCACTTTATCAGTCATGATTTGAACTTAAAACATATGCATTTTTAAAATTCTCCTACAGCTGATAAACGACTTCAGCAAAGTGGCCGGATATAAAATCAACTCAAGCAAGTCAGAAGCCTTCCTATACTCAAAGGATAAGCAGGCTGAGAAAGAAGTAAGAGAAATAATACCCTTTACGATAGCCACAAACCATATTAAGTATCTTGGCGTGACGCTAACCAAACAAGTGAAAGATCTGTATGACAAGAACTTCAAGTCTCTGAAGAAAGAAATTGAAGAAGACCTCAGAAGATGGAAAAATCTGCCATGCTCATGGATTGGCAGGATTAATATAGTAAAAATGAGCATCTTACCAAAAGTAATACACAGATTCAATGCAATCCCCATCAAAATCCCAACTCAATTCTTCATAGAGTTAGAAAGAGCAATTCAAAAATTCATCTGGAATAACAGAAAACCCAGAATAGCTAAAACTATTCTCAAGAGTAAAAGAACCTCTGGGGGAATCAGTATCCCGGACCTCAAGCTGTACTACAGAGCAATAGTGTTAAAAACTGCATGGTATTGGTACAGTAACAGACATGTAGATCAATGGAACAGAATTGAAGACCCAGAAATGAATCCACACTCCTATGGTCACTTGATCTTTGACAAAGGAGCTAAAACCATCCAGTGGAAAAAAAGATAGCCTTTTCAACAAATGGTGCTGGCTCAGCTGGAGGTCAACATGCAGAAGAATGCAAATTGACCCATCCTTATCTCCTTGCACTAAGCTCAATTCTAAGTGGATCAAAGATCTCCACATAAAACCAGACACACTGAAACTAATAGAAGGGAAACTAGGGAAGAACCTTGAACATATGGGCACAGGGGAGAATTTCCTGAACAGAACTCCAATAGCTTATACTCTAAGATCAAGAATAGACAAATGGGACCTCATTAAATTACAAAGTTTTTGCAAGGCAAAAGACACCGTCAAAAAGACAAAGCGGCAACCAACTAACTGGGAAATGATCTTTACCAACCTTACATCCGACAGAGGGCTAATATCCAAGATATACAAAGAACTCAAGAAGTTAAACTCCAGAGAGGCAAGTAACCCTATTAAAAAATGGGGTACAGAGCTACACAAAGAGTTCTCACCTGAAGAATATCTAATGGCTGAGAAGCACCTAAAGAGATGTTCATCATCCTTAGTCATTAGGGAAATGCAAATCAAAACAACCCTGAGATTCCATCTCACACCAGTCAGGATGGCTAAGATCAAAAACACAGGAGACAGCAGTTGTTGGCGAGGATGTGGAGAAAGAGGAACACTCCTCCACTGCTGGTGGAATTGCAGGCTGGTACAACCACTCTGGAAAGCAGTCTGGCGGCTCCTCAGAAAACTGGGCATGACACTTCCGGAGGACCCGGCTATACCACTCCTGGGCATATACCCAGAGACTTTACCTGCATGCAATAAGGACACATGCTCCACTATATTCATAGCAGCCTTATTTATAATAGCCAGAAGCTGGAAAGAACCCAGATGTCCCTCAACGGAGGAATGGATTCAGAAGATGTGGTATATTTACACAATGGAATACTACTCTGCAATTAAAAACAATGAATTCACGAAATTCCTAGGCAAATGGTCAGAACTTGAAAATATCATCCTTAGTGAGGTAACCCAATCACAAAAGATCACACATGGTATGAAGTCACTGATAAGGGGATATTGACCCAGAATCTCAGAATACCCTAGACACAATCAGCATATCAATAGATTTCTAAAAAGATGGAAGGAGAGACCCCTGGTCCTGGAAAGACTGGATGTAGGGGAACGCCAGGACAGAGTAATGAGAGGGGGTTGAACAGAGAAAAGAGGGAGGGAAGGGGGCTTATGGGACTTTCGGGGAGGGAGGAAACGGGAAAGGGGAAGTGATTTGGAATGTAAATTAAAAAAATAAAATTAAATTAAATTAAAAAAAAATTCATGTAACTGTAGAATAATATCTCTGCCATCACTCATACAATTTAGACTTGAGTCATGTAAGGTCATTATATTAATTTTATATTAGTTTTATATAATATTCACCTATTATTTTGAGAATATTAAACATGAATAGAATGTATATTCATCATCTCCTCTCCATCCTCTCCAGCTGCACTGGCTGTTTTTGTGTGTGTGTGTGTGTGTGTGTGTGTGTGTGTGTGTGTGTCAACTTGAGAGAAGTTAGAAGGAGCCTCAGTTGAGAAAATACCTCCAAGACATCCATCTCCGAGACATTTTTGAAATTAGTGATCAATGGAGAGGGCCCAACCCATGGTGGGTGTTGCCATTCCTGGGCTAGTAGTTCTAGTTTCTATAAGAAAAAAAAAAGCTGAGCAAGCCATGGAAAGCCAATAAGTAGCACCTTCCATGACCTCTGCATCAGCACCTGCCTAAAGGTTCTAGCCCTGTATGAGTACCTGTCCTCACTTCATCCAATGACAGACTATGATCTGGAAGTGCAAGCAGAATAAATTCTTTCCTTACCAACTTGCTTTTTTGTCACAATATTTTGTCTCAACAATAGAAACCTGAAGAAAGACAAATTGAAGTCAAGAGTGAAGAGAGTTGTGGAAAGATTTTGGAACTTTGGGCTAGAAGTCCAACAAGTGGTAATACCTTAGGATGTTCTATAGGAGTTTGAAACATAAGAATATCAATATCAGTCCAGAAGAGATGGAGGCCTGGCTCATGAGTTATCAGAGGGAAGATTAAAGACTATCTATTTTGATTTAATATTTTCTGTTTCTGGTTTTCTGGAGCTGAACAATCAGTTGTGATTGGCAAGATAACAAAACCAACTGAAGCAAAACTTTTATGTTGCTGGGACAATTGATGCTGGTTACCTGGAGCAAAAAAAAAAATAAAATAAAATCAGCAGTGATTAAGAATATACACCAGCATTACTGAGATGAAATCTGGGAATTTTTTTCTGAGATCACAGAGAAGCTCTGTTTCCACATAGGCCAAGGTTGTACTTTGTGCAGGCATTTGGACTTGGTAAAGCTTAAGAATCACCCAGACTTTCCTGGTTTTGAAAATGTGAAGGGATCGTGGAGAGCAGATAGGGCTTGGCACTGTGAGAGGCCAGGAAGGGCCACTGGTGAAGGTACAGTTTCAGCATCAACTGAAGGCCCAGAACTCCAGAGGTCATGGCACAGAAGTTGAGGTTTGGCACCATGAAAAGAGCCTAAGAGCTGCTATGGCTAAAAGTGCAGTCCGGTTACAGCAGCAGAACTCATTGTTTTTTAGATGTCAGCACCACAGGCTTTCCACCAAGAATAGAATCAGCCAGATCCTAGAAGACAGAGTGAAGTGATCTAAGCCCTTTGGAGGAGCCCAGAAGATCATGTCTTGGTCCCAGACATTGGACATTCAGTTACTTACACTGTTGGTGTTTAGTTTTACATGGCTTAGATTGTGATTGTAACCTGGCTGTTCCTCTCTTGAAGAAGGTATTTAATTTGATTTGATTTTTCAGGTGTTCCTGGCTTAAAGACCTTGAACTTTTAAAGAAGATTGGGATTTTAGAGATACTGTATATTTAAAAGAGATTGAAATTTTAATGTGCTTGAATGTATAAAGACTCTGAGGTTTTTAAAGTTATTTGTGATTTGTAATGTGAGGTCTTGGGGATGAATAGGAAAGAAAGGGTTATGGCTTAATAGTGATATGTTGGTGTGTAAAGTTATGAAGGTGTCAATTTACTAGCTGGTTGGTGTGTGTGTGTGTGTGTGTGTGTGTGTGTGTGTGTGTGTGTGTGTGTACTTGACACAAGCTAGAGTCATCAGAGAGGAAGGAGCCTCAGTTGATAAAATAACTCCATGGTATAGAGCTGTAAGACATTTTCTTAATTAGTGATCAGTGGGGGAGGACCTAGCCCAGAGTGGGTGATGCCATTCCTGGGCTGGTGGCCTTGATCTATGTAAGAAAGTAGGGTGAATAACTCATGGAAAGCAAGCCAGTAAGCAGCCACCTCTATGACCTCTGCTTCAGTACCTGTCTTTAGATTCCAGCCCTTCTTGAATTCCTGTCCCGACTTCCTCCCATGATACACGAGGATCTGGAAGTATAAAACTGAATAAATTCCTTTATCCCAAACTTGCCTTTTGGTCACAGTGTTTCATTAAAGTAATAGAAACTCTAAGACACATTTTTCATGAGTATTAGATAAAGCAAAGCAACCTGAGAAAGGAAAATCACAAAATATATGGTTCAAGGATGAAAGAGGCACCAGGAAGTGGAATGAAGATAAATCCTGTGTTCAAGGAAATAAACAAATTCAAGATTTTAAATAGAATAAAGGAAGTAGTAACCTCAGGCTAAGATCCTAAACTGCAAAGCTTGATCTTGTGAAAAGGAATTAAAGAGAAGCTTAGATCCAGGCATGGTGGTACATGCCTTTAATCCCCAGCAGTAAAAAGACAGAAACATGAAGATCTCTGAGTTCAAAGATCATTCTACTGAGCAAGTCTCAGAACAGTCATGCTTAGAGACTGAAGAAAAACATCTAAACCAGAAAGCTGTTGACAACAGGGTAGAACAAGTTCAATATGTTCTAGCCCCAGCAAGCAGCAGAACTTGGCAGCTTTGGCTAATTCCATCTTTAAAGTCAAGAATAGGAAAAATAAAGGGAATATGAAGTCTCCCTCCTACTTATTAAGTCACTGAGGCCAGACATGTGGCAGAGGTTTCTCAGCATGGAAGCCCAGAAATGTCACTGTGTGAAGCTGTGAAGCAAAAGCTTAAATTGACTTGGAGAGCCCAAAGGTTGGAGATAACAGAAAATTGGCAGACCTGCTGAGGCAAGCTGCTAACAGGAAGTAGAACCAGCCTAAGAGAAAGAATTATGTCTCAGTCAACAAAGCTGGAAAAAGTTAGAGATCTGACATGGAGATGTGGACTTAGAAGTTGGCCCAACTGACTTTAGGTCTTGCTTTATTTCAGGATTTTCTTCCTATGGTCCATATCTTCACCTATGGAAAAGTAATGTATATATTGTGCCATTATACTCTGGAAATATGTGATCTTAGGGGCTGGAGAGATGGCTTAGCAGTTAAGAGCACTGACTGCTCTTCCAGAGGTCCTGAGTTCAATTCCCAGCAACCACATGGTTGCTCACAACCATCTGTAATGGGATCTGATGCCCTCTTCTGGTGTGTTTGAAGACAGCAACATTGTACTCACATAAAATGGATTTTTTTAAAATAGAGGATTACAGTTATGTATACATATGTATATTTGCATATATATGCATATTTATAATATATACATATGTGTATAATATATGCATATATATGCATATAGAGAGATATAATCTAATAGATCATGTATATTATACAGTAGGATAGCAATATGAGTATATATATATGTGTGTGTGTGTGTATATGTGTGTGTACATGAAACCTACTAGTCAAATTAGTGTTGTCTATTTGAACAACAGTATAGGGCCCATCACTAGTATTGTACTTGGGTAACATACCAGGGGACTCATCTATTAGGAAAACTGTTTCTCCTACTTCCCTCAGTTTTCAAATTCGTGTAACTTTTCAACCTGATGTGGGAAACTTGTGAGTGCTTCTTCAGTCCATACTGGAATTTGGGCTGGAATTGTCTTGTGCAGGTAGCTATAGATGTGGGGTGGTTATGGGTAATAACCATTGTCATGTCTCCAAATTACTATTTTTAGCTCTCTTTCTTATCCACTTGTTTTTACTATTGTTACACATTTCTTACATGATGTTCTTTGGGCCTTGGGTATAGAAGTTTTAATGTAGACATCCAATTTGGAAGTGACCACAGTCACTGTCTGTAGGTTGATTACTTGTAGCCATGTTGATTACAAAAGGAGGCTTCTTTGATGATGGTTACCTCAGTACAAGTGCTTTGGTGATTACTTGAGCTCCAATTCATGGGTGATCAAATGTTCTTTAAAACAAATGGGTGTTTGGATCCAGTACTTAGTGCCTCAAAGATGTAGAAGGAAAAGTCACAAATCAAGGATTCCTGAGCTCAATAATAGCAAGCCATGCATACAACTATATCTTCTCCTGTATCAGTTTATCATCTTTCCTAGTTTTCTTGGTTCACCTTGTCTGTATGTATCTGTATCCAAATTGCTTCCTTTGGAATGAAACTAATCATGTAAGGTTGGGCACCTATGCAGCACCACTTTATCTTTACTGATTAATTAAATGTATGACAACTATTACTGTATAAAGTCATATTTTGAAGTTCTTGGGATTAAAACTTCAGCATATACACTTGGGCTAGTGAAATTCATCCATGGAACACATTCTCTTTCTGATTCACAATTTTGGGTCTCATTTTGTACCACTCTAATAAAACTTAAACTATTAATATACCAAAAAGTAAAATAGACTGACTGACAAATTATGTATTGACTCTTCTATTACTAGTTTCCCTTAGATATCTGAACTTTAAAGGATGCATCTCAACCTCAGAACAGCTTCACACTCTGTATTTTCCATCCAGATAACACTCATTGTTACCACGTCCTTGGAAGCAAGGCTGACATTACTTTTCCCTCTAGCCATATGATAAGTTCTCACCTCAGGTAGGTGTTTGTGTTCTTTAACCCTCACGTAAGTGATGGGGGTCCTTCCATAAGGGTAAACCAACCGTTATATTCTCCTATAAGATTGTATCTGTTTGTTAACCAGATTGTTTTGATTGCCTGATATCACTTCATATGGCATTTGTTCATGCTCAAAAGTCACTTGAGTAAAACCTACAAGACTTATATAAACCTTTAATAATAAGGTTTCTTCAATAGAGTTATTCAACTTATTACTGATCCAAACATTGATGTAATGACCACATGAATGTTTCTCCTTTTGATTCAATATTCCTTCTGTTTAAAAATTTCATGGCCATAGGAAATTTCAAAACCTAGTTTTGAAGCTACTTCTCTAGTTTTCCAGAAAATGAATAAACCACCAACTCAGCTACACCCTTGGGTATTTACAACACTGACCTTTCTGCATGATATTTTGGTACAGTAGTAACACAAATGTGGGGAAGTAACCAACTATTCTCTAATTGCATTTACAGCCCACACCATGAGAAAGATCCTATGCCTGACACTGGCTTAGGGGACAAGATTCTTTTTTTTCTATGTTTTTTTTATTTACATTCCAAATGTTTCCCCTTTCCCGTTTCCTCCCTCCCCGAAAGTCCCATAAGCCCCCCTTCCCTCCCTCTGTTCCCCATTCAACCTCCTCTCACTTCTCTGTCCTGGTATTCCCCTACATCCAGTCTTTCCAGGACCAGGGGTCTCTCCTTCCATCTTCTTGGAAATCTATTGATATGTGAATTGCATCTTGGCTATTCCGAGATTCTGGGTTAATATCCCCTTATCAGTGACTGCATACCATGTGTGTTCTTTTGTGATTGGGTTACCTCACTAAGGATGATATTTTCCAGTTCTGACCATTTGCCTAAAAATTTCATGATTTAATTGTTTTTAATTGCAGAGTAGTATTCCATTGTGTAAATATACCACAACTTCTCAATCCATTCCTCCATTGAGGGACATCTGGGTTCTTTCCAGCTTCTGGCTATTATAAATAAGGCTGCTATGAGCATAGTGGAGCATGTGTCCTTATTGCATGCAGGGGAAGCCTCTGGGTATATCTAATGCTATATAGGACACAGGCCTGGGAGAAAACCAACTACTATTGTTCTGCTGAGGAACATAACATCAAATGACTTCTAACGACATTTTGCTATACCCGCAGGTAAGTGCATCACTTGGTCATCATCAGAGAAGCTTCTTCTTACAGAAGATAGGAACTAATGCAAAGATCCACAAGTAGACAATGTGCAGAGAGTGAGAGACTTTGAAATGCTCAGTTCAAAATGGGATGTCTTCATGTCATTCCTCCCCGCAGGGTTCAGAATGCTTCATAGAAGAGGAGATACAAAGATTGTACAAGACAGAAGGGAGGGTTGACATTAAAGAATCTGTGTTCTCTTAACACAACAGGACTGACACATAGAAATTTATGGAGCCTAACAACATGACAGGGCCTCCACATGTTCAAGGAAAATGGGATCCTAGAACTCAGACAGGGGAACAGACATATGCTCACACCCCTAACTAAGATGCTATCTCCAATTGATACCCAATTTTCTTTTGCTCCTCTTTTTTTTTTTATTGGATATTTTCTTTATATACATTTCAAATGTTATCCCCTTTTCAGGTCTCTCCTCCCCAGAAATCCTGTATCCCATCTGCCCTCCCCCTGTTTCTATGAGGTTGTTCTCCCACCCATGCAGGCACCCACTCCCACGTCCCCACTCTGGTATTCCTCTACACTGGGGCATCGAGACTTCACAGGACCAAAGCCCTCTCCTCTCATTGATGTCTGACAAGGCCATCCTCTGCTACATATGTGGCTGTAGCCATGGGTCCCTCCATGTGGACTCTTTGGTTGGTGGTTTAGTCCCTGGGAGCTCTGGGGGTCTACTTGGTTGATATCAACATTTAACTGTCTATAATGGAATTTCACTGAGTATATTAACTACTCTTAAGGATAGGTCCCATACCTGTCTTTGTCTCACATTTCTTTAAAGAGTGGGGTACATTTTTGTCTGACTGTTTTTGTTTTCTTATGTACTGTTTGGTTATTTTGTTTTTATGGGCTTTTGTGTGTGTGTATATTTCTCATGCATTTTCTTTGTTTTTGTTTTGTTTTGGGTTTTTTTTGTGGTGTATGTGGGTAGATATTTGTTGCCTAATGAGAGACAAAAAGAAGGCATGGATTTTGGTGGATGGGAAGGTGGTGAATAGTGTGGATTTGTTTTATATTGTTTGTGTTATGTTAATTGGGTTCCCAAAAAATTATAGGATAATCTTTCATGTAAGACGCTGGGTGTTCCTGCCCCCAGTTGGTTCTAGCTGGTTAATAAAGTTTCCAGGCAAGACTTTAGATTTCTGGAGCAAGAGAATGGAAGAAATGAGGGAAGAACAAAGTTTTAGTACCACCATGTTAGGGAAGCAGAATGATCAGGCTTGAGAGATGCAGAAAAGTGAGGGTACAATCATGTAAGAGCTGAGGAAGGGCAGCCCTGCCACCCCCCCCCTATTGGAACTAAGATAGCAAAGACAGAAGATAGATTTTAGAAAATAATAACTCAGGAGTATCAGAGGGGAGCTGCATTAGCAATGTGGAAATTTGGAGTTGCCCAGCCATTGAACTGATTAAGGCATATTAAATATAAGACTGGGTGTTTGTCTTTCATTAGAGAATCCAGAGCATTGGGGTGGGTAGTGAAGAACTCACTCGGCTGCTGCTGGGGAGATTAGAGCAGATTAATTAAGTATAGGAACAGAGGAGAATCTGACAGAATTTATTATAAGGGAAATCATAATCAGAATATATTTTATAAAAATATTACTTTCAATAATACAGAAATACACATGCGCAACAATGAATATACATACACTAAATATAGATAGATGTAAAATGTATGTATATTAAAACATCAAAGAACACTTACATAAGCATACAAGCTCTTGGAACTTGCTGTTTTTAGTTCAAATTCGTTTGAGTCAGATCAAAATTATTAATTAGAGAAACAAATGTCTCATCAAAGTTAAATTTGACACTCTTTATTTTCCAGGATCTAATCAAGCCAATTTCTTGAAAACCTTTGCATTGAATTTCAGATTAATAAGGCATTCAAAATATAACAAAAAGCATTCTAAATGTAATTATAAGTTAATGTAGTTCCTCTGAGGTCAGGAATTTAGACTAATTTTAGCACAATTAGTTGCTATCATAAAATGTGCACAATATAATTAATAATTCATCTACTTTAAGCATTATGTTGTTTTCTACTTAGGCCTTTTGACCCTTTCTAGAGTGAAAACCTAACAAAAATACATACTAAGTCTTTGCTCCCTCAGGCAGGCATGGCTCTTGCAAACAGCTCTAAAACTGTTCAGATGTTGTCTTGTCTCTGCTTTCTGCCTATTCTTCCTAAGGCTATACCCTATGTGTGAAGTGTTTTGCATATGCCAGATAGCATGTTCCTAGAGAGCCTGTGTCTTCATCCTTCCCAGCACAGTCTTCTCCACAATATCCCTGTGTCTTATATCACTAAAACAAGATGCTCTTGCCAAAGGCTTCAGGATGCTTTCCTTGCTTATGTTCTTCACAGTTTAAAATAACCACCATATGTTTGTTTACCTTAGTCCAGGCTTTTCCCAGGCAGTAATTTCATAATAGGATGAGTATTTACTGTAGAGTTTCTTCTTTATCCAAAGATCCCAGTATGCTGCAAAGATTCTCAATGGACATGTGTCAAATGGATATGGAAAAGATAAATTAATAAGCAAAGCATACCTTGATTAATTCTACTACTTCACCAAGTCATTAAAAATGCATGACATTGCTAGCTTAAGTATATATATAAAACCGCTAGAAAACATTGTACCAGAATAGCCTTAAAAGTGGTATAACTACTTTTATTCATTTTTACTATTTCTCTATTATTTGCATATTGTCCAAAAAAACCCCAAATATGACATCATAGTGTAAAATATTACCTATAACACTGATTGTCCAGAATCTGATGTTTGTTTTTTTACCCTGTTTGGCTGGTAATTTCCTACATGAGATCAGGAACTTGACAATTCAAATGGGTCCTGACACTGTACTAATTAAGTAACATTTCATAAATGTTAATTCGCTCTTACCTCTATTACCTAATTATAAGCAAAAGCATCATGATTTAATTTATTTCACTATTTGCCATTGTTGTAGAAATCTACGTAAAATGGTAGAAATGAATCAAAATAGATTAAATATTGGAGGCTTAATTTTTTTATCTTTTTTTTTTACATTCTTTTGTGGTATATATGATTATAAACTACATGATAATATTGACATCATTTTGACTCAAGATTTGATGATATTTTAATAGATGTGTTTTTAATTAATAATAAAAATATCAAAAATCAAGGAAAATTATTTTCTCTTCATTTGCAATTTTCTTTTGTGATCTTATTAAGTAAGACCCACAAGATATCAAGAAAATAAGATCTCTGTGGTGCTGAAATGCAAACATCAGTAAATATATAATCCAAATTTTCTGTGAGTTCAGACATTTGATGACATATAAGCAAATAAATGAGAGTATTGAAATTGAAGTTCTATCAGTATTAACAGTGAAGAGATGAACAATAGCCAAATACTTGTGATACTAGATCTGTTCCATTATAGCTGAAAACCAACATTACTTCAAATGTCTATTTCAGTAGGAAAGAGATTCAGGTGTAACTCTTCCTGAGCATTTTATATTTCCTGCATATTAGGCAGTATACTCTAAAGATCTATCGAGAAAATTCCTGATTATTATAAGAATTTGATCCCACCAATATATGTTTCTTTGATAAGCAATAGTTTATTTTTTATTAATTAGTAAATTTATTTTTTACACTCCATATTTTATTACCCCCATCCCCCATTCACATCCAGTACCTGCTCCCCCCCCCCCCCCGTCTCCATGTGAATGTCCCCACACCCAACCCCCTGACCTCTAAACTCGCTGGGGCTTCCAGTCTCTTGAAGGTTAGGTGCATAATCTCTGAATGAACATAGACCAGGCAGGCATGTATTATATGTGAGTTGGGGGCCTTATATCATCTGGTGTATGCTGTCTGTTTGGTGGTCCAGTGTTTGAGAGATCTCAGGAGTCCCGATCAAATGAGAGTGCTGATGTTTCTTATCCATCTCAAATAAGAAAGGTACATTTGCTCCTTAGCTAACAGACAATTTAAGTTACTATTTTACACGATGAAGTTAATCCCAATTGATTATAAAGGGATGTCTAATTCAGAAGTAATATTTACCTGTATTAGTTTAATTATCTACACTTAATACTTTTATTTAAAATTGATGGCTGTATTTAAAGTAGTAGGTAATATTTTAGATTTAAATATCCTCTCCAATTTACTTATTTTACATTTTGTCAGTTTTTTGTTACTATTGAAAACAATAATTTAAATTCATTGAGCAGGTTTTGGGAATTATACATCTATTGGAATTCATAGTGTCATTTTTCTATCTCCTTCCAACCTGAGAATATGTTTCATATTTCTCTGTGTTGTACAGCTGTATAGCTTATCTTGTAATGCTTCTGGCATCTTCATCATTCCAAATGATTTCCCATTTCTCGTTTTTAAAAAGCATATTCTATTGTCAGCTATTAGTGTCAGAACTCTAGAAGTTATGGGAGACATCTCTTCTCCACATTAAAGTACTATTACATCTGCACATTGGCTTTCCTTTAAAGAATCTCACACACAACTGAGAAGTAAACTATTGAAAAACTTGTACCCATTATGAAATGAGATTAGAAGCTCCCAGCACAGTAATAATGGATGATTAAAAAGTTGGGAGAGTTCTGCCCAGAATCTTCTGGCTTTCATTGTCTCAGGTGAGAAGTCTGATGTAATTCTGATAGGCCTGCCTTTATATGTCACTACCTTTTTCTCTTATTGCTTTTAATATTATTTTGTTTTTGTTCAGTACATTTGGTGTTTTGATTATTATGTGCTGGGAGGACTTTCTGGTCTGGTCCAGTCTGTTTGGAGTTCTATAGGCTTCTTGTATGTTCATGGACATCTCTTTCTTTAGGTTAGGGAAGTTTTCTTCTATAATTTTGTTGAAGATATTTACTGGCCCTTTAAGTTGTAAATCTTCACCCTCTTCTATACCTATAATCCTTAGGTTTGGTCTTCTCATTGTGTCCTGGATTTCCTGGATGTTTTGGCTCAGGAGCTTTTTGCATTTTGCATTTTCTTTAACTATTGAGTCAATGTTTTCTATGGTATCTTCAGCCCCTGAGATTCTTTCTTCTATTTCTTGTATTCTGTTTTTTGACTGTATTATTTTCCATGATAATCTTTAATTTTAACATTTATTCTGTGTATTTCTTCGATTTTGTCGGAGGTGTTTTTCATGTAGATCTTCGGTTTTGTTGGGGGGGCGGGTGTTTGTAGTTCCACTTTCAATCAATTTAGGAATGTTTTTGTGCTAACCATTTTGTTGGTATAATTGTCCACGATAACATTTTTCTGTATGTTTCTTCAATTTTGTCAGCAGTATTTTCCATGTGGATCTTCAGTTTTATCAGACAATGTCTATAATTATACTTTCAAACAACTTAGGAATACTTTTATACCTTCATTTTATCTGTATAATTTTCCATGTAATAGTCAGTTTTAACATGTTTTTCTATATATTTCTTGAATTTTTTCAGGAATATTTTCCTTGTAGATCTTCAATTTTATCAGAAAGTATTTTATAATTTCACTTTCAAAAAACTTAGGAATATTTTTATGCCTACCATTCTATCTGTATGATTGTTCTATGAAATACTCAATCTTAATGTGTTTTTTATATATTTCTTCAATTTTATCAGAGATATTTTCCATGTAAATCTTCAATTTTATCAGAAAATGTTTATAATTTCACTTTCAATCAACTTAGAAATATTTTTATGCCTACCATTTTATATGTATAATTTTCCATGATAATCTTCAATTTTAATGTTTTCCATATATTTTTTTCAATTTTATCAAAGATATTTTCAGTGTAATTCTTCAGTTTTATCAGAAAATGTTTTTACTTCTACTTTCACTCAATTTAGGAATATTTTTATGCCTACCATCTTAGCTGTATAATTTTTCATGAAATAGTCAGTTTTAACGTGTTTTTCTATATATTTCTTGAGTTCTATCAGAAATATTTTCATTGTAGAGTTTCAATTTTATCAGAAAATATTTATAATTCCACTTTCAATCAATTTAGGAATATTTTTCTGCCTAGCATTTTATCTGTATAATTTTTCCATGAAATAGTCAATCTTAACGTGTTTTTCTATATATTTCTTCAATTTTATCAGGGATATTTTCCATGTATATTTACACAATGGAATACTACTCAGCAAGTAAAAACAATGACTTCATGAAATTCTTAGGTAAATGGGAACAGGGGGAGGGAAGAGGGTTTATGGGACTTTCCAGGAAGGGGGGAACCAGGAAAGGGGAAATCATTTGGAATGTAAATAAAAAATATAGAAAATAAAAATACTACTAATAATAAAAAAATTAAAAAAGGAAAAGGAAAAACAAAAGAAGTTGGGAGAGTAATTGTCCTTTGTGATCTGTCTCTACACATGAAGAAATGTATATTTCATGCATACAAACACATCGCACACCATGAATACGCATGATTAAGAAAATAGAAAACATTGACAACATGTAGTGCTATGTCAGAATGTAGAAAACTGGGGAATCAGGAACCATATGATTTCCTGATCTTTTTCAGTTGTTAAAGTTTGGCCTATATATTGATTTGTGAATTGCCAAGCTCTTTCTCCTTTCCAATTAAATTTTGAATTTTCACTGAAAAAATTGTCAAGTGACTCTCTTGTATTTGTTTGTTTTATGAAGTATTCCATTATTTAATCATTCTCTAACTCTAGCTTCTGTAAATCTTCAGTTTCTTTTCTAGTGCATGGATTTGAAATACCATAAACAGTTGTAGAAAAATAGAAAGTAAGCAGGAAGATAAATGAACGAAATCATGTAATGTTACCTGCCAGAGGAAGTGATGCCAGCTGAGGAAGAATAATATAATGACTCAGAAAAATAATATTACATCAGTTTCTGCTATTAATAGCAGTTAGAAATGTATTACAAAGATTTATGAGTTTCTCATTTTTCTCTACTTTGGCATTTTTATTTGAATAAACAAAGACACCAAAGACTTTTTCATTGCTCATTTTCTCACATCTTTTTATTAGATTATTTACCAAATGCATGTTTGAGGTAAGACAGTAGTTAAGACCTTCAAGATAAAATACATTTCATCAACTCTTATGTCAGAATGCAGCTCTGTCATTTAGCAGGACACTGTCAAAATTACCTTTTGTTGAGAACTAATTTCAGGAAGCGAAATCATACACTCTTGTTTTTCATTCTTTTATCTTTTTAAAATTCTCTTCTCATACAATATATCCCCACCTAAGGTTACCAGTTTCCCTTCCCTCTATTCTTATCAACCCTGCCACACCTCCCCTCTCTTCCAGATCTGTTTCTTTTCAGTTTCCCTTGAGAAAAAAAAAAGCAGAGCTCCCAGAATATCAACCAAATGCCGCATAACGAGATCCAAAAAGGCTAAGGACAAACCTTATAAGGACAATAGACTGGGCAATCCAGTAGGAGAAAAAGGGTCACAAAAGCAGGCAAAAAAGTCAGAGACACCCCCACATTCCTACTGTTAGGAGTCCCATAAGAACATCAAGCTAACAACTATAGTGTATATGCAAAGGACCCAGCTTAGACCTATGTAGGCTCTATGAGTGCTGCTTCATTCGCTGTGAACCCCCATGGGCAATGCTTAGTTAGTTAATTCTGTGGTATGTGTTTTCTTGGTGTCCTCTAACCCTGTGGCAAACTGCAAAATGAGAAAAGATTTTCACCAGCACACCGTGTGGTTTAATAAGCTCCCCTGCACATAAACTGTAATTAGTGTTATTTAAAATAGAAAACGAATTTGCTTGCTCTCATCCACTATTGGTAATTTTAGAATCTCTGCCTTCAGAGGTTGTTAAAATGTCATTCTTCCATAATTTATACAGCTATTCATTTAAATTCTACATTTCTATAGAAATAGGAGGACAACTAGACACAAGGAGAACAAAGGAGGCTATGAAAATGTAATTGAAAAAATTTCCAGATGTCCCTCAACGGAGGAATGGATTCAGAAGATGTGGTATATTTACACAATGGAATACTACTCTGCAATTAAGAACAATGAATTCACGAAATTCTTAGGCAAATAGTCAGAACTGGAAAATATCATCCTTAGTGAGGTGACCCAAACTCAAAAGAACACACATGGTATGCAGTCACTGATAAGGGGATATTAACCCAGAATCTCGGAATACCCAAGACACAATTCACATACCAATAGATTTCCAAGATGGAAGGAGAGACCCCTGGTCCTGGAAAGACTGGATGTAGGGGAATGCCAGGACAGAGATGCGAGAGGGGGTTGAATGGGGAACAGAGGGAGGGAAGGGGGCTTATGGGACTTTTGGTGAGGGAGGAAACGGGAAAGGGGAAATAATTTGGAATATAAATAAAAAAATATAGAAAATAATTTAAAAAAAATTAAAAAAAAAATTCCAAACAATGGAGTCAGCTGTGAAGTTCAAAGTAGGCTTTAAGATTGGCAGTACTAAGACAAAGTTTGTCTGATTCTTTTTTTATTTTCTATATATTTTATTTACATTACCAATGATTTCCGCTTTCCTGGTTCCCCTCTCCCCAAAAGTCCCATAAGCACTCTTCCCTGCCCCTGTTCCCCAGTCAACCCCATCCTGCTTCTCTGTCCTGGTATTCCCCTACACTGCTATATCCACTCTTTCCAGGACCAGGGGTCTCTCCCTCCTTCTTGGAACTCAATTGATAAGTGAATTCCAAGCTTCTGGGTTAATATCCACTTATCAGTGACTAAATACCATGTGTGTTATTTTGTGATTGGGTTACCTCACTAAGGAAGATATTTTCCAGTTCTGACCATTTGCCTAAGTATTTCATGAATTCATTGTTTTTTATTGCAGAATAGTAGTCCATTGTATAAATATACCACATCTTCTGTATCCATTTCTCCGTTGAGGGACATCTGGGTCCTTTCCAGCTTCTGGCTATTATAAATAAGGCTGCTATGAACATAGTGGAGCATGTATCCTTATTGCATGCCGGGGAAGCCTCTGGGTATATGCCCAGTAGTGGTATAACAGGGTCGTCCGGAAGTGTCATGCCCAGTTTTCTGAGGAACCACCAGCCTGATTTCCAGAGTGGTTGTACCAGCTTACAATCCCACCAGCAGTGGAGGAGTTTTCCTCTTTCTCTACATCCTCGCCAACACCCGGTGTCCCTGAGTTTTTGATCTTAGTCATTCTGACTGGTGTGAGGTGAAATCTCAGGATTGTTTTGATTTGCATTTCCCTAATGACAAAGGACATTGAACATTTCTTTAGGTGCTTCTCAGCTTTTTGATATTCTTCAGGTAAAAAATCTTTGTTTAGCTCTGTACCCCATTTTTTAATAGAGATATTTGGCTCTCTGGAGTCTTAACTTCTTGAGTTCTTTGTATATATTGGATATTAGCCCTCCATCAGATGTAGGGTTGGTAAAGATCTTTTCCCAATTTGTTGTCTGCCATTTTGTCCTTTTGACAATGTCCTTTGCCTTACAGAAACTTTGTAATTTTATGAGGTCCCATTTGTCAATTCTTGATCTTAGAGCATAAGCTATTGGTGTTCTGTTCAGTAAATTTTCTCCTGTGCCCATGTACTCAAGGCTCTTCCCCAGATTCTGTTCTATTAGTTTCAGTGTGTCTGGTTTTATGTGGAGGTCCTTGATCTACTTGGAGTTGAGCTTAGTACAAGGAGATAAGAATGGACCGATTGCATTCTTCTGCATGCTGACCTCCAGCTGAGCCAGCACCATTTGTTGAAAAGGCTATCTTTTTTGCACTGGATGGTTTTAGCTCCTTTGTCAAAGATCAAGTGACCATAGGAGTGTGGGTTCATTTCTGGGTCTTCAATTCTTTTCCATTGATCTACATGCCTGTCACTGTACCAATACCATGCAGTTATTAATACTATTGCTCTGTAGTACAGCTTGAGGTCCGGGATACTGATTCCCCCAGTTCTTTTACTCTTGAGAATAGTTTTGGCTATCCTGGTTTTCTGTTCTTCCAGATGAATTTTTGAATTGCTCTTTCTATCTCTATGAAGAATTGAGTTGGGATTTTGATGGGGATTGCTTTGAATCTGTATATTGCTTTTGGTAAGATGGTCATTTTTATTATATTCATCCTGCCAATCCATGAGCGTGGAAGATTTTTCCATCTTCTGAGGTCTTCTTCAATTTCCTTCTTCAGAGACGTGAAGTTCTTGTCATACAGATCTTTCACTTGTTTGGTTAGAGTAACACCAAGATACTTTATATTGTTTGTGGCTATCATGAAGGGTGTCATTTCCCTAATTTCCTTCTCAGCTTGCTTACTCTTTGATTTTAGGAAGGCTACTGATTTGCTTGAATTGATTTTATATCCGGTACTTTGCTGAAGTTGTTTATCAGCTGTAGGAGTTCTCTGGTGGAGTTCTTTGGGTCGCTTATGTATACTATCATATCGTCTGCAAATAGTGAAAGTTTGACTTCTTCCTTTCTAATTTGTATCCCTTTGACCTCCTTTTGTTGTCTAATTGCTCTAGCTAGAACTTCAAGTACTATATTGAAAAGATATGGAGAGAGAGGGCAGCCTTGTCTAGTCCCTGATTTTAGTGGGATTGCTTCAAGTTTCTCTCTATTTAGTTTGATGCTGGCTACCGGTTTACTGTAAATTGCTTTCACTATGTTTATATATGGTCCTCGAATTCCTGATCTTTCCAAGACTTTTAGCATGAAAGGATGCTGAAATTTGTCAAATGCTTTTTCAGCATCTAATGAAATGATCACGTGGTTTTTTTCCTTGAGATTGTTTATGTAGTGGATTACATTGATGGACTTCCTTATATTGAACCATCCCTGCATCCCTGGGATGAAGCCTACTTGATCGTGGTGAATGATCGTTTTGATGTGTTCCTGGATTCGGTTGGCAAGAATTTTATTGAGTATTTTTGCATCAGTATTCATAAGAGAAATTAGTCTGATTCTTTCTAATCCTAACACCACTCCTTGTAACACACACATACAAACACACACACACTCACACAAACACACACATACAAATACACACATACACATACAAACACACACATAAAAACACACACTCATGAATGCCACTACTGACTCATCAAAGGATTAATTGCCCATATTCTCCTTTTTAAGCTTAGTGTATCTGGTTTTATGTGGAGGTCCTTGATCCACTTGGGCTTGAGCTTTGTCCAAGGAAGTAAGAATGTGTTGATTTGCATTCTTCTACATACTGACCGGCAGTTGAACCAGTACCATCTATTGAAAATGTTGACTTTGTTCAACTGGATGTTTTTAGCTCCTTCATCAAAGATCAAGTGACCATAGATGTGTGGGTTCATTTCTGTGTCTTCAATTTTATTCCACTGATGTACCTACCTGTCTCTGTACCAATACCATGCAGTTTTTATCACTATTGCTCTGTAATACAGCTTGAGGTTAGGGATGGTGATTCCTCCAGAAGTTTTTTTTTTATTGTTTAGAAGAGTTTTTGCTATCCTGGTTTTGGTTTTTTTTTTTTTTTTTTTTTTTTTTTTTTTTTATTCCAAGTAAATTTGAGAATATCACATGAAGCTCAAGAAGAAGGAAGACCAAAGTGTTGGTGCTTTGGTCCTTCTTAGAAAGGGGAACAAATATGGAGACAAAGTGTAGAGCAGAGATTGAAGGAAAGTCCATCCAAAGACTGTCTCACCTGGGGATCCATCTGGTATACAGTCACCAAACCCAGTCATTATTGTGTATGCCAAGAAGTTCATGCTGACAGGAGCCTGATATAGCTGTCTCCTGAGAAGCTCTGCCAGAGCCTGACAAATACAGGGGTGGATGTTCGCAGTCAACCATTGGACTGAGCATGAGGTCCACAATGGAGGATTTAAAGAAAGGACTGAAGGAGCTGAAGAAGTTTGCAGCCCTATAGGAAGCACAATAATATCAACCAACCAGACCTCCCGTGAACTAAATCACCAACCAACGAGTACACATTGAGCAGTTCATGGCTCCAGCTGCATATGTAGCAGAGGATGGCCTTGTATGGCATCAATGGGAGAAGAGGCCCTCAGTCCTATGAAGGCTAGCTGCCCAGTTGTCAGGGAATTTGAGGGCAGGGAGGCAGGAGTGGGTGGGTGGGTGAGGAAACACGCTCATAGAAGCAGGGGAGGGGGGATGGGATGGGGGTTCCAGGAGTGGGGATCCGGGTAAAGGGTTAACATTTGAAATTTTAGTAGGGCTGGAGAGATGGCTCAATGGGTAAGAGCACCTCACTACTCTTCCAAAGGTCCTGAATTCAAATCCCAGCACCCACATGATGACTCACAACCATCTGTAAAGTGATCTGACGCCCTCTTCTGGTGTGTCTGAAGACAGCTACAGTGTCCTTACATTAAAATAAATAAATCTTTAAAAAAATGTAAGTAAACAAAATATCCAATTGAAAAATTTAAAAATAAGAGAAAGAAACTTGGTTTTAGTTTCAAAAAAAAAAAAGGATTAATTACACCTCAACTTTAGATGAGTACTGAGAGAAGATGTGTATCAAAGGGACATAAAGTTGCCTCATGAGCTCGCTCTCTGTTATCCCTCTGGCCTGTGCAGTCTCCACACTACCAAGTCTAGCTCTTATCATGCCACTCCTATACTGGTCTTTCTCGGTGAATTCTCACAGAAACAAACCTGCACATGATTTAGTATTTTAAGAAAAGCGTAGGCCCCGAAACATTTTTTCTTCTTTATATGTTTGACTGACAAATTTCTCCTTAGAAAACATGGAATAAATATATCTTACAAGGAATAAAACATTCATATGATTAAGGGATTTGGAGTGCTTTTTCATATTTGCAATACCTGTTGTAATTACAGATGACTCACCACATAACCAACTACCCAAAGGGCTTCAATTGATTGCTACCCTAAAGGCACATTAAGTAAAGGTGATTTCAGTCTTGTCTCTTCCCTGCAGATGGCATTAATGCCTGTGTAGTGCCTCATGAGAGAATATTTAGTGATAATTCTTTAAGCAAACACAAACATGTGAGTGGGAGCTAGACAAATGTGCATTTACAAGTAAAATAAATCTGTCTACTACTTATTGGATGTCACTTTCAAGGTACTGACAACAATGCCTTCATCTTAAAGACGACTTGCTCTTGGCATCATATCAATACGTAAAACAGACGGCACCTTCCCTTAATAGCATGTCTGGTAGGTGTTGATAGCTTTCAGCTGACAAAAGTTTTTCAATGAATTTTAGATGGTCTGGAGAAAAAGGACATGTGAGCCTTAACAGCTATAGCAATGTCATCAGCTGAGTCCTTAATCTTCATCTTTGTACTTCTGATATTTTTTAAATTCATTTTTATTTTTGCCAAAGAAGTCTCAATTAACCAATCCATAAATATTATTATTGTTATTAATAGGAGTATTGTCATTCTGAAGTTTTTCTTGTATGTAAGTGGTTGAGTCTGCTAATTTGTTAGTCTATATTTTTATAGCAAATATCATTTCATCCATCACTCACAGAACCAAGTAAATTCAGTGTGCCTAGAGAGCAGCGTTTTAAATTTCTTGGCCTAAGACTAGACAAAACCAGTACTCTTCTGCTTCAAATTAGCATGGTATTAATCGAATGCAAACTGAAAAAGTATGTTAGTTGGAATGGTATTATGGTATTGCACTACAAGGTTTAGATCTGCAGATAGAGCAAGCTCCATAAAAATGGACACTGCCATAAAGATAAACCGAAAGAAATGAATCATATGTTTGAAAAAGAAAAGCTTCCCATTGCATAGCAGTCAAATCTCACCTAAGAAGCAGGACAAATTGAAGAGCCCTAATTGCAGAATAATGTGCTTTCCACAAAAACTCCTGTGACTCAGACTGTATTTAGAACAAGAGGAGGAAGGTAATTATGATTTTTTTCTGGATGCGTTAAGATTCACTAACATATTCTCAATTCTTCATTAGTGGCATGTATTATACTTAAATTTATAACTATAATTTTATTTTAAATGGTAAGTAGTCTTAGTAAGGAAACTAATGCAACAAGCAGTAATAAACTGCTAAAAACTAACTTTGTATTTGATTATATTTGGAATATTACCTTCAGCTTCAGAATAACATTGGAAAAGAGCAGAATAGAAATTTGATGTATTGAAAGCTGTGTGATGAGGATAAGTAGAAGTCACAGGTAGTGCCCAATATCTTTGCTATTTTTTTTTTATGACCTGCTTTCCTTTCTAGATGGGGAGCTCATGCGCATAGGCAAGACACTTCCATTTTAAAATTGTATCTCAAGGCTGAGAAATGGTAGATAAAAGCTTGCTGTACAAAGCATAATATTTGAGTTCAGAACCTCAACATCACAGTCAACAAATCTTGGGCTCCTAATACATATTTTTCATCCTGCAACTGGGGTCAGGCAAGCATCAATGACAGGTAGATCCAACAGGCTAAATGGCCAAATATGTCTAACAGTAACAGTAAGCTCTATGTTTAGTTATGGATCCTGGGTTAAAAATAAATAAGATAAAGAGTAATACACACACACACATACATACAAAACTGAACATCTCTTTATTCTACACACACACACACACACACACACACACAGAGAGAGAGAGAGACAGAGACAGAGAGAGACAGAGACAGAGAGACAGAGAGAGAGAGACAGAGAGAGAGAAAACTGTACATTTCTTTATTCTACACATACACACATACATATATGCATGTACCAGTGGATACAAGAGTACACAGAGTTAACATACATATATACCCTACACACAAATGTATAAAAAGACTATATCTCAAATAATAAACATAATATTAGACATGGAGAAAATAAGCATTTATTTTCTGATAGATAAACTTAAATTTTCCTGGATAGACAATATTTTAGAATGTTACATCCTCAAATAAATTTAAGTAATGTTCTGTTTCAGATTAGAGTGATTTTTGCAACTAAACCAAGGGCATTAATCTAATTTAAATAAAATTGGTAATAGTTGATTTTTTTTCCTCAATATAAAACGCTTGGGAAAATGTGTTTCTATTCAGGGTAGAACATGCTAATTTTCTGATTGGCCTGTAAGATAAAATCTGGTTGAAGCTTGCATTTCTTAAAGGTAGACTAAAAGGTAAAATCTGAAAGTTGGCATCTTCTCTAGGTATAGTATGAGACTTTTGGTTTATTATTACTTTTACATTATCCAAAAGTTATTTAAGGCAATGTTAAAAATAAAGTTACTTAGGGGAAACAAGTCAATTCAAACTGGGGATTAAATGACTGCCTTATATTTTTAAAGTAGTAATAATTCTAAAATATGGTTTTTGAGTTGTTAACTTCATATAAGTACAATGTGAAATTGTATATTCTGTTTAGGGACAAAGTTGTAAATTAAAATGTATGATTAAATTATAGAGACAATACAAGTTCCAAACTATAGAACATTTTTTTTCTCCAGGAAAACAATTCATAAACAAATCCGTATAAAGCATTAGAGAGACATGATATATTTTTAATATTTTATTATATTTAGATATTTTAATTATGTGAATACATGTGTATTTGAATATGTGATTGAGTATGTGAATATTGGTACCTGTGACAGCCAAAAGGGAGTGTTAGAGTTCTTGGTGCTAGGGGTATAGTTGATGAAAAATCCCTTAGATGCTTGATGAAAACCAACCAAACTCAGGTCTTTGATAACATTAGCAAGTGCTTTTAACCACTAGCTTCTCTCTCAACCCCCTTTATATTTAAATACATTTACTTGTTTCTTGACTGATGTGTGTGTGTGTGTGTGTGTGTGTGTGTGTGTGCTGCAACATACGTGAAAGTCAACTTTTGTAATTATTTCTCTCCTACTTCCAAGCCAGGCCTGGGAATCAAACTCAAGCTATCATGTTTGATAGGAAGTGTCTTTACCATTCCAGCTATTCCACAGGCCCTTTGTATACTTAAAATAATGTATAGTTTAAATATTACCTTTTAAATATCTACTCTTTCCCCCAAATCAGTAGAAACTAGAAAACCAAAAAGAAAATAGGTATTATTGGAAATTCATAACATTCTTTGAAAAGCAGTGTTCCATTATAGAGAAAAGTAAAACATAACAAAGGGAAAATGTTATATGCTTTATAAAAGAATTTGCAGATAAGGTTTGATGTGAAGCTTATCTTTTTTAAAAATATATTCTTTAAGGGTACATATAGATAATTTAATAATGTAAAGTTTGCAAGTTAGTACAATACACCAATCCATTCAGGATTAATCACTAAATACTACAAACTGCGTAGCTTATAATCAATAAGCTATGCTTGTCATTAATTTGTATCCACAGAGTGTTCAGCACAATTAGCAAAGAAATTTTACCTAGAGTGATGCATGTGCAGAGAGAGTATAAGCGTGAAAGCAAACTATATGGAAGTACCTGTGGAAGCCAGAAGAGAGTGTCATATCCGTGGCTCTATGTGAGAACATCCACAGAGGCAGAAGTGGGATCATATCCCTGGGTGGAGTTATAAACTCTTGTGAACTACCTGTTGTGCATCCTGAGAACAGATTTTACTGTGTTCTTGGGAAGAGGAATCAGCCTTCTGAACAGTTGAGCTCTTTTTCTTGCCCCAAAGCCAGCATTGTCCTTGTAAGAAGTTTCATTATTGGTAACCAAATTAGCACTCTTAGTGAGGTAACCCAATCACAAAAGAACACACATGGTATGCACTCACTGATAAGGGGATATTGACCCAGAATCTCGGAATACCCTAGACACAATCCGCATATCAATAGATTTCTAAGAAGATGGAAGGAGAGACCCCTGGTCCTGGAAAGACTGGATGTAGGGGAACACCAGGACAGAGAAATGAGAGGGGGTTGAATGGAGAAAAGAGGAAGGGAAGGGGGCTTATGGGACTTTCGGGGAGGGAGGAAACGGGAAAGGAGAAGTGATTTGGAATGTAAATTAAAAAAATAAAATAAAACAAATAATTAAAAAAAAAGAAAAAAAAAGAAATATTAATATAGAAAAAGAAGAGACTTTTGCAAAGCCATCTTAATAAGTAATTCTTAATGAGTAATATATTAATTTTGTAACTGGTCGACAAACTTGTTGAGCAGTTATAATTATGTTTTATAGGAAATTTATTATTTTGATCTAAAATTTTAGAATATATAGTATTTCTGAATAAATGTCTAAATTTTACATGATGCCTAAGACCTGTAGCTGCTTTTCATAATGCTGAACAAAGAAATGGGGTTTAACATGTCTGCCTATGGGTATATATGAGATTCACCTTTCCTGTTCAACGTTCCAGACACTTAATGCCCATGTAGGTTATTTTAGTACACACAAAGGTATTATCAAGGAAAGAAGAGTAAAATGTAATATCTACTGACTCTGAAATGTCAGCACCACAGGTTTAGTCTGAGACCTTCAAATCAAATGATAAATGTGTACCTCTGTCAAACTGTTATGGATTATGGTCAAGTTCTCTCTGGTCATTTCTTTAAAAGTCAGGTTTCCTTTTAGAATGAGAGGTGAAAGAATCATCTTCCTCTTTGAGTGATTTTATGAAAAGACTAAAAAGGTCAAAATCAACTACATTTTCTCTGTTCCTAAAAGAACGAGCTATAAAATTATCAAAGTTAGTCTCATCTACCCTTAAAAGGGTAGAGCAATTCACATTATTGGCTATATAGAAGATTATTCTGTAATTGATAAATATCAACAGGGAATATGAACTTATATCTCAGCCATAGTGCTTCAGGCAATGAAAATAAATAAATCTGTAACAACTATTCTTTCACTAAAGTCACGCATTTAGACATGTATGTCAGATAACCTTAGTTAAGTCAAGGCAAAAGATTATTCTTTATATCTAAAATAATGTTGCCTTTCAATTAACGATATACTCAGATGTTTTGTTAATAAAATATTGATATTTAAATAGCTTCTGAAGTGACAAGAAAAAGAAACAGACAGAAATGAAAAAGAAAAGAAAAATGAAGTTTTAAAAGATTAACAAAATTTTGGAAATGGTAGCATAAAATTGAGTACTATTTCTCTCACCTTTCTATTTTTCTACATCAAAGCATCCTCAGCTATAACTTTTTCTCCCTTTATTGAAGATGAATACTGACGTTGTGGAATCACTGCTGAGATTGGGACTGATGACTGAAATGAAAAATCTCTGTTTTGAGGCTGAAAGAAGAATGTTCTTGGAGGTCTGAAATAAATTATTTGCTGGGACTGTGTGTACATGGGCACAATAGTCTTTTCAGCAATAGACAGAGAAGCCTGCCAGACTCATAAATCTGAGAAAAGAAAAGGGGACCAAACACCTCAGGAAAGCCATCTCCCACCAAATAAAAGAATGAATAATCTCTCTCCATTTGGAAAACAAGCAAAGTGAGTGCCATGTAAACCTGCCACTAGTTTAGAGATCATTTTGCATGCCCATGTATGCTATTGTGTTTGAAACATTTGCTAAAATAAAAATTACAAGATTACTGTCAACATCCAACATCAATATCCACATCAAAACATGGATCTTCTATGTAGGATTGAAATACTTAGATAATAAATGATATTTTGATGCCTTCTATCCTGAGACATCCAAAGATTCGATTGTACTTGACTAAGATACTATGGCAAATTACACATAGCATGAAAATTATAACCTCTCAGCAAGAAGGCATAGGAAAGACTTATCATCATGTTTGTGTTTTGGGAAGGTAAAGTACACTCTAGTGTAGATGAGTTACCAAGGAGCGATACTTGTAGAGCTCTGTATCTTAATAGATATAAGTACTATTCTTATCTTGTTTATTTAAGCTATAAACCTTTTCTCATTTTATTTTTGGTTGTTTGGATGCATCTAGTAAACTCTTCCATTCTTCTTAGATTATATAATTTAATATTATAGGTGTACAAAGTATTCACTTAACATATTCTGAATTTCTGTGATGTCTGAGTGTTTTCCCATTCTTCTTGATTGAGTTAATTTGGGTAATTGTTTTCTTTTGGTTGTAACAAGAGTCTGCTGATCTGTTTTATCTTCTAAAAGAATCAGCTTTTAGCTTTCATGCAGTGTATTTTGCTCTTATCACTTCTGTTTCATTTAATTTCTGATTTTATATTTCATAAATATGTTCTCTATAATTTTTAACTTTTAACTTTACATATATGTATGTATTGTATGTTTAAAATTGCACTATTTCCTCCTCCCCTTCCTTTCCACTAGGTCCTCCTTGCCCTCTGGGTTGATATCACCTTCTGGATTGAAGTTTGATTTGGTCTTATTTTTGAACATTCCTGACTCATTTTGTCATACAAATATGTTCTTCTGATATTTTAATGTAAGAGCTCAGAAATATGAATTATCCTTTAGGACTAATTGTTTCCTCTACGTCTTCCAAAGGTTTGTTGTATTTTCATGAAAGTGAAAAGAATGAAGTGAGGATGGAGGAATATACCAATATAGAGGGTTCATTATACTATTTGGAAGCAGAACATATTTTATATCTATAGGTAAGCAAAGATGAAAATTGTGATGCTGTATTTTATTTTTTCTTTGTACTCCTTTCTTTTACTTGTGTCAATCACTTTGAATGATATTAATTTTTGGTGAAATCACTTATGTTCAAAAGAAGTGTTGGGCATTATGGTTGTCAGGGCAGCTCCCATGTGTTAAGGGTGCTTTTTTATTCCATTACATGTATATTTTAATTAGTGGTCCTCTGTAAGAATGTTACAAACAAAAGTATACATAAAAAGACCCTTAATTTAGTGGTTAAAATAATATATGTAAAAATGCTTCTAAGGACTATTTTACTTCATTTTATTTTTACCTCTGAGATATGTATTCTCATACTTTATGGAATTAAATCGCTAATAATAGGATTGTTCCTGATCTAAATTATACACTGGTTAAGGATACACTGGTTAATAAAATAAGTATAGTGGCTATGAATTCCAGAAGATTAAGACAAAGAGATCTCCGAGTTCAATGTCATCTGGGATTAAAGGCTCGATGGCACACACCTTTAATCTGGGGCAAATCCTCTGCTGGAATCTACAGGCTTTAATCTGGGCCACACCCTCTGCTGGAGACCTATATAAGGACAATGGAAGAATTTAATGTTAAACATTAAATATATTTTGATCTTAATTTCATGCAAAATTTTAGGAAAACAAGACATAAAAACGTTAAGCATTTAGCACAAAAAACATTCATCTAATATGTGTAAAAGTTGAAGTTTACACCCTGCTAATCACTTCACATTCTAAAACCTGTTTAGGATAAATTATAACTAATTTTTTTGTACACTTTAGAGTTTCAAATTAACTTCCATGTACTATGTGCAGCATTATAGGCTAAAATTAGATTCTATACTATTAAAGTTAAATAAGCAATGTTTCCAAGTGTACTTCAATTTATGCATATACATCCATTCCTCCTGATTATCATTTATTGATTAAGCTTAACTCATTTAGGGTTGAGCATGTGATGACAAAGTGACAAGAACCAGACAACTCAGGAATCAGTGGTCACAGTAGAAAATGCTTGGAACAGTGATCTCATTGGCAGAGATGGTGTAGGCAGAAGTTAGAATAAAGAATGAACAACACTGATTAAATTTCCACCTCAATAGAACAATAACTAGGTTACCTTATGTTCACGTCTTGAACTGAGAGAAGAAAACTGACCTCTAGTTAGTATGTTTGTGGTACTACATTAGCAATTACTCCATGTGGCTATTATACAAACCCTTTCCACTTCAATGTCAACACTCTTGTCTCGGCTAGTACAATTATAAGCAAGTAGGATCTATGCAAGTTGTTCTGAAGGTAGTCTGATATCAATTCCATAAATTAAAACTAAGATTCTTTATATAATAGTATTATCTGTGTATTACTGAGATATATTCTAGGACCTTGCAATAGTCACCAAGGTCACTGCTACAATAGCTGTGTATTAGTCAGGGTTCTCTAGAGTCACAGAACATATGGGTAGTCTCTATATAGGTAGGGAATTTGTCGATGACTTACAGCTTGTAGTCCAACTCCCCAAAAATGGTCAGCAGCAGCTATGGATGGAAGTCCAAGGGTCTAGCAGTTGCTCAGTCCCACGAGGCAGACAGACAAGAAAGAGTGAAAGAGTCTTCTTCCAATGTCCATATATAGGTCTCCAGGAGAGAGTGTGGACCAGATTAAAGGCTGTAGATTCCAGCAGAGGGTTTGCACCAGATTAAAGGCATGTGCCATCGAGACTTTATTTATTTTTTTATTTTCTAAGTTCTTTTATTTACATTCCAAATGATTTCCCCTTTCCTGATTCCTCCTTCACCGAAAGTCCCATAAGCCCCCTTCCCTCCCTCTGTTCCCCATTCAAACCCCTCTCACTTCTCTGTCCTGGTATTCCCCTACATTCAGTCCTTCCAGGACCTGGGGTCTCTCCATCCATCTTCTTGGAAATCTATTGGTATGTGAATTGTGTCTAGGGTATTCCGAGATTCTGGGTTAATATCCCCTTATCAGTGACTGCATACCATGTGTGTTCTTTTGTGATTGGGTTACCTCACTAAGGATGATATTTTCCATTTCTGACCATTTGCCTAGGAATTTCGTGAATTCATTGTTTTTAATTGCAGAGTAGTATTCCATTGTGTAAATATACCACATCTTCTGAATCCATTCCTCCGTTGAGGGACATCTGGGTTCTTTCCAGCTTCTGGCTATTATAAATAAGGCTGCTATGAACATAGTGGAGCATGTGTCCTTATTGCATGCAGGGGAAGCCTCTGGGTATATGCCCAGGAGTGGTATAGCAGGATCCTCTGGAAGTGTCATGCCCAGTTTTCTGAGGAACCGCCAGGCTGCTTTCCAGAGTGGCTGTACCAGCTTGCAATCCCACCAGCAGTGGAGGAGTGTTCCTCTTTCTCCACATCCTCACCAACAACTGCTGTCTCCTGTGTTTTTGATCTTAACCATTCTGACTGGTGTGAGATGGAATCTCAGAATGCCATCGAGCTTTTAATCCCAGATGACATTGAACTCGGAGATCTCTTTGTCTTAATCTTCTGGAATTTATAGCTACTATGCTTCAAGATCTCATTGCCAAGACCCAGGTCAGAAACTTGTACCTCTGAGCCTTCAGATTAGGATCATAGGTGAGTCTTCCATTTCTTGATGTAGTTCTTTCCAGATATAGTCAAGTTGACAACCAGGAATAGCCACTACAATCCACCCCTTGGCAACTTGACACAAATAATATCTAATATCAACATTAAACAATATCAAGGCCATGAATACACCTAACATGATATAACTATTCCTCATACAAATGCAAACACATTTGTAAATTTACAATGGGGCAATGTCCCATGGGAACTTTATTTTAGTGTCTCAATAACAATTGATGTTAAAGAAATTGGAAGAAAAAGAAACATATCCTTAACAAAATAAGACAGAAGCATTCGTATTACTTATAAGCCTCATTTCTGCAACTGGTTACCTGGCCTTAGCTGGTATTTATAACTACCTTCCTCTGCTACCCATTCTGTATTTCCTTCACCTTCGGCAAGCACCTCAGCAGGTCTTTGCTCTTTTCCTAGAGGATTGAACCATTCCTTCATTCCTGATGGGTCTGCATCCTTTGTCATCCTGCTTGGATGAAGCTGTTGTAGTTTCCCATTGGCTTTAATTACATGACATGGTAGTTCTAAGAGACACCCTAAGGGATTTCCTGCAATCCAGACATAATCCTGCTTGCCTCCATTGTGGAGAGGCAACACAATATCCCCATGGTAATCTGGATCTATTACCCCTCCTAACACTGTTATTCCTTTCTTAGCCTGTTGGCTTAAGAGCATTAGAAGCCCAAAATCACCAGGAGGAAGTCTGAGCTTCCAGTTCAAAGGAATGTTTTTTGTAGCTCCTGGTAGGAGCACTCCCCCCTGTGGAACCAAAACTTCTAGGCCAGCAGAATCTAAAGTTGTGGGGAAAGGAAACAAAAATTTTCCTAGAGGGTCACTAGGAGTGATAGTGAGTGGAATTATCCCCTTTTCCACCCCTTGGTACCTGGACCCATGGATCCTGGCTATGGGAGAAACTGTACCATATATTGAATGCTTATTCAAAGCATATAATGCCTTCTGAAGAACTCTGCCCCAGCCCTCCATGCTGTTGCCACCTAATTGGCACTGTGTCTTCAAAGGGCCATTCCATCTTCTATAAGACCAGCTGCTTCAGGATGATGGGGAACATGGTGAGACCAGTGAATTCCATGATCATGGGACCACTGTCACACTTCTCTGGCTGTGAAATGAGTTCTTTGGTCAGAACGAATACTGTGTGCAATACCATGACAATAGATAAGGCATTCTTTGAGTCCATGGATGGTGGTTTTGGCAGAAGCATTAAGTGCAGAAAAGGCAAATCCATAACCAGAATAAGTATCTACTCCAGTAATAATGAAACATTGTCCTTTCCACGGGGGAAGTGGTGAAATATAGTCAACCTGCCACCAGGTTGCTGGCTGGTCACCTCGAGGAATGGTGCCATATCTGGGGCTCAATGTAGGTTTCTGCTGTTGGCAGATTCAGCAGCTGCTGTAGCCAAGTCAGCCTTGGTGAGTAGAAGTCTGTGTTGTTGAGCCCAAGCATATCCTCTGTCTCGGCCACCATGGCCACTTTGTTCATGTGCCCATTGGGCAATGACTGGAATGACTGGGGAAAGAGGCTGACTGTCCACAGAACAGGTCACCTTATCTACTTGATTGTTGAATTCCTCCTCAGCTGAAGTTACCTTTTGGTGAGCATTGACATGGGACACAAATATCTACACATTTTTTACCCATTTGGAGAGATCTATCCACATACTTCTTCCCCAGATGTCTTTCTCACCAATTTTTCAATTGTGATCTTTCCAAGTCCCTGACCATTCAGCCAATCCATTGGCTACAGCCCATGAGTCAATGAACAATCATATATCTTGCCATTTCTTCTTCCAAACAAACTATAATGATATGTGTACTGCCCAAAGTTCTGCCCACTGTGAAGATTTTCCTTCACCTGTATCTTTCAGGTTTGTCCCAGAAAGGGGTTGTAATGCTGCAACTGTCCACTTCTGGGTGGTGCCTACATAACGTGTAGAACCATCAGTAAAATAGGTCCTAGTCTTCTCTTCTTCAGTCAGCTGGTCATAGGGAACACCCCATTAGGCTATAGGTGCATGCTTGGCAGCAGATGGCATTATAACAGGAGTAGAAACCATTGGCATCTGATCAACTTCTTCATGTAACTTGCTTGTGCCTTCAGGACCTGCTTGGGCCTGATCACATATATACCACTTCCATTTGATAATAGACTGCTGCTGTGCACATCCTACTTCATGACTTGGAGGGTATGATAGCACCCAGCTCATGATGGTTCAGTTCAGGTCACATAGAAACTTGGTGTCCTATTGTCAAACATTCAGTTTCCTCTAAGTCCCAATAGCAAGCCAAGAGCTGTTTGTCAAAGGGAGAGTAGTTGTCTGGGGATGATGGTAGGGCTTTGCTCCAAAATCCCAAAGGACTCTTCTGTGATTCAAATAGAGGGGCCTGTCAGAGGCTCCAAACAGCATCAATATCTGCCATGGACACATCAAGTGCCATTGGGTTTGCTGGATCATATGGTCCAAGTGGTAGTACAGCATGCACAGCAGCCTGGACCTGATGAAGAGCCTTCTCCTGTTCCAGGCTCCACACAAAGCTAGCATCTTTCTGAGTCACTTGGTAAATAGGCCTGAGTAAAACACCTAAGTGAGGAATGTGCTGTCTCCAGAATCCAAATAAACCCACTTAACATTGTGTTTCTTTCTTGGTGGTGGGAAGGGCCAGGTGCAATAACTTATCTTTCACCTTAGAAGGAATATTTCTGCATGCCCCATACCACTATACTCCTAAGAATTTCACTGAGGTAGATGGTCCTTGAATTTTGGTTGGATTTATTTCCCATCCTCTGATACACATATGTGTTACCAATGAATCCAAAGTGGTTGCTACTTTCTGCTCACTTGGTTCAATCAGCATAATGTCATCAATATAGTGCACCAATGTGATATTTTGTGGAAGAGACAAATGATCAAGATCCCTTCTAACTAAGTTATGACACAAGGCAGGAGAGTTAATATATCCTTGAGGCAAAACTGTAAAAGTATACTGTTGGCCTTGTCAACTGAAAGCAAATTGCTTCTGGTGGTCCTTTTGGATAGGTACTGAGAAGAAGGCATTTGCCAGATCAATAGCTGCATACCAGGTTCCAGGAATGTGTTAATTTGCTCAATTAACAAAAATGCATCTGGTACAGCAGCTGCAATTGGAGTTACTACCTGATTTAGTTTTTGATAGTCAGCTGTCATTCTCCATGATCCATCTGTCTTCTGCACTGGCCAGACAGGAGAGTTAAAGGGAGATGTGGTGGGAACCACCATCCCTGCATCTTTAAAGTCCTTTATAGTGGCAGTAATTTCTGCAATTCCTCCAGGAATACGATACTGTTTTTGATTCACTATTTTCTTAGGCAGAGGCAACTCTAAAGGCTTCCATTTTGCCTTTCCAACCATGATAGCCCTCACAGGTCAGGGAACCAATGTGAGAATTCTGCCAATTTCGGAGTATATCTATCCCAATTATATGTTCTGAAACTGGGGAAATGAACACAGAATGTGTTCGGGAACCTACTGGGCCTACTGTGAGTCTGAAATCAGTCAAAACGCCATTAATCACCTGTCCTCCATAAGCCCCTACTCTAACTGGGAGGCCACAATGTTTCTTGGGATCAGTGTCAATTCAGAACCAGTATCCAATAGACCCCAAAAAGTCTGATTATTTCCTTTCCCCCAGTGTACATTTACCCTTGTAAAATACCTTGGTCCCTCTGGGGAAGAATTGGAGAAAGACTAACAGCAAAACTTTTAGATGTCTTATCAAGGTCCTTCCTCAGAGGGACCTGGCCACTCCTTCATTCTAGGGGTTCTGGATCTGCAAACTGGCTCAAGTCTGGAAATTGATTCACTGGTCAAGATTGTCTTTTGCCATGATCCAATGTAGCCTTTCTTTCATTTGTTTGAGAATGTTTCTGCTTATACAGGTCAAACAGATATGCAGTAGGTTTCCTATCTATTTCATGCCTGGAAATAGCATGATTGATTAGCCAGTACCAAAGGTTCAAATGAGTCATGCCATTACAAATTTCACCTCTCTTGTGCTGACCATTACGGGGTAAGTCATTATAAACATTGTTTTGTCTACCCTGTCCATTTTAATAACTAAGATCACCTTTTCTCTGGCGATTCAATGCTGTCACCTGGCCCTTGTTACCTTGTGACCCAAATAAACCCATTGAATTTAATCTAATTGAGGAGCAGCATCTCCAACCCTAAGGTCTGGCACAAGGAAAAGGGAAAGAACAAAACTTTTTAAATGTGCTGGTGCCTCTCTCGCCAGTTTGTGTCTTATAGGACTGGTGAAGGGCATATCTTCTGGACCTTCCAATTGTGGAGGATTAGGTTTTACACAATGCATCCACTCTAGCTTTGCAATTTCCCTAAGCCTTAAAATCCCTTCATCAACACTAAGCCAAGGGATATCAGGCATCTCCAACTCCTTTTCTTTCTTTCTTTTTCTTTATTTTCTAAGTTTTTTTATTTACATTCCAGATGATTTTCCCTTTCCCATTTCCTCCCTCCCTGAAAGTCCCACAAGCCCCCTTCCCTCCCTCTGTTCCCCATTCAACCCCCTCTTGCTTCTCTGTCCTGGCATTCCCATAAATCCTTTCTGTAGGTCATCTTTTGATAAACACTTCAGCCAATCATTCAAACAAACTTCTGTCACCTTTTTTTTAACTATGCGAGCTTCCATATTAAACCTAGAATCTCCACTCAGAGGGCCCATGTCAATAAAGTCAGCCTGCTCTAGTTTTATGTTCCTTCCACCATTATCCCACATCCTTAAAATTCATTCCCACACATATTCCCCAGACTTCTGCTTGAATGAATTATCAAACTCATTATGCTCCTTAGTAGTATAGTGTATTTCCTCATGGACTACACTTTCTACCTCCCCTCTAGGGGCCTGTTTTGCCTTGAGTCTGGTTATAGGTCTAGAAGAAACTATTAGTGGGCCTTGAGAAACATCAGTATTGTCTTGTCTGGCATTTTCTTCAGCAAAAGTCACTGCTAGTTTATCAGACTCTGAGGGATTAATTTCCTCTTGTGGAGAAGGCATTATTTCAAGGGGTGGGACTGAGAGTACTACTTCCTCAGGTGGGGCAAATCCATGAAAATCTGAAGACTCAAAATTCTTAATTTCAACAGGGTCTTCCCACACATAGCCATCCCAAGTTATAGGATCCCATTCTTTGCCAATTAATGCCCTTACTTTTACTGCTGACACCCTCTGAGGCTGAGATCTGAATTTTCACTGTAATTTAACCAACCTTATAATGAGGGCTACAGTTTGATTTTCTGTAACTTGAGCTCTATGGCTGCTAGAGAGAAAATTCTCTTCAAGGGCACACTTAGCAAATTTTAGATTATGTACTTGCATCTGGAACTGTTCAATTTTATCACACAACTTCTTCCTTTCCTTCATTGTTTTTTCCTGAGATGCTAAGAGCAACCAGCCAGCAAAATCATTTTCCATTTTTTCCCCAACTTGTAGAAAGTATTGTATTCCACTGAATCATCTAATTCATCAAGACAATCAAAGACATTAGCTTCTTTAAGCTTGAAATATAGTTTCAAGGGTCTTCAATATTCTCCGAACTCCCAGGAGGAAAATAATCTGGAGATGTTTCAGTAGTTGAAGGTGCTGATGAATTACCAAACCAACTCCTGATTTTCAAAATATTCATCCTTATACTTCTGCTCCTTTCAAACCACTCCTGGTACCTACTTCTGTATTAGTCAGGATTCTCTACAGTCACAGAACGTATGGGCAGTCTCTATTTAGTTAGGGAATTGATGACTTACAACTTGTAGTCCAACTCCCTAACAATGGTCAGCAGCAGTTGTGGATAGAAGTCCAAGGATCTAGCAGTTGCTCAGTCCCAGGAAGCAAGCAGACATGGAAGAGTGATAGAGTCTTCTTCCAATGTCCTTATATAGGTCTCCAGCAGAGGATGTGGCCCAAATTAAAGACTGTAGCTCTCCAGCAGAGGGTGTGGCCCAGATTAAAGGTGTGTGCCATGGAACCTTTAATCTCAGATGACCTTGAACTCAGAGATTTCCTTGTCTTAACCTGGAATTCATAGCCACTATACTTCAAGTTCTCCTTTTCAAGATCCAGGTCATAAACTTGTATCTCTGAGCCTCCAGATTAGGATCATAGGTGAGTCTTCCATTTCTTGATGTAGTTCTTTCCACATATAGTCAAGTTGACAACCAGGAATAACCACTACAAGCTGTTGATGGCACTTTACCTAAGCTTTAATCTTTAAGGCCTTTCTCTACCATATTCCATCCATCCATTTGCCATCGTACCTTCATGGAATGTGGCAGATTCATTGTCTTATCAACTTTATATGGACTTCAAAGTTCATGTGTTGCCCAATGCTTTCCTTGTGCATCTTTGGCACAAAAGCAAAACAAAAGCAAACAACTAAGTTAGATTCTCCTTCCATTTAGCCATTTGACTCTATTTCTAAGAATGAAGCTGTAGTGAAGACATTCTCTCTCTCTCTCTCTCTCTCTCTCTCTCTCTCTCTCTCTCTCTCTCTCTCTCTCTCTCTCTCTCTCTCCTCTCTCTCTCTTCATGATAAATACTATACTATGATACTGACCAGTGTTAGGCGTTAGCCATGCTAGAGGGCAGACAAGGTGAAAACTTTTCTTGTTGCTCTATTAAAACTATAGTTTCTATGCTTGTGGGAATTTGTAGAAGTACTATAATCAATGTTTAAAGAGAATAGCTACATTTCAGAAGCATAGGGAAAAATTAAAAGTATGCATGGGCAGAAAATATTGTGCAATGCCTTCCAAATGTAAATGTTTGTGTGATTAAAAAAAAATGTATCACCTTTCACCTAACCTTTGTCTTTCTGGATAAAACTTTTTTTTTTTTTTAGTTATGTTTAGGTATGGACCTTGAATCCCTGATCAATATCTCCAATACTTTTAAAATGAAGGGGTGCTGTATTTTGTCAAAGGCCTTTTCAGCATCTGATGAGATGACAATGTATATTTTTTCTTTGAGTTTGTTTATATAGTGAATTACACTGAAAGATTTCAACATATTCAACCATCCCTGCATTCTTAGGATGAAGCTTAATTAATCATGGTGAATGATGATTTGATGTGTTCTTGGAATTGGTTTGTGGCAAGGGAGACCCCAGCTAGAAGGCAAAGTGCTAGAGGAATTCGTGTGGATTCACTAATTACAAAGGAAAATAGGAAAGGTACTTTAAGTCTCTGTTCATAAACAAAAATTGAAAAGTTTGTGACTATGCAAGTTTAACCATCTAGAAATCCAGTACTTCGTCAAAATGTAAAATGTGCTATGAGTTAAAAAAAAAACTGAGAAAAAAAAAAAAGAATGCTGGATGAATATGCAACCCATAATAGATTTCTACAGTTGGTGAGCAAAAGTCTGTTCTCCATATAGTGAGCTCTAATACTAGTTATACACACAAGGGACCATTTCTCATTTCCCTGGAAACTTCCATCTAGAGCAAATTCTTCTTTACCTACATAAATTCAATCCATCATTTAAAACTACTTCAGCTAACATTTATTCAATCATGCTCTCTTGTCTTTGTAGTTTCCTTTTCTAGTTCGTTTAGCATTTTGTTTATGCTTTAGTTGTGTTAGATAACTATTTCTGCACCATGGTAGAGTGAATATTTTCACTTTCTACTTCATCTTTGAATTACAAATTGATTCTCATTGACATAATTTTAAGCATTCTCCTGCACATAATTGCTACAGAAGGTTTGTGGCTTGTTTGTAGGATTTGGATGTTGGAAGGTAACAAAGGTTCAGCTTTTCATAAATAATTACTCCTTATAAAAGTTAATAAAGAGTTCAAAATGTGTATATTGTAAACACATTTATGTAGAACAAATAGATTTGCAATATTTTATGACTATCATTTACTATGGGGATTAGGAAAAAAAATCTTACCTTTAAGTGAAAGCATATGGTAGGGCTTTTTCCCCTTCCTACCTATCTGTAAACAATAAAATTATGTAATTGTGTGTGTGTAAGTTCTATCTCACTAAACTCATATAAGATGATAACCAGGACACACTGAAACTGCTTCACAGCATCTGTTAAAATCTAAATCAAATAAATTCTCCCTGCCTACCTACAATTGAAAGTTCTGGAACTGTTAAATTAATGCTTAATTCTAACTTAGGAACAATTACTTCAAAATGGCAAAGTGATCATTATTGTTGGTAAAATATTTAGATATAAGAAGTTGGGAAAGAGATAATATAGTATGAACAAGCAAGGAATGTGAAGTAAAGATGGAGTTTTTCTCTGAAAATATTGGATTTGTGAACTAATGATAACACCTAAGAGGCTAATGGCCAGTCACACCTTCAAATTAATCCCAATCTTTCCAATATTTTGAGTCTTGCTATATAGTTCACTGCAACACTTCTGCTTCAGCTTCCAGAGTGCTGAGAGTACAAGTGTGCACCACCAAAACTGGCTTGCTCTTTCTCTCTTCCTGTACCCTCATGAACACGAAATTTACAAGGTGGATGAGGTCATGATTTATCATTCCCCATGCTGCAGGACACAACAAACAACCTAGAGAATGGTCTTTCTAAGACCACATCTCCAATTTCTAAGGTAGAGACAAAGTTTTGTGCACTAGAATTGCTTTGGAAATCATTTGGCTGTTCTTTTTTTTTTTAATTTTTTATTTTCCTTTTATTGGATATTGTCTTTATTTACATTTCAAATGTTAACCCTTTTCCAGGTCTCCCCTCCAGGAACCTCCTATCCACACCCTCCTCTGCCTCTAGGAGGGTGCTCCCCCACCTTTCCACCCTCTCCTGCCTTCCAGACCTGGCATTCCCCAACACTGGGGCAACAAACACCCTCAGGCCTAAGGACCTCTACTCCCACTGATGTCCAAGACCATCCTCTGCCACATATGCTGCTGGAGCCATGGGACCCTCCATGTGTACTATTTGGTTGGTAGTCAAGTCCCCTGGAGCTCCAGGGGGCCTGGCTAGTTGATACTGTTGCTCTTCCCATGGGGCTGCAAATCTCCTCAGTTCCTTCAGTCCCTTTCCAACTCCTCCATCTGAGACCCCCATGCTTAGTCCAATGGTTAGTTACCAGCATCTGCCTCTGTCAGGCTCTGGCAGAGCATTTCAGGAGACAGCTATATCAGGTGCCTGTCAGCAAGCACTTCCCTACATCTGTACTCTCAATAGCATCCAGATTTGGTGACTGTATGTGGGATGGATTCCCAAGTGGGGCAGTCTCTGGATGGCCTTTCCTCTGGTCTTTGTCTCCATATTTCCTCCTCTGAGTATTTTGTTCCCCCTTCTAAGAAGCACTGAAGCTTCCACACTTCAGTCATCCTTCTTCTTGAGATTCCTATGGTCTGAGAATTTTATCTTGGGTATTCCAAACTTTTGGTTTAATATCCATTTGTCAGTGAGTGTATACTGGGTGTTCTTTTGTGGCTGTGTTACCTTGCTTAGGATGGATGTGACCATTTCCACTGCATTTGAAATCATTCAGTTTCTCTAGGACATATTTAATCGATACTAGTTGGAAATGAATTATCTTAAAAAGTTGATGAAAGGTTTGTTCTACCTGGTGGCTCAGGCGATTTGGAACTCTCGTGATCCTAGGTGACTTTTAAAGTGACTTGTAAAGGTTAAGTCTTCTTTTCTGAAAACTAAATAGTACATTTCTATAATCCCACAAATTTTCTCAATAAACTATTACTTTATTATTTATTTCTTAGAAGCAGAAAAAGCAACTATTAGCACAAACAAAGCATGTCTTGTTTTTTTGCTTTATTTTATCTCCTCCCTAAATTGCCTGCCAATGTGAGGTTGTGATGATGGCTGGTAGCAAAGCTTTATTACCTAGGAATTAAGTAATGCTCTATACTTTTAAAGATGCTTAGTGTTCTAAATAGCAGCCAGAGTTGGCTGTCAATGCCAACTTCCAAGCTCAGTTCCTTTATTGCTCTGTTTAGCACTTGATTTCTCTGCTTGCAGCTCAGTATCCAGCTTTTGTTTCTTTCTTTTAATAGCTGTGTGAATTACATATGCATACCCTGGGACCTGTTAGCAACAGACCTATTTTGTCAGAACAATGGCACAAATAAATTCACTTTGAGCTCTTTATAGCCTGCACAGTGTGTGGGCTTCATATTGATGCAGAAGGGAAAATAGTCACAGACATGCCTTTTGAATTTGATGTCATGAAAGGTGAAGACTGGCTAGGTGGGCACTGTAGAGTAGGCAGGAACTGAGAAAGAGGTTTCTCAAAGGTAGGATTTAGAAGAGATTATGAGCTAGGGCAAAACTACAATGCTGGGATGAATGAGAATGATGGAGGCGAGGGTGCTTTAAAGGCAGTGAAGTCCTGAAAGATGGGTTGACCCAGTAAACATCGACTCTTTCAGCTAATAAGAAAATCTAGCCCTTCAAACCACATTCCGTTTAAGGCAAAGAGAAATAGAACAAAGAGATAGACTATACAGTCGGATATTTCTTCTTTCATTAGTTAGGGAAAGATCAATGTATTGCAAACAGTGAAGATATTTGCAATAAGGAAATCAATAACCTTAGCAACTGGAGACTTAAGTTCATACAAGTACACAGTGTAACAAAGTTTAGTAATTTTCCAGAAAGAATCATAACCTCAGCTAGGCAGATCATTTTGTTAGACTTGTGCTATATTCCTCTACACACAAATATCATTTAAGTCTTATTGTCACAATGAGCTGAGTCCCGAAGTGCAGCATCATTTACTATGTAATAGAATGGCTGCCTACAGTATGTGATTATTTTTCAGTGATTTTTGCATGGGATGTGGCAGACAGAAGTGCATTCTTGGAAAAGTGATTAATATGTCCATTTGCTTTCAGTATACAGTTCTTTTATCTGAAAAGTCCTGAGAATTTATGTTAGGGACAACTTTTACTGAATTTTAAGATCAGTGTCATATATTTAGAATGAAGCACAACATAATCTTTGCCTACTATTTATTTCTCTAATTTCACGGAGGTCTCCTATTCTTTTCTATGTTCTACTCAAAGGTTAACTGTGTATACATACCAGAAAAAGAGCATTCATTCTGTACTTATCAAATCAATGATATATTCCTTTCTGGATATTTACTATATGTACACAGTTATGCTCACCTATACTGTAGTATCTTTAAAACCCAATTTACATAGATTTAAATGTTCTTACTTACAAGCATATTTAAACTTGGCATGCGTTCAACAATCTGTCCTATCTCTTTTCATAAGGGGTATAATGCTCTATGAGGATAGGATTAAACCAAAGTTTTAAAAGTTATTTATAAACCAGTTAGGGTGATTTACTAACTTTCAAAAATGAGTACACTTTAATTTTCTCAGTGAATACATGATTTAAATTATATAACTCATAAGTAGTAAAATTTACAAACATTTAATAACATATTTAGAAAAGTTTTAGAATTATATAAACATTTAGAGGAAGGTAGAGATTTACACTATGTCTACTACTGACATCAATATGAGGCCTCTACAGCAATCGTAATTCTTGTCCAGAGTGTCATTTGATATATTTGTCCAGTACTCATTCATACATGATTATCACTCTTCGTATATTGAACGAGTGTATATTTTAAGTATTTTTGCAGATATGTCATGATGTTATGTTCTAGTTTATTTTTCTGTTGCTATGATAAAACATGGACCAAAAGCAACTTTGAGAAGAAAAATGTTTATTTTGCTTATAGATTAAAATTCACCATCAAAGGAAAAAGTCAGGACTCTGAATGCAGGAACTAAAATAGAAACCATAGCATAATTCTCCATAATTATTGGTTTGGTTCCCTTGGCATGCTCAGCTATGTTTCTTATACAGCTGAAGCCAACATCATTAGAAATGGTACTGCCCACCAATAACTGTGCCCTCTTGCACTTATTAACAGTATAAATTATGTCTCACAGACATGGTCACAGGTCAGTAAATGGAGGCAATTTCTAAACTGGTTTGTCTTCCTAGGTATGCCTACAATTGTGTCAGGTTGACAAAAAACTAAACAACATACATTGTATGCAGAATTCAAAATTCTCACTCCAAAGCAGATAAGATACAGTTTACTTGGGAGCCAAATGTGAATGACAATGGCCTAGAAACACAGATTCAAGTTTTTGCTCAAAAGCAGTGTTCTACTGTGGTAACAGTTCCATAAAATTTTATACTCAGGGAACAAAAAGAATCATAAATTAAGACACTTTTGAAATACATTCTTGGAAACATTAAGTAGGTGAGTTCCAGAAAATCCTGGGAATCTTATCTATCTGCCTGACATGCTGACAGCTTGATAACATTCCTCCTTCCCCTTTTTTGGTCCGTAGCAGCTGTGCTTTGTTTGTACATCCAAAAGGATGTACGTAACAGTCACAAAGATGTTATGTCACATACAGAGGAGAGGAATAGGTGTATCTTAAGTGTGTTAAATTTGCTTCAGGAAAATTTGACTCTTGACTTCCTATATTCTAAAACTCTCCAATTAACATGGTTTTCCCAAACTATGGAAAGTTCTGTCTTCTTTCTAAAAAATGTTGACCATAATATAAACCTACCACCATGTTGTGCATTGTAAGAAAGGTTCTGTGTTTTACCCTTCTTCGTTATCACTGACAACCAGTAAAATTTTGAGTTCTAGGATTGCCTTTTCCAAAATGTCATGTGGTTGAAATTATATAATAAATTATATAATGAATTCAAATAAATTCATTATTTGAATATACCATACTTCATTTATCATTCTACCTACTAATGGGTATACTGGTTGCTTCCAAATGTAGGAAATAATTAAGCAAGCTGATATAGGTATCAATCAACATGTCCTTTTTAAATAAATACAGAAATATGTAGTTCTTATTGTCTGCCTTATGTTTACTAGATTTTGTTTGCTAGGGTATTTTGGTAGTCCAGAACCTATCCCTTCCTTTCCATTCTCTTCCTATCTCCCCAGCATCACTTTTTCCCCTTTGCCTTCAGTTGCAACCACTTTCCTAAAAATGACTTAACTTCATATTATTTGTGTCTGGAAAATATTCCATTACATTGTATATTCTCTTTATGCCTTTCCATCTTGAATCATAATTTTATAGGGTATGGGATACATTATTAGATTTTTCCTGAGAAGTATAAATGTAATTATTATAGAATTTTCTTTCTTTTCTACTCCAGATGCAGACTTTTACTATTTCTGGGTCCCTTGATGACTTTGTTTTGCTTTGATTTTCATATACTCTACCATATCATACTATATATACTATGTTATACTATGTTATACTATACTATACTGTACTATACCATATCATACTCTACTATGTTATACTATACTCTACCACATCAGAGTATACCATGCTATACTATACTATACCACATCATAGTATACCATGTTATACTATACTCTATCACATCATAGTATACCATGCTATACTATACTATACTGTACCACATCATACTAAACTATGCTGTACTGTATTATACTATACTATATCATACTATACTATGTAATACTATACTATAACATATCATACTATACTATGTTATGCGATACTATACTTCGTCTAAAACAAATTTGTTTTTTTTACTTTTTTTAGTATTTTTTTTATTTATTTTTATCAGTGTTCTTTGAGCTTCCTGGATATCTTTATTTAGTTTTAGACATGAATTGTTCAAAACTCTTGGTTTCTTCATCAAATATATTTGCAATTTCCTTTATTTTTAATGTCCTCATAGAATGTTCATTCTGATAATATTAAACATTTTGTATTTATCTCATAGTCTTTTCAAAATCTGTTTAATCTCTCAAACTTTTTTTTCTTTTGCTTGAATTTGGAAAGACCTATTTATTTGCTTATAGACAACCTATTTTTAAACTTATCAATTATATCTTTCATGGAAGTTGTAGTGAGGTTTGCTATATTGAATTTTAGAAATATTCTTTCTCGAACTTTCTAGTTCAATTCTTTCACTACTGATCTGTTCTTATAGATATTTTCTGCTTTAGAATCTTTATCATGGAGAAACACACCTTTACTACTTTTGGTAAAATGGTTTCAACGTTCTCATTATATCTGAGCCTACTTCTGAGAGGTATCATTTGTCTTTACATTGTCTTTATACCATTCTAGTATATCCATAACTTTACTTTTGATACAGACGGACGAGATATACTGGTAAAATGAGCTGTGATAGTCTTTAGTAGTATATTAATAAGGGGCAGAGTCAATAACAAGGTAAATGACTATCCTACCAAGGAAGTTGGCGCTCTCTTGTAGAGTCATGGTCTCATTAATAAAGTACTTTTTAAAAAGAGATTCTGAAGGAAGCTTGGTATAATTTTGTTAGAGTTTGAGAGAGTAGAAATAATCAGCTCTAAATCTCAACAGCTGCTGAAAGGAAGGAGGTTGTGCAAACGAAGAGAAAATCTCATGCTTATTTTGGGTTGGAATCTAAAAAAAAAATTAATAAAAATAAAAGGTTCACCAAGGGAAGTACTTTACTGAAGATAATCACCTTAAATCATTAAAGGTAAAATTACTCCCCCATCTAATTTGCATTGCTTCAGGTGAATCAACCATCAAGGCAATGGTCTTCTGGCTACATGATTGACACTCATAGGTTGCTTAGCCATTAGGAAGGAGACAATATTATATACATTAATCTTTAAAGCAGATCAGAATGTCATATCTCTACACAAGGACTGAGGTAGATGCCATTCTTTTGTGTAGGGAGAAGATTTCTCTTTATGAACTTCAGCAAAGCTCTAAAACCATCATTTCCTATAGTAATTTCAATGTTAATTTGGGTAATTGTGATTTTCATTCACTGTTAAGGTCAAATACAAATGGGCAGCGGGTTTCAAAGCCAAATGTGAATGCAAGATCCATCTTCAATAGTCTTGATGATTGACAATGCCTGATCTAGCAACCTAGACATTAAATCTTACTTTCAGTCACTCTAGGAACTTTATAAGTGCTCTCATATTTCTCCCTTCCCATTTAGATGAGATAGAAGGCCAATAGCTCTGAAAATAGGTTTTTCTCTTCCACTACTTGAGAAGGTTTAGTGAACAAAAATTTTCCTTCTTGAACAATTGGTATGGACTAAGCTGTAGCTGGATATTCCATTTTCTTGATTGTTTACTATTACATCAGTTTCTGTTGAGGCATTACATATGAGGATGATGATGTGCTACTATGTTCTTTCCTTATCCGAATTTCCTCCTGATGGAAGCATCCACCCACTTCTGCTGTGAAAAATCTAAGAAATCTAAAGAGATAAAACTCACACTGTAGAACCTTCCATAGCTATGTGGTCTGATCACCTTTCCCATTAAGACTTGTCTACATGAAACTTCTAGCCCTTTGCTAAGTAGGTAGGTTTTCCTAATCTTGCATTGCTAAGCATGGCTATTTTTATGTTGTCTCTAATGTTGAAATCAGGTTGTGAATTCTGTTACATGTCCCTTTCCTGAGAAACTCCATTTTATAAGCAGATTTTGATTGGATTTGAAGATGGAGGATGCTTTTGAATAGGTATTTCCAAAAATAATATTCTCTGTCCAACAGAACCCATACAGCAAGTCTGGTATTGCCTATTTTTCAGAATAGGAAGACCCTACTCTAAATATATCAGAATAAATTGAGTCTGCAAGGTACATGAGTAGATTAAAATCACATAAATATATGAAAGTTAATATTAATAATTAAGATTAGAATAAACTACTGAGTTCACCACAACTAAAGTAACAAGAAAGTAGAATCATCAGAAAAATTTCTGCCAGGCGGTGGTGGCGCACGCCTTTAATCCCAGCACTTGGGAGGCAGAGGCAGGTGAATTTCTGAGTTCGAGGCCAGCCTGGTCTACAAAGTGAGTTCCAGGGCAGCCAGGCCTGCCCTGATAAAATCTGACATTGCTGAAAAACATTCATATGTTTGTCTGTGTTCTAACATACTGTGTTAATTATATTCTGAAATAACATGATCTTCTTTGTTTGCCTGTCTGACTCTCCAATTTCAATATATAATTTTTTTCTGAAACCTATTTTTTCTGATAATTTCTTCAAGTTATATGAGTTTTCTACTTGTTGAGAAAATGAAAACTTCCAAGCCTTTTGCATGCTGGACAGGAGACTGCTGTGAGAACATTCAATATGTTCACGCTATGTGCCTCAGAGCTATTATTACATAGTTCATTTAGAAAAGCTTCTTCTCCATGATTTCTTCTCTCCGTTTTACTGTTCAAAGAGAAGAGTTTCTGCTGTTGTTGAGACAATTATTGAATTCAGTCAGTTTTGTCCTCTCATGTTAGAAGCGTTGCAAATTTTTCACAAATAAAAATAGATCAAGCATAAAATATAATCAAGAAATGGGTCATTTGATCCCTCTAGCTAGTTACATTAGGGACAACAATATGAACACAGTTTTAGGGTGTTAAGAATGGTTTATAATACCTGCCATTGATAAGTATTCTTACTTCATCTATAATTTAAAAATTGTGACTAAGTAACTGGTATTAGAACCTGTAAATCTTTCTTTAAGTATTTTCCATTTTTCATATGCTGCATGGAAATAAATCATCCAATCAGAGTTTCATACAGCTGAATACTGGTTTCTGAAACAAAATGTATCAGTTTCATTTTGCATGGTGGTTCATGCCTGAGGCAGGACAACGGGCAGAAGACTGAGATGGCCAAAAGTAGAGAGATCAATCTGGGTAATATAGCAAGTCATTGCCTCAATAAGGAAACATTCATGTTTAGAAAGTAAGGGTTGGCTTTCATGTGTCTCCTGTCACTTATCCAACGGCATGTGTTTTACATATAGGGATCTTTATCATCACAGGTCATGGTGATTACTAAACAAAAGCAGTACTGAAAACTTAAATTTATGGACTGTATGGTCTGCATCAGTTTCTCTGTGTTTAAATTATGGCTTCTAGCTTTGTGTTTTAAGATATTCCTGGGTATGTTAATGAGTTGGTCTTTGATTCATATGTCTTCTCTTTGGCTCTTTTCTTTATTGGCTTGTCTTGTCTAACCTCAATGTGATAGCTTTTATCTTACCTTATTACATTTTATTTTTGTTATAAATTTTAAAAAGTGAATGAATGAAACGCTTTTGAATGAATGAGTGAAAGTGAATTAACAACTTAAATGCCACTTTTTTTTGGCATTTGTATATATTTTTATCTTACTATGCAATTCCAGTGGTATGGATCTATGGCTTCACCTTTGATTAGTCAGAGATTCTGAAGCACATCAGCTTTTTGTCATCACTTTGAAAACTTCAGTTGTCAATCTATGTTTAATAGTTGCTATAACTCATGTGTAGAATCTTAGAACTTTCTTTTTGTAGAGATGAAAATCTTCTAAACTAGATTTTATTCAAGGATTTGCACTAACACCTTGAAAATAGTCTCAGAGGAGGTATCCATCCTAACCAGTGATTCCCAAAATGTGTTCAGTGAGAGAACAGATACATAGATAAAGGTTTCGTTATCAAGTTAGTCTGAGAAATTCAGGTGTAAATTGCATCAAATAATTTTCTTTATTACAAGATTTTTCAAAGAGTTTAAATGCTAATGTTTGGGGAATTTTAAAGCAGCATATAAGTTGTACTGATGTCATTTTCTCCATGCAACTAATTTAGGTGCAAATTACCAAGGGACACTCTTCTAGAGAACTATTTTGCTAAAGATAACTTAGAAAACAAAGATATTGACATTGGCTTGTGAAGTGAAGAAATTCTTTTATTGTCAACTTAAGCTTCATGTTACTAATGGAGCTGATGAGTTTTCTCATTACACCAGTGCTAGTTTATTTTCAACTGGTTTCCTCACTAGAATTCCTCCAATATTCAGATTCTGGGTTTTAATTTAGGTCTGTAGAGTAGCATTGAACAAACTGTAATCAGCACTATCATTTTCAAGAACCGTGAGGGAGGTGAAACTTCGCCCACCCTGAAAGCTATGACATAGCCTGTCACAATGCCATTCATATACATAGAAGAAAAAGGATCTTATGAGATAGAGACAGAGATTTAAAAACTAATAGCACAGTAAGCATTATTAATTTTATGTTCACATTGTTCCTTCTGGCCAAAATACCTGCAGGAATCATGAAGAGGAACCAAATAGTTGCCATGCTCACAGGGAGACCTTAGAGCATAGAGAGCCCTCCATTTTTGAAACAGTTGTTGACATATCTGGTTAATATATGCCCTGTAAGAAGTATTAACTTTATTATGCTACTCTAAAACAAATCTGCCCTCATTCCAGGAAGATAAACTATTCCTGTCTTCTAAGGCTACTTTTCACACTAATAACTTTGAACAAAGTGTTGAACAAAACCAAAACTATTATCAGTGCTTATAAAGATTTATAGATTTTTGAGAGAGCTATGTAGTATTTTTCTCCTGCCTGATTCAAAAGCTATATTACACCTCCATGGTTCAGTAGAAATAAAAATAGAAGTCAGATACTGCATATTTAAAAGAATCTTTAATGTGTAAAAATTATCTAAGCATAAAGAATAGAGTTCAGCTTAAAAATGAATAAATATACAATAAACAAACAAAGGTAGGGTTTTAAATTTATTACTTGAACATTTTAATAGATGTTCAAACGTTTTTATCATGTATCCCCCTTATTTTCCCCTCCAATTATTACAACACCCACAATACATCACCCTTTCAACTTATTTTCTTTTCTTTATTTACACACACACACATATGTATATATATATATATATATATATATATATATATATATATAACTATAACAAATTACTATGTTTAATATTTACATGAGTTTTGGATTTGTACTTATTCGTGAGCTACATACAAGAAGCCACACATAGACATTTTATCTAGCTATATTTATGGAAAATTCTGTTTACTTTTTACAGCATATATTTTGTCATCATTTTCAAAACCCTGGATGCTCTACTGTGTGGGTCATCTAGCCTATTTCTTTGATCTACATTTCTGGTTTTGTTTTATTTTAGTCTGTGTTTTCCTGTTTTCTTTAGTTTCGCTAATTACAGGGTGTTTTATTACTATTTCTCTGCTGTACAGTTGTAATCAGCATTGTTCTTTGTTTATAAAGTGTTTCTGTTTTTCCATATGAAGTTTAAGTTAGCTATTTTTATTTCTGGGAAAAATACACTAATTTGGTCACAATTACATTGAATCTCTACATAGCAGTTTGTAGAATGGTTATTTTACAATTTCCATTTTACTTATCCATAAGCATTGGAGTCTATTCCATCTTTTGTATCTTTCTCAAATTCTTTCTTCAATATTTAATTTATTTTTATTTTGGAAGTTAATGATTTCTTTGGGAACCCTAGCACACAAATCGTGTGTGTGTATTTGTGTGTGTGTGTGTGTGTGTGTGTGTATGTGTGTGTGTTTAGAATATCAAAACTATAAAGGCTTCAGTGTTCTTTTTTGTCTCTATGATATTTTGCAACCAATGTAAGTCTTGCTTCATGGAAAGCTTTTATAATTATTTCTTACTTTTCTAAATTATGAAAAATAAGCAATCACTTTAGCTTTTCCTTAAAGGTCTCATAGAATGTGTGTGACATATAAGAGTTTTATTATCACATATATCCCTGCATCCTCAATAGTTGTTCTAGAAATAGACTAGAGGATTACATTAAGCTCTTCTTAGAGAATGGAAAAAACATAATTCATGCCCTCATTCTTTTGTGTCTAATGGTATATGAGCACTATTATTTAGTTGGGACAATGAAACTTTTACTTACAAGATTGTATATTCTTTAATTCCATTATTTTTGTTATTATCATCATCATTATCATCCTTATTATTTTTTCCATTAACAATTTCATTTTTATTCTAATATTCTTTTTATTATTTTATTTATTTACATTTCAAATGTTGCTCCCTTCACAGTGCTCCCCTCCAAGAACATCCAACCATATTTGCCCTCCCCTTCAACTCTAAGAGGGTGCTCCCATACCCTCCCACAGACTCCCACCTCACCACTTTAGCATCTCCCTTCTCTGGGGCATCAAGACTCCATAGGACCAAGTGCCTCCCCTCCCACTGAGGCCAGACAAGGCAGTCCTCTGCTACATGTGGAGTAGGGGCCACTGACCAGTCCATATATGTTCTTTGGATGGGAACTCTGGGGTGTTGGTTTAGTTGATACTGTCATTCTTCCTATGGGGTTGCAAACCCCTTCAGCTCCTCAGTCCTTCCCAATCTCTTCCATTGGGGTCCTGCAGATCAATCCAATGGTTGGCTGTAAGCATTTGCATCTGTCTCAATCAGGTGCTGGTAGGTTCTCTCAGAGGACAATCATGCCAGGCTCCTGTCTGCAACTACATCTTGGCATCAGAAATAGTGTAAGGGTTTGGCATCTGCATGTGTGAGGCATCCCAATTTGGGTCTTAGGATGGTCTTTCCTTAATTCTCTGTTCCATATTTTGTCACTGCATTTCCTTTAGACAGGAGCATTTCTGGGTCAAATATTTTGAGATGGTTGTATGGCTCCAACCCTCAACTGGGGGCCATGTCTGCCTATAGGAGTTGGTCTCTTTAGGTTCCATCTCCTGGCATTTCTGCTAATGTCATCCCCATTGGGTCCTGGGAGCCTCTCACATCCCTGGTGTCTGTGAATTTCTTGTGGTTCCCCTCCTCCACAACCCCACACTGCTGCATATTTCTATTTATTCACCTGGCCCTCTGGGCTTCTCTCCTGTCTCCCCCCATGCCTAATCCTGTACCCCCTTTTCCTTCCTACTCTGCTTTCACACCCAGGTTCCTCCCTATCTCTAGCTCCTGTGATTATTTTCTTCCCTTTTCTAAGTGGGATTGAAGCATCCAAACTTGAGCCTTTCTTCTTGTTAAACTTCATATGGTCTCTGAACACTTTCATGAGTATCCTAATCTTTTTGGTCAGAATTACATCAAGATATTTTATATTGTTTGTGGCTATTGTGTAGGGTGTTTTTTCCTTAATTTGTTTCTCTGTTCATGTATCCTTTGTATAAAGGAAGGCTATTGATTTGAATTAATTTTATAGCCAGCCACATTACTGAAGTTGCTTATCAGCTGTATGAGTTCTCTGGTAGAATTTTTGAAGTTTTGTATACCATTATAGCATCCTCAAATAGAGAAACCTTGACTTTGTCCTTTTGAATTTGTATGCCTTTGACCACCTTTTGTTCTCTGATTGCTTTAGCTTGAACTTCAAGTATATTTATATTGAATAAAGTAGGGAGAAAGAGAGCAGCCTTGAATAGTTCCTGAGTTTAGTGGAATTGCTTCAAGATTCTCTCCATTTAATATATTGTCTATTGGTTTGCTGCATATTGCTTTTATTATGTTTAGGTATTTACCTTGAATTCCTGATCTCTCAAACCCTTTTAACATGAAGGTGTGTTGTATATTGTCAAAGGCTTTTTTCATTGCCTAATGAGATGATTGGGTATATTTTCTTTTGAATTAGTTTGTATAATAGATTACTGATGAGTTTCCTTATATTGAACCATCCTGATATTCCTATGATGAAGCCTACTTGATCATAGACAATGATCATTTTGATGTGCACTTGTATTTGGTTGGTGAAAATTTTATTGAGTATTTTTGCATAGATATTCATTAGCAAAACTAGTCTGAAGGTTTCTTTCTTTGTTGTGTCTTTGTATGGTTTAGGTATCAGAGTAACTGTGGTTTCATAGAATGAATGAGGTAGTGTTCCTTTTGTTTTGATTTTGGGGAATAGTTTGAGGAGTATTGGTATTAGGTCTTCTTGGAAGGTCTGATAGAATTCTGCACTAAAACCATCTGGCCCTAGCCTTTTTTGGTTTGGAAATTTTAACGAAGGCTTCTATTTCTCTAGGGGTTATGGGACTGTTTATATAGTTAATCTGGGCTTGTTTTAACTTTTGAACAAGGTATCTGCCTAGTAACTTATATACTTTATCTAGATTTTCCAGTTTTGTTGAGTATAGGCTTTTGTATTAAGAGTTGATGATTTTTTGAATTACCTCAATATCTGCTGTTATTTCTCCCCTTTTACCAATGAATTCATTGATTTGGATACTGCCTCTGTGCCCTTTAGTAAGTTTAGATGGCTAAGGGTTCATCTGTCTTATTGATTTTCTCTTAGGACCAGCTTTTGATTTTGATGATTCTTTGAATGTTTCTCTTTGTTTTTAATTGGTTCGTTGATTAATTCTAATCAATTGGATTATTTCAGCCTGAGTTTAATTATTTGCTCCCCTCTATTCCTCTTGGATGTATTTGCTTCTTTCGTTCTAGAGCTTTCAGATGTCCTGTTAAGTTGCTAACATGGACTCTCTCCAATTTCTTTATTGAGGCTTCCCAGGAGTTTCACATGAGCCGGTTTTCCATGGACGAAGAGCTGGGAAGTGAAACGATGGGGGTTGAGAGAAAGAGAACACACAGAGACATTAGTGCATGGCTGTACAAAATCTCTCTTTATTTGGGGAATAAGCACAGCAATATATGCACTGTGAGCATGACCCTCCCTCCCAGGGTTGCAGAGTCTTCTCAGTGCTTCTCAGCAGGACCTCGACTCCACTGTTCCTCAAGGAAGTTGACCCCATAGGGTCTGTTGGTCTGCAGGAGGTTGAGGTGTGACAAAAGGCTTGTTCCTGGAGCTCTGCCAGCTCCGCCAGGTGATGGGGGAGGTGTAGCTCACTGGGGTCTGGAGCTGAATAATAGCTGCCTTGTGATAAAACACTTCAATTTGACTCTCTACATCTCCCCCTTCTGTATTAGTTTAAACAAGTGGATAGTAATCTGTCCATGATGGTGAGCCTTTACCCAGGGAGTGGTAACAGAGGCCTAATTCCCCTCGTGGAGAACAAATAATTGTTTCTACATTTTAGATGGCTCCTGGTGTCTTTTGGAGGGGAAGGGCAGAGCCTTAAATTATTGGGACATCCCCACAGAGTGTAAGGTGGTCCGAAGACCTACACCAACCCCTATGCAAATCAGGAGTGCTCCCTGGGGACTCAGAAACGGACAATTAAATCCTCCCCATGCAATGCTTTGCTCTGCAACTCTCCTGATGTCCATGTCAGCTTGTAAGCAGACACACATAGATCTGAGTTCTATGTGACTCCATGAAGGAGATCCACTTGTATAGGCTTTGATGCGAGACAGTCGATTGGTGGCCAAATGCCATGCAAGTGTCTTTTAACAGGCATTCCTGTTTCCAATTCAGGTGAGCTTGGCTGGAGACAATCTGCTTAAAATATAAGATAAAGAGTTAAGGAAGAAACAATGTTCAGTTGCAAATTAGCTTGTCTCTGGAAGGTCCAAGGTATTCAATTGTAAATTAGAAGCTCTTAAAACACAAAGCTTAGCTTCCCAGTGTGGGGGGAAGTGGCTTTGAGAATCAACAGAAACCTGTTGCTTCTCAGAAAGAATGGAGATTATATTTGAAATTAACTCAGTTGGCTGATGAAGATTATTAGCCATCTTCATAATTGGAATCCCCAATATTGGACTTATTACTAGACCACTTCATGATTGAGTAAACTCATCACATTAAAGGAAGGAGAAGAGTCATTATAACTCCTCTTTTAGATTATTTTTTTAAGTCAGTTTTAACAGTCTCCACTGCTCTCTGTCCCACTAGATCTAAAGCTTATAGCAAGACAGTGTATTTAATCTGGGACATAGGCAAGTAAAGTCACCATTGTCAGGGCACTCAGCAAGTTTACAGGTTGGGATTATTTTCAGCATGTCACAATCATCACTCTAGCAGCTAGAATGCTTCCGTAGCATTCTGTGGAAAAAACACAAACCTGCCTTCTTCCCCATATTATAACTGATCAAGATCATGCCATATGACAATAAGTGGATCCTTTCATCTATTCCCTTTAAAATCAATGGTAAACACATTACTTGCACACTTTAAGGTTTGTCTACCAGTTCTCATGTTTGGATGCGTTACAGTGTAACTTAAAATATTTCATTAAGAAAACATTATTTTAAATCCACATAAAACATTATACCAATCTGGACGTATCTTAGAGGCCTGTATTTCCTGGGTTGGATCATGCCACGTGTTGCTTAAGATGACTCCAACCCTGAATTACCAGTTTTAAACTAATTTTTTGTTACCGACATTATATAAAAAACTTATGAGCCAATATTCTATAGTCAAAACATTTAAACAGACATATCTTTAATATCAATTAGAAACAAGAATAAAGCAACTACACAATCTTATAAATTTAAATCAAATATTTTTTTTTCTTTTTCCTAGCTATAATTTTAAGAGAAAAAGCACTTTGGACCCAATAACCACAATTATATAGCTTTGTTTAGGATAAATAACTATAAACTGAGACTGTATTACGAGATGTACCACCAGCAGATGAAGTTTTTACCAATTTTTCTTTTCAACATGAAACATAGAACAGCCATTCAAACAACGAGAAAGAAATTGACACGTGGACAAATTGGTGCACCAAGGATGAGCACAAGACATACACAAAGGACATATAAAGTGAGGGAAGCTTGCTTTTGATTTCTCCTTGTGCCTAGGAAACTTTTAAAATCCATTTTCCTTCTGTCTTTCTCATGTTTCTAAAATCTGCTTTTCTCTCCTTTTTTTTGTTTATTTTTTATTCTTTTTATTTTATTTTATTTATTTTATGTCCTAATTTTCTCTCGCCTGAAATACAGTTCTAGACTGCGGACAACTTGCCTAACAGAATTCCCGGTTTCACATCACTGTCACCCCTAGTTGATCTCAGCATCAGGCTACACTGATTCATCTAGTATTATCATATCCCTTCTTTGTGCCCCTTGCAACTATAGCCTTCAAAACCTGACAGTTTTAACGCTAAAATTAATACTCTATGTTGCTTACCGGACCCTGGATACTTAACCTTCATTCCGTTTCCGTGGAGCTCTACCTACAAGACAGTGTTCCTCAGTAGTTCTCTCCTTTTCCATGTCCCACATTCAAGGCGCCATCTGAAGCTTCCTGGGAGTTTCACAGGAGCGGGTTTTCTGTGGATGAAGAGCTAGGAAGTGAAATGACGGGGGTTGAGAGAAAGAGAACACACAGAGACACTAGTGCATGGCTGTACAAAATCTCTCTTTACTTGGGGGGATAAGCACTGCAATATATGCGTTGTGGGCGTGACCCTCCCTCCCAGGGTTGCAGTGCTTCTCAGCAAGGCCTTGGCTCCACTGTTCCTCAAGGAAGTTAACCTCAAAGGGTCGGTTGCTCTGCAGGAGACTGAGGTGTGACAAAAGACTTGTTCCTGGAACTCTGTCAGCTCCTCCAGGTGTGTGGGGGGGGTGTAACTTACTGGGGTCTGGAGCTGAATGATAGCTGCCTTGTGATAAAGCACTTCAATATGATTCTCTACACTTTATGCAGGCACTCGGTGTTATGAACTTTCCTCTAAACACTGCTTTCTTTGTGTTCCATAAATTTGTGTATGCAGCACCTTCATTTTCATTAAATTCTAGAAAGTCTTTCTTTATTTCTTCCCTAACCAAGTTATCATTAAGTAGAGAGTTGTTCAATTGCCATGAGTATGTGGGCATTTTGTTGTTTTTGTCACTATTTAAGACCAGCTTTACTCTGGCTATCTGATAAAATGCATGGGATTATTGTAATCCCCTTGTATCTGTTGAGGATTGTTTTGTGTCCGATTATATGGTCAGTTTTGGAGAAGGTACCAGGAGATCCTTAGAAGAAGGTATATTCTTCCGTTTCAGGGTGAAATGTTCTGTAGATACCTGTTAAGTCCATTTAGATCATAACTTCTGTTAGTTTCATTGTGTCACTGTTTAGCTTCTATGATGAGACTTGGTGCTGAAGACTTCAATTATTATTGTGCAAATTTCACTGTGTGTTTTGAGTGTTAATAAAGTTTCTTTTTATGAATATGAGTGCGCTTGCATTTGGGCATAGATGTTCAGAACTGAGAATTCATCTTGGTGGATTTTTCCTTTGATGATTATCAAGTTTCCTTCCCATCTCTTTTGATAACTTTTGACTGAAAGTATTTTTTTGAATATTTGAATGGCTACTCTAGCTTGTTTCTTGGGACTGTTTGCTTAGAAAAAATTTCTCCAGCCTTTTAGTCTGAGGTAAGGTCTGTCTTTGTCACTGAGGTGTGTTTTCTTGTATGCTTCAATGTGCTGGATCCTGTTTGTGTATCCAGTCTATTAGCCTGTTTTGTTTTTTTTTTTTTTGTTTTTTTTTTTTTTTTTTTTTGAAGGGGAATTGAGTCTGTTGATGTTGAGGGATATTAACGATTGATGATTGTTGGTTCCTGTTATTTTTGTTGTTAGAAGTGGTATCATGTGTATGTGATCCTCTTCTTTTGGGTTTGTAGTGAGTTAATTAATTTCTTTTATTTTCTTGGGTGTAGTTACCCTCTTTGTGTTGGAGTTTTCCTTCTAGTGTCCTCTCTGAGCAAAAATTCTCAGTAAAATTTTCACCAACCAAATACAAATAGGGCTGAATTAGTAGAAGTATATTGTTTAAATCTGGTTTGTCATAAAATATCTTGGTTTCTCCATCTATAGTGATTAACAGTTTTGCTGGGTATAGTATCCTGGGCTTGGATTTTTGTTCTCTTAAGGTCTGCATGATTATTGTCCAGGATCTTCTGTCTTTTAGAGTCTGCTGAGAAATCTAGTCTAATTCTGTTAATTCTTCCTTTATATGTTACTCTGCCCTTTTCCCTTACAGCTTTTACTTTTCTTTCATTGCTCTGTGAATTTGGAGTTTTGATAATTATATGATGGGAGGATTTTCTTTTCTGGTACAATCTATTTGGTGTTCTGTAGGCTTCTTGTAAGGTTATGAGCATCTCTATCTTTAGGTTGGGGGAGTTTACTTCTATTATTTTGTTGAAAGATGTTTTCTGGTCCTTTGAATTGGGAATCTTCACTCTCTTCTGTCCTTATTATTCTTTAGTTACCTGAATTTCCTGGATGTTTTGGGTTAGAAACTTTTTGCACTTTGTATTTTCTTTGAATCTTGTGTTAATATCTTCTAAGCCTGAAATTCTCTGTTATCTCTTATATTCATCTGATGATGCTTGCATGTGGATCTCACAACCTCTTTCCCTTTTTTTCATCTCCAGGGTTTCCTCCATTTGTGATTTCTTTATTGTTTCTATTTCCATATTTAGGCTGTAGATGGTTTTGTTTAATTCCTTCACCTGTTTGATTGAGTTTTTCTGTATTTCTTTAAAGGATTATTTGTTTCCCCTTCAAGAGCTTCTATCTGTTTGCCTGTGTCCTTCTGAATTCTTTAAGGGAATCATTTATGTCCTTCTTAAAGTCCTCTGTCATCTTCATGAGATAGGATTTTAGGTCAGAATCTTGCTTTCTGGGAAAGTTTGGGGCTTGCTATGGTGGGAGAAAAGGGTTTTGGTGGCACCAAGTTACTTTGGCTTATGTTGTTTATGTTTTTGCACTTGCCTTTAGCCATCTGGTTATCTCTGGTGTTAACTAGCCTGGTTGTCTATGACTAGAGCCTGTCCCTCTTTGTACTCAGGTAGAGTATATGTTAGAGCAAGCCTCATGGGAGGCAGACAGTGCTGTCTCTGGTTGGGGGGTGGGGCTCTTGTCATCTTGATTACAGCAGATCTCTTGGTAGATAGTCAGACTGGGATGTAGGAGAGGGATACAAGTGCGGGATCAATACAGGGCAGATTTGAAGATTGGAAGGAAGATGTTTCTCTGACCTTGTGGATAGGTTCTGAGTCATTTGGGTTCCATGGGGGTTCCAACTGTGGCAGTTATTGGGGTCAGTGTCTCACTTATGTCCCTAGTTATGGGAGACCACCTGGGAGAGAGGCTGTCTCTGGGGTGTTGAAGAGGGGCAAGAGTACCTCGTTCTCCCCTGTTTGGAGTTGCAGATCAGAAGGAAGAGGTCTTACTTACTTTTGTGAAGCTCATCTTTTATGTTTTTCTATTTTGAATCCCTATATTAAAATCCAACATTTGGACACTAAAGCAAGTCTTTCTTTCTTTCTTTCTTTCTTTCTTTCTTTCTTTCTTTCTTTCTTTCTTTCTTTCTTTCTTTCTTTTGTTTTTAAGTATATTAAAATACATTTTGCTATGATTTCAATAACATGAATCAAAATTCAAATGCATAGCTTTAACTATGGTAATTTTATAGCCATATTGACAGACTACTGTAATACTTATTTAATAGGACATGAAAAAAAGATCACCATTAACAGATTATCAGAAATATGTGCATATTATTATCCTGAAATAACTTAATATGTAAAGAGTAAAGAGACTAGAGTTGTGTATTTTTTATTTAATTTATTTTTTAGAAGCCCATTTGTCTTCTAATGAGAAAGAGAAAGAAAAGATGTGGATATGAGTATGAAAGGGAGATTGGCAAGATCTGGGAAGAGTTGAGAGAGGGAAAACCATAATCAGAATATATTATATGAAAATTAGAAAAGAATAAATAAAAATAATTACTGCTGATTTTTTTTAAATTAATTTATGGTCCAATTTTTCCACAGCTATGTTTATTAGCACAGTTAATAATTAAATATATTTTCTACAATATCCAGTATAGAATTTTATCTGAGTAAAATATAATTCTGAATAAAGTGAAAAAAATACTTTATGGTAGAAGTAAAGATGAGTCCCTCAGTGAGGACATAAGATATCACTAGTAGTAAGTTCTATTTTCTAATGATAACTAACAGTGTGCTTCATTGGCTATTAGACACAAGTTCGTCTTGCTGTCATTAAGTTTTTTTGCAGTGCACAGGCAAAATATTAGAGGTAAAAACAAAATTAAAAAAAATCATATTGTTAGCTGGTTTAAGAACAATTACGTTTTTAGGGATTATACATTAAGACTTGAAAATATAGTGTGAAGACATAGGTATCTTCAAACTCAAAATAAATGTGAAGGACAGAGTATTGAATAGGCAGAGAGGCTAAAACTGTGCTTATTGACGTGAGGTAAAATTTGGCATATCAAATAAAGGCCCTGTGTAAGATAACCTGGTATTTAAAAGGTGAGTTGAAGCAACTGAGAGATTATCTTTGAAGACTTTTGCTCCCTCATATGCCTTTCTTTTAATTATTTTAATTAAAATAACTTCATATGATATATTTGATCTTATTCTTTTTCTCTCCCAATTTCTCCCAGATACACCCACTTTCTCTTCCTTTATCTCCCAATTTTACATTCTCTTTTTTCTTACATTCTCTTTATATCTCATTGCCCCCTTTCTACCTCCCACTCATTCTTTCTTTCTCCATCTGTATGTGTATGTGTATGTGTGTGTGTGTGTGCTTCTTTTTGTATCCATCTCTCTCTCTAAAGCCCCAATCCCACCACCAACAACAACAAAAATCACAGAAAACAACTGTAATTCATTTTGTTTTAGCAACAACTCTGAAGCATGAAATCTGCCTTGTGGTACAGTTGATATACCTAGTGACACTCTAATGAAGAAAATGGCTTTTCCCTCCTCTATCAGGTATCTGTTACAAATAGATGTTTTGTTCACTTTCCATTCTCATTCATGGGATTTTTTGTCCAGTTTGAACTTGGGCAAACCTTGTGCATGCGGTTACACTCTATGTGAATTCAAATAAGCATTATCTCTGTTGTGTCTGGAAACATTGATCCCCTCTAGCTCTCACAATCTTTCTGCCTCTTTTCCAGCATAAATCACCGAGGTTTGAGGTAATGAATGAAGAAGCCACCACTGTTAACATTGCTGAATGCTCTATGGTCTTTTATTCCATTTACACTGTCCAATTATGGTGACCACTAACATTTATGTAAAGAATTCAAGCATGTCTATGTGTCCCATTTCAACACACAACTCTTAAGACTTGTATTTTCTCCCAAGAATTAAACCCAGAGGTCTTTCTTCATAAGGCAATTGATGTAATCTTCAAGGGATGAATTCACTGTGTCAATTTTCTTGAGGCTACTTAATTAGAGACAAAATGCTTCTTAATCCAGCCATGCCATCTCTAAACTATAGAAGAGCTACATTCTTACATCCCCATGTAAGAAGTAGAAAGTGCTTGTATTTGTTTTGAGAGAGAGAAAGAATCAGAAACTGTTTAGTTGAAGGAACTTGAAAGCAGACCTGGATTATGGGCTATTTACTGTCTTCCAATACAGACTTTAGCTCCTTACAAGGACTCCAGAGGATGATGCAAACTTGTTGTGAGGACTAGACCTAGAATCCTAGAAAATCTAATGGCCATACTAGGTGAAGTGAAGAAGACTGAGTTTTCAAGGAACATGATAGACAAATAATGAAGGACAATAGAAATTATAGTATAGTTGTGATATTTAATCTTCATTCTTGAATTGACTGATTTAAGAATTAAACATTCTAATGAATTAAACATTTGAGTGAATATTTAAAGATATTTTCAGGGGAGTCTCACTATGAATGTATTTGACATTCATAGCCTACATCTTTAACCAAGGGACCTCAGCTATGTGATGCATATCCTCACATCTTGGTCCACAGAGACATAAAAAACCAGTTTATTTTCCTTTCACTTTTGCAAAAAGCTAGATTTGTCCCATACCTCATACACAATTCTATATTGTTTCTTCAAATAGTGAGACAAAATAAACTTTTCTTTCAATAAGTAGATTCTTCTCAGGTATTTATGACATAAGTGAGAAAATTAACCAGTGTTGTTATTGTAAATGATACCAAAATTGGTTTCTGATTATTCTGGAAGTTATGACAAAATTAATAGAATTATATTTTGTAACTGAGAAAAGTCACTCTTTGCAAATCATCAGAGATACATTAGTGAGAGTAGGTATAAAGACAGGCAGTATTGTACACTTTAGTTTTAAACTACAAGTGCAGGTCAGTTTCTGATAAGAAGGTAGTTATGAAACTTGGATTGCAAATAGCAACACAAGTTTTGATATGACCTTAAAGAAGATATCTTGGAATTTCTATTGCTATGAAGAGACACCATTACCATGTAAACTCTTATAAAAGGAAACACTTCTTTGGAGCTGAGTTACAGGTTCAGTGGATAACTTCATTATTATCATGGAAGAAAACATGGAGGCTTGTAGGCAAGCATAATGCTAGAGAAGGATCTGAGGGTTCTACATCTTGATCCACAGAAATTAGACAAGAAGGTGGCCACAGAAGGTTTACAGTGATCATATGAGACCTCCAAGCCTGCGACCACAGTGTCACATTTCCTCCAACAAGGCCGCACTTTCTAATAATGACACTCCCCATGGGCCAAGCATTCACACACATGAGTCTTCAGGGGCCATTCCTATTCAATCCATCAAAAGAGATAAAATGTATGTCTTTGCTACCAATGTATAGTTGAATGTCATATCTAGACTTTTCAACCCAAGCACTAATCATTTGTACAACCCCTGGATTCATTACCTGGGTTGTCTAGGAGGAACAACAGGCCTCACTGATGAAGCATTGCCTGCCTTTGCATAAACTCATAAACATCAGGGGCTAACCAGGCTTGGAGGCAACTTCTCCATAAGGACAAAATTGAAGACTGCCTGAGAGCCTAATGATTGTTGATACAGACAATGACAGCCAATCTGGAACTGTCATTTGAAAGACACACTTTCTTTGGAATAATGGGAAGCAAGAGAAGGATATAAATGCTTGCTACAGCATATTTTCCTGCTCCAGAGTCAGAGCTGTTGATTGTTTATCACCTCATCCCCCAAGGTCAGTATAGTCCGTGGCATAAAGCAAGAGCTGACAGGTTTAGAAGTATTAGTAATCTCACAGTAATCTCACAATAAATCTGTGGGAATGAAGCAGGAACTATTTTTATAAGAAAACCAAAAGTCTAGAAGTATAAAAAAAAAAAAACCTTTAAGACCTTGTAGCCAATACTAGTTATGGTATTGTTTCTCGGGGAATGGAGGAAAAGTAAGGACAAATGTCATTCCCAAAGATGATAAGAGTGTGACTTGAATATTTCTATTTAATTTATTATTTATGAAAAAACTGAACAAACCATCAAACATCAATTTAAACAACTTCAATATCAACTATGCAATCCAGCAAGTCACAACCATATTGATAGTGATATTTAAAAAGCAGAATAATTTAGTCTGAAATACATAATATGAGACCAACAACTTGTGGTTTTCAGATAAAACACAAAAAATGAAGGGAGGAAAGTTCACATATAGATTGGAAAAAGTACAATAATTAGCTTCCTGTCTTTTTTAATTGGATATTTTCTTTATTTACACTTCAAATGTTATCCCCTTTCTGGGTCCCCCCACTGGAAACCCCCTATCCCATCCTCCTTTCCCATGCTTCTATGAGTGTTCCCTCTACCCACCCACCCACTCTCATCTCCCTGCCCTGGCATTCCCTTACATTGGGGAATGGAGCCTTCACCAGACCAAGGACCTCTCCTCCCATTGATGTCTGACAAGGCCATCCTCTGCTACATATGCTCCTGGATCCATGGGTCCTTCATGTGTACTCCTTGGTTGGTGGTTTAGTACCTGGGAGCTCTGGGCATCTGGTTGGATGATATTGTTCTTTCTATGGGGTTGCAAACCCCTTCAGCTCCTTCAATCCTTTCTCTAACTCCTCCACTGGGGACCCTGTGCTCAGTCCTAGGGTTGGCTTTGAGCATCTGCCTCTGTATATGTCAGGCTCTGGCAGAGCCTCTCAGGAGACAGTTATATCAGGCTCCTGTCCACAACCACTTCTTGGCATCCACAATAGTGTTTGGGTTTGGTGACTGTATATGGGCTAGATACCCAGGTGGGACATTCTTTGGATGGTCTTTCCTTCACTCTCTGCTCTACAATTTGTCTCCATATTTGCTCCCGTGAGTTTTTTTGGTCCCCTTTCTAAGAAGTACCAAAGCACCCACACTTTGGTCTTCCTTCTTCTTGAGCTTCATATGGTTTGTGAATTGTATCTTGATTATACTGAGCTTTTTAGCTAATATCCATTTATAAGAGGGAGCATATCATGTGTATTCTTTTGTGATTGGGTTACTGCACTCAGGATGATATTTTCTAGTTCCATCCACTTGCCTAAGATTTTCATGGTCATTGTCTTAATATTTCTCAATCATCATTTCACAGAATATCACCTTGGCTTGTTTAATGATGGTATAATAGTGATTTTAAAGGTGAATAAGAGATAGCTTTCTGAAGATGGTTTTGCTAAACACGCTCTATGTGGTGCACATGAATAACTATGCTACTTTGGGTAAATATTGTAGAGGTCTTCCTGCAACAGAAATGGTTATACATGCCACAAACAGCAAATTGCTTTATCTTGTATTCTTACTATTAAAAGAAACTCACTGTTAAGATCTCCAAATTCTAAAGACAGTAGATTTTTTTCTGAGTTGCACTTTTCTGGCCAAACAGATTGATGTGAGCAACAAAAATATGAATATGATTGGGTACAAGAGATGTCCTGGCATCATCTTCATACTGCTGAGACAGAAGTTCTGCTACTCAGGATATATACTCCAACAACTCATATTATGCTGTATATTTCAGTGATTAAACAAATGCATTGGACCTGTGTCAAAAACTCCAGTGGGGGGAAATCACAAAACGGGCATCCAGGTTTTAAAACTAAAACACACACAGAATGGCAGTTTTCAAAAAAGAGTAACTGACATACAGCTGAATTCCAGTAGGAAAAGAATGTGTGAACTTATTTTATAATGAAAGACATAGAAGGATCTGCGATATAGCAATTTCCTCAAAATTCAAACATTCCACCATGGAGGGAAACTCATTAAGACTCTGTAACTTCTATGGACTGGATAAATTCAATAAAAATGTCATTAAGACATAAATTCTAAAAGGGGAATAATGAAGATTCAGCAAATTCTAAGGAGGAAAAATACTTAAAATTCAGGACAAACATCAAAACAAACAAACAAAAACCAAAAATCTCAGGAAGTTTCTAAAATTTATCAGAAGCACAAGACACTTCACTCACAAACAACATATTTACAGTAGGTTTCATAAGAAAGTAAACTACCATAGCCATAAAAGTGACACTTGAGGGGAATAAAGATTGTCAATTTATGCTGAATTTATGATTTCGTTCCCAATCAAGAACAGGGAGATCTCAGGAATCACTCTATGTTTTCCTCAGAAAAAGAAGGTTCACAAGTGCCTGAAAGAATTATTGGCTTCCTTATTTATTGTTGTAAAGAGACACCATGACCATGGCAACTTTTACATATTCAATTCTACAGTTTCCAATACATCTGGCCTCCAATAACACCTGTACTCTTGTGCCTACAAACAATTCAATGTACAGAGACATATACACATGTACAAAATTGAAAATGAAAAAATTTTGTAAGAAGAAGTATTTATAATTAAGAGATATAATAAATAAGACATTTTGGTCAATAATATAAAACATTTAAAAGCATTTATTTGGGGCTAGCTTATAGCTTTAGAGGGTTAGTCATTTATCATCATGACAGAAATTATGACAATGTGCAGGCAGACATGGTGCTAGAGAAGGAGCTGAGAGTTCTACATCTAGACTAGAAGGCAACAGGAAGAAAATGAGACACGTTAGACTGGCTAGAGTATCTGAAACTTCAAAGAAATCCCCCAGTGACATACTTCCTTTATCAAGGCCTCACCTACTCCAAAAAGACCACACCTCCTAATAGTGTCACTTGGTGTGTGGAAGCCATTTTTTTTTCAGTAGTCTTTATTCTGTGTTCAACACTGGATCAACAAAGACTTTATGGTCTCTGAAACAAGGTAACAAAGCTATTCCTTCCAACCACCTTTGATCTTGTCTTCTCACAGTAGTTTTTTGTCCTTTAGATCCATTACGACCTTTGCTTTTTTCTAGAATCTATTTTCCTGAGATGCACCTTTCTTTAAACTAGCCAATGCTCATATATAATTTAGGTTTTTCAGAAGATTATCATAAAAAGCATTATCTAAAAACATCAGTTTGAAACTATGATAGGGAAATGGCAAATTAAATGTAATTTTATATTTGTAAGTGATAAAATTATATTCTTAAACAGAAATGTTATTCCATTTAGATGTACAAATTTGAGCTGGAGAAAAGAATTAGCAGGAAAGATTGAATACTGCTCTTCTAGAAAGTCCAAGTTCAGTTTACAACTTATAGATCAAACAGTATATAACCTCCCATGATTTCAACTCCATGGTTTCCAATACTTCTGAGCTCCAATGGGAACCTGTTCTTGTATGCCATAGATTCACTTTGGTGTGCAGAGACTTATACAGATGTACAAAAGTATATACTTCTGTCCTTCTTAGAAGGTGGAACAAAATACCCACGGGAAGAGATACAGAGACAAAATGTAGAACAGAAGGAAAGGTCATCCAGAGACTGCCCCACCTGGGAACCCATCCCATATACAGTTACCAAACCCAGACACTACTGTGGATGCCAACAAGCACTTGATGACAGGAGCCTGATATAGCTGTCTTCTGAAAGGCTCTGCCAGTGCCTAACAAACACAGAGGTGAGTGCTCTCAGCCAACTATTGGACTGAGCACAGGTTCCCCCAATGGAGGAGCTAGAGACAGGACCCAAGGAGATGAAGGGATTTGCAGCCCCATAGGAGGAACGAGAATATATACCAACCAGTACCCCTCAGTGCTCCCAGGGACTAAAACACCAACCAAAGTGTACACATGCAGAAACCCATGGCTCCAACTGCATATATAGCAGAGGATGGCCTTGTCACACATGAATGAGAGAAGGAGTTTTTGGACCTGTTTAGGGGAATGCCAGATCAGGGAAGCAGGAGTGGGTAGGTTAGTGAGCAGAGGGAAAGGGGAATAGGATAGGGGGTTTTTGGAGGGGAAACAAGGAAAGGGGATAACATTCGAAATGTAATAAGAAAAAATAGAAAATGAAAAAAATGTTGTAAGAAGGAGTTCTTATAATTAAGAGATATAATAAAGTAAGAAATGTGCTCAATATTACAGAGAATTACAATTTTTTAACAGAATAAAAATAACAGAGATAGAGCTTGAGATATGATTGAGTGGTCAAGAGCACATAATGCTGTTGGAGTGGATCCAAGTTCAGTTCTCATCACCAATATTTAGTGAGTCAAAACCACCTCTAATGACAGCCTCAGGAAATCCAATATTTCTGACCTCAACAGGCACATGCATTCATGTGTATGCACACACAACCATGTACAGACACAGTGTAGATTAACTGAACCTTTTAAAATATAACCTAAGAAATACTTATGACTGAATATTAGATTTCAGTGTGCTACTAGATTCAGGGCTATTTTATCAGCCTTATTTCTGAGGCAATGTTCTAAAGCACAAGAAAAACTTATGAAGACAAAAAATTATGGAGGTAAACATTTAATTATAAACTTGATTTTAACATTTTGAATAATTATTGATATTTTTCACATACTTGGTATATAAATCAATTTAAAATTATTAGTCTAAAAGAGTAAGTCCTTAAGGATGAATATTTTACAATAGAAACTGTTTCTAGACTATGATATGGGCAAGTGCTTTTTCTTCAAACAAAAAGAAAAGAAATCTCTTGTTTCCTTCTACAATTATAGTGAGAATATAATTTATAATACTCTTTCAAGCACATGTTGACAGAAATATGCCCTTTACAACTTTGTTAGACATTTTATTACCACATTTCCAGTGGTATTTATCATTTCATGGACAATTGGCAGTTATGAAGTTTTAAACATTAACATTTTAATTCATCTGCTGACTTTATTCAGAAATAGCTGTACACAAAATAAAGTCTCTCATACATCTTCCCTTGAGCAACTATAAATTTAAACAAGTAACTCTTCATTATGAGATGGCCTCATCGTTAGAGTGGAAATTTATCACTTGCATATTCCAATGAAGAAATGTTATTTGGAAAAGTGTAGTTGTAGACATTGAACTTATCCTTAGTAAATTAAATCGAGTTTCAAACATATGTTTAGTCACATTATATCTGGGGCACATAACAGTTTGTCTCTTGTCACAATATTCAGTAGGAGAACCAAGTTTCAAAATTCAATGTAAAATCACAACATTATTTTTATTATATATTTGCTTTATTTTTTATTTGCTTTATTTATATTTCAGATGTTCTCCCCTTTTCTCATGTCCCCTCTGAAAGCCCTCATCCCATTCACCCTCCCCCTGCTCACAAATCTACCTACTCCAAATTTCCTGTCCTGGCATTCCCCTACACTACAGCATTGAGCCTTCACTAGACCAATGATCTCTCCTCTCATTGATGTCTGACAGGAACATCCTCTGCTACATATGCAGCTGGAGCCATGGGTCCCTCCATGTGTACTCTTTGGTTGGTGGTTTAGTCCCTGGGAGCTCTGGGGGTACTTGTTGATTCTTATTGTTGTTCCTCCTATGGGGCTGCAAATCCCTTCATCTCCTTGGGACTTTTCTCTAGCTCTTCCATTGTGGAACCTAAATCACAATATTTTTAACTGGCATGCTCCAGTGTGTGTGTGTGTGTGTGTGTGTGTGTGTGTGTGTGTGTGTATTCATGTGTGTGTCTGTGTGTGTATGTTTGTGTATGTGTGTGAGTATACTTATAGTACAGCTTTATAGAATTTGACAACATTTACATTACAAATTCTTTTAGGAACTAGAAAACTTATTGATAATCTACATTTTTCCATTTGCTACACTGCAGCATTCAGTGGGATCATTTAATCAAAAATAAAGGATGATAACATTGTAACAATCAGAGGTGGTAAAAATGTACAATAAAACATTATTTTTTCAAACATGGCAACACCATTTCACACGTGAACTCATACCAGCTGTGTCTGCATGCATATGTCCTACTTGAGATTGAGTTAGCCAAATTCCCAGCCTGACTAGAAAAGGTGTCTTACAGAGTTCATTCCTTCCTGAGGAACTATTGGCAGCTGATGCTTATGATGAGAGAGTCAAATTCAATCAGCAATTTAACACCTGAGAGGTTACAATTACAACTTGTAATTCTGTATATGGTACTAATGTGTGGAGTTTGATATATGTTTTAGGTTTAGTAAAGTTTCTTCTACAAATGTGGGTGCCCTTGCATTTGGAGCATATATATTCAGAAATGCTACATCATCATCTTGCTGAATTTTTCCTTGATGATTAGATAATGTTGTTCCCATCTCTTTTGAATAGTTTCAGTCGTAATTCTATTTTATTAGATATTAGAATAGCTGCTCCAGTTTGGTCTTTGGTCTGTTTGTTGGAAACCCTTTTTCTAGTCCTTTACTATGAGGTAATGTCTATATTTGTTGCTATTTCTTGTGTTCAGTAGAATAATGGATCCTGACCTCTTGTCCGTTCTTTTAAAATGTGTCTAAAAGAGAATCAGGTCAGAAGCCACTCCAGTGACCATTATGATACTTCCTATATTCTATTTGGTTGACTGATTTTTTTCATTAAATAGATAAGTACATTGCAGAAAAACATTCAGACTAATATGGATCTTCCAATATAGCATTATACCTCCTACTATTCAGTTTTAACTCTGGAAGCAACTAGTCAAAGTTTGTGTCTATTTTGAAGAGTAGACCTTAAGGACCATAACACTCAGTTTTCATAGAGTTTCTTCCTCAGAAAGTCAAAAAACTTTGATTTTGCTTTTGTAAGTGATTTCCTTACTCAAAAGGGTATTAATTGCTCATATAGTATTAGCTAGTTATCAAGACAGATGTTTGAGCATTTGCTAAAGATATTATCTCCTAACTAGTGATTTTTACAAGCATATTAATTTATACTTTTACAAGGATGAAGAAATGAATGAGAAATGAACCCTAGAAGAGCACTTAGCATTTTACACCAGAATTTTTGCTCATACAGATTTTCTTTCTCTTTTCATTTATTCTTGAATATTATTTATTGTTTCAGTGCCATTTTCTGAATTTTAAAATCTTTAGGAACATTTATAGTATGAAAATTTTAATTTTCACAGAATTACAGATAAATACTAAAGTAGTTCTATACAAAATACTGGGAAAGGTGCTGGATCCATTTATGCATCCATGCTTTGTATAATTTAGTAAGACTGTATATATGTCTTTATTCATAAGTGGGACATGCTAAGTTATCTACAATGGTATTAAATATTTAGAGTTATGTTGTTACATCACTTCATTTTTACCTTTAATAGCCCTTTACAACTAGTAAATAGTACTGTTAAAACTTGAGCTATAAAAATTTGGTGGTCAGTGCTGAAGAGATACATTAGTATATTGATTCTGCCATAGATAACCTGAGTTTGAATCCCTGACAATGAAACAAAAGTCTGGCACAGCAGTGTACACCTATAAGCCAAAAGCTAGGTACTGGGATATCAAAGGCAGAGATATCTCTATAGCTTATTGGCCAAACATCCAGTCAAATGAGTGAGTTCTGGGTTTAGTGAAATTTCATGTCTCATAAAAGAAAGTGGAGAGCAACTCAGAAATATATGAGATATTGATTTCTGGCCTTCAAATGCCTGTTGACAAATGTCCATGCAAATCTACACCCACAAAGGCAAAATGCACACACACACACACACAGTGTATACTACATGGGACTTCAGATTATGTTGCTAATATCTAATATGCAATGCTGTGCTTATAACAGTACATATATCTCTATATTGACAGTGGAGTGTGATACAATAAATTACCAAAAATGTATGTTTTTCACGCAAGTATATATAAATATTGTTTGATGTATTCATCATTATTGAAGCATGCAAATTTAAAACATCCTAACAAACAAATATATGCATACATAAGAAAGATTCATAAGAGTTGTCTAATCTACACTTAGGTAAAATTTTAAATAAGTTTCTATTCTTTTGAGAAATAGGAAGTAAAGTCTCTTACACACAAACATAAGTGCACTCAAATCCAAAAGACAAACACAATCACCTTATAAAACATCCTGACTCAATCATTTATATTTTAGAAAAGCATCTTATGATGTTTTTCTCAATCTTTTTACTAAAGTTCATAACGACTGTAGAACCTCCACTGAATTTTTGTTCTCTGACTTTTTAATTTGCTATTTGGTAGGAGGAATTTTGCAAGTCTTTACTAAATAGGCATCTTACAATGAAGACAGGAAAACAGACTGCAAACACAAGGAACATAAAGTATTAATAATATTAATGATCCTCTGCTATGCTTGCAGACAGGAGCCTAACATGACTGTTCACGGAGAGGCTTCATCCAGAACCTGATGGAAATAGATGCAGAGACCCACAGCCAAACATTAGGCAAAGGTCACGAAGTCTTTTAGAAAATAGATGAAGTAATGAGGGTGCTGGAAGGATCAAAGACACAAGAAGAAGACCTACAGATTCAACTTACCTGGGCCCATGGGAACTCACAGAGACTGAACCATCAATGAAAGGATGTGCATGGGATGGATGCAGGCCTTCTACACAGATGTAACAGATGTACAGCTTGGTTTTCATGTGAGTCCCCTAGCAACTGGAGCAAGGGCTGTCTCTTTTCTCATTGGGAGAGGATGCACTTAGTCCTCCTGTGACTAGATGTATCCAGGTGAATTGGTAACTAGGGGGATTTCCCTTCTCTGAGAAAAGGGAGGTAGGGAAATTGGGGAAAGTGTTGTGAGGATAGAAATAGGAGTAGAGGAGGGTGTGAGGCTGTGATCAGGCTGTAAAGTAATTAAATTAATTAATGCATGTGGAAAAGGCATTAATCTGAAAACAAACTACTAGGAAGCGTAGCAAAGTAGAATGATGAGCATCTTACAATAGAAGGAGAATATTAAAAATTGCTATAAATGTAAAGTTATATTCATTAAGCTTTGTAGAAAATATAAGACAAGGTTCTATAGCTTTTTTAAAAATTTACATTAAAATAGTCAGAAGATTACCATTTGAGCTACAATAATCTCCCAAACAATCTAAGATATCACTACACTAATGAAGTCAAACATCAAACCAATGTACTTCCAAATACATATTTCAACTCAAGCTGTCCATCATTTTATCCTCATATTTCAGATTCTGTCTTGGAACAGTATATCGTTGATTTTCCAAATAGATTTTCCTGGTTGAAATTTCTCTTGGTTTATAATTAATTCTCCTTAATTTATCTGAATTAAATTTATCAAGCAGTCATCTGTTCTCATTGTTTCTTACCTGGTGTATGTCAATGGTTCTTTTTCCATGACTCTACATTCCCTACAGGATAAGTCAAATCTTCCTGGTTTTCTTCACTGTCCTATACAAGCACCATTCTATCAGTCTTTTCAAATAGTCTCTGTTCTAGCCAGCTTCACTTCTTCTCACAGACATCCCCTTGCTTTCGCATGTCTGATAAATTTAAATCACTACTTCTGTCATTAATCTATCTACTGAATCACCTTTCAAGCACATAGAAAATATCCATACTTTATTTTGAGAATTCCTTTGACAAAAATTGAAAATATGATTGTTTCCTTTTTCCTTCCAAAATAAGTTATTTATATTATTGTGTACCATTTGCCAAATTAAGTTTTACTGATCAACTTTCAGTCTCTCACTTATCTATACATCCTCTATGCACCTTCCTTGACTAATTGTGCAACATTCTAAGAGATTATTTCTCTTTCTTTTCTTTTGTTTTTGTTTTTGTTTTTGTTTTGAGACAGAGTTTCTCTGTGTAGCCCTGGCTGTCCTGGAATGGAACTCACTATGTAGACCAGACTGGCCTCAAACTCAGAAATCTGGCTGCCTCTGCCTCCTAAGTGCTGGGATTAAAGGCATCCTCCACTACTGCTCACTAAGATTTTTTATTTTTAATTTTAAATTTTCTAGCAGAACCTTCGCACAAAATAATCACATCATTAGGATGGTTGGATTGAATTAGTTCACATGAAGATAGAGATTTGTTTCCATGTTCATAATCAGGACAAATTTCATACTTATTTACAATAAAAACCCAACAAGTGATAGATGTTAATATCAAAAAAAAGTATTCAAGTAACCATTCCCTACTAATCAAATCGAGAGGGGGGGAGGTGGGAGTGGGTCAGGTGGGGGGCATATACTTGGAGGCAGGGGGTCAAAGGGAGAAAACTGGGAAAGGTTTTAGCATTTGAAATGTAAATGAAGATTATATTCAATAAAAAATAAAACAAATGTGGAATTTCAAAACTGTAGCTTTCAAATATATCACTAAAAACCTCAATTAATGCATTCCATCTTGTTTTAGATTGTCTCTTCTCAGAAATTAGCCTGATTATGTTATCTCAACATTGTTTAGAAGTTAAAATTTTAATGCTGCTCTATGGTCAATTTATAGTCCCTCGGAGAGAGTTACAGATTTTATAGGTTTTGTTCTTGAGCTGACTAGGTTATATCCTGCTGTTAATATCCTTAATTTTTATTTTCTTCCTAATATGATGCAAATCTCTTAGGTTTACAGTGGGACTGTTATTTTTATTTCTAGTAGGTATCTGAGTGGACCAATTTCTAAATCCGTTTTTCTTTTAATTTTAAAATTGTCCTGGATGATCTGACGATTTTCTTCATTAGAACTAAAATTTTGATGCTTAGTTGTCACCTGGTTTTAATCCCGTTTTTAGATTCTCACAAGGACACCTAATCAGTTCCTTACAACAGAAAATACAAACTGTTCTCACAACAGAAACTCATAACTCATTTTGCACACTCTTAGTGGCTACCTTTAGACAGCTTTCTTTCACTGTGTCATATAATTCTCTACAGTCTCATTAGAGGGATCATGGTTTTGTTTCCAAACGGACTTCTAATCTCCATTTCAGTCTGCTTTTATTGCTTATAAAATCTTAGAAGAAAACATTTTATGACTTTATCCAGGTGGCCTTGAAACTTTTGCTCTATGTCCATGAAATCACCAACAATGTTGACTTTGTGTCTTCTTTCAGAGTCAACCAAGGACAAGAATTTGCTAAATTGTATTTTTATGTATATGTGCAGGTACGTTTTATGTGGTATATGTGTAGTGTATGCATGTGATGCATAGCCTAGAGAATGTGTGCATGTATACTCATGTAAACATAAGCAAGAGAAGCACACCAAGTCTCTTCTACTATTGTTCTTTCCATTATTTTCTTGAGACAGAGCATAGTTTCATTTTATGCATAGTTTTGTGCTATAAGCTAAACTGGTTGGCTAAGAGTTGTGGGGTCAGCTTTTCTCTGTCCTCCAATACTGGTGTTAACTGTCACACACAACCATATGTTTGTGGATATGGGTGCTGCAGATTTCAACTCAGGTTTTTATGATTTCAAATACAATATTTTTTAACTGATCAGTCATCTTTCTGGAACTCTAAATGACATTTTATTGTGTAATTCACATAACCTCATAGATTACCAGAGTATATAATGCCCTGACCACCTGTGTCCGTATAAATTTACATAAATATATTGATATATTGAACTGTTATCTCATTATAAATTAAGTAGAACTATCCATCAATCATTTCCTTTATTTCAACATTCGTGAAGAACAAAGTAACATTCTTCTAATACAAAGACCCTTCTGAAATATTCTTTACCAATATTACTTATGAAATATTTGGATCTGTCTTAGGATTTGTATACCTGCACAAAATCATGACCAAGAAGCAAGTTGGGAAGAAAGGATTTATTCAACTTATACTTCCACATCTCCGTTCATCAGCAAAGGAAGTCAGGGCAGGAATTCACACAGGGCAGGAACTTGGAGGAAGGAGCTAATGCAGAGGGCATGGAGGAGTGCTGCTTACTGAATTGTTTACCCTGGCTTGCTCAGCTTGCTTTCTTATAGAACCCAGGACTACTAGTCCAGGCATGGCACCATCCACAATGGTCCAAACAATTCCCTCTAATCACTAAGTTAAGAAAATGCCTTACAGCTGGATCTCATGGAGGCATTCCCTCAAGGGAGGCTCCTTTCTCTTTGATAACTTCAGTTTGTGTCAAGTTGACACAAAGCAAGGCAGGACAGGACCTGTCCTAGAAATCACTCTCATAAAATTATGGAAAATCTCATTGATTCCTCACCACAGATAAAGTTGGAAATACATCCATATGTTAGGTGTAATCATGGCTGATAACAGTAGTGACTGGTGCTAATGACAAACAATGGGTCTTTTTAAGAATGATGCCAAATATTTAAAGGGCTCACCAGTTAGGAATTAATACTTCTTTTGTTTAGTTTAATATTTACATACTGTAGCAGAAATTTTCTTCAAAAAATTCGTAGTCAAATTATTACTTTTCAACAAGAATCATGTACTAATTGACCATCCAGATTGACCATCCAGAACTCACTGAAAGTTTATAGCATTAATTCTGTTTCTCTCTTAACACCAACCTAACCTTAACCAATCGGTGAAGCTACAAACCTTGACCATGTTAGTTCTGTGATTGAGATATATTTTAATCTGCTTTCTATGAGGCATTTTAACTTATTAAAGATTTTCTTGATTTGGCCAAATTCTTAATTGGGTCTTAAATCTGAGACACTTTAATCCATTCAGAGATTATAATGACAGCTGTGATCACCATCCCTTAATTTTATTCTTGAAAATCAAAGCCCATTTTATTTTTCTACATAGACTCTAATGTCCATAGAAAAAAATGACTTTTCCAACCCCACCCCATTAATGTCTACATTATTTATCATAATTCCTATTTTTCCTAAACTACTTTTGAAAACTCTTTCACAAACAACTTCAAACAGTAGTCAATAGAAATCAATGAACACAACTCGTGTTTGCTTTGCTCATTAACTCTTTGCAAATTCATTACTATTGTGCCTGGTCAACCATGTTCCATTCACATATGAATTCACCAGCAGATAACATTAATTATTAGTGTTGAGAGTCAAAATTATCACAATAATTGTGTCCAACACAGTGTCCAGATTTGATACTTTTTAAAGTACATGTCAATTGTGATATGGATATCTATCAATGATTTATCTAGGACATAATCCCTAACATGGTCTCCAAATAGTAATGATTTAAGATAGTAATGGAGCTCATTACTCAGGAACTCATTCTTTCATAGTAGAATTGGTTTCTGAGACACAAAACTACATTTAGCCATTTATGTATTTTTGTGGAATTTTGCATGTAGTATGCTATCGTTGCATCAACTATATCAATTGTTCTGCTAGATGTAGTAGCACATGTCTGTAAGTCCAGTTATCAAGGCACTGAGACAGGAGGATTATTGAGTTTGAAGCCAACCACACCTCTAGAGTAAGACATTGTCTCAGAAAAACAAAGTAAAGCAAAATAACACAACCATCCAACCAATCAACAAGCCAGCTAGCAACCATCTAATTAGACTCTAGGTTTTACACACATTAAACATTAAATAGTCTTCCAGTTTCCATCTGTGACTAGAGCCTGTCCTCTACCACAGGGCTTCATACCCAGATGGAATCAGGAGAAAGCAAGCCTACCAGGAGTGCAGACAGACCTGTGAGTGTAGGTATGATGGCCCTGCTGCTCAGAGGAACCAACACACAACTCTGAAGACACAGGAACCAAGGAGTTGCCTAAGTCGGGACATTTGTGATTTCCATCTGTGCCCAGAGCTGATCCTAGGCCACAGAGCTACATATACTAATACCAACAGGAGAGATCTGGTCTCCCAAGAGATCCTACAAACCTTTGAGCACAGGTAAGACCACCACTTCTCATCAAATTCCTGACTCAAGAGGGACGCTCCCAGAGCCATCAGAACACAGGAACTAAGAATCATCTGTGGACAAGATCCTTCTGGTTTCAATCTGCACCCCAGAGCTGACCCTTTATCAGAGCTTTCCATTCCTAAAGTCCTCCTAGAAAGAACTGGTCTCCCAGGAGTACTGATACTCAGGCTTCCAGGACAGACAAATCACAGTCAGAGACAGCAAGACCAGCTAACACCAGAGATAACCAGATGATGAAAGGCAAGCACAAGAACATAAGCAATAGAAAAAAAAGCTACTTAGTATAATCAGAACCCAGTTCTCACACCACAGTGAGCCCTGGTTAGGTCAACACACCAGAAAAGCAAGACTCTGATTTAAAATCACATCTCATGACGATGATAGAGGACTTTGAGAAGGACACAAATAACACCTTTAAAGAAATACTAGAGAACAAAGGTAAACACTTAGAAGACCTTAAAGAAACACAAAAATCCCTAAAAGAATTAAAGGAAAACACAACCAAACAGGTGAAGAACTGAACAAACTCATCTAGGATCTAAAAATGGAAATAGAAACAATAAAAAAATCACAAAGGGAGACAACCCTGGAGATAGAAAACCTAAAAAGAGATCAGAGGTCATAGATGCAAGCATCACCAACAGAATGCAAGAGATGAAAGAGAGAATCTCAGGTACAGAAGATACCATAGAAAACATTGACACAACAGTCAAAGAAAATGCAAAGTACAGAAAGCTCCTAAGCCAAAACATCCAGAAAATGCAGGACACAATGAGAAGACCAAACCTAAGGATAATAGGTATACAAGAAAGGGAAGATTCCCAACTTAAAGGGCCAGTAAACATCTGCAACAAAATTATAGAAGAAAACTTCCCTAATCTAAAGAAACAGATGCAAATTTCCCTAACCTAAAGAAAGAGATGTCCATGAGCATACAAGAAGCCTACAGAACTCAAAATAGATTGGAGCAGAAAAGAAATTCTTCTCCTCACATAATAATCAAAACAGCAAATGCAATAAACAAAGAAAGAATATTAAAAGCAGGAAGGCAAAAAGTCTTGTAGCCTATAAATGCAGACCTATTATAATTGCACCAGACTTCTCACCAGAAACTATGAAAACTAGTAGATCCTCGGCAGATCTCAGACCCAAAGTGAACACAAATACCAGTCCAGACTACTATATCCAGGAAAACTCTCAATCACCATAGATGGGGAAAACAAGATATTCCATGACAAAACCAAATTACACAATATCTTTCCATGTACCCAGCCCTACAGAGAATAATAGATGGAAAATGTTTACACAAGGAGGGAAACCACACCCTAGAAAAAGCAAGAAAGTCTTTTTTCAACAAACCCTAATGAACATAACCACAGAAACATAAAAATAACATCAAAAATAACAGGAAGTGCCAGGAAGTGGTGGCGCACATCTTTAATCCCAGCACTTGGGAGGCTAGAAGCAGGTGGATTTCTGAGTTCGAGGCCAGCCTGGTCCATGGAGTGAGTTCCAGGACAGCCAGAGCTGTACAGAAAAACCCTGTCTCAAAAAAAAAAAAAAAAAAAAAAAAAAAAAAAAAAAAAACAACAACAAAAAACAAAAACAAAACAAAAAAAACAGGAAGCAACAATCACTATTCCTTTATATCTCTTAATCTTAATCAACCCAATTCCCCAATAAAAAGACATAGACTAACAGACTGGATACATAAATAAGACCCAGCATTTTGCTGCATACAGGAAATGCACCTCAGAGCCGGGCGGTGGTGGCGCACGCCTTTAATCCCAGCACTTGGGAGGCAGAGGCAGGCGGATTTCTGAGTTCGAGGCCGGCCTGGTCTACAGAGTGAGTTCCAGGACAGCCAGGGCTACACAGAGAAACCCTGTCTCGATAACCAAAAAAAAAAAAAAAAGTCTTTAAGGAAATGTACCTCAGTATCAAAGACAAATGCTACATCAGATTAAAGTGCTGGAAAACAATTCGACAAGCAAATGGTCCCAGGAAACAAGCTGGAAGAGCTATTATAATATCAGGAAAAATTGACTTCAAACAAAAATTCATCAAAAAAAAGATAAGGACAGACATTTCATATTCATCAAAGGAAAAATCTACCAAGAAGAACTCTCAGTTCTGAACATCTATGCTCCAAATGCAAGGGCACCCACATTCATAAAAGAAACTTTGCTAAAGCTCAAAGGACATATTGCACCTCATACAATAATTGTGGGGGACTTCAAAAACCCAACCCTCACCAACATATAGATCAGCAAAACACAAAACAGAGACACAGTAAACCTAACAGAAGTTATGGATCAAATGGATTTAACAGTTATCTAAAGAACATTTCATCCTAAATTAAAAGAATATACCTTCTTCTCATCACCTCATGATTCCTTCGCCAAAATTGACCATATAATTGATCACAAAACAGACCTCAACTGATATAAGAAGTTTGAAATAATCCCATGCCTCCTGTCAAATCACTAGGGACTATGGCTTATCTTCAATAGCAACCAAAACAAGAGATAGCCCACATACACATGGAAGCTGAACAACATTCTACTCAATGATAACATGGTCAAGGAAGAAATAAAGAAAGAAATTAAAGACTTTTTAGACTTTAATGAAAAAGATGCCACAACATACCCAAACCTATGGGACACAATGAAAGAAGTCCTAAGAAGAAAACTCAAAGCTCTGAGTGCCTCCAAAAAGAAACTGGAGAGAGCATACACTAGAAGCTTGACAGCACATCTGAAAGCTCTAGAAGACCAAGAAGCAAATATAGCCAAGAGGAGTAGATGGCAGGAAATAATCAAACTCAGGGCTGAAATCAACAAAGTAAAAACAAAAACAACTATACAAAGAATCAACCAATCTAGGAGATGGTTCTTTGAAAAAATTGACAAGATAAATAAACCCCTAGCCAGACTAACCAGGGGGCACAGAGACAATATCCAAATTAACAAATTCAGAAATGGAAAGGGAGGCATAACAACAGGAACCAAGGAAATTCAAAAAACCATCAGATCCTACTACAAAAGCCTATATTTAACAAAACTGGAAAATCTGGATAAAATGGACAATTTTCTAGACAGATACCAGGTTCCAAAGTTAAATCAGGGTCAGATAAATGATCTAAAAAGTTCCATAACCCCTAATAAAATAGATGCATTCATCTGGTCTCCCAATGAAGAAAAGCCCAGGACTAGAGAGGTTTAGATCTGAATACTATTGGAACTTCAAACAAGACCTGATACCAATACTCTCCAAACTATTCCACAAAGTAGGGACACTACCCAATTCGTTTCATGAGGCCACCATTACTTTGATACCTAAACCACACAAAGACCCTGAAAAGAAGGAGAACTTCAGGCCAGTTTCCCTCATGAATATTGATGCAAAAATACTCAATAAAATTCTCTCAAAGCAAATTGAAGAACACATCAAAATGATCACCCATCATGCTCATGTAGGCTTCATCCCAGGGTTGCAGAAATGTTTCAATATAAGGAAATCCATCCAAGTAATCCAAATTCAAAGAAAAAAACACAAATTCATTTCATTAGGTACTAAGAAAGCATTTGACAAAATACAACACCCCTTCATGATAAAAGTCTTACAAAGATCAGGAATTCAAGTCCCATACCTACACATAATAAAAGCAGTACACAGCGAACCAATTGCTAACATTAAACTAAATGGAGAGAAACTTGAAGCAATCCCACTAAAATGAGTAACTACACAAGGCTGCCCACTCTCTGCTTACCTATTCCATACAGTACTCAAAGACCTAGCCAGAGTAATTAGAAAACAAAAAGATGTCAAAGTGATACAAATGGGTAAGTTAAAACTAAAAATATCACTATTTGCAGATGATATGATAGTATACATAAGTAACCCCAAAAATTCCACCAGAGAACTCCTAAACCTGATAAACAACTTCAGCAAAGTGGCTGGATATAAAATTAACTGAAACAAACCAGTGGACTTCCTGTACTCAATGGATAAAAAGGATGAGAAAAGAATTAGAGAAACAACTCCCTTCATAATAGGAACAAATAACATAAAATACATTGGTGTGTCTCTAACTAAACAAGTGAAAGACTTGTATGACAAAAGTTCAACTCTCTGAAGAAAGAAATTGGGGAAGATCTCAGAAGGTGGAAAGAATTCTAATACTCATGGATTGGTAAAGTTAACACAGTAAAATGGCCATCTTGCCCAAAGCAATCTACATATTCAATGCAATCCCCATCAAAATTCCAACTCAATTCTTCATACAGGTAGAAAGAGCAATTCTCAAATTCATCTGGAATAAAAAACCCAAGTTAGTGAAAACTATTCTCAACAACCAAGAAACTTCTCGGGGAATCAGCATCCTGGCCCTCAAGCTGTACTACAGAGGAATAGTGATAAAAAGTATGTGGTATTGGCACAGTGACAGGCAGGTAGATCAATGGAATAGAATCGAAGACCCAGAAATGAACTCCCACAACTATGACCACGTTTTCTTTGACAAAGGAGCTTAAACCATCCACTGGAAAAAAATATAGTCTTTTAAACCAATGCTACTGGTTCAACTGGCAGTTAGCAAGCAAAAGAATGTAAATCGATCTACCCTTATCTCCTTGTACAAAGCTCTAAGGACCTCCACATAAAACCAGATACACTGAAACTAATAGAAAAGAAAGTGGGGAAGATCCTTGAGCATATGAGCACAGGGGAAAGTTTTCTGAAGAGAACACCAATATGTTATGCTCTAAGATCAAGAATTGACAAATAGAACCTCATAAAATTACAAAGGTTCTGTAAGGAAAAGGACACTGTCAATAGGATAAAGTGACAACGAACAAATTGGGAAAAGAGTTTTACCAACCTGACATCCTATAGAGGGCTCATATCTAATATATACAAAGAACTCAAGAAGTTAGACTCCAGAAAAACAAATAACCCTATTAAAATATGGCATGCAGAGCTAAACAAAGAATTCTCAACTGAGGCATACCAAATGACGGAGAAGCACCTAAAGAAATGTTCAACATCCTTAGTTCAAGGAAATTCATATCAAAACAACCCAGAGACTCCACCTTACATAAGTTAGAATGGCTAAGATCAAAAACTCCAGTGACAAAAGGTGCTGGTGAGGATGTGGAGAAAGAGGAACACTCCTCCACTGTTGGTATGATTGTAAGCTGGTATGACCATTCTGGAAATCAGTTTGGTGGCTCCTCAGAAAAATGGACATAGCACTAAAGGAGGACCCTGCTATACCACGCCTGAGCATATACCCAGAAGATGCTCCAACATGTAATAAGGACACACAGTCATAGAAACCTTATTTATAATAACCAGAAGCTGGAAAGAACCCAGATGTCCTTCAACAGAAGAAAGGGTACAGAAAATGTGGTACATTGATACAATGGAGTACTACTCAGATATTAAAAACAATGAATTCAAGAAATTCTTAGGCAAATGGATGGAACTAGAAAATATCATACTGAGTGAAGTAACCCAATCACTAAAGAACACACATGGTATGCATTTACTGATAAGTGTATATTAGTCCAGAAGCTCAGAATACCCAAGATCCAAGTCACAGACAACATGAAGCTCAAGACAAAGGAAGACCAACATATGACTACTTCATTCCTTCTTAGAAGGGGGAACAAAATACCTATTAGAGGAGATAGAGACAAAGTTTAAAGCAGAGACTGAAGGAAAGGCCATTTAGAGACTGCCCCACCTGGGGATCCATCCCATATACTGTTGCCAAAACCAAACACTATTGTGGATGCCAACAAGTGCTTGCTGATAGAAGCCTAGTATAGCTGTCTCCTGAGAGGCTCTGCCAGTGCCTAACAAATACAGAGGGGAATGATCTTAGCCATCACTTGACTGAGCACATGATCCTCAATGGAGGAGCTAGAAAAAGGACCCAAGGGGCAGAAGGGGTTGCAGCCCCATAGGAGGAACAACAATATGAACCAATGAGTACCCCCAAGAGATTCCAGGACTAAACCAGCAACCAAAGTGTACACATGGAGGGACCCATGAGCCAGCCTCATATGTAGCAGAGGATGGCCTTGTCAGACATCAATGATAGGAGAGGCCCTCGGTCCTGTCAAGGCTTGATGCACCAGTGTAGGGGAATGCCAGGACAGGGAAGCAGGAGTGGGAGGGTTGGTGAGCAGGGGGAGGCATATAGGACAGGGGATTTTTGGAGAGGAAAGGAGGAAAAGCAATAACATTTGAAATATAAATAAAGAAAATATCTAATAAAAAAGAAAGAAATGTAAACAAATGAAATACCTAATAAAAATTTACATTAAAAAATAAAGTTAATATCTCCAGTAAGGTGAAGTTATTTACTTAAATCTTATAGTCAGACTTTTACAAGAAAAATTTTATTGGGTTCAATCTAATTTGCAATTTGAAATTTATCTCAAAGAACTTCTTTTTTATTTTTATTTCTTTCTTATTGAATATATCCTTCATTTACATTTCAAATCTAATAAACTAAAGATTTTTTTAGCTTTCTTGTGTTTATGATGAAGAACAGAAAGACCCTTTCCTAGAACTTCTTATCAGTGCAGATGTGAACCCTCATGTCCCATGATCTCTGTCTTCCTGCGTCTAACTTTTCATAATGTTGGAAATCTATATTTATACCTGATAGAAGGTTGTGTTAATCAGATGTCCCATCACTGGCAGAATTCCTGAAAACAACGTGGGGAAGGAAATATTTAATTTGTCCCATAGATTCAGAGATTGCAAGCTACTGTAATTTTGGCACTGTTGACTATGGGAAGAAAAATAATTGACATGAAATTGAAAATCTAGCACTTGAATTTCACATTATAAATACAAAAATAAAAGTAAAATTTTATTGTGAACAATGACAAAATGAAATATTTCAAAAGAATTATTTATCAAGTAAGAAACATGGGTTTTTCCAGACAGGGTTTGAGGCCAGCCTCTTCTACAGAGTGTGTTCCAGGACAGCCAGGGCTATACAGAGAAACCCTGTCTTGAAAAACCAGAAAAAAAAAGAGAAAAGAAACATTTGTCTTTGAAAATGTTTCATATAGTATTAGCTATTTCATGATCATTTGATAAATATTTAATATAAGAGATTCTTTTGTTCATTTCTTAATTATTGTGAATACAATATTACAAAAGTAGACTCTAATTATCAATCTCTACCTCAAGTCCTTCTTCATCTTCTGTTTTATTCATATATCTTACCTTTTATCCAGGTTCAGAAAATGCATTGGGTATAATTATATTCATTTTGTTATAATCTAAAGTACATAGTATATATCTATATGTATGTCCTTTTCTCATTTCTCCCAGTACCTACCTACAATTTTATATTCACACATTGGTGTCTATTGTTAATGTCAATAATTCAAACATCAGAACCCTAAATCATGTAATTAATTTAATTATATAATATGTTATGTAAAAGTATATATAATTATATTACACAATTATATAATTAAATTATATATATAATTATATATATGTACACACACATATATATATATGTATATATACATATATATATGTACATATATATATATATAATGTTCTCATTTCAGAATAAAACCAGGTAACTTGCAGAGAAACTTCTGTTCCAATAATGTCCAATAAATAAAAAGAACACAAGCTAATAAAGTACTGGTAATTTATTTATTTAGATAATAATATATTTTAAGCCAGTGAAATATTTGAAAACAAAGCTTTGGACAGGTAATTTGGTCATGAAGAAGAGACCCAACAGAAGTGGATGGATACCCTTATAAGATTTTATTCCTACCTAATTCATTAGCTTTGAATTATGTTTAAAGATACAAAAGGAATTCAGTGGTCTACAATCCAGAAGCCAGACTTAACTAGAAACAAGGCTCATGGCAATCCTGTCCTTGAACTTCAGGCATCAGATGAAAAATGTTCTGTGGTTTGTAAAACACTCAGCTGATAGTAATCTATATTAATCGCTCAAATTAATGAAATGTCACGTTTTCTCTCTTTTTAGAGCTAAGCCTCAGCATCTATGTAAACGTTGATTATAGCGCTATTTCTGTGTAAATGATAATTGGAATTGATGGGTGTAAGCTGTTTCCCAGAAATGAAAAATTTCTCAACAGCTCTCCTGCCTTTCGGGTTGCAAAAGCAGAATTTGCTAGATGTAAAATTGGACCAAGTTTACTTCTACCAGTTACTAAAATTCATTCTTTGAAACAGGATATTTTTTCTATCTAGATGAAACATGAGGAAGATTTCACATCATTTTTAGTCAGTCTTGAATAACGTGATCTTTGATTACTTCAAGTCAAGCTAGTTTATTTTAGTAATCCAATAGTGTAACCACATGTAACTCTCAAAAATTCATGCATATTTTAACATTCTCCCTTTTATTGATTCTTACAGAACATGAATATCCTACCTCTTTCCATTCCCATGACTACTAAGTTGCTTTTTCCTTCCTTTTCATTTTCTATTAGGTAAAAGGTAAATGTTTTATTTTCCTAGCTTACATATCTTTATTATTTTATATTATATTTTATTTTTTTAATTTACATTCCAAATCATTTCCCCTTTCCCGTTTCCTCCCTCCCCGAAAGTCCCATAAGCCCCCTTCCCTCCGTCTTTTCTCCATTCAACCCCCTCTCGTTTCTCTGTCCTGGCGTTCCCCTACATCCAGTCTTTCCAGGACCAGGGGTCTCTCCTTCCATCTTCTTAGAAATCGATTGATATGCGAATTGTGTCTAGGGGGTTAACATCCCCTTATCAGTGACTGCATACCATGTGTGTTCTTTTGTGATTGGGTTACCTCACTAAGGATGATATTTTCAAGTTCTGACCATTTGCCTAGGAATTTCGTGAATTCATTGTTTTTAATTGCAGAGTAGTATTCCATTGTGTAGATATACCACATCTTCTAAATCCATTCCTCCGTTGAGGGACATCTATTTTTATTAATTATTTTTATACACTCCATATTTTATTCCCCACCCCGCCAACCCCTGTCCACCCTTTGACTGTTCCACATCCCATACCTCCTCCCCTCTTCCTGTCTTCTAGGGGATGTCCCTACTACCACCCCACCTGACCTCTAAACTCCCTGGGGTCTCCAGACTCTTGAGGGATAGGTGCATCATCTCAGAATGATCACAGACCTGGCATTCCTCTATTGTAGGTGTGCTAGGGGCCTCATATCAGCTGGTGTATGCTGTCTGTTTGGTGGTCAGGTATTTGAGAGATCCCAGGGGTCTAGAATAATTGAGACTGCTGGTCCTCCTACAGGGTTACCCTCAGCTTCATTCAGGCTTCCCTAATTCAACAGCAGGGGTCAGCTGCTTCTGTCCATTGGTTGGATGCAAATATCTGCATCTGACTCTTTCAGCTGTTTGATAGGTTGTCTGGAATGGTGTCATGCTAGGTCCCTTTTTGTGAGCGTGCTATAGCCTCAGTAATAGTGTCAGGACATGGGACCTCCCTTTGAGCCAAATCCCACTTTGGTTAGAAAAGAGGAGAGGAAGAAGGATATGTGAATCATCATGACGAGTTCATTCATGAGATGAATATAGGTTGGACTAGCAGTGTATGAATTCAGGTAAGTGACTCTATCAGTCACTTTTCAGATTGAGTCTGTGGTAGCAGAGGTGAAATATAGATTTTAAAGGATGTTAAGTGTGGAATACCAAAGGGGAGTGTTTGCAAGCGGCAAGAAGTATTAGAAGTACCCAACCATTACATTAGTCAAGGCATAAGAAAACTAACTGTCGTGTGTGTGTGTGTGTGTGTGTGTGTGTGTGTGTGTGTGAGAGAGAGAGAGAGAGAGAGAGAGAGAGAGAGTTTCATTCAGGAATTCAAATAGCTCTTGGGCTATATATACATGAGACCTGCTTAGAGCACAGGATGGGTTAGCTAATTCACATTACATCTCACCATCCTCAATGACCTATTTCTGTAGTCTGTGTATAAAGACCTCTCTTTGGAAAGTCTATTCTTTTTCCAATTAGAGTTCTGTGTCAAAACCATTTTCATATAGCACAAGGATTGATTTCCCAAATAATTCATCCTTGAACTACTAAAAGAGTAGGCTCATTTCCTCAAAAGGTTCTGAGAGGGGCCAGTACTCAGTATCCTGTCTCCCCCAGTTGGTAAGTACAGCAAGCAAAGGTATCATTTCCAAACTTTATAATTTAATTAGGAGATATTATCCAACAGTATTGGAAATAAAAAGACACTAAGAGTCACAGACCAGGCTCTTCAAGTGGTAGCTTTTCGACTCCCATCACTGTGCTTAAACAGAGAGAATAAAAGCTCATACAAGTTGGATTAGATAAGACAGGAAGTGTTAGTGAACAAATCAAAATGTCTATCCTCAAAGATTTTGGAATAGTTATCTCCAGGTTTTGCTCCTGAAATCTCTCATAGAGAGCATCATGTCCTCTGTCTAACTTGGGCATTTTTCATATCTTTTCTCAATTAAAAATTGTATTTCAGTTAATATCTAAGCTACAGTTAGAATTTATTTTATGTATGTTTATACACTTTATTCACTGAGCACATGGTCCCCAATGGAGCTAGAGAAAGGACCCAAGGATCTGAAGGCTTTGCAGCCCCATAGAAGGAACAACAATATGAACCAACCAGTACCCCCAGAGATCCCAGAGATTAAACCACCAACCAAATATTATACTTGGAGGGAAGCATGGCTCCAGCTGCACATGTAGCAGAGGATGGCCTTGTCGGACATCAATGAGAGGAGAGGCTCTTGATCCTCATGCCCCAGTGTAGGGGAATGCCAGCACAGAGAAGCAAGAGTGGGTGTGTTGGTGAGCAGGGCAAGGGGGGATGTGATAGAGGGGTTTGGGGGGGGAAAGAAGAAAGGGGATAACAATTGAAATGTAAATAAAGAAAAAAAATCTAATAAATAATCATACTCAAACTTGTCATCACTTTGAAACTGTTAGTCACTTATTAATCAGTGGTTATAATTGAACTAGTGCTTTACATTTTATATACTGATAATTCCATATTCCCATAGTGGAATTCTGCAAGATTAGACCAAGCACATCTGAGAAAACAACACAGTGAAATTTTAGAATAAGTGTAGGCTTATTGAATCAAATCTCATGTCTGATACAGTTATTATGCTATCTGTAAAACATCTATATTCTAAGAACAAAATACTTTATCATATTTTAAATAGACAAAGACTGTCTACAGCAGACATAATGAATGTTCATAATGAAACAAGAGCTAATTCCTAAATATTACTTAACTCTACTTTTCTTTAATAATAAAGACTACTTTTGTGAAGCAAGAATCAACTGATCTAAATATGGCACTTAATGACTGTTATGATTTTCACACAAGCCTGAGTAGCTACCAGATTATACATAGACAACACAGTTAATAGTTCAGTTATTGTGCCTAAACATATTACACGAGTATTGATCAAGGGGATATGTCAGTGATTTATCAAAAGTTTATTTGTCTAATCTACCACTTAAAGTAGTATCTGATGGGTTCTTAGAAGCAAAAGTGGATGATGAACATCTCTTTAGGTGCTTCTCAGCCATTAGATAATCACAAAAGAACACACATGGTATGCAGTCACTGATAAGGGGATATTAACCCAGAATCTCGGAATACCCTAGACACAACTCGCATATCAATAGATTTTCAAGAAGATGGAAGGAGAGACCCCTGGTCCTGGAAAGACTGGATGTAGGGGAATGCCAAGACAGAGAAGCGAGAGGGGGTTGAATGGGGAAAAGAGGGAGGGAAGGGGACTTATGGGACTTTCGGGGAGAGAGGAAACGGGAAAGGGGAAATGATTTTGAATGTAAATAAAAAAATCTTAGAAAATAAAATAAAATTAAAAAAAGAAGCAGAAGTGGAATTTATATAAAATTATTCACGTATGTTCCAAATCCTCTTAGAACATTTTAAGTAATGATTTGAGATTGTGGGTTCCATAAACTTATATGTAGAGTTACCTTGCATATACTCCTGAAAGGAAATGTTCTACCCCTTCTATTCACTTCCTGAGAATCACACAAAGTTAGCTAGGCAATCCAATTAGTTTTTCAATGTCACAGGCAACCATCATAAAATATAATAAAAATTATGAAGATCAAGACATTCCCTGTTTTAAATTAAACCCTACTCTTCTCATATGTAAATCATTAAACAAAATATGTTTAATGGAAAAATAACAAAGTACAACTGAGGTCATTCTATGCAAGAAAATATATTTAAACTGTTTTCAATAGAAGTTTTACTTTTAAAATATGTACAATGTACAGTTAATGATCAAATATGGACCTTAAATTTTTGTTAGATTTGCAGTTTTTTCTTACAAATAATTAGCATTGTAAGAAAATATCACATATCGATTTATTATTATTTTAAAAAGAATTAAATCATAGTGACAGAAACCAATCACCCGATGGTTGTAAATATTTATTTCCCTCTTGAAATTGCATACTGCTTGGAGAAAACAGTAAATTATGTGAAAATTATAAATATATTTCTTGCTAATGATAATGTTACAATATTTAAATTTTGTGGTTCTAGCAACATCATGATCTTTAAACTTTGATTTTAATGGAAGCTAACCAGGGTCTCACCTATCAGGAGCCAGCACTCAGTGGTAGGGGATGGTGATCTTGAACTTTCATTTCAGAAAAGGTTTTACTGTGGAATTCCTTGTCTGGCTACTGATGAAGCACCATCCTTTAAAGACACATTAGAATCCAGAATGCAGTTAAATTGAGAATGAGGACCCAATATGAATTAAGGAGAAAACTTAAATCTGTGTAGTATCTTATAAACGAGAGATGACAGAGGAAGGGAAACAGAAATCAGGTTTCCTGGAAACAATCAATTCCCATTATGATAAAACATAGAGTCTAAGAGAATAATTAGCATCATGGCAAGATCAATTTTCCTCAACACAGTATTTTATTACATAGCTACATGACTGCATACTAATTAAAACTGATCAGTCTAATTAGAATCCCATTAACAGGAAAGGTAATGGCATCGAATGTTCAAATATTCAAGTAGCAGTGACTGTAGAGGCTTTTTAAAGAAAATGTGTTTTAATTTTTTGAAAGAAAACACAATCATATAGAATATCTAAGGAAGTAGAGACACAAGAGAAGCCATCCACAAGGAGTCTACTAATCATAAACTCCAAAAACTCATAGACAAAAAGGAAAACAATGTATAGTAATGTATAGTGTTCCAAGTATAGTGTTCCAATGTATAGTGTTCCAAGTATTCTAGAAATTACAAAATCATAATTCCTGAGAGTTACAGGCAAAAGAATAGGTAGTTCACTGTTATCTTTGAATACAAAAGGAGTGCCTGGTCATAAAAAAGCAAAGCAAAGCAAAACAAAAAAGATTGAAATTTTATCATTTAAAAAATTCAGGATTAATTAAGCTTATTATATTTAGAAATATAGGATTAAAATTAAATTATAAATACAATAATAAAATAATTCATTTGATTTAGGTCCACTGTGAAAAAGAGAAGATTAAATTAAGAAATCTGTGATATTTTAATATTGAAAATAGCATGGTGCTTGAAAGATTAAAGGAAAATCAAATCATAAACGTATTATTCAAGATGCATTACTTTAACAACTCACAATTTCCCCTTTTCTTTTTTTCCTTTTTTTTAATTTTACTTTATTTTCTAAGTTTTTTTTATTTACATTCAAAATCATTTCCCCTTTCCCGTTTCCTCCCTCCCCGAAAGTCTCATAAGCCCCCATCCCTCCCTCTTTTCCCCATTCAACCCCCTCTCACTTCTCTGTCCTGGCATTCCCCTACATCCAGTCTTTCTAGGACCAGGGGTCTCCCCTTCCATCTTCTTGGAAATCTATTGATATGTGAATTGTGTCTAGGGTATTCTGAGATTCTGGGTTGATATCCCCTTATCAGTGACTGCATACCATGTGTGTTCTTTTGTGATTGGGTTACCTCACTAAGGATGATATTTTCAAGTTCTGACCATTTGCCTAGGAATTTCGTGAATTCATTGTTTTTAATTGCAGAGTAGTATTCCATTGTGTAGATATACCACATCTTCTGAATCCATTCCTCCACTGAGGGACATCTGGGTTCTTTCAAGCTTCTGCCTATTATAAATAAGGCTGCTATGAACATAGTGGAGCATGTGTCCTTATTGCATGAAGGGGAAGCCTCTGGGTACATGCCCAGGAGTGGTATAGCTGGATCCTCTGGGAGTGTCATGCCCAGTTTTCTGAGAAACCACCAGACAGCTTTCCAGAGTGGTTGTACCAGCTTGCAATCCCACGAGCAGAGGAGGAGTGTTCCTCATTCTCCACATCCTCGCCAACAACTGCTGTCTCCTGTGTTTTTGATCTTAGCCATTCTGACTGGTGTGAGATGGAATCTCAGGGTTGTTTTGATTTGCATTTTCCTAATGACTAAGGATGATGAACATCTCTTTAGGTGCTTCTCATCCATTAGATATTCTTCAGGTGAGAACTCTTTGTTTAGCTCTGGACCCCATTTTTTAATAGGGTTAATTGCCTCTCTGGAGTTTAACTTCTTGAGTTCTTTGTATATATTGGATATTAGCCCTCTGTCGGATGTAGGGTTGGTAAAGATCATTTCCCAGTTAGTTGGTTGCCGCTTTGACTTTTTGACAGTGTCTTTTGCCTTGCAAAAACTTTGTAATTTAATGAGGTCCCATTTGTCAATTCTTGATCTTAGAGCATAAGCTATTGGAGTTCTATTCAGGAAATTCTCCCCTGTGCCCAAGTGTTCAAGGTTCTTCCCTAGTTTCCTTTCTATTAGTTTCACTGTGTCTGGTTTTATGTGGAGGTCCTTGATCCACTTGGAATTGAGCTTAGTGCAAGGAGATAAGAATGGGTCAATTTGCATTCTTCTGAATGTTGACCTCCAGTTCAGCCAGCTCCATTTGTTGAAAAGGCTATCTTTTTTCCACTGGATGGTTTTAGCAACTTTGTCAAAGATCAAGTGACCATAGGAGTGTGGATTCATTTCTGGGTCTTCAATTCTGTTCCATTGATCTACATGCCTGTCACTGTACCAATACCATGCGGTTTTTAACACTATTGCTCTGTAGTACAACTTGAGGTCCAGGATACTGATTCCCCCAGAGGTTCTTTTACTCTTGAGAATAGTTTTAGGTATCCTGGGTTTTCTGTTATTCCAGATGAATTTTTGAACTGCTCTTTCTAACTCTATGAAGAATTGAGTTGGGATTTTGATGGGGATTGCATTGAATCTGTATATTGCTTTTGGCAAGATGGTCATTTTTACTATATTAATCCTGCCAATCCATGAGCATGGCAAATTTTTCCATCTTCTGAGGTCTTCTTCTATTTCTTTCTTCAGAGACTTGAAGTTCTTGTCATACAGATCTTTCACTTGTTTGGTTAGAGTCACACCAAGATACTTTATATGGTTTGTGGCTATCGTGAAGGGTATCATTTCTCTTACTTCTTTCTCAGCCTGCTTATCCTTTGAGTTTAGGAAGGCTACTGACTTGCTTGAGTTGATTTTATATCCAGCCACTTTGCTGAAGTCGTTTATCAGCTGTAGGAGTTCTCTGGTGGAGTTCTTTGGGTCGCTTAAGTATACTATCATATCGTCCGCAACTAGTGATAGTTTGATTTCTTCCTTTCCAATTTGTATCCCTTTGACCTCCTTTTGTTGTCTAATTGCTCTAGCTAGAACTTCAAGTACTATATTGAAAAGATATGGAGAGAGAGGGCAGCCTTGTCTAGTCCCTGATTTCAGTGGGATTGCTTCAAGTTTCACTCCATTCAGATTGATGCTGGCTACCAGTTTGCTGTAAATTGCTTTTACTATGTTATATATGGGGCACGAATTCCTGATCTTTCCAAGACCTTTAGCACGAAAGGCTGCTGAATTTTGTCAAATGCTTTCTCAGCATCTAATGAGATGACCATGTGGTTTTTTTCTTTGAGATTGTTTATATAGTGGATTACATTGATGGATTTCCTTATATTGAACCATCCCTGCATCCCTGGGATGAAGCCTACTTGATCATGGTGAATGATCGTTTTGATGTGTTCTTGGATTCGGTTGGCAAGAATTTAATTGAGTATTTCTGCATCGATATTCATAAGAGAGATTGGCCTGAGATTCTCTTTCTTTGTCGGATCTTTGTGTGCTTTTGGTATTAGTGTAATTGTGGCTTCATAGAACGAGTTGGGTAGTGTTCCTTCTGTTTCTATTTTGTGGAACAGTTTGAAGAGTATTGGTGTTAGGTCTTCTTTGAAGGTCTGATAGAATTCTGCACTAAAACCATCTGGACCTGTGCTTTTTTTGGTTGGAAGACTTCCAATCACTACTTCTGTTTCTTCAGGGGTTATAGGATGGTTTAGATGGTCTATTTGATCCTGATTTAATTTTGGTATTTGGTATCTGTCAAGGAAATTGTTCATTTCCTCGAGATTTTCTAATTGTGTTGAATACAGGTTTTTGTAGTAGGATCTGATGATTTTTTTGAATTTCCTCAGTTTCTGTTGTTATCTCTCCCTTTTCATTTCTGATTTTATTAATTTGGATACTGTCTCTGTGCCCTCTGGTTAGTCTGGCTAAGGGCTTATCTATCTTGTTGATTTTCTCAAAGAACCAACTCCTTGTTTTGTTGATTCTTTGTATGGTTTTATTTGTTTCTACTTGATTGATTTCAGCCCTGAGTTTGATGATTTCCTGCCTTCTACTCCTCTTTGGTGTATTTGCTTCTTTTTGTTCCAGGGCTTTCAGGTGTGCCATTAAGCTGCTTGTGTATGTTGTCTCCTGTTTCTTTTTGGTGGCACTCAGGACTATGAATTTTCCTCTTAGCACTGCTTTCATTGTGTCCCATAAATTAGGGTATGTTGTGTCTTCATTTTCATTAACTTTCAAAAAGTCTTTGATTTCTTTCTTTATTTCCACCTTGACCAAGTTATCATTGAGTAGAGCATTGTTCAGCCTCCATGTGTATGTGGGTTTTCTGTTGTTTTTGTTGCCATTGAAGACCACCCTTATTCCATAGTGATCTGATAGGAGGCATGGAATTAGTTCGATCTTCTTATATCTGTTGAGGTCTGATTTGTGACCAAATATATGGTCGATTTTGGAGAAGGTACCATGAGGTGCTGAGAAGAAGGTGTATTCTTTAGCTCTAGGATGAATTGTTCTATATATATCTGTTAGTTCCATTTGGTCCAAGGCTTCAATTAGATTCACTGTGTCCCTGTTTAGTTTCTGCTTTCCTGAACGATCCATTTCAGAGAGCGGGGTGTTGAAGTCACCCACTATTATTGTGTGAGGTGCGATGTGTGATTTGAGCTTTAGTAAAGTTTCTTTTATGAATGACGGTGCCCTTGCATTTGGAGCATAGATATTCAGAATAGTGAGTTCTTCTTGGTGGATTTTTCCTTGATTAGTATGTAGTGTCCTTCTGTGTCTTTTTTGATGACTTTAGGTTGGAAGTCAATTTTATCTGACATTAGGATGGCTACTCCGGCTCGTTTCTTGGGACCATTTGCTTGTAAAATTGTTTTCCAACCTTTTACTCTGAGATAGTGTTTGTCTTTGACACTGAGGTGCGTTTCCTGCATGCAGCAAAATGCTGGGTCCTGTTTATGTATCCAGTCTGTTAGTCTATGTCCTTTTATTGGGGGATTGAGACCATTGATATTAAGAGAGATTAAGGCATAGTGATTATTGCCACCTGCCATTCTTGATGCTATCTTTATGTTTGAGTGGTTATCTACTTTCGGGTTTGAAGCAAGAAGGTTACTATCTCATTTTTTCCTGGGTATTGTTTCTTTCCTTGTATTGGCGGTTTCCACCTATTATCCTTTGCAGGGCTGGGTTTGTGGAAAGATATTGTGAAAATTTGGTTTTATCATGGAATATCTTGGTCTCTCCATCTATGGTGATTGAGAGTTTTGCTGGGTAGAGTAGTCTAGGCTGGCATTTGTGCTCTCTTAGTGTCTGCATGAGATCTGCTCAGGATCTTCTGGCTTTCATAGTCTCTGGAGAGAAGTCTGATGTGATTCGGATAGGTCTTCCTTTGTATGTTACTTGGCCCTTTTCTTTTACTGCTTTTAATATTCTTTCTTTGTTTAATACATTTGATGTTTTGATTATTATGTGACGGGAGGTATTTCTGTTCTGGTCCAGTCTGTTTGGAGTTCCGTAGGCTTCTTGTAAGTTCATCGGCATCTCTCTCTTTAGGTTAGGGAAGTTTTCTTCCATAATTTTGTTGAAGATGTTTACTGGCCCTTTAAGTTGCAAATCTTCACTCTCATCTATACTTATAATCCTTAGGTTTGGTCTTCTCATTGTGTCCTGGATTTCCTGGATGTTTTGGGTTACACGTTTTTTGCATTTTGCATTTTCTTTGACTGTTGAGTCGATGCTTTCTATGGTATCTTCAGCACCTGAGATTCTTTCTTCCATCTCTTGTATTCTACTGTTGATGTTTGCATCTATGACTCCTGATTTCTTCCCAAGGTTTTCTATCTCCAAAGTTGTCTCCCTTTGTGATTTCTTAGTTGTTTCTACTTCCTTTTTTAGTTCATGGATGGATTTGCTGAGATCCTTCACTTGTTTGTTTCTATTTTCCTGTATTTCGTTAAGGTATTTTTTGCATTACCTCTTTCAGGATTTCTGCCTGTTGACCCACGTTCTCCTGCATTTCTCTGAGCGATTTTTGTGTTTCCTCCTCATGGGAATCCATCTGTTGATCCATCGCCTCCTGCATTTCTTTAAGCAGTTCTTGTGATTCCTTTGTATGGGCATCTATCCGTTGATTCATTTCTTTAAGCACTTTTTGTGTTGCCTCCCTATGGGCTTCCATCTGTTGACCCATATTCTTCTGCATTTCTTTATGCAGTTTTTGTGAGTCCTTTGAAAGGGCATCTAACCTTTGATTCATTTCTTTAAGCGATTTTTGTGTTGTCTCCTTGTGGGCCTCCATCTGTTGATTCATGTTCTCCTGCATTTCTCTAAGCAATTTTTGTGTTTCCTTTGTAAGGGCTTCTAACCCTTGATTCATGGTCTCCTGTAATTCTTTATTAGATTTATTTGTGTCATTCTTGTGAACCTCTAATAGCATCATGAGAAGTGATTTTAAATCCAGATCTTGTCTTTCGGGTGTGGTTGGGTATCCAGGACTTGCTGCTGTTGGAGAGTTGGGTTCGGATGGTGCCATATTACTTTGATTTCTGTTAATAACGTTCCTACGTTTGCCTTTTGCCATCTGGTTACCTCTGGTGTTAGTTGTTCCTGCTGTCACTGGCTGTTGGTTGGACCTCCTGTGAGCCTGCAAAGCTATTTCTCGCCCCCCTGGATTACCAGGATTCCCCTGGCACCGATTTCTTGGGCCTGCCCTGCTCCTGAGTGACTTTGGAGCACTGATGTGCCTTGCCCCAAGAGATGTTATATTGGGGAGTCCCTGCACATCCAAAGGCTCAGCGTAGTGGATTCCTGGAGCAGAGGTCACCAAAGGGAGGCTGGTAGGCTCCTGCCCTGTGCAGGGGTGTGTGATCTCTCCTAGATGCGGGGCGAGGGGGCATCCCTCTGCAGGGCAGAAGTCCCACAGCAGGGCTGGCGCATTGATTACTGCAGACCTGCCCAGCTCTTGGAGCAGGTTACACACAACCTGCCTGAGGCCCAAGCAATATTATGCCTGACTGTCTCTGAGCCTGGCAGTCCCAACTCCCTGGACACTGGAGCAAAGATGGCGGGGTGCACTCTTCACTCTCTCGGCGGTGCAGGTCACCCTGCAGGGGGGATGGCCCACAGCAGAGCTGGAGCCCAGAGGACCACAGCGTTGTCCAGTTCTTGGGAGCCGATGGAAGCCCCAACAGGCTCTGTCCCAAGCGATGTTATATTGGGGAGAACCTGGGTACCAGTCTCCTCAGTGCGGTAGATCCCGGAACAGAGGTCGCCAAAGGGAAGCTGGTAGGCTCCCGCCCAGTGCAAGGGGGGGGGGGGTGCTCCCTCTGCAAGGCAGAAGTCCCACTGCTGAGCTGGCGCGCTGGTTACTGCAGATCTGCCCAGCTCTTGGAGCAGTTTACACACAAGCTGCCTGAGACCGAAACGATATTATGCCTTTCTATCTCCGAGCCTGGCTGTCCCAACTACCTGGACACTGGAGCAAAGATCACACTTTCCCCTTTTCACTCACCTATTTGAAAAACTAAGCTGTGTCAACAGTAAATGCTTAGTTCTCATGACATAGATATCTGGCATTTGATGAACTTTCATCCAGGTGATAGATACACTTCTATTTTTTATTTTATTTTGTATAGAATGGAAAGTTTTAGGGGAAAATGTCAATTATTCTTGCATAGACTCTACCTCACAGGTGCCTGGCAGGAACTTGATGGGATTCAGTCTTCTGAAGACTTGCAAGGGTAATTCTCAACCTTTACTATATATTGCCATTGTCTGGACATTCTAAAGATCTGTAGTATTGCCCAGGCTAGAGTCATTGCCCAATGATATGGAACATTATAAGTCCATGATTCCCTAGGACCCATGGTGCCCCTTTCTGGTGAATTCTCTTCAAATATGCAGATTGCCTAGAATGCCTAGGCACTAGCATTTTAGGAAAATCACAATCATTGCAAATATGATCAATTGTGTTATATTTTCCCCCTACCTTTGTCAAAAAAGTCTCATGTTGAAAGTTTTAAGTTCCTGTCTACCATTTGACTTGAAAAGTTCAACCTTCAACCCTTTATGCATTTTTTCATGTTTATACTGGGTATTCAATGTAAAAGGAATGGTAGATAATACATTAAGCTTCACCCTAAATGTTTATGTACCACACATCCTCATTATTCTTCTTATAGTATTTAAATAATCTCAGATGTTTTTACCAAATTAGATGATCAATTTGGAGTATGTGTGTGTCTGTTCTTAATAGGACAACCTGACTAAATGAAGTATAATCTAACAAAAGAAATGCCTAGATACAACATAGCTTGGTTTGCTTCTCTGGTCAAGTCCCAGAGATTCAGCAGAGGAGAATAAAAGAATGAGACTTTGATTCAGTTTCCATGCATGTGTTCCAGCATCAGCAGCACCCTCAGCTTCAACATGTAACTTCCAAGTGTGATGTAAAATGGAGCGTAAATGACAACTAATACAATGATATTTTCATAGATTTTCTTCCTGACATAAAATATTACACTCTGTCCATAGGTAATAAACAAAAGCTTGACCCAAAATCTAATCTAACCTCAAGTAAGTTGACAAGTGCCCTTAAAAATTTGTCTAGAATAGAGTGTGAAGAAATACAATATTCTTAATCACGTTATACAATTCAGTTTACTAAATACAATTTGACAGTTTTCACTTTTATAGAAAACACCATATTCTTGCTCAAAACAGAAAATCCCAGATTCCTTCTGTCCTTGCAATACAGTTAGATTAAAAATGTTGATGTCTCCTTTTTCACTCATATCTTCTGCAATCCCATGAGAATTTTCTTAGTGAAATTTCCTAAGCTCTAAAACTTTTGCCATCTGCTCACTTCACCATGGCACACTAAAATCTATCATGAGCTGGAAGAGTTGCTGTTGGATGGTTCTGAGAAGTATACTGAGCCCACAACCTTTACAAGTCATTCATCTGGATACGACTAGATGCAAGGAAGATCTTTTATTGTTATACAATCCAAAGGTATTTAGATTCTGAGTTTAGAGAATTCTGAACAATTTTTTGTAGAAATATCTATAAACTTCTATATATTCCTTTTTTATAAAAAAGTATTTAATTCTATTTATTCATCTCATATAATAACACACTGAAAGGTCTTTTTAAGACAAACTCAAATTTTGCTTGTTTTGGTCTCATTTTGTTGACACTTCACTTTCATCTTACATTTAAGGTACAAACATGAGAAGGCCAACTTGTCTCACCTTTCTTTGAAAGCTGGAACTTGATTTTCAATAGCAGAAGCTCTTCTACTACTCAACCCATTGACAAGACTTTTGAGTAGTTAGTCAAGGCCAGGAATTAATTCCTAAATTCTAAAATTATTATCATTTAAATATTGTTCTCACAAATAAAATGATTCCTAATGACATTCTTCTATACTCATAGATTATCGCCTTGCTCAGTGATCATCAGGTAGCTTCTTCCTGTACCAGATTGGAACATACAGAGAACGACATCCAGAAAATATTAGAATCCTTGCAACAATGAGCCTAAATGGGACATCTCCTTCAAATCCTTCCCTCTCAAGGCTCAGGCAATACTGAAGAAGAGATCTCTTTACACATTTCTTCTATGTAAGAATGATGTTTATTTAATATTGATATAGAAAATATTTCAATTGTCCTTGGCATTTGGAATCTCCCATATTCCTGATGTGTATATATTTAGAAAGGTTATAATTTTTTCTTGACTGATAAATATGAGTTTATTTCATGATAAATCCTAGTCTTCCATGAGGAAACATGACACACAGAATCATATAACTGACACACATAATGTTTGTATATAGAGGATGAAGTGCAGGTTCGGACGAAATAGTAAATTTCACAACCAGCTCTAACACTTCTCATTTCATTCAACATCTTCAATTTCTATCTATCAAGTGTCATTTTGTACATGTTAAAATTATCACAAAGGAAATGCTTAAAAACCAATTTCAGAATAACTTCTAAATACTTTTAAGTGAAGCTTTTGTGTATGGCTACTCCTGAAAATACCAAATGTGACTCTAAATCATGTCACATCGTACCCTTTCAACAAAGAGAAAGCAAATATTATATTGGAATATATGAGGTCCTCCATGGAAATCATTAGGATTTCAATTCATGATTTGGTAAGTAAAAATACCTTTATGTCCACTGGAATTTCCAAGTATATACTGTTGTGATCAGCTGGGAGAATACATTCTATGGAGGTGTGGGGGAAGGGGATGCCTCAGTGGGCCCATGCCGAGACATCCCTTCCCACTGAGGGACCAGACACACACTGGTATAATATAGAATAGAGTTTATTTTTGGCATGAGGAGGGGAGTTAAGAGGGTAGTAGAGTCAGAGAAAGGCAGAGAGAAGGAGAGAGTAGAGAAGTAGAGGCAGGCCATGACCACATGGAGAGAGGGGCGAGGGGAGGAGAACCCAAGAACTGGCAGGAGAGTGAGAGTAAAAGAACAGATGTAAGAGAAGTAAGAGGGATAAGAGAGATAAGAGAGAGAGGAGGGGCTGAGAAGCCCTTTTAATAGTAGGCCAGGCCTACCTGTCTGTTGCCAGGTAACTGTGAGGTGGAGCTTAGACAGAATCCTAACATATACTATAAAATTAAACCATAGAGTCCTCCTAGTAATAAATATTCCACTCAGAATATTTAAAATTCTAGTGATGAGAATTTTTTTCTCTCAAAGCCTTTGAAATGTTTTATGATCCATAATCCATGTGTCAGAAAGTCCGTTTGCCTCTACTTAAGAATAGCACGTACTGAATTAGATTACTTGATATCAAACTTCACTATAACCATTTCTTCTAGAATAAGCCTTTATTTTTTTCCTGAATTATTCATTTTTTTCTAAGTATGAACCTATATTTGTATTGGTATAATAATTGAGGCTAAGCACTTTATAAAGAAAAAGATATATTTAATATGGAACCATCCTCTCTTGAGGCCTTTTAAAGGAATTCTAAACCTTATTCAATTTGCTACGCATCTTTCCACCACACACAACAATCAGAAAGCCTACTTTCCTGTCAGTTGAAACGGGAAAGGGGAAGTGATTTGGAATGTAAATTAAAAAAATAAAATAAAATTAAATTAAAAAAAAATATTCTTTCAATTTTAGAACTCTACATAAGGACTTTTAATTGTCTCAAACCTAACAATAATATCTAATTTAGGTGAAATCACAGGACTCCACTAAGCATTTCATGGAAGTTATAGAATAAATAGACAAAAATATCTAAATATCTTTATATTTTGAAAAACATGTGTTGTTCAATTATATGTTAAGATGCGTTAACTATATACATAAGTTTTTGTACACTATAATCAAAACTTCAGTATTTATGATTTCATTCTAATAATGCTTTGACATTCTTTTCTTCTTTTCCTTTCAAGTGTGCATAACTAATAAAGCTGTTTGCTTAAAAGACCCTCACAAGGGGGGCGGTGGACACTAGACTCCAAACAAGAAAATTTGGAATCACTAAAAAGTACCTATTCAGGAAGAACATTGTATTTAGATAAAAAGTATAGAGGTTGGCAGATATGAGGAAAGAGTCACAAGAAGTCTAATTACTTTGAGGAGTTCAGTCAGTGGATAGAAAATGAAAACGGCTAGGAATGTATCCTTATACCACTTCCTTGTGGAAGTAATGGAAGTAATGGACTGTCCGCTTTGAATTTCAAAGCAGAGTAAATATACAGGATACTGATGACCACCTAAGTGTTAATCACAGCATATAGGCTGGAGTTTGGCTCAGTGAGATGAGAAGTAAGTAGCTTAGGTCAAAGCCTAGATGGCCTGTTTTAACTAGACCAAAGGAGATAGAATATAGCTTGATTTCAAATGATTTATATCAGATCTAAGATGATAGCAAGCCAAAAATTCTGTTCAAGAATAGTATGATACTCATTATGGTAAATTCCAAATGGTTTTGACTCTATTAAATTATTCCTCTTCTCAACAACTGATAAAAATCAAGAACTCATTTTTAGCTATCACAGTTTATTGTTATACAATAGAATTATGGCATTTTAAATAGCTTTGTGATTTAGCTATGAAAACTATTTTCCTATGTACATTACTATTAATTTCTAGAAATCCTTTCTTAGTTTTCTGCTTTGACCAATTATGTCAGCCAGAGCTGAAGATATGAACACTCTAATGTCAGTTCTTCTGAAAGTCATTGCCTTTTCCTCCTTTAAATCTTTCTCAGTCTCCCTCTAGTAACTTGATAGTCAACTTCCTTCTAGCAGAATGACTTGCATGTTTTTATGGAGAAATATTATATTTTACAAATATTACTTCCACAATATAAAACATGGATTACTACTGTAGCTAACTAAGAGTTCTTAATGTGCCTAGTATGATTTAATATTACTAACTATCCAATAAGCATTAATATTCAAATATGGAACTAAAAGAGAACATTCCCAGGAACTCCTAAAATCTTGAAGCTTTCCATACTGTTAAAAGTTTAAAGTGAAAATGGACACATTTAGTGTTTTCATAAGCTGTACACGGTAATGTTTTTATATCCTAGAAATATTTCAGTTTTTTTTATTGAGAACCATAACTCAAGAAAATTGAATATTTGCAAATATCAGTGAATATTATTAAGAAACCTTCCAATACAATTGGAATTGTGATCTATTGCAAAACAACAGAAAGATACAGAGCCATGTATCAAAACTGTGAGAAATATTACTTATTAGCACAGTAAAGTTGTCTTCTCTTGAAATATTATTCATAATATTTTCAAAATGTACCACACATTTGTATAGACTTCTCTATACTAGAGGTACTCTGCTGTAAATATAAGATAATAATAATAGTAACCTAATTCTATAACGTCTCCCTGCTCTCATGTACCCTCAACTTATTCAGTCCACAAGGGTAGTGGGAGCAGAAAATCAATGGTGGTTCAGAACCATGTGAGTACCTACAGTGAATGACCATGCTGGGACTGCTTGTCAGTAGGCAGGTCAACTTTACTTAGGGTGATTGAAGGCTTATAAAGTCTTGGGAGACTGTAGATTGGGAAATACAGAATGGGACTAGGTCATTAGCTGGAGGCTTAGGGTACTTGGCTTACCTCATTCACATGACAAAGCATTTCAGAAATCTCAAGTGCTAACTGAACAGGTTTTGTCTGGTGAAAGAATATTGATCCTATAAACTAATTGAGGCTACATGAGTGACATTCCTTAGATAGAGGCGAGTGTGGGGACTTAGAATTCCTCAGCCAAGGTCAAAGAAGGAGAAAACATGCTAACAAGGGAGTCTCCCACTTTGCGTAGATCACTGAGGCTAGCTGGTCATAGTGGACTTTGACCTTAATTAGCAGAGTCTTCCCACAATGTAAGAATAGCTCACCATTAGTAGTCAGATCACGCTCAAACTTGCAGTATGGTAGTAGCTACTTCCTGATCAGATTGTAGTAATTTTCACAAATAGACTCCTGAAACAACTATTAGAACTTTCGCCTTAAAATTTCATATGTATCATTCTAATGGACTATTTGTTATAAGTAGGCTTTTAAATCAATAATATCTCTACTCTGTATAAATAGGCTTTTATTCTTATATAAAATTATTTTGTTTCTTCAATTTGTTGCCTGCTATCTGGACTTGACTTAAAAAAATATTTAAATCATTGAAGAATACCAGTGGGAGTCCCACTAACTGAAAAGTTGCATTACAACCTCCAGGAACATCCAAGTATTACTTAAATGTCTAATGCAGACAGGCTTACGTTGTCTGGTAAGACTTATGTTCTGGCAAGAAACTCCAGTAGTAAATCACCGCAGTGACTTCTGATAGGAAAACAATTGGGCAGATGTTGAATGATGTATGACCACACTTAACACCATCCATCAGCTTCTTGTATTACTCTAATGAAAGGTGAGGAAATGGATTTTAGGGTTTGTTTGTGAGTGTGTGTATGTTGTGTGTGTGTGTGTGTGTGTGTGTGTGTGTGTTTACTGAAAAAGTTAAAATACAGGCATTTGTAAGGGAAAACAAAATCTGAGGTAAGAGCTATTGCATTATTGAATATATCACAAAGGCCTTTTTCCTCCTTTTTAATTGAGAACAGATAAAGTTGATTGATTGTGCTACATATTTCATTTCAAAATGGTACCACTCACGGAGGATTCATTTACTTGATACCTATCCACTGAGGACACTGGGTTGTTGCCTATAAATGGATCATAATCATGGTTTTCATATTAATTGAAATGAATATTTTCTCTCTTGAAAACACTGAAACTTTTAAAATACCTTGAAGTATGGATATGCAACTGGAGTTTTACAATGAAAACAGATTCAAACATGTCAATGTGAATAATTTATTATGTTTTGAATTACTCAATTAACTTTAAATTAAATATCGCCTGCAACCAAGAAAGTACAAAATTATGTTTGGTTCCACAACTGTGTACAAAGTGAACAAATTCAGGCAGACAGCCTCCTATTCAGCAACACAACTTCTCCTGTCTCACATTCTGGTCATTGCTCCTCACTTAAGTAACAAACAAGTTCTACTAGCAGAGACTAGTTTTGCTTGTCAAGTACTTTAAAAGTAAAATTTGAGTGTATATTCCTTGAGCAATGAGTCAATAAAAATGTGTTGCATTGATTCGCTTTCCTTGCTGAATTAATGTTCATTAACAATGTTATTTTTCATTTTCCTTTACTACTTGTAATGCTATTAATCGTATGATTGCTGAACATTTTGATTTTCTTCATTTATATCAGTTGTGAGAAGTGTATTATGAAAGCTACTGTATGCTACATAAATACTTATATCATGTTAGTTTGCTCTGTATCCTTAAGAATGAAATTCTTGATGCTGGAGTCCTCTGTTCAAAGTAGAGTCTCTCATGACAACAGTGAACCACAGAGTGAGTTCTTGATCACTTACTCTATTCCAGTTTTAAATTTATTTGAGGCTCTTGACTTGACACAGCTTGGGTATGAACAAAGGCCAAATAGGCCTGTTTCCAGATCCTGGCAGAAGAAGTCTGGTTTTAAACCAGAACCAGAATTATCTGCAGGTGGCAGGGCATAAAGACCGCACTTAATAAGACTTCTTCCAAAGCGATTTGACATTTTGTCAGAGAGCAGAGTCCAAGAATGAACATAGAGTATAAAAGACAAAAAAAAAAGAAAAAAGAAAGAAAGAAAGAAAGACAAGAAAAGAAAAGAAAAGAAAAGAAAAGAAATTTTGCATTTTCAGTAAGAGGAAAAAGAAAATCAAGTAACTTTCTAAATCATTTGAGCCTCAAGGCTGAGCTCAGGATGGAAACTTGAAAAGGGCACTTCATTTTCTTCACAATGATTAAAGGCACATTGATTGTTGATTAATCTACCCCAATCAAAGTGATTACTTCATGAATAAACAGCTGTCACCAAACAGAGCCTCCAATATCCTTACAGAGAAGTCTGAATACATTCTAAGGAACTCGGGTCCTAAAATGGTTATATTACACAATTTTTACAACAAACACAGTGAAATGGTTTGAAATACTGAAGAAAATTACTCAGCCATTAGAAGATTTTGAGTGCTAGCAAGTAATAACCATTGTGTTCAGTGTTTTCAACACTTTTCAGGATGACAGAAAAACACATAGTACATCAGGGTATCCTTTGGGCAATCTGGCTAGTTAGACTAACAAACATGGTAAGCTACAGGTCCAGCAAGACATGCTATCTTAGTAAATAAAATGGAAGGTATCCAGTGTTAACTTATGGCATTAACATGCATATATGTTGTGTAATAAGTCAACAAAAGTTTATTTCATTCATTCACCTCTTTTGCTGTAGATATGTTCCAGCTCAGTATTATTTTGCATTTCCCTTACTATTTGTAATGCTATTTGTCATAATCATGATGAATATCTTTGTTATCATTTATGTCAGTGATGAACAGTGCTTTGGGGGCACTTTTGTATGTTGTATGAATACACATAACATTATGATGTTATTTCTAACCATCCTACATTTTTTAGCAAACACTAAATAGCTTGATGATAAAGCATTAAATATTGTGGTACTTTAAATGAGGTTTCATAAGCCAACTCCAGGACCAGTGTCCCCTTCTCTCCATGGGTGCTGTCTACAGATCCAGATGTAAAACTGTCAGCTACTTCCCTTCCTCCATGCTTACCTCCCTGCCTACCTGTCTGCCACCTTGATTCTTGCCATGGTGGTAATGGACTAATGCTCTGGGATGGTTCAGAAGTCCCCAATTAAATGTTTTCTTTTATAAGAATTGCCTTTGTCATAATGCCACTTCAGAGCAACAGCACAGTAAATAAGCATTTTGTTTTAAGACATTTTATATTTTACTAGCTAGTATTTATGTATGTAGTGTACGTGTATGTGTGTGTGTGTGTGTGTGTGTGTGTGAGTGTTTCTATGCACTGTTTGTTGTGTTTCTATGCACTGCTTGGTGTATGTGTGGAGGTCATATGACAATTTATTAAAGACAGTTCTCTGCTAATATCATATGGGTTCCTGAGATCAAACTCAGTTCATGAGCCTTGGTACCAGGCATCTTTACCCATCAAACCACCTTGCCTGCCCCTAACCTTTAGGAAAAAATTTAAATTTACTTCTTTGGAAGAACAAAACTTCATTATTATCTTAGAATTAAATCCCTCAGGTCCCTGTTTTCTTTAATTTATGAGAACAAGTGGACATTTCTGGTAAGTTGTTTTTCTGCCACTAAAATGAGCTGATTTCAAACAGATTAGATTATATTAAAGGCTGGTTTATTGGGAAGCTGCTCTCAGGCTGGTGAGTAAACTGTCCCCAAGGCCCAAGGCCAGGGAAATTGCCATGGAGAAAAGGGGAGTGGAAAGAAAGAGAGAATGTGGTGCAGGACTAGAGAGAAAAGAGATGAGAAAGAGAGACCAATGTCAGGATTATATAGGGAAAAACCTCTTGGGGAAGGGCAGCCTAGCCCCCAATCCTGAATTTTTATTACTAACTAAAATATAAAAACTTTCTTTCCTACATAGCAAATATACGTTATTAAAATATATTTTTGTGGGCAGGCTGTTCAAAGGAAAATAAAAATCAGAATTATATGAAGAAAAACATTTTAAAGGAGGAGATGAAGACACTTTCATAAGCTTTGAAGAGTTCACCATGAATAAAAATAAATATCTTACAATCTGGGATCATGCAATTAGTTATAAAGAAAAGACAAAGACAGAGACAAAGAAACAGAAAGAAGCACACACGCATACACACACTAACACACACACGCGCACTCATGCACACAAACACATACAGAGAGAGAGAGAGACAGAGACTACTACAGAGGGGAAAAGAAACAGAGATACAGAGAAAAACAGAGACAGAGAGATTGAATCATTCCTCTCAAGTTCTGTACAACAGCTTGGAAATGAAGTTCTTTTTCCTTTCACATTTATGCTAAAACTAAAATTATTCTGACCTTTCATTAATAATTCTCAGTTAACAGAGATGGAATGGAAACAGGAAGTTTCTTAACAAATAGCAAGGTCTTTCCCCCCCTAAGGTTAAGAGAAGATCAGAGAACATCATTTTTTAATATCATCACTCCTCATGCACCAGACCCTCGAATGGTGGTACCAAAGAAGAGCTGAGTATTAATAGTGTTATGCTTAGTATTTTTCTAGAAGAGAATGACATAAAACTAAATACATAAACAAAAGGAATAAAAATGCATTCTCTAGTAAAGTTAAAGATCAAAAGTGTTCTTCCTGTGGAGAGGCAATTCCCCCGGGTAACAGAAACTTCTACAGCAAAAAAAGACAAATTATAATGACATTTCATAACATACAGAGGGAGCTTCCTCTAAGATGTGAGATTTTCCAAATCCTTTAGAAAATCCATTGAAAAGGTCAACTTGTTGTAATACAGTAGGTTTTAGCTGTAGTACAGTGACAGCTGGTGTACTGTAATCAGTCACAAGGATGTGTTACAAGCAATTTGTTACAAATAATAAATAAGTTACTGCCATTTGGACATGATTCACTTTTTACGAATTACTGTCTCTTCAAGGTTCTCCCTATAAATAAGATTACTCTCACATCTCAAAACATGGTCAAGACTAGGAGTAGGTCTTCTGTGGGAATTTGCTCATCATAAATAATAATGGAGAAAAAAACATTAAGAGCCAAAACACTCTAGTATCTCTGCATAGAGAAGGGAAGTTAGAGGACTGGTATCTACAGTAATTATTTTTAAAAATTATTGTAAATAAAATTATAAATATTAATGGGACATATATATCTTCATAAAACAAACAGGAAGAGGAAATTACTTAAAGTCATCAATAAAACTATAAATAAAACTAGCTAATTTTGAAAATTAATTTATTACATTAATTTAGTTCTAATATTAGCCTTCAAAACACTAAAGAAAAGAAAATAGGTTATACAGTGGGACCTGATGAGCTTTTAAAATAAATATAAACACAAAAGAAAAAAAAACTTTGCAAAGTACAAAATTAATTAAAGTTCTATTAAAATGTGTTTGTATATTTTTACTATATTGGAAACTTTTTAATTTGTGGCTATAGCTAATTTATTATTTCAAATATTTTACCAAATATTTTAAGTTACATCTTGTTCCAACATAAAAATAAAACTTTCAAATTGGACTACTGAAAAGGTCAAGGGCCTCATGTTTAATATCACTGACTCCACAAATAATAATCAGTAAGGAAACCAAAAGGAGTACAGGGAGAAATTGTATAGTAAAGCTCCCAACTGTTTAAAACAGAACTTTTCTACAGAGTAATCCCATGAATCACAAAATAAAAGCCCCCCCCCAAAAAAAACTGTTGGAGGGTAAAACCAGTGTGATTTCATTATCAGTTAGTAGGAGGCAGAGATAGTAATAGGGAGTGTGGAAGGAGACATGACAAAATGATAGCAAAATTCCCTAATAAGCCTTGGCATTCGCTTGAGCTGACCATATACACCCAAGTGATAAACTTCCAAAAGAAAGCTACCTCAGTCGAGATCCAAACCTATCAGAAGCTGAATACAAAATACAAAGGCTTCAGGCCATAAAATCCTTAATCCTATTTAAAACTGGAACCCATCTGGAAATTCTTCTGAACAGAAACCCAAACAGTAAGAGAGTGCTGAAAAAAAATTTATTTTATTTTCAAGAATAAGTGAATCTTTAAAAGTAGAGAGTAGATTAGTAACTGTAGATAGAGGGTTTCCCTTTAAGAAAATTCAAGTGCTTTAAAGCAGATTGTACTGGTGGCTTGGTACATATATAATTATAGTAAAAAAGAAACATTGTTGAAGCTCAAATGGTTAGGATGCCTTTAATATGAATAATAGGTAACTCTACAATTATTTAAGAAAAATAGGGGGCAGGGTAAAATCATGTGAAACAAGGTGATTGATAGGGCAAAAAATTCATTGTGTATAAAATATCAAAATCAGAGGATGATATCCAAATTAAGATGCTAAAAATCAAAGGTGGAAAAGGGGATAACATGTGAAATGTAAATAAAGAAAATATCTAATAAAAAGAAATAAATATTTATATTTATATTTAATAATACATCATATTTAATTCCAGATATATTAAACATGTAGTGAATATAAAAAAGAAAGTCTTTAATTAAGCATATTTACCAAACATTAAAAACTACTGAAGCAGTTAAAATTACACACTGAAAGAGCACAATAGTTTTCTGAAAATATTAAGGCATCAGAAATTTGTATTAGCTTTTTCGGAAGACACCTTTATACCCAGCATCCTAGTTTGCATTCAGGCTCCTCTACTAATTATTTTAACATTTAGGGGAGAAACTGGTTTATTTTAGCTTACAGAGGACAATCCACCAACAAGAGAAGTAGTCCATTGGGTGTGACTCCTATGGACATGGGGCTAAGGCTGATCATTGTAGTCTGGGCAACCTGTCAGGGCTATGTCCCTGAAGAAAAGTACCAGTCCATCCCTCTCTTGCCATCCCTTGCCTGTAGTCCCCCTAATGGAAGTGGAGCTTTATGCTTCCTTTGTCAATCCAAATCTTGGGCAGGCCACTAGAGCTGTTGAATGTTTATTGGAAGTCATTCGTATGGAGTCCAGGAGACATTATTTTTCAATATTTTTCATAGTCTTCTAACTCTTACAATCCTACTACCTTCTCTTCCATAATGTTCGTGAGACTTGAGTGGGAAGTAATGTGTGGTAGAGGTGCTATTTTTGAATGGGAACTCCATATTCATTTATCTTCTGCACTTTGACTTCTTGTGGGTATCTGCAATGACCTTTGTCCATTACAAAAAGGAACTTCTATGGGGATAAATGATTTCCACGGTGTGACAGGATGTATTAGTAATCTCTAAATATCAACAGTGTCTTATTACAAATAGGTACATGGAAATGAAATTAAGGAAACCAGTCTCATTTAAAATAGAACACAAATACACACTCACTGTAGAATTCTGTGCAGACATTGAAAAATGTCAAAATTTGTCATTTGTAACAATGTGGACAAACCTAGAACATTTTTTATTTATGAAAACAAGCCAAGCACAAAGAAAGAAATACACCTATGCTCTTATATGAGTCAAGAGAGCTTTCTGGGCATTCATGAAAACCAGAGTATAAATCTGGAGCACACATGTGAAAAAAATGCTAAAGATAGGAGATAGTTGGGCCCTCTTGATTACCAGCTAAGCAACATGTATAGATAAACACTGTCTCAAAGGAATGAAATGCCAAGTAACAGATCAAGACACCAAGCATCATCCTCTAGCATCCACAAGAACCCACATTCACACACTTACCTGATTAAACACACCACACACATGCACTCAAAATATGAAAAGCCACCATACCTTTTAGTGTTCAAGAAATTTTGGGATAAAATATCTGCTTGCATCACAGAATCTCAGAATATTTCATTTATGACGTGATATTTTCAACTTAGAATAAAACTATGAAATATTTCACAAGAAGAATTAATGACTAAAATACATGTAAATCAAATGCACACATAAACACATGCATACAACCTTATTCTTTCACTTGAGCATTTTACTTTTTTATTATTATTATTATTATTATTATTATTTTCACTTATTCACTTTACATACCACTCACTGCTCCCCTCTTGGTCACCCTCTCCCACAATCCTTCCCCAGTTTTGTTACAAGTAATTCAGCAAAGAAAATCTAAGACAAGAAACAGAAATATTAGTACTGATTAAGGAAGATCCATCCTGGGAATGCCATTTTCTAGCCTAATTAGAAGTGACTGTTCTCAAAGGCCACATTTTCTTTTGTGTGCTCTTGTATCCTATTTATTCAACTTGAAAACTGAAATGTCTCCAAACAGCCCAAGCTTTCAATTGACATTCTCATGCTGAAAATATCTCATGAGGGTTCTCCAATTTCCCAAATCAATAAAATAGATCAATACCAAAATAACCTTAATCATCTGCCTCAGCTGAGGGAAAAGTAAACGTGAAATATTCTAAACAGGCAATCATGCTGTTTAATAGGAAAAATGGGATAATTGAGTGTTCTAGTAGTTCCAAATTCTAGTGAGAAATAAATAAGGAAAAATGAGTAGATTTGTATGCAATGCTAACTGCACTGCTGCATTTGAATGGGAGAACCCACACATGCTAGGCAAGCAACAAACCATGGAGATAAAATCTTAGCCTGAATAATTAAACATTCAAATGGTTGTTCCTACATGACTCCCCAAAGCTCATATGACGCTGTCTGCTCCAGATTTCTCTTTATTCTCTTCTAATTCCTGGACCTTTCCCCACCCTGGTTTCACCGTGCTTCTGCCTCTTGCAGCACACATCACTGATTCTTCTTATCATCCTCTACAGGAGTTGCTGAATCTGTTTAACCTCAAATAAGGAAGCTGGAAGCTAGGGATTTGATGCTCCAGTTAATTATGTCTCTGAGATGTGGACTTTTTTTTTTTTTAATTTACATTCCAGATCACTTCCCCTTTCCCGTTTCCTCCCTCCCCGAAAGTCCCATAAGCCCCCTTCCCTCCCTCTTTTCTCCGTTCAACCCCCTCTCATTACTCTGTCCTGGCGTTCCCCTACATCCAGTCTTTCCAGGACCAGGGGTCTCTCCTTCCATCTTTTTAGAAATCTATTGATATGCTGATTGTGTCTAGGGTATTCTGAGATTCTGGGTCAATATCCCCTTATCAGTGACTGCATACCATGTGTGATCTTTTGTGATTGGGTTACCTCACTAAGGATGACACTTCCGGAGGATCCGGCTATACCACTCCTGGGCATATACCCAGAGACTTTACCTGCATGCAATAAGGACACATGCTCCACTATATTCATAGCAGCCTTATTTATAATAGCCAGAAGCTGGAAAGAACCCAGATGTCCCTCAACGGAGGAATGGATTCAGAAGATGTGGTATATTTACACAATGGAATACTACTCTGCAATTAAAAACAATGAATTCACGAAATTCCTAGGCAAATGGTCAGAACTTGAAAATATCATCCTTAGTGAGGTAACCCAATCACAAGAGATGTGGACTTTTAAAAATATCACTGCATCACCTGAAGACTACTTTGGCTTAGAATCATCCTGAAGGATTGGCTAAAGCCACTTCTCTGGAACTTTCCCTAAACCACACTAGCTAAATTATTTTCCTTGTCCTTCTCCATTGGTCTCTTTTGGAATCAGTTTCTTTTCAATTGAGGAAAAAGTTAGAGATTTGAAATATGTAAAGTCTTGCATAATTTTATAGAATATTCAGGCCTTACAGGAACAATAGAAAGTAAGGGAATTACTAAATGCACAGGTTAGCATGTCTTCTATAGCAACTACTTAGAAGCATGCACTAGCTAAAGTTTTGGTTGGTCACCTAGATCTGCTCAGTTGGATCAATAAGTTCAGCTTCCTGGAAGTTCTTCATTTAGAAATTCTTTTCTGATAACGAACACAGGTACTAAAGTACTTATCTCAGTTCATGATAACTCTTAATGGTCATTTTGGCATCAGAGAGATTAGTGGTTACTGTGAGAACACCATTACATCCCAACATCAGTCATTTCATGCCTGATTCCGTTTTTCTAATCATGTGTAGGTATTCTTCGTGAAAGTGCATTCTGATATATCTTTCATATGCATTACCATATCCTTTGAAGCAGAGAATAGAACATTTAATAACAGGAGTTAGACTCATAATGGGTCATATTAGAGTAAACTTGAATGACCATGGAATAGGTAGTAAAGCTGTATTCAGAAAATAAATCATTCTTATCCCTCTTTTTCAATATATTTTATTGAGAATTTCATAAATACATGTTGTGTTAACATCATTTCCCCCTTCATATGTCCCCTCCAATTTGTTTTATTTCCTTTTACTCTCAAATTCATGACCTCTTTTTTTATTATTATTCTTACACACACACACACACACACACACACACATACACATACCACAATTGATTTCATTTAATGTTTCAGGTATTTAGATGTGTTTATAGATGGACAATTAGGATTGGATAACACAGGGATTTGTCCCTGAAGAAAATTTATTCTCCACCTATCAACAGCCATTGATTGCCTATATAGCTTCACCTAGAAATGAGACTTTCAGTTTTCTTCAATCAAGATAGTTTCTAACTGTAAATATAATTACTTATGTATCTGTGTGTTTGATTTACATTTATTTTAGTTAAGTTATACACATTTATACTCAGATAAAAGTAGCTATTACCCCTCACCAAAGAATTTTTTTTTTCAGCAATGAAGACTACTTTAGAAAAATTGTTTCTAATTTTGGTATGATGGGGGTGGTTAACTTAATACTCAATAGTAATACAGATGGGAAATAATATATGGTAAAAAGTATTAGATATATGGGAATTGATTAATAAATTTAATTTTAAAAAATATTTTATACTCATAATTTTACATTGGTTGAAATCTTTATATTTGATGCAAAATTAAAGTTATATTTTCTTTCATTGGTACAGAATTTATATATTGATACATGTCAGGGTCTAGCCTCACCACATGATTGGAGTTCTGAACTGGAAGCAGGGATATCTGGAAGGCATATAATAAATATATAGACTATTTTTTGGGTACAAGCTGACAGGCAATTTTTTAAGACAAAGTTTTTCTCTCCTCATTCCCTGTTCTCTTCTTCTCTCACTCGTTCGCTCAAAACTTGAGACTGTAAACAATTTGTATTTTCTTGTACACTTTTTTTTCCTATGTACTTTTATTCTTATACTCTCAGGCTCATACACACCTCTGTGTGTTCTCTTTTCACTCTCACACACTCTTTACACACATCTCACTCACACACATACCACATGTATTTTCTTTTCACTCACCCACACACTCTCTATACACACCTCACAGTTTTTTTTTACTCACTCTATTTTTTCTTTACTCACTCTTTACATATTTTCTTTACTCTTTACATGTTCTTCTCATGTTACCCCATCTTCTTTTGTCTTAGTCTTTTATTAATACTATAAAAGCAGATAAAAAGACATTGTATAATTGTTATCAAATCAAATTTAAAAGAATAGCCATGTCTTACAAAGAACCAAGAATTATAATTGTCCTCTAAAGTTTCAAACTTTTCTATTTCTTTAAGCCTTTAGCCAAAATTCTAATAATTGTAAACTTATCATTATTTAAACTTTAACCTTAACTTATTATACTTTAGAGCTCAGAGCTCTGAGGCTAGCTACTTATATTTTCTTGTGAACCTCTAATGATAAATGACATGGGCAAAGCTGTTAGGCAGTGGCCAGAAAGAATCAAGTTAACCTGTAACTCAGTAGTTCTGCTAGCTTTCTGTTTCTATACATTGTACACAATGACTCTCTTAAGAGTCTTAGTGTTTTGACTTAGCTTTTCTCATATAAGGTTTTTTATATATTTTATACTTGTTTATCTAGGAACCACTCTCAAATATTATATAAAACTTATTTTATATCTTTCATAGATTTTTTTTTCTTTCTCGGGGGGTCTCAATGTTGTCTCTAATTTATTTTTTAATAATTTTGTCAAACTTTCTTTGTAAGTCAAGCATTAATCTAGAACTACCATTGCGTAGTTAATACATTGTTTCCAAGATGAGAACATGCAGCATGCACCTAGGCCATTAGGATTGTGCTATGTTGTGCCCCATGTCTCAATTTTTAATTTTTTTTATTTTTTTAATTTTATTTTCTATATTCTTTATTTACATTCCAAATGATTTCCCCATTCCCAGTTCCCCACCCCGAAAGTCCCATAAGCCCTCTTCCCTCCCCCTGTTCTCCATTTGCCTAAGAATTTCATGAATTCAATGTTTTTAATTGCTGAGTAGTATTCCATTGTGTAAATATACATGGAAAATATCTCTGATAAAATAGAAGAAATATATAGAAAAACACATTAAGATTGACTATTTCATGGAAAAATTATACAGATAAAATGGTAGGCATAAAAATATTCCTAAATTGATTGAAAGTGGAATTATAAACATTTTCTGATAAAACTGAAAATCTACAAGGAAATATTTCTGATAAAACTCAAGAAATATATAGAAAAACACATTAAAACTATTTCATGAAAATTAAGATAAGATAAGATAAGATAGTAGACATAAAACTATTCCTAAATTGATTGAAAGTAGAAGTAAAAACATTTTCTGATAAAATTGAAGATTTACATGGAAAATATCTCTGATAAAATTGAAGAAATTTATACAGATAAATTGGTAGGAATTAAAATATTCCTAAGCTGATTGAAAGTAGAATTATAAACATTTTCTGATTAAATTGAAGAATTACATGGGAAATATTTCTGATAAAACTGAAAAAATATGGAAAAATATCAAAATTGAAGATTATCATGGAAACTTGTACAGATAAAATGGTAGGCATAAAAATATTTCTAAGTTGATTGAAAGTGAAATTATAAACATTTTCTGATAAAATTGAACATTTACATGGAAAAAGTCTCTGATAAAATTGAAGAAATACATAAAAAACGCATTAAGATTGAGTATATCATGGAAAAATTATACAGATAACATGGTGGGCATAAAAATATTCCTAAGTTTTTTGAAAGTGGAATTATAAACACTTTCTGATAAAATTGAAGATCTACAAGGAAAATATTCCTGAAAAAATTCAAGAAATATATAGAGAAACATGTTAAAACTATTACATGGAAAATTATACAGATAAAATGGAATTATACAGATATAATTGTTTAAGAATCATTACATCAAGGAACATCTAGTTTTACAGAATTTGCCACAGGAGAATGAGAAAGAAGTAAGAAAATCAAATAGAATAATTATGAACACCAAGGTCAATTGAAAAATAGTCACCCACAAATGAAATCTATTTAGTTGTTGTACAGGGTTAAGGTTAGGAGAAATGGGAACAACTGTTATTATAAAGAGCTGTCGCGGGCTAATGAGATGTCTCTATCTAGGCCTACTGTAGGCAGTCTGTTATGTTAGATGGCAGGTCCCCTGGAGGGGTGTGTTCCTTCTTTCTCAGGGTCACAAACACCATCTTTTTCTGTAAGGAGCTGTCTTGGGCTTCCGAGATGTCTCCATTTCTGCCTACTGTAGAAAGTCCCTGCTATTCTTTGCTATCCACAACAGATACAGGTTTAAAGTTTTCATTGCTATAAATTTTTGCATACTGATACAAAATTTAAAATCGATATTGTTACTCTTGGGTAGATATTGTACTTATTCAAATCACTTAAGAACACACACACACACACAAAAAGAAAACAAGGGTTAGATCCAGTCCTTCTATTAGCTGCTATTATAAACAGTTTAGGATGATTATGTAATGCAATCTAAGGGCCAAACAATAAACTCATGGTTATATTAGGTACTGAACATAGTGGAGCATGTGTCCTTATTACATGCTAGAAAATCCTCTGGGTATATGCCCAGGAGTGGCATAGAAGGGTCCTCCAGTAGTATTATGCCCAGTTTCCTAAGGAACTGCCAGACTGCTTTCCAGAGTCATTGTACCAGCTTGCAATCCCACCAGAAGTGGAGGAGTGTTCTGCTTTCTCCACAACCTCTCCAGCACCTGCTGTCTCCTGAGATTTTTATCTTAGTCATTCTGACTGGTGTGAGATGAAATCTCAGGGTTGTTTTGATTTGTATTTCTCTGATGACAAAGGATGTTGAACATTTCTTTAGGTGCTTCTCATCCATTCGATATTCCTCAGGTGAAAATTCTTTGTTTAGCTCCCTACCCCATTTTTAATAGGGTTATTTGGTTCTCTGGAGTCTAACTTCTTGAGTTCTTTGTATATATTGGATATTAACCCTCTGTTAGATGTAGGGTTGGTAAGGTCTTTTCCCAATTTGTTGGTTGCCATTTTGTCCTATGGACAGGGTCTTTTGCCTTACAGAAACTTTGTAATTTTATGAGGTCCCATTTGCTAATTCTTGATCTTAGGGCAGAGGCTATTGGTGTTCTGTTCACAAAATTGTCTCTGTGCCCATATGTTCAAGGTTCTTCCCTAGTTTCCTTTCTATTAGTTTCAGTGTGTCTGGTTTTATGTGGAGGTCCTTGATCCACTTGGACTTGAGCTTAGTACAAGGAGATAAGAATGGATTGATTTGCATTCTTCTGCATGCTAGCTGCCAGTTGAGCCACACCATTTGTTTAAAAAGTTTTCTTTTTGTGACTGGATGGATTTAGCTCCTTTGTCAAAGATTAAGTGATCATAAGTGTGTGGGTTCATTTCTGGGTCTTCAATTCTATTCCATTGATCTACTTACCTGTCACTGTACCAATACAATGCAGTTTTTAACACTGTTGCTCTGTAGGACTGCTTGGTGTCTGGGTTACTGGTTCCCCCCAGAAGTTCTTTAATTGTTGAGAACACTTTCCGCTATCCTGGCTTTTTTGTTATTCCAGATGAATTTGAGAATTTCTCTTTCTAAATCTATGAAGAATTGAGTTGGGATTTTGATGGGGATTGCATTGAATCTGTGGAAAGAACCCATATGTCTCTCAATGGAGGAATGGATACAGAAAATGTGGTACACATTGTGGTACATAATGAAGTACTATTCAGCCATTAAAAACAATGAATTAATGAAATTCTTAGACAAATGATGGAACAGAAAAATATCATTCTGGTTGAGGTACCCCAATCACAATAGAACACACATGGTATACACTCACTGATATTTGGATATTAGCCCAGAAGCATGGAATACCCAAGACACATCTCACATATCAAAGGTTGCCCAAGAAGGAGGAAGAGCAAAGTATGGATAGTTGGGTCCTTTGTAGAAAGGGGAACAAAATACCCCCATAAGAAGATACAGAGGCAAAGGGTGGAGCAGAGACTGAGGGAAAGACAATCCAGAGACAACCCCACCCAGGGATCCATCCCATATACACAGTTACAAAGACCAGACACTATTGTGGATGCCCACAAGTGTTGGCTGACCAGAGCAGAACATAGCTATCACCTGAAAGGCTCTGCTAGTTCATGACAAATACTGAGGGGGACACTCTCATCCAGCCATTGAACTGAGTACAGTCCCCAATGGGGAAACTAGAGAAAGGACCCAAGTAGCTGAAGGGGTTTGCAGTGCCACAGGAGGAACAACAATATGAGTCACCCAGTACTTCCATTCCCAGGGACAAAATCATCAACCAGAGAGTACTCATGGTGTTATCCATGGCTCCAGACTCATAGGCAGCAGAGGATGGTCTTGTTAGACACCAAAAAGAGGATATGCCCTTGTTCCTGGAAAGACTTGAGGAATACCAGGACAGGGAAGCGGCAGGAGGGTTGATTGGGGAAGGGGAGATAGCTTATGGGATTTTTGGGGGAGGGGGAAACCAGGAAAGGGGACAACATTTGAAATGCAAATAAAGAATATATCTAATAAAAAAAGAAAAAGAAAAAGAAAAAAATAAAAATTGAAAAAAAAATAAATGTCCAGTTCATAAATTTTGTTAATTTAGATACATTACTCTAAGATTTATCCTAATTTAAAGAGTTTACAATTCTATATCTGAATTATGTTTTGATTTTAACTTGTATTTCCATCTGAAAACCATACTTCTACATCTAGATCATCCTCTTTAATTTTAAACAATTTAAGATTGGTTATAAGACTATAACTAGTTGTCAACCCCATTAGAGAGCTGAGAATAAATTAAATATTACCTGAATATATAGATAACACAAAAACATAGTTTCTAAAACTTGAATAATTTTTAGAGACAGTTGGCTGCCTGGGCAGTCCCCTATATTCCTTATAACATTGGAGCAACTGTCTTCAGCCTTGTGGTCCCAAACCATCTGTGGGAAAACAGACCATGCCAGGAAACTTGGGAGGCTGAGTGGGTTCAGATTTCCAGGCACCCAGATACCTTAGATAATAGATGTCTCTCTACTCTCTGCCAGATTCCTGGCCTGGAACACATGTCAAACTTCCCACATAAGGAAATGTACCTGTGGTCACAAAACCCAACAGATTTCTCCATGTTAATGAGGTACCTAGAGACCCTGAGAGTTAAGGGAATAAGCTTACCTTCCTGGACATTCCTCCTTGCAAAATGTATTTAATCTCTGGTCCACCAAGAGGAGGTGCTTTGAACCCATTTTCTATGATGATTAATCAAAAAAAAAAGAGTATGTATAAGCATGTACTGTTTCTTTCATTGCGAACCATGTTGAGCATGGAAGAGGCCTTTGCATATAGAGTCACAATCTAAGTCTCCCATAGAAGGCCTGTCTGCACTCCCAGACAGCCATCATCATATTAAGGACAATCACCTGAAGAGCTAAGCCAGAGCTCCCGAGTTTTCCCCCTCCAGGGCTGGTCACTGTTCTCAGCCCATAGGCCCCTGTTCCCAACTCCTCACAACTCAGCAGCACTAGAAGTCTGGTAGTACTTGGTCCCAGCTGCTTAGCTAGCCCATGGACCCCTGATCCTTCCTTACCAACTACTCTAAGCTGCACCCCAGCAGTGACTGGATGCCCATGAGTCAGGGAACCCTAGCTTTAGCCTCCCTCATCCTGGGTTGTGTTTTCCCACCCCGGGAGTGGTGTATCTGTTCTTCCTTCCCTATAACCCAGCACCCAATGGTGTCAGCAATGATAATGCTGTCAAGCACTCCATATACTGCCTGCCCAAGCTGTGTGTCCCACACCCCAATTGCAGGGCAGAAATAGGACTCACAGCATCTGACAGACCTTAGTGATGTAGGAATTATGAAGGACTAGCTTATCAACAGAGCTAAGTTGTCGATTATCTCGTATTGTGTCCTTTCCTGGACAGTATTTTTTGTCTATAGATGAATTAGGAAAATTCTTCTCTAGTGGCTACATTGTCATAATTGCAGCAACATTATATGGAAGTACTGATGTTTAATATCTTCTATGAAGTGAGAAGGCTGTACTGTCTGGAGCAGAAACTTTTCCTACTCAAAAGATTTATTAATAGTGAAATTATTTTAAATGTCTTATCTTGTGGATCTCTGATGTCTTTGAAGACTATATATGTATATATAGAATATCTGAACTCTTAAACCTTGATGGCTTTTAGTTATTTAGACTTGAATAAATTGAAAACATTTTATTATAATTAAATAAACAATCATTCACCACAATCAAGTAATCTTCATGCCAGGGATGCAGGGATGGTTCAATATATGGAAATCCATCAATGGAATCTACTATATAAAAAAAACTCAAGGAAATAAACCACATGGGCGTTTCATTAGATACTGAAAAAGCATTTGGCCAAATTTAGCATCCTTTCATCTTAAAAGTCATGGAAAGATAAGGAATTCAAGACCTAAACCTAAATACAGTAAAAGCAATATACAGCAAACCAGTAGTCAACATCAATCTAAATGGAGAGAAACTTGAAGCAATCTTACTAAAATCAGGGACTCAACAAGGCTGCCCTCTCTCTCCATATCTATTCAATATATTACTTGAAGTTCGAGCTAGAGCAATTAGACAACAAAAGGAGGTCAAAGGGACACAAATTGGAAAGGAAGAAGTCAAACTATCACTATTTGTAGATGAAATGATAGTATTCTTAAGCAACCCAAAAAGCTCCACCAGAGAATTCCTACAGCTGATAAACAACTTCAGCAAAGTGGCCAGATATAAAATTAACTCAAACAAATCAGAAGCCTTCCTATGCTCAAAGGATAAACAGGGTGAGAAAGAAGTAAGGGAAATGACCCATTTCAAAATAATCGCAAATAATATAAAGTATCTTGGTGTGACTCTAACCAAACAAGTGAAAGATCTATATGACAAGAACTTCAAGTCTCTGAAGAAAGAAATCGAAGAAGACCTCAGAAGATGGAAAAATCTCCCATTCTCGTGGATTGGAAGGATTAATATAGTAAAAATGGCCATCTTGCCAAAAGCAATCTACAGATTCAATGCAATCCCCATCAAAATCCCAACACAATTAATTCTTCATAGCGCTAGAAAAAGCAATTCTCAAATTCATCTGGAATAACAAAAACCCATGATAGCAAAAACTATTCTCAACAGTAAAAGAACTTCTGTAGGAATCAGTATCTCAGACCTCAAGCAGTACTACAGAGCAACAATGTTAAAAAATTACATTGGTACAGTGACAGGCAGGTAGATCAATGGAATAGAATTGAAGACCCAGAAATGAACCCACACACTTTTGGTCACTTGATCAAAACCTGTTTACAGTGTCCCACATATAAGACTGAGAGACTTGGTTTTGGTTGGTAAGTAAATTCGCCAGTGACTAATGGTTGGGAAGAGAAACAGAAGCATGACTTTTAAGATTCCCAGACAAGGGATTAAGGAAGAAAGTAGGAGAGAAACTGCAATTCCTGGAAAGAGCTAAATCCATCCAGTGGAAAAAAAGATAGACTTTTCAACAAATGGTGGTGTCTCAACTGGCAGGTAGCATGCAGAAGAATGCAAATCGATCCATTCTTATCTCCTTGTACTAAGCTCAAGTCCAAGTGAATCAAGGACCTCCACATAAAACCAGACACACTGAAACTAGTAGAAAAGAATCTGGGGAAGGGCGTTGAATACATGGGCACAGGGGACAATTTCGTGAACAGAACGCAAATAGCCTCTGCTCTAAGATCAAGACTTAACAAATGGGACCTCATAAAATTACAAAGTTAATGTAAGGCAAAGGACACTGTCTATAGGACAAAATGGCAACCAACAAATTGGGAAAAGACCTTACCAACCCTACATCTGACAGAGGGCTAATATCCAATATATACAAAGAACTCAAGAAGTTAGACTCCAGAGAACCAAATAACCCTATTAAAAATGGGGTAGAGAGCTAAACAAAGAATTTTCACCCAAGGAATATCAAATGGTTGAGAGGCACCTAAAGAAATTTTCAACATCCTTAGTCATCAGAGAAATGCAAATCAAAACAACCCTGAGATTTCACCTCACACCGGTCAGAATGGCTAAGATAAAAATCTCAGGAGACAGCAGGTGCTGGAGAGGTTGTGGAGAAAGCAGAACACTTCTCCACTGCTGGTGGGATTGCCAGCTGGTACAACCATTATGGAAATCAGTTTGGCGGTTCCTCAGAAAACTGGGCATAATACTACTGGAGGACCCTGCTATACCACTCCTGGGCATATACCCAGAGAATTCTCCAGCATGTTATAAGGACACATGCTCCACTATGTTCATAGCAGCCCTATTTATAATAGCCAGAAGTTGGACTGGACATTATTAATGCATATCCTACCTTATAGTTTACAAAATTGTTATAACTATGTTCAGTGTATAACTGAGAGAAAGACCTTCTTAATGGACAAAAAGGGCAGAAATGTACCTGCTTGAATTTTCATGCTAATTAGGTTCCCTAAAACCTGTTTACAGTGTCTCACATGTAAGACTGAGAGACTTGGTTTTGGTTGGTTAAATAAATTTGCCAGTGAGTAATGGTTGGAAAGAGAGACAGAAACATGACTTTGAAGATTCCTGGACAAGAGGCTTTATCTGCATGCAATAAGGACACAAGCTCCACTATGTTCATAGCAGCCTTATTTATAATAGCCAGAAGCTGGAAAGAACCCAGATGTCCCTCAACGGAGGAATGGATTCAGAAGATGTCGTATATTTACACAATGGAATACTACTCTGCAATTAAGAACAGTGAACCCACGAATTCCTAGGCAAATGGTCAGAACTTGAAAATATCATCCTTAGTGAGGTAACCCAATCACAAAAGAACACACATGGTATGCAGTCACTGATAAGGGGATATTAACCCAGAATCTCGGAATACCCTAGACACAATCCGCATATCAATAGATTTCCAAGAAGATGGAAGGAGAGACCCCTGGTCCTGGAAAGACTGGATGTAGGGGAATGCCAGGACAGAGAAATGAGAGGGGGTTGAATGGGGAAAAGAGGGAGGGAAGGGGGCTTATGGGACTTTAGGGGAGGAAGGAGACGGGAAAGGGGAAATGATTTGGAATGTAAATAAAAAAAAACTTAGAAAATAAAAAAAAAAAAGGAAGAAAGTAAGAGAGGAACTGCAATTCCTAGAAAGTGGAGACACCATGACTGAGAGGTAAAGAAACCAGAGAGCATTGCTGTCATATAGTTCCTGGAGGAACACCGTCCAAGAAGGCTGCAGGTCTGGGTCCTATGCAATAAAGATGAAATATAAGAGCAATAAATAATAATTTGGGAATATCAGGGATGGAGAAAAAGTAGACCAGCCAAATTGAGCTCTTTAAGGCATATAAATTATGAATGCTCTCTCTCTCTTTCTCTCTCTGTGTGTGTGTGTGTGTGTGTGTGTGTGTGTGTTTGTGTGTGTGTGTGCGTGTGTGTGTGTGTGTGTGTTTCATTCAAGAATTAGGGGCAGGTAGCAAGGAATGTACCATCTCTACTGGGATCAATTTGAGTATCATTTATTGAGGACAACAACACTTGCAGTCTTCAGTTCTAAGGAAGTTTTAGTTTACATTCAATATGTGTAGTTTTAATATATATGTGTATGTGTTCATGACATGGGTGTTTGTCTGCATGTCTGTACATGGGGACACATACATGTTCTGACAATTGTGTAGTTATCAGAGGAAATTAGAGTCTTCCACTTAGCTACATATGCCAAGTTATCCAGACTGATCTTCCTGAAATTCACCCACATTTACTTCTTATCTCTTGGTAGGAATCATTGGTTTTATAGAATCCCGATTGAACACATCCAAATTTTATGTGGTTTCTTATTATCTAAACTGCAGTTTATCAGTATTTTATGATAAATGCTAAACCCATTTAGCCATCTCTCTAGCCCAATTGTAGGTGTTGTGAGTATAAATGTTTTACATTATAATATGGGAGGAGATACAGAGACAAAATGTGGAGAAGAGGCTGAAGGAAAGAATATCTAGAGACTGCCCCACCTGGAGATACATTCCATATATAGTCACCCAGACACTATTGCTGACGCCAAGAAGTGCTTGAAGACAGGAGTCTAATCTAGCTGTCTCCTGAGAGGCTCTGCCAGACACTGACAAATACAGAGGTGAATGCTCTCAGCCAACCATTGGACTGAGCACAAGGTCCCCAATAGAGGCTCTACACAAAGGACTGAAGGAGCTGAAGGAGCTTGCAGCCCCATAGGAGGAACAACAATATCAACCAACCAGACCTCCACCCCCCAGAGCTCCCAGGGACTAAACCACCAACCAAAGAGCACACATGGAGGGACCCATGGCTCCAGCTGCAGAGGATGGTCTTGTTGACATCAAAGGGAGGAGAGGCTCTTGGTCCTGAGAAGGCTCAATGCCCAAGTGTAGGGGAATGCTAGGACAGGGAAGTGGAAGTGGGTGGGTTGGTGAGCAGGGACAGGTGGGATGGGACAGAGGGTTTCAGAAGAGAAACCAGGAAAGGGGATAACATTTGAAATGTAAATAAAAAGTCTAATAAATAAATAAATACATAAATACATAAATAAATAAATGAAAGCCATTCACAAATTCTGACATGTAAACGTAATGGATTGTTTGACAAAAAATGTAAAAGAATATTATTTAGCAATACAACAAAGACAAATCCTGAAACATTGTCCTATATGAAATAAACCAGTCAAAAAAAGATTATATATTTTATAATTACTTCACATGAATTTAGTACATGTTTATTCTCATCTTTTTGACATAGCATATTTCATAAATATGGGTAAAGACATCCTTTAAAAGCCATTGAACTCTCCATTGTGTGAGATAGGAAACTAGGTATGCTGTATTCATTCCTGTAATTTCTCCTTTCTAACACTGTAGTTACTACAAGGAGAAAGTATGATGAATGCAAATATAAGAAAATACATTTTGAAAGCACTGGAAATTTCTTTTTGCTTGACATAAAATGTTGTAACTTTAAGATTTTTTTGTACTGGCTTTTAAAACCTTTTAAAATATTTTTGACATTATAATATAAACCTTCTTTATATAACCTTCCTTATTCTCTTTCAAATTCATGGCAACTTTTTTCATTAATTGTTATTGTGCATGTGTGTTTGTGTGTGTATTCATGAATATAACTAATCAATTCTTATAATATATATATTATATGTTTATATATATATATATATATATAAATTCAGGGCTGACCACTTGGTATTGGATATCCAATTGATGTGCTTTTCCTTGGGGGAAGACTTTGCTCTACCTCCAGCTAACTATCATTCTTGTGTTGAGTCAAGGCCCTGGGTGCTTAACCTTGCACTGGCTTTAACAAAAGTGTAAATTATTGAATTTGTGAATTAAAGTTATAAAAATAAATTCAAATTAACACTTGAACATTATTTGATTAGCACTAAAATTTTTCGCAGTACAGTATTTGGAGTGTTTTATAGGATTTCAAATAAATTGTCTTTAAAACATATAATAAGATAGTGTTGTCAGTAAAACTTAAATTAGAGTTAAGCTGAGGGTACGTAAAATTTATCTTGTAAAGAAAAAACACATCTATACTAATATATATCTATGTAAATAAATATATAAATTGAACCATAAATTTTACATCTAAAAGATGTTATTTGAAAGAATTTCTCCAACACAAGTAATTACTCAAGATTTTATAGTGAGATGATAAAAAAGGAAACATCTAACATCTGTTCTCTGGATATGTATTAATTAAGTGAAGGAAGTGAAGAAAAAAACTGAGAATATATTTGAATTTATTTCCTTATTTATATTTGACCTTATTGATTTGCAAACTCCAGATCATTTTTTAATTTACTTAATAAAATGTCTAAAGACTGATAATCAACAACTATAAACTTTAAATATGATACTGACTTTCAGGCACTCAGATATACAGATCTAAAGAAACTTTTTCATAACTATCAGCAATCAATAATATTCTTAAACACTTGGTTCAATAATTCTTTGTTTATTGGACACTGCATATACAAAGTAAAGTCTGCTTTGTGTTGTTGTTCTTGAGTAGAAATAAGCTGCCACTAAGTTTCAAGTCTTAAATCTACTATATTTAGAAAGAGAATATGAAAACATGAAGGTGAGTTAATTAATTATTAGAACAAAGATATATGTAGGAACAACAAAATGTTTTAGTTATCTTTCTGTTTCTGTGATAAAACATGAACAAAACACCTTATAGAAGAGAGTTCCTTTAGGCTTATAGCTCCTGAAGGTAATATTCCATCATGACAAGGATACACAGCAGTTGACAGGCTTGCTGGAAGGAACAGAAAGGTGAAATCTCATTTTCCCACCTACAAACACAAACAGAAGCAACGAACGAAAACAGAATGAAGCTGTATACTCTCAAAGCCTTGCCAAAGTGTCATATTTTCTTTACTTAAGGTCACATCTCAGAAACCTCCCCAAACACTGCCACCAAAGGAAGACTGAGTGTTCATAGGCCTGAGCCTATGGGAGACATTTTTCAATCAAACCTCATCAGCTCTCCCTGGTTCCTTTACAACTGCTATTAAAGAAGAATGTACCCTGGCTATTGGTTTAACCTTTTCAGTATTCATCCTCAGAAGTCTCCTTGATCAAAGAAAAAAATGTAGCACTGGAATGCCTTCCCTAGACACAATTAAAGAAAAATTACCTTTTCTCTGAATTATTTACTGCGTTCTAAAAACATCGTATTTATGCCTTGTCACCAAATCATATGTTGGAAGCTCTTCTTTAATATCATGAACACTTATTCTGCATGGTATCTGTGTCCATAGAAGAAACAGGCAACTCTAACACCCTCAAGAACCAGTTTGCCCTTCATTGTGAATGATTCAATACAAAGAAAGCTCCATTCCTAAACTATTAAATGCGCCTTCAACAAAAACCAAAGTATCAGGTGCTTTGACTTTGGACTTGTCAACCTTCAGAACTGTGACAGATAAATATGCCATTAAAAAGTTTGAAAGTTCATATCACTTTGTCATAGGAGCCAAATGTATATAGGCTAGTATAAAACAAACAGATTGAATAATGTAAATAAATGCTAACCTGTGACAGTCACACAATAATAGCAGTAGATGACAGGTATGGTAGCACATATATGTGATACAAAAACTCATTGCACTAAAGCAGACAGTTCTTAAAAGTTCAGCTTTAGCTGCATAACAAACTTCTGCATGAAAGAACAAGAGATAAAAGTGTATCTCAGTGGTAAACAATTGCCTAACACATACATGGCTCTGGTTTTCATTCCTAGCACCTAAAAATATAGAACCAGTAGAACAGAAGAACCAGTGGATTAAATTGCAGTCCCATGGAGAGATCTGAAGTTAAGTTTCAAGATGTAGGACCTTTTTAAATTGAAAATTACAAGCAAATATTTATGGAATGCATTGTGTTTAAATTCATAAGTTCTCAGAACAATGATCTAAACTGCTAATTAGTTCATCTATATCACTTTATTTTTTTTTTTTTTTTTTGGGGTTCATACTTTCTTTTTTTTTTTTTTTTTTAATTTTATTTTATTTTATTTTTTTAATTTACATTCCAAATCACTTCCCCTTTCCCGTTTCCTCCCTCCCCGAAAGTCCCATAAGCCCCCTTCCCTCCCTCTTTTCTCCGTTCAACCCCCTCTCATTACTCTGTCCTGGCGTTCCCCTACATCCAGTCTTTCCAGGACCAGGGGTCTCTCCTTCCATCTTTTTAGAAATCTATTGATATGCTGATTGTGTCTAGGGTATTCTGAGATTCTGGGTCAATATCCCCTTATCAGTGACTTCATACCATGTGTGATCTTTTGTGATTGGGTTACCTCACTAAGGATGATATTTTCAAGTTCTGACCATTTGCCTAGGAATTTCGTGAATTCATTGTTTTTAATTGCAGAGTAGTATTCCATTGTGTAAATATACCACATCTTCTGAATCCATTCCTCCGTTGAGGGACATCTGGGTTCTTTCCAGCTTCTGGCTATTATAAATAAGGCTGCTATGAATATAGTGGAGCATGTGTCCTTATTGCATGCAGGTAAAGTCTCTGGGTATATGCCCAGGAGTGGTATAGCCGGATCCTCCGGAAGTGTCATGCCCAGTTTTCTGAGGAGCCGCCAGACTGCTTTCCAGAGTGGTTGTACCAGCCTGCAATTCCACCAGCAGTGGAGGAGTGTTCCTCTTTCTCCACATCCTCGCCAACAACTGCTGTCTCCTGTGTTTTTGATCTTAGCCATCCTGACTGGTGTGAGATGGAATCTCAGGGTTGTTTTGATTTGCATTTCCCTAATGACTAAGGATGATGAACATCTCTTTAGGTGCTTCTCAGCCATTAGATATTCTTCAGGTGAGAACTCTTTGTTTAGCTCTGTACCCCATTTTTTAATAGGGTTACTTGCCTCTCTGGAGTTTAACTTCTTGAGTTCTTTGTATATCTTGGATATTAGCCCTCTGTCGGATGTAAGGTTGGTAAAGATCATTTCCCAGTTAGTTGGTTGCCGCTTTGTCTTTTTGACAGTGTCTTTTGCCTTGCAAAAACTTTGTAATTTAATGAGGTCCCATTTGTCTATTCTTGATCTTAGAGTATAAGCTATTGGAGTTCTGTTCAGGAAATTCTCCCCTGTGCCCATATGTTCAAGGTTCTTCCCTAGTTTCCCTTCTATTAGTTTCAGTGTGTCTGGTTTTATGTGGAGATCTTTGATCCACTTAGAATTGAGCTTAGTGCAAGGAGATAAGGATGGGTCAATTTGCATTCTTCTGCATGTTGACCTCCAGCTGAGCCAGCACCATTTGTTGAAAAGGCTATCTTTTTTCCACTGGATGGTTTTAGCTCCTTTGTCAAAGATCAAGTGACCATAGGAGTGTGGATTCATTTCTGGGTCTTCAATTCTGTTCCATTGATCTACATGTCTGTTACTGTACCAATACCATGCAGTTTTTAACACTATTGCTCTGTAGTACAGCTTGAGGTCCGGGATACTGATTCCCCCAGAGGTTCTTTTACTCTTGAGAATAGTTTTAGCTATTCTGGGTTTTCTGTTATTCCAGATGAATTTTTGAATTGCTCTTTCTAACTCTATGAAGAATTGAGTTGGGATTTTGATGGGGATTGCATTGAATCTGTGTATTACTTTTGGTAAGATGCTCATTTTTACTATATTAATCCTGCCAATCCATGAGCATGGCAGATTTTTCCATCTTCCGAGGTCTTCTTCAATTTCTTTCTTCAGAGACTTGAAGTTCTTGTCATACAGATCTTTCACTTGTTTGGTTAGCGTCACGCCAAGATACTTAATATGGTTTGTGGCTATCGTAAAGGGTATTATTTCTCTTACTTCTTTCTCAGCCTGCTTATCCTTTGAGTATAGGAAGGCTTCTGACTTGCTTGAGTTGATTTTATATCCGGCCACTTTGCTGAAGTCGTTTATCAGCTGTAGGAGTTCTCTGGTGGAGTTCTTTGGGTCGCTTATGTATACTATCATATCGTCTGCAAATAGTGATAGTTTGACTTCTTCCTTTCCAATTTGTATCCCTTTGACCTCTTTTTCTTGTCTAATTAGATTACACTAATACCAAAAGCATCTATATCACTTTAAATAGTCATACTTTAAAGAGCCAAACTCTCACTTTAGTTTCTTGTGTCTATCATCCTTTTATCTTAGTTTTATTTTGTTTGTTTTTCTTTATTTAGATTGTTGTCTTATTGTTTTGCTTACTCACAAGATAAAACCAAAAAAAAAACTTAATAAATAAAATAAGTTCATTATTATCAGTGCTTGGTAGAAAACAGAGCCCCTTTAGTGTGCTAGGTAAATGGTCTACCTCTGAGCTCATTGTAAAGTTTGATAATTTAAAACAAATAAACAAACAACAGTTTGCTCTTAAAGTTAAAAATGTTTGTAAGAAAATTTGACCAAAAAAATAAACATTGATTTTGTCACATCATACAAAGTGCCTTGTGAATTAATCTCAAGGATTCTGGCTGCAATGGGGAACATGGCAAAAAGTAAAGGTGCTAAAAGGTATTTTAATGTACCAAGTGTGAAAAGATGACTTGGCAGTCAAGAAAATTTGTTGTTTTACCAGAGTACTGGCATTCAATTCCTAGCATGTGACAACTGAAATTCTTCTGTAATTCCAGATGAAAGACTTGGGCACACTTCAGCATCTCATCCCTAACCCTCAAAATTCTGAACACTGCTACAGTTATATATCTCAGGAAGTGGAAAGTAGGTTCAGACTGATGATTGTCTTCTGTGAAAGAAAACTAACATCTTTCTGGTGATGTTTGAAATACAGCCTTTAGGAACTGAGTTGTCCTACCTGTTAAACTCTGTTTGATTTATGAGTAAGAAAATTTCAAATTGTCAAATATCAAGAAACCGAATAATTTCATCAAAGAAAATTTTGCATCTAATATATGAATCATGCTCTTTTTACTTGGCTATCTTTATCTATAACATATCTGAGCTTGAAAATATATTTGGTTGAAACTATAACTCCTTCTTTAATAAGGATGTCTCTCTGAGAAATAGCCCCCTCTGAAAGATGCAATAAAAGCCTTCAGAGGGAGCAGTTTTGATCTATCTAGAAAAAAGACAGTTCACTTTCTGTACTGAATAATCTAGAGGAGAAATATCTCTGAGAGACAAAGGCTGTATCAAGTCAGTGAAACAATTGGCAGCCATTATGAGATTCAAGCTGTGCAGTGGTGCATTCAGCAGTTGAATGGACACTACATGAAAACATTAAAAAGATTTGATGGCTACATTTACTTTCCCATATGGAGGTAGTGATTCGCCTAAATAAAAATAAACTTTTGGCAACCTTTCAGAGCATCAAAGAACAAATACACAAGGACCCACATTCTGTATTTTCCTAAAAGTCAAACCTCTGTGTGTCGTTGCAGTTTTAGTGTACAAAATCCTTCAGTGACATTATACATAATGGTAATTATAGCTTTATTTCCTGTATGAAGTTGCAAGCTGTTAGTAGGTACTTCTACCTGTTATATGCAATGATGAATAGAGAACAAATATTCAGAAAAAAACAGTATTTTTTAACCAGAAGAAAGAAGATAGAACTGGGTAAATTATAAAAAGCTCAACTAGATTTGAAAGAGTTATGTATGGGATGTAGTTGTCTGAAGGTCATGGCCTAAGAAATGCCAAGAAAACATCAGAAAATCATCTTTTCATAAAAGGAAAATGTGTTTTTATTTCCTATTTATCATTTAATATTTTCTGTAATACTCAATATACATCATTCTCAAAAAGATTATATACATAATATTTTATAACAAATCCCAAATTGTTCAAAACTAGGTTATCAGTTTTCTATTCAGTTAGTTACAATTTTATACCATTTGGTGGATCCATAATGTTTTCAATACTTTAATTATGTTTACTATTAAACAAAAATATTGCATGAAAATTTCAAGTCATATAAATAAAGTAGATACATAATACTGTTGAGTCTCATTTTTTTTTTACTTTTAAACTAAATTTTAGGTTTAATAAAATTATGTAGTCAGTTAATTTGTTTTCAGCACCTGATTGACCAGGATTCTTGAATAAAATCATTTCAAACAGCAATGAACAGAAACTGAATGACTCCAGTTTCATAATCTTAGAATTTGGTCTGTTAATCAGTTGGAAAACTGATTAGAAGAAAATGAAATAATGAAGCCTTGATGCTTTTTTATTAATCAAAGTAAAATTGAAGACCTGAATTAAAATTCTGAGAGAATACCAAAAAGTGAAAATCTACAGTTGTAGGGTAATAGTAAACAAGAAAAAAAATAAAGCTTGACTGTCCAGCTCTAGTACATAGGTGGATATTAATGCTGTTGTCTGTTGAAGCAATTTTTAGAGAAAAGTTGCCTATAATTTCAAGAACACAGCCTCAGTGTGAATGTCCTATCAGAAATCCCTGATGTTACTAGATGTTAGAATTTGTAGACTTTAAGCACTGAGAGGATACAAGGTAGAGATAGGTGTTTTGATATCAAACCACACACACGAAAAACAAAAGGTATTACCATATGTCTGAATAATAATCTAATAAGGAAAAAGTGAAGAGTTGGGAATCATTGAGTAACTCATTAAATAGTTACAAAATTTAGAAATGGGTTTGATACAAACAACAAATGCCTTCCAATAAAAATTAAATACACAAAAAAACAATCGTCAAAGAATGGACAAGAAAAGCTAAGAGAGAAGACCATTAAAATGTTTCACAGATTTAACTAGACAGAGTAGGGGAAATACTACACTGGTGCTTTGATTTCCTCTGACTTCAGAACCTCGTGGTTCTGTTTAGGGACACAGCTACTGGTGTGATTTTCTAGTTATACCTTCTCCAGAGTAATGAAAATGTTAAGATGGAAGGAATAGCCTGAAGAAAGACTGTGTTCCATCCATTTATTCCAACATCAAAGCAAGCTTCCTGCCATTTGAATGTGTGAATAAATGGTCGTGCTAGAAATTTTATGTGAGCACACATAAAATTCATGTCTTCAGATTCAGTGTTGCTAATTTCAATCTCCATTTTATTACCAAACCAGTTCCTATCACTTAACTATTTAGGAACTCAGAAATGATAGAGAAAATCATTATGCATGGGCTAGTACTTGGTAGGGCAAAACAGTATTCACATATCTAAAATTTAGAATGGGTATAAATTAGTACCTAGTTATAATTCATTGTTTTTCAACAGTAACACTATTATAGTTCTGAAGAAGCAATGGAATAATTCTATGGTTATGGGTCACCACAACATGAGGCACTGCGTTAAAGGATCAAGCATTTAAAAAGATGAGAACCACAACTATAATTGAAGCAATTTATTGGAGATGTAGATGTGGCCAACCTGTAATATGTTGGACAAAATACCTGTAGAAAATGCAGGTGAGAAGATATTGCTGGAGAAATGGCTCAGCAATTAAAAGCACTGACTGCTCTTCCTGAGGACCTGAGTTCAATTCCAAGCACCCACATGGTGGCTTGCAAACATCTGTAATGGGATCCAGTGCCCTCTTCTGGTGTGTCTGAAGACAGCTAGAGTGTGCTCGTTATAAAATAAAATCCTTTAAAAAAAGAAGATATCATATTTAACAGCAGTGATTTTGAAAAAATACATCACCGTGGTTACTAATAAGATGGGTTTGATCAAATTTGATGACTTGGTGGTGTTACTATTTATGGCAAAAAGAGTAGTATGTGCCTAAAATTTTAGGATGGACTCACCTAAGAGATGTACAGTACAGATTGTGCTTGATGAAGATTTTGTGAAGCACTGACAGGGAAAACATTTCTGATCCCAGGATTTCATGCAAGCTTCTTAGTGAAATAAAAGCCATGAAGGGAAGGACCCACATTCATCTGGTAAACCTGAGGCAGGCAAAAGCAAATCAGATGTGTCTTTTGCTTTAATAAGCTTCTCCTGATGGTAAAAGGAGATGAAATGTAATGAGGCAAAGTTCAAGAGGTTGGGGTAGATTGAAACATCAACATGTTCTCCAGTAAAGTATCTTCTTATGTTTTAGAGTGCTCATCAGTTCCCCCTAAAATCTGTAGAAGATTAAAGAATAATTTTCAGATGCAGTCTCAATATAAAGGAAGTTATCACTCATGAAGAGATTCACACCAATCACTGTTTTGCAAAAACTACAAATCATTTAAAATAACTTCTTGAATATATTGGTCTAAGTATTTTATGCCCTTGAAAACTATTGCGCTATTAACAAGTGTGAAGATTTGTAGTCTTGAAATTTCTTGGAATAGACATTTCCATAATTTTGTGGAATTTCTGCCTAGGATATCTAGACATAAGAGGAGAGTTGGCTTGCAAATGTTTTCAATATTAAAAGTGTTTTCATAAAAAAACCTACAATGTATATAATCAAGGAATATTTCTGCCAAAGTCTGAGTGTTTATTACAGCTAGCATTGAGTATGACTATGACAGCTGTGTGTAGGAAGTATAAAAAATAAGCCATATTTAACTTGAACGTAAGACTGCTTTCAGCCCAGTTACATTTCTTGGTGAGAAGCTATCTAGTAAATGCTTTCCCTTTATTCTTTTTTTCTTTGTGTGTGCTCTAGACAGAGGACCAATCATGAAAGCAAAGTTTACTAGATGCTAATTTCTGAGGTAGGGAGTTGACATTGTACCTGAAAGAAGTGAAATGCATTAAATCTGGAGATGAGCTTCTGAGATTTGATATTTGCCTCTCTTGCTGAATAACCATGTGGCTTTCAATTAGTTCCTTAACTATTTAACCATTAAGGATTAATTTTCACTATTGATACACATAAAATTCAATGATGACATGGTACATGATTGATTTGCAGTATCTTCTCATTATTCATTAGCTACCTAAGGAACTATCAACAAAAGTTGCCAGAACATGGTAAACACAAGATGCACATGAACTACTCGCGAACTACTATTGCAGCATATCTGGCATGATAAGTGGAAAAAATCAAATGAGATAGCAGTCATAGACCTATTTTAGTACATTAATAAACTTGCTGTTAGATTAAATTAACTTTTAAAAATAATAAACTGAAACAAGAATACAACTTCAATCTTGAGATAGAACTATTAGCATTTATCTGAGAAACTACAAAATTGATTTCCAGAGCAGGTGTACAAGATTGCACTTCCACCAGCAATGTACAAGTGTTTCCCTTGCTTCGCATCCTTGCCAACATATGCTGTCCTGTGTATTTTTGATCTTAGCCATTCTGATATGTGTTTAGGTGTAATCTCAGACTCATTTTGATTTGCATTTCTTTGAGAACTAAAGTCATTGAACACTGGTGAGTGGTTGAGCGATACACAAATTGACCCACCCAGGCACAGCAGGGGTGGTCACACTTCTCAGAGAAGGAGAGGGGAAATGAGGGGAATATCTGTGTGAAGGGGTATTTGGAAAATAGGGGAACTAATATGGGATGAAAAGCAAATACATAAATAAATTAATTTAAAAGGAATATAACTTAGAATGTTTGAATATTGTGAAATAAAACAGAATTTAAGGGCTATGACAAGAACTCACTTGAAATCTATTTCCTTATTTCCTTTGACTAGTGACTTTTAAAGGTATTATAATATACACTTTCCAATACTGCTATACTACATAAGATAATCATTATGCAACGCTTCATAATCTACAGAAACTTACTTTATACAACTATATATAAAACAACTAGCTATATGTTATTATATCCAAGAAGGAAGTTATTTAACCTTGAGTGGTACATATTATTCTAGTAAAAATTGTACATCTATAAAAGATGAACAAATTTTATCTGCCTTCTTAGTTCGTATCCTGGAATCTTCAAATTAAACATATAAAAGACAAATAAGGGAAACGTACTTAATTGCATGCAAAAGTTTATAAAACCTGAACAAATGGTGAATATCTCATGTATTAACTATGGGTAAGGAGGAACAGGGCAAGCCTATATAGGAAGAAATGAATCATTTCCTAGAACTATTTGGAGATAAGTTTGCAAACACATTAATTCTATTCAGGGTGAATGAAGTTTATTGGGGGTAACTATAACTGCCACTAATTTAAATGTATGTGGGTATTCAGCTTGTCCCTTCCCTAGCAATACAATCTATCTTCAGAGGGGAAATGATGGAGGAATAACTTCCAAGAAGTTCCTGTTCAGGATGAGGAATGCTCCTGGATGGAGTGCTTTGGAGGGAGAAGCTGCAGAAACCATATCCAAAGTTTAGACAAGGCCCCCAGTTGGTGGATGCGACCACCCACTCATCTCCAATTTTTAACCCAGAATTGCTCCTGTCTAAAAGAAATATGGGGACAAAGTGTGAAGTAGAGACTGAAGGAAAGGCCACCCAGAGACTGTCCCACCAGGGGATCCATCCCATATATAGACACCAAATCCAGACACTATTGTGGATGCCAAGAAGTGCTTGTTGACAGGAGCCCAATATAGCTGTTTTCCCTTTTTCACAACCAGTCTGCTGCTACTTCTGAAGATCTTTTACAAAAGATTTTATTGATGTTTTAAATTGTATCCATGGGAGTGAAGTACCTTGACTGCATTCATGCAAGTGCAAAGTACACAATGTTTGTGCAGTGCATGCAGAAACAAGAGTGAGGGGAATAGATCATCTGGACCTCGAGTTATAGATGGTTGTGTGGGTGCTGAGAATGTAACCTGGATGCTCTGGAAAAGATGTTAATGTTCTTAGTAGCAAAGACATCTCTCCAGCACCAATCATGTCTACAGTTCCAAGTGATATAAACATAGTCAATGTGATAACTACAACTTCCAGTTTCACACTTGAGGCTGTCCTAGAATATGATCTAATTTTAAAGAGAGTTACAAGATGTTGGTCTCTGCCTGTACTTCTTGGACAGCCTAACAGGATCCAGAGTCTATGCAATCCATGAATGTTAGGAATATTGTGTTAGGCAGGTTGTCTGATTGCTAGAAATAAATTTATTTCTTTATATAAATGTACTAAAGTGTGAAACAAGAAAGGCAACAAGGCAGGCTACTTCAAGACTTAAAACAATTCTGAAGGGGGTGGAAGAAAAGACTTCAGCAGTTAAGAAATATGTTCTTGGTAAGGACCCACTGACACTGGGCAGCTTCCAACTGCCTGTAACTCCAGGTCCAGGTAAACTAAGACATTTTCTGTACTACACGGGTATCTGTACTCACACATATACATACAAGCAGAAAGATACACACATCCACAAATAATTAAAGATTAAACAATTGAAAATAGCTTTTGAGAAATAAATCAGTAGCAGTAATATTGTTGAGAAACTTGATGATAAAAATGATAACGGAGCAAGTCTTAGACATTCTTACCATCAAGTGAGACTCTATAATTTGTGAATGTGCCTAACTCATGATGCTAAAAGTAATTCATTTTAGCTAATGCTTAAAATGGCAGGCCTTAAAAAAAATTCTATGGGCTTTCAGTTCTACATACACTTCATTTTTCTACAGATATTATGATATGCATGCTAATAACAACAACAACAACAACAATAATAATAATAATAATAATAATAATAATAATAATAATAATAATAATAATAATATTCGGAAAGCAAGACATGTTAAACCTAGTAAACCAAAAGTTATTGGAAGCAAATTAACTATACAGAATTCTTAAGCAGTAAATTATATTTTAATTAATAATGCACTTGACCTTTTACAAGTAGATGATGCTTTCTTATTGTTGAATAACACCCGAGAGAAGGACCATGCTTCAGTATTTGCACTAGGTGGCAAATAACCTACTGAATAATTGTTGCTTTTAGTTTGTTAGAAAAGAAAATACTTTCCCTTGCCTATATTATTGTTGAAGCTTGAAGTTAGTTTAAGAAAATATCTTTATATTAGAAGAATACTAAAGCATCTTATAATTTTATTTTTGAGAATAGAATATAATTATAACAGGTCTTTATTCATTTTCTTGCTTTGAATTTCCCATATGCTCTTCCCCTCTCTCCTTCTAGTTTCTCTCTCTACTTCTAACCATTTCTTTTTTTTCAGTAATTGTTAGTGAATGTATATTTTTACTAATAACTAAGAACCAGCAACTAAGCTGTGAAGAATTATATATGAAGCATCACCCTATGAACATAAAGTCTCAGGCTTAGAAAGCCTTCAGAAATTCTGCATAAAATTCTTTCACATTTTCACCGATCGAGGGTTTTTATGATTATGATGAATTATTGTAAACTATTCCTAGAACAGCTTAAAAATTCACGTTAATTTCAACACAACTATTTAATCATTATTTTTGGAATGAACATATTTTCTGTTTCTGATTAAATAGTCCTGATGCCAGTTATATGACATTTTCTGCAGGAGGGAGGAATGGTTCTTGAAACTCAGAAAGTACATGAAAGGTCAGAAGTCTGGGAGAACAGATGCTTGGAAAAGTCTCAAGACTCTTTTCCAGCAGAGTGAATAAGGAGAAACAGCTACCAAGGGAGGTCATTCTAGCTCACCAACCTTGTAAGGCAAACTCTGGGTTGCAGCTTTTGTGAATTGTTGCCCATGTTAAGCTGGGTATTTCCAATGCAATTACTTTTGAGTCATTCCTGATTCTGTAAGTATCTTCTACCAATAGTCCCTTGAGTAACTCCAATACAAAGTTATTGGTTCACCAAGATGGACATTGGTCCAATCATTATTTGGTCTGATATGTTTTCTATTACTGGGATGACTGATGTGTGTGCTGTAACTCTCCAGGAAGTTTACCACATGACAAGGCCTGAAGTAAGGTTTCTCCCCATTTCTCAACCTAAATGAATTGAAAATACTGCAGATACTTACAGCCAACCATCATACTGAGACCTGTGACCCCAATGGAAGAGCTAAGGAAAGGACTGAAGGAGCCTAAGGGGATTACAAACCCATAGGAAAAAAAATATAAACTAACTTGATAACCCAAAGTTTCCCGGGACTAAACCACCAACCATAGAGTATACATAGAGAGAGCCATGACTCCAGATACATATGTAGCAGAAAATGACCTTATCTGACATCAATGAGAGGGGAAGGAAGCTTGATGCCCCAGCATAGAGGGATGTTTGAGTGGTGAGGCATGCATGGGGGAATTGGTATGAATTTGAACATAAAAATTATTAAGATAGAAACTTTATGAAATGAATATTTCACCAATAAAATCACTGAAAGAGTAAGAAAAGAAAGAAAGAAAGAAAGAAAGAAGAAGAAGAAGAAGAAGAAGAAGAAGAAGAAGAAGAAGAAGAAGAAGAAGAAGAAGAAGAAGAAGAGAGAAAGAGAGAGAGAGAGAGAGAATTTGCTGTGTGTAAAGTGGTAAATTGGGCTGGACTGGGAATAATAACATATTCCAGATTATTCTCAGATTTATGATCTTTCTACTTCCTCTTGACGAATGCTAGTTAACACATTCACATCACAATATCAAGTAAAAATGAATTTTAATCAAACAATGAAGTGCATGAAAGAACTTCTTAAACATTAAGATATCTTAATTCAGTAGAAACCATGTTTTCTTCACTTTCAACAAAATAAGAACAAAACAATAATCAATAATAAAGTACAAAGGAAATAATAAAGTAAAAAGATATTTATATGGTCAGCAATTACAAGGTTTGGCTTCATAGCATATAGGAAATTAGAAATGTAAACAGAAAAAAAATGATATGATATGATATGAAAGTACCAGGTGTGAATTAGTCAGTGAAAATTCTGGACTAAAAATTTGTAGAATTAACAGTCCCATGTTAATATTTAGAAAAAGATGGGATTCACAAGCTGACATGGGAATCAGTTTCCCATACAGAAATAAAAGAGAATATTGAAAGGAAACTTGAACTCTATCAACAAGTTAGTGACTGCCTAAATAAATTGAGGGAATAAAGTAATACTCTAATGCCAACACTTAGGAAGATTAGGCAAAAGGATCAAGAATTGAAGAATCAGGATTGTGTGTGTGTGAGAGTGTGTGTGTGTGTGTGTGTGTACAAATTTAATTTTAGGTAAAATTTAACTTCCTTTAGGGATTTTCTTACAAAATACTGTTATTTCCCATACTTTTTCTGTATAGGTCTTTATTGACAACACTTTCCATATCTGAAGCTTTTCTCCACTTCTCTCATTTCTGACTTCCCATCACTTACATCATGCCATTGTCCTCTATATCTCTTCACAAATTCTGCTTTTATTTACCTGATGTTTTGTAGTTAGTTCAGATTTTAGACTCATATAAGAAATCTAGGTCAATTAACACTAGATGATATATAGTTTGTGATATTTGTTTTTCAAAGTCATGATTTTGTTTTCCTCTAAAGATGAATATTAGTTCATTGTACACATATTCATTTTCATTACATACTAAGAAGTTGAAGGACATTTTTGTTGTTTCCATTTCCTATATATTATGAAAAAGTGACAATGAACATGGCTCAACAAGATTCTAAAGTGTCATCACATGAGTCCTGCACAAAATCATTCCAATTGACATTCTTACATGCAGTCAGATAGAGTTCTTAAACTACCTTACATTTAATGAGCAGCTCTGGACACGCTATGATTTCTGGTGAATGAAGAGTTAGTTTAAGGATATGGCTCAAAAAATGGTGTCCAGTCTCCAGTGGATGACCATGCACTCCATTATTCAGCAGTATAATGGCAAAAACAAGTTGAGGACTTTTTAAAAAAGGAAATGGAACACAATGATCACCAGCAGAATTAAGTATGATGGGGTAAGTATGGAGAGAATTGGGGGGAAGACTGGAGTGATAAAAATGATACAGATATAGTATATGGATTTTAAAAAGAATTAAGAAGCAATGTTTTAAAAGTAATTATTGGTAAAGATCATGTCCCAGGTGTTGGTTGCCACTTTGTCCTTTTGACAGTGTCCTTTGTCTTACAGAAACTTGTAATTTTATGAGGTCCCATTTGTCAATTCTTGACCTTAGAGCATAAGCTATTGGAGTTCTGTTCAGGAAATTCTCCCTTGTGCCCATATATTCAAGGTTCTTCCCTAGTTTCCTTTCTATTAGTTTCACTGTGTCTGGTTTTATGTGGAGGTCCTTGATCCACTTGGAATTGAGCTTAGTGCAAGGAGATAAGAATGGAGCAATTTGCATTCTTCTGCATGTTGGCCTCCAGTTGAACCAGCACCATTTGTTGAAAAGGCTTTTTTCCACTGGATGGTTTTAGCTCCTTTGTCAAAGATCAAGTGACCATAGGAGTGTGGATTCATTTCTGGGTCTTCAATTCTGTTCCATTGATCTACATGCCTGTCACTGTAACAATACCATGCAATTTTTAACACTATTGCTCTGTAGTACAGCTTAAGTTCCGGAATACTGATTCCCCCAGAAGTTCTTTTACTCTTGAGAATAGTTTTAGCTATCCTGGGTTTTCTGTTATTCCAGATGAATTTTTTAATTGCTCATTCTAACTCTATGAAGAATTGCATTGGGATTTTGATAGGGATTGCATTGAATCTGTATATTGCTTTTGGAAAGATGGTCATTTTTACTATATTAATCCTGCCAATGCATGAGCATGGCAGATTTTTCCATCTTCTGAGGTCTTCTTCAATTTCTTTCTTCAGAGACTTGAAGTTCCCTCCATCCTACAGAGGGCTAATATCCAATATATACATAGAACTCAAGAAGTTAGTCTCCAGAAAGCTAAGTAACCCTATTAAAAAATGGGGTACAGAGCTAAACAAAGAGTTCTCACCTGAAGAATATCTAATGGATGAAAAGCACCTAAAGAGATGTTCATCATCCTTAGTCATTAGAAAAATGCAAATCAAAACAACCCTGAGATTCCATCTCACACCAGTCAGAATGGCTAAGATCAAAAACACAGGAGACAGCAGGTGTTGGCAAGGATGTGGAGAAAGTGGAACACTCCTCCACTGCTGGTGGGATTGCAAGCTGGTACAACCACTCTGGAAAGCAGTCTGGAGGTTCCTCAGAAAACTGGGCATGTCACTCCCAGAGGATCCGGCTATACAACTCCTGGGCATATACCCAGAGGCTTCCCCTGCATGCAATAAGGACACATGCTCCACTATGTTCATAGCAGCCTTATTTATAATAGTCAGAAGCTGGAAAGAACTCAACGGAGGAATGGATTCAGAAGATGTGGTATATTTACACAATGGAATAGTACTCTGCAATTAAAAACAATGAATTCACGAAATTCCTAGGCAAATGGTCAGAACTGGAAAATATCATTCTTAGTGCAGTAACCCAATCACAAAAGGACACACATTGTATGCAGTCACTGATAAGGGGATATTAACCCAGAATCTCGGAATACCCAAGAAACAGTTCACATATCCATATATTTCCAAGAAGATGGAAGGAGAGACCCCTGGTCCTGGAAAGAGTGGATGTAGGGGAATGCCAAGACAGACAATGGAGGGAGGGGTTGAATGGGGAAAAGAGGGAGGGAAGGCTTATGGGACTTTCAGAGAGGGAGGAAATGGGAAAGGGGAAATCATTTGGAATGTAAATTAAAAAAACTTAGAAAATAATAAAAAAAATAAAAAGTAATTATTGAATATTCTGCCACAGCACCACCATATCCTGGTGGCACAACGAGGTAGCTGATCACCCAGGAGTGCAGAGAGGCCAGATATCACAGATAGAACCACCCCTGCTGTTCAGAGTACCCCATCCTGAACCCTCAGGCAGATGCTTTTAGGTCTCTGACTCTGGCTCAGGCCCATCCTCTGCCACAGCACTGCTATATCCAGGTGGTACAGGGAAATAGCTGACCCACTCAGGAGGGCAGACAGGCCAGATAGCAAAGGTAGGACCACCCCTGCTACTCAGAGGATCATGTCCGGAGCCCTCAGGCAGGAGCCTTTTATAAGAAGGTAGCTAATCACCCAGAAATGCAAAGAGGATTGACAGCACATATAGAACCACCCATCATGCTCAGAGGATCACCTTCTGAACCTTCAGTCTTCTGGTTTCTGTTTGGGATCATCCTCTGCCACAGCTTGCCATATGCAAGTGGCACAGGGAGGTAGCTAACCACCCAGGAGTGCAGAGAGGATAGATAGCACAGGTAGGACCACCACTTCTGCTCAGAGGAAATAGCCCAAAACCCTGAGGACACAAGAGCCCAGGAGCAGCCTGGAACAGGAAACTTCTGATTTCCTTCCACACCCAAAGCAGATCCAGGGCTATAGAGCTACAAACGCAAATACCACAAGAAAGCTGGTCTTCCAGGGGTACCTACATACCTGTGTACACAAAGAGAACTATTCTCTCAGGAGCACAGATACAGAGGCTTGCAGGAAAGATAAGCCATAGGCAGAGATAGCAGTACCAGCTAAAACCAGAGAAAACCATACGGCAAAGGCAAATGCAAGAATATTATCAACAGAAACCAAGGCAACACGGCACCATCTGAACCAAGATCTCCCAAAAAAGCAATTCCTGACTACCCCAACACACCAGAAAAGCAAGATCTGGATTTTAAATCACATGTCAGGTTGTTGATATAGAACTACAAGAAGGACATAAATAACTTCCTTAAAGAAATACAGGAGAGCATGAGTCAACAAGTAGAAGCCCTTAAAGAGGAAACACAAAAATGCCTTAAAGAATTACAGGAAAACACAAACAAATGAGTGAAGGAATTGAACAAAAACATCCAGGATCTAAAAATTAAAGTAGAAACAACGAAGAAATCACAGAGCGAGACAACTCTGGAGATAGAAAACCTTGGAAAGAAATCAGCAGCCATAGATACAAGCATCAACAACAGAATACAAGGGACAAAAGAAAGAATCACAGGTGCTAAAGATACCACAGAAAGCATTGAATCAACAGTCAAAGAAAATGCAAAATGCAAAAAGTATGCAACCCAAAACAACCAGTAAATCCAGGACACAACGAGAAGACCAAACCTAAGGATTATAGGTATAGAAGAGAGCAAAGATTTATAACTTAAAGGCCAGTAAATATCTTCAACAAAAATATAGAAGAAAACTTCCCTAACCTAAAGAAAAAGATGGCCATGAACATACAAGAAGCCTACAGAATGCCAAACAGACTGGACCAGAACAGACAGTCCTCCCAGTACATAATAATCAAAACACCAAATGCACTAAACAGAGAAAGAATATTAAAAGTAATAACGGAAAAAGGGCAAGTAACTTATAAAGGTAGACATATCAGAATTACACCAGACTTCTCACCAGAGACTATGAAAGCTAAAAGATCCTGGGCAGATCTCATACAGACCCTAAGAGAACAATAATGCCAGCCCAGACTACTATACCCAGCAAAACTCTCAATCACCATAGATGGAGAAACCAAGATATTCCATGATAAAACCAAATTTCTACAATATCTTTCCACAAATCTAGCCCTACAAAGGATAATAGATGGAAAATGCCAACACAAGGAGGGAAACTATACCCTAGAAAAAGCAAGAAAGTAATCTTCTTTCAACAAACCCAAAGGAAAATAACCACACAAAAATAAAAATAACATCAAAAATAACAGGAAGCAACAATTCCTATTCCTTAATATCTCTTAACATCAATGGATTCAATTCCCCAATAAAAAGACATAGACTAACAGGAATATTTTCATGTAAATCTTCAATTTAATCAGGAAATGTTTGTAATTCCTCTTTCAATTAATTTAGTAATGTTTTTATGACTACCATTTTATCTGCGCTATTTTTCAATTTTAACATGTTTTTCTATATATTTCTTCTATTTTATCAGAAGTGTTTTCCATGTAAACCTCTGATTTTATCACAAAATGTTTCTAATTCTACCTTCAATTAATTTAGAAAGGTCTTTTTTATGTCTACCATATTATCTATGTATTTTTCCATGACACAGTCAATTTTAACGTGGTTTTTCTATATATTTCTTGAATTTTATCAGAAATATTTTCTATGTAAATCTTCAATTTTACCTGAAAACGATTATAATTGTATTCTCAATCAACTTAGAACTATTTTTGTGCCTACCCTTTTATCAGTATAATTTTCCATGATAATCTTCAGTTCTAATGTGTTTTTCTATAGATTTTTTCAAACATATCAGAATTATTTTCCATGTAAATCTTCAACTTTATCAGAAAATGTTTATAATTCCACTTTCAACAACTTAGGAATACTTTTATGCCTATCATTATTATATCTATATAAAAATTTTCATGATAATCTTCAATTTTGGCATGTTTTTATACATTTTTCTACAATTTTATCAGAAACATTTCCCACATAAATCTTCAATTCTATCACAAAATGTTTCTACTTCCTTTTTCAATTAATTTAGCAATGGTTTTTATGTCTCCCAATTTATTCTTTAATTTTCCATGAAAATTGTCAATTTTTACGTGTTTTTCTATGTATCTCTTCTATTTTATCAGAAATATTTTCCATGTAAATCTTCAATTTTATCCTAAAATGTTTTTTACTTTCTTTTTCCATAAAAGAACATGCTTTTCAAAAAAAAATTCTTGCCAACTGAATACAAGAACACATCAAAACAATCATTCAACACGATCAAGTAGGCTTCATCCCAGGGATGCAGGAATGGTTCAATATATGAAAATCCATCAATGTAATCCACTACATAAACAAACTCAAAGGAAAAATACCCATGGTCATTTCGTTAGATGCTAAAAAAGCATTTAACAAAATTCAGAATCCTTTCATGTTAAAAGTCTTGGAAAGATCAATAATTCAAGGAACATACCTAAACATAGTAAAAGCAGTATACAGCGAACCAATAGCCAACATCAATCTGAATGGAGAAAAACTTGAAGCGATCTCACTAAAATCAGTAACTTAACGAGACTTCTTTCTCTCTCCATATCTATTCAATATAATTCTTTAAGTTCTAGCTAGAGCAGTTAGACAACAAAGCAGGTCAAAGGGATACAAATTGGAAAGGAAGAAGTCGAATTATCACTATTTGCAGATGATATGATAGTATTCTTAAATGACCCAAAAAACTCCACCAGAGAACCCCCTACAGTTGATAAACAACTTCAGCAAAGTGGCTGGATATAAAATTAACTCAAACAAATCAGAAGCCTTCAAAGGATAAACAGGGTGAGAAAGAAATTAAGAAAAGAATACTCTTCACAATAGTCAAAAAATATAAAATATCTTCATGTGACTCTAACCAAACAAGTGAAAGATCTGTATGATTAGAACTTCAAATCCCTGAGGAAAGAATTCTAGGAAGACTTCAGAAGATGGAAAAATCTCCCATGCTTGTGGATTGGCAGGATTAATATAGTAAAAATGGCCATCTTGCCAAAAGCAATATACAGATTTAATGCCATCTCCATAAAAATTCCAACTCAGTTAATCACAGAGTTAGAAAGTGCAATTCTCAAATTCATCTGGAATAACAGAAAATCCAGGATAGCTAAAACTATTTACAACAGTAAAAGAACTTCTGGGGAAATCAGTATCCAAGACCTCAAGTAGTACTAAAGAGCAATAGTGTTAAAAACTGTATGGTATTGGTACAGTGACAGGCAGGTAGATCAATGGAATAGAATTGAAGACCCAGAAATGAATCCACACTCCTATGGTCACTTGATCTTTGACAAAGGAGCTAAAACCATCCAGTGGAAAAAAGATAGCCTTTTCAACAAATGGTGCTGGCTCAACTGGAGGTCAACATGCAGAAGAATGCAAATTGACCCATTCTTATCTACTTGCACTAAGCTCAAGTCCAAGTGGATCAAGGACCTCCTCATAAAACCAGACACACTGAAACTAATAGTAAAGGAACTGGGGAAGAACCTCCAGCACATGAGCACAAGGGAAAATTTCCTGAACAGAACAGCAGTAACTTATGCTCTAACATCAAGAATTGACAAATGGGACCTCATAAAATTACAAACTTTCTGTAAGCCAAGACACTGTCAATAGGACAAAATGGAAACCAACAAATTGGGAAATGATCTTTACCAACCCTACATTTGATAGAGGGCTAATATCCAATATCCTCAAAGAACTCAAGAAGTTAGATTCCTCAGAACTAAATAACCATAAAAAAAGATGGGGAACAGAGCTGAACAAAGAATTTTCATCTGAGGAATATCGAATGGCTGAGAAGCACCTAAAGAAATGCTCAACATCCTTAGTCATCAGGGAAATGCAAATCAAAACAACTCTGAGATTTTATCTCACACCAGTAAGAATGGCTAAGATCAAAAAATCACGAGACAGCATGTGCTGGCAAGGATGTGGAGATAGAGGAACACTCCTCCACTTCTGGTGGGATTGCAAGCTGGTACAACCTATCTAGAAATCAGTTTGGCAGTTCCTCATAAAATTGGGCATTTTATGAGGAGGACCCTGCTTTATCACTCCTGCGTGTTTTCCCAGAAGATGCTCCAGTGTGCAATAAGGACACATGCTCTACTATGTTCATAGTAGTAATATATGTAATAGCCAGAAGCTGGAAAGAACCCAGATGTCCCTCAACAGAGGAATGGATACAGAAAATGTGGTATATTTACACAATAGAATACTACTCAGCTATTAAAAACAATGAATTCATGAAATTCTTATGCAAATGCGTGAAACTGGAAAATATCCTGAGTGAGGTAACCCAATCACAAAAGAACACACATGGTATGCACTCATTGATAAGTGGATATTAGCCCAGAAGCTTCGAATAGTCAATACATTATTCACAGATAAACTTAATCTCAAGAAGAAAGAAGAACAAAGTATAGATAATCTGGTCCTTCTTAGAAGGGGGAACAAAATGCCCATAGGAGGAGATACAGAGACAAAATGTGGAGTAGTGTCTGAGGGAAAGACCATCCAGAGACTGCTTCACCTAGGGATCCTTCCTGTACTGGTTGGTTTGGTGTGTCATCTTGACACAGGCTGGTGTTATCACAGAGAAAGTAGCTTCATTTGGGGAAGTGCATCCATGAGATCCAGCTGTGGGGTATTTCCTCAAGGTTGGAAAGCTCCTTGTGGGTGGTACCCTCTCTGGACTGATAGTCTTGGGTTCTGTAACAGAGCAGGCTGAGCAAGCCAGGAGAAGCAAGCCAGTAAAAAATATCCCTCCATGGCTTCTGCATCATCTCCTGCTTCCTGACCTGCTTGAGTTCCAGTTCTGACTTCCTCTGATGATGAAGAGCAACATGGAAGTGTAAGCTGAATAAACACTTTCCTCCCCAACTTGTTTCTTGGTCATGATTTTGCAGGAATAGAAACCCTGACTGAGACACTTCCTATATACAGTTACAAAACCCAGACACTATTGTGGATGCCCACAAATGCTTGCTGACTGGAGCCTGATATAGCTCTCACCTGAGAGGCTCTGCCAGTGTATGACATACACAGAGGGGGAAAATCTCAGCCAGCCATTGAACTGAGAACAGGTCCCCAATGGAGGAGCTAGAGAAAGGACCCAAGGAGCTGAAGGAGTTTGCAGCACCATAGGAGGAGCAACAATCTGAGCCACCAAGTACCCCCAGAGCTCCCAGGAACAAAACCATGAGCCAAAGAGTACACATGGAAGGACCCATAGCTCCAGATGCATAGGTAGCAGAGGATGGCTTTGTTGGACATCAAAGGGAGTAGAGGCCCTTGGTCCTGAGAAAGTTAGATGCAGCAGTATAGGGGAATACCAGAACAGGGAAGCAGGATCAGGTTGATTAATGAACAGGGGGAGGGATATGGGCTAGGGGATTTTCGGGGGGAAACCAGGAAAGGAGACAACATTTGAATTGTAAATAAATAATATATCTAATAAAAATAAATAAAAATAAATAAATTAATAAATGTAATTATTGTTTAATAAAACTTCTTTCGTTTCTTCTGTTCTATTTTCTGTTATGACCCCTGGGTGTTCTAATATTCAGCAACCTATGTTGACATTAAAATATTTCAAATTAAATACAAAATTAAAGAGATGTCAATTCTTCACTTTGTCTCTATGCTTGGGATATGATTTATAACTTTACAATTTCACCATGCTCCTGTTACAAGCTTTTGCTTTCTTCTATAAGCTAAAAAAATATTGGTTCCCTCTTCTTGACAAGGGAAAGAAGGCTAATGCTCTATTTGTAATCTAATCTTTTGCCAGCAGCAGCATTCTGGTTTTTGGCCACAATTAATGTTCTGTACTCTCTTGCCATAGGAAGTTTATCCTCAACCCTACTGAAAGGCATGAACAAATTCCTAGTAATGTTGTAATTGTAAATAGATGCCCAACTGAATAAAGAAATGATTACTGTAAAAAAATTTTCAACTAATATTAAATTCACTGTTCCTCATGTATCATTTAGAGTATCTGCCCTTTTAACCACATAATACATGATATTTACTATGATTGAATATTGAATTTTCTCTCTGGAATGGAATGCTTTACTGATTCACCATTTCTCCATTCATTCAATAATATCCAGCAGTTTCACAAGTCCTTAAAAAACAAAAATGACAAATATTTTCTCATTTTAATAGAACAATTCTTATAAGAGTAAATAATTGTAAAGATTTATATAGAATTGTAACAGAAGATACTTTATGTAAAAGTTCTAGAGAAGAGAAAATCAATCCTGTCTGGAATGAAGTAATGAGATTGTTCTTAGAGAAAACAGTAATTAAACTGTATGTAGAATGAATGTCAAGTTGGCCTTCCTTAAGGATTTATATAGTAGAAAGGAAAAATTCATAAGATTGTACCATATATGTAGCAAAGGAGCTAAGATAAATCTTCCACAGAAAGGAAAATCATGAGGAGTTGAAGTGCTTCTGTGAACAGCTGCAAGTGCCCTGCTCAACACTGTCTTTTGTCCTATAGGCTATACAAGATGTTAGTTTTATATATCAAAATGTGAATTTGCCAGGAGAAAGGATAACAGTAGTGACAAAGTAAAAATCAGAATGAGAAGACAACACAATATAATGTTACAATAAATGAATTAAAATTATTCTGAATTGGTTTATTGGAGGTTAGCTTCTCAAGTTCTTTATATATTTTGAATATTAGTCCTCTATCAGAAGAATGAGGCCATCCTGAGTTTTGCAGGCAAATGGATGGAACTAGAAAATACCATCCCGAGTGAGGTAACTCAGACCCAAAAGGACATGCATGGTATGTACTTACTAATAAATGCATATTTTCCAAAAAGTTACAGAATACTTAGGATACAATCTGCAGAACTCAAGAAGGTTAACAAGCAGAAGTGTTCAAGGTAGGATGCTTCAACGCCACTTAGGAGAGAGAAAATAATCATAGGAGGCAGAGGGAAAGGAGGTGGATGGGAGAGGGGAGAGGGAGGGTAAAGGGAGAAAAGGAACATGATTAGGTATGGGGGGGAAAGGAGAGAAGACCAGAGGGACAGCAGAATGAATGGAAATATGCAGCTTCGGGGGTTGAGAGGCTGGGCGGGGGATCTTCTAGAAACTACCAGAGGCCTGGGAGGGGAAATACTCTCAGGACACAGAGTGATGGATCTTAGATGTAATGCTCAACAGTGAGGAGAGGAAACTTGTAGAGTTCACCTCCAGTAGAAAGACAGGGCATCAAGTGAATGGATAGGGTTGTCATCCCACAGCCAAAAACTCTGACCCAGAATTGTTCCTGTCTGAACAAATTGCATGGGCAAAAATAGAGAAGAGACTGAGGGAAAGGTAGTCCAGTGACCAGACAAACTTGGGATCCTTCTCAAGGGAAGGCTCCAAGGCTTGACACTATTACTGATGCTATGATGTGCTTATAAACAGGAGCCTAGCATGGCTGTTCTCTGAGAAGCCCAACAAGTACCTGACTTAAACAGATGCAGTTACTTATACACAACCATTGGACTGAAGTCTGCGACACCTGTGGTTGAATTAGGGAAAGGCTGGAAGATGCTGAGAAGGAAGGCATCCCCATAGGAAGACCAGTAGTCTCAAATAACTTGGACCCCTGAGATCTTTCAGACATTGAACCACCAGCCAGGCATCATGCACAAGCTTGTCTGAAGCCCCTGACTCATATATAGCAGAGGATTGCCTGGTCTAGCCTCAGTGGGAGAACAAGTGTCTAACTGTAGAAGAGATTTGAGGTCCCAGGGAGTAGGGAAGCCTGATGGAGGAAGCTGAGACATCCTTTTTGAGACAGGGGCAGGAGGAATGAGATGAGAACTGTTGGAGGGGGACCAGGTAGGAGGCAATGGCTGGACTGTAAAAAACAAAAAAATAATAGAAAAAGCTATTGAACTATTGATAACTCATTCAGCACTGTATTTTCCTACTGTCTTTCTAGCTGTCAGAATGTTCTTAAAATTTGATCATTAAATTAATTGATTTTCTCAGAAAAATGGAGCCTGCAGTGTGTTTCTGTGTGCATGTGTTTGTGTATGGTGTGTGTGTGTGTGTGTGTGTGTGTGTGTGTGTGTGTGTACACGCGCACGTGCGCACGGGTACTTGTGCATGTGCATGTGCATGTGTGAAGTTATGAGGTACTGGCTTAGAGGATATAGAGACTGAGGAGTTCATGAGATGCTACCTGTATCTTCACGACCTGTAGAAATTGAATATGTTATTAGACATCCTGGAATCTGAATCCAGTGGTAAAAGTTCTCATTACAGTGTATAGGCCTGAGCACTGGATATAACGTGTATGATAAAATCAATACTATAGGGCAAGTAGTTTATAGGGCAAGTAAGCACTGATCTATCTTTTTTGAAGTAATTGTATAATGCTTAATGGAGACAATGATGCCCTTGACATTGGAAAGACTTTCTTCCACTTGTAATTTCATATTCTACTTTGATCCAAAATCATCCTAACAGGCACAACTAGAAATAATTTTAGCTATATAGAACATGTTTGTGTGTTACATTGCTGTATCCATCTGAAGTATTATTATCTAGGGCATGTAGGAAATTCATAAAGACAGCAAATATTTAATATTTGTATAGGCCTGGTTTCAATCTCATGAACAATAACCATAATTATAAAAATAAGTACAGTTTTTAAAACTTTCAAACTATTACTGAAATATAGAACATATTTTTCACCACAATATAAATAACTTAAATTTCCCAGTAAAGTTAAAACTTCATGTACATTTAAAAATCATATTTGAAATCAACTGATAAGTAAAAGATGACATAGCCATCAAAAAGTTTTCAATTGAATCAGAAGTATTAAACCTATTGGAAAACAATTCATGCAAGTTGTAATTTTATCTCACTATTCTAAATGATGAATCTTAGATACTGTAAAGTATTATTTATGGAAAATAAAGCTACAAAATATATTTTAAATATATTTTAAATATATGTTGTGATCTCAAATAAAAATTTCTTAAACATGAAATTATAAAGCATAGACATTGTAAATCATATTTTCAAATACATTACTTTCAAAAAATTATTGATGAAAGGTCATCTAAACTGAATGAAGGGTAAGAATATGAAATTACCAGTATGGCTGACAGTGCATTTCCTTTCAGAGTACATAAAGAAAACCTTGAAATGCATAAGAAAAAAATTCCACCTAAAAACTAAAGAATGGATATATACAAAGACAACCAGTATAGACATCACTGAAAAAAATGAGTGAAGCTCAATTCATTTTGAAGTCAGAGCCACGTAAATCAAAACTTGAAGGTGATAGCATTTTATCTTATAAGATATATAAACATGATTTTAGAATCTGTCCATGTTAAGTATATTTTCAACAGTATAGTCAGTCATTCTCTGGGTGCAAATTTTTATAATTTTTTTACAAATAATAGTGATTTATTTAATAGATTTAAAGTTATACCTACCATAAATCAAAATAACTCAATTTGTTTTAAAATTATTCTTCCTCTCATGCAATATATCCAGACTACAGTATTTCCCTTCCTCCCTCCCCTCCTCTCAGTCAGCCCCACTTCCCCTCTCTTCCAGATCAACTGCTCATTCGATCTCCATCAGAAAGAAGCAGTGAGATCAACCAAATGTAGCATAACCAGACTCAATGAAACTAGGCATAAAAATCTCAATTTGAGGCTGGAGAAGACAACCTAGTACAAGGAAAAGGCTCCCAAGAGCAAGCAAAATGATCAGAGGGACACTAAGTTCCATTTTAGAAGTCCCACAAAAATCCCAAGCTAAACAACTACAGCATGTGTACAGAAGACCTGGTGCAAACAGGCTCAGGCAGACTCTATGACTGTTGCTTCAGTCTCTGTGAGTCCCCTTAATTGATTTTGTGGGACGTGTTCTCCTTCTGTCTTTCACCATGTTGGTTCCTACAGTGCTTCCTCCCCTCCTCTGTCAGGATTCCTGACCTCTACCTAATGATGAGAATTGGGCTAGGCACTGAGGCTGTGAGTGTAGCAGAATATCATCAGGAATCATTTCATTGGTTGTTGTTGTTGCTGCTGCTGCTGCTGCTGTAGCTCTTGGTTTGCTATTGGTTAGGTGGTGGTGGTGGTGGTGGTGGTGGTGGTGGTGATGGTTGTTGTTTTTCATAGTGTTTGGGTCTGCCCTAGATCTCTGAGCCGTTCAGCTTCCAGGCCATGGTCATCTAGGTGTTATAGAAAGGGTTTCCTCTTGTGGCATGGACCTCAAGTTAGAGTAGTCATTGGTTGTTCACTCCCACAAGCTCTGAGCCACCATTCCTGGAGTCAGACTACATGTGGCAGGCAGGGCATGTTGTGGATTCTTATGTTTTGTGTCTGTGTTGGTATACCAGTCCCACCATTGGGATCATTGATTATTGAGGATGGCTGGTTCAGGCTCCAAGTCCTTTATTTATCCTCTAGTACTATTCCATTCTTAACAATTTTAGAATAGTCTTTATCTGTTTATCAAAATTGCAAAACACCTGTTACCTACTCTGGGGAATACTGTACACTTGAAATTAATTAAAATGATCTTAGGCTTAATGTGAAATTAAAAAAAAAACTACATTATACATTTGTGAATCTGGTTAAAAAAAAGGGGAAGATAAAACATGCTATAGCAGAAGATGTGTAGTATTTATAAAAATCACATTATTAGAAAACATAAAAATCTGGCAATTTACCTTTCAGGATAAAGAGACATGCAATTTTTTTCACTGTACAAATCAAAGATAAGAGAAGGTTTCAAGTGACAATAGAAATGTCATTAAGAAGGTACATGAAAATTGTTTTAATTTATTGTCTAGTCTTCTTAAGTTAGGAAGAGATTCAGTAAATACTAAATTTAATGCACTTTCAACATGTGTATATAATGTTTATATATTTGAAAAAAAATTAATAAAATACCCATTGATAGTGAGTCACACTAATTATATGGCTAAGTTACATGTTACCAGTAAATAAACAAGTAATTAAGATAACTTTATAAAATGTCATTTTGGACAACCAGACTAAAAATCCTTAGGCAAAACTATTTAGAAATATAGGCATATTTTTCATGCTTATGAAAAGTATATTATATTAATCTAAAGACTGCCCCACCTGTGGATTCATCCCACGTAGAGATACTAATCCCAGACACTATTGCAGATGCCAAGAAGTGCTTGCTGACAGGAGCCTAATATTGCTGTCTCCTGAAAGGCTCTGCCATAGCCTGACAAATACAGAGGTGGATATTCTCAGCCAACAACTGAAATGATCAGAGAGTCCCCAGGGGAAGAGTTAGAGAAAGGACTGAAGGAGCTGAAGGGTTTGCAACCCATGGGAAAAACAACAGTATCAACCAACCAGTCCACTGAGAACACCCAGGGACTAAACCACCAACCAATGATTTCACATAGAGGAACACATGGCTCCAGTCATATAAGTAGCAGAGTATGGCCTTGTCAGACATCAGTTGGAGGAGAGGCCCTTGGTCCTGTGAAGGCTCATTTCTTCAGTGAAGGAAAATGCCAGGACTGTGAGGTGGGAATACGTAGGTGGGATAGGGGGGAAGGAGGATGGGATAGGGGTTTCTGGAGGGGAAACAGGGAAAAGGGATAACATATGAAATGTAAATAAAGAAAATATACAATAAAATTTATATTAATATTTATTCCATTTATTAAGTATTTATAAAATTGTTCATAATATATCAAAAGTATTCTGGCATGAGTAAGAAATTGCATTTTATTTTTAGCACATTTGTATATTGTCAGCATAAATCCTAGTTATAATCAATAAAAGTCTTTTGATTTTGAAAGAATGTGTAAATTTACATTATCTTACACAAGCACACACACCAAAAGTGTCACTCCTTAGTAAATTCATTAACTTTACATAATGAATTATATATGGTTCCAGTTGGATAGACCCAAATAATAGTCCAAAATCCAAGTAGTTTCATGGTTGTGAATAATGCACTTAAAGTATTGTAACTTTCTCCATATGGCTTCACAGCTATAATTTTCATATATATGACAATGAAATTAGTCATTCCTCCAGGGTCACTTTGTAGGTAAGTAGAAATGAAATCAAGACTTAAGGTTTGAAAATGATATCATTATACAGACACAATAATTTCTTTAATGCTTGTATGTAAAAAATACATCTTCACAAAATGAGATGTATAACAATAAATTTGAACATAAATTCAATACATTCATATAATACATTCAATACAAAACAATAAATTCAATCACAAGTCTTCTACATGTTATTGAGATAAACGTATATATCAGGATATATGAGAAACAGATTCAGTGTACAGTGTTATGGAGGGCAGCCTTCATTTCACTAAAACCAGTGCTCAGATCAAATCATTCAGTGGAACATCTTACAAGTACAATGTCTATCTATAGCTTTAAATATGTTCAGCATGGACAATGAAACACATCTGAATTTTAAAGAGGTACTAGATGAAACTCAAACTGGTCAGGCATGTTTCATATAATAACTATAGCTTTATACATTCTAGAATTATTAGTGATGTTTCTGTCTTCTTATTGTGAAGCAGGAAAATTGATTAAAACATCATTACTCATTTCTGAGAACCTATAAATATTTTATTACATTTATTGTGTAATGGTCATGGAATGTAAGCCCATGCATGCCATTGCACCTGTGTTCAGATAAGAGGATAAAATTTGCAGAACCCTGTTCTATAACCCTTCCACATGTAGATAGCAGAGATCAACTGAGATCACTGTCAGGCTTGTGGAAGTGCCTGTACCAAATAAGCTATCCTGCTGGGCCTAGGGTCTATCAATCTTAATGCCACATTGTCAATAATGGGAAAAAATGAATGGCCAGTCATGACAAAATAATAGAAGAAGGAAACAAAACAAGGGAGAAGAAATAAAAATAGAAATAAATAGAAAAATAAAAAAGATCTTACCAATTAGCCAACTGGTGAAACAAAGATTCAGTATTAAAGTCAGACATAGAATATCTTTACTGCAGATACAATAGGCATTTTCATTAACGAAGACTTCTAATTCAGTCTGTAGTCAAATGTATGTATTTCTCTTCAATTTCATAAAATCAATCATACAATTTAAGTAGAAAATCCACACTAGAATTTAAAAACATTACAAATTCATGTGAACATTAGCAGGTTCTTAAGTTTCTGAGTCTATGGCTCTCAATTCTAATTACTTTGGACAGGAAGTACAGAAAGGCAGAATATCATCGTTTTCCCATGCTGTAGGCATGACGACATTGGCAGAAACTATTGGAGAATTTTACTTTACATAGTCATCTGTCTTTGAGATAGTCATGTATCTACTCTAACACTCTGTCTGTAGAACTGAATATTGTATGCATATATATTATTATATGTACTCCCCAATTAGAAACACTTGGAAATGCTGAATTTCAGAAAAACTATAATTCCACCAGCCAAGACACTGTTTATTTTAAGGTTTCTAGAATTCCAAAATCAGAACTTTGTCAATTTCAATGAAAATAAAAGAAACTGAGTAACCTGAATCAATGAATTAGTTTTCATGGAAGAAATGTAGTGTTTTATATAAAAATTACTGAATAGGTTGGAAGACTTCCAATGACAACTTCTATTTCTTCAGGGGTTATAGGACGGTTTAGATGGTCTATTTGATCCTGATTTAATTTTGGTACTTGGTATCTGTCAAGGAAATTGTCCATTTCCTCAAGATTTTCTAGTTGTGTTGAATACAGGTTTTTGTAGTAGGATCTGATGATTTTTTGAATTTCCTCAGTTTCTGTTGTTATCTCTCCCTTTTCGTTTCTGATTTTATTAATTTGGATACTATCTCTGTGCCCTCTGGTTAGTCTGGCTAAGGGCTTATCTATCTTGTTGATTTTCTCAAAGAACCAACTCCTCGTTTTGTTGATTCTTTGTATGGTTTTCTTTGTTTCTACTTGATTGATTTCAGCCCTGAGTTTGATGATTTCCTGCCTTCTACTCCTCTTTGGTGTATTTGCTTCTTTTTGTTCCAGGGCTTTCAGGTGTGCCATTAAGCTGTTAGTGTATGCTGTCTCCCGTTTCTTTTTGGCGGCACTCAGGGCTATGAATTTTCCTCTTAGCACTGCTTTCATTGTGTCCCATAAGTTAGGGTATGTTGTGCCTTCATTTTCATTAACTTTCAAAAAGTCTTTGATTTCTTTCTTTATTTCCACCTTGACCAAGTTATCATTGAGTAGAGCATTGTTCAGCCTCCATGTGTACGTGGGTTTTCTTTTGTTTTTGTTGCCATTGAAGACCACCCTTATTCCATAGTGATCTGATAGGAGGCATGGGATTATTTCTATCTTCTTGTATCTGTTGAGGTCTGATTTGTGACCAATTATATGGTCAATTTTGGAGAAGGTACCATGAGGAGCTGAGAAGAAGGTGTATTCTTTAGCTCTAGGATGAAATGTTCTATATATATCAGTTAGTTCCATTTGGTCCAAGGCTTCAATTAGATTCACTGTGTCCCTGTTTAGTTTCTGCTTTCCTGAACGATCCATTTCAGAGAGCGGGGTGTTGAAGTCACCCACTATTATTGTGTGCGGTGCGATGTGTGCTTTGAGTTTTAGTAAAGTTTCTTTTATGAATGAGGGTGCCCTTGCATTTGGAGCATAGATATTCAGGATTGAGAGTTCTTGATGGTGGATTTTTCCCTTGATCAGTATGTAGTGTCCTTCTGTGTCTTTTTTGATGACTTTGGGTTGAAAATCAATTTTATCCGATATTAGGATGGCTACTCCACCTCGTTTCTTGGGGCCATTTGCTTGTAAAATTGTTTTCCAGCCTTTTACTCTGAGGTAGTGTTTGTCTTTGACACTGAGGTGCGTTTCCTGCATGCAGCAAAATGCTGGGTCCTGTTTACGTATCCAGTCTGCTAGTCTATGTCTTTTAATTGGGGAATTGAGACCATTGATATTAAGAGAGATTAAGGCATAGTGATTATTGCCATCTGCCATTCTTGACGCTATCTTTATGTTTGAGTGGTTATCTACTTTTGGGTTTGATTCAAGAAGGTTATTATCTCATTTTTTCCAGGGTGTTGTTTCTCTCCCTGTATTGGAGGTTTCCACCTATTATCCGTTGCAGGGCTGGATTTGTGGAAAGATATTGTGAAAATTTGGTTTTATCATGACCTTCAAAGAAGACCTAACACCAATACTCTTCAAACTGTTCCACAAAATAGAAACAGAAGGAACACTACCCAACTCGTTCTATGAAGCCACAATTACACTAATACCAAAAGCACACAAAGATCCGACAAAGAAAGAGAATCTCAGGCCAATCTCTCTTATGAATATCGATGCAAAAATACTCAATAAAATTCTTGCCAACCGAATCCAAGAACACATCAAAACGATCATTCACCACGATCAAGTAGGCTTCATCCCAGGGATGCAGGGATGGTTCAATATAAGGAAATCCATCAATGTAATGCACTACATAAATAATCTCAAAGAAAAAAACCACATGGTCATCTCATTAGATGCTGAGAAAGCATTTGACAAAATTCAGCATCCTTTCATGCTAAAGGTCTTGGAAAGATCAGGAATTCAAGGCCCATATCTAAACATAGTAAAAGCAATTTACAGCAAACCAGTAGCCAGCATCAATCTAAACGGAGAGAAACTTGAAGCAATCCCACTAAAATCAGGGACTAGACAAGGCTGCCCTCTCTCTCCATATCTTTTCAATATAGTACTTGAAGTTCTAGCGAGAGCAATTAGACAAGAAAAAGAGGTCAAAGGGATACAAATTGGAAAGGAAGAAGTCAAACTATCACTATTTGCAGACGATATGATAGTATACATAAGCGACCCAAAGAACTCCACCAGAGAACTCCTACAGCTGATAAACGACTTCAGCAAAGTGGCCGGATATAAAATCAACTCAAGCAAGTCAGAAGCCTTCCTATACTCAAAGGATAAGCAGGCTGAGAAAGAAGTAAGAGAAATAATACCCTTTACGATAGCCACAAACCATATTAAGTATCTTGGCGTGACGCTAACCAAACAAGTGAAAGATCTGTATGACAAGAACTTCAAGTCTCTGAAGAAAGAAATTGAAGAAGACCTCAGAAGATGGAAAAATCTGCCATGCTCATGGATTGGCAGGATTAATATAGTAAAAATGAGCATCTTACCAAAAGTAATACACAGATTCAATGCAATCCCCATCAAAATCCCAACTCAATTCTTCATAGAGTTAGAAAGAGCAATTCAAAAATTCATCTGGAATAACAGAAAACCCAGAATAGCTAAAACTATTCTCAAGAGTAAAAGAACCTCTGGGGGAATCAGTATCCCGGACCTCAAGCTGTACTACAGAGCAATAGTGTTAAAAACTGCATGGTATTGGTACAGTAACAGACATGTAGATCAATGGAACAGAATTGAAGACCCAGAAATGAATCCACACTCCTATGGTCACATGATCTTTGACAAAGGAGCTAAAACCATCCAGTGGAAAAAAGATAGCCTTTTCAACAAATGGTGCTGGCTCAGCTGGAGGTCAACATGCAGAAGAATGCAAATTGACCCATCCTTATCTCCTTGCACTAAGCTCAATTCTAAGTGGATCAAAGATCTCCACATAAAACCAGACACACTGAAACTAATAGAAGGGAAACTAGGGAAGAACCTTGAACATATGGGCACAGGGGAGAATTTCCTGAACAGAACTCCAATAGCTTATACTCTAAGATCAAGAATAGACAAATGGGACCTCATTAAATTACAAAGTTTTTGCAAGGCAAAAGACACCGTCAAAAAGACAAAGCGGCAACCAACTAACTGGGAAATGATCTTTACCAACCTTACATCCGACAGAGGGCTAATATCCAAGATATACAAAGAACTCAAGAAGTTAAACTCCAGAGAGGCAAGTAACCCTATTAAAAAATGGGGTACAGAGCTACACAAAGAGTTCTCACCTGAAGAATATCTAATGGCTGAGAAGCACCTAAAGAGATGTTCATCATCCTTAGTCATTAGGGAAATGCAAATCAAAACAACCCTGAGATTCCATCTCACACCAGTCAGGATGGCTAAGATCAAAAACACAGGAGACAGCAGTTGTTGGCGAGGATGTGGAGAAAGAGGAACACTCCTCCACTGCTGGTGGAATTGCAGGCTGGTACAACCACTCTGGAAAGCAGTCTGGCGGCTCCTCAGAAAACTGGGCATGACACTTCCGGAGGATCCGGCTATACCACTCCTGGGCATATACCCAGAGACTTTACCTGCATGCAATAAGGACACATGCTCCACTATATTCATAGCAGCCTTATTTATAATAGCCAGAAGCTGGAAAGAACCCAGATGTCCCTCAACGGAGGAATGGATTCAGAAGATGTGGTATATTTACACAATGGAATACTACTCTGCAATTAAAAACAATGAATTCACGAAATTCCTAGGCAAATGGTCAGAACTTGAAAATATCATCCTTAGTGAGGTAACCCAATCACAAAAGATCACACATGGTATGAAGTCACTGATAAGGGGATATTGACCCAGAATCTCAGAATACCCTAGACACAATCAGCATATCAATAGATTTCTAAAAAGATGGAAGGAGAGACCCCTGGTCCTGGAAAGACTGGATGTAGGGGAACGCCAGGACAGAGTAATGAGAGGGGGTTGAACAGAGAAAAGAGGGAGGGAAGGGGGCTTATGGGACTTTCGGGGAGGGAGGAAACGGGAAAGGGGAAGTGATTTGGAATGTAAATTAAAAAAAAAATAAAATAAAATTAAATTAATAAAAAAAAATTACTGAATAAATTATACTAAATACAAATTGCTTTTAACCTTTGTAATGCTTTGATACTTTCTTTAATATTTGTGCCAAAAGCTATACGTAGGCAGAGTAAGGTAAGCATTGTAGAACTACGTGTGAGAAGTTTAATCTACAAGGCCCTCTGGATTAAGAATATCTTCATTCCAGAGGAGAGATGGAGGGTATATATGTTGAAGACACCTTATCATAACTGAAGGAGCACAACTTATTAATGTATGAGGCAACGAGAATGAGACCATAAGTTCAATCCACACCATGTCCAAGACTGAGTCAAGCAAGGGAACACACATTGAAATAGTAAAACTGCAAATGAAGTTAGAGCACATAAATAGAGTCCTCAAGGAGGACTCAGGCAGATATTCAGATACCTCAATCTAGGGAAAAGAGGACATTCACATGAAACATTGAGTCTAGTCGGGCCTTAGGAATGATAACTCAAACAAAGATGGAATTGCAGAGGGACAGTCTGCATGGAAGTACTTGGAAAAGAAGACAACTAAATGTTAGGAAGGGTGGGTTAGTCCAGTAAACTGTTGATGCTCAAGTATAATTTCTATAGAGAATATCTTTTGGAGAATAGTATTCTCCAAAAGAGACGACTTTATGTTGTTTTCAGAGATGGAGCACTCTGCATTCCCATTGATGAAAGATGGAAATACAGCTCTTAATGATGTCAGAAGCAAAAAAGGAAAGTGTTTTCACACATGTATGCTCTCCACCATGAAGATTTTTGGGCTCACGAAAAGTATGGAGGTTGTCTGCATGTGGAAAGAAGAACATGGTTTGCAAAGCTCTAATTGCTGTGATCCTCAGCCTTGCTAATGCTGTGACCCTATAACATAGTTAGTTCTTCATGTTATAATGACTCAGAATCATAAATTATTTTGTTGTTGCTTCATAACTGTAATTTTATCTCTGTTATAAATAATAATATAAACATCTGGGTTTTCCTATAGTGTTGGGCAATCCAAAGTGACTGTGGAACACAGGTTAAGAATCTATCATGGTTATAATAAAAATAGCTCCCATAGGCTCATAAGAACTGGCATTATGAAGAGGTGTGACTCTGCTGGAGAAGGTGTAACATTGTTGGAGGAAGTACATCACTAGGAAGCAAATTATGAGGTCTCAAATGTTCAAGCTATCTCTAGTATGACTGTTACTTCCTGCTATGTGTGGAACATGCTGTAGTAACCTCATCCCCCTCTTTATTACCATGTCTGCCTGAGGGCTGTCATACTTCCTGCCATGATTATAATGGACTGAGACTTTGAAACTATGAGCCAGTACTAATTAAATGTTTTTCTTTCTAAGAGTTGTTGTGAATTTTTATCTCCAGTGACTGTCCAAGGTGGGTAGGGCCAGGAGCACAGGGAGCACAAGAGAGGCAGAGCAACCGGAACAGGGTCCTTGTGAACTCCCTCTGTACACAGGAGCTGGGCCGCTTCACAGCCATCTTTGCACCAGTCATGGAAGGGGAGGTCTGGACTCCAGGGAGTGCTTTGGCTCCTGGATTTGGAGTTGAGACCACTAATTTCTCTCAGGCAACTGCCCAAGGCGTGTGTGGACAGGAGCACAGGGAGCAGAGGAGTGGCAGAGCAGCTGTAACAGGGTCCTTTCTGGCTCCATCTGCTCCCAGGAGCTGGGCTGAGGCACAGCCCTCTATGGCAGGAAGAGCTGGTCTCCCAGGGGTGCTGAGACAGACTTGAAGGCCGACAGGAGGGACAAGATCCAGTCAGAGACAGCTGGACCAGGTAACACCAGAGTAAACCAGATGGCGGAAAGGCAAATGCAAGAATGTTACCAACAGAAACCAAGGCGGCATGGCATCATCCAAACACAGTTCTCCCAACACACTGGAAAAGCAATTTCCCACCAGCAAGTCCTATATACCCCAACACACTGGAAAAGCAATTTGGATTTAAAAGCACAGCTCATGATGGTGATAGAGTACTTCAAGAATCTTAAAGAAATACAGGAAAACACAAACAAACATGTGAAAGAATTGATCAAAACCATCCAGGATCTAAAAATGGAAGTCAAAACAATAAAGAAATCACAAAGAGAAACAACTCTGGACATAGAAAACCTAGGAAAGAAGTCAGGAGTCACAGATGCAAGCATCAACAACAGAATAAAAGAGATAGAAGAGAGAATCTCAGGTGCAGAAGAGACCACAGGAAACATTGACACAATAGTCAAAGAAAAACAAAATGCAAAATGTTCCTAACCTGAAATATTCAGGAAATCCAGGACACAATGAGAAGACAAAACCTAAAGATATTAGGTATAGAAGAGAGCAAAGATTTCCTGGTTAAATGGCCAGTAAATGTGTTCAGCAAAATTACAGAAGAAAACTTCCCTAACTTAAAGTAAGAGATGTCCATGAACATATAAGAAACCTACAGAACTCCAAATATATTGGATCAGAAAAGAAATTCCTCCCAACATGTAATAATCAAAACACCAAATGCAATAAACAAAGAATATTAAAAGCAGTAATGGAAAAAAATCAAGTAACATATAAAGGCAGACCTATCAAAATTGTACCGGTCTTCTCGTCAGAGACTATGAAAGCCAGAAGATCCTTGCCAGATGTCATACAGACCCTAAGGGAACACAAATACCAACCCATGCTATTATACCCAGCAAAATTCTCAATTACCATAGATGGAGAAACCAAGGTATTCTGTGACAAAAAAAAAATTACACAATATCTTTCTACAAATCCAGCCCTTCAAAGGAAACAAGCTGGTGTAGCCATTCTAATATCAAATAAATTCGACTTTCAACCTAAAGTTTTCAAAAAAGATAAGGAAGGTCACTTCATACTCATCAAAGGAAAAATCTTCCAAGATGAACTCTCAATTCTGAACATATATGCTCCAAATGCAAGGGCACCCACATTCATAAAAGAAACTTGGCTAAAGTTCAAAGCACACATCATACCTCATGCAATCATAGTGGGAGATTTCAAAACCCCACTCTTATCAATGGAGAGATCATGGAAACAGAAACATAGTGACTAAACCAAGACACAGTGAAACTAACAGAAGTTAGGAACCAAATGGATTTAACATATATCTATAGAACATTTTATATTTAAACAAAAGAATATATCTTCTTCATGACACCTCATGGTACCTTCTCCAAAATTGACCATATAATTGGTCACAAAACAGACCTCAACAGATATATGAAGACTGAAATAATCCTATCCACCCTATCAGATCACCAGGGACTGGGGCTAGTCTTAAATAACAACAAAAACAACAGAAAACCCACTTATACATGGAAGGTGAACAACATTCTACTCAATGATAACTTGGTCAAGGAGGAAATAAAGAAAGAAATTAAAGACTTTTTAGAATTTAATGAAAATTAAGGCACTACATAGCCAAACTTATGGGACAAAATTAAAGCAATGCTAAGAGGAAAAGTCATAGCTCTGAGTGCCTCCAAAGAGAAACTGGAAACAGCATACACTAGCAGCTTGACAACACATCAAGAAAGTTCTAGAACAAAAAGAAGCAAATACACCCAAGAGGAGTAGAAGGCAGGAAATCATCAAATTCATGGCTGAAATCAATCATAAAGAAAAAAAAAAAGAACTATACAAACAATCACACAAACCAGGAGCTGGCTCTTTGTAAACAAACAAGATAGATAGAACCTTAGCCAAACTAACCAGAGGTCACAGAGACAGTTTCCAAATCAACAAAACCAGAAATGAAAAGGGATATATAACAAAAGATACTAAAGGAAATCCAAAAAAACATCAGATCCTACTACAAAAACCTATAATCAACAAAACTGGAAATTCTAGAGGAATTGGACAATTTTCTAGACAGATACAAGGTACCAAAGTTAAAGAAGGATCAGATAAATGATCTAAACAGTCCCATATTCTCTAAGTTAATAGAAGCAGTCATTAACAGTCTCCCAACCCAAAAAGCCCAGGACCATATTAATGCAGAGTTCTATCAGACCTTCAAAGAAGACCAAATACTCTCCAAACTATTCCTCAAAATAGAAACAGAGAACACAACCCAATTCGTTATATGACGCCACAATTACTCTGATACCTAAACCACACAAAGACCCAACAAAGAAAGAGAACTTTAGACCAATTTCCCTTATGAATATCAATGAAAAAATAATAAAACTCTTGCCAACCGAATCCAAGAACACATCAAAACAATGATCCGCCACGATCAAGTAGGCTTCATCTATCAGATGTAGGGATGGTTCAATATACAGAAATCCATCAATGTAATCCACTACATAAACAAACTCAAAGAAAAAAAAGACATTGACATTTATTTAAATGCCAACAAAGCATTTGACAATATCCAACATTCCTTCATGAAAAAAGTCCTGGAAAGATCAAGAATTCAAGGCCCATACCTAAACATAGTAAAAGCAATATACAGCAAATCAGTAGCCAACATCAAACTAAATGAAGAGAAACTTGAAGCAATCCTACTGAAATCAATGGACTAGACAAAGCTGTCCACTCTCTCCCTACCTGTTCAATATAGAACTTGAAATCCTAGCCAGAGAATTAGACAACAAAAGGAGGTCAAAGAGATATAAATTGGAAAGGAAGAAGTCAAAGTATCACTATTTGCAGATGATATGATAGCATACTTGAGTGACCCCAAAAATTCCACCAGAGAACTCTGAAACCTGATTTAAAAAAACTTCAGCAAAGCAGCTGGATATAATATTAACTCAAACAAATCAGTAGACTTCTACTCAAAGGATAAAGAGGCCGAGATAGAAATTAGGGAAATGACAAGTTCACAATAGTCACAAATAATATGAAATACCTTGGTGTGACTCTAAGCAAACAAGTGAAAAATCTATGACAAGAACATCAAGTCTCTAAAGAAAGAAACTGAATATCTAAGAAGATGGGAAGATATCTCATGCTCATGGATTGGCAGGGTTAATATAGTAAAAATGGCCATCTTGCCTAAAGCAATCTATACATTCAATGCAATCCCCATCAAAATTCCAACTCAATACTTCATAGAGTTAGAAAGAGCAATTCTCAAATTCATCTGGAATAACAAAAAACCCAGGATAGAAAAACTATTCTCAACAATAAAAAAACCTCTGATGAAATCACCATCTGTGACCTCAAGCTATACTACAGAGCAATAGTGATAAAAAGTGCATGGTGTTGGTACAATGACAAGCAGGTAGACCAATGCAATAGAATTGAAGACCCAGAAAAGAACCCACACACCTCTGGTCACTTGATCTTTGACAAAGGAGCTAAAACCATCCAGTGGAAAAAAGACAGCATTTTCAACAAATGATACTGCTTCGTCTTGCAGTCAACATGTAGAAGGATGCAAATTGATCCAATCTTATCTTGCTCTACCAAGCTGAAGTCCAAGTGGATCAAAGACCTCCACATAAAACTAGATACACTGAATCTAATAGAAGAGAAAGTGAGGTAGAATCTGGAACACATTGGTACAGGGAAAAATTTCCTGAAAAGAACACCAATAGCTTATGCTCTAAGATCAAGAATTGACAAATGGGACCTCATAAAGTTGCAAAGCTTTTGCAAGGCAAAGGACACTATCAACAGGACAAAATGGCACCAACTGATTGGGAAAAGATCTTCACCTCTCCTACATCCAATAGAGGGCTAATATCCAATATGTACAAAGAACTCAAGAAGTTAGACTACAGAAAGTCAAATAACCCTATTGAAAAATGGAATACAGAGCTAAACAAAGAATTCTCAACTGAGTAATACTAGATGGCTGAGAAACACCTAAAGAAATGTTCAGCAATCCTAATCATCCGGGAAATGCAAATCAGAACAACCCTGAGATTCTACCTCACACCAGTCAGAATGGCTAAGATCAAAAACTCAGGGGACAGCATATGCTGGCTAGGATGTGGAAAAAGAGGAACACTCCTCCATTTTTGGTGGGATTGCAAGCTGGTATAACCATTCTGGAAATCAATTTGGTGGTTCCTCATAAAATTAGACATAGTGCTACCTAAGGATCCAGCTATACCACTCCTGGGCATATCCTGGAGAGGATGCTCCAACATGTAACAAGAACACATGCTCCCCTATGTTCATAGCAGCCTTATGTATGATAACTAGAACCTGGAAAAAACCCAGATGTCCCTCAGCAGAGGAATGGATGCAGAAAATGTGGTACATTTACACAATGGAGTACTACTCAGCTATTAAAAACAATGAATTCATAAAATTCTTAGGCAAATGGATGGAACTAGATAATATCATCCTGAGTGAGCTAACCCAAGCACAAAAGAACATACATGATTTGCACTCACTGATAAGAGGATATTAGCCCAGAAGCTCAGAATACCCAAGATACAACTCAGACCACATGAAGCTCATGAATAAGGAAGAAAAAAGTGCGGATACTTTGATCCTTCTTAGAAGTCAGATCAAAATACCTAAGGCTCACAGCCAACCAATAGACTGAGCATAGGGTAAATAATGGAGTAGCTAGAGAAAAGCCCCAAGGAGCTGAAGGGGGTTGTAGCCCCTTAGGAGGAACAATACTATGTACCAACCAGTACCCCCAGATCTCTCAGAGACTAAACCACCAAACAAAGAGTACACATGGAGGGACCCATGGCTCCAGCTGCATATGTAGTAGAGGATGACCTTTACAGTCATTAATGAGAGGAGAGGCCATTTGTCTTGGGAAGGCTCAATGCCCCAGTGTAGGGAAATGCCAGTGCAGAAAAGTGGAAGGGAAAGTTGGTAATCAGAGGTAGGGGGGTAGGACGGGGGTTTTCAGAGGGGTAATGAGGAAAGGGGTAACATTTGAAGTGTAAATAAAGCAAATATCTTATAAAAAAAAAAGAGTTGCTGTGATCATGGTGTCTCTTCACAGAAATAAAATCTCTAACAACAATAGAACTGTTGCCCTAATGGGTAATGAGGGCACCATTTTTAAGCAGAGTGTGCAAATAAAGGCTAGAGATTTACTCTATATAGGAAGTGGAGTAAAATTAGGACTATATTTTATATACAAAAAGTAGGATTGTCATAACTGAAGACTAGTGTTATAATTCTGAAAAGAAAGAAAACTATAGTGAATTTTATGTGTTTATATTTTAAATAGAGACAGCAGCATATACTCAATATTTTGCCTGATAGGGAAATAAAACAATGTAAAACTGTCTTCAAAATGTTTTTGTATCTGTGCATGCATTTTACATTACACAAATAATATATGTGTGTGTATGTGTGTGTATATATACACACACATACACATACACATACATTCTGTGTGTCTCTCAGTTCATTACTGAGAGGACATATTAGTTACTTATCTTCAATGAACATGCTGGTGGTATGCTGACATCTAAATGAAGCTTTCCACAAAAATAAGCAGCAGTTGCCTTGAGAATGCCTTATTTTCATACAGAAGTATGAAAATCACAAGAGGAAGTTGAAATAACTGTTATACTAATAAGCACGGAATTTCTCAAACAAGAGTTAGAGTTTGAATCTGGAATGTCATACAAAATGTCATTTCATTGAAAGCTTGGTCACAAGTTGTATACAATAAGAAAGGTCACTGAAAATTTCAAGACACAAGGCCTAGTTGGACGAAGTTATCAGAATGATTTAAAAGGGATGTATGTTTGATACTGGCCTTGTTTCTGTCCGTGCTTCATGACATCCTTGAGTGCTGTTGTTTCCTCAGGCACACTCTGTGAGCCACATGATCATGCTCTGTCTCACAATGTATCTACAGAATGAAGTCAGCTGATCATGAACTGAAACTTCTCGAACCAAGATCAAAAATGTTTTTCTACTTGAATGTGATTTTTCTTATGTTCAAACAATAAAAACTAAAAAGACACAAACACTGATAATTAGTAGAAGGAGTGATTGAGGCATTTTACTCAATGTACAGAGTTGACCCAGCATTAATGAAGCTCCAGTTCCAAGTATATGCTAAAATAAAATGGTAAAAGATTTAAAAAAAACTACTATTAGTCATATCAAATATAATGTAAAAGTAAATCAATATCCATTAAATAAAAAACATATTCATCTATACTTAATTAATTAATTTTCTAATATAAGAAAAATCAAAATAGATTCGAAGTAATTGCTCAGAAAAGAAAAAGTAGTAATTTATGTTGAACACCTGCCATTTGCTACTTTAATCAAGGAATTAATTGGAACTCTGTACATAATGGAAATAGTTTTATGTTTAATCCAGCATGGTGCTCTGAAGAATTTAATACGATTTTGTGATTATTTCTGCCAGAAGTGCATTACCTGAAACTCTCCATAGACAGTGTCACTTAAGACAAGACATAACAATGTTTGGTAGTTAAATTTCAAATACCCAACATCAGGAAGTTAAAGAAAGCTGAGGTTTTTCAATACTAGAATATGAACCCAAATATGATGAGGGATTTAGTACTGAATATATTTGCCATATAGCACTTGATTGGTATAATCTATATGAGTCCAATGATGAAAATAAGAATGTGCCATTATTATTATCCTGAGTTTAATGTTTATGAAAGATTAAACCTACAAAAAGAACTGTAGACAACTGAGGTAATCTGGGTTTGAAACAGAGATGTGGCCTTCCCCAGGGAAGGCTACTTCAACTTGTTGTCCAGTGACAAATGATCAGCCCCCAAAACATACATAAAATTGCATTAAATGGACTTAACAGGTCATATTTATAAATACAAACATGTGCACACTCACATATACATACACACACATACATACACACACTATATATATGTATATATATATGTACATTATATAGTATATAGCGTGTATATAATCAAAAAACCTAAAGTATAAAGTTATGAAACTAAATATTAATTACTCTTTATTTTAGTTATTTGTGATTTTTAGTAACTGAGAATAACAAATATCAAAATTAGTATTAATATAAAAAGATTAAGAAACACTTTCATTAACTTTCACCTTAATATTAGAAGTAAAAGATTCAATATATTAATTTTTCAAAGATATTTGTTACACAAATGTGATTAGAAATTGTTATATATTTAAAGCTATGTTATATGAAAAAATAAGACAAATAAATAAGAATAATATGAACCAAATTCCAGTTACTTTCTAGAAAAGTAAAATATTACAAAGTATACAAAATTGCCTAAAAATTGATGCTAACTGGAAACCACAGAAAACAGATGCTAGAACTAATATAAAATTTCAAGTGATTGGTGGATTAGGATTAATCCCTGACATTTGAAATCCCTTTCACTCTTTTACAGTTATTCATTTTTGTACTACATCAAATAAGACAGCTACTCTGGATATTATATAGAAACATAACCTGAAAAGGTTCACATCACAATTTCTGGTGTTGTCTGTAATCTTGATCATTGTTTATCCTAAAAACAATATCACAAAGATGAGCTATGGTCAAAGTTGTTGCTCTGAAAGTAGGATAGTAAAATGAACTCAATAGTAAGCAGAAAAAGGAGGGTACATAGTGACTGAAGGGAATTTGATTTATTGTATTAAAGAGTGGCTTCACTGCTCAGTGATATCCATTGGCCTGAAGCTAGCCAATTTAGCTTTTGCAATAGCATGGCAAAACCTACTGCCACAACACTCCTTTAAGAAGTATGTTTGTTTCTTCAGTCATCATATGGAAAGTGACATTGAAGAGCAGGCATGTTTGCAAGACCAGAGTATGACAAACTTGATTAAAACTTTCAATCACAGACAGCATTTGAAGAACAGGTAAGCAGGTGTATTTAAGCAACTTTCATTTGAAAACTAATTTCTGTAGTAAACCCTTTATAGTGTGTATAATTTACCATTAACACACCAAATAGTGCTCATATTATGAAAAAATAAGTACATATCTGTGAGAACAAATATACCAACAAAACCCCCAAATTATCCCTTTCATTCAACACTCTGCTAATATAATATTAAAAATCTTAAAATAAGACAATGTGTAAATAACTAGAAGAGTCTCTTTTCATCTGGTCACATAAATGTCATGATATAATTAAGCTATAAGCAAGAAAATTCCTTAATTGGCCAAGGACAAGTGGTTGTGCTGGAAAACAGTACAGAAAGTTAAGATTTAAAGGATGTGGGAGGTCAAAAATGAAGAAATGTATAAATCAGTTTATAAAGGGTTTGCTGCACAATCATAAAGACCAGCATTTGATTACCTATCAATTATGAAAAGAAAGCCATAGTAAGAATAGTCATGACTTGGTTTGAGATGCTTTATTTATGGTAAATATGAATTTTATGGTAATATTGAATTTTAAAGAATGGGCAGTTTTATTCTAATCTAATATATCTAATACTATAACCCTTATAAATTCCTTAATCAAAGTTTGTATAGTAAAGCCTCCTATTATCTACTACCCTAGCATAAAAACTGGTGTAAACAGTATGTAGCACATACAGTTGAAATTTTGAAAAGCACCTGGACTCAATAGGGATCAGTCAAAATGCCCAGCAATGGAGATATGGAAAAGAACCTGAAGAGACCATCTCCAGTAGACAAATAAGGCTCCCAGTTGAGGTATAGGGCCACCCACCCATCTTCAATATTTTTGACGCAGAATTGTTCCTTTCTAAAAGAAATGCAGGGATAACTGGAACAGTGACTGAAGGAAAAGTCATCCAAGAGTCTGGACCAACTTGAGATCAATCCCATGTGCAGGCACCAAACTCTGACACTTTTATTGATGCCATGTTGTCCTTGCAGACAGGAGCCCAGCATGGCTATCCTCTGAGAGAATCTACCAGCAGATGACTGAGACTGATGCAGATACTTACAGTCAACCATTGGATTGAGGTCAGGGACCCCTATGGAAGAGTTAGGGGAAGGACTGAATCTGCTGAAGTGGATGGCAAACCAAAGGAACAATAACAGTATCAAATAATCCAGAACCCTTAGAGCTCCCAGAGACTAAGACACTAACAAAAGAGTATAGTTGGACTGTTCCATGACACCCAGCATACATGTAACAGAGGACTGCCTTGTCTGGCCTCAATAGGAGAGGATGAGCCTGTTATGCACTAGCAGAGCCTCCCAGGTGACAGTTATATCTGGCTCCGGTCAGCAAGTATTTGTGGGCATCAGTAATAGTGTCTGGGTTTTTGTAACTGTATATGGGATGGATCACTAATTGGGGTAGTCTCTGGATGGTCCTTCTCTCAGACTCCTGCTCCACACTTTGTCTTTGTATCTTCTTCTGTGGGAATTTTGTTCCCCCTTCTAAGAAGGACCAGAGTATTCATGCATTGTTCTTCCTTCTTCTTGAGCATCATTTGATATGTGAATTATGTCTTGGGTAGATGAGCCTAATGGTATAGAAATTTGATGTCCCAGGGAAGGGGGATGCTGGTAAAAGTGAGGTAGGGCTAGGTGGGTGGCTGGCGAAGCACCCTCTCAGAAGCAAAAGAGAGAGAGGATAGGATGAAGAACTGGTGAAGAGGGGGACAAGAAAGAGGACAACATTTGGAATGTAAATAAAATAATTTAAGAAAAAAATTAAAAGAAATTTTGAAAGCATTGCTAAAATTACCATTGTGTAAGTATATATTGTGTTGAAAATCCTGTCATCACCAAATGACGACTTGAGAGTTTGTGGGCACTTGGCATTTGGCCAGGCATCTTACCTTCACCAAATTCCAAAATTTTTAAACCAAAGAGACTTACTCAATGACTCTAGTGTTCTTTACACTTTAAACAAAATGCAGATTTTCTTCATGTTGCTAATGTCTCATCATTCATAAGATCCAAAAATCATTTTAAAAGTTAAGAATTTTTGCTAGAACCAATCAAACATTAAAGGTCAATTAATTAACTAATTAATTAAAGCTAGATACATAGGACGGGAGTAAAGTATAATATGTCCTGAAGACTTTCCTTTCTTAATGGCAGGCACATTAAAGTACTTGTATCTTGAAGGGCTTCATATTTGTTTCACTAATTTTGGTCATTCTGATTGAGGTAAAATGAAATCTTAAGGGAATTTTAATTTGCATGTTTCTGTTGGCTTGGGATGGTGAGTACTTTTAAGTATTTCTGAGCCACTAAGTATTTCTCAGTGTTTCATCTTGCAAAAACTCTCTGTTTAGTTTTATACCATATTTTTTAAATACTAGCCACAATGAAGGGAACAGAGAACACTAATAAGTCACATATTTCTCTTTAAAATCTTATGTTTTTCTCCTATGGTCATTTTTTTTCTTTTAAAATGCTTGCATTTTTTTTCTCTCTTCTTTTATCTCAGGGAACTCACAATGTGACTCTTGAAAATACATTTGTTGAAGGTATGATAGTTTGATTTTTAGTTAGTGAACACTTCATGAAATTATAAACATGCTTTCTTTTCATTATTTGTAAGATGGGAATCACGTGATGATTTGAGTTGGTTTCTTGACCTTCTGTACACTTGTAGCCTCATGTTAGCCTAGATATTTTACTTTCACTAGGAAAACTGAAGCTAATCCAAATAGTCATGCCAAAATGTGTGAAATAGATTGGCATTATTTTTGTTCTGTACATAAAGAAGAAATATTTACTTAATATATTAGGAAGACTTAACTGTTTGCCAACTGTGACTAGAAAACTTACAGAAAAGCACGGAGGTTACATTGTGATGCAATTATGGATGCTTGTCAATACCAAAGGCATTGTATCATTGTATCATTTTTCTTCCTCTTCCTCTTTTCTTATCATCAGGCCTTCACCCTTTCCATATGAGCAACAGGGAATGCAGGATCCAGTTTCTTCTTCTGCATAAACAGTGTGATTGACTCCTCATTTCTTCAATCACACCGTTGACCTTCTGAACAGAGCATAATTTTCTTACTGAGTGTGTTGTCAAGAAAACTCTTGTGATGGATCAGGAATTAGTTTGAGTGACAAGTTGACAATAATGTAGTCCTTGTTCAAAAATGTTGTGCTTAGTGCCTGAGTAAGTCATAATAAATTTGAAATATCCTTCTGTCCTCCTCCCATCATGTGCCAAATGCTCCTGTAGGCATAATCACTCATGAACCCATTGCATAGGCAGTGACAAGTAATTAAAATGGCATCACAGAAATAGGATGTGAAAGTGTGAATTCCCATCCGAGAATACTACCTTGTAAAATATTGCAGGGTACATCTTGTTTGGTTTGTTTTAAATTTTAATCAAGCTTGATAGATCCAATGTTTATGGAAGAATTCAGCTACCTGTTAAAATAAATATTTTAAGTGTACTTCCTGTATGTATTCATTCTGCATTAAATACATAAAACATTTATTGAACTTTTACTTAATAGTAAGCACTGTTTACAAGATCATGGTCTTAAAAAATCTTAAAACACTGTACATAATGATTACCTTTAGAAAGAGAGGCCTCATTTTTTCATGTTTATGTAGGATGTGTTTCTCTCTGTGTGTGTGTGTGTTTGTGTGTGTGTGTGTGTGAGAGAGAGAGAGAGAGAGAGTGCACGCGCGCATGCCATTGCACACATATGCAGAACAGAAGACAACTAGCCAGGTGAACACTGACTTAACAGGCCATGTAGACGCCTAGGATTGAATTTCAGGAAACACCATTGAAAACACCTGCGCAGTCTCACATGCTTAAATGACTTTGAAATATATATTTCTTACCTCTAGGGTTTTATAGCAAGTTTTAGTACTCTTGAATAGTATTTATTTTTAAAAACACAAACTTCAAAAAATTATAAGATGTCCCTCATTTCAAAACTATTAATTGCCTGTTGAATACATCAAAGGAAGCAAACATGAGTGCGTGTTTATTAGTAATTTTATATCTTAATGTCTGAAAACAAGTAAAACGGATCCATGTAAATTACCACATAATAATGTTGTGGGAATTTAAGTTTTGAGATGACTATTGTCTTTTCAAACAAAATATATGCAAGAAATCAACACAGCTATCCTCTCCCTATATCTGAGCTTCTTATTCCAACTCTAGTTTTGGTCACTTTTAACCAAATGAAAATTTACCTTTGGCTTACCCATCACCCCAAAGCATCAAGGCTGTTTGTGTCTTATAGATAGATATATCTATGTATGTCTATAACACAATCATTTTAAAAGGTCAACAGGACCTACATATCCCTGAGCAAGAAGCAAAAGCAAGATTAGAAGATGACAATGGTTCATTCAGCTCTACCAAGCACTGTCAGTGGCAAAGGCAGCATCTTCTTCTTCTTTTTTTTCTAAGTGTTTTTTGTTTACATTCCAAATCATTTCCCCTTTCCCGTTTCCCCCCTCCCCGAAAGTCCCATAAGCCCCCTTCCCTCCCTCTTTTTCCCATTCAACCCCCTCTCGCTTCTTCTTAAGAAGCATAAACAAAATGATTTTTCTATCATTCCTGAAGTTTTACTAAATTTTCAACCCTAACAAGCTGTCTCACTTAGGAGTATTGTTACTATTACCTTGAATGTTTCAAAATAGCTTGGAGAGAAGGACTTTTGAATCTTTTTTCATTCAAAATCAACACACTATTGGCAGTAAATGATGGTATCTTCGATCCATTATGTCACTATTGCATTTGGGTGCAATAACACCAGTAAAATGTAAATCCCAATTTTTGTTTTGTTATCCATATTAGCATCAATAAAATCAGCTTTGATCTATTTAAATGAGAAGTTCCAATCTTGATCCATTTCTATTTTTTGCTGGATGTTTCTTTATTTTCCTCCCCGTATTCCCGTTCAAACTCTGACATCAGTAGAAGCATTAAATTGCTTGAATTGAAAAATATTTTTCTCTTGACTTATACACTCTGTGTCCCTTGGACAGAAAAGGGGTAGGTCCAATTTCACCTTTCATTGTTAACTGGGACTCATCCCTCAGAGCCTGTTTAAAAAGAATAGAACTCCTCTATCTACTCTACCTAGCTCTCTGGTCAACCAAAGAGGAAATAGTAAAGTATGTTCTATTTATTTGTTTGCACATCTATCTCCAATTCTGAAATGGAAGCTAAAATGTGTTATATGCCAAATACCTTCAGAATTCCAGTGTTTGATATTTTTCCTCATAAGTAGTAAGCACTCAATGAATACTTATACAGTTGTGTTGAGTTCATCCACACAGTGATATGTGATTTATTTGTCTTTGGTTCACAGTAAAAAAAAATTGTTATGGAGATTGTTTTCTTTCATACTTTAAAGCATTGTTTTTATGTTATGCAAGCATAGCTTAAACTTCAATTTACCTCTCAAGGAGAAGAAAAACAAAAACTGTAATAGATGAGGGAATATTATTTCTCTATTCTTTCTGATAGTCTGCATAAATTTTCATCAGTTAAATTCATAATTTGTACATCAAGTAGGACTATAATGAGGTATTCATGCACTTGAATAGTTGGGTCTCTTTCAGGAAGTAGTTTTATAAACAAAGAAACAGGAGAAAAATTTATTTTCACTATTTTTATTCTGAAACTCAAATGGGATACAAAGAATAAAGATTTGTGGGAAATACTGCAGTTAGTATATTCAATAGTAGGATAGTATTTTTGTAACAGAGAATATTTTGAAAATTCTACTTCTGTAGCTTTCTTGGTTTGGTAACAATTCTAAACTTTATAATCATGCTGTAGAATATTAAATATTAATATTTGCTTTAGGGTAGTAAATATTTAAAAATAAGTGGCAAAACTCTCAAGAGAGCACATAAAATTATACTAATAGTTCAACCAAAGTTTTTTTACAATGTTAAAGTAACTTTCCCCAAACAAAGACCTTAAACACATTGATTTTTATTTTCAAGAATGAAATCAAGGTGGCAATAGTTTTTGAGATCCCAAACAATATATAAGGATAACTGTGCATAAAAATATATTAAGTGACAAGAATAATGACCCAAAGCTATCAGCAGTGTAGTAGATAATCTGCAAAGCTTCCTTTTTTCTAAATAAATAACTTAGTATCCAAGCTATGTCTCCAGAGTGCGGACTGGTCTTATGTCTACAGTATAGATGGGCAAAAGTAATGAGTTACTCGAAGGTTGGAAGAGGCTCTTCAAGGTCCACTTAGGTTTGTCTGAATGTTCCTTCAGAAGAAAACCAATACACCTGTGTAGGAAGTCCTGCTTTTCTGTTATAGCCTGTGGAAGGGGTACCTGATTACATGGAGAAGGTTTTTTGATTACATAAGTACTTTTAATCTTCCTGTCACAAGCATCAAATGATTTGAAAAATGATTAGAATGCTGCATTCTGAGTATACAGATGAATAGGACTTGGAGATTTATTGCACCAAAAACAACGCTGCAGAATACTTGGTGCATTTCCTGCAGAATACTTGGTGCATTTCCAGCAGAATACTTGGTGCATTTCCAGCAGAATACTTGGTGCATTTCCAGCAGAATACTTGGTGCATTTCCAGCAGAATACTTGGTGCATTTCCTGCAGAATACTTGGTGCATTTCCAGCAGAATACTTGGTGCATTTCCTGCAGAATACTTGGTGCATTTCCAGCAGAATACTTGGTGCATTTCCTGCAGAATACTTGGTGCATTTCCAGCAGAATACTTGGTGCATTTCCAGCAGAATACTTGGTGCATTTCCAGCAGAATACTTGGTGCATTTCCAGCAGAATACTTGGTGCATTTCCAGCAGCATACTTGGTGCATTTCCAGCAGCATACTTGGTGCATTTCCAGCAGAATACTTGGTGCATTTCCAGCAGAATACTTGGTGCATTTCCAGCAGAATACTTGGTGCATTTCCAGCAGAATACTTGGTGCATTTCCAGCAGAATACTTGGTGCATTTCCAGCAGAATACTTGGTGCATTTCCAGCAGAATACTTGGTGCATTTCCAGCAGAATACTTGGTGCATTTCCAGCAGAATACTTGGTGCATTTCCAGCAGAATACTTGGTGCATTTCCAGCAGAATACTTGGTGCATTTCCAGCAGAATACTTGGTGCATTTCCAGCAGAATACTTGGTGCATTTCCAGCAGCTTACAACCCACACAGCATTTGATTTCCCATTCATTAGGAAACAAATGCAAACCACAAACTCCACAAAAATTAAAAATTACCAGCATTCAGGGCTAACAAAATTGTTGTTTCTTCAGATCATCGAGCTTAAGTTGGTTCGGTATAAACTAAGAGTTGGTATGACTAAGAGAAGAAAATAGCCAAGCATATTGGAACATGCCTATAATCACTTGGGAGGCTGAGGAAAAAGTTTGAGGCCAAGACTATATAGTAAGGTCCAGGCCAGCCTCAGCAACATAAGGAGAGTTTGTCTTAAAAATTCTTTTAAAAAAATAATACTGCAGCCTTTACTTCATATTTCTTTGTAGTCAAACTGAAATGGTGCTACCTTATTGAAAAGGTGACACATATACTGCATCTACTGAGAGGCTTTGAGGATACAGCAGATTGCCTTCCAGTTTCAGTCAAGGACAGTTCTCACTTATGTAAAAGATTAGTGATCCCTGAAACATACTTATCCTAGCAGAATCCACTTAAGCTGCGAGCTTATCTAATGTATTCCTATATTACACCACTCTCAACAAGAACAACAACAAAATACTAATAATAATTGACACAAAAAGATAATTTGATAAAACATATAACAATACATATATATACATATTTATATATATACATATATATATATATATATACATATATAGCACATGTGCCTATAAAACATTTCAAAAATATACACTGTGGATGCTTCTAAGTGCTTCACTTTTTAATATTAAAATAGAGTAGAAATAAGGGTGGTTCTCTATTCCACGTTACAATTTCAGTTAGCTTGATCTAGGGCAGGTCTTACACAGACAGTCAGTCTCTGAGTTCATGTGTGTGAAAGTTCTTATGTCTGTAAGTTTCACTTCATTGACTATCTTGACAACCTCTTGATTTACAATCTTTTTTCTGCCTCTTTCACAGTGCTCCATTATACTTTATGGCAAGAGTGTTTAATTAATATCCTATTTTAAAGGGAGAATTCAGTAATCTCTTATTCTCTGCATGTTGATTAGTTATTGGTTTCTGTATTAATCACTATCCACTGAAAATATAGATGTTTCACTGAGAAGAGCTGAGAAATGCACCAATGTGTAGATATAAAGAAAATAGCTTAGGAAGTTTAATATCACATCTGTTTTGCAGAATACTCATATTAGGTTCCTTTCTAGTACATTTAACTTAACCAGACACAGATTTTTGACCCAGGTATTGACCCCAGGCTTGAGTTTTCTTTTATGGAATGGATGACTATTTGTAAATTTACTTTGGTGGTGGTAGGACTTTATTGTGCGTTTCTAAATTGTAAACATTGTGGATAAAGTTGTGCAACAATATCAAAAACGTTGGGCACCTCTGTATGTGGGATAAAGAGCACTTATACCAAATCAAGTTAGTAACTAGTATTTTGAATTTTCAGGAATCTGTAGAAGGCAAAAAAAATGGAAAAGAGTTTAGTTTTAATTTAATTTAATTTTTTAAAACTTGAAGAGGAATGGAGTGGTACAGATGAAACAATGGCCAAGGAAAAATGTCAACGACCAAACAATTTATCATCATTGCCACCCTGTTATCCTGTGTGAGTTTGGTGCAATGTGTTTGATGTATTTGTGAGTCAGGTACACACATGATATACGCATGATGGGAAGAGTACACGACTGGAAGTGCCTTCTCTCCTTCAACAGTGGGATCTGATGACAAAACTCAGCTTGCTGAGCTTAGGACAAACACTTTTATTTACTGTGCTATCTCAGTAGACCTGCTGTCCTGGTTTTGTAAGATTTGGTAATATGTATCAACAATTTCACCTAGAAATCTGTGGAAGATTCTGTGCAAAGAAAAGACCTGATAAAGCTTTGATTTAAAAACATAATGCCTCTTTTAAAGATTAAATGGAAAATGAGAGAGTAAATCAGGAGGCGCTGTATAACAAGCATTATGGGTACCAGACACTCCCAGAAGCTGCTACTAGAGAACAGAGAATTGAGTAGATTGAAACAATACTTAAAAATAAACTAGTTTTATTTCAAAAATTAATAATCCAACAGTGTGAGTGCACATGTGTGTGCATGAGCATATGCTTGCACGCACACCTACACACACACACACACACACACACACACACACACACACACACACACACACAAATGCAGGACTGCAGCACTTGAAACAAATTATTCCTGACAACCTAGTCTTTTTGCAGCACTGTCTATCTCAATAAGTGATCACTGTGAAGTTATAGTTACTCAAGCTCAGTCTTTCACACTAGTTCACCACACAGATATTTCTACCTCAAGTGATCTTTTGGCTTAGAAAATGGAGATTGACAGAATATCTTCAACTTGACCAAAATTACAGCCAGGCACAATTAGAAGGCCAGATTGAGTCAACAGACATTACGCAGCTCCACTGAGAGTTTCAGAGGATTTGCAGCCATTCATTTGCTGTCTTGTCAGAGTATGACCATAATATGACAGATATATTTATTTTTCATATTTTTCTGTATTAAAAGTTGATTTTATCACTCAAACTGAAATTCCTAATCAAATCCTGCGTTTCTTTTCAACTAAAGCTAAAATAATTTTAAATGCAGTAATGAGCATGGCTCTGATTCAATTAGATTCATTTAGCACATGAAGAGCCTACAATGTATTTCAGATGGTCATGTTTGAAACTTACTTTCAATTTTCCCTTGGCCACAATACCATATCTGTACTACTAGTCACATTGTTAATAAGACTCTCCTTGCTGTGATTATTTCCTAAACACATTGTCCAGTGGACTACACTTTGCCTGCATAAACAGTTTCTTTAAGGATCTTGGAAAGACTCCAAAAGACAAGAAAGGTAGTTTTCTTTGTCTCAAAAAAACTTCTGGTCCCATGAAGCCAATTTCTATAGCTATTCACATTCAAGCACACAGGTAGAGAGAGAGAGAAGAACTCAGGGTGTCAAGGATCATTTCTGATTGAAAAAAAATATATCCTCTGTGATTCATACACCTGCTTAGCCAAACAAAATCTATTCAGAATTCAAAGAAAGAAATTCAGAACACTTGGAAGGAAGCCTTTGAAGACTGTTGAGCTAATTTCCCAAGATAATAGCAGGTATTATATCACAGTGTTTTTGGTCCTTAACACATAGAACCATAAAACTTGTTTTTAGATATAGGGTTTTTTTTTTTAATAGAAAAGAGGGTTAAATGAAAAGTTACTGTCTTATTTTACTGAAAGGAGAAAATGATCCAGGCTTTTAATTTTCTTTCATGGACTGAAAGCATTTCAAAATACGAAATACTTTGTAGGATAAAAGAAAGAAAATGAACAGGGGCCTTAAACTGCTATTGCATTTGTGTTGACACATCCACAATAGAACATGGCATTCAGTACATCTTACAATGGTAAAACAGAAGAATACAGTGGTAATGAACAGTGCTTAACACAGTCTGTCTCATTTTTCATGATATAACTGTCCTGTAAAATGAGCTCAAAGAAATGAAATTTTGGAAAAAGAGAGATGGAAGGGAAAAACTGGGCATAAACTGTGACCTTTCCTTGTTTCTACAGCCATAAGGAAGACAGAAACCAATGAGGAAAAAATAAATAATTCTGAAGCAAATTGGTTGGAAAGAAACCTGTCGATGGACAAAAATTATTTGAACAAGTATTATACTGTGAATTATCTGGACAGTAATTACATAAAGCCAGATTTAAAATGAACATAAAAGAAAAAGGTAATCTTGAATAAGACAACTGGAAGAGAATACAAATTTGGGGAAATTAACTCAGAATGGGAATTTTTATGCACATACTATGACTAGCCTGAATCTCCAAGCACTCACGTATTAATTTTAAAATTAGGTATTTTGTCATTTTTTGTTAGATACTAAAATCTGTGTTTTATTATTTTCTATTCAGGAATGACACCACCAACCCACCTACAAAGTTTTGAACCACAATTGTTCCTGTCTAAAAGAAATGAAGAGGATGGGGGAAATTGAGCAGAGTCTGAAGGACTGGCCAGTCAGTGGCCGACCCAACATGGGATCCACACATTTATGCTGTGCTGTGGTGTCAGCTGACTGAGAAAAATCACTCATTGACTAACATGTTCTATTTTAAGATTCAGTCTTGACCAAATCAATGTACACTTGTTTGATTCTTGCTAGTGTTTAGGAAAAGGGTTTTCTTTAAGTCCCAATAAACTCAACTTTTGAACTCAAAAGATATATAGTGACATTTGGGCACGTGTGTAAATGTAGAACCTATCCTAACACTAGCACAATGCTCAAAATTGTTCTCAGAGGCTAAAGTAAACATATAATTTTTTTGCAACTACTTGCTGTGGGATTTGGCAGCACACTGAAGAAATAATATAGGTGTCACTGTTTTATCATAGTTGAACACAAAATGCACATTGCACATCACCAGGGGGAGTGTGGAGTTGAACATTTCTTCCTGTATATTCCCCCTTGCATCCTTGTTTCTATTTCTTTTTGCTGTCATGCTGCCTCATGTAGAGAGGGCAATCCTCATTATGGATAAGAAATAAGCTAGGTAGGTGACTTTGCTCTCTTTATACAAGGCACAATCTCAAGTGGTTTGCTTCTAGCAGATTGGTTTTCAATATCTTAGTGAACAATACTCTCTATTGAACAATGGATCCATATATTGAAAATAAACTTCGAAAACCATAGATATTTGGCAAAATTTTATTGTAAAAGCCAGTTGAACAAAATAAGACAAAGGAAACATTTAAGTTTATAAGAAGTGTACAGAAAATTACTATCAGAGCAAAACCACTATACAAAGGTGATTTTATCTAAAAAAAATAATTGAAGATCACAGAAAGATAAACCCCCATGTTTCTTCACATAGAAAAGATTCAATGAAAAGGGTTTTATAAGTTTATCAAAGAAAACACTTGTAGAGGTGTAGAAAATCAACAAAGGAAAAGGGAAACAACCATATGTCACATTCAGCAAAACTCACCACTTTGGACCACTACAACTGAACCCTGCTAGTTAGGGACACAGACTCCAAATATGCCCCAGGATGAATTTATACACTAGCTATGTTTAATTGCTGTTTGAATTCTGTTGTGAGAAAAAATAATTTGTTGTTATTTCTAGCTCAGGTAGAATAGAAGCAGATGTCCACACAAACTTTTGGATGTGAGATCCAGAAATTAGCAGTATGAAATCACAACACATCAGTGAAATATATAGGGCAAGGGAACAGAAATGAACAACTGTAAATGGTCCTGACTCTTATGAGCTGACCACTCAGATCTCTCCCTAAGTCTCCACTAGTGTCTCAAAGGTAAAGGCAGATACTAACATCACTGGAAGAACTGTGTTATGAAATCTACAAATCTTCTAATCAAGTTTTATTTCCTCCTTCTTTCTCTCTTTCGTTCTTCCTTTCTTCCTTTCTGTCTTTAATTCATTCTTGCTTTCTTTGGCTCTCACTCTAGAATAATAACAAAATTAAATATTAGAGTTATATTTTCTATGTAAGATATAAAATCTATAGATATTCACTTATGTTCCCAAAGACATATTCTACAGACTAAAATAGCCAACTAGGATCATTTGTGGAGGTCTCAGGTCAGCATGCTACATCTGATTATGATTTATGTTGGTAGAGTCCCAAAACTACAACATAAGAGATAGGGAGTATGCATATGTGATGCTTTCTGCCCTGAACCACCCACCACTGGAAGGTACTTGCCCTTGGTGATTGTGGATGAGGTCGCATTGAATCAACAGCTCAGACTTTGGGAGCTGGTGAAAATGCTGTAGCAAACTCATTTATTAATCAGGGAGTGCCCTTAACATGCTCCATGCATGTTGCACTGGTCCTGACTAAGTGCATCAGTTCCTGATTGACTGGCATTGTCATTGTCACCAATCATTAGGCTCTCAGGTTGTCTTCAATTATCTCCTCAAGTGGAAGTTGCCTCTGGAGCTACCTAGCCCCCTATATTTATGCGAAGGTGGTCACTGCTGTGTCAGTGAGGCCTGCCATTCTTCCTACACGTATGTACATCTGATCACTCTATCTTCAGTTGTAAAGTCAGTATTAGTCAGTTCTGCCTTCTGTGTCATATTTAATATACTCATTATTTCTCAAAGATTGCACCTTCAAAAGAAAGAGTTTATTTATTGGTACTATTGGAGGAAAAGTCCATAGTACTTAAAATAGCATGACAGCAGAAGGCTAGAGAAAAAGAAAAAGACATCACCCTTAAACACACTTAACCGCATGAGGATGCAGAGATTATTTTTTTCTAACCCACAGAGTCCAGTTGGTGCTACCCATGTGTATATGGGTATGGATTTATTCATTGGAATATGGAGAACCTACCAGTATCCACATCCTCACAGAGAACTCACTCTCCACTCTCTAAAATCCATCAATGTATTATAGCTCCTAGGTGTGGGTGGAGACTTAAAAGACTCTCTCCAATCCAACTGGGAAGTTTCTTGAATTATTTCCTTTTCTTTTGCATTATAATTACATCATTCTCGCCATCATTTTCTTCCCTCCAAATCCTTCCATATACTCCCCTTTGCTCTCTGTCAAATTCATATTCATAACTTCTTTTATATTGTTGCATATATATATATATATGCATACCCCTAAATATCAGTATGTATAATATCACTTGCATGTGCTTTCTCAAAGCTAAGTATTTGCTATTGGGTAATCAGTTGGTGTGGTCTTCCCCCAAAAACACTATAGTTATTTGTGTGGTGTTGAGGTCTCCTGGGCTTTACCCTAGCCACAATGCCAAGCAGGGAATTTTAGGTTGCTTAATTTTGGGTAGATGTTGCACAGGTGATATGATAGCCATCTTTTGTCCAAAAGACAGCATTCCTTAGCCCTTCTTTCAATCTTTTTTTTTTTTTTTGGTTTTTTGAGACAGGGTTTCTCTGTGTAGCCCTGGCTGTCCTGGAACTCACTGTGTAGGCCAGGCTGGCCTCAAACCCAGAAATCCTCCTGCCTCTGTCTCCCAAGTGCTGGGATTAACGGCTTGTGCCACCACCCGCCAGGCTCCTTCTTTCAAACTTATGGCTCTTAAATTCTTTCTGTGTGTCTTTGTGTTGTCCTCTCATCCTTGCCAAGTTAGGATTGATATGATTGTGCCAATGAAGGTTGAGAACTTATGGTCTCTTATTTTTGGCAGTTTGAAAGGCAACACAGCTCTGCACTAAATGTTAAGTTAGGAGCAACACAAATCTTCAAAATTATTATTTTTTCTCTATATCTGAGTAATTGTGCATTATATCTATGCTACATTTTCATTATCTTATTATTGATGGACATCTATGTTGATTTCATTTTCTAAATTGTAAATTGAGCCTCTGTGAATTAGATGTGAAAAAAAAATCTCAACAATAAGATATAGTCTTTTGATAACATGCCTAGGAGTAGTATATCAGATCATATAGCAATTGATCATATGTTAGAAAAATTTTCCTCAATTTTAGAGACTTTCAGACTGAGTTTTGATGTGACTGCTCTAGTTTACACTCCTAACAACAATGTGTAAGTGTTCTCTTTTCTGGAATGAGATAGAATCTTAAAACAGTTTAAATCTATACTCTCCTGATAACTAAAGATGTTAAACACGTTTTTTCTTTACTGTTTATTAACCCTTTGTATTTCTTCATTTGCAAACTTTCCATCCTCTTCCAAAGCCAGGTTTATAATTGTATAGATTGTTTTCTTGGTAATTAGGTTTTTGTCATTTTGTTTTATTTTGTTTTGTTTTGAGTTCTGATTTATACTCCACATAGCTTTCAACAAAATAATACAAACAATATTTCTTTCTGGTTGGGCTATGCACATCAGTGTTAAGGTGCTGCCTTAGCATGCACAGGACCTCAGTTTCAGTATTCAACATCACTATTCCCACCTTAGTAACCTCAAAGACAGAGCTTATATACATTAAGTTTCCTAGCTTTTGAATACTCCATCAGAAATCATGTTTATGAAAAGCCTAGACTAAGTTCAAAAGTGAAGATAAGTTTTCCCTGGCTGAAGCCTTCTGCTAAGTGTCTCGGAATTGGAAGCTATGAACTAAGAGCAAAGCAATAATCAAACTTTCAAAGAACAGACGAGGAAAAATTACAGAAATGAAGGACATACTCTGCCCTCCCTCGTCTTATAAGCAGGATTCACTCTAATTTAATAAACACTATCTAGCCTTTGCAAAGTACTTGGTCTGATTCAGAACTTTATCATAAATTGTTGTGCAGATACAAGATATAAAAGTGGGTAATTCAAATTGGTGACCTTACTTGAAGGACCTATACTGAGAAGTATCTTTATTAATCTCATTCTAACAAGTGGTAAAACAAAATCATCATTTTGTATTTTTCATCACTACTGCCATGTGATTTAAAAATATGGCTTGATGGATGATATTTCTGGAATTACCTTTGTTATCCTAATGCTGTTAAACTCAGTGCTTAGCTAACAAAATCAGCCCCTATGTCCTTTGTATGCCACATTGCAGGATACTATGGCTCTATACACTGTAATCGCTTTAGGTCAGATTGTACTTCTTCAGTAAGAAATACATCTTCATAATCATTGTATAAACTTACTTCAACAGTCAATTTTAACTAGAAATAAACTAATATATTAAATTCCAAATAGTGCATGCAAATCGTTGGTAGAAACAGAACGATTTCCACATTTGCTTCTGTACATTTCAATAATCTTTAAATTCACAGAGAACATTCAAGATTTGATTTAAAATATGTCACACTGATTATTTTAACCTGCTCTAATATATTAAAAACTACCTGAATTACACAATTACACTGAAATAGATCCAAATGTTAAAAAATAAAACAGAAAAAAATTAAATTAACCCTAAACTATTAACTGAGATAGCTTAAACCTTAAACAAACAAACAAACAAACAAAAAAAGACCTGTAAAACTGGAAGTAAGATTAGGACCAACAAAATTTGAAATGGTCTCCTCGTCGCTTAAAAGATGACTTAATGGATAATATGTTAAACTCTGTACCTGAGCAAAGACTTATATCTGGAATAGTAGAGAGTAATTTTAAAATGATTATTAAGAAAAAAACAGGATGAATCAAATATTTGAATGAACAATTAAGAAAACAATAAGACTTTGCAACAAGTAGATCAAAAAAGTATGACAAATAAGCAAACAACTATTTCTTGTGGTTGGGAAGCAGCAGGCATTAATTGCAGAGTCTGAGCAAAACCTTTGGGATAGTGGAATTAATTAGCTTTTGATTGTACCCATGACATATGTCTTTATTGAAGAGTCTGGACCCATCAATAAGTTTATCCATTGTTAGGTTCATAATTCAGATCCTTGAAAACATTTAAAGGCAGAATATACTCCAAAGAACTGGGTCTACAGGGACATGAACTCTGGATTTATATCTTGTTGTCAGCCTTGGTTTTATTTATTGTTGTTGTTGTTGTTGTTTGTTTTGTTTCTGTAGTTACCTCCTTTCAGCCATGTGCTAAGCTGATTTGCTTCACCATGTGGCAAGCCAATGACAACGCGGTCAGCTGACCGTGACCTGAAATCTCTGGGACCGTGAAACCAGCTGTAATTTCCTCCTTTCAGTTTTTGCTCAGGTGATTTGCCACTAAGATAGAAACCTGACTAATACACATAGTCTCTAGAATGAGTTTTTTCATGTTGAAGATAGTCTGAAATTTTCAATGCCCAAGGCAGAAGTTTCATATTCTTCTCCCACTGGTCTATTTAGTATCAACATGAATCTTCAAAGAAAAATCTGTTTCTACTACTCTAGAGTCCTGGTGAGTGACTAGAATAAGGATTTAAAAGAAAAATGTCATTCAGCACAAAATTATTTTGTGTTTCTAAGCTCCTAGTTGCAAAAGAGCACCGATTAGCATAAATTACCATATGCAAACCCACGTAGTGAACAAATGTAAGCAGTCTTTTTGCACCTGAAACTAATAGCATTAAACAAATCAGTTCGCTAAATTAAACAAACAGTTTAATTTTTTACTGAGATAGAAAAGGGGAAGAGCCATTGGGGGGGAAAATGTTTACATTTGTGTACAAAAGACATTTACTCAGATGGAAAGGAAGTTCTTAGGTCTACCAAGTAATAATAGACTTTTGACATTTCTTGGAAGTATTTGGACCTAAAGTCTCTAAAATTCAAGGATAAGAGTTTAGTCTACCCATTAAGTTGTTTAGAAATCAGTGTCTCTAAAAGCCTTAACAAAGAAAGGCTGGGCACTGATTAAATTCAAGTAAAGGGATAAGCCTGGTCAGCTTTCACATACCAATCATTTGAAGTCTGCTTTATCTATATAATTTACTAAAAATAAAAAAGGACTTGCAAATCATAGATTTTTCTATTATAAACCTCCTGTACTAAAACAACAGAACTCTACAAGATAGTGACTAGAGGAGATATTCTTTCTGTTATCAGAGGAGATATAATTAAATCCATGACATCTGTGCAGAGGAAGAGACTTCACAGTTTAGATTTAACTCCGAAGTTGTTCTCTTTTTGCCAAACTTGAAGAGCTATAAAAACCTTCCCACCATATAGCTTAGCTCAGCAGGAGACAAGTCCTTATCTCAGAGGAGAAAAATAAGGCATGAGGCCAGAAGCCAGAATTTTGTAGACATCATCACACTTTGGATCTATTGAGACAGATTTGGATAAGCATATAAATATTGTAAACTTGTAGAAATTATTTCCCCTGATGCCATGAATTCCCTGTCATGGATACTAAGGTCCTTGATGAAAACACATAGAATCAAGGAAGCTCAAGTGTAAACTAATAGTAACAAAGAAAAAGAGATTCCATTAACTAATATAAGGTGTTCAGAAAGGCTACTATAGTAGTAGTGAAAAACCCAAACTGAACTAGAATATACAAAGTGAATATCTGAAAAAGGTGTTTTAAAATGCTATGTAGAAGGAATAAGAACTTTCTACTTCCCTGTTAACTTATTGTATAAACTTCTAATAATTTTTTGTTCTTTTCATCAAGTATCAAATACATCATGATACTTTGTACCACATAGATTCCATTATTACTATTATTGTTATTATTATTATTATCATCATTATTATTATTATCTTTACTTTCTGTTCCCTTAAAATGGCCAAATTAGAGCTATAGTAATTATTACCCATAACTGGTTTTACAGTGAAGCTACACTATTATCAACATTTGGTTTTGCAGATAAGGATCCTGAAAAGTAACAATTGGAATCCTAGTTTCAACATGGGAAGATCTGGACATCTGAATCTTACCTGTTTTCCTGTAGGTCACATACACATTAGAAGCTGCAAAAAATTTGGATGCAAACTGAAGTTTAAAGATAAGAAATCATGGCTTAAAATCGTTAATATTTGTAATTCAGTTAATGACTTCTCATCTTTTATATAGACATTTGTATATTTTATTTCTTCTTATAAAGAATATTATTTATGTAAGTATGCATGACACACAATAGGGATCTAAAATGCATATGGGTAAAAACAAAAATATAATTGACAGACTAGGAATCAGTGGGTTCCAATTATATTTTTGTGATTATTTACCGTTTTACTGTGGGATATACATATATATGCATATACATATAATCTACTTATGAAATTTTTAATTTTAATTGAGTCATGTGAAAGATAATAGAGTATTTTGTTGTGAGCTAAATTATTAGCTTCCAAACTACAAGTGCTAAAGAGTTAAAACTCAGAAACTCTAAAGGCAACATTAATTCGTTAAAGAGTGTTTTCAACGGCAACCAAGTTAAAGTATGTTCACTAGGGCAAGTCCTGATGCAAGATGAACAGCTTATTTGTAAATGAAAACAGACAGAGAGAGACACTGAGAGATGGTGAAGAAGGAAGCTAGCAACCTGTAAGCCAAAAGGGTAAATAGAGCAAAGCAGATCAAGAAAAATAACCACAAAGACACAATAATTTCAGACCTTAAACTTCTTGAAATATGAACTAGAACTATGAACAAATGCATAGGTATTTGTCATAGAAACTCTGTAGTCTTGAAAACTGATTTTTATATACATAATTTTCTTAAACTGCATTACTCAGCAATGTGCTTTACCTACCATTAAGAGAGGTCACCCAAAATTTTACCCCTAAAAAGAGACAGACATTAAGTCATGCAGTTTCTGTTGAATATTATTTTAAAAATATATATTAAATGAAAAAAATGAATAGTGTCAACTTTCAAGTTGCAAACTGGCTTGCCTTAAAGGATTTTGTGGGGCAGTAAGTATACAGGGTCTTGCTTGGCATACTCAAAAATATTCAAATGGACATTACAAATAATATAGGTCAACTCCCATGGAAGGTTTTCTGTTTCTTTAGTAACACATTATATGTTATTTTTTAATATTCCTTTTTTCACATGCACACATTCCCCCACCAAATGTACATCTATAATCAGCATTTTATAATCCCTATCTTTTATAAACTACAAAACTATTTTATTTTTAGGTTTTCACCAATATGCTCTAATTTTAAACGACAGTATTTAGAAACAGAACAATTCTAAACATGTCCACAGGAGCATGTGAACTTAGCTGTTCATCTTCCTAACCCAGAATGGCAATGATTTAACAAATCGAGTGTAAACATCGCATTAGACATTGCCCTCATCCAGTTACTCACATTGATTCTTCTGTGATGTCAAAACATACTTTGGGTAAGAAATTGTGATTAATACAACCTGTAAAAAATTTTACAGACCAAAGCACCAAAGCCCATCAAGAATGTATAGTCCAATAAACACAGGCTAGGCAGTTTGCTTGCTAATCACAAAATCGAAGTTGCTGGAAAATGCCAGAATGTGTGGGGTGGAGTTATAATTGCAGCCCAATACTCAGGCTGTTCTTAGGAAATTAGTTATTAGGTTTGTGAAATGATAAACAATTCTGCTTGTTCTGCTAAAGTGACTAACCTTTATTCTTTATAGATCCATCTCTAGACATTATAAATAAATAAATACCTACCATCCTGCTGAATGCAAAAATGGTTCAAATTTAATTGCAGCCCATCTTCGATGATGATGATGCAAACAGAGATTTATTGTTGGCATATGAGTAAACTAGTTCACAGTGTTTTCAGCCAGAAGATATTTCCTCCTTTATCTGTGAACATCTTGTCTTATTTCCTTCCAATTACATTTTTTTTTCTTCCATGAACAGCAAATATGTCATTTCTATCATTCTCCTGCTGGTGGCCTTCTGGAAGATGATGATTGAATTACCCAATCTTTGGAAGAAACAAGCTGTTTTATGTCTTCATTGCCATGGATTTTGTGGATTCTGTTGCCCTGGGGTCTCTCCCAGGTTATTACAGATGCTAAGCTAATTCAACTGAGTAATGTTCTCCTGAAGGAAATGAATGAATGAAAATTCTAGAAACATGCAGTTCTCCCAGGCACAAAGTCACCCCCAGTGAGCTTTTCCTCGCTTTTAATGAAAGATGAAAGTTGTAAGAAATAAATTCTGGATGTTTTAAACTAATCGAGAAAATACCTTCATCAGATCTGTCAAGCTGCAGACTTATGATTTCAATTCCAAGTTTGCTCACATCTAATGAATGTAAACAAATCTCATATGCTACTCCAGTCCTGAGTAACAAATTATTCTAATTTCATGATTTTAAACAAAATATGCCATTTCTAAGGATCATGGGTCTAGGTGCAGCTTGCTGGGTCCTTGGCTTAAGGTTTTGCAAGATTGAAATTCAGGTATGAGACAGGCTGTTCACACTTGTGACAGTCATCTATACTTGTAAGAGGATACCTCCTGTGTTTCTGCAAGCATGACAGAGGATTTTGCTCCCCCTTACTTATGCCCTGACAACTTCACCTAGTTCCTGGAGGGTGTCCTGAAGCCATCTGTTGTGAGGATCTTTTCATCATACAACCTGTTTATATTTCTTTCAGGTATTAGGTGTAATCTTTCTATAATCTATAAATTTAAACTTTGATCAAGAATTCTAAACCTAGCTCCACAAATTTCACACTCTTCACATATATATATATATATATATATATATATATTTAAAATGTGCTGAGGTTGCTTTTCTGATTATTAGTTTTGCATAACACAGTTGGCCTTGAAATGCTGAGAATTAGGGTTCTATGTGTGCACGTTACCTAAGTAAAGTTGATTGTAGTGAGAAGAAATTTTTTTTCTGACTAAGAATAAAGCAGGATGTGAGATAGATCTGATTGGAAGCACAATAAGGAGATTCATGCATCCTTGGTATCTTAAGACAGATCGGCCTGTGACAAAGATTGACAACATGATCATGAAAGGAAGTCACAGTCTCTTAGCAGAGAAAAATGAAGCCGAATCTGAGAAATATGAGGATCTAAGCAGCAGCCACAATGATTAGGGAAGTGAATTCTTTCTTATACATATATAAGTTCTCTTGATGCAATAGAAAATAAGTAGCATATTTATCCCAGGGAGCTAAAATGCATTGTCTTTTCAATGTTTTTCAATTACAAGGAAGCCCTAAGTCATCTTCACTCAAAGAGATTATTCCAAAGTGCTGATACAAGTAGTTAAGGAATAACTGGAGATCACCTTAGGATTCTGCCAATCAGAGACCCAGTATCTTACGTTATCTGCCTTTGAAATGGTTTTTGTGAAGACTAATATGAGGTCCACAGTTGGGAAAAGGAATGTAATGAGGTTATGTGTTGACATATTTAGGAAGCCTGGAAATTACTTTATAAGCTATCAGTAAGTCAATCTAAGAATCTAAGTCAAAGTGAATATACATGTGATTTGTACACTAAAAAATGGAAAAGAACAAATTATCTAAACCAGTTAAGATTTATTGTTTTCCTAGCAGACACTATTGTATATGTCTTGACTGTATGAATGCATGTAAGTCACACAATATGGCTATGAATTATTGGTTTAAAACTGAGGTTTGAAAGGATATTAATACTTGACCATTCTCATAAATCAACTAATTTACATCATAAAAATCAGGTTCCAACTATATATTATGTACAAAAGTTTGTGTGTGTGCATGCTGAAAAGAGCCAGCTACCAAATACTTAAAGGATCAGTACCTTCTTTGGCCCTAGACCCAAAGAGATGAAGTGCACCTAAGGCCTTTCTTTTTACATATTTTTAGCCACTTGCTGCTTTCCTGGTCACCCAAAAGTGACTGGTAATGGTGCCTTTGTATTCTTTAAGTACCTTCAATAGCCAGAAATAAATCCTTAAATCCAAACCTACCTTCTCAGTTCCACAACTTTCTTTTTTAACTCCAGATCTTATATGTTTTCCAGTTAGGGATAACCAGTTTTCCAAATTTTCTTAATTTTCATCATATGTTCTAGGAAACTATTTTCCCTATTCAAATTGCCAACCTGTGAATGTGTGGCATTAACTTTTTTTTAACAAATTTCTCCTGTGGTGCTATTGCCTCTCCTTTTGTGTCAATATGTTTCAGTTATATTTGAATTCAAATTTCAATCTCTTTTTCAATCTTATAAGCATCTCTACAAACTGGCATAGTCTTTTTTAGAGTATGGGACTGCATGAATAATAAGCTCTGTGTCTCAGAGAGAAACCCTGTCTCAAAAACCACGGTATATATTTCCTGAGGAACAATCAGCATTAACCTCTGACATCCACACATACATATGTGTGTGCACACACAAGTACATACTTACATGCACATGAAACATACTAGAGCACCTCAATTCTCTTAAAGGCAACATATGCAAAACTGCATTATCTACTTACAAGCTAATTCCATTTATTTTCCTGGGTTTTTAGTGAGTTCTTTCTCAGTTATAAGTGATATCAATTACATGCTTTCTTTGCATAGAATAAAGCATTAACTACGTTTATATTATTCCCATTTCCAGTTGTTGGGTTTCATACCCAGAACAAGAAGCTGAAATGTACATTTGACATACCAAAGCAGACCTGGCCTCCAAGTTCTCCAAGCATCCCTCAGTCCCTATCTGGCATACCTTGCCCTCTATCCTGAACTCTCCAGCTTAGGGGCTGACCTTTTCTGACACCAGAGACTCTTTCCTATATAGTCTTCATATTTTGGTCTCTCCTTTTCTTTTCTCTCCCCCTCTCTTCTTTCTCTACATGTGTGCTTTCTCTCTTTCTCTTCCTTCTCCCCTCTGTCTTCCTCTCCATGACAATTTTTCTAGCCTCTTTCTTTGGGACCAGTAAGCCTGTTTGAGAGCTGCTCTGCAATAAACCTGCCTTTATATGTTCTAACCTGGCTTAAATTGGCTCATTTCTCTGGTGGAGAATTTACATTCCACTAGTCAATCACACTTCCTGTTTTGTTGGTACATATTTTTTTGTTTATAATATTTTCCAACTTTCTAATTCATGAGTTCAAACTTCATGCGTTGAAAGAATTCTTCTGTGTATGCAGAACAAATGTGTGATCATTGAAATTCCATGACTTCTACTTTATGGATATCAGAGTGCAAAATAAGGATTAAATGACTTCTTGCCAAACTGCCTCATTCAAGTCACCATTGTTTCTGACTCTCAGCTGCTTCTACAGATCTCCAGTTCTTCCATCTTACTCATTCTTGCACCACTAACTTGATGCTTACCAGATGCTCTTTCTAAAATAAATCTAATTACCTCATTTATCAGGGTGAATCTTATCCCTCATCCAGTAAGAATATATAAATTGTTTAATAAACATTGCAAAGTTTTACATGATCTGCTTACCTTCCCAACTATTTTTAAAGTAATTCTTTAATATACATGATGATCTGGTCATGGGAAAATTCTGTGAGATCTTGGAAGATACTGTAGTTTCCCTTGACAAGTTCAATCAACTGCTCTGTCTTGTAGTCTGGACTCCCATAGCTGTAATCAAATTATGCCTTTTTGTAGATTTTTTAAATAATATTTAAGAATAATATTCTTCATCTATATGATGTATTTTATAATATATTTTAGTACATTGCTTTAATATAATGTATACTATATTTCACACATATGCATATATATAAATATATATATGCATATGCTCTATCTCATACATACATACACACACATACATACACACACATATCCACACACCTATAATTACTTTGAGATGAAAACAACTAAAACCTTCTATTCTATACTTTTGAAATGTTTAATAACTGATCATTACCTAGAGTAATAATGGTATAAATAGTGTATATAAACTTCTTTCTACAGTTTCTTTCCCATGGATCAACTTTTGTATATCATTTGGGAACTGTCATTCCCCTGTATTTATTTCTTATGTGCTGTGAAAAATAAATGATACGTTCTATTATAATAACTATCACTTCAATTGTTAATACCCATTAAGTCATGTGTTTAATTCACTGAGTGAACAACTTTAGAACAAAACAGTCTGTACTGTGTTTTTATTAGCATTTTTTCAGTGGATTAAAGCTAAAACAAAGGGTACATGGGAGAAAAGGGCTTTGTGGCAAATGTAAATTAAGTCTATTGATGGCCAGGTGAGAAATTCAGACTTTAATGTTTTTATACAACTTGTCTATAATCTCACTGTTACCATAATACAGTAGAGGAACTAAATCCACCCTTGTGTTCCCTTCTTCTTTTTCTCTCTCTCTCTCCTTTGCTCTCTCCTTCTTTATTGTGTGTGTTCCTTTTATCTGTTTTATTTTAGTACAACAACAAAATAAGATACATATTCAATTATTATGAAGATAGGTCCTTTATTCTAACATTGAGCCTCCCTTTAAATTCCCAGGTTCTTATTCTGAGCACTGTAAACAAAGTGTAACAGCTAGCACTGGCAGCATGGCAGACTCTGTCCTGTAGGTTCTTATATGGACATCATTGCCTATTCCTCATAACTATGACAATGGGCTAATAGCTAAACTCCCCTTCCCCTGAAATAGTGCTAGAGTAGAAAAAAGAATATTTCATTTCTGTTTTTCCAGTTGCATACTTACATCATGGAATAACTCATGTCCTTTTTCCGGCTCATGAACTCTCAACACTCTATACCTTTTCTAGCCCAAAGTTCCAAAGTCCTTCCACAGTCCTCCCCTAAAACAACACAGTCAGGTCTGTGACAGCAATACTCCATTACCTTCATACCAATGTCTTTCTTGTGGTTTCTGTAGCCAAGATGAAACACCATAAAAAAGTAACATGGAGAGAAAAAGAGTTCATCTGGATTAGTCTTCCACATCAATGTTCCTTCCTGAAAGAAGGCAAGACTGAAATTCAAACAAGGCTAAAGAACGTGGAGGCAAGAGCTGATGCAGATTCCATGGAGGAGTGCCATTTAGTGGCTTGATCACCATGGCTTGCTCATCCTGCTTTTTTATAGAATCTAGGATGACCAACCTAGGGTATATCACCTACAGTGTGGGCTGGGCCCTCTCACATCAGTGACTAATTAAGGAAATGCCCTACAGCTTTGTCTAGAGGCCAACCTTGTATAGACTTTTCTCAACTGAGACTTCCTTCTATCTAAGAATTCTAGCTTATGTCAACTTGGCATAAAACTAGTCAACACACCCTCGGAATATCTTTTCCTGCTCCTGATATTAATAGATAGCCTACTCTTTTACTAAGATATTTTCATTTCATGTAGCTCAAAGAATGAATATTAACTTGCATCATATTATTATGTTATAGATTACAGAAAATTTTGTAACAAATGGGGAATTATATTTACTTGAATAGACAAGCTTTCAGAATTCATTACTCTGAGAATTACTGAAGGTAAAAAAGGCCCTTAGGTTGTACTGTTACATTGCAATGATAATTTTCTTGTAATAATGGTAATTAACTCTAAAAAATATGAACTACATAGAGTCATGTTTCATTGAATCAGTTATGCTGTCTGAGCATGGATAACTCAATTCATAGTTATGTACTTTAGTTTTTAGTTTTTCTGTTTTAAAACCATGCATATATTCATAATCTTATAAGTAATCAAAAGTGTTTTTGGCATTTTATGTAATAGCTATCACTTTCACCAAATATGTGCTCATGAATGTACCTAAATCTGTGTGACACTGGACAGATGATTATGTGTAATAGCATGATGTTTACATGCTTGTACATTAGACTGTCTGATAAAACGTTTCTTAAAGAAATGAAAGACCAACAGTTAATATCTAAAGAACTAATTTTTATGATAAACAAGCATGTGTTCTTTGGAAATGTATAATTTTGTTCATATTTATAAATGACATTTTTCAAAATGTCTTCTTGTGTACCTATTTCGTTAAAACTTAACATTCCCTTCATACTGAAAGTGGAAGTCAAAGTGAAGTAACTTAAACTCATGAGGTTCAGAGAGATCAGAAAGGTATAGAATGCAGAAGACCCCATTCTGAGCACACAGCTTTGGGTATTTATGCACTGCAGCTAATTCTTGACTTTGCTCACAATGGTCATTCTGAAATTCAGAAAGTGCACAACAGAGTACAATACATGCAGTACTGTACCAGTATTTGTTCCATCCTTAACAAAACACTATGCTTATGTGCAAGATCAAGTGATGATCTTCTTCCTCCATCATGTCTCGTAGACTGAATGTGCAAATGCAAAAGTGCTGTACATAACTCACATGGCTACACAGAACCTTGGGGAAAAGTCCAACCATGTTACTTAAGGCTATATTTAGTCTTTGTCTTGACTAAACACTTATTATTTGAAATGGAAATTGAACAATGAGATCCTGCAATCCATGAATTCAGATGCCTTATTTAAAGTTTCAGCAGCCTTTGGGACTTAGTGAAGGGCTTGTCACAATCCTACAAAACATGGAATATGGTTATTAAATGTTACCTGCATTTGCTTCAGAAGACTTTCAACACAACTCTTCTAAAGCAAATAGAATTCAGTCTGTAGATACTCTTGCCAAAAATTTCTGGTACTATCTGGGCTTATCTCCTGCCTATGGTAAAGATACTGTGTGTATTTAATAGCTCAGCCAAACCCACTACCACTGCAATAATTCATACCATCAACTGCCAACACCTTCTAAGATCTATAAAATTCATAAACTTTTAGATTACCAATACAACCATATATGCTACTGATTTCAGAGATGAAAAACTAACACAGAGAAAATGTTTATACACTCTAACCACAAAAAAACTTACCAAGTGACTTCCAATGTCACTCAAGAAATTCAGGGATACATAAGTGAATAGAGGTAAATATTTCAAACCAAGAATGCAATGGTTGCGGATAGGCCTCTGTGGATAAAGTGTTTGCTGCACAATATAAAGATCTTGATTCAAATCCCCACAGGCCATGTCAAGACACTAGTATAAATCATTAGTCCCAGTGCTTCTATGGTGAGGTGGAAAGCAGAGACAGAAGAATACATAGAAATTTGGAAACCAAGTAGCCTGATATGCACACCTGTAAAAACTGAGAAAAAAAATGGGTTTTCAAAAAAGCTGGAACCAAAGCTGGACACACAAGTTTGTCTCCTATCCTTCACATATATGCAATGGCATACTCGAAGCTGCAGTTACACAAATCTGCACGCATATTTGTACACACTCATGCATGTCATGTTTGCATACACACATATATAAATATACCAAAAGACTTGAGAAAAATAATTCAGAACATAATGGAAAATTCAGAAAACAGATTTAAAAATACAACAAAAAGAAGTAATAAAATTTTAAAAATAAAAGCTACAATCGATGAAATGTAAAGTAAAACACAGAGTGTCCAAAACAGACCACACAGAGGGAAATTTTTTTATGAACTCAAAAAATACTCATAAGTCAAGATTTAGAGAAAAAAAATATCATTCTATGAGTTCTAGAAGATGAAGAAAGGTGAAAGATGCTGGAATCTTATTACAGGAAAGAACAACCAAGGAAAAAATCCTCCAGAAATTTCAGAGAAATTGACAAACTGAATTGATTTTTAATTACATTTTTATTGTCATGATGAAATGCCTAACAAAAACAAATTAAAAAAACGAGATAGTAACCTTCTTGCATCAAACCCAAAAGTAGATAACCACTCAAACATAAAGATGGCGTCAAGAAAAGCAGGTGGCAATAATCACTATTCCTTAATCTCTCTTAATATCAGTGGTCTCAATTCCCCAATAAAAAGACATAGACTAACAGACTGGATACATAAATAGGACCCAGCATTTTGCTGTGTGCAGGAAATGCACCTCAGTGTCAAAGACAAACACTACCTCAGAGTAAAATGCTGGAAAACAATTTTACAAGCAAATGGTCCCAGGAAATGAGCCGGAGTAGCCATCCTAATATCAGATAAAATTGACTTTCAACCTAGAGTCATCAAAAAAGACACAGAAGGACACTACATACTGTTCAAAGGAAAAATCCACCAAGAAGAACTCTCAATTCTGAATATCTGTGCTCCAAATGCAAGGGCGCCCTCATTCATAAAAGAAACTTTACTAAAGCTCAAAGCACACATCACACCTCACAAAATAATAGTGGGTGACTTCAACACCCCGCTCTCTGAAATGGATCGTTCAGGAAAGCAGAAACTAAACAGGGACACAGTGAATCTAATTGAAGCCTTGGACCAAATGGAACTAACAAATATATATAGAACATTTCATCCTAAAGCAAAAGAATATACTTCCTTCTCAGCACCTCATGGTACCTTCTCCAAAATCCACAATATAATTGGTCATAAATCAGACCTCAACAGATATAAGAAGATCGAACTAATCCCATGCCTCCTATCAGATCACTATGGAATAAGGGTGGTCTTCACTGGCAACAAAAACAACAGAAAACCCACATACACATGGAGGCTGAACAATGCTCTACTCAATGATAACTTGGTCAAGGAGGACATAAAGAAAGAAATCAAAGACTTTTTAAAATTTAATGAAAATGAAGGCACAACATACCCTAATTTATGGGACACAATGAAAGTGGTGCTAAGAAGAAAATTCATAGCCCTGAGTGCGACCAAAAAGAAACAGGAGACAGCATACACTAGCAGCTTAATGGTACACCTGAAAGCCCTGGAGCAGAAAGAAGAAAATACACCCAACAGGAGTAGAAGGCAGGAAATCATCAAACTCAGGGCTGAACTCAATCAAGTAGAAACAAATAAAACCAAACAAAGAATCAAGAAAAATAGGAGTTGGTTCTTTGATAAAATCAACAAGATAGATAAGCCCTTAGCCAGACGAGCCAGAGGGCACAAAGACAGTATCCAAATTAACAAAATCAGAAACGAAAGGGGAGAGATAACAACAGAAACTGAGGAAATTCAAAAAATCATCAGATCCTACTACAAAAGCCTGTATTCAACACAACTAGAAAATCTGGAGGAAATGGACAATTTCCTAGACAGATACCAAATACCAAAATTAAATCAGAATCAAATAGACCGTCTAAACTGTCCTATAACCCCTGAAGAAATAGAAGTCGTCATTGGAAAACTTCCAACCAAAAAAAGCACAGGTCCAGATGGTTTTAGTGCAGAATTCTATCAGACCTTCAAAGAAGACCTAACACCAATACTCTTCAAACTGTTCCACAAAATAGAAACAGAAGGAACACTACCCAACTCGTTCTATGAAACCACAATTACGCTAATACCAAAATCACACAAAGATCCGACAAAGAAAGAGAATCTCAGGCCAATCTCTCTTATGCATATCGATGCAAAAATATTCATTAAAATTCTTGCCAACCGAATCCAAGAACACATCAAAACGATCATTCACCACGATCAAGTAGGCTTCATCCCAGGGATGCAGGAATGGTTCAATATAAGGAAGTTCATCAATGTAATCCACTACATAAGCAATCTTAAAAAAAAAAAAAAAACACATGGTCATTTCATTAGATGTTGAGAAAGCATTTGACAAAATTCAGCATCCTTTCATGTTAAAGGTCTTGGAAAGATCAGGAATTCGAGGCCCATATCTAAACATAGTAAAAGTAATTTACAGCAAACCAGTAGCCAACATCAATCTAAATGGAGAGAAACTTGAAGCAATCCCACTATAATCAGGGAGTAGACAAGGCTGCCCTCTCTCCATATCTTTTCAATATAGTACTTGAAGTTCTAGCTAGAGCAATTAGACAACAAAAGGAGGTCAAAGGGATACAAATTGGAAAGGAAGAAGTCAAACTATCACTATTTGCAGACGATATGATAGTATACTTAACCGATCCAAAGAACTCCACCAGAGAACTCCTACACCTGATAAACAACTTCAGCAAAGTGGCCGGAAATAAAATCAACTCAAGCAAGTCCGTAGCCTTCCTATACTCAAAGGATAAGCAGGCTGAGAAAGAAGTAAGAGAAATAATACCCTTCACGATAGCCACAAACCATATTAAGTATCTTGGCGTGACTCTTACCAAAGGCAATATACAGATTCAATGCAATCCCCATCAAAATCCCAACTCAATTCTTCATAGAGTTAGAAAGAGCAATTCAAAAATTCATCTGGAATAACAGAAAACCCAGGATAGCTAAAACTATTCTCAAGAGTAAAAGAACCTCTGGGGGAATCAGTATCCTAGACCTCAAGCTGTAGTACAAAGCAATAGTGTTAAAAACCGCATGGTATCAGTACAGTGACAGTCATGTAGATCAATGGAACAGAATTGAAGACCCAGAAATGAATCCACAGTCCTATGGTCACTTGATCTTTGACAAAGGAGCTAAAACCATCCAGTGGAAAAAAGATGGCCTTTTCAACAAATGGTGCTGGTTCAACTGGAGGTCAACATGCAGAAGAATGCAAATTGACCCATTCTAATCTCCTTGCACTAAGCTCAATTCCAAGTGGATCAAGGACCTCCACCTAAAACCAGACACACTGAAACTAATAGAAAGGAAACTAGGGAAGAACCTTGAACATATGGGCACAGGGGAGAATTTCCTGAATGGAACTCCAATAGCTTATGCTCTAAGATCAAGAATTGACAAATGGGACCTCATTAAATTACAAAGTTTTTGCAAGGGAAAAGACACTGTCAAAAAGACAAAGCAGCGACTAACTAACTGGGAAATGATCTTTACCAACCCTACATCCAACAGAGGGCTAATATCCAATATATACAAAGAACTCAAGAACTTAAACTCCAGAGAGGCAAATAACCCTATTAAAAATGGGGTACAGAGCTAAACAAAGAGTTCTCACCTGAAGAATATCTAATGGCTGAGAAGCACCTAAAGAGATGTTCATCATCCTTAGTCATTAGGGAAATGCAAATCAAAACAACCCTGAGATTCCATCTCACACCAGTCAGAATGGCTAAGATCAAAAACACAGGAGACAGCAGTTGTTGGCGAGGATGTGGAGAAAGAGGAACACTCCTCCACTGCTGGTGGGATTCCAAGCTGGTTCAACCACTCTGGAAAGCAGTCTGGTGGTTCCTCAGAAAACTGGGCATAACACTCCCAGAGGATATGGCTATACCACTCCTGGGCATATACCCAGAGGCTCTACTTGCATGCAATAAGGACACATGCTCCACTATGTTCATAGCAGCCTTATTTATAATAGCCAGAAGCTGGAAAGTACCCAGATGTCCCTCAATGGAGGAATGGATTCAGAAGATGTGGTATATTTACACAATGGAATACTACTCTGCAATTAAAAACAATGAATTCACAAAATTACTAGGCAAATGGTCAGAACTTGAAAATATCATCCTTAGTGATGTAACCCAATCACAAAAGAACACACATGGTATGCAGTCACTGATAAGGGGATATTGACCCAGAATCTCGGAATACCCTAGACACAATTCGTATATCAATAGATTTCCAAGAAGATGGAAGGAGAGACTCCTGGTCCTGGAAAGACTGGATGTAGGGGAATGCTGGGACAGAGATGCCAGAGGGGGTTGAATGGAGAAAAGAGGGAGGGAAGGGGGCTTATGGGACTTTCGGGGAGGGAGGAAACTGGAAAGGGGAAATGATTTGGAATGTAAATAAAAAATACCTTAGAAAATAAAAAAAGAAAATTTTTTGTTGGGCTGGAGAGATGGCTCAGTCGTTCAGAGAACTGACTGCTCTTCTGAGGGTCCTGAGTTCAAATCCCAGAAACCACAGGGTGTCTCACAACCATCTGTAATGAGATCTGACGCCCTCTTCTGGAGTGTCTGAAGACAGCTACAGTGTACTTACATATAATACATAAATAAATCTTTTAAAAAAAGCAAATTAAGAGAGATATGAATTATTTTGGCTCAGATTTTGAGGGTACAGTCTACCATAGAGGAGCAAATGAGGTGCTATCATCTCTCACTGGTCTGCTAGAAGCATGACTCAGCCGGTCACATTAAGTCTGCAATCAAGAAGCCGATAGATATAGTACCAGTGTGCTGGCTCTCTTTCTCATGGACATTGCACACGAAGCACAGGACCATAAATCAGAAACACAGAAGCACACTCCACTAAACTACAGACCTTCAAAAACTCAAAAAGAGGCCCGCAGAGTCAACACACAGCCCATGGGATAAAAGAAAATACCTGCAAAATATACATCTGATGAGGGATTAATAATCAAAATATCTAAGGAGTTAACATGTGTTATTATTTAAAATAATTGACCCTTATACAAATGTACTAGGAACATGGGCAGGCATCTCTTCCAAGATGGAAAACTTATATGTAAAATATTTAATGTTACTAATAATTGTGGGTAGATAAGGAAGCACATGAGGTCCCGCTGCTCTCTGAGGGACTAATGAGCATTAATGGGGGTTAAGGGAGACTTTGGTTTCTTCAGTGGTGTAACCAATGATAAAGCATCTTTGTAAGAGGAAATAACCTCTCATCCACCCATAATCAGGTAAGAAATCATAATTAAACTCAGTGAACCACACACAAAGAAAGAACATGAAAGAGAGTGGGTAGATTTGTTGGGAAGAGGAAAAGATTTTAGCAAGAGTGGGGGTATAGATAAGAGAGGAAAATTAAGGAGTGGTGAGAATAAGTAAAATTTATTGTATATAAATATGAAACTCTCAAATAAGTAAAAACAACAAAAACAAACTTTCCGAAGGAAGGAGATCCTACATAAGTGCTGAATGAGCTACACACCACATTTGCAGCAGAATGACATTAGACCTCACGTCACATCACATGAGAAAAATCAAGTCAGAGGGGGCTAGAAATTTAAATGTCAGAGAATAAAGATTTTAAATTATTAGGAAAAATGTAAACTTTAAGACAATAAAGTAGCCTATGATTTTTTTGAGGGGTGGGGACAGACAGGAAGCAGTGGAACTAAAGCAAAATATCTCTTAAAAGGAGAAAACTGCTTGTATGTCGACGATAATGGAAGCTCAGTTCTGTACTAAGTCAAAAAGACAATGGAAATGGACAGAGACAAAATGTCATTTCTGTCACCATTTTTAAAGTACATTTCCACAGGAGGCATCTTAAGAGATAATACTTCCAGCTCAGGTGAATGGCTATGATCTGGACTCTGCTCTGAATTAGCTGGCATCTTAGTTTGAGATGTAATGTTTCTAAATATGCCAGAAATCTCTGACGGATATCTTCCAAATTCTACTGGACCAGTTCTGCTCTCAAGCCCCTATCGTTCATCTTCACATGAAGGTTGTGTGGTCCCACTTTGCTGTGAGAACTATCCTTTCACTTGCTTCTAAGATAGCCAAGTATTTCACTTAGTCACTTGAGTTTATCTGTTGGATATATTTTCCATTTTATTTGGTTGTGTATAACAATATGTTCTTGGTACTTTCTATCTACATATTTTAATTGATAGAAATGTTTAGATTAGTCTTACAATTACAGGAAATGTCAAGCATAAAAGAACTTTCCTATACCATACCTCACAGAACACTCCATATTATACTCCATATATGATACTTTAACATCAGCATATTGCATTGATCTAACACACATATTACAATTAACCAGATTGTAACTATTGTTAGCTAACTGAATCCAATAACTTTCCATTAAGACTTAATCTCTGTTGAACAATCTATCGGATTTTATGCTCATCAAATACATATATGTATGCACAATTAATGCCCATTGAAAACAAACCCAAATTTAGATGACATAAAATCATCTGAATATCTACTGTAATACATCTAGTATGTAACCTACTCTCTGAATTTCTAGAAATCATTTATTTTGCATGTATGATTATAGGCAGGACTTTGGTCTTTCTTTATAGATGTTCAAAGATGCATCATTATGTTATTTGTATACAGTTTCCTGGTGACAAGACATTGAATCTCTTTGTTCATATGGATTGCAATATATATGATATGTATATATATATATACATATATATATATATATATAGAGAGAGAGAGAGATACAAATATAAAGTTATGTTCTTATAGTTAAATTTTAAGACTACTCTCGGTATTTTCAATACCAGTGTTATAAGAAATACATATTTTGTGAACATTTTTCTCACAGACTGTGTCATTTTTATTTGTGTAAAGTGGTTTTTTCTTGATGAATTTGTTACTTTTAGTGAAGGCCTACATATCAATATTTGTTTCTGAACAGTTAATTTAGTGCTACATTGAGAAAATGTCTCATTTTTACCAAAAATCAGCCACATATTCAAATACATCATGTTCTACAATTTTTATACTGGTGTAATTTATGCATGGATTTTAAACCATTCAGACTGGTTTTGTGTCGCTTCTCGGTCTTTTGGCTAAGATCAAGGGCAGACTAGTTTTGTAAGATTTACAGTATATGCACAGATCTTATTCCAAACATACCTGCTAACTATAATACAAATAACTCTGTAACATAGGATGGACTTTGTTTCTTTGTCAAGATAAATTGATATTTCCAGTTCTGTTTATGAATTGTGTGAAGTTTTGTTTACCTATTTTATTATCCATCAATCAGTATAAATTTTGTCTTTTGTCTTTCTATATGAACTTTGTTAATAGAAATTTGTTAATAAAAGTTTGCTAATAGAAATGAAGAAATTTTCTGGGCTTTTGACAGGCATTGCTAGTTGTATAGCTGAAGTTGGAAAGATCTAGTTTCTTGAAAATATTGATGCATGTTTCAACACTGAATGTTTTCAAATGTCAGTTCAAAACTTCCTCACTTTGTAAGCACCAAAGTGTAGTGTACAGCAAACATCTAATATTATAGTCACAATGGAATTACATTTTAAATTCACCATTTTAACGAGCTTAACTTGAAGTGTATCATTTGTCCTCCTCAAATCTCTGCCTCCTTCTCTACCAAATAAAATATCTGTTACAGAAAATAGTAAGCAATGTCTTTGTGAAATGGTTTTTATGCCCTTTCACGCCTTACTGCAGTGAAAAGTTTTATTGACTTTTTTTCTTGACTCAAAAGAAATGTGACAGGAAAAATGTAGAAAAACAAGAAATCTGCCAATTTTTAGATTATGTTTACTATATTACAAGACACCACAGGTAATTTGGATAGGAAAAATTGGGCTATAAGCATACCGCTGAGCCCACCACATTAAAGATAAATCTATCTCTTGAGTTGGCAGAGTAAAGCAGATTTAGTGGCACAGGTGAGGACAAAAACTAGGAGAGAGTGTAAAATGTTGTGGGGTGGGGAGGGTGGGAGAAGGAGAAAGAGAGAGGGAGAGAAAGAGAAGAGAGATTCCTTTTCCCTAGCTGGTATAATAATTTCTTCCAAAGCTCCTTAATATCCAGAAAGCTTGACCAGTGAATTTCTTTTTTTTTTTTCTGGCATTGTCGAAGTCCAATTTTATTTATTTTTTATTAAATATAGACTTTACTTACATTTCAAATGATTTCTGCTTTCCTGGATCCTCGCTTCATGAAAGTCTCATAAGCCCTTTTTGCCTGTTCCCCAATCAACCCCTTCCTGCTTCCCTGTCCTGGTATTCCCCTACACTGCTGCATCGAGCCTTTCCAGGACCAGGGGCCTCTCCTTCCTTCTTCTCGGGCATCATTTGATATGTGAACTGTTTCTTGGGTATTCCAAGCTTCTGGGCTAATATCCTCTTATCAGTGACTGCATACCATGTGTGTTCTTTTGTGATTGTGTCACCTCACTCAGGATGACATTCTCCAGTTCTACCCACTTGCCTAAGAATTTCATGAATTCATTGTTTTTAATAGCTAAGTAGTATTCCATAGTGTAAATATACCACATTTTCTGTATCCATTCTTCCATTGAGGGACATCTGGGTTCTTTCCAGCTTCTGGCTATTATAAATAGGGCTGCTATGAACATAGTGGAACTTATGTTCTTATTGCATGCTGGAGAATCCTCTGAGTATATGCCCAGGAGTGGTATAGCAGGGTCCTCAAGTAGTATTATGCCGAGTTTAGTAAGGAACCACCAGACTGATTTCCAGAGTGGTTGTACCAGCTTGCAATCCCACCAGCAGAGGAGGAGTGTTCCACTTTCTCCACATCTTCGCTAGCACCTGCTGTCTCCTGAATTTTTGATCTTAGCCATTCTGACTGGTGTGAGGTGAAATCTCAGGATTGTTTTGATTTGCATTTCCCTGATGACTAAGGATGTTGAACATTTCTTTATGTGCTTTTCAGTAATTCAATATTCCTCAGGTGAAAATTCTTTAGGGTTATTTGGCTCTAAGGAGTCTACCTTCTTGAGTTCTTATCACTGTTTGCAGATGAAATGATAGTATACTTAAGCGACCCAAAAAACTCCACCAGAGAACTCCTACAGCTGATAAACAACTTCTGCAAAGTGGTCAGATATAAAATTAACTCAAGCAAATCAGTAACCTTACTATACTCAAAGGATAAACAGGCTGAGAAAGAAATTAGGGAAATGACACCCTTCACAATAGCCACAAACTATATAAAGTATCTGGTGTGACTCTAACCAAACAAGTGAAAGATCTGTATGACAAGAACTTCAAGTCTCTGAAGAAAGAAATTGAAGAAGACCTCAGAAGATGGAAAGATCTTCCATGTTCATGGATTGGCAGGATTAATATAGTAAAAATGGCTATCTTGCCAAAAGCAATCTACAGATTCAATGCAATCCCCATCAAAATCACAACTCAATTCTTCATAGAGTTAGAAAGAACAATTCTCAAATTCTTCTAGAATAACAAAAAACCCAGGATAGCAAAAACTATTCTCAATAGTAAAAGAACTTCTGGGGGAATCAGTTATCCCGACATCAAGCAGTACTACAGAGCGATAGTGTACAGTGACAGGCAGTTAGTTCAATGGAACAGAATTGAAGACCCAGAAATGAACCCACACACCTATGGTCACTTGATCTTTGACAAAGGACCTACAACCATCCAGTGGAAAAAAATAGCCTTTTCAACAAATGGTGCTGGTTCAACTGGAGTTCAGCATACAGAAGAATGCAAATCGATTCATTCTTATCCCCTTGTACTAAGCTCAAGTCCAAGTGGATCAAAGACCTCAACATAAAACCAGAAGCACTGAAACTAATAGAAAAGAGACAGGGGAAGAGCCTTGAGCACATGGACATAGGGGAAATTTTCGTGAACAGAACACCAATAGCTTATGCTCTAAGATCAAGAATTGACAAATGGAACCTCATAAAATTGCAAAGTTTATATAAGGCAAAGGACACTGTTAAAAGGACAAAACGGCATCCAACAAATTGGGAAAAGATCTTTACCACCTCTACATCTGACAGAGGGCTAATATCCAAGATAGACCAGTGAGTTTCTTATGATTCAGGAAGCAAACATCTGAAAAGCTCAGGAAATACCAGATATTGTCCCAATACATAAGGCTTCTCCTTTTACAAAGTTATATAAGAAGTAAAGGCTGCTGAGAATACAAATATTTGTCTCAGTGATGGTAAATTATCCTAGGCTATTGAGATTTGGTCTTTTGCTATGAATTATAATGCTAAATACTAGCCCCTCAGGTCTAGTTGTCCCAGGGACAAGAGATTCTGCACATATACAACTGATGTTATGTAGCCTCACACCCCAAGTTATTTCTGATTGGTGAATAAAGATGCTTATAGCATATAGCTGGGCAGGAGACAGGTGGGGTTTGGGGTTCTCCAGCTTGAGGTCTGAGGAGAGACCACATGGGGGATATAAAAGAAGGTAAAGAGATAACAAAACTCTATGAGGTAGATGAGTCCTGAAAAAAATGGCTATTAGCGCTGGCCAATTAAAGTCAAGAGCAGCCCAGACAGAACATAACAAGTTTTAACGTGGGGTTATTGATATGGAAGTAGACATAATAACATAGAGGGTAGATGTCTGCCCAGGTCAAGTGTATTAAAGGCTGATTATTAATATAAAAATTGTGTGTCTTTATCTGGAAACTGGATCTTCAAAGTCATGGCAGAAACCCTATTTGAGATTAAATATTTGCTACACTATGGTCTGTCAATTTGCTTGCAAATCATATAGAGAGGATCAGAGTTCATAGTTTCTTGAGTAGTCACCCTGTCTGGGATGAGCTTTCAGTGATGCAGCTAACTTCAAGTTATTCTCTCTCCTGTAAGTAACCTAAGAAGAAAAATACTTAATTGGTTTACCAAGTTGGACTTTGATGGCATCCTTACTTTGGTCTGTTGTCAATAGTCTCTTTGGAATAAATAGATGGTGGTCTTGTATATCCCAAAGAATAGTGTCGTGCAACATCATTCTCTATGTTAACTGAGCATTTTTATATCTCAACAATAATATGCATGCATTTTAAATATCGTAAAGTGGCCCCAGCTGTCTCTTAAAAAAATTCTCACTTTTATAGAAACTAGTACCTGAAATGGGGTTGAGGACACAGATCTGTAAAGAAATGAAGAAAATCAAGGACAATCTACTTATTTGAAACTAAAATTAGTGAAAAATTTTCCATTTATTTGTTTATTTATTTATTTATTTATTCACTTTACATCTCTATTGCCACCACCTAACCTCCCAGTCCCACCATCCCACTGCCCTTCTCTCATTCCTCCCTTCCCTTTTCTTCAGAGAAAGGGAGCTCCTGCCATTGGGTGCCAATCTATCCTGGCCCATCAAGTCTCATTAGGACTAAATGCATCCTCTCTTATTGAGGCCAGATAAGGCAGCCCAGCCATGGGAAGGAGTTCCAAATGCAGGCAAATTGTCCAAGTGAGAGACCCATACAGACTAAGCTGCATATTGGCTGTATATGTGTAGGGGTCCGAGGTCTAGTCCATGAATGCTCGTTGGTTGGTGGTTCAGTCTCTGTAAGACCACATGGGCCTAGGTTAGTTGGCTCTGTAGGTCTCCTTGTGGTGTCCTTTACCTCTAGCTCCCTCAATCCTTCCCCAGACCCTTCAACAATACCCGCTGAGCTCTGCCTAATGTTTATCTGTGGATCTCTGCATCTGTATCCTTCAGCTGCTAGATGAAACTTCTCAGGTGACAGTTGTGCTAGCCTCCTGTCTGAAAGCATAGCAAAGTATCATTAATAGTGCCAGGGGTTGGCTCTCACCCATGGAATGGGTCTCAAGTTGGGCCAGTCGTTGGTTGGCCATTCCCTCAAACTCTGATCTATCTTTATCCTTTCACCTCTTATAGGCAGGAAAAATTTTTGATCGAAGATTTTGTGGATGGGTTGATGTCTCCCTCCCTCCACTGGAAGGTCTGCCTGGCTACAGGAAGTGGCTCCATATCCCCTGCTGCTAGGAGTTTCAGCTAGTGCTCCCCCATATCCTTCCAGGAACCTCCCCTGTCCCAGGTTTCTGATTTGTCCTTATCTTTCTTTATCTGTCCTTTTCTTTTCTGATTTTCCTTATCTTTCCCATCCCTCTCATCCCACTCCTATCCTCCCCCAAATTAGTGAAACTTGTGATCAGTTATTATAGTCTTCTCTTTGCAGAGAAAATTAGTAGCAATAGTATCAGCTAGGCTTAAAAACTATGGGTTTGTGCTTAGATAATAGTAATAAAGCACATAGTGGGTTGAATTGTATAACCCAAGTGCCTCTTCAAATGAACATGTGTGGTAATAGTATGATTACACATGTGATGAAGTAAAATGAAGTCATTATAGAGAAAAGTGGGCCTCTAGTCTATTGTAACTGAAATTATATAAAGATAGAGATATACTTAGAGAGAATGTCGTGACATAATAACAGGTGAGAAGATGTCTCTGCTATAAATGAGCACTAAAGGCTGTTGGCAGTCCACCAGAGGGTAGTTGGAATCAAGGACCAAAGGCCTGGCAGGTTTCAGTGGGAGATTCCCTTCCAGACATTTTATTTTGAATTTTTGTCCTCCATAACTGTGACACACTACATTTCTATTTTTTGTTAGTTTAGTTTTGTGATATCTTTACAGCATATCTAAGAAAATACAAACAACATCTTTAATACTGAGAAACACATGAACTCTACAGTACAGTGACTATTCTAATTTTCATTTGGAAACTTAAAAACAGTACCAAGTCAGATTTCTTTGGTTTCAGCTCAAGTAACAGACTTCAATCTCGGGACTTTGCGCAATGGTGTTAAACTTCTATTGTCACCTATAGTAACAAACAAAGGACTCTAAACCAAAATGCAAAGATCAATCCAACATATTGCTGATTTACAATGAAAGCTGAATTTACAGACTTGATATCTCATTTTTTAGAGCACACAAAAGACACTAGTCTTGAAAAGCTCAAATCTATATAGATAACTAGGACTCTAATATTTCTGAAGAGCTAACTCAGTCATTTATAAAAAAAAAACTGTTTATTTATCTCCCTCTTAACAATCTTATTGTAAAAGGATCATTTAATTCCCCACCACCAACATCATCTCCCATTAATTCCAGGACTAAACCTAAAATTAGATTTTATCATCAATGGGGATAAAAGCACCTAGTTAAATAGACTTTGGATTAAAATAATATCAAACTACACTATGTTAAAATAACTTTGTAATATGAGAAATAATTTAAAATTGAATACTTAAAACTATTAGTTGCTGCTTTCTGTTGTCCTAAATTTATCATAGGATTTAAGTCTCATGGAGCTATATTCTCAAAATATAGTCTTGCCAATGGAAAGAGTTTTCACTTGACTTTCCATTATGTGAGTAAGGATACTATGGTAGAAATAGCAAAGTAAAGTTCCCCTAGAACTCCCTCATTAAAAATAAATCAGATGGTATATCCACATCCTTGGGAAAATGGCATCGATAGATAGTACAATTGAGACTTGAAAGATGAATATGTTTGACTGTTTTTCCAAATTAGTTTAATGAGTATTTGAAGAGCAAATCTTTTCAAGCTTAATCGAGGAGTGATTCCAAGTTATAATTAGTCTTCCAGATGTGGTTCCATTGCCAATACATTTGGTTCAGCTCATAAATAATATGGCTTTCAATGGCATATAAATGCAACATAGAATGAAATTATATGAAATATATGTGCTTAAGACTTTGTACATTTCAAGACATCCATGCCAAACTGAAGGGCAAGGGGAATATTATCTATAATCAAAAAAATGGTTTCATTTTTATGTGATATATGCTAACATGGATAACCTAATAACATTTATTTATAACTAGTTACATCTAGAATTGTTCAATTAAATATCACAAAAATGAAAAAAAAAACCTAGGCAAACACATTGAAAAACATTGAAAATGCGTTTCTCTTAGAGCATAAGCTATTGGAGTTCTGTTCAGGAAATTCTCCCCTGTGCCCATATGTTCAAGGTTCTTCCCTAGGTTCCCTTCTATTAGTTTCAGTGTGTCTGGTTTTATGTGGAGATCTTTGATCCACTTAGAATTGAGCTTAGTGCAAGGAGATAAGGATGGGTCAATTTGCATTCTTCTGCATGTTGACCTCCAGCTGAGCCAGCACCATTTGTTGAAAAGGCTATCTTTTTTCCACTGGATGGTTTTAGCTCCTTTGTCAAAGATCAAGTGACCATAGGAGTGTGGATTCATTTCTGGGTCTTCAATTCTGTTCCATTGATCTACATGTCTGTTACTGTACCAATACCATGCAGTTTTTAACACTATTGCTCTGTAGTACAGCTTGAGGTCCGGGATACTGATTTCCCCAGAGGTTCTTTTACTCTTGAGAATAGTTTTAGCTATTCTGGGTTTTCTGTTACAAAGTTTTGCAAGGCAAAAGACACTGTCAAAAAGACAAAGCGGCAACCAACTAACTGGGAAATGATCTTTACCAACCTTACATCCGACAGAGGGCTAATATCCAATATATACAAAGAACTCAAGAAGTTAAACTCCAGAGAGGCAAGTAACCCTATTAAAAAATGGGGTACAGAGCTACACAAAGAGTTCTCACCTGAAGAATATCTAATGGCTGAGAAGCACCTAAAGAGATGTTCATCATCCTTAGTCATTAGGGAAATGCAAATCAAAACAACCCTGAGATTCCATCTCACACCAGTCAGGATGGCTAAGATCAAAAACACAGGAGACAGCAGTTGTTGGCGAGGATGTGGAGAAAGAGGAACACTCCTCCACTGCTGGTGGAATTGCAGGCTGGTACAACCACTCTGGAAAGCAGTCTGGAGGTTCCTCAGAAAACTGGGCATGACACTCCCGGAGGATCCGGCTATACCACTCCTGGGCATAGACCCAGAGACTTTACCTGCATGCAATAAGGACACATGCTCCACTATGTTCATAGCAGCCTTATTTATAATAGCCAGAAGCTGGAAAGAACCCAGATGTCCCTCAACGGAGGAATGGATTCAGAAGATGTGGTATATCTACACAATGGAATACTACTCTGCAATTAAAAACAATGAATTCACGAAATTCCTAGGCAAATGGTCAGATCTTGAAAATATCATCCTTAGTGAGGTAACCCAATCACAAAAGAACACACATGGTATGCAGTCACTGATAAGGGGATATTGACCCAGAATCTCGGAATACCCTAGACACAATCCGCATATCAATAGATTTCTAAAAAGATGGAAGGAGAGACCCCTGGTCCTGGAAAGACTGGATGTAGGGGAATGCCAGGACAGAGTAACGAGAGGGGGTTGAATGAAGAAAAGAGGGAGGGAAGGGGGCTTATGGGACTTTCGGGGAGGGAGGAAACGGGAAAGGGGAAGTGATTTGGAATGTAAATTAAAAAAATAAAATAAAATAAATAATAAAAAATAAATAAATAAAAAAATAAAAAAAAAGAAAATGCGTTTCTCAAATATCTTTAGTATGTATGAATGTATTTAGTATGTATGTATGTTGGTACCCATTATGAGGACATTACGAACACTTTGTAAAGTCAAGTTATATACTGTTCATAAAGTAAAATTCTTTTTCTTGACAAGTTATTATTAACTTGGTTTAAAGTCCTTTAAAGGCTGAAATATTTTTTCAGAGAACATCAGAAGACAACTAAACTCAAACCTATAATTATAAATTAGGTGTCTTCATACCCATGAATTTGCATACATTTTAGATTTATGAAATACCAATTCATTATCTAGAAAAGAACACAAAAAGAACAGGTTCCAGCCTAGTACAGAATGTATGTAAAATACGAATTATAATTCAAGCCTCCATCAATGCCAATGAGTGAACAAATAAAGATTCTATTTGGATAGCTGTACAGAATCAAAATAAATCAGCCTAAATTTCTAAGTCATTTTAAAATCCTGATTTCATTGCTAAGATGTGTAATACAGAGACATTAAAGCTCTTCATCATGATAATGAAGTTGTTTTCATGGAGAAAACTTCAAGTTTGTGTCTTAATAGCTATACTGGTCATAAGAAATGGTCTTGTGGTAATAATCTTGATTGACTTATTGACAACAGCTAGTGTTTTGACAAAAAGGATTAGGTAGTTCAGAAAGGAAAATTAGACGATTGATGACATGTGGTTTTGTTGAAGAAGATCCAGAGAAACACCTGAAGAAATGTTCAACATTCTTAATCATTAGGGAAATGCAAATCAAAACAACCTTGATATTCCACCTCTTACAAGTCAGAATGGCCAAGGCCAAAAACTCAAGGGACAGCAAATACTGGAGAAGAAGTGGAGAAAGAGGAACACTCCTCCATTGCTGGTGGAATTGCAAGTTGGTAAAACCACTCTGGAAATCAGTTTGGCAGTCCCTCAGAAAACTGGACATAGCACTACCTAAGGACCCAGCTATACCACTCCTGGGCATATACCCAGAAGGTGCTCCAACATGTAATAAGGACACATGCTCCACTATGTTCATAGGAACCTTATTGATAATAGTCAGAAGCTGGAAAGAACACAGATGTCCCTCAACAGAGGAATGGATACAGATAATGTGGTACATTTACACAATGGAGTACTACTCAGCTATCAAAAATAATGAATTCATGAAATTCTTAGGCAAATGGATGGAGCTAGAAAATATCATACTGAGTGAGGTAACCCAATCACAAAAGAATCATGGTATGCACTCGCTGATAAGTGGATATTAGCCTGAAAGCTTGGAATACCCAATATACAACTCACAGACCACGTGAAGCTCAAGATGAAGGAAGACCAAAGTGTGGATACTTTGATCCTTATTGACAAATGGATCAAAACACCCATGGCTCACAGCCTACCAATAGAATGAGCATAGGCTCCCCAATGGAGCAGGTAGAAAGAGGACCCAAGGAGCTGAAGGGGTTTGCAGTCCTGCAGGAGGAACAATAATATATATCAACCCCCAGAGCTCCCAGGGACTAAACCACCAACCAGAGTACTTATGGAGGGACCCACAGCTCAGCTACATATGTAGCAGAAGATGACCATTTCAGACATCAGTAAGAGGAGAGGCCATTGGTCCTATGAAGGCTTGATTCCCCAGAATAGAGATGCAAGTCAGGAAATTCAAGGGGTGGGGTTGTGCAGGGGGAGGAGGGATGGGATAGGGGTTTTTTGGAGGGGCAATGTGGAAAGGGGATACCATTTGAAATGTAAATAAAACAAATATAATAATAATAATAATAATAATAATAATAATAATAATAAAGAAGATCATGTCTACGTGTCTAAATTGGCCTTTAAAAGGTTGTATATTTGTATTTACAAATGAGTCATCATTTTGGATTACTATTTTCTTCATACAAGTATAATTAAAATTTCAATTTCAACCTCCTTTTCTATAAAGAACATTAAATTCCGTCCTTGAAATTATGACCACTGAATTATATCAAAGGCAATCATTTCATCTTGATAAATATCCTTTACAAATCCCTTCCCACCTTTTGTGGTTATCTTGATCAAAGAATTTGCAATATACTAGTCAGGAGCATATACTTTAACTGCCCTTACATTATATTCTTTTCAGCTCTGGGAGTCTTTGCTGTCTTTGTTTTATTTCTTAATTTTGTTTTAGCATAAAGCAGCATGGACAGATTCTGTGAAAGCTAAAACAAAGTTTGGATTATGTTGCTGATTAGCAAGCTACGCTCCAAACTTCTTTCTTTTTGTTCTTAAATATGAAGTGGGATCTGGGTATGGTGACTTGTGACTAATCCCAGCACTTGGAAAACATAGCCACAATTTAAATGCAATCATGGCTTATTAAGACATGGTAAATCCCAGGTCAATGTGGTTTACCACGTGAAAACTTCTCTCAAAATAAGTAATTAATAAAAGAATGACTGGGGAGATAAATGACTGCATTTTTTTTATCCTTCTACACTAGAAAGCTTAAGTTTCTTCTCTGAACCTAGAGTTACATTAGTATAACTTAAAAAGTCAGAGTATCCAACACCAAATGGTCACACCTGAGGTTATATATGTATAGCTAACATTTATAGAATGGGTAGGTGTCTTTGTCAGGGTTTGCATTCCTGCACAAACATCATGACCAAGAAACAAGATGGGGAGGAATGGATTTATTCAGCTTACACTTCCACATTGCTCTTCATCACTAAGGGAAGTCAGGACTAGAACTCAAGCAGGTCAGGAAACAGGAGCTGATGCAGAGGCCATAGAGGGATGCTACTGACTGGCTTGTTTCCCCTGGCTTGCTCAGCATGCTTTCTTATAAAACCAGGACTACAAGCCTAGGGATGGCACCACCCACAAAGGGCCCACCCTTGATCACTAATTGAGAAAATGCCTTACAGCTGGATCTCATGGAGGCATTTCCTCAAGGTAGGGTCCTTTCTCTGTGATAATTCTAGCTTATGTTAAGTTGACACAGAAAGCTAGTCAGTACAGTAGGTTTATTTATGAATTTAGGCACATGTGTGCACTTGTGTTTGTGTGTGTGTGTGTGTGTGTGACAGAGAGAGAGAGAGAGAGAGAGAGAGAGAGAGAGAGAGAGAGAGAGAGAGAGAGACAGACAGACAATTAAAGAAAGAGAGAGGGCAAAGGAGATCATGGGAAGTTGGGGTTGAAATGGGAAATGTAAAATGATGCAATTATAATGATTGCAAAAACTAAAAATGTTATAAAACAAACAATGAATAAAAGTGAAATTGAGTTTCTCAATTCCCTAATAACTATTTTCTTTAAAGGATTACACATGATGAAAAAATATGTAGGGCTCAAAATCTACTAAAACCATGCCTTTAATCTCTCCACTGGAAGCCAGGTAGATAACTGGGAGTTTGAGACCAGTCCATCTAACGAGTTCCATGCAGGTGTTGACTCTTTGTTCTCTTCCTACTCGTACTATCTTAACACCTCTATTGAATTTAAACTGGCAAAAGTGGACCAGCTAGCACATTTAGTTTACAAAATTCTAAATGTAAGATCCATCAGAACAAAACCATGCTATTAGTCCATCGTTAGTGATCTTTTAGTTTCTTTTGATTTGCTCTTGTATGTTTGTTTTTTGCTTTTCTCTGATTCATTCTGTAGCAGTAAATGAACTTGAAACTCCTGATATTCCTGCTTCCACATCCTGAGGACCGGTAGCCATATACAAAAATATTATTCATTATTTTTATAAATTAGATCATTTCTATAGCAACGTCACAGAGGATATACTTATTGATTCTTTTTCTTCTGAGCATCATCATTAGAGAAATTGGCTATTGTCTCTTTAAAATTTTAATAAATGTTTAGTAGTCTAAATAGATTACATATTCAGTTATGAAAGAATGAAATGACTAATTATACTTAAGATTGTGTGTTATACTTCCCACAGACTTCTAGAGTACTTGCTCTAAATAGTGAGGTGTTTTCTCATTGTCTGGACACTGAAAACCATAGCAGAATGAATACTTGCACATAGGTTCAGAATTGAGACATTGTTTCTGACTCCAGAAAACTCTCTGTAAAGGATTGGAATCCTTAGGTAAAGAAGAACCTTCTCCACCATCTATAGCAAGTGAGTCTATCTCCCCTGTCAGGTGATACTGGTGGTAGTAGGCTGATCTTGAAGCTAACTCCCTCTACCTGGATAAAAAAAAGTGGATTATCCTTAAGATGAAGTTGCATATGGCAAACTTAGGTTTATTTGCTGGTAAAATTAATTTCAGACCAATCTCCTCCTATTCTTCCTTCCATACATACAACAGTGATTCTAGTTCAGTAGACTGTAAATCATAAGGTACAGGTTCTATACTAGTAAGAAATAGCTTTATCCATGAAATATATTACACACACACACACATTTATATATTATATAATATATATATATATATATATATATATATATATATATATATATATTATGTCAAGTTCAAACAGAATATAACTGAGGGGCCATAGAATGTCTTCCATAAAAATTATGTAGGCCAAAATATATTAGAAAGACTCACCATGTCACACAAAATTTGAATAACTCGTTACAATAAGGACATTTTTAAGCAACATCTGCTATTACTGATGGGTGAGCCACAACTTCTGTAATTATCCCTTTATAGCTACTGAGTTTTATGTCAAAACAGCTTACACGAACTTTTCACCATTAGAAGTACCCCTCTGAGAGGTCCATGTGCTATGGCCATAACATGTGTTTTTTGGATTATAGTACCTTACTAGCCCCCTCCCCAAACCTGTCAGTTCTAAGGAGTTGGTCACTGTTGCTTATTTTTGGTTGATTATTAGATGAGTTTTAAATATAAACTTGTGAGAGTCTGAGACCACATCTGACAGTTGGCTCTTGGTATATTAGACCACAGATATAATTTAAGACTCATTAGTTTCTAATTAATTGGCATGGATGCACTCAGATTGGTTTCAGGATTTATATGTAGGCTTGAGTACCCATGCATGGCATTAATATCCTGCTAGGTTGACAAATTCTACCCTTCCCTCAATAGACAGTTATAGTTAATGAAATTGAAAACCTCCCTTGTAATGCAAAGTAAGATGTTATTGTTCTTAAGAGATTAGAATTGTAAAGGAGATAACATCTATCAAGTACTTTCCTCTCTTGTATATCTGGGAAGACATACCCTACTATAGTAACTCCCTCCTCAAAGATATAATTTTTCTTGTACAAAAGTACACCAAGGTGGAGAAAATGTTCACCAAAAGTCCACCACAGAGTGGACCAATGATAGACAATGGAAGTATCTTATCCATCTCTGGCAGGGTAAACTAATGGGTTTACTGGAGTTATTTACAGGGTGTAACATTGACTAAAAAGAGGGACTCAGAGGTAGGTGTAGCACTCAGTCATCTCGAGAAGGGTGTTACATACAACATCTCCAGGACAGTCATGTCCGCCAGACAGTCTCATCTTGTTTATTACATTTGTCACATATGTTGCAGAGGTTCCTTGTGAAACTTATAATTTTCAGAGCTTTCTGATCTTACAAGTTTCATCAGCTTCCTGAATCTAATGATCTTCACTATTCTATATAAAAGGGAGTCTTTAATTGTCAGGAAATACCTACACGCACTCCTTTATGCAGTGCCTACATGATTTCTGCTCCTCTTCCATAATTTTCCCTTGGCCTTGGAAGATTGAAGATTTCCAATTATTTTTTTCCTTACGTGAATGAGTGTTGGGTCACTATGTCACAGATTTTATAGATATATATTCTCCTTCTCTGACTGAGGCTGGCAGTAGTAGTTTTCTATGGACATAACCATGAGAAATGAGAAGGAAATGTCACATCTATTTAACCAAAACATGGCAATGTCCTCCCTACGAGGACCTATGGCATCCTCAGCCCCAGGTTTTTGCCTTGATTTATATACACTGCTCTAAAATCAATGAAAATATGTTGGCTGCATCCACAACCATGAAATTGTTTTACCAGTGATCAAATTTTGTCTTATGTGTTGGTAGCTTAGCATACAGTGTCCATATATGTAACAGTTATTCATTTTTCCACATAGTAACTTTCAGAAATGAAGAACAACAATAATAGAAGCAAAATGAACAAATAATATAACAGAATAGAGAGGAATATTATGCACAGCCCAAGGTCTTCATGTCCTACAAACAATAAAATTAGTCTATGGCATTATCTTAATTTGAACATAAGCACAATGACCAAAACCAGTTTGGAGAATGTTGGCTTGCAAGTTCTAATCATAGTATATTATTTTTTTATTTATTTTTCAAATAATAATTTATCCATAAATATGAATGTTTTTATGCATATGTGCATGTGTCACAGGCACTTGGTCCCATAGAGATCAGAAGGCATCAAGATCCTCTTGAACTGAGGTTTCAGAGTTGTGAAGTATAAAATGGATGGTGAGAACTGAACCCAGATCCTCTGTAAGAGCAGCAAGGGCTCTTAATCACTGATCCAACTTTCTAACCACCATAGTCCATTGTTTAGGGAAATCAGAATATGAACAGAAGCAGAAGCATAATCAAGAACTAATGAGGAAAGCTGATTACTAACTTGCTTGTTGGGCTGTGATCACACCTGTTGTAACTATAGCACTAGATGGTTCCTCTGTTCTGATAGACTCTAGTCTGATGTTGTGGACCTAGGTCTTCCCTTAGGCACATCTAGCCATGAAAGTTCCAAAGCTGGGGAAACTATTTAAACCATCCATCTGATTTTATATGGAGGTCGTTGATCCACTTGGACTTGAGATTTGTAGAGGGAGAGAAGAATGAATTGATTTGCATTCTTCTACTTGTTGACTGCCAGTTGAACCAGCACCCTTTGTTGAGGTGTTGAGATGTGTGGGTTCATTTCTGGGTCTTCCATTCTATTCCATTGATCTACCTACCTGTCACTGTACCATTACCATGCAGATTTTATCATTATTGCTCTGTTGTACAACTTGAGGACAGGGATGGTGATTTCCCTAGAAGTTCTTTTATTGTTGAGAATAATTTTCACTATCCTGGATTTTTGTTATTCCAAGTGGATTTCAAAATTGCCTTTTCTAACTCTACAAATAATTGAATTGGAATTTTGATATGGATGGCACTGAATCTATAGATTGCTTTCAGCAAGATGGCAATTTTTACTATATTAATCCTGCCAATCCATGAGCATAGGAGATCTTTCCATCTTCAATATATTTCAGTGACTAGAAGTTCTTGTCATACAGATCTTTTACTTGTTGAGTTAGAGTCACACAAGTTATTTTATATTGTTTGTGACTATTGCAAAAGTTGTCATTTCCCTAATTTCTTTCTCAGCCTGTTTATCCTTTGAGTATAGAAAGGTTACTGATTTGCTTGAGTTAATTTTATATCTGACCACTTTGCTGAAGTTGTTTATCAGCTGTAGGAGTTCTCTGGTGGAGTTTTTAGGGTCACTTAAGTATACTATCACATCATCTGCAAATAGGAATATTTTGATTTCTTCCTTTCCAATTTGTATCTCTTTGACCTCCTTTTGTTTTCTAATTGCTCTAGCTAGAACTTCAAGTGCTATGTTGGGTAGATAGAGAGTGGGCTGCCTTGTCTAGTCCCTGATTTTAATGGGATTCCTTCAAGTTTCTCTCCATTTAGTTTGATGTTGGCTACTGGTTTGCTGCATATTGCTTTTACTATATTTAGTCATGGGCCTTGAATTCCTGTTCTTTCCAAGACATTTATCATGAAAGGAAGTTAAATTTTGTCAAATGCTTTTTCAGCATCTAATTAATTGATCATGTTTTTTTTTTCCATTGGGTTTGTTCATGTTGTGGATTATGTTGATGGATTTCCATATATTGAACCATCCCTGAATCCCTGGTTTGATGCCTAATAGATCATGGTGAATGATCATTTTGATGTGATCTTGAACTTGGTTTACAATAATTTTATTGAATATTTTTTCATTGATGTTCATAAGTGACTTTGTTTTGAAGTTCTCTTTCTTTGTTGGGTCTTTCTGTGGTTTTGGTATAACTGTGGCTTAATAGAACAATTTGGGTAGTATTCCTTCTGTTTCTATTTTGTGGAATATTTTGAAGAGTATTATAGTATAAAACTGGCAGGGCAAAGAAGGAAGTTAAACACTTACAAGGATGCCATTGAAGAACTTACAGAAACTACGTAAATTTTATCTTTCATTTCACTTCTTGATCACTATGAGTAAAGTGACCTTTAACCATGGACATTTGTCATGATATATTATGCTGCCCCAGCCCCATAGCTATGGAGCCAAGCAGCCATGTACTGAAACCTGTGACTTATGAATCCAAAAAAGCGTATTTTCTTTTTTTGAAATAAATGTATATGTTTACATTTCACATGATAACACACTTCCAAGTTTCCCCTCCGCAAACCCTCATCCCATGCTCCCTCTACTTTTTCTCTATGAGGGTGCTCCTCCACCCACTTTGGCACTCCCACCTCACTGCTTGAGCATCTCCCTATGGTCAAGCCTCCACAGGACCAAAGGCATCCCTTCCTATTGATGCTTGACAATGCCATCCTCTGCTACATATATATCTGGAGTCATGGGTCCCTCCATGCATACTCTTTGGTTGATGGTTTGGGCCCTGTGAGCTCTGGGTGGTCAGGTTAGTTGATACTGTTCTTCTTTTTGGGTTGCAATCCCCTTCAACTCCTTCGGTCCTTCTAACTCCTCCAGTTTGAGTCCTCGTACTCAGCCCAATGGTTGGCTGTGAGTGTTTGCATCTGTATTAGTCAAATCCTGACAGAACTTTTCAGACGACATCTATAACAGACTCCTGTTAGCAAGCATTTCTTGGCATCAGCAATAGTGTCTGGATTTGGGTCCGCAAATGGGATGTATCCTAAGGTGGTATAGTCTCTGGATGGACTTTCCTTCAGTCTCTGCTCCATTATTTTTTTTCTGCATTTCCTTTAAACAGGAAACATTCCGGTTTAAAATGTTCAAGAAAGGTGGGAAGCCCTATCCCTCAACTGAGGGTCATGCTTATCTCCTGAATGAAGGTGGTCTCTACAGGTTCTATCTCCCTTTTGTTGTATATTTTGACTAATGTAATCCCTGTTGTGTCCTGGGAGCCTCTTGCTTCCCTGGCATCTGGAACTTTCTAGTGGCTAACTCCAGTTCTCCATCACCCACTGCTATATATTTCTATCCCATTCTGACCCTCTGTACTTCTCTCCTGTCCCTTCACATAATTGATCCTGCCCCCATTTTCCCTCCCCCTAATCTTCCCCTCTCCTCTCCCTCTTAGTTCTCTCCCTCCCTCTACATCCTGTGATTTTTTTTTGTTACCACTTCTATGTAGGATTGAAGCATCCACACTTTGGTTTTCCTTCTTCTTAAGCTTCTTTGTCCCAAATTTAAAGACACCTATATTCATAAAAGAAACCTTCCTGAATCTAAAAGCACACATTGAACCTCACACTATAATATTGGGAGACTTCAACACTCCACTCTCACCAGTGGACAGGTCATTGAACCAGAAACTAAACAGAGACACAGTGAAACTAACAGTGATTATGAAACAAATAAATTTAGCAGATATCTATATAAAATTTCACCCTAAAACAAAAGAATATACCTTCTTCTTAGCACCTCATGGGACCTTCTCCAAAACTGACCATATAATCAGACACAAAACAAGCCTCAACAGATACAAGAAGATTAAATCAATCTTATGCATTCTATTGCACCACCATGGACTAAGTTTGGTCTTCAATAACAGCAAACACAACATAAAGCCTACATACACACGGAAGCTGAACAGCTCTCTACTTAATGATAACTTGGATAATTTGGTCATAGAAGAAATAAAGAACTTAAGACTTTTGAGAATTTAACGAAAATGAAGGCACAATATATCCAAACTTATAGGACACAATGAAAGCAGTGCTAACAGAAAAACTCATAGCTCTGGGTGCCTTCATTGTTTTTTCTTTTAACTTGATTCAGCTGACAATTTTATCACAGTGATAGCTATTATGCCTAAAGAAATGGAGATGGAGAAATGGTTCTGTGGTTACAAGCACTAGTTGTTCTTCTAGTAATTTGCATTCACAGCACCAACATGGTAACTCACAACCACTGGTAACTCCAGTTGTAGAGGATCCAATGCCCAGTGTGGCCTCCATAGACACCAGACATAAAAATAGTACACAGACATAACCTAAAATCTTCATTTAATAAGCAATTATTAAAAAAAACACATGGGTGCTTTTCCCCTAAATGTTATTGCCTAGTTATTGGCTTTTCCAGCTTTTAATGAAAATGCAGAGAATGAATGATAAGTATTTTTTACACAAACTTGAAACAGGAGATTCCTGACATAAGTATTATAATGCCGTGTCCAGATTCCAAGATGATATAGGGCCAGTGAAATTAGAATTTGAATAACACAAGGGTAAACTTTATATAGTTCACTAAAACCATTAAGCCTACAGGTTACAGAAAATGACTATAGACCACTGAAAGCTTAACTGGCCATTGAAATACATTGCGGATTTTTATCTGGACAGTATATTAGAGGCCCAACTCAATATAACTTTCTTAAAGTATTTTGCTATTATAATAATCATTTTCCTTTCCCTTATAAACATATGTGTATGTATAAGTTTTAGGGCTGACCATTTGGTACTGGATCTCCAACAGAACATTTTAACACCTTCTATGTAACACAGCCTAATTTTTAGAGAAGTTAGTTAAAAACAGTAGTGAATTTACATTAATATGACCCAATAAGTCACATAACTTCACTGTCTTATAGGGCTGTGTCAATTCCTTCTTTATCAATACAAAATTTAAAAAATTGCTACCTGACTTTTGTGCTAAAAAATACTAAGTAATGCAAGTAACCTGTTATACTTAATTATGCTTACTTTTCTTCTTTTCATTTTTCTTTAGTAATTAATACTTCATCATCATATTACTTTTCTTATGATTAGTCCAAGTCTTAGAAATTGTTCTGTCAAAAGTCATAATAACATTGACTTCAAGCCATGTATTATGATACAAAGACTTAATGAACTAACCATTCACAAACCGAATGAACATATATAACAAGAACAGCCCAAGGGAAGATCCTTGGCTCTCAAACAGAAGGAAAAATAAAATAGCTATGGGTGATGAATGGAAGGTAGAGAACTGGGTGGAAGAAGAAATGGGGAGTGGAAGGAGACAGGGATAAGGTATAGAGATAGCAGTGGATAGTGAAAGAAACTCAGAAATCCTTGTGGAATGAGCAAGAATCTCTGGAACATACCAGAGACCTGGGATAGGGGAGACTCCAGGATGTCTATGAGAGTGAATCTTGCTTAGATTCCTAGCAGTAGGGAATATACAGGTGGCCACCTCCTGTAGCCGTGCAGGAATCCCTGTGGAGGTATAAGGACCATCAAACCCACAAAATCTTCAACCCAACATTTGTTCCTGCCTACAAGATGTCCAGGGATAAAGATGAAATAGAGACTGAGAGAATGGCCAATCAATGCCTGTTCCAACTTGAGACCCATACCATGGACAAGAAACAATCCCTGACACTGTTAATAATACTCTGTTATACTTGCAGACTGGAGCCTAGCAGGACTGCCCTCTGAGAGGCCCCACCCATCAGCTTACTGAAACTGATACATAGACTAACAGCCAAACATTAGACAAGGGTGCGGGAGTCTTGTGGAAGAGTTGATAGAAAAACTGATGGACCCGGGGGAGATAGGGACTGCCAAGAAGCTCAACACAGTCAAATAATCTCTTTAGACTCCCAAAGACCGAACCACCAACCAAAGAGCTTATATGGGTTGGACCATATGGAGCAGAATTGCAGCTTGCTCTTCATATGGGTCCCTCAACAAGTAGAGCAGAGGCTGTCCCTTACTCTGTTGCCTGCCTATGGATCCTGTTCCCATAACTGGGGTGCCTTGTCTGGTCAGACTAAGAGAGGATGTATCTAGTCCTGCAGTGACTTGATGTGCCAGGGTGGATTGATACCTGGGGGAGACCCTCCCCCTTTTCAGAGGAGAGGAGAATTGGGGAACGGGGGTGAGGAAAGATTAGGAAAATAACAGGGACTTCGATCAGGATGTAAAGTGAATAAATAAATTAATTAATGAATTAAGGAGTCAAAGCATAACTTTTTAGATTTTTCAAGATTACTTATAAATGAATCAATCTCTTATGAAGAGGATGCTTAATATCACCATTTAGCTTAAACCCAATGGAACAGATCCTTACTCTCTTAAATTCACTGTATATTCCTAAATAAAGAATGTAAAAATATATTCCTATTGTCAGACATGTAGCATTCATGATGTCTTTCATTCCCCCACCTCCCAAAAAATGTTATTTTTTTCATACTGATTATGTAGTACAGGATTGAATCTTTGTGAGGCCCAAACACAGAAAGGCCTGTACAAAGCTTGTTCATTGCCTTTGACTTGCCTGGAATTCTGTGAACACACTTTTCCATAAGGTAAATTTCCAGTATTCAAGAAATTATACTCATAATCTCACAAACACAGGCACACACAAGTAGGCACACACACACACAAGCACACATACACACAAAAAGGGAGGAGGGGGAAAGAGATGGTGCAAGAGTAAAAGAGAAAGAGGGGCAGAGAACTTGGCTCTATCCTTTATCCTGCCCAGGCTCTGGGATTGAGAGCAACACTCCAGTCCTGCATATATTACTACTAATGATCCTTGGGAACAGGTTTAGAAATCACTTCCATGTGGTATCATTAAAATCATCCTACCTACATAGTGGTGAATGATACATCCATTCCATTTTTGAATAACTTAACCAATGATGATAGAAGTGAGTGAGAAAATGAAAGAGAAATTATAAAGGCGTGATTTTGCTACTGAAATGATGCAATTATTTAACTAGACTTAATATATTTTACTGTGAGCAATGTAGATGTACTTTTGTCTCTATCCATATATTTAAGGCCAACTAATCAGACCTGAAGCCTAATGATTCTTCATAAAATATGACTATTACAAATAAGTCAAGGAAATTATGCTTATTTGGTTGGTTTCTATTATCCAAAGTTTGACAAGTCTTGAGTAAATTTTTTGGTTTTAGGGTATAACTCTTCTAAGAGATATCAGATATACTAAAAACTTGTACCACATAACAATAGTTATATAAATATTTCTAGTATACTTAAACTAAGTTATGAAGCACAGTCTTCATGACAACCAAGTAGTTAATTGTCAAAGTGACTTTCAAGCTAACAAAATCTCACATGGGTCCATTTTAAGGGCCAACATAAGATGCTACTAGGATATGAATTTGGAGATATATGGTAGGCCAATTATAAAGAGTAAATTTTGAAATGTAATAAAATTTTTGAAAGATTTAATGCAAAATTGCCATGTGAAATTTGTACAAATATTGAAACAATCTTTAAAATAATTTGAAGATGCATAGACAATTTGTATGGCATATTTGTGCTAAATGGATAAAGTGTTCAACACAAAATTTACTAATGAATATTAGGAACCAAAATTAATACATGTGATATAAATCAGTTTAAGACTGTAAATCTACCATTCCAAGAATCCAGGACCATTCCCCCAGCACAGCATTAACAGAAGTAGAAAAACATTAAAGTGTAAAATTGCCCCACTAGATGGATTTGAATACTCATTTCAAAATTCGGAAATATGCAAAAACAAATCTATATCAGCATTCAAACTTTTGTCTTTTTCAGATGATTAGTAAATGTAGCCAGCTCTGATCCAGTGGCCATGTTAGTAAAAGGAAACCTTCCTCATTTCTTTGCATTATTCTTTGTATCTCTTTGTTCATCAAATATAAAAGTATATAGCCTACATCATTTGTAAGATAGCTATAATCTTCCACAAAACTACTCCTGCGACATTCTGGTGTGTTATCCTTATTTGGAGAAAATGGATTCTCTGAAGCAAAGGCGCATTCACTTAACAGTAAGACGATTTTCTGTCTAGAGACTCCACGCAGGTATAAGAAGCACAAAGCAGCAACATTAAGACCCCATGTCTTGAGACATTCTTGAGAGCGTGTTTCAAGGAATTTTAACAAAATCAAAGTTTTTTTTTTCAATCATCTGATGATACTGACTTGCTAAATTCAAAAAAGTAGATAAAATTGTCATAGTTTATTGTTTTAAAATGTAGGAGTTTTTAATCTTATAGCTTTAAAATCATTTTTACTAAGAAATGTAAACAGGTATCTGCTATCTCATTAGCAGAAATATCAGCATAAAGAAACACAGTAAAGGAATATTTGTTAAAAAATACATGCTTATGACACTAAGCTGGATTCTAAATTAAGCTTGTAATTAAAGTCATACCTGTTGTTTTTAATACAGAAATGATTTTTGATATTTTCAAAGCCAATTTATAGGAGCCATTTTTAGCTCTCTCTAAAGATTCTGAAGCGTTAATTAGTTTCCTTTCCTAAAACAAAATCAGTCCACTTTGTTACTTAGTACCACCCAGTAGTACAGAAAAAACAAAAGACACACTCATGGAAGACTGGACTCCAGAACACTCCTTTCTGCTTCAGTGTCTAACATTAATATTGATATGTAATAATTACATTTTTTGGTACTAATAGCTGAGGCAAGGTACTCAAAGGCATTTAACATTATTTTCATTGCATAATTTGGTTAAATTCTATACTACTCTATGGAATAAAATCTAAATCAAGTAATTGCTTCACAATGAGTGCCTGGCTTCTAAAAATTCCCATTTCCAGAAAATGTAACTCTTACATGAGTTCAAGTCTCTTCATATAGGAACATGTTGTGTGCTTCTTTTTTTTTTTTTCAAAACATTTATACTTTTGCTACATTTAGAACCTCTGCTTTTCAATTTTAGGAATGCATTTTAGACACATATTTTAATGGGCTGTGGTTTAAGTTTCATTTTTAGAGCCTTGTATTTAATGCCAAATAAACTATTGTCATTTATTATATTAGCAATTTTATTTTAATGTTATTTTAAGTTTTCATAGATTTATTTATATATATAGAAGTATGATAGACTGTACATATTTCAAGTGTACATTTGAAGATATTTGTCTTACATATGCACCCAAGTAATTACTGGAAATACTAATCCCCCAGATAGTTCCTCACATCCCTCAACCTCTTTCTTTTCTCCTGTTCTCTTTGATACTTCTTCCATTCCCGTTAGCTCCTGCCCTGCTTTGGTCGCCAGAAATCTGTTTGTATACATCATACAAGTTCTGCCCTCTTGTCTTCACTTGTTTCAGTCAGTTGTTCTTGTTCTCTCATCTGTTGGTGGATTTGTTTTCAGCTTGTAAAATTATAAATGTGGTATATCCAAAGTAACAATCTCTGCTGGCACGCCTTGGATCGCCTATGGTGACAGAGGAGGGAAAGCCACATGGGTAGCTACAGATTTTAATTTCTAGTAACAGGGTTCTCTCTTCAACAAATCTCTGCAGAGTAGAGCCTTCACTGGACCTACTAAGCCATCAGAAATTGTAAGATTCAAAACAACAGTGGAACAAACACATACAGCAAGAAATTTAAACAGATAGAATTTTAAGCAACTGTGGAGTCTTTCCCCAGATTACAAGATGAAAAGTACTTTCCTCCACTGTCTACTATCAATATAACCTAAGAAGCATAGATGAATCATACCAAAAGTTATCCTCAAATTTTGCAAGCAAAGAAAGGGGCATGAGCTTGAGAACAATAAAGACAAATAACAGAAATAGACTTGGTCCTTGCTTCTCTACAATCTTTACACTTTTGGAAAATTCATTTCTTGAATTGCAGCAACTAAACTAAGTAACTTTAATTGTGCTTCTATTTTTTAATTCTACCCAACTAGCAATTATTGGTAATATCAATGAATTACACTGCAATAGTAAGGATTTCTTATGTGAAATATAATAAGAGTAGTGTCACTTAAAAGTAGCCAAACTGCCTATGTGACCTAAGACTTTGATTTTTGCTTATTTTGTTCTGTTTTGTTTGTTAATCACTTATACAATCTTTTTGTTTTGTCTTTTTATTATAGTAAAAGCAATTATTAGCAAGACAATATCTTTTTTGACTGTACCATATAGGTTTCATAACTTTATGCAGTATATCTCTAGAATTTATTCACATTCTAAAATGAACTTTAATACCTGGTTCAACAAGAAATCACTATCTCTGCTTTCCATCAGATCCTTTAAACCACCGCTCTATTCTCTACTGATATTTTGTTTATTCCAAATACAGCATTTAATTAGATGCATGCAATATTTTTGTTAACAAAGGCAATTTAAAGTGTTTAGTTCATTTTAAATGAAAATAAAAAACTTTCTTTCTAATTAGCGTATTCACCCTGCTTTTATTCCAGTTCTACTCATAGCTTCAATTTTTGAAAGTTAAAAATGTATAAAATCTTATTTCCTTTTGAGAGACTTATGTGGGTGCCATCAACCGACCAATATACTTCAACAGTTTTCTAAAAGACTGAATGTATTTGGTATATTGACAACACAAATTCTTGACTCTAGATCTATATTGATCTACTTTGAAGGATGCTATTTGAAGTCAGAGAATCCTTTTTATGGTCAAGAGTAAGAAAGAACATATTTTCCAGTTCCAAGTTCAGAGTGTTCAAAAATCTAGGTAATTTGCCTTCCTTTGGCACTCACTACAGAAATATTGAAAAGTGACTCTCTGAATAATACATTCAACTAGCCATAGAAATATGAAGGAAACTATTTTGCTACCAGTTTTCCAATAACAGCTCTGAGGTTTCTCTATTCCTGTGTTACACTATCTTTCCATATAACCGGAATCTCAGCCTACTGACAAATTTTGCACACTGTATGTGTCTGTGTGTGTCTCTGTGTGTATGTGTGTTTGTGTCCATCTGTGTGTCTTTGTATATCTGTGTGTACATGTGCATGTGTGTGATTATGAATAATATAGACAGAGAGGACATTTTAAGAACAACTTTTAGTGAGGGACCTGGTGTTCCTCTGCAGCAAGGGTGGCCTGCATTGAGCGTCCAGTAAACTATTCCTTCAGAATATTAACATCAGTTAACAGGTTTCTGACTGCATATTTTTTCCAGGTAGTACATAACGAGAGCTCAGGAAATGTGTCTTGTGTAAAACTCCAACTATTGGAGCCTGACTCAGAATACTCTAGGGGGAAATAATCTGCTCTAGAAATTTCCAAATAGTCACTTGTCGTCACTCTTCCATTTCAGTTTTGCACATATTCCATCTTCCTTCTCCAGTTCATTATTTTTTTCCTAATGAAAAGAAGACACTCTAAACTCCAACTCATTTTCTTTTTTTTTCACTTTTATTTTTTTTATTTTCTAAGTTTGCCCCCTTCCCTCCCTCTTTTCTCCATTCAACTAAGTTTTTTTTATTTACATTCAAAATCATTTCCCCTTTCCCGTTTCCTCCCTCCCCGAAAGTCCCATAAGCCCCCTTCCCTCCCTCTTTTCCCCATTCAACTAAGTTTTTTTTTATTTACATTCAAAGTCATTTCCCCTTTCCCCTTTCCTCCCTCCCCGAAAGTCCCATAAGCCCCCTTCCCTCCCTCTTTTCTCCATTCAACCCCCTCTCGCTTCTCTGTCCTGGAGTTCCCCTACATCCAGTCTTTCCAGGACCAGGGATCTCTCCTTCCATCTTCTTGGAAATCTATTGATATGTGAATTGTGTCTAGGGTATTCTGAGATTCTGGGTTAATATCCCCTTATCAGTGACTGCATACCATGTGTGTTCTTTTGTGATTGGGTTACCTCACTAAGGATGATATTTTCAAGTTCTGACCATTTGCCTAGGAATTTCGTGAATTCATTGTTTTTAATTGCAAAGTAGTATTCCATTGTGTAAATATACCACATCTTCTGAATCCATTCCTCCATTGAGGGACATCTGGGTTCTTTCCAGCTTCTGGCTATTATAAATAAGGCTGCTATGAACATAGTGTAGCATGTGTCCTTATTGTATGCCCAACTCATTTTCTATTCAAGGAACCTTTCACAGCTAATAGTACCAACCACCATATTACTAAATATAAAGGTATCAAATGAAAGAGAAGAAAATCAAAAGAATAAGAAGAGAGAGACTAACCAAAAAAAATCTACTTAATGTGCAAATAGTAATGAAATTCCTTAAGTTCACCACACATCACAAAGATATTTTTTGTTTGAATAACAAAAAATTTAAAATATCCTACTTGCTCCTAGGAAGGAAGCCAGAGCCAGTAAGTCTAATTATGATTTCATACTTACTGATTTTACCTATGGGTGTCAGGAAACTGCCTTTAAATTAAAAAAAAAAAGATTTGTCTTCAACTTCTAAACCATTACAAACTATCATTCAAATTGAGGATTATGATTAAAATGGTTTAATAAACTATAAGATTATATATTTATATTTTATTGACATAGTAGCAGTTTGATATCTACCATATTTTTATAATTACAACAGCTCTCTCATTTAAATTGTTCTTTATATTATTCTTTTATTGTGTGAAGGAAATTAACATGAGATCTGCCTTTTATCAAACATTAAATGCATAATATTTGATCTGTAGAGCCCATTAATCTACTTTGACTGAAACTGTATTCAATCATCAGTGTCTCAGGCTGTTTTTTTTCCAACCTCTGCCAACTATCACTAACTGTTCTTATCTGATAAACGGATTTCAGTTCTTCAGAGTCTGGATATGAGTAAACCTATGCAGAAACATCCAGTTGTAGAAAAAGTTCTATTGTATTGTTTGTTGTTCATTTATTATTAGACATGTCCTTCCTTGTAATATCCTAGAGTTTATGATATTTTAGTACATGCTTAAGCTATGTGCTTTTTTGGGAGATGAATGTTATCAGGTTGGAACTATACTGAATATTCCTTTTATTCTTTCATCTGATAATAGGTATTTAGGTTGTTTTATTTCTTGGCTATTTTGAAATGTTCTGGGAATTTTTTGTCATAAATTCTATTTTGATACAGCTCTATTCTAAGGGTTCAGTTTCAGCTCTTTTAGATAAACATTTTTTTTACGTTGAGGCAGTGGTGCTAAGTTTTTCCAAGGAGTACTGTACTCCACAGGGGCTGTGTCATTTGTATTTCTATAATAGCTATGCTGACAGGTGCGGGGTGATAGTCACTGTGATGTTGATTTACATTTCCCTGATGAGGAGTCAGAGTGTCTGTTTCTTCATTTATCTGTTTGCCTTTATGTGTCTTCTCTAGAGAAATATCTATTCAAGTTCATAGTCTTCTTTTAGCAGATTATCATTTTTTTCCTTACTGAGCTGCAAGCATTCCATAAGCTATTAAAAATATATACCCAAGAAATAGATTAGTTATAAGAATAATAAAAGAAAGTTCTAGTATGTCTGGTTAGAATTTTTCTTTTAAATCTCATCCCAGAAGTAGTCAGATATCTTGTTTGTGAAGAAATGGTTAGGAGAATGAGGTTGAAATCTGCTTTCTAAACCTAAATTAAAAAAGTTATATTATGAAAATAAATTAATGTTGGTGCAGCAGAACTGTCAGCTCTTAGCTTAGCTACTATGGAGATAAAATCCTTTGGTGACGTGAGGGACATTGAAGTACAGCCTTATCACAATGAACTCCAATGTCTAAAATTTGTTCTTATTTTGGTGGGTTTGTACCACAGTAAGAGCCAAGATTTTAAACTCTACTAAAAACAAAACAAACAAAGAAAAAGACTTTATTTTTTATGTTCATTTAATAACATATCCATCATTTTTATGATTGATATAAAATATATTATGTTGAATATAATAAAAAAATTTAAAAAAAAACAGATAGATCTTGATAAACTGAGCAGAGTTGGCATTAGAGTCAGAAAAGGGCTGAAGAAAACAGCAGCAAAAAAGCAGATTAATAATACTTAAATAAATTTTTTAAATTAAAATAAAAAGAAAGTAACACATTTATAGGTTCTGGAAATTAGGAACTGACTACCTCTAAGGAGTTTCTTCCAATAGCATCCTCACATTCCTACTATAAAACCACTCGGGACCTGATAGCACCTTCCATGAACAGGATGGCTAACAGAAAGTAATCTTCCCCAATGTGCAATATATTTTGTTTGTTTTTCTCATGTCTAATTTTGAAGAACTGGTGGATGAAATTGTTCTTAATCTATTTAAATAAAATATAATTATTCTCAAAAAAATAAAGAAAATTAAGAATCTTTTTCTCTGTGACCTTCCTGGTGTCTTTTTTAAAAAAAAAAACATTGTTTCCTTTTCTAAGGTCTTAGATAGTACTCTACAGTATTCCCACACAATGTACAAATATTCTCCACTTGTATAGCTAGTCAGATTTAGATCTAATGTATCTCACATGATCTGTGTGTACAGGGGTTAGGAGCCACCAAGCCTTGACACTAATCCTGGGCAGTCTGCCCATGAGCCAGGCCATCATCGTCCTCCAGATCTTAGTCCTGTCTTTTTCTATATCCTGTTTGCTATCCACGTATCAGAAACTCATGATCAATATAGCTCATCTAATGTTTCCAACACTCCATACACCAAGCCCAACACCACTGGTAGTATAAACTGTTATTTTTTTCTAGACACCCAGTTATATTCATATACAAAGATCATTAGTTAGAAAATTAAAGGGAACATGAAATTAATGAATTTTTTTAATTTATTTTATTTTATTTTATTTTATTTTTTTAATTTACATTCCAAATCATTTCCCCTTTCGCGTTTCCTCCCTCCCTGAAAGTCCCATAAGCCCCCTTCCCTCCCTCTTTTCTCCATTCAACCCCCTCTCGTTACTCTGTCCTGGCGTTCCCCTACATCCAATCTTTCCAGGACCAGGGGTCTCTCCTTCCATCTTCTTAGAAATCTATTGATATGCGGATTGTGTCTAGGGTATTCCGAGATTCTGGGTCAATATCCCCTTATCAGTGACTGCATACCATGTGTGTTCTTTTGTGATTGGGTTACCTCACTAAGGATGATATTTTCAAGATCTGACCATTTGCCTAGGAATTTCGTGAATTCATTGTTTTTAATTGCAGAGTAGTATTCCATTGTGTAGATATACCACATCTTCTGAATCCATTCCTCCGTTGAGGGACATCTGGGTTCTTTCCAGCTTCTGGCTATTATAAATAAGGCTGCTATGAACATAGTGGAGCATGTGTCCTTATTGCATGCAGGTAAAGCCTCTGGGTATATGCCCAGGAGTGGTATAGCCGGATCCTCCGGGAGTGTCATGCCCAGTTTTCTGAGGAACCGCCAGACTGCTTTCCAGAGTGGTTGTACCAGCTTGCAATTCCACCAGCAGTGGAGGAGTGTTCCTCTTTCTCCACATCCTCGCCAACAACTGCTGTCTCCTGTGTTTTTGATCTTAGCCATCCTGACTGGTGTGAGATGGAATCTCAGGGTTGTTTTGATTTGCATTTCCCTAATGACTAAGGATGATGAACATCTTTTTAGGTGCTTCTCAGCCATTAGATATTCTTCAGGTGAGAACTCTTTGTTTAGCTCTGTACCCCATTTTTTTAATAGGGTTACTTGCCTCTCTGGAGTTTAACTTCTTGAGTTCTTTGTATATATTGGATATTAGCCCTCTGTCGGATGTAAGGTTGGTAAAGATCATTTCCCAGTTAGTTGGTTGCCGCTTTGTCTTTTTGACAGTGTCTTTGGCCTTGCAAAAACTTTGTAATTTAATGAGGTCCCATTTGTCTATTCTTGATCTTAGAGCATAAGCTATTGGAGTTCTATTCAGGAAATTCTCCCCTGTGCCCATATGTTCAAGGTTCTTCCCTAGTTTCCCTTCTATTAGTTTCAGTGTGTCTGGTTTTATGTGGAGAATTTTTTTAAAAGAAAAAATGAAAAGAAATTAATGCTTTGTGTTTTTGAATTTGTAGGTATCTTCTTTATTGATATAAAGACTAATATCAACTTAGTTACTTCTTTAAACTTAATATATTTTAACCCTTTTATTCTGAGGCAAGTTTGCAAACCTCAGCAAGAATGAATTAAGTTTGTAAAAGTGATTATGTATGCAGTACAGACTAGATTTAAAAAAAAGAAAAAGAAAATCCTAGAAGAACAGTTACAGAAAGGATATTTAAAGATCATTTGCTCTTAATAACAGTTGAAATGGATATATTTTTCTTCTGAACTTTTCTTATTTTAATCAACCAAACCTGATTTTACTGATATAAGTTCATATAAGTACTTGCAGAATGACAAGAGTTTTATGTGGATACTAAACGTGTGCTTGACTCTAATAATGTATTGATTGAGCAAAAAATGTCAAAAAGAGTTTTAGGAAAAACTTTTAAGGTCCACAAAGAAGATCATAAGAAAATTTCAAAATAATCAGATTTAAAGTCTCAACTTTTCTTACTATGATGTGTTATTCCTTTTTAAACTATTATTATGCTAAGTACTTTACTCCTTTATTTCTAATTTTTTTAGTTTACTTTTTATGTTTTCACTTTACATCATGCTTGTTGCCCCCTTCCAGCCACACTCTCCCATAATCCTTCCCCCATTTTTCCTCCTCTTCTCTGAACAGGTAGGGGAAACCCTGGGTATCCCTGAACCCTTGGACTTTGTGAAGTGCACTAGGCCTCTCCCACTAGGCCTACCAGAACAAAAGTACCAAGTACACAGCTTTGTTTTCATGTGGAACCAACTGGGGTTCCGAGCAACTTCAGCAGGGACTATTACAAAAGCTATTGCCTGTATGAGGGATATGTACTTTACTTGATCCCAATTTCTTCTCCTTCTCCTCCCAGTCTCTCTCTCTTATCCCTACCCAAAACCTTTCCTCCTTCTCCTCTCCTCAGAAAAGGAGAGGTCTCCCATGGATGTCAACCAGTCTTGGCATATCAAGTTGCAGTAAGATTAGGCACATCGTTTTTCTTTTTTTCTTTTTTTTAAATCTTTCTTATTTTTTCTTTTCTATATATTTTTTATTTACATTCCAAATGATTTCCCCTTTCCCATTTCCTCCCTCCCCAAAAGTCCCATAAGCCTTCTTCCCTCCCCCTGTTCCCCTTTCAATCCCCTCTCACTTCTCTGTCCTGGCATTCCCCTACATCCAGTCTTTCCAGGACCAGGGGTCTCTCCTTCCATCTTCTTGGAAATCTATTGATATGTGAATTGTGTCTAGGGTATTCTGAGATTCTGGGTTAATATCCCCTTATCAGTGACTACATACCATGTGTGTTCTTTTGTGATTGGGTTACCTCACTAAGGATGATATTTTCCAGTTCTGACCATTTGCCTAAGAATTTCGCTTATTCAGAGAAAAGGGATTCAAGGGAAGGCAAAGTACTCTGAGACAGGCAGCCCCTGCTCCTGCTTTAGAAGTCCGACATGAAGACCCAAATGTACAGCGGTTACATATGTGAAAGGGTCTGGGTTGTCCTATACATGCTCCCTGGTTGGAAGTTCAGGAACAGTGAGCCCCTATGGGCCCAGGTATATTGATTCAATAGGTTTCCTTGTGGTGTTCTTGACCTCTCTGGCTGCTTTAATCCTTCTTTCCTGTCTTCAACAGGATTCCACAACTGCGCTTAATGTTTTGCTGTGGGTCTCTGCATCTGTTTCTATCAGTTATTAGATAGTGCCTCTCTGATGACATTTGTGCTAGGCTCTTGTCTGCAATTATATCAGAATGTCATTAATGGTGTTAGTGGTGAGTTCCCTCTCATGGCATGGGTCTCAAGCTGGGCAAGTCATTGGTTGGTATTTCCTTCTATTTCTACTTCATCTTTTACCTCTCCACATCTTGTAGGCTGGACAAATTGTGAATCTAAGTCTTTGTGGGTGAATTGGTGTCCTAATCCTTTCTTTAGAAGTCCTTCTTGGTTACAAGAAATGGTAGATTCAAGTTCTATATCCCCCATAGCTACTACTACTGAAAATGTACTCAAAAGAAGTTCTACCATACAAGGATACTTTCTCAACTATGTTCATAGCAGCTCTTAACCAAAGAATGAATAAAGAAATGTGCTACATTTACATAGTAGAGTAGTGCTCAGCCATGAAATATAATGATATTATGACTTTTTCAGGCAAATAGAACTAGAAACAATCAACCTGAGTTAGTAACCCAGACCCAGAAAAACAAACATGGTGTATACTCATTTATAAGTGGATATTAGTCATTAAATATAGGATAACTATGCTACAAACCAGAGACCCAAAGAAACTGAATAACAAGGAAATGCTTGAATCTCACTGAGAAGGGGAAATAGATTAGACACTGGGAGTAGATGGAAAAATAAGACTGGTTGGGGAGGGGTGGTGATAGGAAGAGGAGGGATGATGTATGGGGAGGACATAAGGAAGGAGTAATGGGAGAGACTGGGAGAGACCATCACTGTGTCTAAAAGGTTGGCAAATGATTCACTTTGGAGAAAAAGTATTTTAATATTGATAGGATTTTCATGAAAAAGGAATTTGGTCTGTGATTAATTCTAAATTCGGTCACTCAAAAACTATGTATTGAGGGCCATAAATATTCTAGACATACTGAGATCATAATGACCATGAAAAAAATAGTTACTTTAACTCCTAAATAGAAAAATATCAAATAGTTGAAGAGACACAGAGAAATTGGAATATGATTTCAAGTTCTGACATAGGAAAATTTAGACGGTTTGTAAGTAATGGGAAGTTAGATTTCTACATATGAAATTACAAAAATAATCTTATTGTATAAAGTATCTGAAAACCTTTATTGTCCCCATAAACACTTATCTGATACTTATGACTTTTAAATGTGAACATCAAAAGTGGGAAGGGGAGAAATATATCAACAAGCACTAATAAGAAACATGAGCCTATGGATACTTTGCCTAGAAGATAAAATAATTTGTCATTTGTGGACAAACTGTGCCTGGAAAAATAACATTTTAAGGTACTATTGTACTTCCACAGAAAAACAAACAGGTCATCTGTACTATATCTGACAAGGTATTATAAACTGAACAGGTTATACAAAATGTAATTCTGAAAATTCCAATTTACTTTTCCACTCTTTGACTGGAAGAATAAATATAAGTCTGTAAAGGTGGAATAAATATTGGTAAGAAGCAATTGAACCTGGAGATATGTAAAGAGATAGTGAGATAGCATTTAGCTTCTCTAAATGCTTTCAAGTCTCCAGGCCTCTCAAGATTGCATACTAGAAGATGGGAAAAAACTGCTGATGAGATAGTGAACTATGAAGTGGAAATTTCTTATCTCCCAGCCACTGAAGAAAACAGGAGATGTGACCAAGAATGTGGTTAGAGACATTTTCAAAATAAGAAGAAAAGGCTGTGGTTTGGAAGACATTTTTGACCTAATTTGTGTGCACATGATCAATAATCTAAGTTATTAACAAAGTTATTAGTATATCCTTGACTCTGGGATATTGGTAAGTACAAAGCAGATATCATAAACCCCTGGCTCTTCCAATCCTTTATATAAAAACTATGTTATTTAATCAGGAGACATTTTTTTAAACACTCAATGTTCATAACATATGAAAAAGATCACTCTACAACTCCTAGCCTCTCTGGTTCTAGTTTTTGAGCAATGAAACTAATTTAGTATAATGATTATAAATAGTATCAATATATTTATTTACTTCTTACCAAGATCATGAAAAAACAATGTTGCTAATCTTTGACTCTCCTGCTTTAGAGAAGGCAGGATGATTATATGGAAATGCTCATTTTTCTGAATCCATGGAAAGAGAATAACCAAATTTAATAACAAATATCAGACATATGTAGATAAATATAGAACTTTTGTGTTAAGGTTCAAGTATTTCATAGCATCTCAAGATTGTTTGAACTGATTAACCTGCATTCACATAGTGGTTCATGTAACTAAAAGACATAAACAGTGATGAAGTCTTATCATTATAGAAATGTTATAAGCTGAATATTTTAACATTCATCTATGGCTTTCATTTTTACAATAAAAATAATTATTTACTCTGACTTACTTGCCTATGACCCAATCACTACAGTATAAAAAGCCAAACTAAGATCATTGTCTTTACCCAGGTGCTACTTGAAGGAACTATAGATTATAATCCCACTCCATCACTGTTTCTAGAATAATATGAACCTAGTTTTCCAGTATTCAGTTTCTCACATAAATTCAGCAAATATATATATATATAAAGTTTAAATGATCTCCACTTCTCTACTTTTGATAAATATATAATAGTTTTTAAGATCTCTGACATCACAGATGATATGCCCTGTTTGCTTTAAGAAATGATTTCATGCAAGTTTATGCTGATTTATAAAATGCCATGCTCCATTGATGAACTTCAATGACAACCTTAGCTAAAAACTTTAAAGATCCTATTTTGTCATTGTTTCAATGAGAAAAGGGTCTCCAAAAGCAGTTACTTTTTATTGAGTGACAGAATCAAGCCAAGAAGAGTGTATAACCTCTTTTCAATAGTTCATTTACCCTGTAGTACGGCAGAACCCTCTTTGAGGCTGCAAACTATAGATAACTAATTTGGAGTCTGTTTTCTATGACACCTCACTGTTATCCTTAAACAACAATAACAAAGTATAGTATCATTTCCCCCTTGAAATATATCTGAAAATAAACAATCTACAACTTTTGAAATCACTGAAGAAAGAATAATGATTTCCATATTTTAAATGAATAAAAACACCTAGCCAGTTACATTGTTAGCCTTTGTTCGATGAAATTTTCTTTAAGTTGAGGGAATCTTATTTAACTAAAACATTAATTATGTACATTCACAATTTTCATGTTATTTATATAAAATTGGTACGTATTTTTAAAATGTGTATTCTTATTCAATCTTGCAATAAAAAAACACATAAAAACACATTCTTGGGAAGGAAAATGGCTCAATAGGTAAAATTCTATTTTCTCCAAGTATGAGGGCCTCATCTTGAGTCCCCAGAAGCCATGCAGTAAGATGCCTGTCTTTAAATCCTACAAGGAGGTAGTAACAGGAGAATTACCAGACATTCATATATCAGTTGCCATGGAACACTCAGGATAAGTAAGAAACTTTTGTCTCAAATGAGGTGAATACAACCTGACATTGTTCATGGACCTCCATATAATGCACCATGGCATAAACTTACTTGCATTTACACTTTTGAATGCACACAAACACACATGCACACACAGATAGATGCATACACATATGTACACATACACACATGCACATACAGAGTCACACCTACACGTCTATATACAACACACATACAAAGAAAAGAAAGATTTTTTTAAATAAAAATTTTCTAATCATAAATTTCAAAGTCCATCTCCAGAATATCTAAATTCTAGTTGCTTCTGATATCTTGAAATCCTGAGTATTGGGTAGATGGGTTAAAAAACGCATGCCTCAGAGCCAACTCTGTTGCATGAATTTGGAAAACTTGAGAAAAACAAGTTAGCTTTGTTAAAGGGAAAACCACTAATTAAATCAAACCAATCATTCCCATAAAGGAGTATTCAGATATTTTCAAATGAATCTACAATTGCTACTTTAATGTGACACAGTTCTTGTTAGGGATAGCTTGGAAACTGGAGCCAGCCTAACGTTTTGTTGGGGGTAACCTAGAAACTGGGGCTAGGTACCAGCCTGTTAGTTTACTTAGGTCAGGTTTTCTAAGATGGAATCTGAACCCCAAATTTTGGTCTCTCAATGTAACTGTTTCTTTTGTTCAACAAGAGTTTTTGCTTCATACGATCTCAGTTACCATTTTTGTTTTACCATACTTCTTAAGTAAATGGAGTTCTTTTTCAGAAAGTTGTTTTCTACACCTATATCATGTAAATTACTGCCTATCTTCCCATCTAGCAGTTTTTGTGTTTAGTGTTTTAAATTGAGGTCTTTCATCCACTTGAATCTTACTTTTGTCCAAGATAATAGATACTCACCTAATTTCACCCTTCTGTAGAGAAATGCAATTATGAAATTGGCAGATGAATGGATACACTTAGAAAATATGATATTGAGGAGGTAACCCAACACAATAAGAGAATTGCCATGTTTCCCCTTTATTGGTGGTTCCTAAGTCTAAATCCTCAGATGTGAGTAAACAGCATGGAGTAACCACAGGAACCAGGAAAGCATAAAGAGTTTGGAGTGTAAAAGTATTGGAGTGTGAGGGAGAAACAGCAAGATACAGATGACATGAAATGAGAAACAAAACAATGGAAGGTGAGCACTAAGAAGGAGGAGGGGTCAATACAGAAGGATAGGGAGGAGGGTTAGGAACAGGTATGAAAAGACCAAAGCAGCAGGACAGACTCCAACTTATCATCCAAATTCCAATTTTAGTTGCTGTCCTCAGAGGGATATGGCTGCTGCCCCTGGGCCCTGGGAAAGCGACCACAAAGTATTCCCAGCAATTGAAAATAGACATAAAAGCTGTGGCCAGCTTGCAAAAACAGGAAAGACTGCTCACAATAACAGGATGAGTTAAGATAGCATGAATCATTCCCAGGTCAACATGCCCTTCTTGGATATGTGGTCTCTCTTTGTGGTTTGAACAAATGTTATGCTCCAATCAGTTTAAAGCTTATCATTCCTTTACCCATTTAACCAATAACACCAAGGCCTAGAAGGCCCTGCTTGAAGTTTTTTCCCTATATACACCCTAATCCCCTAGACTAGAGCATCACTCTCCTAACCTGTTGCACAGGAAGGTTTGTGGCCTGAATCTGAACTCGAATAAAGACTCTCCTGTGCTTATATCGGAGTTGTGGTTCCTGGTGGTCTCTTGGGGGAGGGGGGTAGGAACGTCTTGTGAACAGAGCATAACAAGTATAGCCCTTAATTACCACACAGAGTTTGAGTTGACTCCTATTGGTCAAGATACCACACACTTAGGAAACAGGATGAGTATCATTCAAGCTGGATCTAACCTGAAAGCATTTTTTTTTCTGTAGTATATCTTCCATGACTTCAGAAAAATGTATGCAAGAAGACAAGGAAGTAAAGTAATTAAACAGTTCTACACAGCTGCAACACCTATGAACCATTGTTGCCTGCCTGCTAGTTAAGGTCGAATTCTAACCTTTTAGGAATAGCATTTTGAGCTTGCTTAAAAAAAAAAAAAGCAGGCTTTTCTGGGGAGTTTGAAACCCCCACACACTTCTACCTGTGTAATGTCAAGTAATGATGTTGAGATTACAGGTTCAGCTTCCTTTCTCCACATAAGAATCCATTCAGCAAGCACCTGAGATCCCCTGGAGTGCCTCCTCATGCTAAGGAGGCATCTCAGTATCTTAGTCTTGAGCCAATGACCTTTGCCCACTTTCAATATTCCTAATACCTTAACCCAAAACTGTATAGCACTTGAATCACACAAAGTGAAGTTGGTCTGTCTCCCCAGAGCTGGCCCTGGTACTGCGTTATTACCATTTGTACTGACCAGGCTACAGAAATCCTGCTGATTGGTTGACTCTGCTCCCTTCAACTTTGTGGGCTGGTGGCCAATGATCCTAGGGAGAAGGGAGACCCACTATCCATGATAATTATCAATATGTCAAGATATGCATAAAGGTACAAGAAGTAGCATTTTCATGTCAGTGAAAACGAGCAGCTGTCTAATTGGACTTAAGATATACTCACCAAAAGGGAAGTCATGTCAGGGACTGGAAACCTAGCCAGCTTCCCTGAGATAATCAGGATATGCACCTTAGAAAAGCATATACTATTACTTTGATTTACTAACATAATTCCTTGCTACATTCTACATATTACTATATCATATATGGATATTATTCTTATACCTATAATAAATGTAGCTATCACTGCTCGTCAAAGAAATTTCTTTTTTCAAAAACATGTAGAGCATCACAGAAAGCCACCACTGGTCACAAAGTAGAGATCAATAGACTGTAAGAAGCCTAGTCTCAATGGTTACATGTAGTATATACATACACATACACATATACATACACATACACATACACATATACATATATCAATGGCTCATAAAAGGTTGTGGAAAAGGGAACAGGAAGATTGTAAGATGCAGAATACCAAGAATTCTTCTCTGAAATGGTCTCACCTAGAAATAGTTGCATAAATAAGACCAGAACAATGGCAATATCAATCAATATGCTAATGAGGAAGGGGGAATTTTTCATGGAGTCACAGTCCTAGACAAAGAACTACAGGCAACTAATGACTTCTGAGAGAAGGATAATTAGATCCTTCCAAAAATGAATCCCTTGGCTAATGGTTGTCAACCCTTAAACTGTATACATGCACAAACAACAAAACTATACTTGGTAAGTTATATTTACATGACTATCTCCAACAGACACACACACACATACACACACACACACACACACACAGAAATACAAACAAGATCAAATGAATCTTTATAATAAGATAAAATATGGTTAATAGGCATTTATATACTTACTTTATAAACAAACAACCAAACTATACTTGGTAAGTTATATTTACATGGCTATCTCCAACAGACACACACACACACACACACGTACACACACACACACACACACAGAAATACAACCAAGATCAAATGAAACATAATAAGATAAAATATGGCTAATAGGTATTTATATACTTATTTTATCTCCCTGACCCCCAATTCCAGTATGAGTTTCCCCCTGAGGGAAAATTATCTGAATCTGTAGGAAGATATTAAGAAGAATCACAGAGAATCATCTCTGACATACTGAGTAACACTGGGAAGCCCCTTACTTTGCCTTCTCTGTGGGTAGTTTCTTTTTATCTAAATGGTCATCCCTGGGAAAGAAAATGACTTTACTTAAGTGACACAATTTTAGTTTTATGAGTATTCTAAGAACACAGTGAAATGGAAACTTTTGACTAGGAAACAAAATGATTTCACAGACCTTGACCTGTGGCTGTATTAAAAGTATTCATTTGTCTAAGTGAGTGTGGTTCCCAACCTGTGCATAGCAACCTCTTCGGCAAATCTCCATCTCTAAAACTGTTTAGTTTGTGATTTACAATAGAAGCAAAACTAATGTTTCGAAGTTATAAAGTAGCAGCAAAATAATTTTTAGGGTTGGGCGTCACTACAACATGAGGAAGGGTTTTGAAGGCATGCAGCACTAGGCAGGTTGAAAAGCACTGCTCTAAGTGATATTAGACAGATAACACTAGAAGTAAAAAGTTAAAACCAGATGTATTGTTTTGATCCAATGTGATAAGCATGTGTCCGCCTCAGTTTCCAACTTAACTTGCAAGTAAGCATTATAAGATCCATATGAAAACATGAGATGGAGTTCTATTACCTCTCCAATAATGTACGTGGCGACATATATCTAAAAGTTCAGTGGTTAATAAGAAGAAGCCCCTAGGAGAATAAGAGCTTACAAGAAAAAAACCCAAAGCCTCAGGCTTGCTCTTTTCTTCCACTATACAAGGAAAATGACCTGATTATAATGCTTGCTGGGTCCCAATTATTTCTTCCCTGTCCTTATATGGATTTACAGAAGGTCCAATTTTAACATACCACATGGAGAATAGAAAAGTTGCATTAAAAAATTAACATCATTAAAATGTTAAAAGTTAAATTAATGAAATTCACAGCAAGGGCTAAAGTCATGCGAAAGAAAGAGCAATTTTATTAACTAAACTGGTAAAAGAAAGCCTCACATAAGCATAACAACTCTGTGTGAAGAACAGTGTGCTTGGTGGCCAAGCTAGACTCCATTACAGATTAAGAGAATTGAGTGAACTTGCTGTTTCATTGTGAGGCCAATTCCACAGTCATGCAGAGATTTGTTAATAGACCGAATAATGGACCAGGGACAGTCCTGTAGTTTCAGTGCTAAGTTTCAGACTGTGAACTTGAACTTCATTTAGAATTTAAAGATAGATACCCAGACGTTCTCTGATGATGGGAACAACCATATAATTAAATTTGAATTTTCTGAAAATATGCGGTGAGCCACTTATTAGAAGGACAGAATTTAAAATCTCTTCCCCTACATATGTACCAAAGGCACAAATCATTTGACCTTTAATAGAGACCGAGGGCCATCTGCTCTAGTTAGCCAGCCCAGAGGGACACTGTATATCAGAGAATCTTGATAGATATGTGCTCTTCATTTGGCCTTTTCAAAATCCATGTATTTGAAACTAGAGATGGATTTGTATGTCAAATTGACCAGGGGTAAATTTTACTGGCTGGTTCTGTGTGTCAACTTGACACAGTCTGGACTTATCACAGAGAAAGGAGCTTCAGTTGGGGAGGTGCCTCCATGAGATCCAGTTGTGGAGCATTTTCTCAGTTGGTGAGCAAGGGGGGAGGGCCCCTTGTGGGTGGTACCATCTCTGGGCTGGTAGTCTTGGGTTCTATAAGAAAGCAAGCTGAGCAAGCCAGTAAGAAACATCCCTCCATGGCCTCTGCATCATCTCCTGCTTCCTGACCTGCTTGAGTTCCAGTCCTGACTTCCTTTGGTGATGAAGAGCAATGTGGAACTGTAAGCTGAATAAACCCTTTCCTCCACAACTTGCTTCTTGGTCATGATGTTTGTGCAGGAACAGAAACCCTGACTAAGACAATACTCATTTGCACAAATACATAAAAATTGAACTGGATAGCATTGTTTCTTCTAAAGTAAATAAAGGAAATACTAACAATGTATATTCAACATATCATACAGAGCATTTAGAAAGCAGAACTGATAGATTCTTTCACAATGAAAGAGAAAATATTATAATTTCCTCCCAATCAAATGCACATACACATACAGAGACATGCACACACACACACACACACACACACACACACACACACACACACACACTTCCTTACCTCCACTTAAGCCAGTGTTTCTCAACTTGTGTGTTGTGACTGCTTTTGGGGTCTAAAGACCCTTTCACAAGAATCACACAAGACCATCACAAAATACATTAAGACTTATAACAATAACAAAATTAGAGTAATAAAATGGCAATGAAAATAATTTTCTGGTTGAGGTCAGCACAACATGAGGACTTGCATTAAAGGATCGCAGCATTAGGATGGATGAGAACCACTGGTTTAAGGGAAAGACTAGGTCATGATTAAGGTTTTAAATGTTCCCTTCGATTTTAAGAAAATTGTTCTTATTGGAACACAAAAGATATCATATAGTATACAACATATACTTTCACATGTATACAGTATACAGTACATGTAACTTATTTTTAGAGTTTTTATCATTAATTCACATAAGAAGTATGTTTTATTTATAAGCATCACTATTTGTCATTTTAGGGTATTTGCAAATGTACTTAGGATATAATTAACTTTTATTTCTTGGTACATCAACTAGAACTACTAAAGACCTTAAGTTTTACTTCAGATACTTCTCCATGTGTGTTACCAGACATGATTTCATTCTATCATATTGTAGCATTAAATGATCATGGAATCTGAATGCACCTTCTGTTACTTTTTCCAGAAATATATGAATAAATTTAATTGCTCCAAATGGTACACTAGCAACACACTTAAGAATGATTCAGCCAAGTCTAGATTTGTAAGCCAAAGAATTTATTAAGATTGTTTAGGGGAGCATAGATGAGAAGTTATATACAGAAATTTGATAATTCCTGGGCAACATTGCTTACCAAGATCTATCCCAGAAAAGCTTAATTTTTTGAAGTTTTTTGTCCACCCTATAGACAGCTACACAACAGAAATGGCTCTCCTTGAGCAACATTTTATAGCGCAGAGCACTGATGTAAGATTTCTAAGTCTAGTAAGTTTTAAGAGCTTTCTCAGACATAACATTTTGGAGCTTTCTTTATATTATAAGTAATCTTCTTCCTACCAGAAAATGTTTCCATCTGGAGGAAATAAATACACAATAGGGCTAAGTCTTGATTAATTTCTAAATTTGACAATGTACAAACCTTGTGAAGATAATAAGACAAAGGGCTACAAACTTCCAGGGTAGTTTCCTAATTCCACACTAAGGTTGCTTCTCGGTTCTCTTTTGTATCACCTGGGAAATAAGCTCAAAGCTAATGTTCTAGAAAGCCTAGTTGCTGTTTGCATTCATTAGATTGAAACAATATTACTTGAGAGTAATAAGTCCCAGTTTATATATAGACTGACTTTCCTTGGAAAAATAATTTAACTTTGTAAGTCTTGGTTTACAAAATATAGTCTAATAATAAATCATCTTAATTCTAGGGATGCTCTGAGAACAAAGTGAGCTATCACATATGAAATAATGAAGTGCCAGTGTAGTATAAATGTTACCACAAAAAAGTAGAATATAAAGATAATAAAATCAATATAGAATAGAGTCACTTGATGTAATTGGTTAGTATTTTGAACCATTCTATGGGGAACTAGTCTCTACCTGACATTGCATGCAAGGAAATATGGGCTTTTGGATAAGGTGCTGCATTAGAAGCTGTGTCTGTGTGATGACATGAATAAGAAAAGTCAAGATTAAAGTATATAAAATTTATTCCTACCAAAGAAAGAATAATTAAGAGATAAGAAAGAAACTGAGGTGAAATATGTAAACAGATGCAGCCAGGAGTATCAATTTGCCACATGGTATTTGACTGTACTGAGATGCTAAGGCCTTACTGAGATTAGCATAAGCTTCCAAAAAAGTAATATCTAACAAAAACACACAAGCTGAAAGAACAACAAAATAGAGAAAAGCAGGGTAGCCAAAGGAAACATTTTTAGGAAAATAATACACTGTGGAAGAAAGTTGGCCAGATTACAATGCTAGGCATGAATTTTATCCTGTGGATAAGGCCTTATATCCAACTCCTGAGTAGTTAGTTGGCTATCCCAGTAACCTTCCTGACACTTTTGCACCAGTGGATACAGCTTGCCTGGCAAGTTGGTACTGTACCATGAGGGGTTTCTTGCAACAAAATACCACTGATAGCTTACTCTGCCAGCATACTGAGTGGCATCCTTAGGCAATGTGAAAGTAAGCCAAAAGGGAGAGAGTTTCTACAGAAGTTCCAGCTTTATTTCTCTAAGTCCTACTATCAAAGAGTCCTCTATCTTCAGCAGTAGGGTCTCATCCTCTAGTTCTTCTGGGCAGTCAAGAACAATGACAATAACCATCATGAACAAGTTATTATCATTCCCAGAATTCAAAGTTTCAATACATGCCAAACATCAAGAAATAAAAGTTAATTATATCCTAAGTTCATTTGCAAGTAACCTAAAATGACAAATAGTGATGCTTATAAATAAAACATACTTATTATGTGAATTAATGAAAAAAACTCTAAAAATAAGTTACATGTACTGTATACTGTATACATGTGAAAGTATATTAGGTTAATATAGAATTAACATAATGACAGTAATCACAGGAAGATCTCAATATATGAATGTCAAGGCTTTTAACAAAGCTCTACTGTCTTTTATAAAAAAAAATCTTAAACTGGGATAAAAAAGAAAATCCCCAACTCTGTAACCAATTAAAGGAAGCGAAATTATATTAAATGGGAGAAAATTGAAAGTATTTTCACCACAAGATGAAATGACAACAATGTAACAACTAAAGTCCTAGAACTAAGAAAGACAAGTGTTCAATAATGTAGCTGGATAGAAAAATCACCTAACAACTGTTTATACAAATAGTGACCACAGTCTAAGAAAAAAAACCAGGAAAACAATCCAATTCACAACACCTTCAAAACATTCCTACATATAAACCTAACAACAGAAATGAAAGAGATCTGTAGAAGACAAAAGTCCCACTTGCCAGCATGCCCATGGATCAGCAGAATTAATATTGAGGAAAGCTGTAACTGTGATGTCCAGATTCAGTGAAATTCTACCAAAATTGCAAGAACATTCTTCACAGAATAGAAATAAAATAAAACAATAATATATATCCATATTGAAACACAACCCTGGATAGTCAAATAATCCTCACTAAAAATAGCGATCCACAGATCCTCGCAAGATGTGGTGGCACATGCCTTTAATTCCAGCACTTCAGGAACAAAGGCAAGTTAACCTCTGTAAGTTTCAGGTCAGCATGATTTATACAGTTGAATTCCAAGGCCACACAGGGTTTCATACTGAAAACCTGTCTTAACAAACAAACAAACAAATGAAATAAATAAGCAGAGACAACACTAAAGATATCATCATAATACTTGATGTCCAGTTATTTCACAAAACTACCATAAAAGATACATCATGGTGTCCAGTACCAAAACCAACTAACCACAATCACCTAATTTTGGACAAAAATTTGAAAATATACATTGGACAGTGTCCTCAACATATGATGACATGAATATCTGACTATCAATTTGTAATAGAGTGAAGTTTAATTGCTATCTTTGACCTGTAGAAAGTAAATTCAAATTGGAGTCAAAACTTAACATGACCCCAAAGCTTTGGAACTGTTTGGAAAAGCATATAGAAAATACAGTAAGACAAAGGTAGACGCACAGACTTTCAGGATAGGACTCCAGTAGCTCAACAAATAATACCAAGAGTTAGCAAATGTTATTACATCAGATTAAAGTGATTTTGTAAAACTTACTTCTTAACATTGCTGTTAACACTACACACTAGTAAAAAGTCTTTGCCAGTCCTATATAGGACAGTATATCTAGAATAAAATTCTACAATATTTAAACAGTAAATAACTAAAGATTTCAGAGAAAAAAAATGATTCAATACACTGAACAGTTCACAAAATAAGAAACACAAATGTCCAGAAAATACCAAAGCAGTTCAACATGTAAGCCACCAGGGAAATGAAAATCAACGTGCTTTGAGGTTCTGACTCACGCCAGTACTAATGGTTCTATTCAAGCACCCAAATGACAAGTGCTGATCAGGATATGAGAAACTGCGAAGTTCCTCCACTGCTGGAGAAAGGAGAAAATGGGACAGTCACTAGGAAATAAGAATAGAGATGTCTCCAAAACCTAACAATCAAAGTTCACAGTACTTATTCTCCTGCGATAGGTATCACGTACTTGGGAATTTATCAATATCCTTTAGGTACTCTCAGATATACTTTCAATAGCTAAGGAGTAAATCCAACCCACACATCTACCAGATGAATAGATTAAGAGAATATGGTACACACAGGCACCCATAAATACAAACAAAATTATGACATTTATAAGAAATGTATGAAATCAGGAATCATTCTAGACTCAGAAAAGAAAAGAAAACAAACAGACAAACAAACATAACCATAAAAGACTTAATTGTGTGTGTGTGTAGACAGTAAAAGATAAAGCAGATCACGAGAAAGGAAGATGAGATCTTAAGGGAGTGGGACCACAGAAGAGCATGATTAAGGGTATGTGACAAAAGCAGAGAAGAGGCTGTGGATGGATGTGAGGTGATAAACAGGAATAAAGAGAGAAACCGTGGAGAGCAGTAGGAGAGAGAGCCAAATTATAGCAAATCAAATACACAGTGCCATACTGAAATACACTACTGTGTCTGGTAATTTTTCAAATACATTCCTTTAAAACAAGAAAGAGGAGCATGAATCAAACCCTTCAGAACTCCAGAGATTGCAAGGCAGGAGGTACTGATTAAGGAATGTTTATTGAGTAATTATTACATGGATGGGCTGCTTTTATTCCTTGTATTTATTAGAATGGAACAGCAAGGATGAATAATTTATAGGAAAAACATAGAATCTTATTTTTTAATTACAGAAACTGTGAAGTCCTAAGTGAAAACACTCAGCTTTAGGGTGTTGTTAAGGCTTTAATGCCACATACACTCAAGGAAAAGGGTAGAAAGCAAAAGCAAAAGAACAATGAGGGAAGCCTCCTTTAGTAGGATCTTGCTCTCACTCAGGAGGGGAGAAGCCTTCAAGAACTAGACACCTTTAATGCTTCATCTCACATTGCAAGCACCTACATTTAGAGATGGACTGAAGCCACGAAATGTGTGTGTGTGTGTGTGTGTATGTGTGTGTGTGTAAAGTAATCAACCATATACCCTTTCCTTCTAAACATAGACAATTTCTATCCAAACATGTGCATATTAAGTTGTGTTGCAAATTTCAAAAGCTAAAGAGAATATAAACATGGGAGGCAAAAGAAAAAATGCAAAGGAAGATGCATCGAGAAAATGCCAAGCACAGCAAAGCAGTTTAGTGTGTGTCAGGGTGGCCAAATGTACCCACAGGCCTTAATGCCAATGACCAGAAACAAGGGGAAGGGTGATAGAGTTAACTTGACTTTTAGGAGATGGATTTCGATTTCACAGAGGTACTTAGGATACAGTAAAGTATAAGATGACTGAAAATGTAGAAATCAAATGGAACACTAACAAATTAGCCCAATGATGATATAATGTGGGGGTAAAAAGGGAGATTTCTCAGACTGAAAAGGAATGAGGTGTTATTGCATGTGTACTGGCTGGTTTTGTGTGTCAACTTGACACAAGCTGGAGTTATCACAGGGAAAGGAGCTTCAGGTGAGGAAATGCCTCCATGAGATCCAGCTGTAAGGCATTTTCTCAATGTGGGAGGACCCATTGTGGGTAGTGCAATCCCTGGGCTGGTAGTCCTGGGTTCTATAAGAAAGCAAGATGAGCAGACCAGGGGAAGCGAGTCAGTAAGTAACTTCCCTCCATGGCCTCTGCATCAGCTCCTGCTTCCTGATCTGCTTGAGTTCCAGTCCTGACTTCCTTTGGGGATGAACAGCAATATGAAAGTATAAGCTGAATAAACCCTTTCCTCCCCAACTTGCTTCTTGGTCATGATGTTTGTGCAGGAATAGAAACCCTGACTAAGACAGCATGGAATTAGTTTTTAAAAGCAATGAATTTAATAACGTTTTAAACATGAAGACAAAAAAATGACTATTAATACCTGAAAGTGTTATCCTAGTTCAGGCTGCTATACACTAAGTGGCTTATCAGTACCTGATTCTTATGCATCACTGTTCTGAGAACCGAAAGTATTTTAGACATCCAGGTCCCAGTGGTGTCAGGTGCAAAGGAGAGGGATTAAGCTCTAGAGACTTATCCCATATCCTTCCTGTATCCTCCTGTGATGGAAACCTGGCTTTTGTCTTCTTGGAAGACCCTTCTCAGGTTGCAAATTAAATTTTTTTTAGTCTCTGCAGTTAAGAGTAATTATCTCTCAAAGTTTTTGTCTCAAAACACCTTCACAGTGGCAAGTAAGATTGAATCATATTAACGTAAGGAAGTGGGATACTAAATTCACTGCCTTCCATCTATGCCCTCCTCAAATTTATGTCCCTTTCATATATAAAATGCAGTTATTCCATCCATAGAAGAGAAAGAGCTACCACAGGCTTATCCTTTACTGTAAGCTATTTTAAATCTATCTTTTATACACTATTTACTATGTAATAGGTACTCTGCAGATACACTAATTAATTTGTTCCACATGATCAGGCTACAAGTAATGTCACAATGCCACTTCATAGGCTAGAAGTGCAGTGTCAGAGACAAGTGAATAGATGAATAAACCACACAAGCAGTGGAATGTGCCTTTAGCCACTACACATTCTGCCTCTGTCATTTCTGTAGGGATGACAACTGTCAACATCATCAGGTATGATTCCTACAAAGACAGTGTGTTCCTGAAAATGTTGTAGCATTTCAATAGTACTTTTAAGATTCAGCTTCAAAAACAAGGAACAAAAAATCATAACCCATGAAATATGATCTGCCAGAAATTATTTTATCCTTATCATTTTATTGTAATCTAGTCAATGTCAAAAAGATGAAAAGCTGCCAAATAATATAATTAGAAACAGCAGTGTAGGACTGACAGCATAATTATAGGAAGTTAGATATGTCAGATTTCATGAGTGGCCTCAAATAGAAGACTTTCATGAAAAGTTTTTAATTTAAAAAAAAAACTTATACCACAATGTTGAAATGTGTGTATGTGTGTGAAATGTTTGTTTGTGTCTTACTGTGTTTCCAAAATTAGAGTTTTAAAATTATTTGGTTGCCAGAACACTTTTGTAAATTGTCCTTGCTTATATTGATTACAGGCATAGGGTGTACTTGCAATACATCAGCATGTCTTATTGGGATCAGAAACAAATAAAAATGCCTTCTGTATGGATGCTACAACTCTTTGGATGAAGAATGGAGTAGCAGTTTAAGAAACTACAATATTGGAACCTGAGACAAGTGGAATCTGAGCCTATCTTTGACTCTGTGCTATAACTGGCATTCCACACTTTAGAATGTTTCACCGTTCCATTATAAATTCTACAGCAATTATTACCTATGTCACAAAATCAGAGTTGAGAATATACAATGATGAAAATTCAGTGGAAATAAAAAGCTAAAGGAATATATAAGAATCAAACTGAGACTAATAGCATTTTCTATATATTGGGAAACTACTCTGTGTTCAGAAATACAAATGAAAAAAAAGTATTTACTACTTGTAATGTTATATATGTATATTTTCACATATGTATATAGGCTTACATTCCTGCTTAAAGCCCATTTCTCCATGTTGCAGATGTTAATACTGTCACTATTATATGGATAAGGGAATTGAGATGCAAAAATGATAAATAATTCTTTTTAATGTTACATAGCTTAAAAATGGAAAACTCAAGATACAAAACCAGACAATTTATCTTCAGATTAGCCATTCATAAGCTCTATCCATGAGATTTTATGAGTGCACATTGGAACAGACTTTTCAAATACATCCACTGAGCTTTCATAAAGGAATCTTTGAACATCTGCAATTGAAAAGATTCAGGAATCGCTGCCTTCTGTAATAAAGATTCTGAAAGATGATATTCAGTCCAGAATATTGTGAATAAAGATTTGAAAAAAAATTATACCAACTTGGGCAATGAAAAAAAGACAAACTTAAAGTGCATTGAATTGAGAATTGAGGTTTAATCTACTGTCCTAGAATTTTCAGCTGATGTTGGTTTGATGGAAGTACAAGTTTTCATTCTAAGGTTTTGTAGATGACATTCTCAATAAATCATTACATTGTGCTTCATGGTTGCTGACAAAATAAATTCTTATAGGTATCTAAGCCAGGAGTGTATTAATTGCCGCTGGGGCAATGCATATGAGGGAAGATAAATGCACGGCATCCATTTTGTAGCAGTGCAGAGCTTGCCCTGCTTTCTGAACACCACTTCCATTTTCTTCCTTTTTTTCTGTCTCTTCTTTCAGATACCCGCTGAAGCCTAGGCATGACTTCCCTGGTTCTTTGGGCTGTCTTTCCCTTCTTCTCTGATCGTCTCTGAAGTGGTACCTCAATATCCACTAACAGGATGCTTTCCCTCTCCATGTGCCTGCTCAGGTGCAGCATGGCTTTCTCTCTCCCTCCTTACAATCTTCTGCACCCCAAACTGCTGCCAATCTCTTAGTTTTTCTGTCCTGTTGTTTCATTCTTAAAGTCTAATAAAATTATCATGGGGCTTCAAAGATGAAGAAGGTGTTATATTGGCATGTCCTTTAGAGCTGAGAATTCTGTGACCCCTTATTCTATGCTCCTTGATCGTTTGTGAGTAGTATGTTAATTGCCTTCTAGTATGAAGCTTCTCTGAGGTTTGAGAAAGGCACTTTCCTCAGGGTATAAATAAAAGTTATCAAAGTCAGTAATGTTAAGTGCATTCAGCAGTGGTAGGCTGTCCCCTAGGACCTATGGCCTATTTATCCGTAGGAATTCTTATTACAAAGTTCCAGGGATCATAGCAGAGGAGTTGGTACAAAGATTATAAGAGTCATGGGTGGTAGAAGAGGTACAAAAAATAGTGTTTTCTCACAGTATGGAAGTTGCACATATGAAGATAAAGTGGTTGTCACATTGTCTACAACGCCTGCCCAAGCTCAAGCCAGGCAAAAGACCAGAATAGAAAAGGGACAGGGGCCAGAAATTCCATCCTTGCCTGAGGAGCTGGTGACAATAGATCGCTGCTGGGAAAGGATGTGACACACTAATAGATCAATCACAGTCCAGTAGAAGTGAATACACCTGAAAGTATATGGGTAGCAAACAGAGGATATGATGGGTTTTATTAAAAAAAAAAAAAGAATAAGATGTTGGGTAAGTAGGAAATGGAGGAGTAGATTTGGGAGAGATTTGGACAGGAAAGTACATCTGGCCAAAGCACATTGTAGGAAATTATCTGAGAAATAATTTTAAAGAGTCAAAAATAAGAAGGTAAGAGAGAAAATAGAAAAAAAAGAGAAAAGGAAAAAAGAGAAGGAAAGAAAAAAGAAAAGAAAAGAAAAGAAAAAAGGAAAGGAAAGGAAAAAGAAAAGGAAAAGGAAAAGAAACAAAGAGGTCTGGAAAGGTCATTCTGAAATTAAAAGTATATATTTTCCTTGTGGAGAACTTGAATCCAGTTCTCAGAACCAAAGTTGGGCAGCTCATAGGCATCTGTGACTCCAACTCAAGGGCACCCAACACTCTCTTCTGGCTTCTGCTGGCACTTCCATTTATATCCATATGCCACACTCACACACACAAATACACATAATTTCAAATATCACCATGGAAAACAACTTTCATCAGGGTCTTCACAGAACCCAGTACACTATGGCCAGTGCTTAATAATAGCTCACCTACATGTGAGTTTTTTTCCATACTTAATTAACAGACTTTTGAAAATCAATCCCCATCTGCTGTGGTGGTTGTGTGTCAGATATGTGTTTAGAACTGGCATGGGGTCTCCCACTTAAGGGGTTACGCATTTTTTTCATTGTCAATCATGTTAGTACATGTTTAGTATTGAGGAACTCTATGAATTAATATGTGTCATGAAGAAAAAAAACTATTTTCTCTTTAATTAGGAGGATTGGGGCAAGCACATGGTCTAAGGATAGGAAAAGGCTACAATAGACTTAGAGAGAAGGATGGTTTTCAGATCCTTTATATGGAAAAATGGACATGCTTCTATCAGGAGCTTGATGGAGAAGAAATGAGATTTCAAGTTGTAGGTTGAAGTCCTGATGGTTCTTCTTGGTAACATTAGTAACCATCAGCTTATCTTTATAAAACGGCATGGTCTAGAAGTGGATATTAGCCAAAAAGTTCAGAATACCCCTGACACAACTCACCGACCATAGGAAGCTTAACAAGAAGAAAGGCCCAAGTGTAGATACTTCAATCCTACTTGAAAAGCTTATATCTGAGGAATCTCTAATTCTTGTTCAGGGAGAATGAAAGCCTTCTTTTCTAACCATTATTGTAAATTTTTACAAAATGAAGCAATCTAAATGCCTATTTAAAAACCAAATATATCTTTCTTTCTATAAAAATAAAAGAAAGATAGAAACTTAGAGATTGAATTCTACCTATAAAGATAAACTTTTGATGTATCACTGCAAAGTAGTGATCATCGCCTTTTCAAGGATCTGATCTTTGCATTATCATATACAGTAATATATTTTGTTTCCCAAAACAAAAGAACAGTATGCTCGCAGCCCTACTCCACCTTCAAATGTTAAAGAAATAAAAGATTGACTTGTGCCTTTCAAATGAAATTCCTGTTCATAAATAATAAAACCTACCATTTGTCAAGCAAAGGCATTTTGCCTGCATCTGTCCCTCACCTCTAAGTGCACCTTAACCCTGCATGATTATGTGTGTTTGTGTGTGTGTGTGTGTGTGTGTGTGTGTGTGTGTATTCTGACAGTGCAACTACTTAAAATATTTATGAATATCTGCATCATGTAAATGAGTCTGTGGGTACACAAACTAAATGGCTGTTTTAAGATTAGTTAAGACCTCAATCAATCTTAAACCCAATAGTCAAGATCTGGTCCCCAGCTCTTCTATGACATTTAATAGTAGTGAGGCACACAGAATAACTAATTTTCCCAGTTCAATATACTGTTTATATGTTATTCTAATCATTATATTTATGAGGCCTATGAAGATTTGATATTATTCCCAGTATACAAGCCATTTACCTGTACATACATGTATCTATATTGAAATTATGTGTGTGTGAGGATGTGTGAGTGTGTGTGTATGTATAGTCATTCTTTACAAAATATTGGAATACATGATATTTCATTGCAATCATCTTATGAGAAAAGTAAAAGGTATAATCTTTTTGTAATGAAAGTCAAACACATTGGGACAAATAAAATAAATACAGGGCTTTCAATTATAGTTCCTTAACACAAGTTCCAAGGGTTTGATAAATACCAGGTTCTTATGTCAGATAGTAACAGTCATACATTACTACACAAGTAAACAAAAGGGTTTAAACAAGATAAAAGGCAACAGGCACACTGAAAATATACACTACTTTATGAATTCAAAATTTTCTTTTGTGGCTATGCCAGTGGAAAATAAATAAATCATAGAAATGACAATATTAAACATAGTATCTGCCCTCACACACATTGGAAAAATAAAATATACCTATCACTCAACAGAGCAACCTGAAGTTTTCTTGGAACAAAATTTAATATATGGTATTATTTCACTGTGTAAATTTTAAAACAAATGCAGAAAAACATGTAGGTATATGAAGATAAAAGCAGTTACTTATGATTACATTTAACAATAAATATTTTAAAATTTTGCCAATGAGATAGCTCAACAGGCAAACATGATTGCAAAGGAAACCTTGTGATCTGTGTTTATTATTTGGATGCCAGGATAGAAAAAGAAAATCCACTCTGAAAATTTTTCTTCTATCTCCAGATGCATGCTGAGCACTATGTATGCATCTACCCTATCCTAGGCATATACACAAAAATGATGAGGAAAATAAATTTTAAAGTAAATAAGTATACCAATGTTTAAAGTTGTTACCTTAACCCACACACAGAATTATGAATATGTTTTATATTCACTTACATTTTGATATTAGCTGTTAATGATAAGCAAACTACAATCCATAAAACCACAGGAATAACGTATAAAGCAAGGAACTACATGGGGAGGATAAATACCTCTAGAAAAGCACAATAGAATACATAGTTATAGGTGGATTCAGGGCCTGACTGGAATGGAATGATGAAGTGTGGAAGGAGAAGGAAAAGGGAAATGAGGTAGGGAATATGAGGAGAGACAGCTAAAATTAAGGGCCATTTGAGGGGTAAGCATGGAAATCTAATACAGTTGAAGCTTTCTAACATACGTAGACATATGAAGGAGATCTAAATGAAATCACCAAATAGTGAGGGAGAGAGAACCCCAATTAAATATTTCCTGTCACCAAATGAAGCTTCAAGTAATGGATTGTGGTACATCAAATGTTTTTGGCCAAAGGGGTCCCATCAAAACCCCTAAATAATCCAAGCTGTTGCCAAGACTCTATGGTGTTCTCCACAAATGGACATCAATTCCCATTGCCCAAGAGAACATCTACACAGCTCATTGAACACAAAGTAAATCCGGAGCCTACCAAAGCCTTCACCCCTACTGACTATTGTTCTTGGTACCAGAAGGTCTTCTGCATGCTAGCAAAGGAGGAATGTAAACAACAACCCAGCTATTATTAGATCTACAATGGAGTCCTGCCTGCAAGATATCCTAGTGCAATGATGACATAAAGGATGTGGAAATAACCAACCAATGATTTAAGGATCAATACATGAGAAGAAACCAATACCAGAAAATGAATGCTTAGGTGACCAAGAACATGAGACTAGATATCCTGAGGTAAAACCATGTAATACTACTGTCTTAGAAAAGAAACCACAGCAAAAAAAAAAAAAATACTTTTAATGAGATTCTTTTATAATCATAGATAAGTGCCTTATCCAGTTATCATTAGAGAAATCTCCTTTTGCAGGAAATTGGAACAAAGACACTCAACCCTTAATGGGGCATCTCCATCAAAACTGTCCCATCTCAAGGCTCAGGGAAAACTGCAGAAAAGGAGACAGAAAGAATACAAGAACTACAGGGGACTAAAGGCACCTATAAATAAAGCTTTCTAAAGGCTATGGGACTGACTGAAAGATGAAACTGAGACTAAGGCACATAGATGCACAAGTCTACCCTACATGTCACCCTAGATGTGAGAGAAGAGGACACATGCCTCTACCTCTAATACAGAAGCTATCTCCAATGATAACCACTTTTAAATGAAAATTTCATTGCTCCAAGAGTAAAAAAAATTACCAATGGTATTCTAAACACCCATTAATAGACAGCCAACAGGGCCGGGCGGTGGTGGCGCACGCCTTTAATCCTAGCACTTGGGAGGCAGAGGCAGGCGGATTTCTGAGTTCGAGGCCAGCCTGGTCTACAGAGCGAGTTCCAGGACAGCCAGGGCTATACAGAGAAACCCTGTCTCGAAAAACCAAAAAAAAAAAAAAAAAAAAAATAGACAGCCAACAGAAAAAAAAGAACTCAATAGCATCAATGGAGGTTCCTTGACTCATAATGTCACATCAGAGCTGTTTTTTCACTTTCATTTCTCTGCATTAAAAATACATTTCAAATGATGGCCCCCTTCCCAGTCTTCCTATGGGGTTGCCATTTCTTTCAGCTCCTTTAGTCCCTCCTCTAACTCTTCAATAGGGTTCCCCTGGCTCCATCCAATGGTTGACTGTAAGTATCTGAATCTGTTTCAGGTTCTACCAGCACCTGACTAATCACTTATATTTAATAGTGAATGTTTAATTAATATTAATCACCAAATTTCATTAACAGAACTTTTTTTTTTGCAGAAAGAAAATACCATTTAAAGATCACAAGGAAAGCTCCTCATAAAATCAGTGCCCCTGTCCATAATTGCTGTATGTTGCTTATTTCATCATTAAAAAAAAAAAAGTAAAGTATACTTGATGGTGAACATTAAAAACTAGAAAAAGTAAAGGAATTTTAATGCTTTTCTTCTTTGTTAGTCAATATTCTTAATGACACTCCAGTTCTGTCAGGTGAAGTGTAATTGCAATTTTTTTCCATGGCTCCATAGAAACATTGTTATTTTTAGCACATTTATATTAATTAAAAGTGGTACTATCTCATATAGTTGCTGAAAAAGAAGTCAGAACCACACCCAGACTTTTGTTACAATTGGCTTTGTCTTTTCATTTTCTCTTTGTAAGTGAACTAACTTCGGGAAAACAGAGCAGCATGGGTCAAAAACAAATATCCTTAAAGTGAAAAACCATTTGTCAAACAATATAATCAAATCTTCCTGAATTGAGACATTAAATATGAGAAGTACAACAATGAGATGCTCAATGGGGGAGCAGGTAAGGATAAATGAGTGCATATTTTTGTGGAGAGTTTGCTTGCTTTGTGTTCTGCTAGAGATGCAACCCTGAGGGTATATGAAGTCCCCACACTAAGACTGTCAAGATGATAGTCAGAACAACTTCTTTTCCATTGTCTTTAGCTTTGTTTCTTTATTTCTTTCTGTAATTTCACAGAATTCTATTTTACATGGCAGATTAAAAGTATTAAAATAAGGAATTAAATTTGCATTCATTATGTTTTATAAAATGGGCCTTAATTTATTGTTTCTTTGTTTGGGCTCCACGGTACATTACCTATGTTTATTCATGTTCAAGAAACTGTTTTAGAATTCTTCACAGCTAAAAACCCTTAGGCATTTGTCGTAAAAACACAAGTACCTTAGGAAAGGGGTTATTTCTGCCTCCTCCTCTGAATTAGTGTCACATATCTCTAGGCAGCAAAGTGCAGAATTATTTTACTAGTGATAATAAAGTTATAATAGTCACCATTTATTGTACATTTAACATAAACTAGTTTCCTGCTTAGTAATTTGCATGCACTACCTAATTTAAAGTGCATGATAAATAAATAGAACATCATGGCTCCCATAACTATTTTAAGGGTAGATTTTGTACTAAGTACAAACATGTATTAAAGTTTAATAATATCTTACATATATGCTGATCACAATCAAGCTAATGAACACAGCCAAAATCAACAAAAACTTTCTTAGTGCACATTTTTATCTATATAATTGTCTTCATTGGTAACTCTTTCCCTTTCCCTCTTATCATCTCCACTAATTTGCTTTCAGTCATCATAGCCATGATGTTGATGTACTTGACTCCTTATACACTACAACTACAAATAGAAATGATGCTTAGCTTTTGGAAAACATAGTTTCTTAAATAATTAAACCTACACCTATCATGTGATCAAGGCATGACCCTAAGGAGATTTGTATGTGAACATCTCTAGTCGCCTTATACAATATTATGTAATTTATATCCAAAGGGATCCTTTTGAATGTATAGCTTCTACTTGACAGGCTCTAAGTATAAATAAAGGAAAATAACAGTTAAAAAGGCACAGTAATCATTCATAAAAGGGCTAAAAGTAGCTTAACTAGTTTCTCCTATGTAACAGTCAAGTGGAAAGAAATGAACAGATTCCATATAAAATTTTAAGGTAAAGAATTAATGAATTTGTCCTTCTGATCGCCATCTGCAGCAGGGAACCAGGCAGCTCCGAAGCTGTCTGTGCTTAGCCTGCCAGGAGAGAGTGATCTCCTAGCAGCAATTTCACTTCTGAGTGCAGAGGTGAGATCTCCACCTTCTCTCTGGAGGGGTACAGCTAGGAGCTCACAGGGCATATGATCAGTGGAGCAGCTGGGACAGGAGTCTTCCCTTCCAGCCGCCATCTGCAGTGGGGAACCAGGCAGCTCCAAAGCCTTCTGTGCTTAGCCCACCAGGAGAGAGTGATCTACCAGCAGTGATTTCAATTCTGAGTGTGGAGGTGAGATCTCCACCTTCTTTCTGGAGGGGTACAGCTAGGAGGGCACAGGGCATATGATCAGTGGAGCTGCTAGGACAGGAGTCAGCACTTTCGGCTGCCATTTGCTTCAGGGAAACAGACAGCTCCACAACCTTCTATACACAGACCCTGCCAGTAGAGAGTTGATCTCACAGGAGTACAGATACAGGTTTACAGGCCCATAGGAGGGACAAGCTCCAGCCAGAGACAACAAGACTAACTAACACCAGAGATAACCAGATGGTGAAAGACAAGCACAAGAACCCTACCAACAGAAACCAAGGCTACTTGGCAACATCAGAGTCCAGTTCTCCCACTACAGCAAGTCCCGGATACCCCAACACACCGGAAAAGCAAGAGTTGGATTTAAAAATCTCATCTCACGATGCTATTAGAGGACATCAAGACAGACATAAATAACTCCCCTAAGGAAATATAGGAGGAGATGAGTCAAATGGTAAAAGCCCTTAAAGAGGAAACACAAAAATCCCTTAAAGAATTACAGGAGAACACAAACAAACAAGTGAAGGAACTGAACAAAACCATCCAGGATCTAAAAATGGAAGTAGAAACAATAAAGAAATCACAAAGTGAGACATCTCTGGAGATAGAAAATCTTGGAAAGAATTCAGGAGTCATAGATGCAAGCATCAACAACAGAATACAAGAGTTAGAAGAAAGAATCTCAGGGGCTGAAGATACCATAGAAAACATTGACTCAACAGTTAAAGAAAATGCAAAATGCAAAACGCTCCTGAGTCAAAACATCCAGGAAATCCAGGACACAATGAGAAGACCAAACCTAAGGATTATAAGAATAGAAGAGAGTGAAGATTTCCAACTTAAAGGGCCAGAAAATATCTTCAATACAATTATACAAGAAAACTTCCCTAACCTAAAGAAAGAGATGTCCATGAACATACAAGAAGCGTACAGAACTCCAAATAGACTGATCCAGACCAGAAAGTCCTTCCGGCACATAATAATCAAAACACCAAATGTACTAAAAAAAGAAAGAATATTAAAAGCAGTAAGGGAAAAAGGGCAAGAAAACTATAAGGCCAGGCCTATCAGAATTACACAGACTTTTCACCTGAGATGATGAAAGCTAGAAGATCCTGGACAGATCTCATACAGACTCTAAGAGAACACAAATGCCAGCCCAAACTACTATACTCAGCAAAGCTCTCAATTACCATAGATGGAGAAAACAAGATATTCCATGATAAAACCAAATTTACATAGTATCTTTCCACAAATCCAGCCCTATAAAGGATAATAAATAGAAAACGCCAACACGAGGAGCGAAACTACACCCTAGAAAAAGCAAGAAAGTAATCTTTTTCCAACAAACCCAAAAGAAAGTAACCACACAAACATAAAAATAACATCAAAAATAACAGGAAGCAACAATCGTTATTCCTTAATATCTTTGGTTTTTTTTGGTTTTGTTTTTTTGGTTTTTTTTGGTTTTTTTTTTTTTTTTTTTGGTTTTTTGAGACAGGGTTTCTCTGTGTAGCCCTGGCTGTCCTGGAACTCACTCTGTAGACCAGGCTGGCCTCGAACTCAGAAATCCACCTGCCTCTGCCTCCCAAGTGCTGGGATTAAAGGCGTGCGCCACCACCGCCCGGCCCTTAATATCTTATAACATCAATGGAATCAATCCCCCAACCAAAAACATAGTTTAACAGAAACATTTTTCATGTGAATCTTCAATTTTATCAGAAAATGTTTGTGATTCCTCTTTCAATTTAGTAATGTTTTTATGTCTACCATTTTAACTGTACTATTTTCCATGATAATCTTTAATTTTAACATTTTTTCTATATATTTCTTCAATTTTATCAGAAATATTTTCCGTGTAAATCTTCAATTTTATCAGACAATGTCTATAATTTTATTTTCAATCAACTTAGGAACGTTTTTATACCCTCCATTTTATCTGTATAATTTTCCATGAAATAGTCAGTTTTAACATGTTTTTCTATATATTTCTTGAATTTTTTTTTTAATTTTATTTTATTTTATTTTTTTAATTTACATTCCAAATCACTTCCCCTTTCCCGTTTCCTCCCTCCCCGAAAGTCCCATAAGCCCCCTTCCCTCCCTCTTTTCTCCGTTCAACCCCCTCTCATTACTCTGTCCTGGCGTTCCCCTACATCCAGTCTTTCCAGGACCAGGGGTCTCTCCTTCCATCTTTTTAGAAATCTATTGATATGCTGATTGTGTCTAGGGTATTCTGAGATTCTGGGTCAATATCCCCTTATCAGTGACTTCATACCATGTGTGATCTTTTGTGATTGGGTTACCTCACTAAGGATGATATTTTCAAGTTCTGACCATTTGCCTAGGAATTTCGTGAATTCATTGTTTTTAATTGCAGAGTAGTATTCCATTGTGTAAATATACCACATCTTCTGAATCCATTCCTCCGTTGAGGGACATCTGGGTTCTTTCCAGCTTCTGGCTATTATAAATAAGGCTGCTATGAATATAGTGGAGCATGTGTCCTTATTGCATGCAGGTAAAGTCTCTGGGTATATGCCCAGGAGTGGTACAGAGCTACACAAAGAGTTCTCACCTGAAGAATATTTCTTGAATTTTATTAGAAATATTTTCCTTGTAGATCTTCAATTTTATCAGAAAATGTTTATAATTCCACTTTCAAAAAACTTAGGAATTTTTTATGCCTATCATTTTATCTGTATAATTTTTCTATGAAACACTCAATCTTAACTTCAATTTTATCAGTGATATCTTCCATGTAAATCTTCAATTTTATCAGAAAATGGTTATAATTTCATTTTCAACCAACTTAGATATATTTTTATGCCTACCATTTTATCTGTACAATTTTCCATGATAATCTTCAATTTTAATGTTTTTCCATATATTTTTTCAATTTTATCAGAAATATTTTCCATGTAAATCTTCAATTTTATCAGAAAATGTTTATAATTCTACTTTCAATCAACTTAGGAATATTTTTATTCCTACCAATTTATCTGTATAAATTTCTTCAATTTTATCAGAGATAGTTTCCATGTAAATCTTCAATTTCATCAGAAAATGTTTTTACTTCTACTTTCAATCAATTTAAAAATATTTTTATGCCTATCATCTTATCTGTATAATTTTTCATGAAATAGTCAGCTTTAATGTGTTTTTCTATATATTTCTTGAGTTTTGCCAAAAATATTTTCCTTGTAGATCTTCAATTTTATCAGAAAATTTTTATAATTCCACTTTCAATCAACTTAGGAATATTTTTATGCCTACCATTTTATCTGTATAATTTTTCCATGAAATAGTCCATCTTAACATGTTTTTCTATATATTTCTTCAATTTTATCGTAGATATTTTCCATGTATATTTACACAATGGAATACTACTCAGCAATTAAAAACAATGAATTCATGAAATTTTTAGGCAAATGGGGAGCAGGGGGAGGGAAGAGGGCTTATTGGACTTTCGGGGAGGGGGAAACCGGGAAAGGGGGAATCATTTGGAATGTAAATAAAGAATATAGAAAACTAAAAAAAAAAAAGAATTAATGAATTTTCTAGTATACTGTATTGAAGTTATAAAATAGAAGATATAATGCCCTCTCATAGACATTAATTCAATAACTGTAAAGAGTGTGTTGTTAACTGAAATAAAGCTTTAAGAGGAAAAGGAAACTGGGAATTGTTCTGAGGTATGCTGAGCTTCAGGTCCTATGCAAATGTGTCCAGTAGTAAATGTCAACAAGGCTTCTGAATGGTTGAAACTAGACTTAAACTGAAATGGAACACATAGAGATAAACATAGAGAAAACAATTTGGCAAGTAGACTGCATCTGGACATGAAAATAAGTGTTAAAATATAAAGATGTAGGGTAAACTCTGAGCCCTAAGACTACTGGTGATATATATGTCATTCCCAGATTTAAAAGAAAGAGATAGCAGAATAAGTCACACAAATACTATAGATATGTGGATGATAGATAGATGATAGATAGATGATGGATGGATGGATAGATAGATAGATAGATAGATAGATAGATAGATAGATAGATAGATAGATAGATAGATAGATAGATAGACATATATAGAGATATAGATTATTTACATTCTATCTTTCATCCAGATTGCAAATTCCCCTTCTTCTTCCCCACCTAGTCCTTCCCTGTATCCCGTCTGCATGCCTTTATCCATGTCATTTCTGTTTAGAAAATGGCATGCCTCCAATGGATATGAATCAACCTTAGCATATCAAGTTGCAGTAACATTAAGCACCTCCCCTTATATTGAGGATGATAGAGGCAACCCATTAGGAGAAAAGAATGCCTAAAGTAGGCAAAGGAGTCAGAGACTGTCCTTGAGCCAATGTTAGAAGTCTCATAAGAAGACCAAGCTACACAACTATTTGATGCATGCAGGGGGCCTTGATCAGTCCTACACATTCTCCCTTGTTGTCACTTCAGTCTTTGTGAGCTCCTATGAGCCCAGGATTTTTTTTTTTTTTGATTCTGTGAGTTTCTTGTGGTGTGCTTGACCCCTCAGTTTCCTACAATCCTTCCTCCCCTCTTCTACAAGATTCCATGAGCTCCAACTAATGGATGGCTCAGTGTCTCTGACTATATTTCTGTCAGTTGCTGAGTAAAGCTTCTCAAATGACAACTGGGCCTATACACAATATATGAGTATAGCAGAATACATTAGAAATTATTTTCTATTCTAGGCCTCTGGGCTATCCAATCTCCAGGCTGTGTCAGGGTTGGGCTCATCTCATGGCATGAGTCTCAAGCTAGACCAGTCATTGGTTGAAAACGTCCATAATTTCTGCACTACATTTACTCCAGCATCTTGTATAATGGCTGGATTACAGGTCAAAGGGATTGTGGATGGGTTAGTTTCCCAGGGGAATTCTTGCCTGATTAAAGGAGATAGCCAGTTCAACTCTGTATCCCCATTTCTGTGAATCTTTGCTAGGATCATTCTGGGAGTTTCTATTGCACTAGGTTTCTAGTTTGTCCTATTCCAATTTTTTCTCCTAGTATCTCTCCCTCCATCTTCTTCCCTAACTGGTTCCTCCTGTTCCTGTACCCAGTTCCCTAGCTAAGCATTACCCATATACTCATATCTATTCTACATCTCTTGCAAAAGGAGATTCATGTCCCCAAGCCCTCCTTGTCTCTTTTCTTCTCTGGGTCTGCAGATTGCAGCATGCTTCTTTTAAAGTAATCAGAGAAGCAGCAGATGTTGAGCACTCTTTTAGATTAGACCTTAAAACTGTCCATTATACAGGACACTCTGGAGCAAAGGTACTTTCTGGTAGCTTTGTTGGCAGGAGTAGAGAATACTGGACACTCTATATCAACACAAGCAACCATGGTTCACATATTTATCATATTTGGAGATATACATGAAAATTGTTATAATAGGGAGGGGGAGTACAGAAGAGGCATTAATGTCATAAAGAAATTTCTGTGAAAGAAATAATAGAAGAAAATGATAGTTGGACAAGGATTCTGAATCAAGAGGTTTTCTGTGTCTTATTGTTTGAAGTTGTGCCCTGTGTTGTTGTTGTTGTTTTGAGTTGTGCTGTTTTTTTGTTTTGTATCATTAAATCATGTATTATTAAACCATTTTATTATTAAAATATGGAAGTAATGGTTGATGCACCTAGTGATATGTGGTCACCTTAAAATTTAATATGTAGCAAACTTTCCTATACATATTTCACTGATCTTTTTAATTTTTGAAAGAAGATATTCACAGAAATTCACAAAAATATTAGACAGGTCATTTGTACTGTGACCTAGCATTTCATATGTGGCCTCTCATGAATTCAAACCCAGGCGACTGACTTTGAGCAGCAACTGTGTCTTATAGCTATTTCTCTTGTAAATTTTGTCCCAAATTTCAGTCTTAAGTAGCAGTTGTACAATACTAAAACAGTATTTATATTAACTTTTTAACCAAATCTTATCACTCTCAAAACTAGAAAATTTACACATTTGTGATGCATATATGAATCTTTGTGTCATATTGTGCTTCACATAGCCCATTTATCCATCACAATGATTTAAATGCAAACCTTTCTAGAACACTTTGTAAGTAGAATTATATAGGATGTATAATACTTTATAGACATCATTGGTTTTTTTTTACTCACTTGGAAATACATCCTTATGCTCCAAGGTATGAATATTTTTTCCATCCTATTTCTTAATACCTCCTGATATGAATGTCCAGTCATTTGATTAGTCATTTCAGGAAATCTGTATGTTGAGGAAATACTCAGCAAAGGAGGAAAATCCAATGAAGAAGAAGGATACTGACAATGGAATGTGCTTGATTATGTAAAGATGAAGAGGAAGGGCAGTCATGCCAAGGGTAAAGCAGCAGCAATTGGAGTCAATGTGAAAAACGCAAGCCAAGGGATGTGCTGGTGAGAGATTTCTAGGGCTCTTTTCTGTTTGGGTCTACTTTATAAATAAATAAGCAAAGTGGTCATCAGTGGGAGTAAAAATGGTGAAAAGCCATTCTCAGGTTTATTAATAAAACAAAAGAAAAGAAAGCATGTTCCATAGCTCTCTAGGAGGATAAGGAGGGAGCAAGTCAGAGTTGTTCCTTAGACTGTGCAGCAGCACAGAGTCCACAGAGATGAAAGGTATGGAAAATAAATAAGTAAACAAACAAACAAATATTAAAACCAAGCCAAAGCAATATGCTGAATATGCTGTACTGGCTGTTTTCTCCAGCCTCATTCAGCTTCGTGGATGAAGGAGCTGAGGCGGTAGTCAGAAGGGTGATTTGAAATAGGAAGAGGAAAATGAGAAAATTAAGGGGAGAATGAGCAACTTTCGAAAGCAGCAGTTATCTTTGTTTTCAGTAATGTAAGACCTGTGGCAGCTAGGAGATGCTCTTCAAGGGAAAGCAGCTTGGAAAACAAGTGTATCCTACCATGGTGTATAAAAACACCATAAACCTGTTTGTTCTGACTGTTAAACCAAGACTTTGCAATCCTACCGAAATGCTAAAGGTGCATACAGACTAGTGGTTCAGTTGTCTTTCAGGAAAGCTGACACTTAAGGCTACCCTCTCTCTAAGAAGGGATTGAGATTTGTTCAGTCAGAGATTCTCTCCTGTTTACTGGTACTTTAAACTCTCTAGATATTTGAATATCTAAGGCTTTGACAGCCTTTGATAAAACAGCCATATCTTACTTTACTCAGTCATTCATAGACCATTGCTATTTTCCCATATGTCAGATCTGAATATTGCATCAGGGTAAGAGAAGCATGCTTAAGGACTTCCGTGAGAATTCTCATTTTTCTGACTGACTGTCTTGGCTGGCTATTAAAGCATAGGGGCTATGCCTCTCCCCCTACGTAGTGATTTGATCCAGAAACCCAGAATTGCATTCCTGAATGGATCATGCCTCCTGTGGCCAGAGAAAAGAGCACATAAAAAAAAAAAAAACAATGTTGTGTGGTATGTCATCTGTCATTTCAAAAAGCAAGCTGCCCAGGTGAATACAAATATAGCAATTCTCAGAGTTCTGCGGGAGGAACAGTACCTCTGCTCAGACACATGCTTTTCCTGACCCTGTGTGTATGTGTGTGTTTGTGTCTGTGTGTGTATCTGTATGTATGTGTCTGTGTGTGTGTGTCTGTGTTTTTGTGTGTATGTGTGTGTTTGTATCTGTCTATGTGTGTCTGTGTGTATGTGTCTGTGTATATGTGTCTGTGTGTCTGTATGTGTGATTATGTCTGTGTGTATTTGTCTGTCTGTGTTTCTGTGTGTATGTGTGTGTATGTTTGTGTCTGGGTGTGTATCTATTTGTATGTGTGTATATTTGTGTCTAAGTATATGTATGCGTTTGTGTCTTGTGTGTTTGTGACTGTGTGTTTGCATGTGTGATATTTGTGTCTGTATGTGTGTGTCTGTGTGTGTGCCAATCACCTAGCCCAATGCACCTTCTATTAAATTGTTGACAAGAGTACCTAGCTCCTTTGAGCATAATAGCATCTAGTCGGCTGTCTAAAAAATTACATTTGTTTAACATAACTCTGTGGCATGGTTTTGGTTGCAGTCAAGCAAAACCAGTCCTTAAAGAAATAGAAGACCATGTCTGTAATCAGTTGAACCAGTGTGGCTTGTTATAAAGTTGATCTCCCTCTCCCTCTCCCTCTCCCTCTCCCATTCACACCCCCTCCATCTCTCCCTTTCCATTTTCCTCTCCCTCCCCCTCCCTCTGCCCTTTTTCTCCACTTTTTCCTCCCCCTCTCCCTTTCTCCCCCTGCCTGTCCTCCTCTGACTGTCTCTCTAGCTCCCTACACTTTCTCCTTCCTTGCCTTCTTTCCTTCTTCTCCTTATCTCTGACATATTTGTCAGAAAATATACATGAAGCCACTGTACATATTGGGGTCACAGAACTTCATTACCAACTAAAAATGAGGGAAAAAATGTGTATTTTAAATTATTTTTCTATTGGAAGCCAGAAGAATAACAGAAGCAAATCAATGGTCTTTCCATCAGGGATGCTCATTCTCCCTGCCTAATTGCCTTAATTTTCTAAGTTCCTTCAAGTCACTGCATAGTTCAAAACCTCATTTAAAGTGAACACCAGGACAAAGAAATGAGAGGGGGTTGAATGGGGAAAAGAGGGAGGGAAGGGGGCTTATGGGACTTTCGGGGAGGGAGGAAATGGGAAAGGGGAAATGATTTGGAATGTAAATAAAAAAAACTTAGAAAATAAAATTTAAAAAAAAAAGTGTTCTTTCCTAGCTCTCGGCATGCTTACTTTCACCTCTAAACAACAAAGACTACAGACAAGACCTGGAATTGACCCAGATGATTCACCTTAAAAGACTCAAAGCGAAAGTGACTGAGCCAAACAGCCTCAAAGGACTACAATGCCCCAAACACAGAGGCAGCCTTTCAAGGAAACAGCTTCTGATAGGGGATACTACACAAAGCTGGTTTCTGTTTTCCTACTCTGGTGATATGTGAACAGAATGTTTGCCCAGGGCTCACTGGGAATAAGAGGGACTGGATATTGCAAAGCACAGACATCTTTTCTTTGTATTTCAGGTAGGTACTACTCATCCATCTCCCAGTGGACCCTTGACATCACACAGAAATGGAATGAAGAGCAACAAACTTCAGCGTGTTAGCTTGTGGAAGTAGAGAGTAGTAAGGTGAATGTCAGTGACAACAGGGAGGATTGAGAGAGAGGACAGGAAGAGAGGGCAAAGGATGACAAGTTCTTTTAAGAAGAACAAATTCTATTGTTTAATGGTGTATCACAGAGATGAGAGTCAACAATGGATATTTTGAAATCGCCAGAAGATAGTTTTTTACTGCTCTCTCCATAAAGTAATGATAAATGATTGAAATGATAGGTGCACTAATTATCCCAATGTTTTCAATATCCCATGTGTGATGCTTAGATTAATTGTCAGCTGGACACAATCTAGAATCATCCAGGAAGAGAGTGATTTTCCAATGGAGAATATAGATTAGGTTGAATTGAGGGCATATATGTGGAGATTGGGTATTTGTTTGGTTTTGTTTGGTTTGCTTTTATAATTTTTAGTTATTTCTTTTATTTTTGAGATTATACTATACCTTTAAGATTTCCCTTTGCATTTCCTCCCTCCAAACTTAAGCCAAACCTACCTCCATACTCTGTTTCAAATTGCTAGCATCTTAGTCATGTATTGTTATATGTTCATGAATATACAAGTGCATCTGCTCAGCCTGTATAGTGTTACTTGTGTGAGAGACTGATTTGATTTCCTTAATCAATGCCAGGAGAGACCCAGCCTTATAGTGAGTGGTGCCATTCCAGGCTTCTGAGTCCTGGGATTCACAAGAGTAAAGGATGCTGAGTAAGAACGATGTATGCATTCAGGTCTCTCTCCTCTTTATAGCAGATGAAATACTGCCTCAAGTTCTTCTTTTCATTGCCCTGAAATGGTAGACACAGAACTTAAAGAAACATTTTTCTCCTGTTTTTTGTTTTGTTTTGTTTTGTTTGGGGGGAGGTTATGGTATTTTATCACAGCAATGGAATTGAGATTAGAAAACCATGTACATATTCCAGCTCGTTTACACATATGTTTAAACAGTAATCATGTGTCAATTTTAAAGCTATGAATTTAAAGAGTAGAATCTTGAGGTTTCCCAAACCTGTCATCCTATTCTATTGCTCTTTGGCCCCATGCTATTCCTATTTATGTGTCCAGGCCAAGCTCCTGTCAGCCACATAATCTCCACACATCCTTTCACTTCCTTATTTAATAAGCTTCCCAGTATTCCAAAAACATCAAAGTATATTCATTTTACAGAGAAGGTACAGTGGTTGCACAATTTGCTCAAAATGTTTTAAAATGTCAATGTCTGGATCAAGAGGTATATAAGCATCCCAAGCATAATGAAAGTCAACAGGAGTTCAAGGGAGGTTACAAGGTATAAGCTGTGTAAGAGATGCTTTAAAGGGCATTCGAGATGAATTCCTTTTCACTATTTTGTCAAGTGTTCAGACGAAAACAACAACAACAACAACAACAAAACAACAACAACAACAAAAACAGAGCCCCATACGTGTCAGAAAAATGCTCCAATGATAGAGAACACCACAATTCATAAACAAAGTTCTATCACATCAACCTTGAATCAGCAATAGGAAAAAGGATAAAAAGGAAGCACATAAGTCTTTATGTACAGGAAAATAACATATGCTTTTAACTTTGTAAAGAAAAAGAAAATGAATCAATCTTTACACTCAGTTCTCTAACCAAGTATGGACCACATAAGATTTAAGTAAAATATTTGAAAATGTGAGCTATGCTCTCAAGAAAATTCTCCAAACAGTACAGAGCACTAATGCTGAGGGAACAATGGCAGCTCTGCTTTAATTGCACCAAAGCAACTCTGTAATGGAAATTCATATCCACACTGTCTGGCTGAGAAAGCACATTTTTGATTGTCACATAAATATGATAATAACATACTCAAGTATGTTATCAATTAAAAATTAATACTGATCTTATATTGCTGGTGTCAAGAACCTGTTTGACAGATCAGCTCCAAACTCAGGAATGTCACACATAGGTGACACCTGTTGCCAGGGAAACCACATATCTTCCCAGAATCCACTTTGACCATTTTCTCTTTTTCTCTCTCTCTTTCCCCTCTTTGTCTCCAATAAACCTGTGCCACATGGAACTGATTTGGCCTGGTATGGTATGTCCAGACCCAAGCTGCCATTCCAACATACCATATATGTATATAAGATATATAATACATAGCTTATAACTTGTAACCTCCCTTGAACTGTATTGTGCTTGAGATGCACATATATATATATATATATATATATATATATATATATATATATATATATATATATCTTGACTGGGACACTGACATTTTAAAACATACTTGGATAGGTTTGAATTATTAATACTTGGGCATGAAAACTAAATCATATATTGAAATTAGTGAACACAAGGTCATTGTCATTAGGATTTGATGCCACTGAAAACCCACAAATGTTAGCCCTTGTCATTGAAGTGTAAACGCTGGATTCAGAATGAGGATAGGCTGTCAGGATAAGAGACATTGCAACTGTGCACAGCAGCATTCTCCCCCTGAAGGACACAGTTTTAGAAACAACACATTTTCTTCAATAACATTTTCTTCAATAAGTTACCTATAAGAGAAACAACATAAGATATTAATTGATGTTATGCAATAGATTTTTCTCATCTACACAATTTTTGTGGTATTTAACAGGATGATGTCTTCACATCAAATCTTAAAATTTTTGCAAAATTCAAAATTTTATGAGGTTATTTTAAATAGATAATATTACTTAATACTTAAGTTGTGTAATAAAGTTGAAGTTGAGTTTTTGATACTTAATGATTAACTCCCTCAAGGATACCATTTCCTATCACCTAATTATCAGCTTGAAATGTTCTTGACAATCACACCCAAAAGGAAAAAGTGTTTAAGCACAACTTTCTGAGACAACCTTCAGAACTGATTGCATTGACTGTGTAACTAAATCAATGCTTTTACACCTAAAATTAGTTTGCAATTCCCTCCATGGGAATTTTCAAAGTCACTTCGTGTGGTATTAGAAGCATTTGTAAGGGTGCCGAATTGCTGGATGGGTGTTAATTGGTATTTATGTAACACATACTGCATATTATTGCATGGGATGATTTAAGCCAAAAGCAATTCCAGCACAATAATTAGCTCTTATAAGCCATGTTTTAAATAGAATGATAGGCATAATTGAAAGTATCATTTATACAGTGAAAATCTGTATAGATGACATCATAAAATGGAGAGCTTTGCTATTAGTCCTAAGAAACCCCCTCAAAAAAACCCTATAAATTACAGGTATACTGTTAGAATTGAAAAAAATCAACACAATACAAATAAAAACACCTGGAACATGAAATGTAGTTCAGTTGCCTAGCATACACACAGCCCTAGATGACATAAAACTGAGTTTGAATGTACTTGTCTGTGATATCAACTCTCTTAAAAGGTAGAGGCAGGAGGATTTCATCCTAAGATTCAAAAGATTCTGTTTTAAATTATAAACAAATAAAATTCACAAAAAGCACAACAAACTAAGGAGAGTAATAACTAAGACATGAAATTAAGATAATTCTAGTGGCAACTTTAATGCTTTATTATGCTTATACTTATCTCAGTCCTATTCCTCTAAAAATGATTATATAGAGAAAGTAGTAATCATTTCTTGTAGTCAAATTTGAAATGGGGAGTGTACAGGGTATTTACTAGGAAGGTGACATTAAACAAAGCCATGTATATATGGTGGTAGAATTTGCAAAATATTCAAAAGAAGAAAGTTCTGAAAGAAGGATCATTAACAATAAAGTCTCAAAGGAGAGAGTGTTTGGTGCCCAGGAAGAAAATTAGCGTACAATGTAGTCATTAAGTCAAGATTTAATAAGGCCCTGAAAGTAATTGTCATACCTTTGTCATAAATGTGGGCTGAAATGAACCATAATTCAGCTTTTTGCTACATTCAGAGAAATGTGAAAATCATGTGCTACATACTCTATTAAGTATCTATTTTATGGAACACTAAAACCATTTTTTAATTCTTGAATATCACTAGTTATCTTACAATATAACTGAAATCAGTCATAGTTGAAACCTACATATATTTCAAGTATGGAAAATAATATTTAATTTCTCTTTAACAAAATATTTCGAACTGACATAAAAATTCCCATTTTCTCTTGATTTAACAGAGCGACCTCCTGCCTGATGACAAAGTTGACAGAATGGAGGCAAATGAGGAACAGTAAAGGATACTACAAACATCCACAGGACTTAAAAAGGATGTGCCCTGCTGCTCTGGCACATCCATCTTGTGGATGGGTAGATGGGAAAGGCTAGAATCAAAATGGAAGTAACATTCTAAAGCTGGCAAAGTCATCACCCCTTTCTGACTGTTTTCTCCTTAAGTTTTCGATATAAGCAAGATACATGACCTTGGGTTTATTTGTTTCTTTGTTTTTGATTCTACAATTCCACATTTGGGATTTGTTTGTTTGTTTCTTTGTTTGTTTATAGCAGCTTAACATATAACTTACTAAATACATTGAGACAGGAAATTGAATTAAACCAAATCCTTTTTTATTGATTATTTTATTTATTTACATTTCCAATGTTATCTCCCTTCTCAGTTTCCCTTCCACAAACCTTCAATCCCATTCCCCCTTCCCTTTGCTACTATGAGAGTGCTCCCCCACTCACCTACCCACTCAAGCCTCACCACACTAGCATTCTACTACACTGGGGCATCAAGCCTCCAAAGGACCAAGAGCCTCCTCCTCACCAAGAGCCAATACCAGATAAGGCAACCCTCTGCTACATATGCAGCTTGAACTATGGGTCCTTCCATGTGGACTCTTTGGTTGGCGTAAATCAATTTCTTAAAACTAAGTTAATGCTTATAGTCTTTAAATCTCTGGCATTAATTTTTTACTTATTAACTACATTCCATGAAGAAACACAAGTGAATTCCCTGTATAAAGTTGACATAAGTTAGAAATAAAGGGTGCATTCCTTCTTCAGCTTTTATTTTTAGTTCACATGATAAAAGAAGAAAGAGAAGAATCTTTCAGAAATAATTTGAAAAACTTCCTCCTAGAAACCTGGTTTTCTGACACAAAAATTTTTCTTTCTACTCTTGTTAATTATAGTGGTAGTTAGGCAGATTTTTGTATGAATAAGTGGGTAACAAAACTTAAGCACAATACAGAAAGAAACTTACTTTAGTTTGGTATCTTTTTTATAGCTCACTTCAATCAGAGGGAAAGAAAAAGAAGAGGAAAGAAAGGAAGGGGAGAGGGGAGAGAGAGAGAGAGAGAGAGAGAGAGAGAGAGAAGGGAGGGAAAGAGGGAGGGACTGAAGAAGGAAAATGAGCCTGCAGATAAAGAAATATAAAGCAAAGGGTTTGGGAGTTGTTGAGGAGAGAGAGACTAAAATAGGGAAATTTCTCTTTGCAACAGACAGAAACTATTACAGTAAACCACAACCCATGAAAATTCAGAGTTCTTTATGATTCCTTTGAAAGTGCATCTACCCGTTGATTCATTTCTTTAAGCGATTTTTGTGTTGTCTCCTTGTGGACCTCCAACTGTTGATCCATGTTCTCCTGCATTTCTCTAAGCAATTTTTGTGTTTCCTTTGTAAGGGCTTCTAACCGTTGAAACACAGGAGACAGCAGTTGTTGGCGAGGATGTGGAGAAAGAGGAACACTCCTCCACTGCTGGTGGAATTGCAAGCTGGTACAACCACTCTGGAAAGCAGTCTGGCGGTTCCTCAGAAAACTGGGCATGACACTCCCAGAGGATCCGGCTATACCACTCCTGGGCATATACCCAGAGGCTTTACCTGCATGCAATAAGGACACATGCTCCACTATGTTCATAGCAGCCTTATTTTTAATAGCCAGAAGGTGGAAAGAACCCAGATGTCCCTCAACGGAGGAATGGATTCAGAAGATGTGGTATATTTACACAATGGAATACTACTCTGCAATTAAAAACAATGAATTCACGAAATTCCTAGGCAAATGGTCAGAACTTGAAAATATCATCCTTAGTGAGGTAACCCAATCACAAAAGAACACACATGGTATGCAGTCACTGATAAGGGAATATTAACCCAGAATCTCGGAATACCCTAGACACAATTCGCATATCAATAGATTTCCAAGAAGATGGAAGGAGAGACCCATGGTCCTGGAAAGACTGGATGTAGGGCAATGCCAGGACGGAGAAGCGAGAGGGGGTTGAATGGGGAGAAGAGGGAGGGAAGGGGGCTTATGGGACTTTCGGGGAGGAAGGAAACGGGAAAGGGGAAATGATTTTGAATGTAAATAAAAAAAACTTAGAAAATAAAATAAAATTAAAAAAAAAAAGAAGAAAATCCAGAGTTAAAGATTTTGGTCCCAACTGATAGATCTACAAAACAAGTCCTACACCTAAGGCTTAGTAAGCACAGTAGAAAGAAGATGGAAACAAAGGACTCTAAGAGCAATGGGTCCATTGCTGGAGATTGTGCCTTCTAGTAATGTCAGAAGCTACACCTATAAAGTCTCAACATGATCTACACAAGGACAGCAACAATAGACATGCCAAAGTGAACAGGGTAAAGTTCTGATGCCTCAAATCTGTGCAAAGAACTACAAGCATCCAAGAAAGCCTGAGGACAGGAGAAATCGTGTTCTCCAGGGAAGAGCACACCAATTGGTTATCTAATATTAAATGGACAACCCTGAAAAAAAATATATGAGTAACATTTTATGGACTGAGAAAGGTATGTTTATATATTTAAGAATATGTAGGGCTGTGGGATGTTCCCCCTCTCCCTCATTTGAAGACCTGTCGTCCTGCTGGACGTAGGCTCTATAAGTTCTCTGTTCCTACTGTCAGGCATTTCATCTAAGGTCCCTCCCTTTGAGTCCTCAGAGTCTCTCACCTCCCAGGTCTCTGGTGTGTTCTGGAGGGTCCTGCCAACCTCCTATCTCCGGAGGCTGCCTGTTTCGATTCTTTCTGCTGGCCCTCAGGACTTCAGTCCTTTTCCCTCTCCAAATGTCAGATCAGGTTCCCCTCTCTCCCCTCTGCCCTCCACCACCCTTTCTACTTTCCCTTCCTTGTCTTTCCCTCCTTCCACACTTATGATTGCTTTCTTCTCCCTCCTAAGTGGAACTGAGGTGTTCTCACTTGGGCACTTTAGCTTGTGAGTTCTGCGGACTGTATCTCAGGTATTCTGTACTTGTACTTGGTTTTGCTGTTTTTTGTTTTTGTTTTTTGTTTTTTTTTTTGGCTAATGTCAACTTAGTGAGTACATACCATGTATGTTCTTTTGAGTCTGAGTTAACTCACTCAAGATGATATTTTCTAATTCTAACCATTTGCCTGCAAAACTCAGAATGTCCTCATTCTTATTAGCTGAGTAGTATTCCATTGTGTAAATGAACCACATTTTCTATATCCATTCTTCTGTCATGTGACATCTAGGTTGGTTCCAGCTTCTTTTGAGGAAGAGGGAGGCCATCCCACAGCCATAACTTTGACCCATAATTGTTCCTGTCTGAAAGAATTACAGGGATGGAAATGGAGAGGAGCCCGAGGAAAAGAAGGTGCAGTGACAGGCTCAAAGTGGGATCTAACACAAGGGGAGGTCCCAAGGCCTAACATTAGTACAGACACTATGGAGCTCTCACAAAACGGGACCCAGCATGACAGCACTCCGGACTGCCCAACAAGCAGCTGAAAGAGTCAGATGCAGATATTTGCACCCAACCAATGAACAGAAGCAGCTGACTCTTGCTGTTGAATTAGGGAAGGCTGAATGAAGCTGAGGGTAAACCTGTAGGACAACCAGCAGTCTCAATTAATCTGAACCCCAGGGATCTCTCAAACACTGGACCACCAAACAGAGAGCATACACCAGCTAATATGAGGCCCCTAGCACACATATAATCGAGGACTTCCTGGTCTGTGTTCATCCAGAGATGACACACATAACCCTGAAGAAACTAGAGGCCCCAAGCAGTTTAGAGGTCAGTTGGGGTGGGGGAGAGGGACATCCATGTGGAGACAGGGGGAGGGGAGAAGGTATGGGATGTGGAACAGTTGGAGGTAGACAGGGTTTGGTGGGGTGGGGAATAAAATATGGATTGTATAAAAATAATTAATAAAAATGAAAAAAGAAAAAAGAAATGTATATATGTACGTATGTATGTATGTATTAGGTATGAATGTATTATGTATGTATGTAACAAAAATTAATGTAGCAGCAATCAATATAACAACAATTAATAAAGAAAGGAGGCTATGAGTTTGAAAGAGAAAGGAGGAGTGTATTGGAGAGTTTGGAGGTAGGAAAGAGAATAGGAAATGGTGTAATTATACTATGTTCTTAAAATATAAAAAACATACTTTTAAGAAATTAGAGAAACTTAAAAGAAATTAAGACACCATGGCGACCAGAGATGAACACACAGAAGTTTGTTTGGGACTCCAGATGAATATCTCTTTACTCTTTGCTTTGATTTGCTTTTGTTCAATGTCCTGGATTTTTCTAAAGTCAGAAAACAATTTAAAATATGTGAAACTTAATTTCAGAAATTGATGAGCACATTGTTTATAAAATGGTACCAAGTAGATTTCACCTGTTTTTTCAGACATTATCTCAAAGATTATCCTAGAGATATTGTTTTTAAGGCTACTTTCTACTTTTTATTTCGTTAAAGGTAAAAATAATCACATGAATAAGTTCCACTACACTCAAATTACAACTATCATTTTCTAAACTTTTCTGAATAATTTTGTATGTGAGCTAAGCTGGTCTAAATCTCATACATATTTTTAGTAGAATTGGAAATAAAGGGTATTGAAAAGAACACCAACAAAATAAACCCCCACACACATGCACACACACACACACACACACACACACACACACACACACTCACACATATCTACATGCACAATGAATTCTACTATAGACTACATTGATATTTGTGCAACCTTGCAATCTGAAAGAAAAACTGAAGGTATGATTGTCTGCAGATACAGAAAGTGATGTTTTTGAAAGATATTGATACCACTTGGGGAAAAATAACACATATATCCAAAGATTATCTTGAAATTCCTAACTGTGATAGCTCAGCTTCCAACAGATAGATGCCCTCAACTATAAGCTGTCAATGTTATTTTTTTTTATCAGAATGAGATAATTTTGGCTTTTGTGTACTTTGGCAAGTTGGTATTTGGAAATTGAGTTTATAGAGAAAAATGTTGGAGAACATAACATTCAAGAACATTTCTAAGGCAAGTAGATAAACTCAATTTTAGTTCAAAACACAATATGAGCTGATAAAGTTACCAAAAAGTATCTCTAGAAGAAGGCACAATCTGTTTTATTAAGATTTTTATGTTTTTCTCTTTTTCTACAAAAAATACAATAAAATGATAACATTTAAATCTGAGACAGAAAAAATATGGTAAGACACACAAAAAATGGACAACTCAGCAACTGCCTATTTGTTTGATTTGAATGTCAAATGATTCAATGAACAACTGCTGATCGAAACCCAGAGTTTAACTCCTAGAAATTAACTCATCTCTCCTGCCTGAACAGTCCAAAACCAAGTGTGGTGAGGACTCTTATGCCAGATTGTTCATATAGAGAAATTTAATGGAAATAGGTAATCAGCCAAAGTAATTTGTCATCTAAAGGATTAATTCTTTCATTCAATCTGAAAATATGGATTTACTTTATAAATATAAATATGTATTTATATAAATATAGGAAACTACATAATTTCTTATATATTATAACATAGTGTCTTATATATTATACAATATCTTATATTACATTATATCATATTATATTATACAATATATTATGTATCTTATCTTATATACCATGTATTATATTATTTTTATACTGTAAACAATTTCTCAAATTATAGTGAACGTTTTCATAAGAAGTGCTAAGAAAAAAATTAGACCAAAATTCTGATTTATTTCTTGTGTTACTCTTTTTTCAGCCTTCAAACTGCTAATAATTTTGATCATTTTTAGTGGGGTATAAGCTCTTAAAGGTACAAGCCCATGTTTTCCTAAACTCTTTAATTGGGTTTAAAAATTTTAAAATCTGTAGTTTCTCAATAAATAATAGTGGAATTACCATTATTCTGAGTGAAAAACAGAAACAGACTAAATGTATTGTCCATCCATGGAATTTCAGTAAATGCTCTTATATTAAAGACAAAATTTTGGACTTTCAAACTTACAGGATGCCAAGATAAATCTTACATTATACCCCATTTACAGGTTACATGTTTGCTTCAGTTATGTTTGTTTCAGGCAAACAAACCTTGGAGTTCTGAGAGAAATAAACAAGATGGTTGCCTTTAACCATTTTATTCAGTCACTCAAGCTTCCGACAAACAGAGGAAAACCATGTGAACTCAGAAGGGATCTGCAAGTTTTAATCATTTAAAATCACAAATTCAGGAATTTATCTTAAAAATCCAGTTGGCTCACTTAGAGCAAAACCATGGTCTTGTACTTTCTGTGAGTGTGAAACTGCTGTGAATTAAATTTGTGATACTGTGGGACAGAACTAAGGTCCTGGAGACTGCTGCCTACAGCTAAACATTTTCCTTCCAAACACTCTCCTTCCTTGAATAAAAACTTAGTTTTTTTATTGGTCATACAAGTTGCTTAACCCTACTAAATATACCTCATACATATTTTCTCTTTCTCCTTATGTATTGAGTTACTTGTTGAACAAATGGCACTTACAGATCATGAGTCCCACGCAAAGGATTTTGCATGTACTGTTATATGCAATCACCACGACGGCACTCTTAATAGACTCTCATTAGGGTATTTTAATAAATAGAGGAGTATTCCATTATCACATAGCTAATAAGATATGCAAAATGGACTTCAGACAATTTGAATTCCTTTCCAATACTCATAACAAAGACCCAATAGACTTTTGAAGTAGAAATGAAACTACAAAACCTTCAGTATTTTTCTTATGATTCAGAGATAAGCATGCTCCATAATGACTTGGAAGGTGACTAATGATTTCAATTATCTACTTCAGATGAGGAAAATATAGAGTGGCAGGGGTCAAAACCAATTGTCTGATGAATAAAAAGTCCTCTGCTCACCTCATCAGCCTGTATCCAGTCCCTGAAGGAAGTCCACAGAAAGAAAGATGAATAGCTTAATGATCCTGTACAATCCAGGCAGACAGGAATGTAATCACGTAGTCAGCAGTTTTCATCTTTTAAACCATATGCTTATCCTTACAGAATAGAATATTCAAAGTAGTCAGATTTTGTAATGTGGTGTATATCATTATGCGATAAGACCACCAGCTGTTGGGAGGAAATAGGAGCTGTACTAAAAGAATCCAAAGAAAGGAAGTGAATGAGACAGACGGATGACAGAAGAGGAAGCTACTCTCCCCATTCCATTTCTCACCCTAACTCCAATTTTTCTTACCCCTTTCATTCGCTTTTAAAGATGACATTATAAATATCTTCACTCACAACTCTGTGAGTGCTATAATGTGAAGCATTATACTGGGGAAAAACTAATTCTTGAGATGTGCTTTAAAATACTTGGTGAGTAGAGTATTTAAAACATGATTCCACATGAAAATGTGACCAACCCTACATAAAACTTAGTATACAATTCACTGCTAATCTTCTTTTAAAAAATAAACTTAATTAACAGGCTATATCCAGAACGAAGAATAAAGATAATACATTCACACATAGCAGATGTACTAATGTCAGACACTTCTTTTATTGTAACAGGGAGCAAATAGCTGAATTATATTTTGACACATGAAAATAAATTCAAATTAAATCCTGTAAGTTAAGAAAAACCCAATATATCTAAGAATGTTTTTACCTAATATCTAATAATCTAACATGTACTATGCTTCTGTTTTTAAATTCAGCTCTATGTATTTTTATTACAAGGGACATACATGACATGGGACCTGTGGGACCTTGAAAGGCAGTCTGTGGTCTGGTTGAACGAGGCTTACTCTGGAGACCTAGTAGAATATTCCACAAGGGATAGAAACAGTAAGTCATGCTGCCAGATACTAAGGCTCCTGATACCAACTCCATACTACTGACTCCTCAACTCCGTAGTCCTGTGGCTATCAGTAGGGCCAGGCCCCTTGTGTTCTGTCTGGCTGGACTCCACCCCCACAGTCACCTGGCTACAGCCAGGTTCTCTCCACCCACAGTTACCTGGCAACAAACAGGTAACCCAGCCCACTATAAAAGGGGGCTTTTTGGCTTCCTCCTAGCTCTCTTGCCCTTACACTCTCCTTTTTCTCTTGCCCCACCCCTGTTATCTCTCCCCATTCTTCTCCCCTCTTTCTACGTGGTCATGGCCAGCTCTCACCCGTCTATCTTTTCTTTCTCTCTTAACTTCTTTATCTCTTTTTTCTTTTCCTACTTGTCTATAATAAAGCTTTGAAACCATGGGTTGCCTCTTCTTATCAAAACTTGCCGTGTAGGAGCAATGGAATAAGCCTCAGCTAGCGTCTCCAGCTGCCAGAAAGGACCTAGGACTTCCCCACCTGGCCAGGATTCCTCTACAGGAACACGGGCCACGCCAGAATGGCCCCACATTCTGGGCAAGGACCTTCCTCCCCCCGCAGCTGGGCAGCCTCCCTTCCATAGGTACACGGGCGCCTGCCATCCCTACACAGGTACTCGGCCCGGTCCATTTTCCCTACAGGGACCATAGACCAAAAGAAGACTGAATGATGTTGGTTCTGTCCTTCCTCCATTAGGTTGCTTCTGGAAACCACATTTTGGTCTTCAGGCTTTGCACCCTCAGGAATTAGGCATCTTTACCCAAAGGTATGCCCTTCCCAGCTATGTCTCCCCTATCTTAGTTTTCCACTACCTCATCTTCAGTGAGCACACTGTCTCATAACTTTTCCACCATCAGACCTCCTTTGTAGCAAACCGAAAAAGAGGAAAGAAAATAAAGTCAAGTCTACGGTCTTTGAGAAGAGCACTTTTGGAAACTGTAAATGGCACAGATGCCATATTTATTAGCCAAAACCCTGTAATAGTTACAAAGCAAAGTGGGAAGTCATTGACCTCTACAGACAAAAATCCAGGGAATATACTAAAGGCAAACGTGCATCACCTGCCACAATAATATTTTTTCACAAGGCAGTATATTTGTAAACAACAAGTTCACCCATATCAGGGATTTCAATATCTGTATGTCAGAATATGAGTGTCTGGTTCAAAAGTGCCTGTTACACATAAAGAAAAGGAAAGCACTTGATTTATATTTATGACTCATGCAGACTTACAGTATTGTTTGTTCAACAAGTTCAAGAACATACAATCTTTACCTTTGGTATTTTATTAATGAAAAAAGAATGCCTTAAACACTGTTTTATATTTGTGATGCCACCATAATTGTAAGAGATAGATGACCAAGCTCCCATCCCCAGACTGTTGCCTAAGATTCCAGACTTAAGGAATTGATTCTCAACATGGTTTAAATAAACAGCTTGCTCATAAAAGAAAAAGAATCATATCAAGTGTAAATTAGGAGATTTAATATACCACTTATGTTACTCCTGGCACCTGTCATATACTTCCAATCCTTGTCCTTCCTTTCAACAAGCAGAAGGTTGGGGATATTTTTCTTTCTCTGTTTGTTTGTTTGTCTGTTTATTTTTTTTCTTTTTTCTAATTCAAGAGCATCTGAAGCTATTCATCAGTGAGCACAGGCCAGGGTGAAGGCTCGACAAAGAGTAAATAAAGCCAATCTTCTCAGATTGCTCAGTTGCTATTCAAAGCCACACATGAAATGCTCAGAACAGATTCCTGAATTTCACTTGTATTTCATCAATCATACACCTCTCTCCTGCAGTTTTCTGAAATCTCTAAGGAGAGCAACTTCTTTTTTGCAGTTATACTACCTTCATGAATATATATATATATATATATATATATATATATATATATGTGTGTGTGTGTGTGTGTGTTTATATACATATATGTGTGTATACATATAGATATATAGATATGTATACACACATATATGTACATGCATATTATGTATTTGAAATTTGTATATATATTTCAACTCATATATATTTGTATATCCTTTTACTACTGAATAAGGTTCCCAGCAGACAAATAACTGAAATCTAAAAGCAGGAAGATTCTGACTTGTAGTGCTAGAGGAAGCAGTCACAGAGCAAAGAGAGAGACACTGAATGCAGAGTAAAGCTTTGAGCTCTTTTAAAGAAAACAATGGAGAAAATTTTGGAACATTTTTTCCTCAACGAAACTACCCCAGAACACTGTGGTTCCTCAGTGGATCCAAAGGAAGACAGATGCTGACAATGGGCGAAAGAGACACAATGAACCACTTGTCAGACGTGCTGACTGATTGCCAACTTGTAAAATAAAACCCTTTGAGCAACTGGAGGCTATTTTAAAAGAAGTTGCTGATTCCAAACGAATCACTTGGCTTTGCTGTGTTTTCCACTCTTGTATAGATCATCATTACTATTTTTACTTTCTATTTTCAGCAGAAATTGGAGTTAACCTTTTGTTCCATCTGTAGCCCGCCTCCTAAAACGGCACCTCCTCCTTTTCAGTATTCCTTTCAAAAGCCCTGAAATTTGCAAAATGTGCCACTTCCCTCCCTCACTCTGCGGAGGAGCAGCAGAGCTGGCTTTTCAAGCACGATGATTCCTAATAATCAAAGAAACTTGAGGACAAAAATAAGTACTCAGAGCAAGTAGTTTGCAAAGCTGGAGCAGGTGTGATCACGGAGGCAATCAAATGCCCCTCGCAATTACCTATGTTCTCCAGGACCTTTGCATAGCACCTGGGACATGCCAGCCACAAGGACTTACTAAAGACTTTAAGCCTTGAATATAAACATGTTATTATGCTTCTATTCACTGAAGCCCTACCAATTAGGGAGTGTATCCTTTCATGCTTGGTTATATAATTTTTTTTAAAGCCACTGTATGCTCTTCTGACTTCTTAGCATTAGATATGGTTAATGAGGACAAGTTCACTCAGTGTACATTTAGGGGTAGGAGTGAGAAATCCTGTAAATATAAAAGGTATAGTCAAGTCCCCTTATGACTGATATCAGTTTATGTAGGTTATCCAATTTCTCTGAATATGAAACAAACTTCAAAAATATACATCTCATCTAGTCGCATTTTCCATATATGAAAATCTGTCTGTACACACAGTTATATACTATACATTTATGGAATATAAGTTTATTCATTCTTAAAAAATGTCTAAAGCAATAAAATAGTCACAAGGACTCTGTAGTAATTCTGACATGTCAATATTATGACAAGCTACACCTGCCTGAATTTGGTAAGCTGGGCAGCATCATAAAGGCCTTAGTCATGAGCTGACAGGACGTGCCATGTAGGCACTTGAACAGTGATGTGTGATTCTGAATCTGATGTAAAGAACAATAATGACATGCATCACTCATTTTGTCTTATGCCATGCCAATCCCTTTATGATATAAACTGTCTACATACATGTGTAATGACACAGTAGAGGGTATAAATTTGTATGTAAAATTGGAGGCATTCAAATGCGCCTCTCCTTCGAGGGTGTTCTCCAGGAGCTTGGCATAGCACCTGGCACATGCCAACCACAAAGACTTACTAACGACTTTATGCCTTAAATAAAAGCATAATCATCACAGCAGGAAGCCTGGCTCTTGGGAAGTAGTTGAGAGCTTTGCATCCTGATCTGTAGGCAGCAGGCAGAAAGAGCAGAGAGAAGTGGTTGGAGTGGGTTTTAGAAATTTCAAAATTTACCCTCAGTAGCACAACTCCTCAAATAAGACCACTGCTCCTTCTCAAGGAGTTTCATATATTGGGGACCAAGAATTCAATCAAACACAAGAGCCTGGAGGGAGTAGTCATTCAAACCAAACAAATGTATTGATATTGGTATACAGTAAACTACATATCGAAAATGATTCTCTTATGTTTCCCTGTGAAGTCGAAAATGCCAAAGAAATAGATGCTCTACACCTTGAACTTTAGTATCAATTCTACTCCAGATTCTGTGATACCTAGCATCATATGTTGATACTGCCATATTAGGATGAAAAAGACGAAGGTAATTATTTACTCTCTAAGGTCTGCTCAGTCCCATTTTTCTAAAAAACACAAAAATTATTTTAAGGAAAATAATATAACCCACAATTTATCTGTGTCATGGATTTTTATTCATAAAATTAATAAAAGGGATTTACTTATTTATGTGTTCAGTCTGTGCAGCAAATCAAGTTCTTATTATTCAAAGTTTTTACATGTATAATCCTTTCAATATGTTCTCATATTATAACTAAATCCCACTTAAATGATTGTACATTCAAAATGGAAACCCATATCACTACATCACAAGACATTACCCTGACATTTTGTTTTAATATGCATTTGATAATAATGACATACTATTTACTCATGTGCCAGCTGACCACTAAATGATGACCCTTTCTTCTTTGTCAAGGAGTTGATAATATTGTAGAGTTTACTTTTTAGGGTTTTTGTTTGTTTGTTTGTTTGTTTGTTTATTTTTGGATTTGTTTGGGGTTTTTTTGTTTTTTGTTTGTTTTTTTTTTAACATTAAGGACACAGGACATGTAACACCTTGCTTCAGATGAGAAACTAGGGTGTGGAAATGAGAGAGGACTAGAGTTAAAGACACAATCTATTGATGTGGCCTCAGAGTCTTAGGCTGACATGTATTTACTCTCAAGTCTATTTACTTCCTTTCTATCATTAATGTATCACTAGCTTGAGTACGGCAATAACGGGAATAGAAAATTATAATTATAATTAACTCCCTCTAAATCCTATTTGATACAAGAGAAAAATAAACTAACACTTGTCCCTAAGCCATTTTGATAATAAAAAAAAAATAACCATGACCAACTAGTAGAAAAAGATTTCATTAATCAAGCAGTTAATTTTTGCTTGCAATTACCTATTATTTGTACTGATTTTCTTCTAGAAAGTGTACTCTTTTTGTTGTGAGATGGTTCATTTCAGGTGTCAATTTTAAGTGGATTAATGAACACCTGAAGAACTGCCAGTGTGTTGCTTTCAAGTATAGCCATGAGGAAATCAGTATGTGAATTTAAATGACTTAACAATGATCCACCCTGAATGTGAGCATGTATCAATCAATATGTTTGGCTAATGATGGGAGGGGCATAGATGGAAAGGTAAGAATCTCTATACTACTTCCTCTCTTCCTCTCCCTTTCCTTCTCCCTCTCCCTCCTCGACTCATATTCTCTTTTTTTCAAATAACTGTTTCTTTTATTTTAATTTATTTATTTATTTATTTTAATTTTATTTATTTCAAGTGTTATCCCCTTATCTGGTTTCCCCCTCTCCCAGAAACCCCCTCCCCAACCCCCTTACCCTTGCTTCTATGAAGGTGTTCCTCCACCCACCCACCCACTTCCACCTCCCTGCCTTTGATTCCCCTACACTGGGGCATCTATCAAACCTTCACAGGACCAAGGACCTCTCCTTCCATTGATGTCTGACAAGGCCATCCTCCACTACATATTCAGACAAAGACAAAGCCACCCCTTGGTTGGTGGCTTAGTCCCTGGAAGCTCTGGTGGATCTGGTTAGTTGATACTCTTGTTCTTCCTATGGGGTTGCAAGCCCCTTCAGCTCCTTCAGTCCTTTCTCTAACTCCTCCATTGCAGACCCCACACTCAGTGCAATGGTTGGCTCCAAGCATCCGAATCTGTATTTGTAAGGATCTGACAGGGCCTCTCAGGAGACAGCTATATCAGGTTCCTTTCATCAAGGCTTTCGTAGCATCCACAATAGTGTCAAGAGTTTGGTGACTGTATCTGGGATGAATCCCCAGGTGGGACAATCTCTGGATGGACTTTTCTTCAGTCTCTGCTCTGCACTTGGTCTCCATATTTTCCCCTGTGAGTATTTTGTTCCCCTTTCTAAGAAGGACTGAAACATTCACACTTTGGTCTTCCTTCTTCTTGAGCTTCATGTGGTCTGTGAATTGTGTCATGGATTTTCGGAGCTTTTGAGCTAATATCCACTTATCAGTGAGTGCATATCATGTGTGTTCTTTTGTGATTAACTGTAGTGGTTAATTTTAAAATTAGTACTGCCCTGCCATACCTCTGCACCAAGTCCGGGCATGTCCTGCTCAGGGCAGCTCTCACTGTTGCCACTGAGCCAATCTCTTCCAGCTAGCTCTCACAGCATCCCAGCTGTGTTTCCTCTCTGCCATAAACTCTAAAAATGGTGGGAGTCCCGCACTCCCGCCCTGCACCCAAATACCTGGTAAAGCATGACTCTTAGAATTAAATAGTTAACCAGTTATATTTATGTATTTGAAAGTCCCAGTTACAAGATGCCAAGTCACAATGGTAAAAGTTACCTCACTAAGGATATTTTCTCTCTTAAAAAGGTTAGATGTGTCCTTTTTTTCTTATACTTGTTTATCATAACTACAACCTCTTCACACTTTAGAATCAGAACTTATATTAACATCAGTGATCTCCAAAGTTTTATAGCATTTAACTTGGTATGATCAAACAAAATGTATATATGTATGTATGTATGTATGATGTGTATGTATATATGTATACATATATCCTTTTGATTCTATTTCTCTAGAGAACCCTTATTAATACATATAGTGTTATATAAACATAGCTTAAGAAAGAGCTAAGCACTGAGCTGAAAATCAAGTATAAGCTTGTTTGGATTATAGTAATGCAAATGTCCATCCTGTTTATTTAGTCTTCAAACATTTATAAAAAGTAAAAATTTATTTGAAAAATGTCCTGTGTAAATCTAAAACTTTTTCAATTAATTACTGCAAAGTTCACTGTTTCCCTAAGGCATATTGAACTTCAATACACACATTTAGCTTCATAAGAACATGAGAGAATATTGTACTGAGAATGAGGACTACACACTTTTTTTAATTTGGAAATGCCCAGTGTAGGAATAGACTTTTGGGTGCCAAGAGACATAGACCAAAATGTGAGAGAAATGTTGGAGTAGAAGAGAATATTAGAATAAAATGTAATTCTCAGCCCATTTGACAATTTAACCCAAAGCACCTCAACAAAGGGAAGTCGGGTGTTGATTTTGCCTATTGGAGAGTTAGGTGTTATGTTATCACAACAATCTTCAAAAGTTGTTTCCATTAAATTTTTACTTTGAAGAAAAGAAAGAGAAATAAGTACCAGGAATTGTTTAGTGTAACAGTAATGTTCTTAATTATTACTCAAAAGAACAAATAGAAATGATTACTAATAAAACATCTCTCTTCTTAAAATTGCAGAATATTAAAATACTCTTGTCCAAGACAGTTAAAAATTTGTAATTGAAATAAGTTTTATGGGATTTGCCAGAAAAGAAAATAAGACATGAAACATGCTCAAATACATGGGACTCTAGAGCAATAGTTTTGGGAAGGAAACAAAGAAGACACTAAATACACAAATACAAAGCTCACCTAGAAAAGCAGACAGCTAGGTTGTCTTGGCACAAAAAGAGAATCCCCTGCAGAACACACCTTCTCCCTGCATAGATAAACTGTGACACATATCTACTAGGTCACCTTCATGAGATCACTGTACCTCATCTTTGTATCACACTTAAAACATCAAAGGTTTGCAGTCTGAATATTCAATTGCTCAAGCCTGTGCCATTTTTCTGAATACAAGGAAGTAATTGCATGTGTTGTCTGAGACTGCTGGCTGTAATGAGTTACTACAAACTTGAATGGATAAACATGACAGAAATAAACTTTCCCATTCTTTTTGGAGATAAGGCATCCAAAAACGAGTTGTCACTACTATGGCTATTCCTCCTAGAAGCCCCAGGAAAGAGTCTGCTCCTTGCTTCTCTGAACCCTGGTGGTTGCCGAAATGACTAGGATCAATGCGGCATGCCTCATATCTCCAAGTTGTTCTCAATTTCATGCATTTTTCAAGCTGAATTTCAACTGGAGATTCTTAGTTTCACCCACAGTTTTTCCAAATAAGTTAACATTTTTTTTACAATTTTCAGAGATTAAGATTTGATATCTTTGGTCACCTTTACTCAATAGGAATCAGGAAGAGAAAGGAGCCTACCTGTTTCTGCAGAGAACAGCACACCATACAGAGTACAAGATGATCTACAAATATTAAGCTGGACAGTCAGATCAATGCATGGCTCTTAGCCTGACAAATATTTACTGATGTCTACTTCTTTCTTTTTACATAAAGTACATGCAGTTTTCTTTACATGAACATACCATAAGTAAAAGTTAAACATGTTTATCCAAATTATAATGTTGGATTATTTACACTTTCATTGCAATAACAGAGAGGTGACTTAAAATAATACATACTATAATTAACTAGTCATATGTCAAAAATTTTGAAGAATAAAATTGTTCGAACAGTTGACCCAGCATGTTTTGAAACTTTCCAGCTCTCCTCTTCTCTTTATGCTTGATTAATTTTCAGGCTGACTTTCCTCATATAGTAAAAACATGCATAACACATGTTAGTCCTAAAATGAGTTGAGTGTGAAATTCAATATAATCCTGAAAGGATAAAAAAAAAAAACTTTGTCTTAGAAATTCCACAAAGAAAAAAATGTGAGGCTGAACATATGTAGTTCATGCTTAAGTGTTAAGCTTGTCAAAGAGAAGGACATAGTCTTATTGACATAATTTTGATCATGTATTTCACATACAGAGATGGTTTAAAGGTTATCTTTTCTAAAACATTGATACTGTTAAACAGAAATTAGGTGATATTTTTAGGGGAATAATGCAAAATAAAGGCCAGAGAACAACAAAAGTCGAATACAGAATTAAACAATGGTCATAAGTTATGAAATCCAACTTTCTAATTATCTCAGTTATTTTAGATTACATAAGAACATAAAGAAAATAATATTTTTATTTGAGTTTTAATTTACATTCTGTAGAGATATTTAATGGACTGACTGTAAAATTAGAATTCTCATATATAAATGAAAAATACTCACTAATGAATTGGATTCATACTTTTAAAGATCATTTAGGGTAGAATTATTTGCAACATGCTAGCTGCAATTTTAATTTTCCCTGTTTTGTTGGATGTCACTAAAGAAGTTAGGAGTGCATTCATAGAACCATATATCTAAGTTATAAAGGATAAAGTTGACAAAAGATGATATTCATTTGACATTTGAAAAAAAAATTTCAAGTAAAAAGCAATCTGAATCCAAATTAAGTATACAGAAAATATTTGATATCAAAGCATAAGCTAGTTCAATTTTAAAATTTTACTACCTACAGTCTGCTAAAATGATTCCATGGAAATTTCTAGAATCTATAACTCTATAGCTACCAATTCATCATCAAATTGACTATTGTTATATTACAACACTATGTTCAAGGAGCCTTTATTTTACTCAGATTGCATGTGCAAATAGGGCATGACTAGTGATACTGGTGATTCAGATATGTGAGAGAGAAACAATCAAGTGCTTCCCTCAGGTGACAGCAAACAAGTTCTTGATCTACAGAAATGAAAAAAAAAATCTCTATACTAATTTTGCCAAGGCATATGATAAAAACAAGGAGAAAATAATATATACAAAAGGTTCAATATTATAATTTGAGGTATCCACTGGCGATACTAGAACATGGAACACATCTCATATCAATAGAAAGATATAGTTGGAGTTAGGAAGATGGTTAAAATTAATGACCTTTTTATCTCCCAAAATAGATCATAAAAAGAATACCAAAAAATGGTGCAAATGGAGCTAAAGAGAAGGATCCATTATTGAGAGCACCAGCAGCTCTTCCAAGGACAAAGTTTAAAGTTCCCAGCACTCACATGGTAGCTTACAGTCATCTCTAGCCCCTGGTCCAGGGAATCTGATGTCCTATTCTGACTTCATCAGGCAACAAGCATGTATGAATATAAATGCAGGCAAAAAACACCTATATACATGAAACAAAAAAAAAAATTAAAAATGCACCAGAGACCTGGGAGGTGAGAGGCTCTTAAGATGCAAAGGAAGAGACCTTAGATGAAATGCCTGACAGTAGGGAGAGGGAACTTATAGAGCCCACCTCCAGCAGGAAAACAGAGCATCTAATGAGGGAGGGGGGCATCTTACAGACACAACTATGACCCATAATAGCTCCTATCCGAAAGAGCCTGAGGAAATGAAGGTCCAGTGACAGGCCCAAAGTGGGATGCAACTCAAGAGGAGGTCCCAAGGCCTGATACTGAGGTTATGGAGCACTCACAAAAAAGGACCTAGCATGACTGCCCTCCGAAAGGCCCAACAAGCTGCTGAAAGAGTCAGGAGCAGATATTTGCAACCAACCAGTGGATAGAAGAAACAGATCCCTGTTGTTGAATTAGGAAAAGGCTGAAAGAAACTGAGAAGGAGGGAAACTCTGTAGGAAGACTAGCAGTCTCAATCTGGATCTCTCAAACACTGGGCCACCAACCAGGCAGCATACACCAGCTGATATGAGGCCCCCAACACACATACAGCAGAGGACTGTTGAACCTGTGTTCATTCAGATAGGATGCACTTAACTCTTGAGACTGGAGGCCCCAGGGAGTTTAGAGGTCAGGTGGGGTGAGGGGTGGGGACATTAAGGTGGAGACAGAGGTTTGGGGAGGAGGTATGGGATGTGGAACAGTCCAAGGGTGGACAGGGAGGGAATAAAATCTGAAGTGTAAAATAAATAAATAAATAAATAAATAAATAAATAAATAATCAATCATAGAAGTGACACCATAATAAATCCTACAGTATAAAACTAAAAGTAAGTTTTTTACAACACAATTATATTAGCAAGTTTTATGAAATTAACTAAATTTTTAAATATCATAAGCTATCAAAGCTCTCTTTAATTTAAGATCAATAGTTCTATACTTAATATAATTTATGGATCAGCAATGTTCTCCAAACATATATGTATAGAATGGCTCTTTTACCCATGAAAACATATTGAGGTGAGACTGGTAGGAAGAGAGTATATTAGGAGGACCCTGATGACATTGCTAGATGAATATATTGATGGACTCATAATGACATATACTATTGAAACGTATAGATTCCTTGGAATACAACTCCTAATCAAAGGAAGTAGTTCATTCAATTTTGGACCTTGAATGGTGAGTCTGATCTCTGAAATATCTGCCCCTCCTTTTTGGCTTCTTTTTCATCTTCCATTTCTTTCCTTCTCTCTCCTCACCTCTCCCTCTCCTTCCTTCTCCTTCATTCTCCTCCCCTCTTCTTCTCTCTACCTCTCCTCCCCTCTCCTCCTGTCTCCTACCCTCTCCTCCTCTCTACCTCTCCTGCCCTCTACTCTCTTCCTCTCTCGTCCCCTCTCCTCCCAGTCTCCTCTCCTCCCCTCCCCTCTCCTCCTCTCCTCCACTCTCCTCCCCTCTCCTCTCTTCTGTTAAACACTCTCTCCTTCCCTCTCTTCACCTCAACTCTCCCCTTCCTTCCTTCTTTCCTTCCTTCCTTTGCTTCCTCTATCCTATCTTCTCTTATACTCTCTCCTCTTCTCTGCTCTCTTCTCTTCCAACTTGCCTCAAGATGAAGAACTTTAATTCAGCATGGACACTGCTCCATAATTTTCTGGCTTGCTACAACATCATGAGAAGGAAGCTAAGAAATCTCTAAAACCTTGAACTAAAATAAATCTTTAGTTTTTTTTCTTCTGATACTTTGTCAAAGTGACAGAAAACTACAAACAGGGAAAACTGGTATCAAATGTGGGACATTTCTAGGATAATACCTCTTCATATAACTCATAACCCTCTGAAATTGGCTTGTTCAAAGACTGAAAAAAATGAAGAACTAGGCTAGAAATAGCTTGAAATGCTTTAAATCGAGATTAATAGATGGCTCTTGGTGAGAGTTTTGAAGACTAGAATTCTGATAAGAGTTTCATTGGTAAAATTATGTTCACTAGGTTCCAGCAAGAATGGAAGAATATATTAAGGATTGTACAAAATGGAACACATTATATTTCTACTTTTGTCTGTTGCCAAGACCTTGGGAGAGTTATGTTTTAAAAACATAAACCAAATGGAGGCAGTTTCAAAGGAGTACAGAAGCCATATGGAATATTTTCACCAAGAAAAGTGTGTAAGAAGAAGAACAGAAAGATTAAAAACAAGCAAACTGCAGTTTTACCAGAAAATCATTTGTAGAGTTTCAAGCCAAGGAGGGTATGATTGATGAATATGTTAGCTCCCTGAAAACTAATCCACAGATTTTGAACCAAAATAATAGGAAAGATATCTTGAAGATGTCTTAGAATGTAGCCAAAAATCATTTATGACATGGTTGAGGGGATAGGGGTTTAAATCCACAAGCTAGTTTTCACTTTGAGAAGACAGCAGAATGACAGGGTCATCTAGTAAAGGATTTCACTGTTTTGGCTACCTGGTACCCTGGTACAAGGTACCCTGTGACCCATAGACTATTATAGTCATGACAAAAGGAGGGACAACTTCTCTTTCCAGTGGCAGAAAACCATGGAATTGTTTACTTAATCATGTAAACTAGTTTTGTGGGCATGCAGAATGTCAAAGTTATAGGCTGTAAAGGCTTCTAGCACAACTTCAAATATGAAGTCTATCACTGAGGTATTGAGTGGCTGTCATATTTCCTAAGAAACTTAATGCATTAAGCAATACGAATGAAGCAGAGATCTCAAACATGACCTATGGAAGTTAAGATGCCAGGGATGTGGAACTTCTGCCAAGTAATGATTTGAAAATTAGTTGAGCCAAAATGAGAGAGTAACCATATGTGCTGTAGCAAGCAAAGCCATGGTGAGTCATTCTGAAAGTCATAGAGCTATCAGAATGCCAGCATGTGCCAGGATGCTCAATATGGATCTTCAGAACTTAATCATTGCCCTGATGAACCTTGGTTTATTCCTCAACATTTTTTGGAATGGGAATGTTTTGATTTATATATATATTTTTTTAATTTACATTCCAAATCACTTCCCCTTTCCCGTTTCCTCCCTCCCCGAAAGTCCCATAAGCCCCCTTCCCTCCCTCTTTTCTCCATTCAACCCCCTCTCGTTACTCTGTCCTGGCGTTCCCCTACATCCAGTCTTTCCAGGACCAGGGGTCTCTCCTTCCATCTTCTTAGAAATCTATTGATATGTGGATTGTGTCTAGGGTATTCCGAGATTCTGGGTCAATATCCCCTTATCAGTGACTGCATACCATGTGTGTTCTTTTGTGGTTGGGTTACCTCACTAAGGATGATATTTTCAAGATCTGACCATTTGCCTAGGAATTTCGTGAATTCATTGTTTTTAATTGTAGAGTAGTATTCCATTGTGTAGATATACCACATCTTCTGAATCCATTCCTCCGTTGAGGGACATCTGGGTTCTTTCCAGCTTCTGGCTATTAAAAATAAGGCTGCTATGAACATAGTGGAGCATGTGTCCTTATTGCATGCAGGTAAAGCCTCTGGGTATATGCCCAGGAGTGGTATAGCCGGATCCTCCGGGAGTGTCATGCCCAGTTTTCGGAGGAACCGCCAGACTGCTTTCCAGAGTGGTTGTACCAGTTTGCAATTCCACCAGCAGTGGAGGAGTGTTCCTCTTTCTCCACATCCTCGCCAACAACTGCTGTCTCCTGTGTTTTTGATCTTAGCCATCCTGACTGGTGTGAGATGGAATCTCAGGGTTGTTTTGATTTGCATTTCCCTAATGACTAAGGATGATAAACATCTCTTTAGGTGCTTCTCAGCCATTCGATATTCTTCAGGTGAGAACTCTTTGTGTAGCTCTGTACCCCATTTTTTGATAGGGTTACTTGCCTCTCTGGAGTTTAACTTCTTGAGTTCTTTGTATATATTGGATATTAGCCCTCTGTCGGATGTAAGGTTGGTAAAGATCATTTCCCAGTTAGATGGTTGCCGCTTTGTCTTTTTGACAGTGTCTTTTGCCTTGCAAAAACTTTGTAATTTAATGAGGTCCCATTTGTCTATTCTTGATCTTAGAGCATAAGCTATTGGAGTTCTGTTCAGGAAATTCTCCCCTGTGCCCATATGTTCAAGGTTCTTCCCTAGTTTCCCTTCTATTAGTTTCAGTGTGTCTGGTTTTATGTGGAGATCTTTGATCCACTTAGAATTGAGCTTAGTGCAAGGAGATAAGAATGGGTCAATTTGCATTCTTCTGCATGTTGACCTCCAGCTGAGCCAGCACCATTTGTTGAAAAGGCTATCTTTTTTCCACTGGATGGTTTTAGCTCCTTTGTCAAAGATCAAGTGACCATAGGAGTGTGGATTCATTTCTGGGTCTTCAATTCTGTTCCATTGATCTACATGTCTGTTACTGTACCAATACCATGAGGTTTTTAACACTATCGCTCTGTAGTACAGCTTGAGGTCCGGGATACTGATTCCCCCAGAGGTTCTTTTACTCTTGAGAATAGTTTTAGCTATTCTGGGTTTTCTGTTATTCCAGATGAATTTTTGAATTGCTCTTTCTAACTCTATGAAGAATTGAGTTGGGATTTTGATGGGGATTGCATTGAATCTGTGTATTACTTTTGGTAAGATGCTCATTTTTACTATATTAATCCTGCCAATCCATGAGCATGGCAGATTTTTCCATCTTCTGAGGTCTTCTTCAATTTCTTTCTTCAGAGACTTGAAGTTCTTGTCATACAGATCTTTCACTTGTTTGGTTAGAGTCACGCCAAGATACTTAATATGGTTTGTGGCTATCGTCCCAGGGATGCAGGGATGGTTCAATATAAGGAAATCCATCAATGTAATCCACTACATAAATAATCTCAAAGAAAAAAACCACATGGTCATCTCATTAGATGCAGAGAAAGCATTTGACAAAATTCAGCATCCTTTCATGCTAAAGGTCTTGGAAAGATCAGGAATTCAAGGCCCATATCTAAACATAATAAAAGCAATTTACAGCAAACCGGTAGCCAGCATCAATCTAAATGGAGAGAAACTTGAAGCAATCCCACTAAAATCAGGGACTAGACAAGGCTGCCCTCTCTCTCCATATCTTTTCAATATAGTACTTGAAATTCTAGCTAGAGCAATTAGACAACAAAAAGAGGTCAGAGGGATACAAATTGGAAAGGAAGAAGTCAAACTATCACTATTTGCAGACGATATGATAGTATACATAAGCGACCCAAAGAACTCCACCAGAGAACTCCTACAGCTGATAAACGACTTCAGCAATGTGGCCGGATATAAAATCAACTCAAGCAAGTCAGAAGCCTTCCTATATTCAAAGGATAAGCAGGCTGAGAAAGAAGTAAGAGAAATAATACCCTTCACGATAGCTACAAACCATATTAAGTATCTTGATTTATATATTAAGAGTATTTAACTTATATTTTGCTTTTTTTCATAGGCCCTCACAGCCAAGAGTTTATCATTGCTACCAAAGTAAACTCAGGACAAGAATTTTGAGCTAAGGCTAGAATTGAGACTTTGAAAACTCTTAGGAATAGAATGGATAAACTTTAAATGTAGTTTATGTTTTGATGAAAATGCAAGATATAGACATCATTAAGGTATTCTGCATTAGGAGATGAATTCCTTTTTGGTACCAGTGGTCGAGTATTGTGATTAGGATGTTAAGTGTCATCAAATGCCAATTTGTTGAAAGTTTGTTATTGAAAGTACCAATGTTGAAAATCTGGACATTTGGGAAGGGGTTGGATCATGAAGGCTACAGTGTCATCTATGAATTAATCCCTTGATTAATTCATTCAATCAATTAATTAATTAAGAGGAAGAACAGGAGATAATGTATACTTTAGAAAACAGGGACTTGTTGGAAGAATTTCTTTCATTGGAGATTTTCCACAAAGGCGTATATCTTATTCCTGATCCATAATTCTCATTCTCTCTACTTTTCAAATATGACCCTCCCTGCCTAGTTTATTATCTACTTCATTCAGCCCACAGCAATGGAGTCAGTTGATGAGGGTTTAACCAGTGAGCAAAAATAAGGGTTTTGCCGGGCAGTGGTGGCGCACGCCTTTAATCCCAGCGCTTGGGAGGCAGAGGCAGGTGGATTTCTGATGTTCGAGGCTAGCCTGGTCTACAGAGTTCCAGGATAGCCAGGGCTACACAGAGAAACCCTGCCTCGAAAAACCAAAAAAAAAGAATTTTGTTTACCATTTAAATACCTTTTCTCAAGCATTTTGTCATGTGAGGCTGACTAAAAATACTACTCAAGAAACTGACTAGTAAGTTGAAAATCATCTGAGCAGAGAAACTTTCAGTTGGTTTCAAGATAAAGTTTATCAAACGTTTAAGGAATAAATTATAAAGCAGAGTATATATTTACCAATTTGTTCTATGAAATCAGATTTAAATAATTACACAAAGGAGCTAGGGACATAGTTTAGTTTGCAAAGTGTTTGACTCTAAAGCATAAGGACCTGTGTTCAATTTCCAGTATTCAAATAAATTGAATGACATGTATCTAAAAAATATAGATAATAGCAACTATACTTAACGGGTTTAGAAAACAAAAACAGGCCCCTAATTTTTGTGAATAAATAAAAAGAGATGATTTTGCCTCTGGGAGCAGTTTGTGGGGGGGGAGAGTAAAGATGATGAAAATGCACTGTATAGAATCATGGAAATTAATAAAGCATGAGGCACAAAAAAGGTCTGGCATGGATCCCCTGCATATAACTGTAATCCTAGGGAAGGAAGGAAGAGGCAGAGGTTGACTGCCTGGCTTCCCTAACCTAACTGTCTAGTTTCTTGGCACATGAGAGACCCTGTATCAAGCACCACAGTAGGAACTGGTAAAAATCTTAAGCTCAAAAATCGAAAAGGTACTTGCTGGTAATTCTGGATATCTAAGTCCAATATCCAGAAACTACATGTCTTAGGGTTTTAGTGCTGTGAAAAAACACCATGATCAAGGCAGCACGTAAAAGGACAACATGTAATGGAGGCTAGCTTAAAGCTAAGTCCATTATCATCAACGCAGGAACATACCAATGTCTGGGCAATCATGGTGTTCCTCTTGATTTGAAGGCCAGTAGGAGAAGAGTGGCTTCCAGACAACTAGGAGAAGAGTCTTAAAGTCTAAGCACTAATAACACAATTCCTCTATCAAGGCCACATCTCCTAATAGTGCCACTCTCTGAGGCAACCATATTAAAATCACCACATTCTGCTCCCTGGCTCCCAAAGGACTGGCCTAACACACGAGACTATGGGCCCCATACCTAGACATAGCATAATATGAAATGCATTTAATCCTATTTAAAAAAGTCAGCCAGGCAGTGGCGGCACATGCCTAAAATCCCATCACTTGGGAGGCAGAGGCAAGACGATTTCTGAGTTTGAGTCTGGGCTGACATTTGTGTTCTCTTAGGGTCTGTATGAGATCTGCCCAGGATCTTCTAGCTTTCATAGTCTCTAGTGAGAAGCCTGGTGTAATTCTGATAGGTCTGCCTTTATATGTTACTTGACCTTTATCCCTTACTGCTTCTAATATTCTTTCTTTGTTTAAGGCTTGATTCGCCAGTATAGGGGAATACCAGGACAGTGAAGCAGCAGTGGGTGGGTTGGTGAGCAGGGGAAGGGGGGATGAGATAGGGTTTTTTTGGGGGGTGGGCACCAGGAAAGTGGATAACATTTGAAATGTAAATAAAGAATACACACACACACACACACACACACACACACACACACACACACATATATAGGTTCAAAGTCTCTTCTGAGATTCATTCATTCATTCTCTTAACTGTAACCCCCATTTGAAGTAAAAAATACAGGACCAGAGCAAGACAGAAAACCAGTTGGGTATATTCCAAACTCTACATTTCCATGTCCAATGTCAAAGTGTTCTTAAAACCTCCAACTACCTTCATCCTTACTGACTGCTTTTGGCAGATCTGGCATTCAGTAACAACAAACTTCTTTCCCTTAGGTTAGTTTTACTCCCTATTAGCAGCTTTTCTCAACAGGTATCTCACAGCTCTGACATCTCCAATATCTTGTCATATCTAAAACAACTTCAACTTTACAGGTTCTTATTCCAATGTTTAGATCCCCATATGATTTTCTAGGCTCCTCCAAAGAGCTTGGGTCACTTCTTCAAATCTATACTTTGTAGCACTCTACATCTGCTGTTCTTCTTAGTTATCATCCCACAGTACTGACATCTCCAATGTGATGGAGTCTTCAGCTACAACTAAGCTTAACCAATAGCCTATCATAGGCTCTCTTCATGGTGCCATTCCTCAATTTCTTTGCATGATCCCAGTCACTGATAACAACTTCTGCCTTAGTTATAGTTTCATTTCTGTGAACAGACACCAGGACCAAGGCAACTCTTATAAGGACAATATTTAATTGGGGTTGGCGTACAGATTCAGTGGTTCAGTCTATTATCACCAAGGCAGAAGCCTGGCAGCATCCAGGCAGGTATGGTGCAGGAGGAGTTAAGTTCTACCTCTTTGTCTGAAGACTGGCTTCCAGGCAGCTAAGAGGAGAGTCTTAATGCCCACTTCCACAATGATACACTTCCTCCAGCAAGGCTACCCCTACTCCAACAAGGCCACTGCTCCAAATAGTGCCTCTCCCTGGGCCAAGCATATTCAAACCACTACACAACATAAGGGTGAAATGAGAGAACTATCTCCAAGAAGTTGTCCTTTGATCTCCCAGCTGTGACACAAATGCTACTCTATGGACACAATAAATTTATTAGGTTTTATTATATTAAAATGTTGTATGATGTCTTAGGAAAGACATCAAGTTTGACACACATAAACTTATGCAAAAAAAAAAAGAAGAGGAATGGGAAGAAGAAGAGAAAGAAGCACAAGGAATACCAATGTAGATCCCTCCAAGGAATATAAACTTAAAATTTCATATAAAATCTGTCATAAGTAAAAGAAAAATGGTAAATCAATACCATTTATAACACCAAAATATCAGTAGATATTTAGGGATACTGTGAATAGCAATAAAAATCTATACAATCACAGCATGTAGGAATTGCTGAATGAGACTTTTAACTTGATCAAAAGAGACTATTGATAAGAAATGTTTCCTCTAAAATGATCCCATAGATCTACACAAATTGCAATAAAAATTCTCAGAAGCTTTTTCAGTAAAAGTTAAGAAAATAATAATAAAATAAATATGAAATTGAGTAAGTTAATAGACACTATTTCCCCAAATGGAAGACGCCATTGCTCCATGTCTTTCTTAATAATCAGTATGCTAAGATCTTAAACTTTATTCATTTAAGAAACATTTAACAATTATATCAATGCTCATTCCTAATTACTAAGGACATTAACATTGTCTCGTATATTATTTCACAGTTATGCAGAAATTTGTGAACTTTCATTTTATTCAATACAATATTGAAATGCAAACTAAGTTAAAAATTATACTCCAATGTTTATAATTATACCAGACATACAAACAGACAAACACACAAAACTCAATAATATTTAAACCTTAGGATAAGAGGAAAAGATCATTGCATAGATTAATCAAAGAACTCAAATACAAAGTCAAACCCATGATCCATTATGAATCATATTGATAAATTGGACTTCATTAATTTAAATATATCTGATATTTAGAGAAGTGCTTAAGAAGAGTACTGTCATGACATCCTATCAGTCTGAAAGTAGAGGTTTGAAAATTATATAAATGAAAAATAATGTGTACCTCAAATATTAAAAAAAATACATTTAAGAGTCAATAATGAAAAATGGCCAAGGTGGTGAGAATATGGGCTGGAGAGATGCTTCAGGACCTGGATTCAATTCCCAAGAGTGATAAGGTAACATGCAATCTCTCTGTTATTCTAATTCCAGGAAATCCAATGTCTTCTGCTGGCCTCCAAGTATGTCACACATACATGGTGCACAAACATACATATAAAAATTAAAAATTAGAAAAGAAAACAAGCATTTAAATCAAGACATGAAATGACACCTCACAAATTCCTGTTTGACCATAAAATAGCATATGAGACAATGCTACTGTCCTTAATCATTAGGAATGAACATTTATATCATTGTTAAATGCTTGTTAAATGAATAAAGTTTAAAGTCTTAGGAGAGTGATTATTAGAAAACTATGGAATTAATGGAATCCTTTATATACTGTATATAGAATAAATTTAGAAGTTATGTTAAGAAAACTTCATATATATTTCATCATATATTTCATCAGCTATAGCCAGCCCTTGTTAAATTTTACCAGGAGAGATTAAAGAACAGCTACTTATAAAGAATTCTTTGAATCTTTATTTCCAGTAATGTTATCTTTTTTAAAAAATGCATTAATTTCTTTATTTATGCTGTGTGAGTATATGGAGGTCAAAGGACAACTTTTAGGAGTCAGTTCCTTCTTTCAAGTGTGTAGGTCCCACCCATCCAACTCAACTCACCAGAGCTTGGCAGCAAGTGTCTTTCTCCACTAAGCAATCTTGCTGGCCTTAAAACTGGAAGAAATCTAGATGTTCTTCAACAAGTAAATGCCAAAAAAAAATTACTCTATTTCCAGAAGTAAATTTTTCTGTTATAAAAAGGAGCAATTTTTCTTCCAAAAAAGAAATATCAGTGGTTCTCAAAATAATTCTGGTAACTTGTAATAGTCAAACAAAACTCAATTTAGAAGATGTACTTCTAATTTGCATATAATTCTAAGAATTTGATCAATGTGCATGATCAAAGCTAGAAAACAGGTTGCCTGATAATTGGAGAGAAAGTAAAACAAGAAATATTAAAAAGAGACATAAGAAAACTTTTGGAAATGATGAATGTGTTGATTATCTTGACTATAATGATGTTCTTGTGGTATACATATGGAAAAACTTAATTTGTATATTTTGGGCAAATGTGATTCATCACCTGTATGTTATAATTTAGAGAAGTAGATAGTGATGTTGAGAATTAGACCATACTAGGTCCCAGAAGTAAAACAGGAAAATGGATCTGTCAGAAATAATGCTTTCAGCTATATGAAGAAAATAAAAGGACTCTTCAGCTGATGCTAAAAAGGAAAATCATTTGGCTTCTAATTATGAGCTAGTCAGAGAAACTGTTCACCATAGGATAAAAGAAAATTAAACAAAGGTAAGTTGGCAATGAGACAGTAATGGGGGGAAATTACAGTACTAGGGTTGAAAGAGGATGAATTTCTCAACATGTAGAGAATAGAACATATTTGAATCTTTGAAATCTCAGACTCAATTTTCATAGTAAATTCTATAAAAACGTGTCTGGTGAGAAGTCATAAAATCATATAAAATTGAATTGAAAAATAAATCCATGAAAATAAAAATGGCAAACTTAATTACTTGCTTATTGAACAATGTGCCAGGGAGATTGTCCACAATAATCAGTGAGACATGAGCAATCATGACTGAACTTTTTCAGATAGTACTTATTGTATATTATATTATATTATTATTATATTATTGATATCTACTCTTATTGTACTGCTGTTGGTTGTTATTGTTAAATAGAATGTGTGTGTTATTTCTGTTTATATAGAGTGTGTATGTGTATGAAGTCACAGACTTGCCTGCAGCTTTCAGATGACACGGGAGTTAGCTAAAAAGAAGGTAGCAAGCAAAAAAGGCCTATGGTGAAAAACCACAAGTTGCCCACACATGCTCCTGTGAGAGTGAATATTAACATTAAATGGAATAAAATGTTTAATAAGTGAAACCAGGACTCTAAAAATGAGAAACGACCATCTGTACAGCTGAGTAAAAGACAAACAACCAGATTCTGGAGAAAAATGGAATTTAAGAGGCAAGGCCATGTCTCTGTGGCACAATCAGTTAGCATGTTTGGCTGTTAACTGAGAGGTTGGTGGTTCAAGCCCACCCAGGGACAACATGTGGCTTTAGCCAGGTGGTGGTGGCACATACCTTTAATCCAAGGACTTGGGAGACAAAGACAGGCAGATTTCTGAGTTTGAGGTCAGCCTGGTTACAGAGTGAGTTCCAGGACAGCCAGGGTTACAAAGAGAAACCCTGTCTCGGAAAGAGAGAGAGAGAGAGAGAGAGAGAGAGAGAGAGAGAGAGAGAAGGCCAATTATTGTGGGACAGAGAACTTTTCTCCTCTAAAAAACATTTGCAAAGCACTATTATTTCTTACATATTTACGCTTTTAATACATTGAATCTAATGCAGCTGATTATAATAAAGATAGTTGTAAGTAGAATGGCTTCTAATAATACTGCCCCATTTCAGGAAATAGACACCAGACTAGGCATAAAGAGTTAAACAAGGACAACACACCTACTGTAAGAACAAAGAAAGCTTAATATTATTTTTATTGGATATTTTATTTATTTACATTTCAAATGTTATCCCATTTCTGGGTTTCCCTTCTGTAAACCCCCTATCCCATCTTCCCTCTCCCTGCTACTATGAGGGTGCTCCCCCACCTACCCACCCACTCCCGCCTTCCCCTACACCAGGGAATCAAGCCTTCACAGGACCAAGGTCCTCTCCTCCCATTGAAGCCTGACAAGGTCATCCTTTGCTACATATGCAGCTGGAACCATGGGTACCCTTTGGTTGGTAGTTTAGTTCCTGTGAGATCTGTGTGTGTGTGTGGGAGGGGGAGACTGGTTGGTTGATATTGTTTTACTTCCTATGGCTTGCAAACCCTTTCATCTCCTTCATTCCTTTTTTCTAACTCCTCCAATGGGGACCCCATGCTCAGTCCAATGATTGACTGCGAGCATCTGCCTCTGTATTTGTAAGGCCCTGGCAGAGCCTCTCAGGACACAGATATATCAGGCTCCTGTCAGCAAGCACTTCTTGGCATCCTCAATAATATTATTAATAGCACTTGGGATGCCTAGAAGGTCAGAGGTAATGATACTAGCAAGTAACTAATGGCCAGCCATTAGTCAAGGTCAATCAGTAACAAAGCTAGAGAATTTCATATAATTGTCACTTATCAAGAAACCTGCAGGCTTGGAAGGTAGCAACACTGGCCAATTGACTAAAACTTAACAAGTAAGTCAATAACTTGATAGAGTCAAAGATGAATAGTAGGGTCTTCAACCACCACTAACTGGGTAGTAACCATGTGTACAATACATGATAACCTCTCGAGTTGGGTCAGGAGTAGATTCACAGAAAATGTGGGCTCTCCACTGACTCATCCTATAATAGCACAGAAAACTTACCTACCCTGATAGATATCACTTCATTCTTTATCCAGATTCTTCTACTGCCCTATAAAACCCCCAAAGAAAGAAAATTCAACATTTATTTTCTCTTGGAAACTATCCCTTTCTGAAGTCATTCTCCAATTCTTCCTTAAATTCTCACTCTAAGATTCTCACTTTTCTGAAATAATTCTTATTGAGTCTTTCTTATCCTTTGCATATTTTGGTAGCAGTCTCATTAATCTTAGTCGTCATGAGGGGCCAAATTTGGAGGACTGTCGTAGGTTGATTTCTGTTGATTTTGAGTATTCAGCACCTTGACACCTAAGTAGTGAAAACTCCTATCGCTCTCAGCAACTCTACAATTCAGGTCCATGACTCGTGTGTCATTAACCTTTGGAACATCTTGCCAATCCCTCAAATAATATCTTAACTTCTATTGTATTTCCAAAGGAAGTTAGGGACACCCAGAAAAGGAGTGAAACCTATATACATTTTAAAATTGTGTTGGATTGGAATCATGCTGTAAAAGAATTTATAGAAGTCAGGCCAGACTTCAGAAAAATAAAAACACAAACAAGATTACTAACTATAATGCAAAGAAAACAACATTCAAGACATTAGAACTGCCTGCCATATGGTGTTGGCCTATGGCTGTTTTGAAATAAGGACTGACTTCTTTTCAATTTTCTGTTCTAACAATGCAACTAAGAGAAGTTGTGATTAGTCAGTTTTACTATAGATAAAAGTACAGTCTACAGGATGGCATTCCTGTGGCATTAGGTTACAGTTAATTTTCTTTTGTCCATTCATACAGTGACTCTTAGACTTACTTTTTCTTCTAGTCTCCCTACTTCCTCACCCCAACAAAGTAGCAGAGCCTATCTTGCTTACTTGGCCATGAATATTCTGGATTTTTTACACTAAATATTGTCATAAAGTTGTGCTTACGTACTGTTGCAGGTCTGTAAAGGGACCAGAATGAACATTCAGGAAGGGGCAGCCGGACTAGAAATGCCTAGTGACTTGTAAAGGCCAGGGAGTGGTGGATTGTCTCATAATATTTGCTGGAATCTATTTTTTATGCACATAAGGGCCTGAAAATTGTTGGATGTTGGAGGAGATGAAGTTTATACATTGGTTAAAAATACTGGAATCAAATATTAAGATCAGATAGTTGTAAGTAAGTGATCCTAGAATAGTCAAAAACCAAGACAGCCATCTCACCCCCAAGTCTGTTTCCAAGTTAGTCATCTACTATAATGGTTTGGAAACCTAGTCTCTGAGCCTTTTCACAGTGTCTTAAACTATCCTTAGCTGGTTAGCACAGACACAGCATTTCTCTTCTGGTATAGCTATTATGGAGGTTGAGACTGTGGGAGATTTGAAGAACCATAGGTGTTAATGTATTCATTTGGTTTTATAATTTTTATAATTCCTCAAGAGCAATTGAAATGAAATGCTATTGCTAATTCAGAGAGGAGTGGATGCTAGGCAGAGGGTGCTAGGCTATCCTTAACTTCTCGTTTTTATGCCTAATCTCACAAGTTGCTAGCTTTTGAACCACAAAGCAAGAACATAGAATAGCTGATTGGAGGGGCATATAAGAACTACAAATTCTTTCAAGGCTATAAAGTATTGTAGCCATTAATAATTGACAATAAAGTTGTTGAATCCTTATATAGGATGTGCTGCAGAGGGAATTATAGGGACAATGTAGGCCAATGACCAAATACTTATATATAAGTGGTTGTATTCTTCTCTATATTTTAAGTTTGAAATATATATGAAATATGTAAAATATATAAATTTAGGGTATATATGGTATTTATAACATATCCTATATAAGAGCGCATGTTCATATGTTCTGTACATATCATTTGTGTGTGTGTGTGTGTTTGTGTGTGTGTATGTGTGCATGTAGGTATGCATGAGCTATAAATAGTAGCCAGGAACAGAACTATCACAGACCTTGAAGTGAGCGTGTTGGGAAATAGAAAGGTCTATATAGGTGGGTACCTAGACAAGGGCCTCAAGAAGTACAACAGCACTAGGATGACTTTTGTGTTGATAGCACTGATAGAAGTGATCTGTAGATCTGTAGAAGAGATCTGTTTTCCAGAACTAAGCTATCTTAAATAAATCACACTAGAAATGAGTATGTACTGCTAGGAAGCATATCAGAATATGTAAAAAAAAATTCCTCACTAATTCTAGTGAGGTCATAGAGGATGGAAAGGTAAGATGATGCCTGACTCCAGGCAAAGACCATACTGATTGGTTGTGTGTGGATCCTCTATGATACAAGGTCATGGCTAATTTCATTGGCTATGCTGCCATATAATTCCTACAGTGTCCCTCAGACTAATTGCTTGTCCCCCATACTTATGAGTTTTGATTAAAGAATTTTTATGAGATATTTGTTAGCAGAAATACCTTTATTTTGCGGTAAGTATAGTGATAGATAAAAGTAACTAAAATATATAAAGAAAAAAGAATTAGAAAAAGACACTTGATATACTTGAAAATCACTGAGACTCTTTCACAATGAAAATCTGCAAAATTACATATCTTTTAATAAACCCTGCAGCATTTATAATCAAGGTCTAAGAATAAATGAACATTGTGGCAAAATTCTATGAGGTTTTTTTTTAAGCAAATTAATTTTCATAGCACTTGAATGTATAATAAGTCTAAATCTTATTAGTGTGTTTTAAGTCTGAAACTACCTATGTCACCGCAACAATTCCTGACTGACATATGCCTGCCACTGCTCCAGTGATGTAGATTGTCACCAGTTCTGATGTGCTTCACACAGAGGCAAACATAGGTCATTGCTTCAAGATTTTTTAATGCCACATTGTGGGAGGTTCACAGATATTTGCTCAGTACTTAAATGTGACCACACTAGAAGTGTGGGAGAGTTAATATCCAGGAGCCATTGTCCCTAACCAATGCAGAATGAGAGCCAATGGACAAATGCCTTTTTTAATTCCCAGGGCAGATAATTCTAAAGCACCTTTCATAAAACACTTCATAAAGCTCAATGGAATCAAGAAGCAGATCTTCATACTGATTGCCAGCTTAATAATGCATCCTTAGCTTGTGTGCTCTCCTGCCCTTCTTTACTCTCCTATACCTCACCCTTTTCTCTGTGTGAGCATCTGCTTTCTGAATATCACAGCAAAAACAATAATTGCCTTAGCTGGCTTGCTGTAACAGATCTTTAGAATGAGATTTGAAAACTACATCAAGCTCCAAATTGCTAAGGGCAAATGCGGTGGGACTCTGAAGAACATCATGGCAGATCAGATCCTCACCTTTGGTGAATGGGAAGTAAAAACAGGCAGAAAATTAGATCTTGGGGGTTATGACATTTTAAAGGATGAAATGTAACAGAATGCGTTTAGGAGCTTTTAACTGATTGCTTTGGGAACCTTAAAAAAATGACAAGCTCAGGTTGACCTACCCAGTCAAGGGATGCTTGGAAGAGCAGCCAGAATCTTCTACATCTTAAGTATATACTCTGATGAAAATTGCGTCCTAGATTTCAGTAACAGTGCTAAAGGCTAGAAGTCAACTGATATGTGTCCTTTACAGGGCTTTGAGGCAAAATCAGAGCCCTAATGAGGAAGAATATCACTCTCAGAAAATGAAGCAGAGTTTTTGCTGGAAAATACTAAGAAGCTGGAAAATTTTTTTTTACTTTTATATTTTTTACAATCTAGTTGTTGCCCCCCTCCAAGTCTGCCTTCCCACAGTTCCTCATCCCATTCCCCCTACCCCTGTCTCTAAGAGGATGCTCCTCCCCCCAGGCCTCCCCACTCCCAGGGACCTCAAGTCTCTCAAGGGTTAGGCACATCTTCTCCCACTGAGACCAGACAAGGAGGTCCTCTACCGTATATGTGTCAGGGCCCTCTGATCTGCTCATGTATGTTGCCTGGTTGGTGGCTCAGTACCTGAGAGATCTCAGAAGTCTAGGTTAGTTGAGACTTCTGATATTCCTATGGGGGTAACCTTCCTCCTCAGCTTCTTCCAGCCTTTCCCTAATTCAACAACAGAGATCCCTGACTTCAATCACATGGTTTGGTGTAAGTATCTGCATCTGTCTCTGTCAGCTGCTTGTTGGGTATCTCAAAAGTCAACCATACTAGATTCCTGTAAGCACACCAGGGCATCAGTAATAGGGTCAGGACTTGGGGTCTCCTCTTGGCATGGATCCCATGTTGGGTTGGTCCCTAGACAGCCTTTCCTCCCTCAGTCTCTTCTCCATTATTGTTCCAGTAGTTCTTTTAAACAGAAACAATTCTGGGTCACAGTTTTTGACTGGGATGGTAACCCCATCCATCCACATGATAGCCTTTCTATTGGAGATGGACTCTACGAGTTCCCTCTCCCCTGTTGAGCATTTCATATATGGTCCCTCCCTTTGAGTCTTGAGAGTTTCTCATCTCCCAGGTCTCTGGTACTTTCTAGAGTGTCCCCCCACCTCCCATCCTGTGAGGTTGCATATTTCCATTCATTCTGCTGGCCCTCAGGGCTTCTCTTCTGTCTCATCCCCTCCCTAATTTTTATCAAGCAGCAAAAGCAGCATGAAGAGGAAAAGAAGGCTTGCCATTCCTTCTCATTATCCTGAGAAGACTGATGCAACTGCCAAACCAGGTGGTGCTGTTTTTTTCTCAAGGCTATTTGTGTTCCCTCTCTACCAAAATTTCTCTTCTTATGATTACAGAACTTGAATTAAGTTGCAGCTCATCAAAGAAATGTTGTTTACATTTAGTAATTTCTTGCAGTACCATTTTTCTGTATTAGAAGTAGAACTCAATGATAGGCTCATATCTAACATATTCAAGTCCCCTGGATTTTATTCCCATCACTGTAAGAAAAGTTATATATAATATCATTTCAAGCCAGTGAATTTCATTAATATATAGAACTTAAGGGAAACATAAGAAAGCTGGTGACACAAAGAACTTTTTATGCATTAGATCTCATGTTGGATTTCTACAGGAAGGACTTCCACAAGCACGGACATTCCTGCAATTATCTGAGAACATTTGTGCCATGGTGGGGAGAATATAAAAACTTGTTTAAGTAACTGATGCCATAGGAGCTGAAATTACATTATAGTTCATCTGCTTTGTGAGGGGAATTTTAAGTAGATGAAAAAACATACAAATTCCACATTGCAGTGCTCAAAGATTCCCACCAAATTATCCAATAGTAAACTCCCCTCTCTCTAAATAAGATAATTGAACTGGTGTGCAGAGTTGCTGCCTTATCCTCATATTAAGTATCTAATTCATAGTGTAAAGAGCATATTGTACTAAATAGAAGAAAATAACCTTAACTGAAGCGGTAAATACATTAAGAATACAGAATATTGTATCCAGAAAACTAGTTTAGTGACTATTCACATGTTCTGAAACTTAAAATATAAATGATAGGTGGTTCCCATCATATCCTGTTTTGAACTATCTGCTTTGTCTGATACTAATGAAGATAGAAAGGTATTCCCTTTTATATTAGAAGGGTGGTGATATACATTCATTTCCTTTTTTTAGTCTGTATTGGATATCCCACCATTTGTTGTCATGGAATTATACTGTTCACAGAGAATGCGGCCATGTAGATATTTTGATGCAGTGACATGTGAACAAAACTACACTAAATAGACATGATGTAATAAGACAGAATTTCCAGAATACAAAAATAAATATCACAACGATTTAGACCCATTTGTAAGCATGTCTGATTCTGAAATATACAAATGCTCAAGAGTTAGGAGAAAACTTGAGATTCTGTTTAAGATAAGATGAATTATTGCATTTTATACTACCTGTGATAAAAAACTATGACATAGTGGCTATGTTTAATATCTGGCAAAAATATTTTTACCTAGTTTTTAAATGAGTTATGAATCTAATAGTTTATAACAGAACTCAGAACAAGAGACATTCCCATAAAAATAAGAGCAAGGTGCCCTGATACTCAGATCATATGACCTAGCAAACCTGGTGACAGAAGTATCCATGATAAATATAAGAGCTTGGTGGCCTCTCTGGAAAGTCATAATAGAAGTCACTGCACAGTTCAGGACCCAGGAGAAAGGATACATTTTCTTTACCATGGAAAAGCAGCCATAGACCACCATATCACTACTTTGTCCTAATAGGAACTGAAGACTTGATCATGGGAAGCAGAGACGCTGCTACTCTAGCTGCCTGCTATAGCACACAGCAGACAAAATCAGCATGTAACTGAAATAAGCCACAAAGAGCAATGCCTGAGCAGGTCCAGAAGTTGCACAGGAAATGATAGAAAACCCATATTCTACTTTAGACTGACCTACTCTGACCTTCACCTGGCCTTGGAGAAACTTGTTCTAGAACCCACTGACTAAGAAATGAAATATACACACTCAAGTTACAGAGGTGCTGGTGTTTGTGTTGGCCACAAATTGAATGTCACAGTATTATACTCCCTTCAGGAAGAGTTCTAAATGACAACACTGAATGGAAAGTTTCCTAATTTCAAAGTTTTAAATGGTTACTAGGTAACTCTACTTTCAGATTTTCATGTATCTCAATAAGACACAGAATACAATGAGGCAGAAGAATCTTAGCCCTGAATACAGCCATATTTGTCAACAAGCCTTTCTCTCCAGCAACTCAAATTCTACAGAAATGAACAATGGATGTAGGTCAGAAGACTCTGTGAAGACCCAAAGCCTCTCCCTGGAAGATTTATTACACTTGCTGCTATTGAATAGCAAGCAAAATTAATGTGCTGAACTATATCAAAAGCTAACACTGTGTCCCAACAACTATTATGTACAAGCTCAAAATGTAAACCATTATCTACTGTATCCAATATTCTCATTTACATATGCACAACATCTGTGCTGCTTTGTCCCACATCATTATACACTCTTTCAGTTTATAGGTCCTATTTTTGAAAGAAGAAAATAGAGGAAATACAATAGGACCCCACTGAACTTAAACTATTATTGTTAATGTGGAATTGTCATGCCACAAAACTAGTAGCCCAAATAGAAAAATAAGCTACTACCAGAAGGCAGACTACCCTGACAGTTTGGCAAAGAGTCCTTAAAACAATCATATGAGTATCTCTCAGTGCTTCTGTGTTGAATAATGATAATAAAACAATTGAAATCATCATATGTTAAAAAACATTCATAAAAATGTTGAAGCTTCAAAGATAAAGGTATGAGTTATTTCCCCCAAATATACAACCTAGATAAGTTGAAATTACACAGCGAGAGTGTAGTAAACAAGAATGAGATGCTTGAGTAAGTAAAATGGGGAGTATCAGCTATGGCATCAAAGCAAGACATACTGAAGGAAATGCAGCATGAGCAAAAACTGTAGATTTTATAAAGTGTGAATAGAACTGACTGGTTTGAGTTGTAGTACAGATACTTCCTTTATGAGCATTTTCAAAGTCTTCTGGTACCATATTTGTTCTGGCTATGAGAATCAAAACTGTACATTCAGCTTCACGCAGATGCAGTGCTTAAGAACCTCATGGCATTGGCTCGAATTCACTTCCTACATCCTACAAATGAGACTTCTGTGCTATTAAAGCAGCATGACCAATGAGTATTCATGCAAGTGTACCAAGAAATAAGAATGAGATTTTGCCCACAGGACAATTCCTGACCAATGGATGAAAAAGGTTGATATAGATTCTCCTCTTGCACTTTTTGAAAATTATTTTTCACTTTACATTGTAATTACTCTCCCCACTCCTTGTCATTCCATCCCACAATCCCTCCCTTCTGCCCTACTCACTTTCTTCTCTACAAAGGTGGAAGCCCCACCTGGATATTCACCCACCATGGCACATCAAGAGCTATGTACATCCTCTCCCACAGAAGCCAAACAGTATCTAGTCACCACAGTAGGTCACCCTCTATACTTCTGTGTGTTTTGCTAGCTCTAGGAAAGTCTATTCCCCCTAAAGAGCTACACACTTGCCCAATTTCCCCAGAACTGACTGTTTGTGAAGAATCTGGACTAAACAAATATTGGAGTCTTATTTACTCTCAAACCCAAATATTCTACCTAGACAAACGTACCATTGTCTCTTAAATAAAATTGCTTTATTTTTGTGATTCCATACTTCCAAAAGCTTCCTTTATAGCAAAAATAAATGTTTCTCCTTTTTTAAAACTTTCAATGGAATTCAACAGTTGCATCAAATGTAGCCAACCTACCTTGAAATCTAGACATCAGCTATTATTAATGAAGTGCTTTTGGGCACATTTTTAACATGATCACAAAATATATTTGAAGTTTTATGTGATAAAGAATTACCTTATTAACCTGTAGGCATTTCCTCTCATTCAGCAAGACTGATAATTAGTGAATGAGAGCAATGTCTCTCCAACAAACTCTTCAACTTTTTTTACTCAACACATCAAAGGTAAAAATAGACAAGTTTCAATTTGTGTTCTTCTCAAGACAGCAATTGTATGCAATCCTTCTGTGGTGTGTCTGACTATTCTTTTATCAATATATCACATCTCTGACCTTAGGAAATTCTTTTAACTATATGTAGGAAGGGAAAGACAGAACTGAGACAAATAGGAAAGAAATTGAGTACAGAGTAGAAGATAGAAAATCTTGAATATATATATATATCCTACCTCTTATCCTGAACTTCTTGATCTATAACAGATATTTCACAACTTTCCTCTTCATATTATTCAGTTATATCTTTGACATATCATTTCTTCCCTGATACTATAATTCTCAACTATTTAGGAAAGATGGTACTCTTGTGGGAAGAGTATGCCAATAGGTATCAAATGCTAATCAGTCCTGAGATCATACATGCAAGTATCATTATTCAAGCTGAAAGGTTACATTTAGAAATATACATGTATATACATCTAAGCATGCAGTAACAATTAGTGAAAGGGAGACCATGAAAGAAGAGCAAGGAGGGACATATGGGAAGATTTAAAGAAAAGAAGGAGATGGGGAAATGCTGTAAGTAAATTATAAGCTCAAAAATGTTTTGGATGCTTTCAAAACTACATCCTGCTTTAAGATAGTTTACTTATATTTACTGTCACCTGGGTAAATTCACTTAACTATATATTTTACGGCAACCTATTCTGTTCACACGATAGGTCAGTGAAATGAACACAATAGCTTTTGAAAATATGAATTGCCATTTTTTCCATAACAATGCTTGTAAAAATTAATATGTTAAAAATGATCATTGTGATCTTGGGATTCAGAATGTACCTCACTGTCTATTCTGTATAACTGCCTACAGATAATCTGCATGTTTTTTATATGAGTAGAAATTGGGAAAAATGATCTTGTAGGATGGTAAATTGCAATAGGATAGAACTAGTGATGTCATTTTCAAAAACCACAAGTAGATAAAACATTAATAAATGATAAAATGCTTATGACATAATGGTAACTGAGAAACATATTGAGTGAAATGCTAAATATCAATTAGCAAATTATAAATTGAAAAACAAAATAAGAATCATAGATTTAAGTATACAAGCTAAAACCTTCTATTGATGGGACCTTTGTGGAGTGAGGGGATATCATGAGTTTTATTTTCATTATATTGGTCTGTATTTGATGTCTTTTCTCAATCAATATTTATTTATCTACATATTCCAAAAATATTGAAAAGACTAAAATCAAAGCTCTGTCCTCTGTCTCTTCTAAAATTAGTAAAGAGGTTGAAAACTTACCCTAAAATAGCTAACCGGATCAAAAATTAAATATTAATTTAATACTGCTTTTCTTTCCTACTGGTATCTATAGTAATTAAAAAAGTCTTATTTCATGTGACAAAAATTTAAAATGTATCATAAATACCCTAAGAAGTGTCATCAAATTAAGTAAGTGAGAAATCCAGAGATCCTACAGAATTGAGATTATCTTACCCATAGTTCACATACATTTGGCTAATTTCATTAAGTACTCTTATTTTTTTATACAAGCATGGTATTATATCTAGCCAAATATCTGAGCTGGTGAGTACATGATTGTAGAGGAAAACTTACCATCATTTAATGAACCAGCATAATTTGTAACTATATTCTAATTATTTATCCTTAGACCCACAGTTACATGTAGCTCTCACCCCTCATCAAAGAAACTTCATTTTTGCAACAGAAGACCTTTACCAAAAATGACAACTGTTCCAAATCCAGACAACAACCAATCATAGTGGCCCAACCTCAGTAGATACATCTACAAAACAACTGCTGCACCTAAAGTTTCAGAAAACATCTCAGTAGAGGTAATGAAACTATTGCAGGAGCAGGAGGAATAGGGTTTGTGCTGTGAAATTATACCTCCTGGAAATGACAGAAAAACTTCACCCTTGTTACCTCAGTAATACAGCTTTCTGAAAAAGTACAACACCATTAGATATGGAAGGAGGAAACCTACAGAGTCCCATCCATACACAAAGAACTACAGGCAACTAAGGAATGCTCAGGAGCTAAAGTAATAGTCTTCCTCAGGGATGAGCCCCTAATTGGCAATCCAATACCAAGTGGCAAGCCCTGAAATTATGTATGTGTGTACGTATGTATGTATGTATATAATAAACTGGCTGAGCAGACCAACAAGTTACATTTATATATTTAAATATATTTATGTATATGTGTATGAAAATAATTTTTTTTAATTTTTTACTCAATAGCTAATATTTCTTTATTCATGATTTCAAGATGACACAGGGAGGAACATGGAAGAGATTAGAGAAAGGAAAGTGAGGAGAGAAAATAATGTAACCATATTTAATTAAAAATAAAACATTAAAAAAGGAAGACTCCCAGTGAATATTGAAAATCACAGATAGTATTTTCCCATAAATATATAAATTGAATTCTTTTGTAATTTTAATTACTTACTATTCACTGTGATGATAACTTTGAAATACTATAACACCTTTAGTGTTATAGTATTTGCAGTTTGAAATACTATAACACCTTACAGTACTGCAATACATTTCTTCATTCTTTTCCTCACTTCACAGGTAGAATATTAATCGGTACCACTGATCTAGAAACTTCTGCATGTATTTTAAATTACAAAGTGATAGATTTTGCCCTTTCAGTTATAAGGAAACACATTATATTCCCTTAATGTACTTGAATTTTCAAATTCATTAGTCTTGTGCTTTGGTGTTATAATTAAATATGGTAAGAACTACTAGAGCTAAAGTAATGCCATGAGAGTCTATCTGGTAACCATTATGGACTAGCAGATAACCACCATATACACTTTAGATACACAGGCAGGCCAATGATTGACATATGACCTAAGGCAAGACAAAACATCACAGGACTTCCTGTTACTCAAAGTTATGAACAATATAAAACCATTTATTTATTTCCTGTATTTTGAATTTACTATGTTTGGATTTAAGTCATAGTAGAAACTGAAAAAGAAAACTTTAAATACAGGACTTCATATGATGGAAGAATGACTTGATCTATTCAAAGTTTTTGAAAGATCTTCTCTTAGTGTGTACATAATTTGTTTATAGTCTGTCAAGTTTGTTTAATTTTGTGACAGTATATTCTTTATAAATAACCTTTTAGATATTAATATGATGTGAAATACATATATATTTTTTTCATTGTGTTTGTGTGTGTTTGTTTGCAAGTATGTTGAGGCGCATGAATACTACAAATCTTGTGTTGATGCCAGAAAACAATATTCAAGAGTTGGTTTTCTTCAACATGGATTCTGGGTCCCTTTTTCCACAAGAGTTTCAGAAGATCAAACTCAGATCATCAGATTTGCCCAGCCAGCTCTTTTACCCACAGATTCATTTCACTAGACGTACATATGTAATTTTAAACCACCTATTACAGGCTTGCACACACGTGGTGCCAGCTACTCAGGATACTCCTTTGAACAAAGGAGGTTAAGAATATAATGTTTTTGATAATTAGTTATCCGATCTAAGTATGGCAGAAATATAATGATCGTCCAGGAAAAGGGAAACTATGAAGTTGTACATGCTGATTGACAGTGGGGTCATTCCTGTGATTAGCCTCCATAATTCAGTCTGGGAAACAGTGATGCTTCATGTTGTAGGACCCAATTAAATTGATCCTGGTGACAGCGACATGTCTTCCTATCCATGCTAATGACCTGAGTTCTCAAATGAAATATGCACCTATACAGGCTTTATATTTTGTTATGTCTAAAACAGCTCAATAACTGGGCCATTTCTTAACCTTCACACGGCTAATTTACCTCCCTCCAATATTCTCAAGCCATCACTTACTAAAATCTATATTTTTATCTTTGTTGCCCTGGACCCAGTCAGGCAGCCTTTTGGGCTGTTCAGGCTCCCACATGCCAGCTAAGATTTCTGACCTGCACCTGCTCAGATGTGGCATTTCCTCTCTTCCACCTTCTCCCAGAATGATGGTTCTCTTTCCCAACCTGTCTCCCTAGCCTGGGAATCCTAAAAGTCTCACTTCTGTGTGCCCTGTCCAGCCATTGGCTGCTGACAACTTTGTCGACCAACCAAAAACACCTGGGGAAAGGGTCCCTTGGTGTCTTACATACAAGAAGTGTAGGTTCTTATGTAATTTATGGGCTCAAATTAACATAGTACAAACATTAAATCAAACCCACTACAACTTCACCTCTTAAATACAAATGCATGGGGTTGAGAGATGGCCCAGAGATTAACAGCAGCTACTCTTCGTGCCAAAGATTTGAGTTCCTTTTCTAGCTCCTGTCTCATATAGCTGACATTCAAATGTAACTCAGCTTCAAGGATCACTCTTACCTGGTTTCTGACAGAAACTGCACACACACACACACACGCGCACACACACACACACACAAATTTGTTCCTCATTGCATATTGCATTTGGTGACTGGATGACTTTAGAGTACCATTATAGAAGTCTACTTCAATTCGATTCCCAATTATTAGTAACTAAGCCTGCTTTCATGAATCAATTAATATAGAAAATATTCTAATGAATAACAGAAAATTAAACAAATAATCTGTAGTAGATGAAATAAATTTTATACTTACCTTCAACTGACTTTCACAATGATCCTCCAGAACATCAAACATTAGATTCAAGGGAAAAAAAAAAAACCTAAGTACTATAGAGCATTTTCACTTTAAGGATGAAAAGGCTGGAAACAACCTAGATGTCCCACAACAGAAGAACGGATACAGAAAATGTGGCTCATTTACACAATGGAATACTACTCAACTATTAAGAACAAGAACTTCCTGAGTTTTGCAGGCAAATGGATGGAGCTAGAAAATATCTTCCTGAGTGATGTAACTCAGACCCAAAAGGACATGCATGGTATGTATTCACTAATAAGTGGATATTAGCCACACACACACACACACACACACACACACACACACACACACACACAAAGTACAAAATACCCAAGATACAGCCCACAAAACTCAAAAAGGTCAAAGGTCAACAAACTGAAGTGCCCAAGTAAGGACACCTCAGTCACACTTGGGAGGGAGAAGAAAGCAATCACAAGTAGGAAGAGAGAGAGAGAGAGACATGGGAGGGAAAGTGGAAGGGGGTGGAGTGGGGGGGGCATAGGGGAACCTGATCTGGAATTGGGTGAGGGAAAAGGACTGCAGCCCTGAGGGCCAGCAGAAAGAATGGAAACAGGCAGCCTCCAGAGATAAGAGGTTGGGGGAACCCTCCAGAATGCACCAGAGACCTGGGAGGTGAGATAATCTCAGGACTCAAAGGGAAGGACCTTATATGAAATACCTGACAGTAGGGAGAGGGAACTTATAGTGCCCACCTCCAGCAGGAAGATAGGGCATCAAATGAGGGAGAGGGGACATCTTACAGTCATAACTCTAATCCATAAGTATTTCTGTCTGAAAGAATTACAGGGATGGAAATGGAGAGTAGCCTGAGGAAAAGAAGGTCCAGTGACAGGCCCAAAGTGGGATCCAGCTCAAGGGGAGGTCCCAAGCCCTAACACTACTATTGAGGCTATGGAGTGCTCACAAAGAGGAATCTAGCATGACCTCACTCTGGAAGACCCAATAAGCAGCGGTAAGAGTCAGATTCAGTTATTTGCACCCAATGAACAGAAGCAGCTGACCTCTGTTGTTGAATTAGGGAAAGCTGAAAGAAGCTGAGGAGAAGGAGGACCAGCAGTCTCAATTAATCTGGACCCCCCCGAGATCTCTCAAACACTAGATCACCAAACAGGAAGCATACACCAGCTGATATGAGGCTCCTAATACATATACAGTAGAGGACTGCTGGGTCTGTGTTCATTAAGAGACAATGCACCTAACCCTCAAGAGACTGGAGGCTCCAGGGAGTTTAGAGGTCAGGTGGGGTGGGGGGTGGGACATCCACGTGGAGACAGGGGGAGGAGAGGAGGTATGGGATGTGGAACAGTTGGAGGGTAGACAGGGCAAGGTAATAAAATATGGAGTGTAAATAAATAAATAAATAAATAAATTTTTTAAAAAGATCTTAAGATGTATCAGTTTAAAACTTATTTAGATTGATTGAATATTTTTGAAAATGTTTTGTAGTGTTCTATGAATAATTTTGTGCCTACATTGACAAATTTATTCTTAGTTATTATCTTTCATATTATTGCAAATGGAATTGTGTTCTTTTTTCCTCATTCCCCCCTTTCTAAAATAGAGGATTTTCTCATCTAATATATCCTGATTATAGTTTCTTCTTCCTCTACACTTCACAGTTCCCCCATCCTCTCCCCTCATGATCCACTCTCTTTCTCTCATTAAAAAAGAACAGGGTTCTAAGAGATAAGAACAAAACATAATAAAATAAAACATAATAAGATGAAATAAAAACTATCATATTGAAGCAACCTGATAGGAGGACAAAACATCTCAAAAGCAGGCACAAGAGTCAGAGATCCACTCATCCTCATGGTCAGACTTCTCATGAAAATACTAAGCTAATAGTTATAATAAAATCATAGAGTACCTGGTGTAGATCCATGTTCTTGCTGCTTCAGTGTTGGTGAGCTCATATGCATCTTGCTTAGTTGAATCAGAGGACCTTATTATCCACTCCCTCTGGGTCTTACACCATTCTGCCTCCTCTTCTGAGGGATTCACTGAACTCTGAGGTGTGTGTGTGGGGGGGGAGTGTTATAGATTGTGATGGAGACTCTCTCTCTCTCTCTCTCTCTCTCTCTCTCTCTCTCTCTCTCTCTCTCTCTCTCTCTCTCTCTCTCTCTCTCTCTCGCTCCTTGCTATGGATCTCTGTATCTGTTTATATTGCTGTGGGAGGAAGACTCTGATGATGACCAGATAAGATACTGATCTATGAGTGTAACAGAATACTATTAGGAGGTATTTTATTGGTACTTTTTTTAAGACCAATAGTGTTTGCTTTTATCCTAGGTCTCTGGGCTATCTAGTGTCTGGTTCTTGATGTCAGGTATGGGTGCCTTCTCATGGAATGTGCTTAAGTCAAACTAGTCATTGGTTGGCTATTCCCACAAGTTCTGTACCACCATTTCCCTATTTTGTGGGCCAAAAGTTTTGTGGCTGGGTTGCTGCTATTCATGTTTCTCTTCCAGTAGCCTGCAGAGTACCTTTCCACACCAAAGTGACTAGAAAGAGGGATGAAGATTCCATGTAGGCACCAGCTCAGCTTCTCCATGTTCAATGAATTGTGTGTGTATGTTGTCTAGTTTGTGAAGAGCAACCCTTTGTCTTAGCAACATCCTGGGTGGTTTGGCGATTTCTATGGGACCTCCTTGACCAACAACTTAATTGAATGCATACCAGTTCTGCCACTGGAATCCTTGCTAGGCACCAAGAGATAGTCAGTTGAGACTAAATATCCCCCATTACTAGGACTCCTCATTAGGA